>JAILYB010000018.1:4800000-6231184 GCA_021437785.1 Rhodomyrtus psidioides | reverse complement strand
TTTGTCGCTCAATCGTTGCTTCCATTTTTGCCGCTGCCCCTGCTTTTGCTCCCTATACGTGAAAGAAGAACAGGGATTGTCCCCTGGTGGCAGACCCGGTTCGGTCGGGTCGAGTCGGGTCCGACCCGACCGATCCGGTTGTCAATTTCCGCCTAATTGAACCCATAATTGATCGTTTTTCATGAAATTGATACCAAAATCGGACTCATCGGCATGTTTTCCATCTAAAATGAGTGTTTTCGCGAATAATTGAATTGGAATTTGGCAAAAACCCCAAATTATGCCTAGGATCCGAAAATGATTTTTGCTTAATCGAGGGCTCAAACGACCAAATAAGTTCAAATTGAGGCCACCAACGGATTCGACACGATGAAAACTATAGAATAAAGGTGTTCAATTTTCATGGGTGTCTCCAGAGAGAATTTAATTTTAATATTCGTGAAACCGAGGACTAAATTGCAAAGAAATTTGTGCAATTAGGTCCTTTTTGTCAAAATTGATCAAATTGAAGGCCTAATTGACCCAATAGCCCTTCAAGGCTCTAGATTATAATGTCATGGCTTATGAAAAGTGGAAATTAAAAATTAGGGGACTCAAAAGGTAATTTTTATGGTCGACTCGGGTTTATGTTTGTGAAGCAACATAGTGACCCAAGTCGAATTTTTGCTATTTATAAAGACCAACCTGAAGAGGGAATTAAAATAAAAGTATTTACTATTTTTTGTGTATTTTTCTGACCACGAATGGTATTTTTCTGATTTTTTGGGTATTTTTATAATTAAATAAATTCGAAAAAATATTAAAAATTTCAAAAAATATTTTTTGTTCAAAATTGGTTCCTAAGGCTGGGCCAAGGCTTCCAAAGTTGATTTTTTAATTTTATGACTTTTTTTGCTATTTTTAATTAACTTTAAAGATAAAAATCAAAATAAAATATGATTAAAAATCAGGTGTCAACACCACATACCCGCCTCGATCCTCGAATCCCGTCGCCGCCACCACCCCCTTCCATTTTTTTCGCTAAAGAAGATTCGCGCCTTTTGCGTCTGCGTGCGAGGTAATGGGAGCACAGGTAGGGGTGTGCATGGTCCGGGCCGGGCCGGTCCAGTCCTCGCATTGAACCGGAGACCGGACCGGTAGTCTCGATCCCCATATTTTCGGGACCATGGACCGGATCAGGACCGGCGGTCCAAGCCTGTCCCGGTCCAGATCCGGGCCCAGTAAGACCGCTAACTCTAACTACTTATAAAAATTTAGCCCTTAGAAATTACAATGCAATGTTAATTTACAATCTATAATCAACCTACGATGGCAAGACAACCGCATAAATGCTAAGACCACCCAACGTGTGTTCGATCAGGCCTTGAAGGCTCCACGTGATCTTTTCTCCTCGTAATCGACGTCCGCATGTGGCCCGCTGAACTCAAGTGGGCGATGGAACCGAACTGGGATTTTATTTATTTCTTTTTTTATTTATTTTTTGTGAAAAAAATAGATTTCTCAAATCTGCATAATGACTTGAGTTTTTGTCATCATGCATATGCGTGCTTATTCTTCGTGCACGTCCCCATTATAAGGAACATATCCCATCATCAATTAAGACCTGGTTTGTCCCAAAGTAATACCAAAACCCAAATTGCTAAATAATAAGTACAATGACTCCACTAAACTTAAGAGGCGTGAGATGAGATTCACGGGGCTTCTCAAAATGTTAAAATTAAGTTAACTCTAGATATAGATTACTTTTTTAAAAAAAAATATCAGCGGTCCGGTTCGGGCCGGTCCGGTCCCAAACCATAGAACCGAGGACCGGACCGCTCAGTCACCGGTCTCATTTATTGGGATCGGGGACCGAACGACCAACCTCAAGGACCGGACCAACCCGGTCGGTCCGGGCCGGTCTTGGGCCGATTAACCCATGTTTTCCGACTAAAGTCATCGATGAAGGTAACAAAAAAACTTGTACCCTCGATTCGACGACTCACCGAGCGGTACGCAAAGGTCGGAGTGTACTAATTCCAACGGCCTTGAAGCTCTCCATGATTTTCCCAAAGGGAAGCTTTCTCTACACTTCTTCCCAATAACACATGGTTCACAAATCTCCTTCGGAGAAGAAATTTCGGGTAGTCCACGTACCATTTTCTTTTGAGACAACAACTTCAAGCTGTCGAAATTCACATGCCCGAACCGCTTGTGCCAAAGCCATGTCGAATCTTGCACCGAGGCACTAAAAAACGACGTAGCATAATTAATATATAAAGGAAAAAGTCGATTTCGAGCCATTTTTACCTTTGCAATCAACCCTCCTTTGCCATCATGAACCGTGCAAAGTTCATCCTTAATGGTCATGAGATAACCTTGCTCGGACAATTGTCCCATGCTTAGGAGATTTTCTCGAAGACCGGGATCATAATGGACGTTGGAAATGCTTTGAACCGACCCATCATTTGCCTTGATTTTAATTGTTCCATTTCCCATGATAGGAACTTTGGTATAGTTCCTGAGCCTCATCTTCCCTCCAAACGAAAGGTGTCATCGAATTTCGAGAACAATTCCTTCTCGCCACACATATGATTGCTACACCCGGTGTCTAAATACCAAACATTCTTCTGGTTCTCCACCGCAGAATTACACGTGAATAAAAGAGTATTATCTTGCTCACCGTCACCATCGACATGTCTATCGGCAGATCTTGGTACCTTGGCATGAAACTTTTGACCACCAATCTTCATGCTTCGACATTCAGATTTATAATGTCCATACTGTTTACAATTAAAACACTGAATAAGGGACTTATCTTCTCCTTGTTCGGGATACTTCTCTTGCTGCTTTGGATCTTTCCTTTGATTAGAAAGATTCTTCTTTTCATCGGGCAACACCAACTAGCTTTGTAAAGCTTCCTCCACAGTCTAGGATTTTTCCTTGAGTCGCTGCTCGTGCATTTGTAAAGAGCCCACCAACTCGTCAACGGTCAAAATAGATAGATCTCGTGACTCTTCAATGGAAGTCACAATATATTCGAACTGTAAAGTTAGAGTCCGAAGAATCTTCTCAACGATCTGTTGATCACCAATAATCTCACCATTGGCCTTCATTTGATTGAAAAGAGCCAATGTCCATGAGAAATAATCGGAAATAGACTCTAACTTTTCCATCTGAAGGAGCTCGAACTGTTGACGAAGAGTTTGAAGCCGAACCTTCTGGACCTTCTCAACGCCTTTGTATATGTTGATGAGAGTGCCCCAAGCTTCTTTCACCGTCTTCGAATTCGCCACTTTTTCAAAGATTGACGAATCTATCGCTTGAAAGATGTAAAAGAGAGCCTTACGATCTTTCTTACGATTCTCTTTTAGCGTCTTCTGCTCTTCCGTTGTCAAATCTGCCGTCGTTTTTGGCTCCACGAATCATTCTTCCACAATCTCAGTCAGCTCCTGAAACCCGAATAGTACCTCCATCTAGATCTTCCAATGTTCAAAATTCTTCCCATCGAACCTTGGAAGTTGAGGTTGGACCATCCCGGCACCACTCACAGAAGCCATATGACTCAAGAATAGATTTCACAAAACTTAGCCAAACTGGCTAATTGGCCAAACAGGCTCCCCTAACTAGCTCTGATATCAAATGTTGGATCTCAGAGGCGCAACACTATGATACCGATGAAGAAGGAAATCTGGAAATGAAATTTATTCACTCGTACTAAAATGATTACAAAATACGCCTATTTATAAGCTTAAGACATGACTCTACATCTACTCTAGACACACGAATAGACACGTCTAGTACATAGCATTCAAAGCTATCTTGAAAGACTAGCAACAATAAATAAACATAATCTCCTAGGTAACAACTCCCTAGATAATAATTAAAAGACTTAACAACTTTCAAAACTCCAATTCATGATGAGTTTGGATTACGAAGAGTCTTGACTTTTGAGATTCCCAACATTCCTTCGGACAAATTTAAACCTTGGTAAAGAACACCGACTCCTCTCTTTTCATGAAATACTTCTGGCTCATCGTTTTGAGCCTTGATTAGTTCAAGAAAAAAGAGAGAAATCCGCGGTCGATTTTGCATCTACATGTAGATGTGTTCATCGTCGATTTGAGGACATCCGCACCGTCCACACCAAAGGAAAACTTATGGAAATGAGGTTCGGACAAAGTTTTAAAAGGTTATACACATAGAACAGTCCGATCCATCTCTTATTCTTCTTCTGCTCAAGCAGAGAGAGCGGGCGAGAGTTTGAAGTCGAGATCCCAGAGCTCGAATGTTCCCTTGACGAAATCATAATGCGCTCCCTTCACTGCGATCGTTTTCTTCACCGCGGCCTCCCTCACGAACGGATAGGTCAGTAGGTTGCCTAATGACACGTTCACTGCCTCCTGCACTCGGAAAGAAACAGTTTTGAGCGAGTCGCAAGTTCACGGGTATCGCTCTTTTGAACGTTCCTACACCCTTAAGTGCGCTTCATAATCCAGGCCAAGGACTCATGTCATATTTCGGTAGATGATTAAACAGTAAGAATGCGTAGTATCGATGTTCTTTCGAAGGTTCAAGAGATTTGACTTCAAAGTTTCAATAAGGTTGCTCGTATTCCGAATGAATCGTTCAGAATTCGGCTGACTGTCGAATTATAAACTTTTGCATCCTAACTAAGGTGGTAGGTGCCTCTTATTTTTGTGTGTGCGCGCGTGAGAGAGAGAGAGAGTAACCTTCTCGCAGTGAGCGCATTGCTCCGTGAAGCTCAAGCTGCTGTGATCCGATTTCACCTTGGTCTTGGCGGGTGAGCATATCTTAACCCAATGTTCGATGAAATCACTGAAGAATTCATTTCCATTTCATAAGAATGAGAAATAGTGCGAGTCAGAAACTGATAAATCATGATCCAGCAAAGCCTGTCCTGATATTAAACGCAAAAACAGCAATTTGCAAAATCGAGGAGCTTTTCTTAACACAATATCTGGATATGAATGTAGATTGTTCACTAAGTATGGTTAGGGTTGTATTACCTAGAAGTGGCTCCATCGTCTGGGATGGACATGAGGCCCTTTATTCCTCCACAGCAGCTATGTCCGATCACCACAATGTTCTCCACCTGTAATTACATTTCACTCCACACTTTTCAAACTCTTTGCCCAAACACACAAACCGTGACCGATGCGGAAACTTTGGAAGAGAGAAACCCATGCAAAATTTGTGAACAAGAGAGGGGGAGAAAGGGGGGCAGAAACTGAAAATATATATATTGATTTGAAATCCATAGATTATTATGTAAAAGCTCGGGTACCAACCCCATCGATACGTCATCGAATGGAACAGCGAGTAAAATTTCAATCCTCCGGGTGCCTCATTCCCTAAATTTCAAAAGATTTATTCCAAAGCCCATGAAAAGGAATCAATCGACCTCCATTTACGTGCAAGGACGAAAAAGAGGAGCAACCAAGCCTATTTGCCTAGGCTATAAAGCATTATGCTGGAATCTCTCTACTTTTCTTCTAGTTTCCCTTTCAGGAGAAAAGAAAAAAGGGTTTCGAGTTATAAACATACTTCAGCTTGTGGTCCGAAGTGTAGCAAAAATGTAGGGGACACCCTAATGACAGGACGCCGAGAATCATCCGCCACCACAAACAGGAAAAATTGGCAAAAGAAAAAGAAAAAAAGAAGCATCCTTTGAGAATGTTAACAGTTTAAATGACGATAAAGTTGATGTTAAGAAAAGAGAGGCAATTCTTTATTGCATTCACCTTCAGATGCAGGACCGCATATTCAATGGCCGCCCCCACCCCGGAGTACTTGGTCTGCAACATTTAACCCCAGGAGTCAAGATCAGGGTACTGACTATAAGTGCAATCAATGTGAATTGATCACCGTGGAAATACAGAATGCAAGGCGTAAGTGGCAGGTCCTTCCAGTTCTAGGACAAACCTGGTCGTATGGAGGTACCATGTTGGCAATGTTCCGCACCAAGAACGCTTCTCCTGGTTGGAAGTCGAGGATGTGCGACGGGCACACCCTCGAGTCCGAGCACGCAAATACCATGAACTGCACTCAACCCACGATTCCCGAAATAAAATGGGCTATTCCACAATCGACTTTCATTCTTACGGAATGATTCGATAGATTTTAGACAGGAGATTGCTAGAAAAAAATTAACCATTTCACGATCTGAACTAAAACTAGTTCCTTAATCCGTCTATTACTCATATGTTAGATTGCTTCTGATACAATTTTTCTCCGTCACATAGTCGGAGATTCAATCGAAGCAACAACTAAAAGGAAAAGAAACCCATTTGGACAAAATACAAACCTTAGGACTCTGTCCCTTTGCAAGCTCGCCGTACAAAGCAGGATTCTTCCTGAAAAGAAATTTTTTTTCTTTTTTTTAAAAAGGCTCATACCATCATCAATGCAACAGACATAATTAAAGATTCTTTTTGTGCCATTCTCTTACACCAGTGACCATCTTTTCTTTTAAGGTCATGTACATGTCAGTACAGAATTATATGCAGATGAGATGCTCAGAAAGGACCACAAGCTAAGTGACAGATTCTTCTTTTAAAGTCATGTAAATGTCATTTGTTCAATTATAAGCAGACGAAATTCTCAAAAAGGGTTCACGAACTACTTTCCAGCGACAATCGATAATAATTGAAAAGAGATTGAGCATATTCCAAGAGACTGGGCAAGGGATGCTTCCACTCTGTCTCGACTTACTCGAATTTCTCTTTCTTGAAGTGAGCGAACCCAGACTTGATCCTCTCGACCGGGTCAAACCCGTTGCCAGCAGCAGCCAGGTCCGCCGTTATCTGCTTGACCTTCGCGGCGGCGACGCCTTGGAGCTCGCACTTGTCGCTGAAAATCCAGGAACCACCGACGGCCGTCAGATCGTCATCATCAACGTCATTATTCATCGACCGTTAAAAGAACGAAAATGGTCAAATCAATCGACGCCGACGGGCCTAACTGTGGGTCCGCGTCACAAGACTCGCAACTACTACAAACGCGTGGGTGCGAGTTTGTTCGGAGGATCCGGCAAAAACTACTTGTCGGGAGGCGTGAGATCGCAAACGACGCTTAAGGACAGCTTTTTACAGATCAAATGACGATGGAGATAGAGAGAGAGAGAGAGAGAGAGTTTTTTCAGGCTCGGAAAACGAAGCATCGTGCGCACCTGAGAAGCTTCGACAGCTCCGCGATAGCCTCCTCGTACTTCTCGTTTGCCATGTCCTCCTTCTGCGAACATCACCGGACAAAGTCAAAACGAGATTCCGCACAAATTCCGATTTCGTTAACACTGCCACGAACGCGATCCGATCATTCTCAGGACTCGATCATCAGGCGCCGACAGAGATTGCCATGGCAAGATCGATCAGAGAGAGATCAAGCTTTGTCATGAGCCTCCCTCTGGCTCTGTTTAAGATCGACGATCGCAATCGCGAGAACACCAACATGCAATAAAAGGAAAAGGCACACGAGACGAGAAAAAAAAAGGGGGGGGGGGGGGGGGAGAGAGATCGAACTGCGAGGGGGAATACGAACAGGAACGACCCAAAAGCCAGAACAGTCGCAGAGGAAAAAGACAGCAGCATACGAACGAACCTTGGCTGCGAAATTCTGTTGAAGCCGGGCGCTTCTGAAACCGAAGAACTAAAGCCACTGCCAAATCTCTCACCCAAAGACTCTCCTTTTAGGGAACACAGCACATGCACACACCAAAACGACTCTCCCCCACCATCTTTTGGCGCTGCATTTATACAAAGGGGCGGCTGACCCACGGGCACTTTGGAGTTTGGACCACTCAGCACTTGACCCCGTAATTAAACTCGAAGGGGACTTTTCTTTTCTTCTTTTTTTTTTTTGGGCGAAATTTCAGTCGGGATCTTAAAACTAAAAAAAAAATGCAATTAAGTTCTAAAACTTGTCGCCAAAGTATAATCGAGTCTTAAAATTTTCGAAAAGTGTAATTAACGAAAAGACTTCATTTGACCAATATGACGAGTTTTACAACTTAGTTGCATTTTTACGATAATTCTTAGGACTTAATTGCACTTTTTGAAAATTATGAAACTCGATTGCATTTTCACAATAAATTTTAGGACTACAGATGCATTTATCCCGACATTTTTTTTGTTTTTTTTTCTGATATTGGCTTTTTTTTTTTGTAATCAGGTTTATGATTATTTAAACAAATAATCTAAAGAAATTATTTGTCATGCTATTGAATGCTTCGAAGGGCATCCTGAAGATGACCCGTGCACCTGGGTGGTTTTTTTTTTTTTAAATAGAAAAGACAACGTTCATTGTTAAAGGTTGATGAAACACAACTCAGTTCCGAATCATTATTGAGAAGAGAAATGTCCCAGTCGGCCTTAGCCCCTGCATGATAACACTTCTGGCCAACTTTTCTACTTCTGACCAGAAATGAATTTCACTACTTCTCCTTAAAAGCAGAAGTTGATTTTTCTATTTCTACTCTAGATTAACTTCTGGGTTACGGTTGAAACTTTCTTCTATTTTTGAAATATTATTAACAAAATCATTGGCGGCCGGCTGCGGTGATCGGTAGCGACAGTCGGTCGAGGTTCGTGTGATCGAAAAAGTGATTATGGAGCTGAGAAGTAAAAAATTTTATCTTCTCAAAGTTTGAGAAAAATCTGATCAGAAGTAGAAAGTCCGACCATAAGTGAGTTTACCAAACGAATTTCCCTGTGAGAAGTCGATCTGGCAAGGAAATGAAAATTTTGAAGTGTTTTCATGCGCACCTTTAGCTACCCAGTCGGCAATCCTGTTGGATTCACGGATCACCTGACTGTTTGACCGGTAGTAACGCTGGTAAAGACGACGCTTGGGGATAGAAGGACCAGGGGGCGCAAGTGCGTCGGTAGCGGTGGCATTGCAGTTCGGAGGAGTGCAGATTCATGATTGACCACTCTCGAACATGGGAGCTGGGAGAAGATGGGCCCTACCATCTCCTTCAGCTAGATTAGAGGTCGCTGGCTAATCTCCGATGTTAGAATATGGATGAACCCAAATCGAACGTCAACAAAATGCAATGGATCGTGAATCATGGGAGAATCGTCGGAGGAACGAGGAACGAGGATCACGAAGACCGAGACTGAGACTTGGGGAGCTAACCTCGGTCGGATCACCGGGCCCTAGTTTGTCCCATAAGGAGCTCTTCCAGCTTACCGAATCTTTTCTCCCCACCTTCCAGCCTGCTGTTCATCGTCCAATTCCAATAATTAAGAGTGGACGTGTTATTGGCATAGCTTGTAGTGCGGTCGGCTTTTAGGATTTTATCCTTTTTTTTTTTACCCAATTGCAAATTTTACTGCCCCTATTTTAGCTGCCGGAACAAGCCAATCGGCGAAAATCTGGCCGGCGAGTTTGGACGGATACTTGGGACTACGTTGGTCACTTTAGATCCTCCTTCCGGACAAAATCCACTCTAAATCTACTCTGCGCGTGCGCGAGGAGGAGAGTGATTTAACGAGATTCTAATGTGATTTGAGGAGGCAATGCTTAAGTGAAGAAGTCAACTAAGGGGAGGGCGAGCGCATCGTGGCATGGATGCCACGTGTTGGAAAGGGGGTGGAAAGCCCAAATAGAACAGATTGGATTATGCTCTCGGGGTTTTTTTTTTTTAAATAGACCTAGAAGGCCAGACCAAAAAATAAATAAAAAAAGAAAAAAGAAGAAGGGAAAGCAAAAACAGAGAAAAAAAAATGATATGAAGCGTCGAGCTATGATTCAGTGTACAGCTGGAAATTAATTAACTAATAATTAAACAGATTAATGAATAGAAAAGACAAAGAGTGGAACGTGTTTGACAGAACGAACCTTCTCTACGAGATTCTGCTGAAGCTTCACGCTTCTGAGATTGCAGAGGAACTAAACCCACCACCGAAACCCCTCCCCTTCGTGGGTTCACCGCACCCCCATAGAGGAATTCTAACTATCAAACCGAATTGAAATGCACAAATTTTCAGTTCGATTCGATTTGATTTTTCAATTCGATTTTGAAAGGAATGAATATACAATGTAAGAAGCGGCGATGTCGCACCCTCGAAGAGGCACGCGAAACTTTGGGAGAGATTGGCCCTACCATTTCATTTTTCTAGACCTAGATTAGGAAAGCCAAATCGATAGGCACTAATCGACAGTATTAAAATAGTAATATAAATGGATCTAAACTTTATCCGGAATGTTCCTTAAAAAGCGATGGGTTCTACTTATGAATGTTTTTCCCCTACTTTTGTAAAACAGCTGAATATAGATAGACTACAATGATCGGGTTTATGGTTCATTTCCGCGTTAATTGTAATTAACATTCCCATAAATTAAGGCATCCATCCATAGTAACATGTATCCAGAAAACGCGTGGGGGAGAGTCATTAACGAGATCCCGACGTGATTAATGGCTTAAAAATGCAGATTTGACTCATTTGACGCGGTTCAAGACTGTGAGGGCGCTCCCATGGAAAAAGTCCAAGGAGGGATGGTGCGCCGTGGAGTTGGCTGCTCCGTGTTGAACAGATCAGATCAGATCAGATCAGATCATGATGATGTTGTCCACCTTTTTTTTTTTTCTTAAGGTCAACCCAAATATTTAAAGTTGAAGAAGAAGAGAAAAGTTAATTTAGGTTGAGCTGATAAAATTGACATGCGTGTCGAGCCATGATTAAATGTAGAGTTGGGATATTAATTATTAACCTTATAAATAAGCAGTTTGGTTAATAAATTCTTATTTTGAAAAGAAAAAAAAAAGGAGAGAAAGTACAAATACTCGATTAGGAGGGACACGTAGAATTCGACCGACAGGGTGAACATGCGCGCGAAATGGGTAAAACCCAGCTCTAATACCACGTTAAAAAGTTGGAACAAGCCGAGCTGATGTCGAGCGTGCAATTTAGACAAAACTCGAGCAATTCATCTCGGTTCGTTCGCACTCCTGGAAGACTGGGGACAGTGGAAGCAAGAGAAGTTGCGGCGGACGAAGCATGTGCAGCGCATCGGACTGATGGGAACCTAGGAGGAAAACTGGCGAAACTGTGAATTGCCGTGCGATCTACGGACTCGATCCACGTCCCCCTTTCTTCAATTTCACATCCGGAAGTCATCAACATTAACAACAGCACCGTTAACCAAAGTCCACTAAAACGTCCCAATAAACGCACGAATATTTTAATATTGCCAATAGGAAAAAAAAAAAAATCAGTCCGGACCAATGGGTTGGACTTTCTATTTGGGAACACGATTAGGATAATGGAATTGGGGGATTGGCTTTCTGGTCACGACGTGAAAGGGACGGAACGAAAAAAAAAAAAAACGAAATTCTCTTGAAAAACTTCAGCCAATCGGGGAATGAAATGAGGATCGGGTTGGGTTGGGTTGGGCTGCTATACGAGAGCCATGAGCCAAATCAAAGGCAAAAAGAAAACAATTTGGCTGGGCGTAGATTAATTAATGATCGCCTATGCCCCCCCTCCCCCAAGAGGGCCAAGTTGAACAAAGAGCAAGGCGTGGCCACAGTTTGACCTTTGTCTAGAAAAGTCCCATCGATTACCTCGTAGGTCCGACCACGAGCGTTACATCGTGCAATAAAATTTGGGCATGTGTTTTCCTGAAATTACCGCACTTCCTCAATTACTGTCGGAAAATTAGATAGAAATTGACCGTTGGTCATCTGAGGCAGGCTTCAGCTCGGGGAGTTAGAAGACGTTATCATAGTCGTCCTCGGCTCCTTGGGCGTGCTACGGTTCAATTTGCTTCTAGAGACGAGATTTGGTCACCGCTCCCTATAAATCTAACCCGCCCTGTTCTATCGCCCATTCGAAAAGACAGAGCACCAGCACCCTGTTTAGGATAATTCTGATGAGCATGGATATACTTCATATCCGACGAATACCCTTTGACATTGACAAACGTTAGTATTATCCGATAGGATATCCCATCATTGGAGGCTGGCGACACCAACGATCCAAAGATCGTCAGCTCGAAAAGTAAAAACTAACTTCGATCAATCGCGACACTTCGTTAAGCAATGAGTTTTTATTTAATTTCCCCATCTGCTGATAGATTGATCGCAAAAACAGGAAGAGGACGTACCGTGACGCGGTCCGTTATGCAGCAGCATAGCGGCATACACTTGCTGAATTTGCCGGCCATGCTTCGGTCCCGGGGGAGGCTCCCTCCTTATATGTCTCTGGATTAATAGTATGCTGGTTAATTTGTTGCTCATTAATACATGTAATAATGTAGCTCGTAAGCAATGAAGTTGTACTATTGGAATTTTGGCGATTAAATAGAAGGAACACTATTGCCAAATGTGATAATACAGCTGCTTGCTCCAATGCTCGAAAACTATTCAAAGTCTAATCTAACTTCCAAAATATGTTTTCGGTTTAGAACCAAATTGGTTCAATTGAAAAGTTGAAGACTGAATTTGTACTAATAAAATAAATCAGATTTATGACTCTCTCTTTTCTTTTCTTTTTGGCGGGGACGGCCCTAATGTTGTCTTGGCAAAGCCAACTTCTGGGCTTTCGCTGGTGGTTCTTTCTTGTTGTAAGTGAATGCAACGAAAAGACCCGAACTACATGGGATGTTTGACAAGATCAACGCCCAACGAAATTACCACACTAGTTACCGCAGGTTCCTACATTTGTATGGAACGCCATAGTTATTACCAACTAAAGAAGAAAGTAACCATCCATAGAAACAACTATCTAGAAAAGTAGAACTAGAAACCCTGACTCCATGAACGGCACTCGAGTTTTGACATCGTCTTCTCCACTCTACTGAGTCTATAGGCCAAGCCAGGAATGCCACTGGAGAGAGAGAGAGAGAGAGAGAGTACCGTGGGATTTAAACAGCGGATGGGCCTTAGTAGAGTTTCGAAAAGGAGGAGTTGGAATAAAGGGAGAGAGACTTCTTCTCTGGAGTGGGGATGGTGAACTGAGGACAAGACGAACGAATTTGAGAGATGCTAGACGGTAGCAGACATGGACGACAAAGAGGAGAAGAATATTGGAGAGAGCAGGAGGGGGTCCAATTCCTAAGTTTCCTTCCCTCATCTCTGTGTTTTCTCCTTCTGGTGATGGCGATGGTATGTCGTCCCATGATTTTGTCTCATAGTCGTGGGGGATAGACAAGAAAATGAGATAAGAAAGGAGGGCCGACGAGATGAGAATCCGTTGTTGCAGATTCACTTGCATTTCCGTCCTCTCTTTTTCCCCTTTTCTTTCTGTGGTGGCTCTTTTTTCTCTCGTGTTTTCTTCATATATTCACACTCTTTGTAATAACCCTACTCTACTGATGTAGTTGTTAGATATATTGCATATATTAGGAGTAGGGTCTTTTCCTTTAGCATGTGTATTTACTTTCTTGCCCTTCTTTGTATGTATATTTATATTGGCTTTGTGCCTAATTGTAATCACATATTCGATTATTCAATTCTCAAATCTATCATGGTATCAGAGCACGAACGTCGCCTATGGGAGAAGAGCGAGAAACCCTAGCTCATGCGGCCACCTCCAGGTCTGCCTCATTCGTCCGGTCAGGTATGTCGTCTTCGTCGGGCCCTTTATGGTCTCAAACAAGCGCCTCGAGCTTGGTTTGAACGTTTTACAGATATCGTTCAGTCAGCTGGCTTTGTTCAGAGTGAGAATGATCATGCTATGTTTACTCATACATCTTCAGCTGGTTATACTATTCTGCTACTCTATGTAGATGATGTGGTTATTATTTGGGATGACTCTGTTCATATTACTTATGCTAAGCAACACCTTCGCCGTCAGTTTGCTATGAAAGATATGGGTTTCTTACGTTATTTTCTCAGTATTGAGGTTGCTCGCAGTCAAGGTGGTATTCATCTCTACCAGCAAAAGTATATTGCTGACACTTTAGCTCGTGCTGAGTTATTTGATACTCATACTGCAGCTACTCCTGTTGAACTTCATTTACAGCTTCGCCCGAATGATGATGAGCCTTTATCTAATGTCACTCGCTACCGAGCTCTTGTTGGCAGTCTTGTCTATCTTACGACCACTCGTCCTGATATCGCATATGATGTTCATCTTGTTAGTCAGTTTGTCGCAGCTCCTCGTAAGTTCATTATGTTGCTGTACTCCGGATTCTGCAATATCTTCGTGGTGCTCTAACACACTCCGTTTCTCTTCCATCGACTTCCTCCCTTACTCTTCGTGCTTACTCTGATGCTAATTGGGCTTCGAATATCACTGACCGCAAGTCCATTACAAGATTTTGTATATTTCTAGGTGATTCTCTTAATTCTTGGCGTGCCAAGAAGCAGCCTGTTGTATCTCGCTCTTCCACTGAGTCTGAGTATCGTGCTATAGCTGACACTACAGTTGAGATTATTTGGCTTCGTCGTCTTCATGCTGATCTTGGTGTTTTCTCCTCTGCTTTCATCCTTTTCACTGTGACAACAAGAGTGTTATTCACATTGCTACAAATTCGGTGTTTCATGAATGCACCAAGCACATCGACATTGATTGTCATATTACGCGTCGTCAACTCCACGCACATATCATTTCTCTTCCCTTTGTGGCCTCTGCAGCCTAACTTGCTGACTTATTCACCAAATCTCTTAACTTACAACGATTTACTACTTTTTTTTTTCCAAACTTTCGTTGGTTGACCCACCTTGAGTTTGTTGATGGGGTGTTAGATATATTGCATATATTAGGACAAGGGTCTTTTCCTTTAGCATGTGTATTTACTTTCTTGTCATTCTTTGTATGTATATTTATATTGGCTTTGTGCCTAATTGTAATCACATATTCCATTATCCAATTCTCAAATCTATCAGTAGTTACCTACGAAGGTTGGATCATGCAACTCGCCCATCAAGTCTGAAATTTGAATCGAGCGAGAAGAGCCTGAGCGAGTAATTTCCTTCTTAGGCCCTGCCGCTTACTAGGGCCTCCCAAAGCAACTTTACTTTGTGAGTGAAAATCCAATATGGTCTTAGGCATGAACTTTCTAGGTCAATATGAGGGGTGTGCAAACTGAACTGGATCGGCCCGAATCGGACCGGGACCGGATTGGACCGGGACCGGACTGGACCAGGCGAGTTGGTCCGGTCCTTGAGGTGGACGGTTCGGTCCCCGGTCCCAATGAATGGGACCGGTGATCGGGCGGCCCAGTCCCTGGTTCCATGTGTTAGGATCGGACCGGCCCGGAACGAATCGCCTATAATATATTAAAAAGAAAACTTACATACCTTTTCATTTAACTGATGTTATAAATTATATATTAACATGCAATCGAAGCATATTTTATTCTACATATTAGATTTTTATAAGCAGTTGGTTGGTGTTAGCGGTCTTACTAGGTCGGGACCAGGACAGGACCGGACCGCCGGTCCTGGTCTGGTGCGATCCCGGTCTGATCCCTGGACCCGAAAATATGGGGACTGGGGCTACTGGTCCGGTCCTCGGTTCCATGCCGGGACCGGATCGGCCCGGACCATGCACACCCCTAGTCAATATTCAACCCGATCCATGTGGACTCGCCCACTGATCATGTCTACTTGTTCGAGCTCTTTGGACGTCTTCTCTGGCTTTCCATCTCATCCACACTTTCTCCATCGTAACCGTCAGTATTCGCATGCCGTGAACGTTCCGGCTCCATCCACGAGCCTCCGGGAGACAATCGTGCCTACGGACTTGCATTGCCCAGATTTTCTTTTCCGCAAGCGTCATTTTCCCATGGTGGTTCACTTCGACATATTCCGATGGCATGCAGCTTGAATTAACCAAGATCTTTGCAGAAGGGTTTGATTTGAAAATTTATGCCGGGTCAGAAAAACTACCCCTCGAAATATGAGTGGACGTGGAATTCGACAAAAGATGTGAAGAGTCCTCTGCTGATTTGTTTAATAGAAAAGATGAATTGATGAGAAAAATAAAAATACTTAGACCGGAGATAATCGTGCCCGTACCATGTAAAATTTCATTGAGGCGTAAAGATAAGCAAGAAGTAGAATCAAACAACTCATGTCCATTGGTCAATTACACGAACTGGCGGTTAACAACGGTTATAAAGAAATCAAATTCATCCGATGTGGCTAATATTTATTCACACAGTGGAGGGACTTGGCGAGTCACGATCAGACGTTTTGACTTCCCTCTAAAGATTACATCAATTTGTGTAACAAAGATTGGGAGCATCTATCCATTGAGTTATAAACGTATGTGTATATAACTGCTACGTTCCTTATCAAATACAATTTTTTTTTAATTGAAAATACGTAAGAAGAAGATGTAATTGCACAAAAGAAAGACAGGAAACGAAAGAAACAGTTAAAAAACAGAAGTGTTTCGCGCCCCCAATTTCGGTCCTCTCCTGTCTCGGAAACGCTGATCAGTTCATCCGACAGGTAAGCCTCGCGCTATCTCCGATTCTCCCCGTGGGAATTTGTTTGTCCGGGCTCTCATCGGGGTATCCCGTTGCTTTCGAATCAATTGTCGACTCAACTGAATTTGCTCTGATACTACTTCTTACTTGGCTTTTGATGTTGTTCGACTGCTTGCTGGACTCATCTCTGTGTCCTTGTCTTGAACTGCTCGTCTCTCTCTGTTTCCTCTAAACTGCTCCGAATATGGTGGATGACTTGGGGCTTCGTCTTGGGGGGCTGTCGTCTCGTTTCTTGTTCTGTCCGTTGGGTTGTTTGAATTTGTTCTGTTTTTGTTTGTTTGCTTGTTGCTCTTTGTGTGTAATACACTTCTTGTGACTAAGGTAAAAAGCTATGCGGGACGATCATGCTGCCACAAGGGAAAATCTGTATTCCGTACCTTATGCGTAATTCCTTCTTGACATCTTGTTTCATGTATAAACTAATTCGGCGATAGATTATCATTGGCACCTAGCTGTCTTGATTACTTTTTTTGTGAAATCGTCTAAAGGGGTTGTTCTTTTGTGGCCCTGGTAGTGGATGTGCCTATAAATAATTCTCCAAGTGTTTGATCATGTCATTGATGGCTGGTAGTTTCCTTCTCTGAGAATTCTGTTCCTGATAAGCAAAGAAAAGAACGGCAGCTGCTATTGATTTGCAATACGTGAGAGGAGTGGACTCTTTTCAGTGTCATTGCCAATGTTTTTGTGCCAAGTACATTTTCAGAATCACTTTGCAGAAGAATTGGTCATTGGTTGATGTGATTCAGTTTAAACAGATTAAGATTTCTTCAAGAACCGTACCAGCTGTTGGAGGTATGGAAGTTTGTCGGTGCGAATGATTACTCTGAATCTGGAAGTTTAGATGATTTTACACATACTCTTCGAAAACCTGATGATGCCACTACCCACTTTGAATGTATTCGCTTCTAATTGTTTCTTTATTGTTAACATCCACAAAAATTTGTATCTACCCAGCACTTTCAAATTCAAATTGTACTTTTCATAGATCATTGCATACTAGCTGTTGTTTGTGGTGCAGGTTAACATGGATCGTACATGTCAAAGGTAGGATTTTTGCCTAGTTGTAAAATGACTAAAACATTGTTTCATAAATGCTACCATGGCATAACTCCACAGACTCTTGTTTACCTGATGATGCAAGATTCTGTGTTGTTGCCTTGACTAGCAAATCGCATTGAATTTTGGTCATCCTAGAATGATGGGGCCATAGTCATATTATTCAGTAGAGAAGAAGCTGGGTGGGCTCGCATCATCAGCTGTTTCTAGCATTAGTTCGGCCATTAAGAAGCTCTTTGTCTTTGCTCCAGAGAAATGGCTTACAGATGCCATCATGTTCATGTTCGTTCGGTGACTCAATCATTGCCTTCTCGTGCACTGTCCTTCATAGAAGACTCGACTCAAGAAAGACATCTTTCACGTGTTAAGGGAGCTGAGTGCGAGAGTGCACATTCAAATTCCCGGAAAAATTTGCACATAGTAAGAAGCTAACAATGCTCAGGGTATTGATTTGATACTTCTATTTTTTATTTTTTATTTTTGTAGTGGAATTCTTCTACCATGGTCTGATGCATTTGACTGTTTTATTTTTGATCAAGCTGTTTTCCAGTATCCTCAAAAAATTTGTCAGCAGGTATCTGATAAGTCTTGTATAAGCCTTTTATTTTGTCAGTCAGCACGTCTGATGGAGGAATTCCTTGAACTTGCCAAGGAAAACACGGATAAGGATCTGGAAACCTGTGGCGTCCTTGGTGCTTTCCTTGTAAGATTTACTCTTCAGTTTGGAAGTGAGTGACACTTAATCTCATCATCATCATTTTAACATCCACAGAATGATTCTTCTGTGGGTATACCTATCTGTTCAAAGCTTGCCGTAAGTTGAGGAAAAGGAAGGGGGTCCCCTTATCCAGTTCGTATTGTATACCTCACAGTGAGAAAAAATTAGTTCTGCTGAATGCAGTATCTGCTTTTGATCGAAAAATATCTCATCTGTCATGTAGTAGCCTTTGAATGCAACTCACAGTTAAAGTTTTCTTCAAACATGTTTATTGATAGCACACAAGAAATCCTTTCCTATAGCCCCAAATATTATGGCTACTTTTGAAGTGACTACATCGAACATCAGCATTCCTCATCCTTCTGGTCATCTTCATTTTCTTTTTCATAAGTTGTTGTGGCATTTTGTTATGATATCCAGAAAGGAATCTTTTTTCTTAGACAGTATTACTTCCTTCTTCCCCGACTTTTTCATCCATCCAATTTACGATTCGTGTTCTCTTTCTCTGTATTTTCCCACTTGTGTAATTGATGGAGAAGGACGATGCATCCAATGATATTTCTCCAGAATGATCTGGAGATCAGAAGTTGTTTTATCAGAGAAATAGCCCACTGAAATACAGCACTGAGTTTGCAGTAGACTTGACACTGCTCAGATCCACGATGCAAGACTCTGCACCTGATATCCAAATTATTATCACAAAGTAGATTATATGATCAATGTGTCATGGTTTGTACAGGATAAGGGTATTCTATATGTAACGACATTGATCATACCCAAACAGGAATCAACTTCCAATTCAGTGAGTTACAAAGACCCATTTATTCATTTTGGTGAAGTCCTTTTTTACTTTTGGGGGTCCTAGTAACTGTACATTGATTTCGTGTTCCGAATGACAGTGTTTGGCTAAGAATGAGGAGGAAGTTTTTGCAATACAACATGAACACTCGCTGATTCCGGTTGGATGGATTCATGTATGAGATACGGCTCTGACCACGCTTTTTCGCTTTTGTAATGCTGATTTCCTGACTCTGCTTAAGATTCTTAAGCAGTCTTCTTATTGACCTATATCTTCTTCTCAGCGGGGCAATCCTGATTTAGTTTAATTTCTTCCACTGTGCTCTGCTGATTTCTGCTTTAGAGCATATGTGATGATGGTAAATCATGGAGGATTCTGGATTATCAGCCGTGTCACTACGAGATTAGTTAGGACTTATTAATTGTAGGGACTAGAGAGTACAGTAAGTTGTTAATATGGATAGATAAAGGAAAGCTATATACTGAATAATTAAGAAAGGCGAGAGTGCTAGCCCGCTACTGCAAAGCGGAGCAGTTGCTCATCGTGACCTTTTTTCTCTACTCATCCCCTCGTCTGTCATTTGTTCTTTTCGTGCCTTGCTAAGATAGTAGTAGAACTCTTTCCGGTGTGCTACAAGTTTCATTGCTCCCTGATATGATTGAGGAAGATGTGGCACGTTTCTGATATTTCTCTCTCCACACAAATACTTGTCGTGTTTGTTCTAAATAAGATTCTGTTTGTTTTTCAGACGCATCCGTCTCAGAGCTGTTTCATGTCATCAATTGACTTGCACACTCAGTTTTCATATCAGGTACTTGATTCTCTCCATCAAAATGCTAGCCTGTGAACTCTTCTAGGTGATATAAGAGGACTAAAGAGACGATTGCCAAACTGAATTTAGAACAGAGAACACCATTCTCCCGTCCTCAGGAAATTTTTCTATTCTCTAACCTCCTGTATTCAGGACAACTTAGCATATTGATGCTATCTACGTCAATTCCCAGCCTGAATCCTGATCTTATTGTACTGTCTACGGCGAACACCAGTTTAGACTATTTTCAAGGCAAAGGCAAACAGTTCTAGTCCTGCCAGCCACTCTTGCGGGGATGAATTACGAGGTTTTTTGGCCATTCTGTCGTGACACTCTCTTTTAATGCCTAATCACAGGTCATGGAACCTGAAGCATTTGCAATTGTCGTGGCTCCAACTGATGCATCAAGGTCTGCAAACATTTCCAATTTCAATAGCAACGATCTAATTTATGGATGTTTACTACTAAGAGAAATAGCAAATAACTTAACTGACATATGTCAAGCAACGATTTATAGCTGCAATCTGTTTATGGTTTTCACGCGTAGACTAGATATGGCAATATATCTTTCTTAATCCTTGCAGGTGTAGCTTCTTCACTATTAATGCATGCATGCATGCTCATCATCATAATTACCATCTGTACTCTTAACCTTGTTCATGCCCTATTCTTTTCGTCTCCTTGGTGAGAGCAACATGCCTCTGCTTCAGAATCATTAGTGCGCACATGATTAGGAACGATTATTTCATGCTCCTGGGGCATTGCTCCTGATGCATTTTAACAGTCGGAAGAGCCTCGTGCGTCCATCGGTTGAGATGCACCCAAAGCAATGCTCAGGAGCACCAAAGGAATTCCAAGGACTGACCTCTTGCCAGTTCTATTCTTCTGCAAAAGTAATTTTCTGGGTGTTTTCAGAAGCACATGCGTACGTTGCCCTTCTCCAATTTCTGCCACTGGCTAAGTTGATATAGCCCACGTCCCTCAACAGGGTGCTTTAAAATGCTGTGAATGCTTATGCTTCTTCTATCCGACAAATTTAAACTCTTCGGTCTCCTTGAGTAAGGAGAAATCTAGAAAGGGACAGGAATGTTATTTTCAAAGGTGCTATATGGATGGATGACCTTGGAAGGGTGAAAGATTAACAGTTCATAGAAAATGTACTTCTTCCATGCACGTAACTAACATTTGGTGAGATGTATGTATATGAAATGAACCCGTGATACTGTTGAATTCAGGAACTACGGCATATTCCGACTATCTGAACCTGGTGGGATGAACGTCCTGAGAGAGTGCCGAGAAACGGGATTTCACACTCACGGGGAAACTGCCGACGGAGGTCCTATCTATGAGCACTGCGCTAATGTCTACACAAATTCGAATCTGAGATTCGAAGTTTTCGACTTGCGATAAGGCAACAGAACCAGCGAGCTAGCTAGCAGGGGCCGTCAAGCAGGAAAGTATCAGGAAATGTTCCTAGAATGCGAGGCGGCAGATCTCGGCCAGCATGTCCGTACGTTCTTGTGCTTCGCTCCTTGGGCGACCAGTGGAAACAACGAAGATCCTCGTGGACAATGAAATTCAGCTGTACTTCATCGATGCTTATTGCTCCGTAACTCTTGACTCTATTCAGAAGTAAACATGAGTCGATCGTCTTATTTTCGCTTTCATGGGAACACGCACGTTTTAATTTCGTTTCACACGCGGTGCAGGCCTTTGACCCACAATTTTTTTTATTTTCGAAAGAAAGGACCTTGAAGCTTCCGCCTCCATTATCGGTCGTCGCATGAAAGTTCCGACAAGGTGACTGAGAGGGAGAGTTACCTAATCCCACTTCTCCTCTTGTGTCTGCCTAAAATACACAAGCAGGAGCTGTAAAGTGCAAGATATTTCCTCTTCCCATTTCGTTTTCAGATCGTGAACAAAAAGGAGAAGGCGGCGAGGAAGTCGCTTTCTCAGGAGGATAAGGATACAAATAAAACGAGTAGAAAACAGAGGAGGGCGCTTGGCTTCAAGGTTATCTCCTTCCATTCGGTGTTGACATTTCATGTGACCTCCTGTAGATTTTGTCTCAAGTGTCGGCAAATTATTGAGTAATCAATTGAGGATAGGGGGTAATTTCCGAACAGTGTTGATGAAGGAAAATTTATTCAAATTGACTGTACATCCATCATTTGGGTGTTGATGAAATGAAAGCAAAACCCAAAATCGACAATTACTGCTGTTACGACGAACTGAACATCCCGGATTCGCTAATCGGGAATCGAAGTGAATTCACCACCTATCTCTACGTCTACCTCTTAAAAATCTCCATGTCAGGTAAGGACTATCGTCTCCCAGGACTTGTTTACACATCCTGTGCGACTCAACAAATCTCGCATGAATCGAATCAATGAATCAATGGTCTTGACCCCTAAATGCTAATCGATGATCCACGACGGTTTGCTCAAAATGGGTGCAGATTCTTGCTCAACCCATTGACGCTGGTGAAGAACCCGAGCCCGAGCAGGTCTCGCCGGTACGGCAAGTACGACTTGCGTTTCTCCGACTCCTTCACGGCCCTGCTCTTCACGTAGTGCCTCTCGTGCGCTGACGGCGCCGTCGTCTTGCCCTTCCCCTTCCCTTTCTTCGCCACCTCCACCTTGGCCTCTTTCCTATCGACGGCCTTCTCTGTCGACTTCTTCGCCTTCTCGATGCCGCGATCGCTCGGCTTTGCGTCGGCAGCAGGGCTCAGCATCACGAGGGCGTCCCTGCCGTCGCTGTTGCTCCGCGGCAACAAGTCCCGGAACCGCCACATCTTCGAGGATCCGGTCGAGTTGCTCTTCCGGCAGCTCCCCGGCGAGGGCGGCGTCTCCTCCACGATCCTCGCCGTCCACTCGCAGTAAGTCCCCCGCGGCTCGTCCGCCCCGCCACCGACGCCCGCCTCGGCGAACACCTTCTTCATAGGAGGCCGGAGAAGCGACGGCGACATCGAAGGGTCCGGCTCGGAGTCGGCGAAGACGAGGTCGCGGTTGAAGAGAGGGAAAAAGGGGCGGATCTGGCCTTTGTCGAAGACGTCGTCGGCCGAGACCGGCGAACCGCCCGGGATGAGGCAAGCGAACTCGAAGTCCGAATCCCCGTCCTCTTCGTCTTCTTCCTCGAGCTGCGGCTCTTGCTCTGCAGATTCGGTTACGGTGTCAGACCCATCAGGCTTGCCGTCGGAGACGTCGAGCTTCGCCTCGAAATCCTCCGCCAACTTGTCGAAAGACTCCGACTTCGAGGCCGAGTAATGAGGGTTGAAGGAGGGAGAGACGGACACGGCCTGATACACCTCCATTTCCGGCGCTGGTGATGATAGAATTGGAATCAGCTTCTCTAGAACACTGGATGGCCTATCCGAAAACGATTGAGAAATGGGTATAGAGAGAGAGAGAGAGGGGGGGTGTGTGTGTGTGTGTGTGTGTGAAGGAGGAGGAATTAATATAGGTGGGTGGTGGGAGACGGCTACGAAGCTTCAATCCCTCTGAATTTAAAGCTGTATGAATGCTTTGCGTCTGGTTCGTTCACGTGGAAGATTCACTTTCGTGGGGCGGACGGAAAACTGGCTCTCTCCCCGCGTCAACAAGGAAGCTTCCCAAACGAACCGGGGCTCCGACCCGCTCGTGAATCACAGCACGCGTGTTTGGGTCAGAAGGGGGGGTTTGACATTTTTAATATTAAAGAAAAAGGCGATTTTCTTCTGTTTTTGTTTAGGTGGAGGTCGTCAAATGCGTGAGTGGCGAGGATGTTGGTCGGGCTGACTCGGGCGGGTCGAGATAGGAGATGCGGGTCGCACGTTTTTGTCTGACCTCATGCATGATGTCACCCGTGGTGCTGCCTTTTCCGGTCGAATGACATGGAATTTAAATTGGGGATTGGCCAAATAAATTGCCAATCTTGTTAAATCTGCTTCTTCTTCTTTTTCCTTTTTTGGGAATGACAAGAATTTACGTATGTTATTTATATTGTGGGTTAATACCACAGAAATTCATAAGTGACAAATTTATCTCAAATTATTTTTTTTATCACGAAAAACTTCAAACTGGTACACTTGTGACAAATTTACCTCGAACTGGTACACATTCGATAAATTTACCATATGTTAATTTTCGTTAAATTTAACTATCAAATTAGTGAGTCAGATGACACTTTGTAGTCCATAGATGTACCACTTTAGGATTTTTACTCTCTGTTTGTCATACGTGTATCAATTTGAGATTTTTCGTGGTATTAATCCAATTTAATAGATGCACCATTTTGAGGTTTTTCGTGATAAAAAAAATCAATTTTTGGTAAATTTATCACATGTGTATCAGTTGAAGATTTTCCGTGGTAAAGAAAATAGTTTATGATTTGTCGTGGTGTTGACCCTTATATTTGTGACATGCTGCATATTCTGGGTGTTGATACATCAATCTATTGTTTTTGTGCTCCTTCACACCGAATCTCCGTTGCTCATTCGTCGTTAAAAAGAGAATTAGCACAATTAAGTTACCACCGTTCCCTCGATCTTAGGGTTATTGTGCGTAATGCGATAATGTTAAATTGCCCGTCTCTTCCGATTTGCAGACATAAAATCCCTCAGAAATTAAGGGCTTTCTCTGACATTTAACTTCGCGGTTAATACTATTAAACTCAAGTCGCTTCCCATATTTAGCTAGGCACCAAATTCAACTGTCCTAGCATTGGACGAATTAAGCCGACGACTAACTTTAGGAGCAGCGTCGCGAGCGACTAATTCGGGAGATTAACGCACGGGGCTAATTTAAGCTATTATATTATGTGCCGTGGCAATCACTAACCAACTTGCTATGCTTATGTATTTTTCAAAGTTTCCGATGTTAGAAAAAATGTGGGCGCGCGGTTTCTTAATGTGCTTACCAATCTAGAAGTTGATATCGTTGACCCCTATTGACATAGTATTCGCAACTCAAATCTCGCTGGCATTTTGACATCCGTATAGCCCAAAAGATGTGAATTGGCCAATTCGAAGCTTCCAAAATCCAGCGTGTAGTCAAAGGAGGCAATGTATAAAACTTGCGCGGCAAGTTAAGGACGAGCGATTCTAGGTTATGTTTGAGTTTCATCTGAAATATCGAATCTATTCGTGATTTTTTTATTTATTTTTTAACATTGAACCTGTATTGTCACAGGTTTCAACGCCATTTCGTTCTCAATTAAGCAATATGAAAGTGAATGCAACAACAAAAATGAAAAAAAAAAAAAGTTCCTCATTTTTCAAGAGCAACAATTCATAAAAAAAATATACAAAATAAAAATTCAAACAAGATTTCAAAATACGTAACATAAAGCCTAAATTATAGGACTTAGAGTCTTGAATCATCAATGAGAAGTTGCTCCAAATTTTAACCACCGGAAATCAAAAGAAACAACAAACAAAGTTAATCACTTAATAATAATTTTATCAAAATACTATTGATTAAACTAAAATCATTGTTAGGAAGCCTCAATACATATATTTATTTCGCTACAACTCGTAAACTTTATTTACTGATGATAATCTCCTTGCTAGGACAATCTATATCTAATAATAAAAGTAGAGATTAAATAAAACATTCACTCATTATGTTTCTACTTAAGAGTTTTGTAGGTTCACGGTTCGGTTCCTCGGAGAACTGGGAAGCAAACTGCATAGTACAAGTTCTTAAAAACATGGAATTGAGACTCGGACTAAGTCTCGTCATAACGTGGACCCGGACGAGTGGGGACCTATCTGGATCTCCGGTGTTCCCGATTCTATACTAGAACCATGTCTGTCCCCGATGCAAGCCCGTCCTGACCTAAACGCATGCTCTCCTCTGGGCTCATTGATAAGCTACTAATCCACCAAATTATTTATTAGTTACGAATGATGAAATCTCATGAAATAGAAATCATTTTCAGTTGCTTCAATAGACTAAAACCTTTAATCGGGAACCAAGAGCCGTTAGGCCTTATTTGTCGAAGACGGGTCTTGAGCATACCTCGTAATTCGACCTCCAAGGGTCCCGAATCAGGGCATCAGATGTCCTGGTCTAAGCGACGGGGACATAGGCCTTGGTCGGGTTGAGGCTTCGGGACGACGGATTCAGCCTCGAGCGACGTGTCCAATCCTCGATCGGAGAGCCGAGAATTCCCTAGCGCTCGGACCCGATGGACCGGCGAGTACATATATTCGATCCGGACCCGGGAGGAAAGTGGATCATCCTCCGTCAAATTCATAGAGCATCCAGCGGCTAGGATTGGAGCGTCGCCATAATCTTCTATCCAATCAAATTCCACGGGCCGTGGGTAGAGTGGGGCCCGAAGAGGGAGGTTGGTTGGACGAGGTGACGTGGCACGCGTGAATGAGAGGGGATCAGGGAAACAAGTAAAAAGGGCGGGAAACGTAATGAAACCCCGCGGTACGTTGGGCGGTAACCCGAGAGTCAAGGAGAGAGCGTCCATTCTCTTGATAAAATGAAGGGGAAAAAAAAAAGGGACAAAAAAAAAACAAAAACAAAAAGAGCGGTAGTTAGTTAGTTAGTTAGTCTTAACAGAATCGTGCCCACCAGTAACCCTCACCACTTCCCCCCAGAAAAAAAAAAGAAGAAGTGGACATTGCATGACATATAGTTCATGTCGAGCCATTACCATCTTTCTCTCTCCCTCTACCTAAATTAAACCTTTTTCCTCAGAATTTCAAGGGTTGGTAATCTCGCCTTCATTCGATCCTCTCGCCAAAATCTCTCTCTCCCCTCCGACAACATTGCATCGCCTGGGTATCCCGACCGGCATTGCTCCCGCATGACCCAGGTGTTCCATTTTCGATCCCCTTTGTCTGGTTCCCTGCACCATTCCTCTTGTTCGAAGGTGGCGGTGGGCATGATTCACGCGTCTCCAATGTTCCGCATTTGATCGCTCTCTTGTCGACGAACCCAGAATTGTGTACCTGAGTTTTCCGAGAAGGAAGGACCACAGGGGAACAGAGAGGTAGGGGGAAGAGGACCGGAACGTGCTCGCCGCAAGCCGGAGTCGCGCGGGGCCGTGATTCTGAACAGCCGCGGGAAAGGGTGTGAGTTCCTCGAGATCATGAGGTGATCTGTTTGATAAAAATGGACTGAAGAAACCGTCAAATTCTGGAAAAAGAAAGGATATCATGTCTAGCTCAGAAACGCTCGGTTCTTCAAATTCGACCTCCGTCCTGTTTAACCTAACTTCAATTGCAGACGGTTCCACTCCCGTCTCTCCGCCGTCGCCACCGACCTCTTCCTCCCCTCCATCTGCCAATGACGTCAGCGCGTTGCTGTCGGATGCAGCACCGCCGCCCAGTTCGACTTCTCCACCCGCTTCACCGCCATCTCCCCCGCCCCCTAGTCCCAAATCATCCGTCTCCTCTCCTTCCAATTCGAGCGCTTCCCCTCCTAGTCCCCCACCACCATCGAGTTCCCCACCAACGCCTTCGGCACCTCCCCAAACACCACCACCTCCTAAAGCTTCCCCACCACCAGCACCTACGTCTAATTCGGGTTCCACGCCACCTTCTCCACCTCCCCCACCTCCAAAATCTCCCCCTCCCTCCCCTCAGCAATCTTCAGCTCCATCCGGATCACCTCCACCTTCTGACCAGCTTTCACCTCCTCCGCCTCCCGCACCTGTCAGTGGGACAGGTGCAGTTCCAGTACCAGCTATCAGTCCCCCTCCACCGACTTCCAGCACCGGACTGTCTCCTCCAATAGCATCTAATTCCCCTCCACCGACTTCGGTTCCCACAGCTGGCGGGTCGCCACCCCCAACACCGACCAGTTCGACTCCCGCAACAACATCCGGGTCAACTCCTCCATCTCAAACATCCAGTGGACTTCCGAGTACCACCAGCAATTCCAGTTCAGGAGGATCAAGCACATCCTCTGGAAGCACCACTACTGCTGTCGGCGTGGCAGTTGGCGGAGTTTTTATTATCGCACTTGTCGCTTTGGTTTTCTTAGTTACCAGGCGGAGAAAGAGAAAAGAGGGCGCTTTTGCCTCGCAGTATGTGCCGCCCACTAACTTCTCAATGCAATCGGGTAGGAAAGATCATTGGCTCTTTTCTCTGATACTTAGTGAATATTCATACGGTTTTGATATTCTCCTTCTTAACCTCTTACGCAGATAAATATTACTACGGGCAGCAAGCGCATATGAAGGGCGTAACTGGCCAATCAGGTCCCTACTATCCGTCGCCAGCCCAGAATTCATCTATCGAAAATGGCTACGGGAGTCAGAAGGGAGGGAACATGTACCACGGAGGTGGACCAGACTCCGGTGTAATAGCAAGTTCCAAGAGCTTCTTCACTTATGAAGAATTGATGGAAATAACCAATGGATTTTCTCGTCAAAACATCATTGGTGAGGGAGGCTTCGGGTGCGTTTACAAGGGTTGGCTTCCGGATGGGAAAGTAGTTGCTGTCAAGCAGCTCAAGGCAGGCAGTGGGCAGGGGGACAGGGAATTCAGGGCTGAAGTAGAGATTATCAGCAGGGTTCATCATCGGCATTTGGTGTCTTTGGTGGGTTATTCGATAGCCGAGAACCAGAGGCTGCTTATATATGAATTCGTCCCCAACCAAACCCTTGAGCACCATTTGCACGGTCAGCAGAGTCTTTTCCTTCCTTTTCGTAGGATAAGAGTTTCTTTCTCCTTTTAATACTCATAAGCACAATGGTTTTTCACATCAGAGAAAGGATTGCCAGCTCTGGAATGGACCAAAAGAGTCAAGATCGCCCTCGGCTCTGCAAAGGGTCTGGCATACCTACACGAAGATTGTACGTATTTCACTTGTCTTCAAGAGTGATCGCATGTACCCCCTTCAAAGCTGACTCATAATGTCCAGGAACTCATTAATATATAGGCAGATTGAAGTGGATAGAAGCATCCATTGCACTGTAGTAATCTATTCTATACCCATGCTAGCATACATCACCGTACTAAGACGATGTATAGGTTGTCTGTGAGACTATTGAGTTTTTTGAAGTACACAAAACCCTTGTTGATCTAGCTCGAAAGCTAGAGGATAGCATATCTAATTACTCCTTTCTTCGTATCCTATGTTCCACAGGCCATCCAAAGATTATCCATCGAGACATTAAGTCGGCAAACATTCTGTTGGATGATGCCTTTGAAGCACAGGTACTTATATGCTTCACTTGTCAACCCCTACCTCTCAATACCAAAATGAACTTCAAATAAGCTGACAGCTAGGGGGTTCTAATATGTTATCTTCTCAAACACAGGTAGCAGATTTTGGACTTGCCAAACTAACGAACGACGCTAATACTCATGTATCCACAAGAGTCATGGGGACATTTGGGTGAGTGTTGCTTGACAGACTGATAACATAAAAAGCATAGATATCCACCGGAAATTTTTCATCTCAACTTCAGTCTCTATCAAATGATAAAACTGGCTTATGAATAAGGATGCAAATGTCTTGCTGGTATCTAACAGGAACAGATGTCTTATAAACTGAGTATAACAGGGTAGAAGGATCAAATATCTGGGTACTTGGCACCTTACATAATATATTTTCTAAAACTAAAGGGATAATTACATAAATGGTCCCTGAACTTTGGCAGAATGTGCAATCTGGTCCCTGAACTTTTAATTTGTTCAATTTAGTCCCTGAACTTTGGCAAAATGTGCAATTTGGTCCATAAACTTTTGACTTGTTCAATTTAGTCCCTAAACTTTTAATGCATGTTCAATCTAGTCCCTTAATCATATGAAAATATTCAATGTAGTCCTTTTGTTAATTTAAGATCGGGGATAACGTTGAACATTTTCATATAGTCCAGAGACTAAATTGAACATTTACTAAAAGTTCAGGGACTGAATTGAACAAATCCAAAGTTTAGAGATCAAATTGTACATTCTGTCAAAGTTCAAGGACTACATTGAACAAATTAAAAGTTCAGGAGTCAGATTGCACATTATGCCAAAGTTTAGGGACTACTTGTGTCATTTTGCCAAAACTAAAAGAATTGTCAGCTTTTCGTTACCGCTTCCTTTATTTTACTTTCTCCAGATGGTAAAAGACTGGATTTCTGGCTTTAACTAATGATATCAGAATTCCAAAATCACCAATATGTTGAATGCCTGGATTCCTCGACTTTTTGTTCCAAATGTCTAGCGCAGTTTGCTCCATCAATAGAATATGAGTTGGGTTTTTGTTACTTCTTTTGCTCTTTCTTCAATGTTTCAATTTTGGCGGACAGGTACCTGGCACCGGAGTATGCATCTAGTGGGAAATTGACAGATAGATCAGATGTTTTCTCCTTTGGGGTTGTGCTTTTAGAGCTTATCACAGGCCGTAAACCTGTTGATGCAACTCAGCCTTTGGGTGACGAAAGTTTGGTTGAGTGGGTAAGAACAATGCATAAATTTCTGCTTTTCAGATTGTTCACAAGTGCCATGTTGTATTTTTGAAACAACCGAGATATTCTTTTGCTCCTAGAGTAACTTTTGTCAAATGTCCTTTAATGAAGAAAGATAATGAACAATTTCACTACGAGCACAAGATACTGAACGCTATGAATGCTCTACCGTCAAATGACAAGTTGCTGATCTGATGATGGTAGGCTCGTCCGGTGCTAATCCGAGCCCTTGAAACTGGGGACTTGAGCGAGGTAGTGGATCCACGGCTAGAGAAGTGTTATGTGGAGGGCGAAATGTTCAGAATGATTGAGGCAGCTGCAGCTTGTATACGCCATTCTGCCACGAAGAGGCCTCGTATGGCTCAGGTAGTTGAAATGATGAACTCACCCTAAACTAGTTTAAATTGTTGTTGCAGATTCTCAAGCAAAAGTGACTGATCATCAAAATTATGCGAAGAGTATGCTTCACTTGAGCTACTTTTGTTCAAATATGGTCATCCAGCATTTTTCATGATGTAGCTGTCTTTCACTTGGAATGTATTCTCCAGTGAAAAGTATAAGGCCCCTGTTGCAGATCCGAACAACTAATCATGTGGCGTTTTACTCAGGTTGTAAGAGCACTCGACACTGATGGCGACATGTCTGATCTAACAAACGGGGTGAAATATGGTCAGAGCACCATGTATGATTCAGGCCAATATAATGAAGACATAATGAGATTCAGAAGGATGGCTCTTGGCAGCGGCAATAGCTCGGACTATGGACCATATAGCGGAGATTACAGCTCTAGAGAGGTTTCCGGGTCCCAAAAGATTCCGTGGAAGTCTGAGGACAGTTCGAGCGACTTCACGAGTGGTGAATCCGAGACTCGAGCTATGAACCCACTACACTCAGGGAAGCGATTTCCTGGGGCCCCAGGAAGTCACGGCGTGCGTAGGTTCGGTTGAAGGCAACAAGACCATGCGCATCTGTGCTTATAAGCTTCCTCCCCACTGTACATATCGAACATACGGCAGCAGGGGAAGGCCTGAGCTGAATGTAAGGCCTCTGCTTTGTCTTCCTGTGAGATCATCTTTCATTTTGTTTCCCCCGAATGACTGGCAGCGTCGGCCGGTGCGCGGGAAACACGTAGGCTGTGAGTCGGATTCAAAGGGACCCTTCACGAGTCGCAAAAGAAGCATGTACAATACTAGGAGTTCATCATGTCAATCCACGGGTACATTCGCCACAATGAGCTATTGAGGGTGACCCCATTGTGATTTTTTCGTTAGTGGGTGTCTGGTTATAGACTTTAATAGTTTCAAAGCAAGCTCTTGGATTGTGGCCTTGTCTTGATTTAACTCGATTTCAAAGAAGAAGTATTCCAAATTTGCTTACTAGTCACGCTCACACAACATGGAAATGGAAAACTCTCGATCCCCTATTCAGAACATCTCTTTCAAACGAGTGCAGGGCAGAGAATTTCAGAAGGCATCCAAGGGCAAATTAATCAGTTGCTCGTAATGCTGCGAGCGAGACAATGCTGCCGATGAAGATGTTGCGCCAACCGAATCTTCTAAAAGAGGGAAAACAAGCAACACATTCGTTTGGACGCGACATCCAATCACACAAAAGCATCAAATGAATTCGAGAATAGAGAGCATACGTAGAGAGTATACAAATTCTCCTCAAATTCTCTCTTTTTTTCTCGCTGATCATTATCGACACGGATGAAGAACTCATGAAACTAACAAGTCATTCGCTTATGGAGTTCGAAAAGAGAAAGTCGCCACGAAGGAGTGATCTGGTAAAGGAGTGCGAGCGAGTCTAGCCTCGATCAGCGACCCTTATGTTTGATTTGGTTTGGTTTGAAGGCATTCCTAATCTGATAATAAGACTAAACAGTTTGTTAATGTGAACATACATGACGAGAACAATACTTTATTATTTTTATTATAGCTAAATAATAATGGTCATAAATCATACCTAAGAAACAATTATTATCAGTAGTTACCAAAATTATTACAAGCGTTCATTCCGTTCCGTTTCATTTTGCTGTACCGAACTCAAGATTGTAGAATCACAAACCTTGGTGATTAGGCCTAACTAGATTGAGCTAAACATAATACTAGGTTTAGACCTTGTCCAAGTGCTCCCATGTGAACTGCTCATCGAAAGTCCGACGGTCCAGGGGCTCTCTCCCGCTTGCCCAAATCAAATCGGCCCCAAGACCACTTTTGAACGGGCTTGGATAAGGCTAAGCCAGCAACGCCGATCGAACCCGAGTCAAGCCCGATCCAGGAGAAGATGTTGTGTGTGTATATATATATATATAGCAGGCTTAGGAAACAATCTAGGACTGACCGAGAGTCCAATAGGCCCGCACATCGTCTGGACAAGTTCGGACGACGGCAATCTGTGTTCAATGGACTAGGTTGAAGCAGTAGTTTTCTCGTTGGATAAGTGGACTGGACAAGAAATTCCCTTCTCCCACTGTCCATATAACAAGAGTACAAGTTCTACAGGACTACAAGCAAATATTACAAACGTCAAAGAGCAATTTCTGAAAGAACTTGAATCCATCACGAGACATGACGGATACATATGAAGCTACATAATCGTCCCCTTCAATTTGTGTATACCAGTACCATCACGGGCCGACCTGGGGCTCACCATCATAGTCATTAGAAGGCATCATCTTGCTTCCTTTCTTGAAGTCGAAGACGAACCCACCATCTAATCCTGGCTTACTGTTGTTGTTCCCTTTGTACTCTCCATACCTGACCGGCCTATTGGCAGTCCGGATCTTCTTGTGATCGAACCCGAACTCGATATCGCTCTCCTTGGGGCGCCGAGCGGCGGCGGCAGCGGTCACCGCCTGTTTCTTGCTCCCTCCCTTGGGCTTCTGGCGACCGCAGAACCGGCCAAGGCAGCAAGCCACGGCGGACACCAGGACAACCACGGCGAGCACTATGAAGACCCCCCCGAAAGACCCGTCGGAGTGGGGCCGGGACACGGGCGGCGGCTGACCCGGGACGTTGTAGGGGTACATCAGGAGAGGCTGTTGGGGGGTGGTTGGGGTTGGCTGCTGCTGCAGTTGTGACGACATGGTGCTGTGTTTGTGTTGGGACTGAGAAGAGGAAAATGGAAGTGCTTTGGGGGCTGTGTTTATTATATGAAGACTAGTACTGCTACTAGTGTCCAAGCCGCTTTGTTCTTTGAGTGAAGGCAACGATGATTTATTACAAAAGCATTGCCCACCACAATGGGTGAAGCGCATGTGTTGAGTTGTATTTCAAGTGTTTCTTTCAAAAAAAAAAAATCTTTTTTGTTTAAAACAAAGAGAGAGAAGATACGTTCTTAGGGTAAAGCAAAGGTAAAGATGCAAAAGAGATCTCTTGGGTGTCTTTGCTGCGGAAGAAAGGGGAGGCGCAGTTTGCTTGGAAAGGAGAGAAAGTGGGATTTTGGAAGCTTTATTTGCTCATAGAGCCAAGCATTAGGCAACTGGCATGACTATGAAAACCCTCAAGACAGCTCTTTTTGACCATCATCTTTGAATGATTGTGGGAACAGGACTGTAATTGATGTGCACCCAAAAAAAAAAAAAAAAAAAAAAAACTTCAAAGACGCTTTGTTAATGGTGGGCTGACCAGAGCTTTTTCCAAATTGGAGACACAAGCTCTTAACCTGTAAGTGCTTTTTTCCAAGTTGAGCAGGTTTAGCTTTGTAGTTGCTGGCTTGGGTGGAGGGCGAATGACGAGTTTAGCTTTGGCAATGGATTTTGTGCAGTCGTCCCTTTGTGCTTCCTCACCTAAAAGATTCCGAAGGACCGAAAAACCACATTCCCCGTAAAAATGGGTGAACCTCCTCTTTCAGATTCAACCTTTCAATTTTGCACACAGAGTGTATACCGGAACAGATACATACGAGGGAGATGACGGACTATGCAATTTGCTATCTAGGGAAAATTTTAAATGAGGGCTCAAAGTGCAATCATTTTTCTTCAATAAAAATCTGAACCGAACCTTATTTCAAATAGACATAAAATTGCCATGTGGTCTCAAAAAAGGGTCTGACCTTAAGGGGATTTTCGTCATTTATTTTTTGATTTTATTTCTTCTTCTTCTTTTTTCTATTTTTTAAAAATTTAAAAAATTCAAAAAAAAAAAAACACACACACACACACATCCACACGCGCAGGCCAGAGGGGTGGGGCGGAGCATCGGGGATGGGTAGCAGGCCCTCGTCGGCCATAGCTTACACCCCACTAGTGATGGGGCGATGACCATATTGTTTTCTTTTTAATTTTATTTATATATGCATATAAAAAGAAAAAAATGAAGAAAAAATTAAATGACGACAATACCCTTGAGACGGTGCCCTTTTTTGACACTATATGGCCATAGCACTTGAGGCCATTATTTGAAATAAGATAGGCATTTCGGACCTTTATTTAACATAATTTTCCTTTTATCTATAGAGCTCAAGAGACTGATGATTCTTCAATAGCTCTTGTGAATTATCAATAAAAGTAACCAAATCAAATGGGTTATCCATCCTCCTTCGCCTCTTTGGAACATTTTGTGTCCTGAGACCCTCAGTCATCATGTTTCGATAGTTATTGGGAAATGGATCCCCTCATAGCTTTGTGCTAATGAAAGAAATGGTCATATATTTCGAAAAGTGAAGAGAATCCCTACCTACATGATGTAGCATGCTTGTCTGGAAAGGATTGAAATGGCAATAGTAATCGTGAGGGGGGATTTGGATGTCATGGGGATCCGTGAAAGAAAGATTGGAATGGGATGCTCCAAAATTTTCCAATGCCCAAAGCAAGGGGGGGAGGAGCTTATCATAGGAGACATGATGATTGATGGGTTCATGCCTTGGGGCTTAACCATGCATCTTTATTCCTTTCTTTCGGAAAGAGGATTCTCCCTGCTCCACACTCCACAGTCAACTGAAGTGCACCACAGGATAATGGTGGGGATCCATAAGTTATGCAGAAGGGTCCATTGAGTTATCATTTGATGCGAACCATCAACAATTGTTTCATTCGATTACAAGTAGTCGGAAGGAGAAATTGCGTCCCCCCCCCCCTCTCTCTTCTTGTTGCGCATTCAGCTCAAAAAAGGTTATTTCACTCTTAAGGTGAAACTCACGCCAAGGCTGAAATTTTAAGATTGATTTCATGGACAATTATCGGACAGAACCAGTTGAAGCATGGGTTAAGTAAAGCCACGCATGGAGATGATGGAAATTGAAGATGGGTGTTTCTGTGCTATCCCACAACATCGGCCTTTACTCTCACCATTCAAAGGGATCGCTTGTTTATAGTTTCCAAAAGCTAATCTTATTGAATGAGAACCCAAAATTCTAGACCCTCAATGCCATGGAGCCTTGAGGAGGAAAGTGTGTTCAGAAGAGTACCGAGAGAGGAATGTAATGTGTATGGAATTGGAACCCAAATCTTGACAACTCTTACCTTCAATTAGGCAGAGGGCATAACAAACTTTCATCGATATCTACAGCCACTCTTTTGGGATCCAACATGTCAAGAAATGGTGAGATCCATCCGTAAAAGCAACACCTGGCACTTGTGTGCTTTTTTTTTTTTTAATTAACTGTGATCGATTCTGTCCATTTTATTTTCCATAGAACACACAATGATAATCGAAACTACCAACTAACGGTCGATCGAATATCCACATACTATGTCGGGAGTCCGTTCCGACGTTTTGATGGATTGATTTCTTTCGAATCATCTGGCAGGTTAATCAAATCCATCTTTGAATGAACTAATAAAGTAGAAGTGGAACTCCAAGTCACCGAAATGGGTCGGACTCGGAATCACAACAAAGATCGACCAAAAGGAGGACAAGAAAGAGCTGCACTCCAACCAAAACCAAACCAAAATCTCCAGAATCATCATCTAAACAGCACCATCCCCTCTGCAATTAAAAAACAGAGGCGCTCAACCTGATATATCTTCTTGCATCACTTTGTTCATTTCCCTGCGCACGAGAAGACAACACGCATGGACGATATCATGATCCTCCTCCTCTTCCTCTTCCTCTTCTTACCTTCGACATGTCTCTCTCTCTCTCTCGCTCTCTCTCTCTCTCCACAGATTTTAAGTAAACACAAGAAAAAGCTAAAACGCTCAGTTTTTCTGATAGATTTTGTGTGAAGCATGAACAGTAATTGCCAACCATATTAAGTTTCGGGATGGATCTTGTAGTCTTTACATCTTCTCGTGCGTATGCAATCTGAATGTTTCTTTTGAAACGCTGCAAATCTATGGATGGAATTTCGTTACCCAGATGGTATTTTGTTCAATTTATGATCCGCCGAGAGAAGAAATTGTCAAAAAAATTAATGGAGTTGTCCCATTTTCTGTTTCTAAATTTTTGTTTGTTGTTGCTCTGCAGCTGGTGCTGCCGTGGGAATCTGCTACGGCCGCATCGCGAACAACCTCCCTCCGCCGTCCTCGGCCGTCGAGCTCCTCAAGTCCAACCAAATCTCAAACGTCCGCCTCTTCAACACCGAGCCGGCGACTCTCCAGTCCTTCTACGGCGTCGGGATCAATCTCATGATCGGCGTCCCCAACGAGGACCTCCCTGCCCTCTCCTCCGGAACCGTAGCCACCGCCATCCAGTGGCTCCAATCCAATATCTTCGCTCACGTCCCACCGAATCAAGTCCGGTACATCGCCGTCGGCAACGAGGTCTTCCTCAAGGACCCCTACTTCACTCCCCACGTCGTACCTTCGATCATCAACCTCTACAGCGCTCTCCGAACCTTAGGCCTCTCAGAGAGCATCAAGCTGTCGTCGCCGCAGGCGGCTTCCGTGATCGTCAACACTTACCCTCCCTCGTCGGCCACGTTCGATCCCAACCTCCAATCGGTGATCCTCCCGCTCCTGCAGTTCCTGCACGACACCGGATCGCCGTTCATGGCAAACGTGTACCCGTACATCAGCTACGTAAGCGAGGCGAGGCACATGTCACCGGACTACGCGCTGTTCAGGGGAGGTGGGGAGCCCGTCCGCGACGGTACGCTGACCTACGACAACCTGTTCGACGCGAGCGTGGACGCGTTCGCGTGGGCGATGGAGAGGGAAGGGTTCGGAGGGGTGGCGGTGGTGGTGGCTGAGACAGGGTGGCCGACGGCGGGAGGGGAGGCGGCGAGCGCGGCAAACGCACTGGCATTCAACGGGAAAGTGGTGAGGCGGGCGGCAAGCGACACCGGGACGCCAAAGAGGCCCGGCGTGGGCGTGGATGTTTATCTGTTCGGACTGTTTGATGAGAATGAGAAGGTCGGCGAAGAGTATGAGAGGCATTTCGGGATCTTTGGGCTTAACGGCGCCAAGGCCTATAATTTGAGCTTCAATTGAGATTTTTTTTCAATCTTTTTTTCTCCCTTCCATGATACTGTAAAGAAGGTGTAGAGGATCCGGATCCCCTGCCCGGGTCAAATCCGGGTAGGGGTGTCAAGGTCACATCGTGGCCGTCCGTTCAATCACGGACGGCCACGATCTCTCTAAATTATGGCTGCACTTTTTTTTCCTTTCTTTTCAACGTCAAATCGTGGCCGTCCGTGATTGAACGGACGGCCACGATTGACCTGAGCACCCCTGTCAAGATGTGCATCTTGAAATGGGATCCGTTCGTGTAGAGAAGACGGTCGATGGCCCAAATTAAATTTATATTTGTTGGCAAAAAAAAAAAGGGATAAATGTATTTTCAAGGAGCTAGAAAACAAAATGAGGAACTTTAAATTTTTATATTTTAAAATAAAACGCATTAGGTAAAGGAACCCTTTTCCCTTAAGGGGGCTCGAACCAGACTGTCTCTGAGATTGAGGTTTTATTCACCCAGCAAAACCAAATTCAAAGTGATGCAATGCAATCGAGAATGGATGATCAACATGAAAATGCAATATAGATGCAGTTACTCAACTGAGGTTATCACACCATGTAAGCTACTAAAATTACATCCCAAGGTAACCATAATTAGAATCTAGAACACAATAATAGAGGAAAAAGGAATTTGCGCACCTAATTTAAAATCCATAGTTCTTTATGTGGAATAGGGCACGATACAGAACTCAAGTACTTTTCCTTTACTACCCTCTGTGTCGCATACTCAATGGCTGATACAAACCTCAATGATACCCCCTGTATGGAGGGTGAGAAATGTAAATTACAATCAGCTAAATCCCACATAGTAATTCTAACTTTGCCTAGTATTCCCTCAAACCCAATGTGACTTGAAAGAAGTTAACAGGAGGGTAGAGAAGATTAGCCCAGATGGATGTGTCCTGGTGAGAATAGCATAGCAGCAATCTGGTCGGCCAACGAAGTGGAGATGAGTTGTAAAATATTATTACACACATGATACCATTATGTGCTATTTGGATAGGATTTGGATTGTCACAATGAATGATGATTTCCGTGTTAAATTGTTAATACGATAGCGGAGCGACGATCTTGAGAATTACATTGTCGCCAGCCCACTTATCATTAGAATAAGATGTCGTCTCAAAGGTAGAATGAGCAGAATAGTGAAGGCTACGTAGGTCATGAAATAAGGTACCCTCGACTTGGCGATATACGTTAAGCATTATATTACTATGGTCCGATACCATGTTAAAAAGTCTAATATAAAAGCTTAAGTAATAGGCAGAGAAAGGCCACATGTATTTAAAGACTTCATTTGTTTTAAAACATTTTCTAAAAATGATTGTTTATGTCACGTAAAATAAGTAGTCGATGAAAAGTATATTTAGTATGGACAACAATTTCTCTCTAAATAATTTCGTTAACGGTTAAAAGTATTTTTCGTTCATTCATAATAAGCAATACAAGCGATTATTTTCAGGAAAATATTTTTTACATTATCATAAAGAGATATTTCACCGTCCCTCTCACACGTGCAAGCCGAACTAGAAGTGTCACATGAAATTTGGGGTATGCTCACAACCCAGGTGACAGTACAATTAGACTATTAATACAATTAACGGAAGCTACAATTAACATAATTCTAAATGGTAATCCTGTTAGATTCTAACATGTAGGAGCGACTCGCGGAGATGGCAAAAGGATGGCCAGAGAAGGTGAGGCATGAACTTCACGGCGAATGTGAGCGTTTACGGGGACTCGGAGAAGCGGATGTAGGTGCGATGGGCGTAGGGTGGGGCACGGTCCGTCGTTTTCCTTGTAAGCACTGCCATCTTCGACCTCCACCCAAGCTTCTGTCTGAAGGAAGATGAAGGGTCGACCGGAGAGACCAAGAATCTGCGACGGGAGACGTCTGTCACAAAGATTCAGACATGAAATGCGTGACATTATGTCGAAAATGAATTTTCCGACTAGTTCTGGTTCAGATGGAGTCGCAACGAGCGGACTCGAATCTCCACATTTGCTTTGCTGTGATAGATTGGCCATAGTATCGATGCCTAAGACACATAGCTTGCTTCAAGTTTGCGTGACATTATATATGACATAAGATGCAGTAATTAAAGCTTAAGCACGAGAAGAAAATCCAATGCAACATAAATGTGCAGCGAAAAGGAACGATTAATTTTACTATGAAATTGATACAGATACAATAAGCGTTTAAGACGAGAAAATCTCGACGCGGATGTCACTATAACAATTACAGGTAACTAACTGCCATCGAGTATGCCTTCTGATTCTCTGTATATATGTATGTTTTTATGGCCTTGATTTCCTTTAATACTGTCGAGAGTTTCGAGAAATACGTTATGCATATGTGATGAGAACTTCGGCTCTTGAGCAGACTACCATTACCTATCTACCGAAGCAACGAAAGTCTCAGCAACTGCTATGATGTGAACACGTTACAATCTATCGTCTTTTCTTCATTCACATCCCAGTGTGGAGCACTGTGTAGTATACCTTCAGAGCAGGATTCTCTTCTCGGGCATAGTTGCGTCAACTGATGAACCATCAGGTCATCAAACCCATGCCTTTCATAGCTTGTAAAAGCACCCAATGCTCCAAGAAACCCTTCATGTCGCAGAAACATTGCTTGGGCCTCGCCTTTTGACCTGTAAAATAGATGTACAATCCTTCAGAGTTTTGGCAGAAGATGCTGGGCCACCCAAAAGCAAAAAGAACGTGAGATAGTAAAACTCATTCCTGACCGTTCGACAACTTGACTTCAAGCGCTAGGAAGGAAAATGGGAAAGAGACTTGACAATTTGCAAGTCATCAAAAAAGAGTAAACACAAGCACACGCACATAAAGCTAACAATTTGCCATCCAAGGTAAACTTACTCTCTGCACAGAACCTATAGAATATGACAGCCAAAATCCAAAATCTAATCCGACTTTGCATTCTAAAATCAGTATCAAAGATTAAAAAGTACATGGCCAAATTGAAGAAAAAGGAGAGTTTTGGAGATTACCAATAATGAACTGCGACAGAGATAGTATCCATGGTATAAGCATGGCCCCGGATGAAGAAACCTCCAAAGAATACCCGCTTGAGCCCATATCGAAGTGCATTTAAGTAGGCGATCTAAGGAGTGAGAACGGAATAGAACGTTACAGCATTTATTTGATGATTCTCAAATCTGTTTCCTATGACTGCCATCTCAACAATCGAACCCTAAACCCAAGATAACAAGAGGATAAGATCATTCGATAGAGGATAGAAATAAGAGAGCCATAAACACTGATACAGTCAGCCTCCCAGGTCTAACCAAATTATTAAAAAAACATGGAAACAAATCAAATCATCCAAACCGCGCCTCTAGGATGCGCCCTAAATGACGGTCAATTCTGTAGAATCAGCATATGCAAAGTTGTTGCAATCTTCAATTTCCGATTTTTGTAAGCCACTTTGATCACTACAGCTCCTAGAGAAGACCAACACTATTGCAAGAACTATTTCTTTGCTAGAAATAATAATGACAATTTAGAAAAAAGCACCAGCGGTACAAGAACAACTAGATGCAATCGGGATTATTTGAACATACCTGCCCAATATTATTAGAAATCATTCTCAAAAGAGACCGTGAAATATCTTCAGTTTTGAAATCTTCAAGTTCTTTATCGACTGAAATTGCTTTACCAAAGCTAGAAGCAATATTTGTTGATGAGAGACCAATCTGTGATCATGGAGAAAAGAAGAAATTAAAAAGATGTGGTCAAGTCATTTATCGTTAGATGGAAAGAAGTAAAGCTAGAAGTTCTCACTGAAATTAGTAACAGAAAATGTCAAAGCACATTAAACGTGCAATGAAAAATTTGAAAGTTTCCTACATGAATAGTTTCATACTTCTAGAAGGGTGACGGACATTCTTATTATTTTTAACTACCTTGACCAGTGCTCTCTAACAAAGACTCCTTGATATATAAGAACCCGAGTTACCCAAGTTACATGTACGGTCCTAGGATAAGATGCTAATTTCTTCTAACTTCACAATCATGCAGAAAGACCTGTTTAAGAAGTACCTTTGTATAATCTGTTCCTCCATAGATGTCCCCAACAAGCATATCTATGACTCTGTTATTTCCAACGCGGCTCAACTCAAGCAACTCATCAAAACTGTAGAAAAGGGGCAGGTTCACCTAATTCGGATGAAATAAATTCAAGAATAAAAATCAGATTAATTTGAGCAGGTGAAGAGAAACACCTCTGGCATTTTGTTAGAAGTCTTCCCAACCCCCAAAAGGTGCCTCCACCAACACTTGTCCCACTAACTCGCTCAAATTTTCCATCCCCATCCACCTGCAAATCACAAAAGGAAAGAGTTTTGTATGACGAAAATAATTCAAAATAGTTGAAGAAGAAGAAGAAAAAGATAGTTTCGAAAAACATGACTAACCTTGATCATGCTGACACCTGATCCAATATTAACAAGGAGATAGGGGTACAAATCTTTATGATCAATCTGCACAAACTCTTTCTGGCCATCCATATAGATAAAAGCTTCACGCTGGACTGCCTGTCAAAATCATTTGCAATTGATATTGAGATGTCACTCCAAATAAGGCCACAGAGAAATATTTTTTGTTTATGCAGCATGATGTGGTTGTTTGTCCACCTAAATATGACATGTGTAAACAGAAACAGAAATTTCAAAACATTATGGACAGAGAATCAAGATATATCCATTACATAATCAATATCCACAATTTAAATGCTTTGACGCCAACTCATTTCCCTGATCTAATTGCAGAAAGGCCAAATCAAGAAACGAGGTCGGTTCAACTGTCAAAGGATGTTCTCAACCGGCCAAAACCTTCTGATGAAGGTTCTTGATGTAACAAAAGGATAGCTTCTGAAGAGTAAAAAGAAAGGCCATCTCCAAATCATTGGACTTTCATGGTCAGATCAATTGCATGTTATGAAAGTAGCACCACGTTTTAGATATCGAGCTTTTTATACTCATGATGTTCAGTTGGCACTTCCCCCAATGTAGATGTTCTTACTATCCACACTAACTTGCATATGGAAACCTCCTTACTCACAGAATGTGGAAGGACAGGCCTCTCATCTTCCCCCTTATTCATAACAGAGTTCAATACTTGAAGAGGAAATAGATGGAATGACACTACCTCAATCTGTACAACCATATATTTAGCATTAATAGAGTATCCTGACTTCTAGTAGACTTTTAGACCAGAATAACGAGCACTATAATAAGCCTCTAAATGAGAGACATAAAGTTTCAAAGACGCCATACATTCACGGGAAAGAGGGAAGGTATTTGGATGGGTACCATTTAATAAACAGTCAACTCACAGATTTGCTTTCCCAATCTTACCTTCAGCAGAAAGTTTGCTCCCGCAACAAGGCAGTCCATTTCGTCTTCCTTATCAAGTAAAATCCCAAGCTTCTCTTTGAAAAGATCCGTGAACTTGAATGCCCCACCTCCTGTGGCCTTCTCACAAGAGCCCAGTAGTCAAGAACTTGTCAAGTAATAATCAACAAATTTCCTTGTTGTGGGTAGAAAATAATCTAAAGTTATGTTTCTTAATCGTCTTCATCGGTAACTCTGTCCTAGATGCAATCACATTGAAGAAGTGACATGAAGAATCGCTAGACAAGTTATTCTTGATTAAAGATTGTGATCCAAGACATGATTTTCCCAATCGATCACGGATGCAAAATTTAATCATTAATAAATACCTTGATAATGATCTTGTTCTTGGAAGGAACCTCATTATGCTGGCCTGCAGTCATCTTTATCCATAAGAAACGGATTGAAGTTAAGACTTAATAGATAAACACTACTTTTGTACAAAGTTGTGCCCCTGGTACCACTGGTATACACGCCGGTTGCATGATGCCAGGCCAGCACCTAATTCAAAATGTTGCGGGTTTAAGACCCGAAATTGGCGGAGTGGGCTCATCAATTTCAACTTGAAGAGAAACTTTAGACATGTTCAGAAAACTCTAACATCGTGAAAAAGCAGTGGAGCACACCACAGTACATAGAGGTAGCGAGAATACCTCCGACGTGCAGCTGTTTTGACTGGATAAACTCTATGCAGTCATCGATTTTGCTGGTTTCAAACTTTGCAAAGTGAAGCCTTCCCTCGGAAAGAGGGTGATTGCTCTCGCCGTTGGAGACCCCTAGGCTCTCCTTGGGAGACCAAATTTTATTATCTTCCGGCAACCAATCACCGTTTCTTGAGTAATACACCAACTTGATCAGAGATCCTGCCACACCTTAGTCACGTTACTCACGATACCATTGAACCAAAGGAAGCTCACCTCTCACCCCAAGAAAGGAAAGAGGAAGAAGAATCCTCTGTGTTGCAAGAGCAAGTAAGACGATCAAGAACACACTAACGCCAGTGCAAGCAAAAAAAAAAAAAAAAGCTGTGCAAATGCACGCCAAGGCTCCACGACCAGACGAAACGATCAATCCCCGCTTCCACGTGCAAAACATTCCGACAGCCGAAGCGGAGATCGCTCCACTGCGCTCCCCCCAGAAAGTCCGGAACGATACGCAGGCCGAAAACAGACAAAAAAAATCCTAACCGATACTGAAAAGTTTCGAGATGCTACCTCCGATGTCGATGGCCAGATGAGGCATTGGACTGGGAGATTCGGCCTGCAGCATGGCGATGGAGGCTTCGTCGGGCAGGAGCGCTCGATCGGCGACGTCCTTGAGATCCATCTCCAGGAATTTCGATTCGATCCCCCTCCCCCTCGCAACCCCCCACCTTCTTATCGGAAACCGAGAGACCAATCAACACAACTCCACCTACCCCATCACTAACTTGCCAGCATTTATATCGTGCTTCGATGGTTCCGCCGTGTCAGAGGAGACGAATGAGAGAGATAGAAGAGAAGAGAAGACGGGAGAGAGAGAAAGAGGATAAATAAATGATTGTTGCGCGATATGAAATTGACTAATCCGAAAAGTCTCTCGTTCTCAACGGAAAATAGAGCGCGTGCAGCTCTCCACCTGCCCAAATAGCATTAACCAGTTCCGAGGCGCAGTTAAAGACTAAAGTGAATTAGAGATGGCCATTCCCGCCCCATGCTGAAGCTTGTGTCCATTTATTACCCGACCCATTGAACCGACTAGATCCGCTCAACCGGTGTGTCGACTCGGATTTAGGTCGGCTCATAAATAATCCAATTTAAATAAACTCGTTTAACTCGTTTTTTATTCTCTTTACAATGACTCATACCCGACCAATCCGTAATTTCATATTTAATTTAATCTAAAAAAGTTCATAACCAAACTGAAGATGAAAGTACTAAGTAGGTGAATGCGAGATCGAGTGAAGACGAGAGAAAGAATGAAGAAAGAGTGACAGGAGTGAGTTAGGTCTAACTTCTACATAAGTTATAAACTCATTTACGACCCATTTATCAACCATAATTATATTTAAAATTATTTATGGCGCATTTATTAAATATAACTAACACATAGAACAACTCCGCGCATCGTATATAGGTTAAGAATTAGGTTTAAAAATACATCATGAATGCGATCTTCGGGTTTCGCTTCCCCGCCATGCATGCGTTCCGGCACGAGCGAGGTCATACAACGAGGGGAGAATATTTATCTCCATTTTCCCGATGTTGACGAAAAGACAGAGTGGGGCTCCCGTCGGAATACATGCCGGCTTCGACAACAAATCCGGTCGGATAGCGACACCATATACTCTTGCGCCTACACGTACCCACCGGCGACTAAACACACGGCAGTTCTCTCGAGATCACCTAACTTGGCTGATTATACACGTGTAGAGTGCGAATGTCTTGAGGCTTAATTATGTGAAAATTCGCGTGGAACTTGATTTGATAGGTCGGGTTGTCAAAACAGAGAGAGCCGAGTGCCCAACTCACTACATCGCTGACTCCGTGACTCGTGCTATTGGATTTGACCTAGACTTTGGACTCGAGTCTGGAACGGAGTGGCCGGCGCAGGAGCAAACTAAAGTTGACCCTGAATTGAATTCTCTCTCTCTCTCTCTCTCTCTCTTTAGGACCTAAAATCGACGAGCGTAAACAACTCTCAGTCTCGGCGCCAGCAACTCTGACCGATGACCAGCGACCATTATCTTTGCCTTCGCTTCACGAGCGAGCCGGCCACCTTTATGTCGTTGAAACAATGAATAGGGCAAAAAAGGCGATTAGGTCTATCTTTCGAGAATTACGTCCTGGGATCATCCTCGACAAAGTATAAGATATTGCGGGTCTTGAGATTTGAGAATATTATCTCTCGAAAGACCGATCGATCGTATATCGGTTTGAAAAAATCAATTAGCTAAAAATATTAAACGATATTGTATTTCTGCCAAGTGGATGGACTTGGTTGGCTGGACTGACGGATGATGTGGTCCTCGTTACCGGAACGACTAAGCCCCTGCATGGTAACACTTCTTCTCAACTTCTCAACTTCTGACCAGAAATTGATTTCCATATTTCTCCTCAAAAGCGAAAGTTGATTTTTCTACTTCTACTCCTGATTGATTCATGATCAAAGAAATTCGTTTGGTTTTATATTTTTTGAAACATTATTAACAAAATCTTTGGCGGCAGAGATCGGCAACCGGCGGCGGCGGCCGACGGTGGTCGGCCGAGGCTCGTGTGATCGAATAAGTGATTCTGAAGCTGAGAAATAAAAATTTTTAACTTCTGAAAGTTGGCCAAAAATCTAACCAGAAATCGAAAATTCTACCATAAGCCAATTTTTTTACCAAACGCATTTCTGTTTCAAAAGTGATTTTATCAAATGAATTTCCTTGCTAGATTGACTTATGGTAGTGAAATGAAAAAAATGAAGTGTTTTTCATTGGCATCCTAAGTATCTATTCATATGTCAAAGCTGCACCAGTCAACGAGGCTTGCTTCCAATTTGGACCAAAAAAAAAAAAAATTGAGGCTTCCAATTCAAGTAAAAAAAAAAGGGTTAATATCGCGAAAAATCTCAAATTGGTACATATGTAACAAATTTACCATAAACTATATTTTTTTTACCACCAAAAATCCCAAACTGGTACAGTTGTGACAAATTTACTTCAAACTATTTTTTTGACCACCAGAAATTCTAAACTAGTACAACTGTGACAAATATACACAAAACTAATTTTTTACAATAAAAAATCTCAAACTGGTACACATATGATAAATTTATCCTCTGTTAGTTTCTGTTAAATTGAGTTAATACCACGAAAAATTGAAAATTGACGCACCAATAGCAATTATAGGGTAACGTGTATACTCGAAAATTGTCACATGTCATCCAATTTAGCAATTTAATGGTAAATTTAAGGAAAACTAACGAATGGGTAAATTTGTTACAACTGTATCAGTTTGAGGTAAATTTATTACAAGTATACCAGTTTGGGGTTTTAATGGTTAAAAAATAATTTGGTTTACCTTACCAAAAAAAAAATAATAATTTGGGGTAAAATTATCACAGATGTATCAGTTTGGGATTTTGGGTGGTATTAACCCAAAAAAAAGAGGCCTCTAGAAAAAGGCAAAAAAAAAAAGAATAACAAAAAGGAGAAATCGGGCTTCTCCGAAAGGCTTCGGGCCGATCCGGTTCGAACGGAATGGGTTTCTCTGCCGCGTCCCATATCTAGTTGGGCCAACGAGCATAACACAGTCGAGGCTTGTGATCACTTTATTATTGTGTCGCCCCCTAGAATCGCCAAGAGTTTCCCAGGAACTACATCTCTGGCTGATCGTTGTAAATGGGAGGGAAGGCCTAGGGGTGTGCAAACTGGATCGGCCCGGCCCGGGCGGGTTGGTCCCGTCCTTGAGGTTGGCGGTCCGGTCCCCGGTCCCCGGTCCCAATAAACGGGACCGGTGACTGGGCGGTCCGGTCCTCGGGTTCCATGGTTTGGGATTGGACCGGCAATGTTTTTTTAAAAAAATTAGTTTGATCATCCTAATGATTTGAAAATTTCGAGTCTTTGAGTCTTTAGCTATTTTGGTTGCAGTGATTACATCTTTGATTGTTGTGGTGGTTGCATCTTTGATTGTGTTAATTGATTTTTTTTTTAGATCGGGCTCATTTGTTTAGGGAGATATCTTCTTTGAATTTTTTAAACAGATCCGAAATTTTAGATAGTATTTTTTTTTCACATAAAATAAATGAAAAGAAAACCATGTAAAAAGAACTGAAAAGATAAAAATCTCATTGCATTGATATTAGATTTACATTTAAAGATTAATTCATACACGTGTTTTTCGTCTTTTGTGGAATTTTATTAGTAATGAATTTCTTTCTAGAGATCAGAATTAGGATTAGACTTTGGACGTTTTTGTAGAATTTTATTATTAATGAAAAATCAACACAAGAGGAGGTCGAAGTCTAAATTCTTTTTTTTTTCACCAAACTAATCTTTTTTTTTTATAGTTTTTATAAGCAGTTAGAATTAGCAGTCCTATTGGGCCGGGACCGGGACCGGCCCGGACCAGGACCGGCCCGGACCGCCGGTCTTGGTCCGGTCAGTGGTCCCAAAAATATGGGGACCGGACTACTGGTCCGGTCCCCGGTTCCATGCTGGGACCGGACTGGCCCGGACCATGCACACCCCTAGGAAGGCCCCCCTGATCACGAGCAATGAGGATCGCAGGTGACGCCATGAACGGCTACGACGATGCAAGCGCGAAACGTGTTCGTCGAGCTGGAGCGAAGCGCGGCAAGAGGGAGTTTCCGGCGAAGCGCGCGCGTCTTTCGATGTGAGTGAGAGTCTACAAATCTACATATGTTGGAAAAGACGCTTCTCTGTTTGTCCTTCTCTCGTGAATTCCGCACATTCTAATTCTATCAGGCATCTTCAGTTCGGATTATCTGTTTAGTGAGGGCGAGCGTTTCGTTTCAGCTTATAGTTTATACTCGTTATTCCATCGTCGAGTTTAGATTGAAGTGATGCGACGCGAGCTCGATGAAGTGGAAACGGACTGGGGGTATGGACACGTTGATTTCGTCATCAGCAATCAAATGTGCGTAAGATTTGATGCTAATGATTGTTACCAAGTACCTGTGGCTGTCAGGACATTGTGTGCTGCGAGGTTTAACTTTGTACGCAGTGTTGCTCCTCATGCCTCTATGAGCCCTGGTGACTCTCAGTGCCCGATTTCCTTGTTCCAGATTTGACGTGCTGGAGAGAAAAGTAGATCGTTCACCGTGTCTTTGAGTCTGTTACTTGGTGTAGTATTGTCTCAATCAAGAGAGAAGTAGCCGGAAGGTACTCGTGAGTGAAGTCTTGCCCCATTCTCTTCTACCTTGTTTTCATTGCGCTGATAAAGCAGGACAAAATGTGCTGAATCTAAGGGTAGATCATTCACCGTGCCTTTGATTCTTCTACTCCGTGTGCTAATGCAGCTGTGCCATCATTCTGTTCTACCTGTTTGCATCTCAATCTGAGGAACTTTCTACCTGACTGCGAGGAGTGGCACAAGAGAAGGAGTGTTTTCAGTGTTTCGGTGCTCTTGTTCCTTACTTTTTTATTTTGCCTTGGCAGTATCTTCTGATTCTTCTAGAAAATAGATAACCAGGTCAAAGCATCCTCCCTTGATGTATTTCATTCTCCTGTTGTTTTTATTTAGTGCCAAGAGATACCACCAGCTTAAAACTCAGAGGGCCTTTCTTTGGGCGGGGGATTGCACAAGATGGGTCATCTCTCTCTTCTCCAGATGCCGCATTATTCCCTGATGTCACTCCAAGTGGGTCGGCTCGTCATTCATGTCGGGGGGACGCATGGCATGGGTGATAAAATTGGACATTGGACTTCTCGGTACATCTTATGATTGTGGTTTTCGAATTGTGTGGGATGAATTGATATTGAACAGCTGATAGCACAGTCAGTCTGTCGTCAGAGCAGAGGTCAGGGTTCATTAGTATTCAAATGTCTATAACATATTGTCTTCACTGTAGCTCACAGCTATTCAGAAGGTTTGACTTCAAGTGGTAATTGTTGATATTTCTGTAGCAAGGAAAACAAAGGAATTGATTATCCAGTTTAATTTTCTGTTCGGAGGCAGTGATTATCCATTATCTTTATTAGCGGCCATTTTTGTGCAAATGAAGATTACCATATTCAAAGGACATGCATCATTGAAGAAAGTGAACTCTGAGTCTGAGCATCTGGCAGGTCTTATAGATTCACCCTGGAGCCGAGAACAAACTTAATCAAAGGAGTAAGATGCTAGTTGCTATATCAGCCATTTAGGTGAAACAGATAAAATAGAGTCTAATTTGACGAGTCCTTTTTTTTTAGTCTTACGGCATCAATAGAGCTGCTTTTCTCTTTGGGAACAAGTGTAACAGATTTGTCTGGTTTAACAGACTGCGTACTGATATATTACGTGAGGTATGCTTGGTGAAAGAAGGAAGTAACCGGTAGTGTTTCCGGCATTGCTGTGGTTCCTAAAAGCATATAATCTTTCATCTAAAGACCCAATCATGTTATAGAGGGCTAAAGCAGTATAGAAGCTCTGCTGTTTTCCTTTCAGTATCTATATTCTTTGTGGAATAGTTTCCATACTTTTTTTATTCTTCAATCCATCTCAACTCAAGTATCTGTTATGTCTTAATTAATGCTTAAATTTATAAATTCCAGCCTGCACTGGAATCTTGTTTTAAATACATTCAGAATTACCTACTCGTGCAATCGATCTGTCTTTCCTTCTGCAAATCAGTCTGCGGTTTTTTCCTCATTTGATTTTGCTAGAATATGAGTATTCTTTTCCAACTTTAAATAGTTGCTGGAAGATAAACTTCATCCTTTGCTGCTTTGTACATATGTTTTTTGCTAGAGAAGGTGCTCATGTACTGTATTCTTCTTATTGTTTAGTGTCCAAAATTCTTAATGAGTACAGATGAACGGTAATTTATTCTGTTTGAACCTAGAAATCAACAGTTTTGCATTTCCTGGATTACAAGACAATATATAATAATCAAGGCTGTCTTGCACTTTAGTATTGGACTTTAGCTATAGTGCTGCTTGTATACTCCCATACATGGTTCATCAATATAACCATCCTAAAGAAGAATAAACAAGCATTCCCCAAATATACAAACCCTATCTATATCTCATATTATATCAAAGGGGCCAGGAACTCACACCGACCACGCAATTGAATGTGGGATGCAATACTGAGGTTTAATCTCAACATGAATCATGATCAGATTGAATCCTGTTTTTTGATGGCTTCCCTATTTGTAAGCAGTCAATGGGCGGAACTGTAGGAGTGCTCAACAACCCAAAAGTCTGCCAGCAAAAGGGATTATAGAGGTGGTACTGTTCTTGCACTGGTTTCAATTGTATAGCTGTGAGAGTCACGTCAACGCAAGGTAGGCTATCGCTGCAGGCAAAGTGCACTGGTTTAACTGTGTATGTTCCTCTAATCCTTTCATAAGTAATCCCTGACAATGCCACAGCTGATGATTGATTCTTGCAGGAGCTTTTGTCACAATAAAATTGATCAATAATGATTGGAAACTGAACTTCAGAAACTTGGACATTTGAGAACATTACTCCTTGCACAGATCCTGATCCACCCTGGAAAGTATAAATTCGACGTGTTAGAGATAAGCCAGAACTTCAATTTGTATGAGAAAAGTGAATATTCAACAACGCGGTTCTCCTCTAACTTTGATGTATGTAGCCATCTGACAGTGATTGTAGGTACATCTGTCGGATTTGATCAGATTATTGCTATCGTCCCTTATCACAGAGTCATTTAACGGTTTGCGATTGAAATGTTCGGTAGAAAGCTCAACTGGGAATGGTTTCTATTCAAAACCCCGGATTAAGTTAAATCTTGCCCTAACAATCCTTTGTTCTCTTGGCCATTTGCCCTTTGTTAACTGACTGCTTGGCTTCTAATGCTGTTTGATAAATAAGAAGAGCTGGTTGCCAAGCAACTTGTGGTCGCACCCCTTTTTTTTTTTTGTCTTTTCTCTTGTACCCTTTCTTTACTTACCTAAGTGTGGAGAGTCTGAATAAATAAGCATATGGATGTTAATAACTTAATAGTACCTGCCATGTCTTTATTCTCACTCCAGTCATTGTGTTGTGTATGTTGACATCTCGGACAGTGATGTTAGAGACACATGCTTTTGTATTATCCCGGCCTAGACTTCCAATGCTGATCCCGTGCCCTGGTCCACAATTCACATTGTGTATGTATATATTCGAGCATCCTGTTTGTATTGATATGCAGTCATCTCCTGCACAAAATATCAGAGCACAAGAGCTTATTTTATGCTGCAAATGAATAGTCTCATTATATATCAAATGTCTTGCCTACATATAACGTCTGCTTGCATATTGGTGGTTAGTCATGAGTTTTTTCCAGCTCAAAGAATATTCAGGCCTCGGTACCATGTGGTGCTCCGTGGGCTTCCATCCAACAGAAGCAGATAACGTGAAAGCGTCTGTTAGTAGTTGTGCTAGTTGTAACGAGGACAAAAGTAAGTTTGGGTGCAACAGAAAAAGGTGGTGTTTCGTGTGTGGACCTCAAACCCGATAGCATCGTATTTCTCACTGGTGATATAGGGAATGACGTGTCAAATAATTGTTCAAGGTACAGGAGAGCATTGAGAAGTGGTGGTTGCCATGTGTCGACCAACTAGTGGCTAGATTTTGTTGACGCCACCAGCAGATATATAACGTTTCGCATGAGGATAAGCTTGTTCTCTCTTACCAAGTAAGTTTTCTACTAGCATGTGTGGTACAGGCTCTGGCTTCAATTTTTTAAACTGCATTTTTTGTTTTTGTCTGTCAATGTCTGGGCTGAGCTGGGGCCCACGTCTGGGTCCATAAGATTATAGGAAACACCTAAATTCAACAATACCAACTATTTTCTTATAATAGGAACAGGAAGAGTTTAGCTAGTGGAGAGCCTATGGCATTTGCTCTTGAATGTCATGGTTTTGGACTGTGATTTGAAACTGACCCTCCGGTTTTGAAGGGTTACAAAAGATGTTGGGCAAAATAATAGCATTATTGATTAGCTTGTCGAAAAGCAGAAAGAAAAAAAGTAGTGTAATGTACCACAAGCAAGATCGGAGCTATGAATGAGCACATTTTTGGAGTTTTGGAGGTGAATGCCGTCTGTGTTGGGGCTGTCGCCTGGAGATGAGATGCTCATGTCATGAACCAAAACTCCCATGCAATTGTCAAATTTGAGGTGGCACTGGGGGCTGTTTTGGATTGTAATGCCCGTGACCGTCACATTGAAACTCCCATAAAACCTCAGAGCCTGTGCAAAAAACACTATGAACATCTCTAATGATACAGAAATGCTGGGACTTGGGAAGTTAAGCAGTTGTGAAAATGGGCCTTACAGTGGGCTTGATGCTTGGCATTTTTGCACTGAGCTCATTTCTCACCTGTCACATATATATATCAGAAGCCTAATCAGTTGTAGCAACTAATTACTGGAACAATGAACACAAATGCACAGGATGAAATCGAGCCTACTACTTTAACGATGGTAAAACTCTTACGACACATAAAGTGAAGTTTTAAGAAAGTTACCGGCATTGGTGGATTTCTTTCCACGGTGCTGTTTAACGGAATCAGGAGCTGTGTTTCATCGTCGACGGGATCATTAAATGGGTAGTCCTCCCACCAAACCGAGCCTCGGCCATCGATAGTTCCTTTCCCTTGGATTGTGATCCCTCTTAGCTTTGTGAACTCGAGCCATTGCAGCAGACCCTTTCCCCATGCTTCGTTTTCTGTCGGAGCAATAATGGTTCCATCCAGCTGAAAAAGGATTATAACTCTTTTAGCCTTCCAGAAACGGTATTTTCTCGAGCACACTGTCTTGTAGAATTTTTTTTTTTTTCACCTGGAATAAAATGTTTGCCTGGCAATATGGACCCGAAAATGAGATGGGTCCCACGAGGAATACGTATTCTGCTGGGACGATTATCATCGATGCCTCCACTTTGCATGCGGCGGCCCATGCATCTTCAAATGCCTGCAAATCATTTCAGCAGAAATATCAGAAACACTTCTCTTAGGATTCAGCCAAACGGAAAAGGAAAATAGAAACTCACTTTCTATTTTTCTAATTGTAAAATGGAACACATTTCTTAGGACCAAAAGCTATAACTCTGGCCATCGTTATACGGTTGGCGTTAGTTTGTAGAAGACGGTAGACAATAATTGTTGGAATCATGTGGTCCCAGCAGCCACAGCAAGAATCCTTTTAGAGTGGGCCCCATAGCCCACTCCCCCCGGTAGTTCAGTTGTCCTTTGTGAGTGCAATTTAATGTTTGTTACACGGTAGGTAATCTTTTTATATTCTCGAAATTAAGTTGGAAAATTCGATGTGTTGGTAGCACGACAGGGTCACGCTCTTCTAGTTTTAGCATCTTTTGCCAGTTCCTTCTTCATGATTTTGAACTTGTTAGTAATAGAGAAAATTAAGATGACCAAGAACTTAAGCTTTAATCCCATGGACTGTGCGGCCGGTGTTCGAGGTACTAAAAAAAGTTGACTTAATAATCCGCAACCATGGAAATGAATGATCGAAATTGAAAGTTATGAATCTTAAATTGTCTCTTTATAGGTAGCATTTCACTATATGCTCTCAACCGGTTGAGCTCCAACGATGCTTTTCCGACATGCAAAGCTGTTCATGGACCACTTCTAGACTACATCGATACCATTGTTGTGCATGTCTGTTAATCCGTTGAATCTTAAAACAATGCCTTGGCTCTAACTTAGCCTAAACTAAAAAAGAAGAAAAAATTGAGTTACCGAATTTTTACTCCTGTGCCTTTGAGAATGCTAGTTATATTGTATCACCAGTGAAAGTTTTTTCTTTTTTCTCTTTGTGCTGGACAAAGCGTTCTGTTCAGAGGCTACTTTCTTTGGGGTAAAAGTTGAATACGACTCAATATAGCAATCCACATTGTAAATATGAAAAGTTCATAATTACCCCAGAAGGAAAGGACGATTGTTGATGCCACATTGTGATTATGAAAAACTCCTCCTTTATCTTTTGAGAAGTAAAAAGTGCAATGTTTGCTTGTTAAACTACATTGACTGGTTTAATTGGCATCAACATGCATTAAAAGACTCTTAAAAGTATTTACCCTGCGTACTATACCAATAAAAAGTAATGCGAGAGCGAAGAGTTGGGCTTCTGGTTTGACCTTTGTGTCATCAGTACTTCCATCACCCTTGGCCCCGAAATCAAGCACATTAAAGGTGGCAGAGCGGCCACCGCTGTAACCTTTCTGCGGCGGCGAAGGCGGCGTATCTTCTACTGGTTTAGGACTCGGAGGTGGGGTTTTCTTCGATGGAGCTTTTGGAGATTTTGATCCTCCATGGTGGTGGTTATGGCTACTTCCATGGCTTTTTGTCTTCTTCTTTAGCAGAGAAGCTGAGGTTGCTCTGCTGCGCCTCCAATGCTTCCCTCTTCTAGCACTGCACATTTCAAGACTTGAAGACCAAACAAGAAATGCTATGAAAAGCATAAATGTGATGCTTTTGAACCTCAATCCCTCCATGTTGTAGGGTTTGTATATGTTGGGAAGAGGGAGAGGGAGGGGGAGGGGGAGGGAGGGAGAGGGAAAGAAAGGGTTTATATGTCCAATACAAGTGGTGGAGGGTGTGTGTGTATATATAGGGAGCGAAGTGAGAGTTGATGAGTCTATGCAGATATAAGCCAAGAATTCTTCCCATAATTCTAGGTATTAAAGTTTCATTCGCCCCTAATATTCTCTCGCTTGCTCTTTGTAATAATTGAGCATTTTTCCTTTGTGTGAGGTTTTGGTTGGGAGTACCTGTCCTACTAGATGGTGATGGAGCCTTCTGTTGACACATGTCACAATGTTTTTGCATGTGACCCCTCTTTTCAGAAGCATATATCTTTTGATGGGGATCTATCTACTAGCAAACCAGACTGTAATTGATCATGGCATGCATCGTCGGCTAGCCAATAATAAACTACTGTGAGTACCACATTCCTTTCTTTCTCGCGTGGATCATTCGATATGTGAATGTGCATGCATTCATTGCCAGTGAATTCATTGATGATGCCACTAATTCCGTGGATAGAATATTTCCTTCTCTAGGGACTGGGACATATTTATCAAGATCCAATGTAGAAGCGGCTATCTCGTAGTTTCTTCATGGTATTCTGCCTGCAATATATGAAGAGATGCATCGTCACGCATATCATCTACGGATTTTTGGTTTGACAGCTTGGTTTATCATGTCATTTGAGTTATGTTGGCTCTTCATTTTCCGATTCAGTTTGGGGAGCAGAGCAGAACAGAGGGACTCTGCGATTTGCTCCTATCCTTTCACAGTCGCGTGGCCTCAAAATTTTCCAGGAATTGAATAATGGGAGAAGATTTCCATGTAAAAAGGGAGCCAAAAGAGGGACACGTGAGTGGGTCTATGAGTAGTGAAGGAGAGGGAGGGGGCACTGATTATAACAGCTCTTTTATGGTCACATGCGTCGCTCACGGGCAAGAGTGTTCTTGTGCTTTGTCTTCTTAACCCTGCAATCATGGCTGAAAACTGGTAATCCTATCTGCTATACTTCCTCCTCCTCATCCTCCTTTCAAGCACACACTTTGGAAACCCCGCATTGACCACCAATCATTGGTAGCCACATATTCACACAGAGAGAGAGAGAGAGAGAGTATTTGACTGATCTGAGTTATGTCTCGGGCCTCTCTCAGCTGAGCCAGAGCCTACTTTTACATGACCTTGGAGTTTCCGAGGATGGACCGAAAGAAAACAGAGAGCCATAGATGCTGGATTTCGGGTTGTAGTAGTGAAGAGACATTGCAAATGTACGTTTGCCCATGGTTTTCCCATACCAGTTAGAAAATGTGCGAACCAAAAACACGAAAACGTTTAAAAAAGAAAAAAGAAAATGGAAAATGCGAGAGCCCAAGGGTCCAACTAACAATAACTACTTGCCTTAAAAAAAAAAAAAAAAACTAGCAATAACTAATAAATACAGGAAAACACATGACTGAGGGATAGCTTTTCCCCAGGTCACATGTTAAATCCCAGTTCAGAGCCAATTCTTTCAGAACCAAACAAAATTCATGAGTTCACAAGAACCCAAAACCCAAAAAAAAAAAAAAAGCGATGTAAGAAAAAAACAAGGCCTGCGAGTGCGTACTGCGTAGTATTAAAAAGAAGGCGTATACACGTACGGGAATAGCATCTAGGAAGATGCAACAACTAATAAATCTCTGTATGGTTCGTCGCTACCTGCTTTGAGCTTCCCGTTTACTGAAGTACAAATATTAGGACTTAAGAGCTTCTTCCTCCTCTTCTTTTCTCGTGTTTGGGGGCGAAGTATTTGTCTGGAGGGGTTGTGTCTTTTCATCAGCAACAAGTGATGCCGAACGAGTAATTGTTGTGAATTTGAAATGGGAGTAGAATCTGTGGTCTACGATTTGCATACGCATTTTCCAGTATTCCCCCCCATCTGATTATGTTGTCTTGTGTGGTCCTCGGAACACTTTGGCGGAGCCGGATTTAATCGATACCCGTATCGTTCTTCGATTCAAGAGGTAAGGAATAAGACATATCACGTATCCCCGATCACAAAGTGAATTAAATCACGCGGATGGACAAGGGCCGAAAGAAATTACAGGCGACGACGGTAAAACTTTGTAGAAAGGAATCGACCGAGTTTCTACGTCTTTTTTTGTTTGTTTGTTAACGATGATAGGAAATGCATGGAAGAGCATGGTACGAGTCAACTGACTTCCATTGTGGCACGCACTCTTCAGAGTGCAAAGAAGGTGACAAGACAAAAACGTCTGGGAACTTTAATGTAGTTTCTGTTGCTTTTAGTTGCTGTCATGCATCTCTTTCTAGAGACTAGAGTGGCAATCAGTGAAGCCCCCCATTCGCCCGAAATTTGTTCGGAAATTTCGCGCAAAGATTCGGAACTCAAGTGGCAAATTTTGAAAGCTTAGGACCGAATTTGTATCGTAAATAGGTTTAGGACCCGATTGGATAATTTTTTCTCGTCGCGTTCGGTCGAGAGTTTCCCGAAAAATTAAAATTAAAAGAGAAGGCAAATCAAGATCTCTCAATCGATTGTTGCGGCTGGTCACGATTCCATCCGAGATCTCAAGCTAACCACCAAATAGAGAACCACGACAAACCCTAACGAGACCATTTTGTTCTAAGTATCTTCTGATTTAACACCTGGCTGGCCAAGTATGGCTTGTGATATCCTAAAGCTAGGATTAGAGTAGCCAAGGAGTTAGGACAGGTACTTTAATTAATCATGATTATGATAATCAGTCTTCTGCTTCAGGGAATATGGGCAATAACACAATCAAATTCGATAAGATTAAATAAAGATATGAGCCGGGGTTGATTCGTGAGGTAAAGTGAGACCCATCACCTCTCTACAGGACTGAGATGTACATTTCGCAAGGAACTTTGAGTACGACCTTCTTCGCCGTCGTTTAGCGCATCTATGAGCGCTCGTGAACTTGTTGATTGCCTTCTCGTGAACTCTCGTCTCTATTGGGAATGATTGTTTTTTTTTTTTTTTTGAATCATTTTTTTTTTGGGTTTTTGTTTTGTACATCCCAATAATTATTAAGCAATCAATAGACAATAGGCACGCCCTTTCTTTCCGATACTTTTCTGATTTCTGATCTCCGATTTTTTTCCATGGCTTTCTAGGACTTCAATTCACACACATGCTATAGCTGGACATAAAGTAAACTGTGATGATTTTACAACGACTAATTCTAGCTTTTTATCGTATTTACATCCTGAAAAGGAGATTTCCGAACGAGCAGTTCGGAAATGTTTTCGCCGATGACGTTTCGTCTCTCGAATTGTTCATGCCACCGACATCGATTGCCGATGACGTCCCCCCGTCTTGTTTGTACGAATTGATCTCGATTTGCCTCCTGGATGGATTGGCGTACCCCCGAACAAGTTACGTTTCGAGTGTTTGGTCCGAATGTATGCAAAGGTTCCAGGCATTTTCAAAAACCTGTTTTCTTGACCAATGAACTCACCCACTTCTGTTTCCTCTTCGGGAATATGATGCTTCGAGCTAAAGACAATGCCGGTCCTTCATTTCCACCAATGAGTTCATTGTCATACTCAGTGTCTGGACGTGCTCCAAAACAACAAGGCGGTAAACCAAAAAAAAAAGTGTAGATGAAGACGAAGACCAGCAGATGACCTACTGAATATTTTAGATGAAGAGCAGATTTCTTCGTTTTGGTTATCGATTTGGAACAATTTCGAGGCTATATAGCGACATCCGTCCGTCCGTCGAATGGACGATGCTGTATGACTGAACTTCAAGTTTAGACTTTCTTGGGTGGAAAGTATCCGTAGAACCGTCCGTTTGTTTACCAAACTCTCCAGATCGTAATTTCGAACGCGATCTACCGGGTATTGAGAAGCTTGCTGGACGAACATTCTCTCCCCGTCGCAGTCTCGCCTCTTAAGATCAATAGAGCCGAGAAGAAACTTGTTCGACGGTACGGTGGACGGAGATAATCAAGATATACGGACGGAGGGCGTGCGTAAACTATTATAATTCAATGTGCGCTCTCGTTTCTCAGGAAGTCTACTAAGTCAAGGCTAAATGTTTTATTACTTGTTTTTCCCCATGGTTGTTGAGCATGTGAATTCCTGTGGCGGAGCGAACGAATTTCCCTGTTCTTTTTTTTTAATTATTTAAATCAACAAAAGAGGGAGCGACTCTCTAAGTTGTAGAAAGACAAAGAAGGGTTCTTGTCTTGACCTGCGTGTTTTGCATCGTGAGGAGGGCTCGATTCATGGCCAGACAAAAAGCCAATCCCACACTCTGCTGCGCTCACGGATCGTTTCTGAGATGGGAGCGCGAGCGAGCGAGCGAGAAAGAGACCCCTCCTCCCTTCCTCCTTCCCCCTTCCCCACCCAAAGTTTCCGTAAAAATCTTGCTGTTCTTGGGGGACAGCATCTCTTCCATGTCTCGTCATTGATCTGCTGCTTCCTCCACCTTGACCTGCAGAAGATGAAAAATGGCGATGGCCCTTTCTGACCCCACATGACCCATAATGGATCTACTGAGGCGGGAGCCGCCTGAACCGGACCGAACCGAACCGACCAGTTGGGTCCGGTTCTCGGAGGCTCTACTATTCCGCTTCCCGGTTCTATAAAATTGGAACCGATTACGGACCGACTAATATTTAAAAAAAAAATCTATAAATGTAAACCTAAATCTAAAATGTTTAGAATGCTTAGTATGACTTTCAAATTTAGCGATAACGAGATGTGATATGATAAATTTAACGACAAATTACACACACACACACAAAAATGCGACTGGTCCAATGATTGGAACGCCCAACCGGTTCCCGGTCAATGAAATTGGGAATCGGGCCTCCCAATCTAGTTTCCGATTTCAAGGCAGGATCAGTCCAGATCAAGAATAGATCACCCCTCTATGCACGTACAAACCAAGAACAGATCTTGCATCGCTCGGGGGTGGTTGAATTAATGATGGAGGGGTCTTTCTTGTGGGTTCTTTTCTTGATGCGTCGTTAACTTAACCGATCTTAACAAAACGAGTCCAGACAGATGATAAATCATCTCGGTACGTAAGGTCGAAAGGGACTTGTCATCGATCTCATGTGCCCGTGCACTAATAATTGTTGTGAGGGGGGAACTCTATATGGAAACTGTGCGAATCATGTGCGCCTGATTTCAGTTGGAATATTGGTTGTAAGAGCTAGTTTTGTACTGTGCTGTGCTTTTCGCGCCTTCTGCTTCAATCAAACCTTCTTCTTCAGATGCATTTTCTACTGTCAAGTAGAGACTGCACTCGATTTTTAAGCTTATCGTGTGTTGATGATGAGGGTTGATCTTTAACCATTACAAACTTTCCCTCCGACACCGAATCCGGCCAAATCAAACCATCGTGGCTGTCGCGTGGCATCGAAGTGCGACGGGGACCAATGTGGACTTCCACGATGGCCGAGTTCCATCCACCTCATGCTCTAACATTGTTCACATTGGCTGAATCTTTCTACATGCTCCCTCGTTCCATAAGTCCAATCCAACCACACCCTCCTCGCTTCCGTTGCAGAATCAAGACGCCAAAATTCGCTTCGAGTACCACCAAACAACCACAGCTCACTAGTTCCCACCCAAATAAAAGATACCAATATATATATATATCATCTTCTTTAAAATGTGTTGGGGTCTTCGCATCTACGTGCAGAAACCTAGCCGACAGAGTTTCGGTTTGTGCAAACGTCAGTGAAATGTCCAACTACGAAGTACTTATGCATCTGTCGCTTTGCATGGAGAGGAACTACCATGGAAAGAATTTTTTTTTTTTTTTACTAAACTAAAAAGCGAAACCAGTCAGTGTTTTGGTGAACCTATATGCTGTTTTCATTAGTATATTCATGCATTAAACTTCTGTTTTTTTTTTTTTTTAATTTTTAAAAAAATGACTGATCAGGTATTACGGTCTCGGTTAGTTTAATGGAGTTTCGCTGGCTGATATATGCTCTGTCCATGAATCTATCGAGTGGCCCTTGGCGTCCCATTTCCTAACTATTACTGCAAAGACACCTCACGTACGCTTCAGAAACACAGCCGTAGCGTCAAGTATACTTTGGCCTCATTATGCAATATCATGGCATTAGGAAAACACGAGATCCTTAAGCTAATCGGAATCAGGTGCTCGCGGGACAAGGGTCGTGTCGTCTTTGATTATGCTCGATAATCGCGATAATTGCCGATTAGCATAAGCAAATAGAATAAAATAATATGGATGGGTGGCTAGATATGGCAGTGCAAAATGGATGGATTGGGATATGGTTTCCCATATCCGTTCAATTTGCTTGAGGACTAGAAGACCAATCAACCCCCTGGAGCCTTAGTTGGGTAAAGGTCATTTTTCCATAGTTAGTACTAAAGATGAGTGTGAAATGCTAAACCAAAATTGCTATTCTGGTTTTGAACAAAAGGGGTTCTTCCCCAATAATTTATTTCATTTCCATTTCGTTATGTTTAAAAAAAAAAAAAACCCCGAGTAATCGAAATCTTTAACTTTATTTCTTTGTGATATTACGGTGAAATTGCTGCTCCTTTGGAATTACCAGAAAGATTCACACCCGTTACGAAATGTTTGATTTGTGTTAGAAACTCTGTTCACTCAAAACCCAAAGTTTCAGAGTGTATATAATTGTAAGACAAATTTAAGTTCAAAAAAGAGAGGAGGCTCAAAAGGCTCGATCGAGCCTTGAAGTTAGCGGGTGAACCTTTTGAAACCCGTGGGCTCTGCAATGAGTCGACAGCTGATGAGGCCTTGAAGGAGGGAGGAGGCCTCAGTAGTTATTCCAATAAGAAAGAAGCCTCCAAATTGCCTTTAGCTTCTACCTTTTCCTTTGATGCTGTTCATCTTCACGTCCATTGAGGCTGATCATAGGGGATTCGAAAGTTTCTGCGTACTTTTGTTAAATCATGTTTAATATTACGCTGCGATACCAAACCGGCGACAATAAGGTAGTAAACCGCTCTGATCCTTCGTGCACTGAACAAAAAGAATCTGTCCAAAGATGGACTGCCCGTACTAAGATGGAATTGTTTAGGAGAGGATCATCTCGCCGCGATCTAGTAACAAGAGACTTTGGACTGCCTCACACGGAAATGAACATAAAACCCCTCGTGAAGCATGTTGAGTTATGATCAAAGAGGGCAAGTTGCGGTTTTGAGCGTCGGCTCTCTTAAAATCTCAATGGTCGCCACTCTTTACCGACCTGGTAATTCGATAGGGATTTCAATAGATTAAAATCAAGTCAATTTTATCTCTTCTAAATCGAGAACATCTGCAACCCATGATGCTTCAATTTCGATCCTAGGACATAGATGTTTTTGTCCATCTCCCTCTCCAAGAATGCAAAGAACCATGAAACCCACTGCACATGTTTCCTGGGATCTAATGTGATCAGCCACCAAAGATAGAGATCCATTCAAACGTCGCGCGAGGGATGCGTCCATAATGCATTTTGCCCTCATGCGGGGGGATAAATCCATCATCGAATTAAAGAACCAAATCTGCGCGGTGGACATTGAATCGAAGAGCATAAAGAAGAGCATGGTTTCATATGTTTATCTGAAAGGGACGATGGACCGGTTCCACATTCTGTTGGCTACGTGTAATGTAAAGCCGTGAAGAGGTTTGAGCAGAACTTTTTTTCGACCATTATTCTCAGTCTTGATGCCTCTAACCTAACGTACATGCGGGCTGACTTGATTAAAAGAGGACGGGTCTTCTCTTAATTCCTCGGCAACAAGGTGTCCATCAAGCTGGAAACTTTGGTCGGTTATTTGAAGACGCGATGCTAGATGTTACGAGCATGTTCTCCTTCCATTAAGAAATGTCGCTCGTGGAGATTTGTTTTGTCGAAGTTCAAGTTCAATTTTTCAGACAGACATCGAAGTAGGAAGGAAAAATTACATGGGTTTCGCAGTATATACAATACAACAAGTATTGCTCTTGGGCACGCACTTGTCCAATCAAACTAGTGGAAAGACGAAGAGTCTGGAAATATTGATCACATTAACTCACTTGAAGACGACTGCGAGGCCTGAGACTGCACAGGCGATGATGATGAAGGATTGATTGCTTTCCATGCTGACCAATCTCAAAACCCAAATTTCATTTTCCTTCCCCCCCTTTTTCATTTTCTCTATTCAAAGCCAAAAGACAATCACTCGTCTCTTATCTCCTTCGGATTTCTGATCACTTCTTGGCCTTGCACCCTGATATCCTGCGGATAACAACTGCTCATTCTTACCTTTCACCTCTCTCTAGCTATATACAGCCTCATTCCCTTCCAAATATGTTGCTGCAATCTGTCTTCTTGTCTTTGTTTCCGTATTTTATGACTTGGGTTTCTTTTTGTCGATTTTTCATCTTCCTATACGCCATGTATCGTCAGCCTGATCACCTTCCTTATTTGCATTGCCACCCACATTCCTACATTCGCCTCGTATGCACCTCTCTCTCTCTTCTTCCCCCCCCCCCCCCCCCCCCAAAAAAAAAATGCTCATGTTGTTCGAGAGAAGAACTTATCTATGGATTCTTCTGTGCTTGTGGAAATATTTACAGGTACAACATCTTATAGAGAGATGCATGTTACTGCGCATGACCCGAGATCAATGCATAAAGGCATTATCCCGCCATGCCGGAATTCGTCCCATCATCACGCTCACAGGTCTCTCTTGTTATTACAATCATGTGAAAGACCCAGTCGTCGACATCGCTGATGGACTGGTTTCTTTTACTTGAATTCTTGGCTTCCTCTTTTAGCTACATCTCTCCTGAACTAAGGTTTTAAATAATTTAATGGTGTGTAGTATTTTGCATCTCACACAAATTTACTAGCAACCCCGGTAACAGACCTTCATCTTTTGCCTATCAAATGATGATTTTTTCCCTCTCGCAGTTCGGACAGAACTTCTAAGGTAAAGGAGAATGGGGACTTCTTTCAAGCATATTTCGGCGCATCCGCTCATGGTCGTAGCCCACACTACGCGAGTAAGTTTGTCGAATCCACGTGCATATTGGCATTTGTAAGTTTGCCGAATCCACGTGCATATTGGCATTTGTTTCTGAAATCTGCATGCTGATGATCCAAGGTCGCATTGATGTCCATGAGGTGACCAAAGAAAATAAAGCTATCTAATTTTGTGTTCTTATGCATCCAGGTTTTTTTCTTGGGTACAAAGGTGTCAGTTTTAAATCTTATATACACTACTAAACAATCTTGTCGCATCCTAGGTTCAGGTCAATATTTTCGGACATTGCCATGGTTGGCGAGGAAGAGACAACGGGAAGATGGGAAAGCAGCAAAGTTCTGTAGGAGAAGTTATGGTTGGGGTCGATCGTAGCATCCCTTTTTCAGGGTTTTCACTGTGTTGATTTCATTTTGTCCCTTTTCTTATGATGACCAGAGGCCAGCTATGGAATTAGTTAGTTCAGTAATTCCAGCATCTTATTCTTTATGGAAAAAGACTAGTCTCGCAATCTTTTTGCATTCATTTATGTGCCCTCACCCAAAAGAGAAGTAAAATTAAGCTAAGAATTTAAGTTTGAACGATAAAATTGGTTCAAAAAGTAACGTGGAAAACTGTGAAACGTCTTAGCTTTAACAAGTGAGCCATATTCATTATTCAGCATTGTAACGCGAGAGTTTGCCACATCAATTTGTTTACTTTTCCCCAGAAGCTAATATTGGTATTTCTACCAAAAGGTAAAAGGGGAAAAGAAAGATGAATTGCAATGAACATACCTATGGAAATCGCTTCCTCTACACGTTCTTTAGCACAAATGAAGACAACAATATAGTAGCATTAGGAAAAGAAAGCAAGATATACTGAACAACTCAGTAAGTCACAGAAGTCTAGAACTCGAGTTCATCAGTGACAGGTAGAGAGAGAGAGAGAGAGAGAGAGAAAGCACTCGCAGTTAACCCCAACTTCCGAGAGAGCATCTAACCAGTTGAAGTCATTAAGAGTTTCAGCAGTACTGAAAGAGAAAGTTTCTTGAAGAAGCAAACTCTCTCTCTCCAGTTCAATAATCAAAGGGCGTCTTTTCCCATATAAAATGCCGGGCCACCTTTCTTTCACGGTACCCTTTGCCTTCCCCGTTCGCCTGCAAAAGTTTTTCCAAGACACAGAATCATGCATCCATTTTAGGTCATTTCCAACTTATGAGCTGAGCAAAGAAGTTTGGATCTTTACAGAGTGTTTTCCAGATATTCTTTAATGGGTAACTCATAAATTTCACAACTGATGTTTCAACTTCTGGAAAATGACAATGGTCCTTATCTTGAATGAGATTAATGGTTTCCTTCTCTTGAACCCCTTTTGGATGACCAGTGGCTATCCTTTTTAAGGTTGAGACTCAACCGTCGAGTCCATTTGTGTGTTATGACTTTTTGGAATCCAACACTTTCATGGGTAATTACTAGCCTATCGGTTGTCAGTGCATGCTTGTTGAAGGAACTTGGACTTTCTATAATGCTTTAAGATTTAAGATGCTTTGGGAACAAACTAGTTGCCAGCTTGTCCATAAAAGAAATAGCGCAACATTTGGTTGTATTTTGTTAATGAGCACTTCTTGAGCCATTGTCAAGTAACCGACTAAGGAAACTTTACAGTTTTCGATGTACTGATTGCCCTCATGTTATTCATGATCAGTGTCTTGAAAATTAAGTATTCTAAATTAAGTGTATATCTAAAAAGACCCTATTAAATTATTATCATTTCAGATTGTGATTATTTGGATGAGAGTTCCGTCAAAGTATGGTACTTGTGAAGCTTCTAAAGACATCCATATCTTGTTCCCTAAGGTTACATTTCAAGAACATCCTAACTAAGCATATGCTCAAAAAAGCCTCAAGGACCTACTACATTTTAGGTAATAACGCAAACTGCTCGACCAAAAGTGAGCATATAAACGGGCGGCCGGAAATACATGCTTATGTAGAAACATATCTGCATCATTAAAGGTAGTGTACAAATGAATACTCGTGAAAATTAAGCTCACAAGTCCGAGCAGTTGGAATTTGGAGGTCGATGGAATTTCCTCTACTGCAATTTTTTCAGGACTATGTGCAGTTCTGTAATCCATATCAACTCTTATACACGAAGTTTTATCTAATTTAAAATACAGAATAAAATTACTTCATCGTGATTAAGATGCTGATGATTAGGATGTTAAACTTGCATTGCATCACCGAATAACTTTGCCAATGAAATCAAATCGCGACTATTTAGCAAACATGTGCATTGCTCTTACTAAGCCTTGCGCTATATCACAGTTTTCTGCTAATAAATTTAGTACCTCAGTTGAATCATCAGAGATCCATTTCTCCCTCTCCATTTCCTGGTCAAAGCTCTCTTCGTTACCTCCTTTAAATTGATGTTGCGGAAATTGTGCCCACTGAAAATGTGAAATGTAACTCATGAAACCAGTTAATTAGGTGTAGTGCACAAAACTATGGCTTGAAGCAACATATATATTTTCACCTAATTTTTGTTGAGTTGGAGGATATGCTAAGTGTAAATTATAGCTGAATTCAGGGGTTCGAAATAGAAGTTACATTCTTTGCAGCTTGACTGAAGGCTTCTTTGTGAGGAATGTTTGGATTTTGAGCCTTGAGCCTCCTGATCTCTTCTCTGCAGCACATATTCACTTTAGATTTTCTAAAAATCTGTAATAGTCCACAGGTTTAACATATAAACACTCGGCTTACTTAATGAAGCGGTTATAAGCAGATGGAGTCCTTTGTCTCTTCTCTGGTGCTGAATAAAGTTCAACAACATTGTTAGTGCCTCTGATCAATAGAGAAATCAACCAGACATTGGCATGAACTTGACTTAAACAAGGAAGGTCCTTACGTTTGTTAACGACATGAGTTATGGAAATGGTCTCCTCATCGTCAATGTCGGGAGAGTTCACGAAAGAAGGGCTGTACAGTTCCACATTTTTCTGGACTTCGATTTCTTGAAACTCTTCTTTTGGCTAGTCCAGGAAGTAGATATTGATTAGCAGTGACAAGATGAGAATCGACTAACTCAAGAATGAATGAACTACAGGGACAGTGACGGGACAACATTGATCCATGTTCAAACTACTCATGGGGACAAAGATGAGTAAGTAGAATTTGTAAAGAACTTCCACACAATATGCATCTTCAATTGTGTGTATGTTGAAACGGTAGTCGAGTATAATCAAGAAAGTTATATGAAGCATTTTGTTTCTGTCACAAAAAAAGGGTTATAAATACCGCGTCATGGCTAAGAGAAGCTAGAAGATGGAGAGGAACGAAGGAGGCTTTCATCATGTTGACAGAGAGGAGGCTTGTGCAATGACCACACCTCACTGTGACCACCATGGACAAACTGCTGCATGGAACACTGACCTGTGTGCATGATATGAAGCACAGTGAAACAGAAAATTAACAACTGTAGTGTAACTCTCTTTTCCATTGCATTTCTAAATACAATTACCAGTAAAATGGTGGTGCAGAAACCACATTGGACATAGCAAATCTGCTCAGAGAGATTTAGGAGGTGATCTATGGTTGCCATGAGCGAGAGAGAGAGAGAGAGAGAGAGAGAGAGAGCAATGCTTGTGATTGGAGATAATGCAATTTCCAGGAGAATTTATAGATGTGCTGAAGGGCTCTTAAGTCTATCTTCTTCTTTCCTTCCTTGATATATGGTGCTTATTACAAGGCAGTTTAAGTTTCTAGTTGAGGGCAGTATCATAGTAGACAATATTTTTGTTATGCCAAAAAGAGGTCAAATGCTAGTTACCCTTTATAGAATAAGTTCTTCCTGAACAAAAGCTTAAGCATTATTTCAGGACTTCTCAGTGAACTTTCCTAAGAATTAACACACGAATTTACTAGTGTGTGACAGCCCCAAAAACCTAAAACCTAGTCAAGTCGTTCTCTTTGCTTTTGAATTTCCTCACATTTTCAAATGATAAAAGGAACAAAGTTCTATGCAAGTAAAGCGACCTGTGCCTCTTTGTTTCATGGGTTGTTGTCTGTTTATTAACTCACCCCCATCTCTCAACGAGCCATCTGTGTTTCACCTTGACAGTGAAAGTGCACAGTGATTACCATTTTAGTGGGGAGGGGAAGTCTCTAGAAGGGTGTCCAGACGAGGAAAAGAGGAATCTTAGGATTTGTCTTTCTTGAAATTGGGCAAGTATAATTGACATGCACCCCTTCAACTTTCTGTGCAGTTGTTGTTCAATTGTTGCTTCACATGCATTAAGTTCAAGCAAATTCAATTTCCTTTTTCCTTCTTTCTAAGTGGGAAAAGCTGGCTAACAGTCCCCACTCACATGCAAAATCTTGTCACCTTCACCTCTCATTCTTCATTCAAAAGCCCTGTTACCGATAGTTTGACCGGCCAAGTGACCTGGGGAAGCTTATTAAATAGACCATATGGTCCAGTCGCATGGTAGAACTGACCAGCCATGCTCCATAGGGAACAAGTTTCCTGGTAGTGAGTTGTATCAGATGGGATGACCGCGTTATAACCAGGAGACCGTTCCCTGGATGAGGAAGACTTGTTCCTAGTAATCTAAGGGTGCGTATGGGAACGTTTTTGTTCTTGGGCATAGTTTTTGAACAGAATTTTTTTTTTTTGTGTTTCTGTTCCCGGCTACGATTTCTGGGAACAGAAACGTGTTTAGTAAGTAAAAAAAAAAAAAAAACTTTTTTCTGCCGCCTCCATTATGTTATCGGCGGCGGGCGGTGACCGCATCGGCAGCGGTGTGTGGTTGTTCCAAAAAATGTTCCAAAATCCAGAAACAAGTTTTTTTATTTCTTCAAAAGTGTTTCCCAAACCATACGCGTTTCTGTTCCAAAAGTGTTCCGGAAATACCTTTGGAACAGAAACACTCTCCCAGGAGCGTTTCTGGAACGTTTCCATACGCACCCTAATATGTAATTCTCGCGCAGCGAGTAGCAAACAGTGAGCTAGGATTTAGGAGTGCATGAGGACCGTTCTTGCATAGAAATGGAGTTTGTATGAAAGGCGCAAAAGCTCTTAACAGTTAAGCATAATAATAGATTTTCATTAATTTGCCCATGTGATTTTGTATGAAGTCACACTCTAAATAAAATCTTGAAATGCGTTCATTTTCTCGAAAGAGGGTGTATAGTGAACTTTGTTTTAAATAAGGGTATGAAGTGATCTAGTTAGTCTCAAATAAGGTTATGAGCTCGTCAGCCGGCGAACACTGATTTTTCCGACGACACGGTCAGAGGCATTTTCATCCAGAGATATTTCTTGCTTTTTTTTTAATTATTTCTTCTCGTCTTCTTCTTTTGTCCATGGTGTAAGTTGCGAATTCAATCCGTATGCAGCAACCCAAGATCATCACGTATAGGTGCACGAATCACAGATTCATAAAGTTAAAGAATTGACGCACCTTGTAGTGGAACCGTCGTTCTTGATGCGGAATTGCGACGATCTGATGCTCAAGAGCTTCTCCTCTATGAACCCTCTTTATCGCTGGCTTCAATGAGACGGCCCCCTCACGCGTCGCTTCTGACGGCTCCTTATGTGAGATTATGCGGACATCAGGATTTAGAGGAGGGACTTGAGCTCTATTTATAGAAAATGAAACATATCCACTCATCAAAGATTAGGTTTATCTCGGCCCATACTATCCAGCCCCATATCCGACTAGAATTAGGAAACTGTATATATCTTTCTTTATTAGACCAATTAATTTACAATAACAATTAATAAAGCCCACAACGAATATATCATAAAATATATTCTAACATTCTCTCACTTGAGCCATATTAATTGAAATTGTTTTGTATATGCGCATCTTTATATTGGTCTATAGATAATTCCCAACAGTCAATCCGATCCCATAAGATCTTAAGTACCGAACCATGCCAGTAACTACATCAGAAGACACAAAGCCATCCATGATCATGAATACTCTTAACTTTACCGATATGGATTTGATATGGTAGTATAGCAAACAAATAACATCTCAAATAATAGAGACACCTTATATGTTATCCTTCTTGTCAATCACCATTCTCTCGCTTTATATGTCACGAAACTGGATGTGTCACGAGAGAACATCTTTACGGTTTCAACGAACCAACATATGTCTTACCTTTACACTTAACTATGCTTTACGTGTAACAAGACATATGCTTTTGGCTAAAATAAATGCCCCATCCATCACTCAAGGTTTACACGATGCCTTGAGATTTTCAATTGATATATGTATTTAACTCACCTTAATCATAAAATGCTTTATTGCATGCAATAGAGTTAATACATATCTAAATGTTACAAACTGTAACAAACACATATGCGTACTTTATTAGAGCAAACACTGGAAACAGCTCCCACTGAACAACAACATCTCATGATGCTTACTCAGCCCATCAATTAACATGTCATATCAACATCTCACGATACTTTTATGTCTGCGACATGTCATCCAAATGTTTATGGGCAAAGACCTTAAGTTAGTGTGTGTAATAAGCTCTACTGTAGTGTCACCTTTTCATCTGTTACCTTTATGGTCAAAAACTTGACCGCCAGATGTTTAGACCCCCTTGAGACCTCTGCTGTTGTTAATGAACAATACTGCAGAGTTATAGTCAGAATACAACTGTATGGGTCTATCCATAAAATTAAATACGACCAACTCTTTAATGAGATTTCGAAGCCAAATAACCTGAATAGCAGCTGAAAAACATATTACAAACTCTGCTTTCTTGATCGAGGATTACATAGATTTCTGTTTACGCTTTTCTATAATACTGCACTTCTATTTAGATATTTAAATATATGTAGTTGTCAACTGCACATTATCCTGACAGCCAACAAAGCCTGAATCTGAATGCTCTACTAGCTGCAGGCCCTGAATATATCTGTAAATTAGCATATAATCTTTTGTCCTTTTTAAGTACCTGAAAACTTTCCTAGCAGTAATCTAAGAAAATCACTTTCAAACAAAATATCCTCTGTATAAGACACAAGGAAAATAAATTCCTCCCACTGATCTTGCAGTATATATATATATCAATTTACTTCGTTCTTGATAGGACAGAATATAACAACAATATTATGAAACTTCAAGCAATAATTGTCTAAAAGCCTACTTAAACCCATAAACAGACCTTTCAGTCTAGAATATCCATGAACATGATCAAACTTTATTCCATGGCATTTATATGGGATTCATCTTTCTTTACACACAAGTTTATCCAAATTATCTGCTGCAAAACCTTCGGGTTACATAAAAAAGACTTTCAAATTAAGATCCCCAATCAAAAGAAGTTTCAATATATGTATGGTAAAGCTCCTTATTATAATGAGCTATTAATACCTCAACCACTCTGAAAATCTTTATGAGAGACTGAATAAAAAATTATTTCAAGTTTACTCATTCTTTATGAGTGAAAAATTTGGCTACCAGTCTATCTTTGAACTTCTTAAATAAAGCACTGATTAAAATGTAATCAGATATAATAACTTAAAAACTTTTATTTGGAGTCCTTTTAAGTTTTGTACATCCAATTGCAGCAGATGGACTTGTGACCATGAGGCATACTAATAAGCTTTCAAATACCGCATGTTTCATAGTCTGTATCTCATCTACCATACACCCAACCACAGTTCTAATTATGAACAAGGAATAGCGACTGTATAAATTACTAGATCAATTACACAGTCGATTTTGTAGTCATGCTCTTCCGGATAGACTATACACTGTGACTTGGTACAACTGATCGTCTCTGCCAGATAGATCTTTTAGGTAGAGCTACTTTAACATTTGTTCTGCGCTTGTAGGGTTTGATAAACTTCATCAAGTATTATCTTAATAACAAGCACTTGAACCCCAACAGAATCAAATCGTAACTTAGAATGCTCTATGATCATCTGTATAGGCAGAAATAACGACACAGTGGTGTCGCGACCCTCTTGAGGTTGTCGGGCTCTCGAGGGCTAATGGGCCGTCCTGTCTGGTCGGACGCGGGCCTCTCCCAAGGCCCATTACCCAAATCGCAACGGAGGTATGCGTGATCGACTTTCAGTGTGGTCTAGTGACATGTGCTAAGTGTGCATGCCATGGAGTCGCCACCAATCATTTTTTTAGGGTATGATTGGACCACCCAATCGAATAGTTGGGAGTTTCTATTCAATTCTGCGAGAACCAGAGAAATGGTTTCGGGGACTTAGTTACACCAACTGTCAGAGTTGACGCCCTTTCGGTACCTAAGTTGACTAAATTTTCTAGCCTGAGATTCATGCGGATGAGTAAGGTATGAACCCTAAATCTAGAAATTCATGTAGATAAGAGTGATTATCCTAGCAATCACAATCAGTAATAAAATGCCCAACTCAAGGAATCTAGATATGCAAATAAATCACATGGCATTCCTAGTAAGGTCCTATTTATCAATCACAGCTCAAGAATGATTTAGTTGTCCTAGCCATTCTACACACGATCTAACCTAAGAAAAGCATTAGGAAGCATCGAGGAGTTCGAGAGTACTCACATGGGGTTCGCCGTGCCCTGGTTTGGTCTTGGACGAGCTATCGAGCTCATGCCGACCCGATTATATTTGGGGATCCACTCGGCGTTTTACACCATGAAATCATGTGAAACAAAAACGAAAATATTCAGCAAGGGGCATTTATTGTAGATGGTGGTCGATCTAATTGGACGTCAAGACTAAAAAAGATGTAGAAATTTACAAATTAAAATACTCGAATGACATTTTTTTGCCAAATTCAACTCTATGCGTCGTGAAGAAACACATGCAATTGAACTTAAATTTTGACTATTTATGAGTTCAAAATGTAAAAGAAATTAAAATAAAAATATTGACTATTTTTCTATATTTTTACGACATCGAACGCTATTTTTCTTCATTTTTCATGTATTTTTCTATTTTTGGAAAATATTAAAAAATATTAAAAAATATGAAAAATTATTTTTTTTATCAAAAATGGTTCCTTTAGCTTGGTCAAGGCTACCAAAGATGATTTTTTAATTTTTTTAACTTTTTATAGATTTTTTATGAATTTTTTAAAAATAAACTATGAAAGACTGATCAAAAATCAGGTGTCAACAAGTGGTCTCTACCACACCATTACCTTTAATAGTCTGTGAGCAACTACCCTTATGCGGCTATATCAAGCTCCAGCAATTTAGCTATCTGTGATTCCACAATTCTTGTTCCTCTTTTGGGATGATAAATCAATATCACTTTAGATAAACTGTGTAAGGTACAAAATAAAACTGAGTAGTTCTGGAATCCAACTTATCCAATGTTGGATTATGTAACTTTATTTCTGTAAGAACACCTCAAACCTTAATTTGGTTCAAACTAAATTAACATATAGTCCATTACTCACAAGAAGTCAAGGAAATAATTTTGGTAGAAACGTAATGGTTTGTTTTTAAAACTTCACCCCACAGAAAGTCATAAAAGTTGGTTTTATTAATCATATTCATCATAATATTTTTATGGGTGTGATCGTGCCTTTCGACCACTCCTTTTGATTCAAGAACATCAAGAATAGCAAACTAAGTCACTATCCCAGGATCTTTTTAAGTATTCGGTAAATGGCCCTTTAAGTTATCCAGCATTGCCATGTCAACCATGATACTCACCACCTTGGTCAAAACTGATTTTTTTTTTAAGTTTATTGACTATAGTCAGAAATATATTGAACTTGTCACGGAAATGAAACTTTTCTTTACTCAAGTATAAAAATATATAGAGAAAAATCATCATTTAAATGTGATAAAAACTCTACACAATATTACCATATAAGATCCACTTATATCAGTATAAATGACCTTCAATAGGTCATAACTGTCGACTACAGTTTCATCCTTTATCTTAGTTATCTTACCTCTGCTTCAATCTATGCCTGTGTCTAGGTCACTTTTAAGAGTGAGCAGAATGCTTGTCTTTATCTGTCTTTCCACTCTTTCTTTACTGATGTGACCAAGAAATATATTCCATAATGCGCATGATTGTTCCTTAGGCAGAGATCTTTTGCAAACAACGTTTCAGCTGTATAAGCGACGTATAATTCATTGGGAGGTAAACATAATCTGTACAATCCATTGGACATAGAGTAGTACCCAACTTTATTAAAAGAAATAGTAATTATTTTATTTGAAATCCCAAAAAGAGTAACTGCACATGTCCATACTTGATACGGAAAATAAATTACGTCTTTAAAGAGAGTACATAAAATATGTTTCTTAATTTCACAATAAAACCAGAATCTGGAATGACATTCCCTTCAACGTCGGCTTTATAGTTATTGCTATAGTGAGCTTGATTCTTCTTGATTTGGTACTTTTCAGTTTATGAATTCATGTATGGTAAACGCAACATAATATGTCGCACTGCAATCTAGCCATCACAAACCAGATGAGGCTTTAGATAGAATGAATTCATAAACCAATACCAAAGAATCATTAATTTATGCTCATGTTTATATAACAAAGTCTTTGTATTAAAAACTTTATGAGTATGATTTCAGAATCGCTTAAAATGTAATTCCTCCAACTTTAAGACGTAATATTTAATCTTAATAGAATCATTACACCTGATGTTGAGGAGTCATTGCAGATATTTACCACTCTTAGTAATAGACGAGATATAATTTCAAAACCTCCAAGGCTTCCTATATTTACTTAGCAGTGCAGTTAACTGGCAAAAATACTTTTCAAGTGTTCTTTAAGGGATCGCTTTATATTAAGCAAGCTAATTCAATTGCTCTTTACCCAATAAACACATAGAGCTTTTAAAAGTTCTCACTAATGAAAGTGAGATTTACGGGGCCTTTCTTGACAAGAGCAATACAAATATTTGCCAATCTTTGTAAACAAATAATCCCCATTCAGTTCTTAATTAATCTCAATTCTCAATATTAACAGAGTTGCCGTTCATAGAAACGGTGACTAAAAACAATCAATGTTTTTAATTAGCATAATATGAAATTTCACCTTGAGAGATACATACACCATCATATAATCACCTTTGGGCAGAAAACATGACATGCAGTTGTATACTCCCTACATTACAGCGGCCGTGAGAATTTATTTCAATTTTCGTTAATCACCACCTTTGGGTGTACGACAGCACTTAGACCAATCAATCCTCAACCATATGATGTACATGTAACCCTCCATGCAAGAATACGCAATTACCTCATTTGGGAGTATAACTACGCATTAAAACAGGAGACATCCCAATATTATGTAAATCGTTCTTTATAAAACTCAACTAAGTGTGCCACTTTGGCGGTCACAACCCAATTGAATTTACCTGAGATTAAGATATAACTTTATATTTCACATTTACCGTATGCATGTAATTTCAGAAATTATGGGCAATCATCCACAAAATTACACGCCGCTAATTTACATCGATACTATCAGCAATACATGTCAAACCATAAACATGTATTGACAAATCATGCTCCACATATCTATATGTGGTACTTACATGTGAGCTTGTACTTGTATTTCACAAACCCATATAGAAATACCAGAAAATACTTCAAAAATATCCCAAATTATACACGTATTTGGAGTCTCATATGTATTTTCCATCCATAAAAGTACCAAATATGTAAAATAAATATACCATCTTGTAGAGCATGAGCATACGAGCACGTCTGTACTTGAAACTCCCCCATCGGACACTACACGAGCCCTCATGCGCGCCTTTTTCTCTCTACGCATGATCCCCACACGGTGACACGTGCATCGCACGTGTTCGGTTTCAGCTGGTACTGAAAATCGGTTCGACTAGTTTATCCGATCCAACCGTTACCCCTTTAGCCAACCAGCGAACTAGGTCATGCGATCCGACCAGAACAGTCAACAACCGCTTCGATCGGATGGCCCGAGTCAATAGTCAATTGGTCGGGTTGGGTTTACAAGTCGAATCGGGTCGCCAAGTTGAGTCGAGTCACCCGGGCTTGAGTGACATCAAGTGACGTCAACCTGTACATGCCGAGCATGTGCGGGCCTAGGTTTCGCATGTGTAGGATGACTGGTGTGTGCTCCATAAAATCGTTTCAACCCTTTTTTTTATATATATAATTTGGTTTTCCTTCTTTTGAAATTCCCGAACTTCATTTGTTGCAAAGTAAAGTATGTTTTGTGCAGATTTTGACCAAACGAAGAAGAGAGTTGAAGGAAAAAGTGCACAACTGGATCACGCCACTTCGACGGATTTTTTTTTTTTTTTATAGTTTTTGCTCTTGATGGCCGCACAGTACTTGACGAAGAAGTAGAACAAAAATTCGCCCTTTTCCCCGCATGTCAACGAATGGGCGTACAAGAAGACCACCCCCTCTGGATTTTAACCCTTTACCGAAGACTCCTCGACGATCTCGTGAGTCGTCGAACGTCAAGAATGCATTAAAATCAATCCAACCGTTTATTTGTTTTCACATTATTCTCGCACGTGAAGAACTGTCGATTAATACTCAAAAAATCCAAAGCGCAATTCGAATAAAGAATTCCGTAAATCAACAAAAAAACGTGATTCAAGATCTAAAACGTGCAGGCTCTGATACCACATGTAAGCTGCTAATTCAATTTGTATGCAGCAACCCAAGATCATCACGTATAGATGCATGAATCACAAATTCATAAAGTTAAATAATTGCCGCACCTTGTAGTGGAACCGTCGTTCTTGATGCGGAATTGCGACGTTCCGATGCTCAAGAGCTTCTCCTCTATGAACCTCTTTATCGTCGCTTCTGACAGCTCCTTATGTGAGGTTATGCGGACATCAGGGTTTAGAGGAGGGACTTGAGCTCTATTTATAAAGAGGAACTTTTGCTTGCATTGTATTATTTGGTCTACGTAACGGAACTGATAACATTCGAGATTATGCATGCCTCAAAATTTCCTTGCCAAGCTACATAAAATAAATTTCCGGAATGAAACCCATCCCCTCATCAAAGATTAGGTTTATCTCGGCCCATACTAACCAGCCCCATATCCCACTAGAATTAGGAAACTGTATATCTCTTTCTTTATTAGACCAATTAATTTACAATAACAATTAATAAAGCACACAACGAATATATCATAAAATATATTCTAACACATGGTTGTCCTCTTTGCTACATCAATAGCCCTCACCAGTCACCATCGATTGAGAATAAAGATGAATAAACACCGAGAGACAGAAAATAATCGAAAAGCGAAGATTCCCTATCAATGGTGGGGAGCTTGAACTTAGGTCTGGGAATTGTCTCTGAGGAATGTCCCTGGTGCATGGTAGGTCAAGGAAGAACAAGACCCGAACCAAAAAAGTAAGCAACAAGATACCATCATCTTCATCTGCAACTTCACTTCCTAGTCGTTCAAACGAAAGAAAAGACAACACTTCATCCTCATCATCAAAGAACAAGATCCCAATCTAATCCTACCACCTCCAGCCATACTTCACTCTGACCCTCAAAACTTTAATAATACTCCATAGAGGTTCGATTGAATAAAAAAGCTCCAAAGCTTCTGAAGAGTGGTGGGATTTGTGCATGTGGTTTGAGGCTGAGTAGTTTAATGGCAATTCACATACCCGAGAGCCAACCTCAAAGCCGGACATCACCCCAAGTCTAGGCTTGAGCTTTGCCGCGGCTCGCCACCCAAGTCTGTGGTCGAGCTCCGTCACGTCGTGCGTCAACAGGGATGGACGACACTCGCCGGCGAAGTCAGAACGGTGGGGGCACACATCCCAACCATCTTTGAATTTCTTTATCTTCTTTTCTGGTTTCTTTTTTTTTCTTTTTAATCTTTATTCAGATTTTATTTCCGACAAAATGCCCCAACTCCAGCAGCCGAAAAAATCAAGTGCTTGTCGTTGGGCGAATATTATCCAGCCGGCGAGCTTAGGCGTTTATTTGAGACTGACTTATTCGGGCTATTTTCCAAAACATGCAAAAAAACGAAAGTATTTACCAAATCAAGTTTAAAAAAATAATAATTACCAAATCAGGGGCCGCTCGGCAGTCTCACTGCCGAGCTGGCTTCGCAGGGCAACGAACAATGCCTCATCTCGAAAAGAGCGTTTTAATTCACACGTATTGAACGAATGTTCAATTGAGTGTTGTGCTTTCATTTACTCGAAATGAACGCTCGACCCCATGGAGCGAGTGAGCGAGCAAGCGAACGAACGAACGAAGCGAACGAACGAACGAACGAACAAGCGAAAGAACAAATGATCATTCGTTCGCTCGCTCTGCGGGGTTGAGGCTCGCTCGCTCGCTCATTTGTTCATTCGCTCTGCGATCTCGATCGTTCGTTCGTTCGTTCGCTCGCTCCCTCCACGGCCTAGATCGTTCATTCGCTCATTCGATAAGCCTATTTCGTCTCTGTCAAATGAGCATGACCAGGAGGTTAATTTACTTGAAATTGACAATTTCGCGGATGTTCAAATCCACGACCTTTTCGAATCCCATAAATGCAAGATGAGTTTTGATGAGAATGATGCATACCTGCAACATCTGCTATCCTTCCACCAAAGAACAATTAGGAGGTGAGTACGTTTGAACACATACATGTTTGACAAAACAAAATGCAACTAAAAAAACAAAAAAACGCCGAGCGGGCATGAACAGTGCCCTGCGAAGCCGGCTCGACAGTGAGACTGCCGAGCGGCCCCTGGTTTGGTAATTATTTTTTTTAACTTTTTTTGGTAAATACTTTCTTTTTTTCGCATGTTTTGGAAAAAAAAAAACCGACTTCTTCACTTTATTCCCTTATTTGAAACAATGATCACTTTGGGCCATCTTTTAAGAAAATGACTCCGCTCCAAGCCCTATTTGAAATTTTCTCAGATATTTCTCTATGTAGCTTCTGTGGTGTTGCTCTCTCACTTGATCTGTCTCTAGTCATGGACATGAAGTGTGCTAATTCCATTTACCATGTGAAATGGTAGATTAATGGCACAATACCCAAAAAAACTCCAATTTTAGTATTTGTGACAATTATATCCAAAAAAAATTATCTCATAAAAAACCTCCAACTTTTACTTTTATCCCAATTCTACCCAAAACTTTTAATTTTGTCCCAATTTTACCGGCCTAGTATAAAAAAAAAAAAAAACTCTCAACTTTTACTTTTATCCCAATTCTAACCAAAACTTTAACTTTTATTCCAATTTTATCGGCCTAATACAAAAAAAAACCCCTCAACTTTTATTTTTATCCCAATTCTATCATCGTTGGCCTTTTGTTCATAATCATCGTTAGTTAATCCTACGTGACTCGAATTTTCTTTCCGAATTTACCAATAAATTTTTAAAACTTAGAAACAGTAGGTTTCAGAGACAACGAGATTTTAAAAAATTCGTCAAAATATCTCCATGTCTAGCCGTTCTTTGGGCTGTTGAGTGTCGAAATGAATACGAAATGTACCATATTTAGTGATTATATATCTCTCAGCAATATATAGGGGTAGAGCAAAAAACAAAAGAGAACTTCGAAATTTTTTCATATCAGTTTTGTCGGGATGTAATTCATTAATGACATGACAATGTCACGTAAGATTAACTAACGATGATTATAGACGGAAGGCTAACGGTGATAAAATTGGGATAAAAGTAAAAGTTGAGGGTTTTTTCGATACTAGGCCCGTAAAATTGGAACATAAGTAAAAGTTGAGGGTCGGTAAAATTAGGACAAAAATAAAAGTTAATGATTTTTTTTTTGTATCAGGTCGATAAAATTGGGACAAAAGTAAAAATTTTGAGTAGAATTATGATAAAAGTAAAAGTATTAGGCCGGTAAAATTAAGACAAAAGTAAAAATTTTGGGTAAAATTGGGACAAAAGTAAAAGTTGGAGGTTTTTTATGAGACAAAAAAAAAATTGGATGTAATTGACACAAATGTTAAAGTTGAAGATTTTTTGGGTATTAAGCCTGTAAATTAATTACATTACTATTTGATTTTCAGAGCCTAGAAAAATGAAGGGCCAGGTTTCAGCAACGTGATCGTCCTACTTCGATTCCAAAACAATTTCCTCTCATTTGCACAATGTCTAAGCGTAGTCGCTGCAGAGGTATAGAATCCTGGTACCCGCATGCATTGTATAAATGAATCAAAAGAAGAATGCTTGGCTCACACTTCGTGGTCTTTGACCCTCAGCCGCCAATTCCATGCAGAGGTTGATCTCGGAATGGAGGCAGGTTTGATTCTTTGGTTTTTCCAGTCTATTGTCCAAAATTGAACTTAGACGAAACCACGAACCTTTTATGGCATAAACAAAGTTCCTACACACTAGACCGGAGGTTAAGAGGAGAAGCAGCAATGAATTCGTCAAAACTTCAAGAAGATAATAGAAACACGAATGGGTGAAAAGGCTCGATAAGATCTCTGTTCTAATGGAACGGACCGATGCTATGAAATAGCAGCACCAGAGGAGCACTTTAGGGACGAAATTTGATTCCGTCCCTACCTACATCCATACGTGACAAGTTAATCAAAGGAGGAACGGATACCCGAGAACAATGACTCTTAAACTGAGTGACTGAAGGAAGCAAAATTGAGGCAGAGAAGAAATCTACATCTTCAGTCAAATTTAACGTATGCTTCCACCAGTGATATTATGTGCAAAGGAAGCACCTTCCATGTGTCAATAATCTGATTCCCAAAACCAACTATCTTGTGCAATTCGGAAAGATGCAACAGTAGGGTATCCACTGTAAGCCTTTCCTCGTTTGAAGCTCTAAAGAAATAGGGGTTCTCGATACTTAAAAGACATGAAAGCACAAGGCATGATGGGTAAAGCAAATGAAGAACCAGAATCATTTTTGCTCTAGCTTTATGTCAACTTGACTTAAATATACAACACCCAGAAAGTCTTCCCACCTCCAGATTTTCGCTTTGAACGAGCCAAGAAACCACAATCTATCAAAGAAAGGCAGAGTGAAAAGGAAAGAAATGCCTACATATTTTATAGAACTTAACACAAAATGATGACATAACAGAATTAGGCAATGACAATAGTGATCTGAAGGAGCCTCAAATGAAAGGTCATACCAAGCATCCTACGCAATCAAACAATCGAATTCGACAAGCAAATGCAATAATGGCCTCAAACTGAAGTCTACAGCATCAACCGGCAATTTGGTTTTTTTCTCCATTCACAAGTTTGAAGAATGGTATTCTCCGGATTGATCCCAGAAAAGTCCCACACATGCTCCCCCCATTCAGGCAGTTCATGCCAACAATATGTTCACCCTCACAAGCAATTTTTTCCGCACATTGCTGCTAATCTAGCCAACATATTACAACCTATGAAGATTTTGCACCACCCTGCACAAATGGTCAGCTACTGATTGGTCTTGTATGAGATACTGCGGGTTGCTTGGCAATGAATGTCAAGGGCAACCTTAAGCACTACTCTAAGGTTATCCACATCCATTCAGTTCATCACCCATTTGCAACATCAAATCGACCAAGTTCGACTGCAGTAAGAAAATCGAATAACTTCATCCAAAGCACTATTGACTATCAATAGAGGGAACTCTACTCGAGAGAACATAACAAGAACCAATTGTAGAGATTAGAGTACCAGCGCGCAAACAGGTCAATGTATTCATCAAAAAGCAAATGTCTTGACTGAGCCACAAATCAAAATCCAGGGAATATGTAAATCCTCGGAAGCTGTAAACATAGATAGACACTAAAAGAAAAGGGTAAACATAGTAATTAATCACCGCCAGCCTTTTGATAGACATAGGTGAGGCCGCACTTGCCGCAGTAGTGGCGGTCAAAGTGGTTGGCCATGAAGGTGCCGGCGCCGCACTCGGCGTTGGGGCACTCCTTGCGGAGGCGCTGGACCTTGCCGGAGTCGTCGACCTTGTAGAACTGGAGGACGGCGAGCTTAACCTTCTTCTTCTTGTGTTTGATCTTCTTGGGCTTGGTGTAGGTCTTCTTCTTACGCTTCTTGGCCCCGCCGCGGAGGCGGAGGACAAGGTGGAGGGTGGACTCCTTCTGGATGTTGTAGTCGGCGAGGGTCCGGCCGTCCTCGAGCTGCTTGCCGGCAAAGATGAGGCGCTGCTGGTCGGGAGGGATGCCCTCCTTGTCCTGGATCTTGGCCTTCACATTATCGATGGTGTCGCTCGACTCGACCTCGAGGGTGATGGTCTTCCCCGTTAGGGTTTTCACGAAGATCTGCATCGTTCCTACGCTACGCAAGAGACGGCGGTTTAGGAGGATGAAGACTGTGCAAGTGTTGAGGGCTTTTATACGAGGGTTTCTTAGGGCAGAGAAAGGGGCTTGGGCTTCAACATTGCAAGTGTCTTGGTTGGGCCTAAGAAGATTCTGATTATTGATTTCTCATTAAAAAAAAAAAATCCTTTTGAAAATTTTGGAGTCCATTGGCTTATTTCGATTCCGCGCCATGCAATTTGATGTAAACTTATTTGTGAATGTTAATGTTTACTACCCTTGAAAGTCATGCAAATTCTATATTGGCATCGTTCATAATGTTATGATTTGTTAATGTCGTGTCCGCTTGAGTATGCATAAGAATTCAATGCAAAATTGACCAAACTTTAATGTGACATGTATATTCCATTAATGAAAATAAGCACTTCGATACCCCATGAGTATTCCATTGGAGCGACTTGACCAAAAAACATATGTTAAAGTGTACATTTCTAGAAGTTTATGAAGGTTTTTCAAATTAGGTAAAAAGCACGTGAGCGAATTTGAATTTCGATGGAGAGAGCAAATATCACATGTCCTTGTTCTGTAAGATTTATCACAAACTTTTGGAAGGTAAACTATGCTCTCTCTCTCTCTCTCTCGGATGAATTATAGAACACACTATCCCCTTAGGATTTCTCTTTATTGTTGGGGTTTTCTACTGAAGAGAACATCCCTGAGGGAAAGAGAGGGCACTCTCTCTCTCTCTCTCTCTCTCTCTCTCTCTCTCTCTCTCTCTCTCTCTCTCTCGTTTTCCCTTTGTTTCTTCATTCTGTTGTCTTTTAGGCTTCTTTGTTGATTTCGTGGACGAACTAATCGACATTCTCTACAGAAGTGAACTCTAAAGATCGCAGCGTGAATGCCTTGGGAGAATCTGCTTTATCCAAGTCTACTCAATAGCTCCTGCTCTAGGTGCTTGCTCCACATGGTCTAGCGCTCCATAAGTCTTTGAGGTTCATTTGTTGTTGTTTTTAACAGTTAGCTTATATGAAAGTGATTTTGTGATCAACTGCCATCTATATTGTAGGTCCTCTCTCCTTATCTGGAGCCGATCTAGATTTAAATGCTCTCATATCCTAATCTATTGATAGATCTAGGATTTGCAAGATGTTTTTTGTATTCCTTCAACCTATTGATGTTGTTGTGTTCTCTATATAGTAATGGTGCTGAAGACGCTGAACCTAGGCACATACCGTTTTCTAGTAAAATCGTAATTACTGAAGAGGAATTTCTCAGCGTGTGCTCATCATTGATGATGATGCAAGATTCAGTGATTGGTCGCCGTATGCGTTTTGATGCTACAATAGAACCACCTTTGGAAAATGAGCAAGTTTTTGCAAGCAGTAGCAAGTTGATTCGCTTTTCTAATTTACTACTTGCTTTGTGAAATTTGTATGTTTGTCTTGAAATCATGTACTTTTTTTTTCAAATGAAAAGAAAAATTTAGTGCCAAAAAAAGAAAAAAATATATATGTTTTGCTTTTCAAAACTGTTGGAGAAAAGTTACAAATAAATTGATGACGAAACAAACAAATCTTCTCCGTTCGTGTGATTTTTTTTTTTTTTTTTGGCGCTTAGTTGTGGGAATCCGAATCTACACGTTGGGATTTTTTATTGGGACACAGGTTGGTTGGGAGGAGATGTGCACTGAAGAATGAAGATTCCAATCGGCTAAAAGTTTTTCGTCGGACCCTCGTATTTCATTGGGCCGGGCCCCGTCTCCCTTGGTGGTTTCCACGACGGCGACGCTTACTCTTCCCCTATCACCGCCATGAAAGCTCGGTTCGCAATTCCCCGATAACCCACTAACCATTAAGTCAAATTTGTAATTTTCTTATTTGGGTTCTTCCGAAATGTGAGAATTGCGATCGTTTATCAAAAGGAGAAGATCTGACCCCCCCAAAAAAAAAAAATTTCAAAAGGAGAAGTTCAATTTAGTCTTCTCCATTGAAGAAGCTTCCTGAGGGCCACGACGGGTGGGTGTGCTTCCTCGCTTCTGTTTGATCGTTCATTTCCTTTTGTGGGAACTCGAGGAAAGCGCAAAAAGGAAGAAAAAACCAGAGTCCCCATTTCCATTGACGCCCTCGTCGATCCGTTTCCTCTGTAAGACTCATCAGCTTCCTTTTTTTTTCCTTCAGCAGTTGAGCTTTAATTTCACTCTTTCCTCGTTGCGATACACACCCAGTTGTAATTAAGCTGTGGTACGGGCGATACATTTGGTTTAAGCGGCCCCATGTGATCTCTCTCTGCATGTACAGACGTTTTCGACCTTCAAAAGCTAATGGGTCTTTCTTTGAATGTTTAAGTTTTCATAGTCAGAGGTGGTTTGAGATTTTGGGACATCTCTTATTGTATTTTCTTGGTTGGGTTACTCAGAGGATATGATCCTTTGGGTATATCACTGTTTTAACAGCAATTACTAAGGAACATGCTGAATATTGTCTGATTCAACTGAACTTGATGCTCTAATCGGGTTTTAAATTGGTTTTCCATATACAGCAGTACCAAGTCAGAGGCGATTCTAGTCATATCTCAGCATTTCTCCTGCGCTTCACTCAATCAGGGAAATGCCTGCTCCTAGTAGTTTGATCTTGCCCGCTTTCGCCTTTTCTTTCAGACTTCACGAATTTTAGTGTGGAATTTCCCTCTCTAGGATCTGTTCAACTAGAAGGTGAAGCTGCACGTCTTTACTTTGAGCATGAGTTCTAAAAACAGCACCACATTTATGTAGCTGGTTTGGCATTAATTCATGCTTTTGTGTGGCAGGATCAGTAAATCTTATTGGCAGTTTACTATGGCTGCTGATACAACAAGCCTGAGCTATTGGCTGAACAGCACTTTCTTCCTTTGTGCTCTGATTATCCTTGTTCCGATGTTTATGGCATCATACCTCATATGGAAGTATGAAGGATTCAACAAACCAAAACCTGATAGAGAAGAGAATCAGCTGGGACATGTGTACTATCTATACAAGGACGAGGCTTGGAGGACCTGTCTTAAGACAATTCATCCAAAGTGGCTGCTCGGTTACAGATTGTTTTCTTTTGCTGTGCTAGCATCATTGCTGATTGCAAATATTGTCCTTGATGGGGCGGGTATCTTTTACTTTTATACCCAGTAAGTTGCCTTCTCCATCCTCTTGTTTTTCCTGTTTATGCACCTCGCTACCAGAAAGGGAAATGAATTTGCAATTCATCGATGGCTTATAGTCTCAGGAAAGTATTCCACATATTTATGATGACTTTTGTGTTTTACTGTGCTTGATTCTATGTTCTTCATGAATGTGTGTTGTCATCCCGACCTTGAGTCATGGATGTTGACACTATTGTTTTGTTGAGGAAACAAAAATTTTGGGAATATTCAGTGTCAAACTGGAATGAGCATCATGGAGCTTGAATTATTCAGGTTTAACTTAGCCTCTTTAGGGTTGCATCAACTGGCATTTTTTTTTTTGTCACTCTTGAGCAAAGGAAAGCTAGTCAATGATTGTTTGTTCAAGGTACCATCTCATTATTAACTGTTTCCTTGATGTCGATGATCAATCCTAGTTACTGTATTGATGACTTTTCCTTTTGATCTTTCTTTTGCTGAGCAGGTGGACTTTTGCGTTGGTCACAACCTATTTTGGGGTATATTACCTTTTCCCTGTGTATATGATTCGTACCTTTTTTTTTTGGGGGTCAAAATATTATTCATACTTGTCTGGATGGAATTTGATTGACATTGACGCACTCATCTCTTGAGAACTGAGTGGACAGTTTTCTGCACTAGTTCCATATGATGCATGTATCTCATCTATTGAGCTTGGTTACATCAATCATTTTATTTATCTCTGTTTCTGTCGTGTTCTTAAAAGATCCTAGTGTGGAGATCTTTCCTTACGGTTTCCATTCAAGTCTTACAAAATCTTCACCTCCTTCTTTTACACTCATTCCGATCCTCTTGTAGAGTTGCATGTTCTCAGTGGAGCATCTAGACATCGTCGTCCTGGTTGTGTTGATCACTTTTTTTTTAATGATGATCTTCTTTCAACTCATCTCACCTGGAAGCTTACCAACCTTTTCTTGAAGATTCTGATTTATCTTAAAGAAATTGATGCAGAAGTTTTTATTATGTTACTCAAGATCCATGATTGCATGTTTTACTTACCAGCGTTAATGCATATGCGATATGCCTTTTCTTGTTTGGTTCCTTAAAGATCTGGTGCATTTGATTTTGTACTTGTGATTTCATTCTTCTAGCCATAATTTTAGTTGCTTATGCGCTGGACTACTGTTTTGTAGATTGGATTATCCATGTCCATATACGGATGCTGTATAAACCATAAGGCTGCTAATGATAAAGCTGATAACGGCAACTTCGACGCACACCGAGGAAATTATATGTCTGTTTCTCTTGGAGAGCATACCAACATATCTAGCACGCCCAAAACTTCAAATTCAAATCCCATTCGCAATAGTGCTGGTCTATGGGTGTTTATCTTCCAGATCATATATCAGGTGAGTTTCACTTGTCACTAGAACAATTTATCTAGAATTGTAATATTAGTATGTCTACTGTTGGTGGAGTAATTGTATTGCTCAGCCATTGTTTCCACTATTGACATCTGACTTTGGGTAATTTATGTTAGTAAATGCTAAATTCATGCATGTCAACTAAGGAACGCTGATGTGGTGGTGGATATGATGATTTTGTATGAACATGATTTTGTCACATCACCTTTTCCATTATCTATGCATTATGGGCAATTTCCATGAATTGAGGTCGCTGACTTGGAGACACAAGATCCCCTGGTTTATGTAGAGATTTCATAAGCATCTGAAATGACTATGTTGATCCTTGAGCTCAAGCTTGTTCTGTCAATTCTCTTGATGAAATTATCTTGCTTCTCATAAATAGTGATAGACCAATTCACACACTCTTAATAGAAGTGATGATAACGGATGAAGGAAGATTTGTTCTGCATTAATGGGAAGCAAGTCTTTGATTCATTTCTTTGAATCCATGAACAGATGAGTGCAGGTGCGGCGATGCTTACTGATGCTGTATTTTGGCTCGTTCTCTATCCTTTCCTGACCTCGAAAGATTACAGATTGAATCTTGTAAGTATGTCAACTACATTACGTATGCAAAACTATATCCAGAATTTGTGAGATTCACGTGCATTAGGTTAGACAGTGGTAATTAGCGAGACTTGCAAGTGTAATACCTAACCAAAACTATGCCTTATGTGGTCATTATGTTTCTCAATGTTAGGATAATTCATCAATGACATGAATTATCTCAATACTTGGTGAATGATGATATGTGATGGAACATGAGCTAATTAATTGAGAGGGTCCAAATCCCTAGCCAAATGGCCCATGAGGATGATTCCTTTCCATATTATGAATTTCGTTCTAGGGTTATGTCCGTGATGCCTCGAGGCATTCTCTTTCTAGTTATGTTGGTGTCTTGCTTCTCTTTTTCAAATAGATAGAATGACGTGCCTATTCTTTGAACGTCAGCTGGATGTTTGTTTGCACTCAATCAATGCTTTCTTCCTCCTCGGTGACACCATTTTGAATTGTTTGGTAAGTCCCGAAGCTTACTTTTCATGTAACTTTCCATTTTAGCAATGTTTCTTCACGTGTCCCTGTTTCACCTGGGTGTTCTCCTTGCAGCGGTTCCCTGTGTTTCGTTTTGCATATTTTGTCCTTTGGACAGGTCTTTATGTCATTTTCCAATGGATCATCCACGCTTGCGTTTCAATTTGGTAATATTTCTTGTGCATGCCTGCCATTGATTATCTTGGCTTTGTTTGATGTAGAAGATGATTAATTTACTTCTTGTTACAGGTGGCCATATCCATTTCTGGATTTGTCAACGTCGTATGCTCCTCTTTGGTACGTGTTACGATACTTTACTATATACAAGAGAAGGCATTCTCGTAAAGTTGGTGGCATTTTTAAGCCACAGGAAGTACTTTTTTAAAATTACAAATGAGATGGTGGGGTTATTGGTTTCATTCTGTTGCTACTGGCGAGTGTGCAACTGAAAATCAACTAAAAGAGAGGAGAAAATTTATCAGTAAATATATGAGGCTCTTAACTTTCTGCCCTCTTCAAATTTTCACAGGTACCTTGGAGTGGCAGTAATGCATGTTCCATGCTATGGCATCTTCGCTTTGATAATCAGGCTCAAACACATCTTGTTGCCTAGATGGTTCCCAGAATCGTACCAAAGTCTGAAATGATGAAATAATTAGACTGGGCATCCTTAACATTTCAGTTACTGCTCTATTACACTGGGTCTCTCGCCACCGGTCTTGGTGCATATATGTAAATCTTGCTTCTTCCCTCTTCCAAGTGGCGGCTGCTGCGGTTCCCAGGATTCATGGAAGAGAAGAGGTAATCATTCATTGGTTGTTTCCAGAAGAAGAGTGCTGGAGTTATGTATTGCAAATTTTCATTCATCAAGTGCACAAATTTTGAAAGTCTAGCATTGGATACCGTTGCTGAATCCATTCATTTGTAACGAATCCTTGTGGGGTATATATCCGCAGTGGATTGTACGAATGTTCGCATGAACTCTATGCATCGACATTGTGCTTCCAATGCACAAAGACTCGTCTCTCTCTCTCTCTCTCTCTCTCTCTCTCTCTCTCTCTCTCTGCGCGGGTGCTCGATCCGTATCAGAAGAATTTCTTATTTCATGAGCCATTGTCCAAAGTGAAAAAATGTCCTTATCACTCTCTGAAGCTTCCGCACCTTACCCTTTTACTTTGCCATGCTGCTACCTCTAAGTACGGCCATGAACAGACCTCGCCAGGAACCTCGTTTCTTTCTTTTCTTGTTCTGGTGAATGACCCATTTGTTGAACTGATAGCTGGTCAAACTCGTAGTGATTGTCTTATAAACCGAAATATCAGTCAGTGGTTGAACTGGGGTAATCGTACTTGGCGGACGCATTGGTCACGACGGAACAATTATTATTGTATGGAAAAAGAAGTGAGTAGTTAAGCGAATGGGTGCTTGCGTCTACGCTACGCGAGAGGCGTCGGATGCTGACTTGGGTGTTTGCCCGATCGATTGGCGCGGAGTTTGGAGGTCAATGATCAGAATTGTCTGCTCGCTTCCTTCATGCAAACCCACCTAAATGAATAAAATGAATTCAAACTTAGACACCTGGGTGTCAAGCAATCATGGCCTTGTGTGGCACGTTATTCATCTTTTGTATTTTTCTTTTTCTTTTTTATTGTTGTCTTTGCATATGGAATTGGCCCCAAAGCGTTGACTGTGTGGTAAAGCGTCTCCATGTCCGGATTCATGCTTTGAAGAGCAATGTCGGGGATGCCGAGATTGTTTTCCGAAAATTCACAAACTCTAGGCGAGTGCTTAGATAAAGTGGAACTGAGCGACGATGGTGAGATCGTAAGCTCGCCGTACCGAGAGTCTTACCCGAAATGAAATCGGGTGGCTAATAAGAGTTTCTCTCTTTGAATAATCTGAAGTCACATGTGGGGGTGGACTTGATGGAAAATCTAGGTGATACACAAAACGAAGTGGGACTAAGTCGCTTGCTTGCTTGTCATGTATCGACCAAAATGTCATTTGGGTAATTTAAATTAGAGTAGGGGCTGTACAGTGTTGACCGAGGGTGATGGCAACGTGCGACTTTGACTGTGGTTGGTGCTAAAGTAAAGGTCACCAGGTTTGACTCGTGTGGAGTTCGGCAAGGACACCTCGAGTTTCATTTTCATTTCTTTTTCTTTTTCTTTTTTCCCCTTATGCTGGCCAGATACCAAAAAATAATAATAATAATAATACCCGGAATTTGGAAGTCAAATAATAAATTGTTTTCGCATTACTGAATTTTCATGAGGAAAAAAGTACCATATCTAGTCGACAACATCAGATGAAATGAATACATCACGCCAATTTCAAAAGGCTGTGAAAATCGTGATAAGTTTCGATTGTAGGCAACAACTCGTGCAAGTGATATTTACCTTAAAAGGTAATTTTTTTTAATGAGAAATGTGTCATCGTTGCGCCGAGGTGAACTGTGCAACGAGAAACGACTAGACAAATCAAGATCAAGGTTCAAAGGTCACATTTATTCAGCCGAAAATATCAAAGGTCGCCACACCTCACCTCACTGGTCATTTTCTCAAGCAGGGCAATGATGTTGGGTTTCATAGGATGATAATAAAATTGTTCGTCATGTAAGGAATCCCAATTAGGTGGAGAAGACCGACCACCCTTTGTTACTCACATGCCCAGCCTACACCAATGTACTGTTACACCGTATTTCGCATTGAATCGGCGGATGCACAGACGAAATCAAATAATTCAAGCGAAAAATAAACACAAAAAGGAATCCTAACATGAGGATTAGGGCATGCCTAGTCCTAGTCTACTTAGAGAAATCGACAAGATGTTTCACTAAATCAAAGAAAAAAAAAAGATTACAATCACTCGAAACACATAACTCTGAAGTGTTTTCCACACTCCAACGTCCCCGAAAAGTCTCACGAACCCAAATCAAAGAGATATGAACTACTTCCCTCACACACTGACACTTAGCTCCTTGAATTCGCTCTTGAGTTAGGCTTTCTGCTCTATACGAGATTCGATGGACAGCATTTTCAAAGGACTTGTCCATGCCCATTCTGATCTCCGCCCGAAGTTGGCTTGATGTTTGGCACAGTCTAGCTTCTCTCGGCATCCGAAATCCACTTCTGCTACTAGTTGTGCCTTGCATCGAATGTCCGGCTAGCTTTGGGCCGAACGTTTCAATCCAGATCTCCAGTAGCTACCAACCCTGACATCAACCACATAAGTAGGGATGTCCGGATTTTGTCCTCACGCACTCCAAATCTTTTTACTATTTACACATGCTCTCGAACTCCAATACGAATCGATTGCAAACCAAACAGGGCCTAAATTTCGGGCCGCATTTTGTATGCAATTAAAGATCGACGAGTTTTGCCCCCTCATGCCATTTGTGCCAAAATAATGAACTATAGGCCATTTGAAATTCGGACCATGATCCACTGCCTGAGGGAACACATAGGAATCGACATCTCTTGTTTTACCATGATCACGGTTTCTACAGTGGACAAAGACAGACGAATGAAAACATGTGTGATCTGTCCGTAGAACTGATGGGAAGAGGAAAGTACAACGTAGAGGCGAATAGGGGATGGCCAAGAAAAGGCGGCTGCTCATTAAACTGCAAAATGCAACGGACGGCCCAACCTTACCCGCCATTAAATTACTCCATTAAAGTCAACCACTTTCCCTGCCAAAGTATGACTCTTGAATTCCCATTTTCAGACTCCAAGCCCAAGCATTCTCAACTTTAGCAACCACCACCACGATCGCTCGACATCATAACAAACGAGGAACTTTAGTGGCGAGCATCAGCAGTAACAATACTCATCTGTTGCTCCACATCCAAAAGGATAAGTGATCAAGGCAATTAGAAATTATGCGTGACGGACGAGATTGGACGCGTTTTGACTGATTTTTTTTTTTCGATTCATGTTCGTGGATCGTGCTGATTAAAATGCTGGGATGCTGCAAGAAGGAGTATGAAAATGCAGCAAAGTATTGCGAAAATGCCAAAGGGAGAGTGACGCCACATGCCATGTTTTTGTGGATTGGGCTGCACCAGATCACTGCCCCCTCCATAAGGAAGAGCACGAACTTGATGTTGAATTTGAAGGGTTGGTCCAAGAAGGTAGGTGCCACGTGTGTCCAGCTTCACGTGTTACAAAAGCTTAGAAGATCAAAATGTTTTCTTTTATCGATTATTAAACATGTTCAAAGATGCCCTTTTTCGTGAAATACTGTCTCTCACACTCGGACTGTCCAAAGTCTGACCTGAACACAAGCCAAGCCAAGCCAGCCAGCCAGCCAGCCAGCCAACCAACCCCAAATTCTCAATTTTAAGTTTTAACTAACACGAACCAGAGAGAGAGTGTGCGCGCGAACAAAAATCCACCTACCACTATAAATAGAGAAGCAAGCTTGCACAAGATCTCAGCTTCAATCGCTGAATCTACCCATCTAACCTCTCGAGCTGCTCGTCTAGCCTCTTCTTTTCCTCTTTCTCTACCCAACAGGTAAAAAAAAGGAAACTTCCCCCGCTTTTCTTGGTCCATTTTGAATTTTTCTTTTTGGATCTGGATTTGCGGAAAACGAGTAGAATTTGCTGGATTCGGTTCCTGGGTGTTGTGTTTCTGCTGTTGAAACGCTGATCTTGGTCGGACATTCGAGGTTTTGACTGTCGTTTTGGTGTGTGATCAGAAGGCGAAGGAAAAGGGAATGGCCCGCAAGAAGATCAGAGAGTACGACTCCAAGAGACTGTTGAAGGAGCATTTCAAGAGGCTCTCCGGAAACGATCTTCCCATCAAATCCGCCCAAGTAAGCCCCGCTTTGGCATTTTGATTCCGTCTCCTTAGCCATAGCAACATGTTATTGGCCGATTGCATGAGTAGAGGGTGTATCTGCTTGCGGAATCGAAGTTAGGCCATTTCTTACGCTTTACACTGATCACTCGGGTCATTTGAATAGCTCCGATTCTCTGACCAAATGCGCACTATGCATTCTTTCGGTAGAGAGATTAGATTGGATCGCTGCCTACAACATTTATATTCGTGATTATGGTTTATGAGGATTTGAGCTCAGACGATCTAGATTCACATAAAAGTCAAACTTTTTTTTTTTTTTGTATATTCTCGCATCCAACTAAACTCCCTTTTCTCCGAATTGTGCTTAAATTAATTGGAGTTTTAAAAAATTCTACAAACATCAGTAATGTAAGCTTTTTTAGATTCAGGGGAATTCTGAGGCTTAAACATGGTATAATCAATTACTTTGCAAAGTGATTAGTGTGAGAAGATATGGCTATCGCTAGATTTGGCCTGGAGCTGGGAGCTGGTTACTAAATGGAGAACAGATCCCCGGTTTTCTGGTTGATGATGTATATCCGGCATCTCCCACTATTATAGATGGCAGCTATCCATAAGATGGATTCGGTTTTAAATGGGAGTCGGCTTATTATTGTTACAAGTCGGCCTTTTAAACAATTGATTGCATTGATATTTAGCAAATTTAATCTTGCCACATAATTATTTGTGAGGAAATGATTCTTTCTCTTGAACCTTTTCATTTACTTTTTTATGCGTATACATATAGCACGCCAAAAAGAGAGAGATATAGAAAAGAAAAGAAATGAATCATTTGAAGCTAGGTGTGTTTAACATTCAACTATAGGAATGAAATAACATTTTCAAATTTTCCATAGAAATTTGAAAATCATAAGCAAAATTGAAATAGTTGAACATGTTTCACTTTGAAATAAGAAAGCTTTATGCCTAAAGTAAGAACAAAGGTAAATTAAGTTGATGGAGTAAGGGCAGCTAGTTAAATAAGAAAGGTCTATGCCTAAAGTCATAAATGGAGAAGATTGCCAAGATTATTTGATCCTCTGTCAATAGAGTGATCAGATAGGATCATTTCCATCTCAAGACCTTCTGGTGTTGGTCATGTGGGTTGGTTAGGCGATAGCTTACAAGATGGCGTTCGGTAGTTGGTTCAAGAGGATGATCAACCAGAGCCTAAAGCATAGCCTAGACCCTATGGTATTAATTAAATTGTGGAAATACTATTGCATGCAACTAATGTACTTGTCACATTAAAGAAAAACGTAGGAATTGGAAAGAATCTCTATTATCAAATTGTGGAAATACTATTGCATGCAACTAATGTACTTGTCACATTAAAGAAAAACGTAGGAATTGGAAAGAATCTCTATTATCTCCTTTTATTGTTCTGTAACTACATTGATGTATAGGATTCTCACATATTCTACTTCTATAAGCAATAGAGTTTACATAAAGAGATTGCTCTAATGAGTATCTCAGTACTGATGAAATTGCCTTCATGCCAGGTGACAGAATCTACTGATTTCAATGAACTAGTCGAGAGGGAGCCCTGGCTCTCTTCGAAGAAATTGGTTGTGAAGCCAGACATGTTGTTTGGTAAGCGTGGGAAGAGCGGCCTGGTCGCCTTAAATCTTGACTTAGCTCAGGTCGCTGTCTTTGTAAAAGAACGCCTTGGCAAAGAGGTACTTGTTCCCTTATTTCAGACGTAATTTTCAACAAGAGTGATACTTACATTTAAAATCTTATTTATAGGCTTACAGTCTCCATATTCATTAACAGGTAGAGATGGGTGGGTGTAAAGGACCCATTACAACTTTCATTGTTGAGCCCTTCATACCTCACAATGAGGAGTTCTACCTTAACATTGTCTCTGACCGTCTTGGTAGCAGCATAAGTTTCTCCGAGTGTGGAGGCATTGAAATTGAGGAGAATTGGGATAAGGTACTGTGAAATGTGGCTGTAATCTGATCGTATAAATCCCTTCTCATCAGGACACCAGTTGAAAGCCTTCATTAGCATTCCATTGCTCATACATTAGTCATAACGCGTTCATCCTCTTTTATTCATGAATGCTGTTGTATCTCCAGGTCAAAACTATATTTGTGCCAACTGGTTCACCTTTTACATCGGAAGTGTGCGCTCCACTTGTTGCAACTCTTCCTTTGGAGGTACTTTCTGCATTAATAAGCAATATAAACAATAAGTTTCTTTTACTATCTGAATCTGACGGAAAAGATATTATGCCTGACTGGATGACTTTAGACACATTAACATGGTTGCTTCAGTGGTAATAACTTTGTCTGAATTTATTGATGTGGCTGGACAAGTTATCTAATCAAAATGGTGTTGAAGTTCTACGGGCGTGGTCTTTTGTAATATGGATTTATTGCTAATGTTTCTTTTGTTTCTTGGAGGAAAGTAGTAAAATAAGATTTAATGATGTGGGAAATAGATTGGCGTACGGTTTGTCTTAGGACGGAGTGGAGGAAAGCTATTAGCATTGTGAAGGGGCAGCATTTCTATATTCCTGACTGTCCTTTTTAGTCCTTTTTCCTGTATATGTTTTTATTTATTTATTTCTATTTAATTATTTCTTTTTCCTCAATCGGTCTTGCTTTTATTTTATTTATTTTTTGTTTCATCGACCGCTGACCCAATTTTGTTTGGGATAAAGTTGATGTTGATGTTTTCTTTGTTTCTTTATCTAGATTAAGGCAATAATAGAGGAGTTCATCAAAGTGGTGTTTACCCTCTTCCAAGGTATAGTAAGAAATTAAAATAAGCATTAAACAAGTGAAGGATGAACTTGTGAAGATGCATGAACAAAGTTTTTCCTCTGCAGATTTGGACTTCACATTCCTCGAAATGAATCCTTTCACGTTGGTTGATGGGAAACCTTATCCCCTGGATATGAGAGGCGAACTGGATGACACTGCTGCTTTCAAGAACTTCAAAAAGTAATGCCCCCTCTTTGTTTTCTCCTCCACTACTCTCTCCACAGTCTATATGGATTAAAGGAAAAAGAGATGGCAACTTAATGAGGTTTGCAACTTCTAACTTAATCCTGTATATGCAGATGGGGCAAGATTGAATTTCCTATGCCATTTGGAAGAGTGATGAGCCCAACAGAGACCTTCATTCATGGCCTGGATGAAAAGGTAATAATGGCATAAATGCAAAACTAAACACGCAAACCATTCCATATGATTCTTAATGCGCAATTTGAAATTAGTCGTATAATTTTCCTTATGCTTATTGTTGTCGTTTTATTTATGGAGTGCTCACAAAATCTTTCTCAAAGGGCAAAAACCTTCCTCTTCCTCCTTTTGTCATATACATTTTGCAATTCTATATTTCTTTGTCAAGTACCCTCAAACCTTTGCTTTTAGAATCATGAATCTGCATCTTCCTCTTATAGTATTGTAAAAGCTTAAATGGATATTCAGATTGCAAGCTAGTAGCTTTTGTACAAGAAGGGTACACTTATTCTTCTGTACTGTTGCACCCCTGCAGACAAGTGCGTCTCTGAAATTCACGGTTTTGAACCCAAAGGGAAGAATTTGGACAATGGTTGCTGGAGGCGGTGCCAGTGTCATTTATGCAGATACCGTGAGATTTTTTTTTTTCCTTTGTAATTTTATCTAAAAAGAGGGCTTATGAGTTTTTTCTTTTTTTATCCTGCTGCCTGCTTACACGTTACTTATTCCCTGTCAGGTTGGTGATCTTGGCTTTGCCTCCGAACTTGGGAATTATGCTGAATATAGTGGAGCCCCCAATGAAGAGGAAGTCTTGCAGTATGCCAGAGTGGTGATCGATGTAAACACTATATTCCTCTTTAATGAGACATTTTCCTGCATATGTATACGAATATACCCTCGGTTTAAAACTTGACCTTTCAATTGCTCCACTTACAATAATAATGACTAAACTGACAAGCTTGCCCATAGTTCTAATCCAGTAGCACATGAAATGCACTTGCTCCGACATTGTTATTGATAATTATCTTATACTAGATCGTGATTAGTTCGTTCATCAAACTTTTGCAGTGTGCAACTGCTGAGCCTGATGGCCAGAAGAGAGCCCTTGTTATTGGAGGAGGTATAGCTAACTTTACTGATGTTGCTGCGACATTTAATGGCATCATCCGTGCACTGAAGGAGAAGGTAGGCTTTGTTATGCAACGCATATTACATATTTTGCAGTCTCTTTCAGCACAAATTGATACTAAACTCTGCGCTGTTCATTTTTTCAGGAACCAAAGCTTAAAGCTGCGAGAATGCACTTATATGTGAGAAGAGGGGGTCCCAACTATCAGAAGGGTCTTGCAAAAATGCGAGCCCTCGGAGAGGAAATTGGCATTCCCATTGATGTAATTGCCTGTTTAAAAGTTTCTATTACTTAGAGCATAGAAAACATCATGTGCACCATATGAGACAGCTATATGTTGCTATCTGTCAGAAACTTGGCAAAGAGCTAAACTTTCGCCTGTCAATTTCTTTTGTAGGTTTATGGGCCGGAGGCCACCATGACCGGAATATGCAAACAGGCCATCGAGTGCATCACCGCGGCTGCTTGAGTTGTCAAGTTGGATAATCTTTGTGTCTCTTCTGCATTTTGATGGATATTTCTAATTGTTCAGTTGAATCCCACAATAGTCATTTGTACTGGAGACTTTTTTCAATGTTATGAATGTAATCTTCGGCCACAACCACGGTCCCTGAGAAGAAAATCATTTATCATCTCAAAGCACATTTATGCCAGTGGACAATCCACATTGTTAGAGACATCGCCCGAACAAGAGTTTTGAGTTGAGTCTATCTGCGATGAGATAATTGCCGAATCAATATCGCTATTGTGAGAATTGCGAAGAATGTCATTAATAGCGCTGACGCAAATTATGGAGAGGCATTAGATTTTGAAATACGAGTGTGGCAATTAAGTATTTACAGGTGAATCCCCAAGTTTTGCAACAAATCCATCTGCGACAATCATCGCTTATTCTATGTCGATTACTGGTTATTCTTGCAGTATGACAAGGCTTTAACTCTTTGATGCAATCAACGGTGTTAGTAGGCCTTGGACATCTGTAGTATCAACCTGTTGGATAATGCAAAATCATCATATATGCCCGGTCCTGCCATCCTTGTACTCATTTATGCCTAGTAGATTGTAGATGGCTCAAAACCTTCATCAACTCGTTTCCTAGTTTATGTACTAGGAGTCACAATTCTCGGCCATTTGGCTAACTATGGACCTGTTTGGTTCAGCATTTGGCCAAAAGACTTTGAGTAAATGCAAATACCTTTGGGCTAAATGCCATTTTCAAAATGCAAGTAATGTTTGGCAAAGTGTTTTTTAAAAATGCAGTTGAAAGCAATTTTGACTTAAATGTCGTTTGGTGAAAATATACTTTGTAAAGTATTTTCACTTTTTTTATTTAAAAAAAAAAAGTGGCGACGGGTGATCGTCGACGATGGCGGTGGGTGATCGCCGACGGTGGCGGCGACTGGCGAAGGGCAGCGGCGGCGGTGGCGGGGAAACCGACGACGGCGGCGAGCGGCGGCGGCCGGCGGCAGTGGCGACCTATGGCAGCAGCCGCTGCGGGAGGCGGCAAATGAATGTGACAAAGTTAAAAAAAAATTAATTACATTTGAGATGCAACTTCCAAAGTACCTCCAGAGGTACTTTGGCCTAAAGGCCTTTAGAGAGCATTTGAGATGCAATTGCATTTGCCCAAAGTGAGCCAAAAAATGAACCAAACAATATTTGCATTTGGCCAAGGGACTTTAGAGCCCCAATGCTCATCTCAAATGCTGAACCAAACAATGCCTATTAGAGGTGTGCAAACTGGACCGGACCGACCCGAACCGGACCGGGATTGGCCCGAACCGGCCGGGTTTGTCCGGTCCTTGAGGTGGCCATCTGGTCCCCGGTCCCAATTATTGGGACCGGTGACCGGGCGGTCCGGTCTCTGGTTTCATGTGTTGGGACCCAACCGGCCCGGCCCGAACCGGACTAGACTGACTATATATATAATTATTTATATATAAACATATACAATTAGAAAAAATATATATTTAAAAACATAACAGAACTCAAGTGTTCTGCATGAGCCATTGATTCTCACCAATGCCATCATCCACGTTTATTTGTTTCTCTCGCCCACATCTACCTTCGCCGCACCCATATTTTTAATCGCCAAACCCAAATGTCAGGCCAGGTGCGGGAGCGTCACCATTCCCTTCCCCTTCGGGATAGGCTCGGTCGCATGCTTCCTCGACGTCGGGATTGCACACCTTGTAGATTGATGGGATTTATCGCAACCGAATCAGAATGATCAAACAGAGAATCAAGAAAAATTGAACGACGCATAGTTTACCCAAGTTCACCCCAGAATATGGTTACGTCCTGCAAAGAGATTTCATTGTGATATTCGGTTTACAGCCACTCAACTCGTTACAATGATCAGCATAAATGAGCAAAAAATATATACCCTAAATCTAGCGAAACCTCTATTAAGCCCACAATATACGGATTAACTTAAATAAAAGCCCAAACCCGTTGAGGTTTCAGGGGCGCTGCCCCCGAACCCCCGCCGGCTCACCGGCGAGTGGGGCAGCCGTCCGCTGACCGGGCAGCGGGACATCCGTGTCGGGGGGCGCCCCCAAACCCCCGCATCCCGCGCGCATGGGTCACATGTCGTCGGATAACACTTTGGTTCCCCTAAGCTCACGTGGACATACCCGGTGTGAGAAATAAGGGTCCCCCGAAGTATTCACCAACTCCAATATAGATCGCCAAGGTAGAGCAACTTTGATTGTTGACGACATCATACATCAGGAGACTTTGAATTTGCTTGGAATTGGAAGAGTTTTAGTCTTTGAACAGAAGGGCATCGTCTGTTGGATACAACTGATCTTTACAATACATGATTTGACTCTATCCTGACATGCAAATTCCAGTGTTCAAGTAGTTAGGGATCCTACCGGGACTGGATCGGGATTGGACTGGACCGCCGGTCTTGGTCCTGTCCGGTCCCGGTCCGGTCCCTGGTCCCTAACGTATGGGGATCGGGACTACTAATCCGGTCACCGGTTCCATGCCGGGACCGGACCGACCTGGACCACCTATATCTCAAGACCGAAACCTCGCCCTACGAATGCAGTGAACAGGGGGGGGGAAAAGAAAAAAAGCTTGTATGCCTCGCGCGACTTTAGTACGCCACTTCAATTGTTTGACTAGTGCGTCGATCACTGTCTTGGGTTCAGAAAGTTCTACTTGCAGGGGCTTGATACTTCTTGGTGAAGGATTGTTGCAGATTAGACCGAGTAGAGTGTAGGCCTAATGCCTTGACCTTTCACCTGCATAACGATGGTCATGCGCAGATTATTGAAAAATCCGGTATTGCGATGGGGTTTGAAATCAGTCGATGGGTATTCCGAAGTACGGCTCAGGAGGAAACTACACTATCTAACTCTGTACCAAAGTATCTGTTTGTTCAAAATACAAAAGAACAGATTCCCAAACAAATTTGGGGCTCTCGCGTGTCTAGTCAAAAAGGCATGGGGCTCATTTCAAACTCCCATCTCGAGTCTGTGATCAGTTCCGGTAGTACTCAAGATAAACTGAGCTTGGGATGAGATCGACCATCATAAACTCTGTCGCGACTGGTCCAGTTCCCCAATTAAACTGACAGCACTCGAGAATGCTAGGTACCTCTCCCACTCACACGTCTCCGTCTTTTCGTGCGTGTTTTTGTTTGATCTAAAGACTTGGATTTCGTATTCCTTATGGAATTTCGAGTTCGAGAACTACCTGTAGCAACTGTCGAAGTCGTATGCAGGAAAAGAGGGAATCTGTATTCTTGGCCAGGCAGATGCCGGGGGTGGGGTAGGTGGTGAGGTTTGGTGAGCAGCCAATGAGACTTGGGCGACTGGTTAGATCAGCGCGACTCGATTGCATTTGGTTGCTTCGAGATTGGAGATCCTGCACCAGCCACCAACCCAAGCCAGCAGACAGAAAGGGACCTCACGAAACGATTAATATTCTGCATAACATATTCCCTTCAAAATTCAAGTCGGCCTAATCGTTAGGTCGCCTGAAAATTCACTCACTAGCATAACCGTCCACGCTTCGCCGTGTGCTTTATTTTTTCTAAACTTATCGAGAACTGGTGCAGAGCAGCCACGAAAATTCTGAGATTAAAGAAGATTTTTTAAGTGTTTTATATTTCTTTCCGTATCGCACGGGAACGGTACCCCAATAGAATTGATGGTCCGGTGACCTGATTCAGCTGCGTCAAAAATGTCAAGAGCAGAGAAAATGCGGCAACCATGAGATGACGGCACCCTCTTCCCGTGTCATCCTGAAAGACCAAACCGTTCAGCGTTCACATGTCGAACGTTGTCCTAATTCCGACATCATCGTTGCAGAGATTCAGACGACGTGAGAATCAATAAGATCACGCGAAAGTTTTTTTTTTTTTTTTTGGTCGAGTACGAGAAAGAATTTATGAAACTGGGTTTGTTTCGAAGTAAAAAAGGTCAAGGTAGGTGGCTCGCTAATAAGCCTACGGGGGGTGATTTCAGGAGGAAGACAAAGAGGGAGGGATTACGTGGTAACGAGGGACACCCCGTGACTTAAAAGCTCGAGAAAGCGGTCAACCTCGGGCGGCTTCTCTCCCAATGAACCCTCCCCTCGGTCTTCACTTCACGTTCCACTCCGGTGCCTCGTCTTCTTTTTTCGCACGGAACACCGCACATGCCTTGTCTGACTTCACTAGGGATTTGAAGATTGTCGTTATTTTGCTATTCCGTATTGCGCACGACCCGTTTCTTAAATAACCTACTTACAATCTCTGACTGACGTCACCAAGTGTATCAATTTGCAAAAAGGCTAATTCCTTAAAAAAAAAAAACACCAACTTTATGTCTAATGACAATTCAGGCCCGAACTTTTTTTTTCCTCATAAAAAAGCACAAACTTTAGGTACAATGATGATTCTGGCTCAAACTTTTTTTCATTCCATAAAAAAGCACAAACTTTAACCATAGTCCCACATTCGGCCTTCCTTAATTTGGAATCATTAGTTATCTAACATGGCAATTTCATGTCATTAATAGATTAACCGTCGTCCTTCAAGTTATGCCAGAGGTGAAGTAGATGAACAGCTTCAAATCCATGCTAAGAAAATGATGCCTTAAATCCACATTAGCAAGCCACGTGGATTTATTGATGACGTGAAATTGTCAATTTAGACAATAATGGTTCCAAATTAAAGGGAGGCCAGATTTGGGACTCGAGTTAAATTTTATATTTTTTCATGGGAAGAAAAAAAAAGTTTGGGCCAGAATGGTCATTGGATTTAAAGTTGATTCTTTTTTATGAGACAAAAAAAAGTTCTAGCCAAAATCGTCATTAATGCTAAAGTTGGTGTTTTTTTAAGGAATTAGCCCATTTACAAAACATATGGCTTTTCTCTAATAATAGTCTCCGTCCATCCCACTCCAAATATGATATGTCATCAAGAAAAAAAAAAGTCTTTACATATCACGTCGGGGAGCTACGACGGATATGTGTCTCATCAGATATGAGAGACCCTATTGAACTCGATTCATAAGTCAGCACCCACTCTCCCGAATAATCACGACGTTGTGAGATTATTTCGATTACACTTTTTGGGGATCCGAGATCCTCATGGGGCCTAATTGCTTCTACTTCTATTTTACGGCCCAATATCCAAAAAAACCCTCTAATTTTAGCATTTGTGACAATTATATCCAAAAAAAAATTGTCTCATAAAAAACATCAAATTTTTATATTTGTCCCAATTCTACCCAAAATTTTTACTTTTGTTTCAATTTTACCAGTCTAGTATAAAAAAATATTAACTTTAACATATGTCCCAATTATATCCAAAAAAAATTATCTCATAAAAAACCTCCAATTGTTACTTTTGTCCCAATTCTACAGTCGTTAGTTTTCCGTCCATAGTCACCATTAGTTAAACCTACCTTGCATTTTCACGTTGTTAATGAATTACATCTTAGCAAAGCTGACATGAAATAAATCCTTGAACTTCTCTTCTGTTGTTTGCTTCGACAATAGTAAAGGAAGCGGAGACATGCCTGGGCGAGACGAGCATGTATGTTATCCCCACAAACACGGCGCTTCTGGCCTTAAAAGGGGACTGCCTTTTTGCTCACTCAAGCCCATTCTTGAAACTCAACCCTTAAGGTGCCAGATATTTCTAGTTCAACAGATTCCACATAGTGGCAAGTTGAAGAACATACTAAACCAAACCAATCGTACTACTGAGTCAACAAGAGGATTTAGATATGCGAAAGACCATGCTTATGAGAAAGGAGAAGAAATGAAACTTTAGAAACTCATGATATTGGAAAGCATACTGATATTTCACATAAGGTGCGTTCTCCGCTTCCTTTACTGGTATCAGAGCCATACATCGTCGAAACTGAGTTAAGATTAGTATTCTTATATTCTTAGACATGCTGAAGGGAAAGGAGAAACTTAAACTTTTATGGAAAACTCCACAGATATTTCAACTCCTGTCCAGCTAGAAACCACAATCTCACTACCATCACCACCCGAACTAAATTTGACCAGCACCCCATCCTGTCTACACAAAAAGAGCAGTTTGTAACTCTCCAAATTCCACCTGAGTTCCCCGCCTAGTGGGCTCAACAAGGTTACACTCATCTCCACTTTGGCGCCATTCGTTTGGCTCTATCCTTGCATGGACGAAAGGGTTTACCCGTAGTTACTCGGGTTGCTCTCCTTGATACTCACTTCTTGGAATACCAGCATGCTTGCATTGGCACTGTTCAGACCACTCTGAACGCAGGCACAGTATTTGTCACACTCTTCCCAAATTTCAACATGGCCTTGGCAGATCCCAACCTTTTCTCTGCTTTGAAGGTTCAGTTGCAGATCACTGGTACTCCTCAAACCACATCAGCCATAATTGCTACTCTACACTACCAGATGGTGTACAGAGTACAAAACCATACCATTGATCTCAACCTACCAAGTGCAGATGATGCTTTGCTTATCTCTGTTGACAACGACCAGACTTCATGTATTCATATCCCTCGTCAACTTCCAAGAGATCAGCTTGTTAAACTCCTTCCTGACAGTTGGGTGACCAACTATAAAAAAAACTCCATCAAAATTCCCAACCTGTCCAATCCTCTGAGCCACAGTACACCAAGAAAAAAGATGGTACTGTCACCATTAAATTCACAAAAGAAAAGGAATACACTTATTCCTCTGTTTTTCCATCATTCCCCACCATCCTGTGTTTCACCCCGTGTCCATCTGAGTCTGTCAGTATGGAAGACCCAGATCCTAAAACCCTTGTCCAATCCTTTGATGACCATGGGCGACCCATCCATTATTACAAGGATCCCTATGAACACTACTTTTGGGATGTTGACTGTTCCTGTTCCTCTTGTTTGAACCTAGATGATGAGGATGACAGATTGTCCTCCAGAAAGAAGAAGAAGAAGAAAGATTCATTTTACCAAAGGTACCTAGACGGTGATCCAACCGTGGGTCCTCTTGGTGAAGACGGCGGACGCTGGCAATATATGGTTGAGTATGGTTCTCCCAAACCTCCTCAAATTACTGCACCTCCACCAGCCTGTCCCCCAGATGAACCAAAGCCGCCACCTCCACCACCAAAGAAACCCATCACTTCTCCATCCTATAAACCCATCCTCAAATGGGTAAAGAAAAACTCTTGTCCCATCAAACTGCCTCAGCCATACACTTGCAATCCTAAACCTGAACCACCTCCTATTTTACCCAGTATTTGCATGTTCCGACCAAAAGACTTCCCAACTTTACAGCCGGCCCCATCTGAAGAAAACTCAGCCACTTTCAGATTCCCTCCTGTTGAAAGTTTCTCTGATGCACAGCAAAAATACTTCCATTCGCCAAAGATCACAACTCCACATGATGTCGATCTTCATGGAAGACGGAAAGGCCCTACACCTGTTGAAGTTGTTCTGAATTGGCAGACAGAGAATGCTCTCGCCCAGAATGTAGCAATAAACACAGTGGCTACTCGTCTTGACAGGGTAGACCATGATACATCTGTCTAAAAGAAGATGTTGGAAGATTTCCAGAAGAAGTTGTACCTAATGGAGACAAAACAGATTCCTAAAAGTCATTATCTGGAAGACCAAACTCCTGAGATTGAGAAGCTTAGACGCCAAGTCCAGATACTGCAAGAACAACAAGCTCTCCTTGAGCAAAGGAATCTACGAGCCCTTAATCCATTTTTCTTTCCGACAGCAACTCCTAACCCCACATCCTTCATGCCAAGCTCTCCAGACCCCAACTCTTTTGCAGCTGTACTCAGCACAGTACCACCTCCTCCAAAAACGAACATCCTTGCTCTTCGGGGTCGTCTTAAAAAGTTAGGCCAAGAGAAAAAAGAAAAAAGCAAACAGACCTTTTTCCCACCTCCTTCAGCACCACCAGAAAAATCTCATCCTTCATTCCATCATCATAAACCTTCCCACTCATACATGGTTTCAAATCCCTTGGAAAATTTCCTTCGAAACCAGGTTCCCACCATCTCCACAGTGAAACCCATAAATCCTTCACCCCTAGCTACTCCTGAAATCTCTATCAGTGAGTCATCTTCCATTCTAGATACTGAATCCTATGATTCTAGCACCCAGTCTGTTGTGGCAGACGTTATGATGGCTGACCCTGCAGAGCCAATCATTGAAGAAGAAATGGAAGACCAACCTGAATTTGAACATCTACCTCCACCTTTCCAGCCTTACCATGACCCATCGTCATCAACCTATAAATCCTATTCGTCCAATTTCTTCACTTTGGATGATATCACTTACCATAAATGGGCAGAAAGGCTTCAAGAGTTTCATTCTTGGTTGATTACCAGAAACCTGAAGGAACACAGTTCTTATGATGTTCTCCTTGAGTTTGTCACTCGATTCACCGGTTCCTTGAAAAAATTGGTGGAAGTTAGCCCCAGAAAGAGACCAACTTCAGTTTTTAACCATGTCCTTTGATGAAGCAATTCAGCTGATTCATCTTTTCTTTATTGGCCAACCTCAAGATTCGAAAGAACTCAAAAGAAAAGAATTCTTTGAAAGAAAATGCTGTTCTCTGGCAAAAAAAGACTTGGATCGACACTTCCGAGAAATGATCAAGCTTTTCTACCAGCTTGGTTCTGATCCTAATCTCAAGTCCGTATTCCTGACTTCCATCCCTAAAGAGATTAGTCAAGTTGTTGAGAAAGTTTTGAAGCTAAAAAACAAGATCATCACAGATGCGACTTTTGGAGAAATCCAACAATCTGTCCACCTTGCCATTGAAGAAATGTGCCACAAAAGAGAAGTCTTCAGAGGTTACCTCCGGGAGAATCGTTCTCTCGAAAAGAATTGTGACAATCCTCATTGGAAGATCAAGTGCTCAAGAAATTGCAGTGATCCCTCTTGTGCTGGCAATAAGAAACGCAAGCACTTCAAAAAGTTCTCCTTTGAGAAATTCTCTTTTGGAAGACGAAGACCTAAGAGAGGCAAGTGGAAGTTCCTCTGAAAAAGAAATGGCATCACTCACCTGCTTCTGATTTCAAGAAAAAGAAAAAATTTGACCGATGCTACATCTGTAGCAAGAAAGGGCACTTTGCAAAAACTGTCATCAGGCAAAGCGCCAAGGAAGCTACATGATCCAAAAGATTTACTCCACCACAGGAATCCCTTTGGATGATGAAGATATTGAGTCTGTCTTCTCTGTTGAAGATGTACCTTCACCCGACACATTGTTTGCCCTCCAAACATACTCCTCAGACTCTGATGAATCCCCAGGTGATATCTTTGCATTCTTCCTTGATAATATCCCCGACTCCTTCCATGTCCAACCCGTTTTCCACTTTCCATATATCCCCATCCAAATCCACACCCCAGAAAATGACAAACTCGTCCAAGTCATTGCTCTCATTGATACCGGCGCAGCAGCATCACTCATGGATATAAAAGTACTCCCAGAAGAATTCTGGATGCCTTACACAAGGTATTTCCATTCTGCCTCTGGTGATACTTTTACTACAAAATTTCGCAGCAAAACCATCACCCTCCAAATATTCCCAAGCCGTTCCATATCCACAAAAATCCTTGGTTGTAATTCCCCAGATAAGGACCTTATCATTGGTTGGGATGTTCTAGCCCAGCTTTCCCAGCTCAGAATTAAACCTACTGGTTTACAATTTGGTGACCAGTTTCGTGAATATGTGGATATCCAGAGACTTTTCATCATTCAGCCAGAAATCCTTGATCCAATTACCCAAAGTCTCTTATCTTGCTGTTTTGAATCTTATTCTCAGTTTGTCCAAACTTGTTCAAATCCTCTTTGGAAAAATCCTGACTTCTTTGTCAAACTCCCATTCAAAAAAAGTGAAGATGTTAATCCCACAAAAGCCAGTCATTCTGGTATGAATCCTGAACATCTTACTCTGGCCCAGAAGGAATGTACTGACCTGCTCTCTCAAGGCCTCATTGAACCCTCTGATTCACAATGGGCTTGCGAAGCCTTTTATGTGAACAAACGAGCAGAACAGAATCGTGGTAAGCTCAGATTGGTGATCAATTACCAGCCCTTGAACAATTCCTTCAAGATGATAAATTCCTTTTGCCTCACAAAAACTCTTTGTTTGGTAGCCTAGCTCAGGCTAAGATCTATTCAAAGTTCGACCTGAAAGCAGGTTTTTGGCAAATTGACATTCATCTTGATGACCGTCCTAAAACTGGTTTTTGCATTCCAAACCAGCATTTTCAATGGACAGTTGTCCAATTTGGCCTTAAAACAGCTCCATCCATTTTTCAGAAAGTCGTGTAGAATTTTCCAGCACATTCTCTCACATGCCCAGATTTACATTGATGATATTCTCCTCTACAGTCCTGATGAGGAATCTCATTGTAAATTACTTTCCCAGTTCGTTGAAATTGTCCAGAAACATGGAATCATGCTTTCCCAAAAGAAAATGATCATTACTCAAAAGGAAATTGAGTTCCTTGGTATGCATTTAAAAGAAGGCACCTACTGTCCAGGTCCTCACATTGTAGAAGAACTCCAAAAATTTCCCTCTGAGAATTTGACAGTTAGCCAAATCCAGGCTTTCCTTGTAATTGTCAATTATCTCCGAGATTTTGTGCCAAAAATCTCTAAAGCACTCCATCCTCTTCAGAAGATGTTGAAGAAAGATGCTCCCCCATGGGGACCGAAGCAGACACAGGCTGTAGCTCATCTCAAAGAAATTTTGCAGCATCTTCCTCCTTTGCAAATTCCTTCAACTGGTCAAAGAATTTTGCAAATAGATGCTAGTGATAACTATTGGGCAGCCATTCTCCTTGAAGAAATCAAAGGTAAGCGCTTCATCTGTGCTTACAAAAGTGGACGATTCACTCCCGTAGAGATGCATTATCATTCCACTTTTAAGGAGATTCTCGCAGTCAAATATGGCATCAAGAAGTTTGAATACCACCTTATTGGGCATCGCTTTTTGGTCGAAATAGATATGTCTTCATTTCCCCAAATGCTCAATTTCAAGCAGAAACAGATTCCCCATCCGCAATTGTTAAGATGGGCCGAATGGTTCTCGAAATATTCTTTTGATGCTAAACACATAGCAGGCAAAAAGAATGCCCTCGCAGATTTTCTGTCCCGACCTAAGCAGCCAGTTGAATCCATCAACATGTATGTCCGCAGAAATTCATTGGATGCAAGAACATTTCGTACCACACCAATGCGAGATACGCCATGGAATACTCTCACTTAGCCTCCAGAAGTCCCCAGACAAGTTGCAGAAAATAATTTATGTGAGAATTTGAAGTATTACATGAATGAGTACCAAAATCGCATATTCAGCACTTATGGTGGATTAATGTTAGGACCACATGGTCTTAATTCTGATTATCCATTTATCCATGTTTTGTGGTGGTCTCCTGATCAAGATTTTCCTGAAGGCCTCAAATGGTTCTTTTGGTATTTTCTCAACGTATATGCTGTTGCTATTAAATTTCCCACAGACAAGATTGTCCGAGTCCTGTCCAGAGCACTCATGGGAGATTTCTCAAACCAAAAGACTTTGACATAAATGCTCACTTGGTTCTAACCTTTAGCAGCATGGAAACAGTACTTCATCTTTCAGCGAAATTGTGGAATAGCTGACCCAAAAAGACACACCACAGTCTTTTTTCACAGGCCTTGGGTTTTCTTCAGCCCAACCGGAGATGTCCAAGAAAAAGCATTGTATTATGGCACCACTATATTCAAGCCCAATCTTTATCGACAAGTTTTTTCGGATCTACACAATACTTCTCAAGTCCATCACACTGATGCAGTATGAGTATAGAGAACTCCAACGAGTCCTGTGTCAAGAAAATCATGAAATTCCTCCTGAAATTTGGCCATACCATCACATGAACCACTCGTGGGATAGGCCCAAAATGCACCCTCAGGTACTTCAAGCTCTTGAAGATTATAGAAGCAACCAGCCAAGTTCTTCTATGGACACTGACACTCCTGACACTCAAGACCCTTGGGGAGGACAATTATCACAAAATCCATACTCTACAGCAGACATTGCATCCAGCACCCAGGACCAACCATCCAGCTCTTACACGTGGCCTCAGCTCCAACTATGGCCCCAGCCTTAGATGCCATCCAGCTCTAATCAAGGCGCGCGACAAGATCCACCAGACCCAGTAACTATGGAAGATATTTTGTCAGGCGAAAGACACGCGGCAGAACAAGAAGATAGTCCTTCACTCACCGAAGACGAAGATCCAGACGTTGGACTATCCCAGCTCGAAGAACAGTGGTACTGAAATAAATTCAAAAAGGACAAAGACGCCCCAGACAGCTCTGACTCTAACGATACCAATTATCACCCAGATCCAGATCGTCGTCGGCTTTGAACTACCCAGTTTCACGTGCATGTAATAAAAGTCTGAGATGACTTTGTTTCGTCTAAGTCATCGTTTGTCAGAATGTTATCATATAGGTTGTCTAAAGTCTTAAGAAATATGTACGTGTGTCAGAATAATGTCCTGAAGAATCAGAAGACTTTTTGCGAAAATTACTGTTCACGGTAATGTAGCAAAATCACTGTAGCAGACACTGTTTGGCACTGTAGCAGTACTGTAGCACTGTGGCAAACACTGTTCACCCGAAGACTTTTTTAGTTTTTCGTCGTGAATTTGTCTGTCATGTTGTCAGAAGTCCCTTTGTATGATATTGGCATATAAAAGGCCTCCGAAGACATTGTAAACGGGGAGAACGCACCTTATGTGAAATATCAGTATGCTTTCCAATATCATGAGTTTCTAAAGTTTCCTTCCTTCTCCTTTCTCATAAGCATGGTCTTTCGCATATCTGAATCCTCTTGTTGACTCAGTAGTACGATTGGTTTGGTGTAGTATGCTCTTCAACTTGCCACTATGTGGAACCTGTTGAACCAGAAATATCTGGCACCTTAAGGGTTGAGCTTCAAGAATGGGCTTGAGTGAGCAAATAGGCAGTCCCCTTTTAAGGCCAGGAGCGCCGTGTTTGTGGGGATAGCATACATGCTCGTCTCGCCCAGGCTTGTCTCCGCTTCCTTTACTGGAGAGTCACTTAAGACGGCATATTTCATATCCTTTTTTGTACTCAACAACCCAAAAAATTGCTAGACATAGAGATATTTAAACTAATGATCTAAAATCTCGCTATCCCTGAAACCTACTGTTTCTAAATTTCGAAAATTCGTTGGTAAGTTTGGCGAGAAAGCTCGACCCACATATGATTAACTAATGGTAATTATGGATAGAAGACTAACGATGGTAGAATTGAGATAAAAATAAAAATTTTGAAGTTTTTTATGAGACAAAAAAAAGTTTTGGATATAATTGGGACATATGTTAAAGTTGAGGTTTTTTTGGTAATAGACTGGTAAAATTGAGACAAAAGTAAAAGTTTGGAAAGAATGGAGATAAATGTAAAAGTTTGAGATTTTTTATGAGGAAAAAAAATTGAATATAATTGTCACAAATGCTAAAATTTGAGGTTTTTTTTTATTAAATAGCGGTGAACAAAAAAGACCGCCTGAACTGGGCCGGGACCGATGGTTCAATTCCTGATTTTAGAGAGATCCGGTCCGGTTCCCGATTTCTAAAATTGGAACCAGTGATCGAGTGGTCCGGTTCCCGGTTGTAAGTCTAGGACCGGACCGATTTTTTTTTAATTTTTTTAAGAGTAAACCTAATGTTTACTTGTTTAGGCATATCTCTTTTCTTACCTCTTTTCTTCGGAGGCCTCTTTTCTTGCCTTCCGCGTTCCTACTTTGTGAACCCACTTTTCGGTTCTTGTGATGGACGTAGATAATAAGTTTGGAATTTAAACTTGACTGGACCAAAACTAAACATTTGCGATTTTTTTTTCGCAAACACATATTCCTTGGAACCGCCCGAGAATCGAACCGGACCGATAGTTTGGTCCAGTTCCCAATTTCGAGGGTGGCCGGTCCGATCCGTGATTTCGAAAACCGCTCACCCTTAGACTATTAAGCCTCTATTTTACCGTGTAAGGCGTAACGTGTTTTGTCCGGGTCTAGGTGTCAACGTCACCGGAACGGATTCCTCTTGGGATTCTTCGTTGATAATAAAGAAGATGGTCAAAGCCGGCCGCTCGAGACTCGGTCAATCATTCCTTCCCCAGCAGCAGCCCAGCGCGTATATATACATATGTAAGCGATCCGTTCAATCAACGGATCGTCTGTATTGCGAGCCCCTTTCCATTTCCACCCCACCACCCCCGCAATCAAGAACCCGCACAAATTTTCTTTGAAAATGGACACCGAGCGAGCCGCGGAAGACGAAACACCGCCGCCGCCTCCTCTCTTCGGCGACATCCTCGAGCTCACGCTCACCCACGTGCCTCTCGTCGACCTCGTCTCCGCCTCCCACGTGTCCCGCTCCTGGAAGCGCGCCGTCTCTTCCTCCCTCCGCCACTTGAACCCCGTCAAGCCCTGGCTCTTGGTCCACTCCCAGAGCACCCGCCCCCCCTACTCCATCTCCACGCGCGCCTTCGACCCCCGCTCCCGGGTGTGGCTGGACATCTCCCTCCCCCAGCCCGCCAAGCACGCCTCCACCCTCCGGTCGTCTTCGAGCTCCAACCTCCTCTTCATCCTCTCGCCCTCCAAGCTCTCCTTCTCCTCCGACCCCGTCCACCTTACGTGGCGCCACGCCGCCCCCCCGCTCGTGTGGCGCGCTGACCCCATCGTCGCCCTCGTCGGTCACCGACTCGTCGTCGCAGGCGGCGCCTTCGACTTCGACGACGACCCCCTCGCCGTCGAGACCTACGACCTCAGGGTCGGCGCGTGGGGGGCGTGCGGTTCCTCGATGCCCGCGCTCCTCAAGGACAGCTCGGCGTCCGCGTGGCTATCGGTCGCCGCAGACGAGGACAAAATGTACGTGGCGGACAAACTGTCGGGGGTGACGCACTCGTACGACCCCGAGGCCGACGCGTGGCACGGGCCGTACGATCTGCGTCCGCACAGGGAAATGTACTGCTGCGTCATCGGGTTCGCGAGGGGCCGGCTGATTCTGGTGGGTCTGCTGGGGAGCGAAGAGAACGTGAAGGGGGTGAGGGCGTGGGAAGTGGAGCGAGGGACCTTTCCGTGGAGGGCAAGGGAGATCGGGGAGATGCCGCCGGGAATGGTGAGGAAGATGAAGGGCGAGAGGTTTTGCGCGTCGTCGATGAGCATGTGCTGCGCCGGCGATTTCGTGTACTTGAGCAGGGATTCGGATCCGGGCACGGCGGTGTGGTGCGAGGTGGTGGGGGACGGGGATTGCCGGTGGGGAAGGGCGGAGAAGCCGGCGGGGAGTGGTGGTCAGGGGCAGGGGGAGAGAGTGGTGTTCACGAGCGCGAACGTGGGAATAAGTGAGCTGAGTCAAGCTTTGGCTTCGGGTGAACCGAGGAATGTAATTCAGAGCACATGAACCGATCCGGCGGTCGAGATTTTATATGTAATAGAAGAACTTTGTTAAATACTCTCCAAAGTCGTCGTAGGGACAAGAAATTCACCCGGGCGACCCTTTCTTTCCAAGACGTCAGACATCACGAAGAAAATCAGTACCTAACTGTATTTTTAACTTCAGATGGGAGATTGTTAAAAAAAGAAAAAGAAAATGAAGATGCAATTCTTATATGATGTAAAACTCAATTTTTGAGTTCATAAGCAGCGCCATTGTTGGAACCTACGAGTCCACTCGTCAGACTCCATCCCATGGTGCTGCCAGCCAATGCCAAGTATATGAATGCTCCCAACGGCAAAATTCCTTTTGTTAAATTGCTGTGAATTAAGGAAAATTATCCAACAAATCCTACATCTATTGTAATGATGTCAATTTAATTATTATTTATTTTTTTGAAAATTCTAAACTAAACCTTTTGTAATTTTGCCAATTATTTGGCCATCGCGTAACATTGCCGACGCTAAGGCGGACTTTGTGAAGTAGTATTTTTAGTTTTTATGATTTTTTTATTTCTTTTCTTTTCTTTTCTTTACTTTGATTTTTTTTTTCACCCAACACTTGGGAGTGGCGAGGGTCGTTGGCACTGGGCCAAGGCGTTGTGGTCCTAGCCTAGTGTGGGTGACGGCCTCACTAGCCCGGATCGAATGAGGGCCACGGTGCTCTCGCCCAGTGTCGAACCTTCACCGGCCCTTAGGTTTAGGAAAATAAAATAAAAATCATATGAATTCAAAAAAAAATATTTAAATATTATTAAAAAAAGTTTATGTTAGTGTCGATCAACCAAATGGACTGAATTAACTCAAATGTAAAAGGTGTGTGATTGAATTGGTAAAAAAATATATATATTTAGGACTGAATCGATATAATTACAATAAATTTATGACTTTTTTTTATAATTTTTCCGCATTAATAGATGTTGCAATCACATGATGGGCCGCCTTTGTAACGTCTAACAAGGCTACAAAAAATGAATGATTTGGAATATACTATTCAACAAACGATCGTTTGTAGTGTACCGCTTATAAAAATGAAATAACAAGAAATATTTTCATCATCCACGAAAACGCGTAAAACAAATAAAACAATTTTCATTAATGGAATTGCAGGTCCCTACTATGCATTATTGGGTCTACAAGGCCCCGTTATTCCTGGCCGGTCCATAGCCACCGATCTTGTGGACGACATGGCCATGACTAACGAATCGAAGCGGCCCACCAGCAGAACAAGGCGTCTTCGTCCTGTCCTTCGATCGGATTACGTCCGGTGTGGCTGAAAATAACGAGGAAATGAATGGAGAGGGAGGAAAGAAAAGTAATAAGACAACCGACCATAGGACAGCACACAGCAGCACATGACTTTTGTACGTTTGATATTTTGCAAATTTAGCGATTCTCGTAATTCCACTTTTCATTTGTTTGAACACGTGCGAAATATTCTAGGGTTACGAGTACTCAAAACCGGAAAATTCTCGAATTCTATCGCTATAGAGATTTGAAAACGAAAAATTGTAAAAGTAGCAATGGTCATGTGAAGCCTTGACGCATGACACGAGGGCTTGCAAACGGAGGGGCCGTGTAGTGCCTGATCCGGCGTGGCCCAATAGCCATCTCTACGAGGGTAAAAAAATAGAGCTGTCAAAATATGTCATAAACTCATTTTTTTTTTTATACATAACCGATTGGATCTTCAATTGCTATATGAGTTAGTCATATTGAACAAATGGTCATAAGCATGAGATGAGTATTAAATGAGTCCCAACCCAACTCTATAGTACTTTTTTCATTCTCTCTTCCTCTTGCGCTCGCTCTGCGATCTCATCTTAATTTGGCTATGAGCTTTCCTAAACTAAGTTAAAAATTGAAAGTGTTTTAAGAATATGGATCGGGCCGAATATGTGTCATTCGACATGCAGTGCATGAAAATGGGTCAAATCGAATTAAATGGATCCATTTGAATAAGATCATTTTGTTGGGTTTCATCGATTTTTAAAGCGCAGCGGAACGGAACCCTAGAACAATATCCATGTGTATATCAAAATCAGAAAAGATTCAAGGTGTACTTTTTGCGATTGGCGACAAATAGACAGTCGGTTGTGTCTGGATTAGCGTCCTAAGTGTTGCGCCTCTACTGGTATCCATACACATGAACTGATATCTCCAACGATCCAAGTGCTTGCTTTCAGATTTTGGAGTTTCTCTTGCGGATCGCCTTTTTTCTTTGAGGCTCTCCCGAAGACCTCTCAACCGAGAACAATACTATGTTTTTCTCCTTCGGGATAATGCACTCACAAGGTCTGAGGCGTCTCTAGGGTTTTTACTCATAACCCACGTTTCGCGATTGGGCCCCATGACTTAACGGCCCGACCCCACGACCTATGTAGCACCGACACGACACGACACGATACGACACGATACGTTTATACGGCAGTTCTCATAAAATAGAGAATTCCGACACGCCGAGACACGGCATAATATATATATCACTATGTCTATATGTCATAACTATTTCATATTTGACATTCATATATTATTGATTTGCGGTAACGGTGACCTCGAATAGTACCTTCAAATTTATAAGATCACAATAATATATATATGGACGTGTCTTGACATGTCTCGGGTGTGTCGGACACGCCTGTCCTTTTTTGTTGTCCATCTGGACACGCGGTCCGGCCGTGTCCCAGTGTCGCCGTGTTCGACATGCAAAATTTCTCCTGGTGGGCGTGTCTGTGCTACATAGCCCATGACGTCCTCTAAATCGCCCACTCGATCGTGCATTTAATCGTTATCTCATAAGCGCACAATCGTGTAGATATTCGTAATAGGAGAATAAATTAAGATCTACTTCTTAAGTAGATCAAAGGCGCAGAGAAAATATTAAATCAGTTCGCTAGTGTGTGCGATCCTGTAGGTTCACTAGACATTAGCAATGTTCTCAAAACTCTTTTGGCCCATAAGTCATAAGCGATCTCTAACAAGACATTACGACTACCTAAATATATTGAATGCCGATTTTTCGACACAACCTAATCCATAACTAATGTTAAAGTATCAACCTTAATTGATTCTTAAGGCAGATCACTAAGACATTTTCAATCCGACTCGATTCACCGGTTTAACGGGTCCACCAGAGGTGAGCTCAAACTGCCAGAAGTCTACCGTCTTTTTATGACCGGCCTTGCAAAGCCGAAATGTCAAAAGAAAGGAGAATCTAATTGACTTTGAGCGACGCTGATCTGGTCCGAATGATAAGTTTGGATTTTGGATTTGATTTGTTGCGACCATCACATCCATAGGCCCTCTCCTTCTTCTGGTAGGCACGTCAATATTTCTTCTTGATTCAAGTGCAATCATCTTCATATTAGCATATCACTATCCTATAATTGTACCAGCCCTTTCACTTGCGACCTATTAATCCTGTTTAATCACGAAAGATGTTATACGTAATTTTCCATATTTATGCGCTAAAGGAGTACAACGAAAATTAACATGATTTTCTCCATTTCGAACAATTAAGGCTTCGTTTATTTCACGAAAAATAAATAATTTACAAAAAAAAAATGCAATCATTTGTATCGTTTACCAAAACGATTGGACGGTATATATTTTCATTGTCCACTAAAAATATTTAGAATAAAATAACATCAATAGTGAAATCTTTTTCTATTGACTAATTATTTCAAATGATTATTTTAAAAAATATATTTAAAATAATTCATTTTTTGCGAAATAAACGGAGTTTATATCTTTTTCGGCCATAAGAAAAAAGGGGTGCTATGATTGAGAGTGCACATATAAAATGTATTAGGTCACTGGCTTCCGAACCGAATCTTTAGAGTTGTTTATTTATTGATTATTTTATTCGGTACTTTCATTACCAAACCACCGAAAGCTACATGGGTCGTTAGCATGGCCCGGGGGGTACTATCTGTCTAATAATTGAAATGTTTTTCAGACACACTTAATATATATATATATATATAAGTGGAATGTCGTGAATTTAATGGTCATAGGGATCATTTTAAATGTCGCCTCGCCATCAGCATATAAGAAGAAAGCCGCATGAACATCATTGTCAAAGCCCATCCATCACCATGGTTCGGTTTTCCGATGACGTAATCCGTCCTTAAATTAAGAAAGTTGATGGTGATTAGTGTCCAATTAAGTAATGTTTAGGTGGAACCTTTTGGATTTAGAGGGCGGACGAAATGTCCAAACTTCTGGTTATTAGTTAAGACTTGTTTGATCCGCAGTGAGATACGTGTGTGACGTCTATGAGGGGGAACATTATTAGAAAAGTCCTAAATTTACGTATGTCAGTTCAATCTAAATTTTTCAGTTTGGCCAATTTAATCTTATACATCTTTATAATTAGTCAATTGTAGTCTTTCCGGTCAATTTATAATTTATAAATTCTTTTTTTATTTTTTTTCCTCTTTTTCCCAATTTTAATGTATTTCTACAATGGGCCGGCGACTCTAGTCTCTCACATGAGCAAGGGCTTCGTGACCCTCACTGGCTTTGGGTTTTTCATTCGAGGTTTTGTTAACAAGTGGCCCAGGAGCACTTTGTTAATCGACGAATCCAAAATAATTTTGCAGTTTCCAATACGTCAATCGCCTCGTCTCATGTCTGATAATTGCTTTGAAAGTGAATTATTCCTTGTTTAGTGTATGCTTAGCAAGTGTTTTTTTTTTTTGGACACTTCTTAACAGGATCCTTGTCTAAGTTGATCCTTTTTTTTTTTTTCCAAATTATGGATGGAAATGCCGACGTAGTTGATAGGTCGTGGTCAAAGAATCCCCACAAAAATATCACTAGGTCGAGCACCAGCGATCCCATATTTGGTCAAAAATCTTGGCTAATTGGTCGAAACCATTAAGGTAAAATCTATGTAATAGTCACTATAATCGTTAGTCCAATCTGAAAGACTAGTGTAGGCTCCTTATGACTTTGACAAAAAGAGTATTAGAAAGAGATAGTAATTCCATTAGGAGTGAGCGGTTTCAAGTTTCGTATAGGTTCCCCTTGGAATGTAAAACCTATCTGTCTGTATAGGTTCCTCATTTTTGGGAACTTAGAACCTACTCTGCATACCTTGAAACCTAGAACCTACACTGTTCCAGGTTCTAGAGTCGGTTCCAGATTCCACATATATTCTTAGTTGAACGATTACTATGATTAATTACATCTAATGACCACCATCTACTACTAAAATCTACTAACCATAACTTATATTTAGACACACGAAAAGTATGAAACAATAACAAAGCAAAAGGCTCAATGATAAATTAGTTTCGGATTACATATTCATCATTGTCCTTATAAAATACCTCAGAATGACGCGAAGGCATATACGAAGAAAAAATATAAAAACTTGCTTCAGGTTCCGATTCCAGGTTCACCTACCTAGAACCTGTAACCTACCCGTCAAAGCAGGTTCTCTAATTTTTTGAACCCGAAACTTACCCTCTACCTGGAACCAATTGGTTCCCACCGGTCCAGTTTTACAGGTTCCAGGTTCTACCCTGGAACCATGCTCATCCCTAAATTTCATGAAAGTCAGGAATTAAATCTTCAAATAGATTGAAAATTAACATTATCAAAATGGAAAGGGAAAATGAACTTACCCAATTATTACGAGAGAAAAAACAAACTTACCTAAACTTTGGACTAAGCAAAGAGGCTGATGCAACTTTGACTATGCGAGACCGCCTAAAGTCTACCACTATAACATGAGTTGGAATTTATATTCGTATGGTCTATTCAGATATAGTTTGAGTATTGATAATATTCACATAGGAAGTTTATTTTGCCAACTAGAAATAATTTTAAAAATATATATATTTTTTACATTTAATCATTGTTATATCATAAAAAGATGAGTCAATAATTAAAAATATTTTTCGTTTCCTCTTTCTTTAAGAGATATAAATGACCACAATTAGCAATTTTTTTTTTTAAATCATGAAAAAATGAAGTTCTAAAATTTGTTACGAAAATGTAATTGCGTCCTAAAAAAAGTACAATTAAGTCCCTAAACTTACAACGAAAGTGCATTTAAAAGTGCAATCAATTCATAAAATTTATCATAATTAGTTTAAATAAGTCCTTCCATTAGTTGTACTTTTTGAAAATTTTAGGACCCAATTGCATATTCGTGACAAGTTTTAGTACTTCAATGCACTTTTTAAAAGTTTTAAGGCTCAAATACAATTTCGTGACATGTTTTAAGAACTTTTTGAAAGTTTTAAATATTATTTACACTTTAATGAAAAATTTTAGGAGCATTTATCCCTTGAAATCAAAAAAGATTTTTGGTAAATTAACGGACCCGAAAGTTCAAAATACTTTTGTTTTGACTAACAGGGTGCGTATTGCCTTTGGTGGGCCACGACCTGCAAAGAAAATTTAACAGAAGCGCTCTTACTTTCTTTCTTGGTGCGAAGGAGTGGATATCGTAGACGGATCGTCCGTCAAGCCGCAAAGGGGGCACTCCTGCTCCTGTCTGACCGTCCGATCAATCACAACAGACGGTCACGTTGACACGAAAAAAGAAACAAAAAGAAAAAGTGGGGCAGCCGCAATTTTTCTTAATCTGGGTGAGCCGTTGGTGATTGATCGGACGGCCAAACGTGACCTTGACATGGCAGGGTGATATCTGGCCGGAAAGCCAACAGAGAAGCACAGACCAGACCAGGACAAGACAGGCACGTGACCTCAGAGTCAGAGGGGGCACGCTCTTGCTCCACTGTCTCGCAGCGACACACAGCTGCATCCATTTTCTCTCTTTAGCTTTTTGATCAGTCCCCATGCACTCTCACATCCACTCTCCCTAATCGCAATCAGTGAAAAGCATCTTTGATTATTGCTTTGAAAAACACAAGCACAAGAATTTTCGAAACAGTGGCTTTTGCATCAATAACTGTGTCCTCCTTTGGCATTTTCCAGAGCCCCTTGGCCTTTTTGCCAGTCTCTGCCTTGAATTTATTTTTAACTCGTCCTTTGTTTGTATTCGCTCTCGGTTTGCATGGTAAACAAGAGGGGAAGAAGAAGAAGAAGAAGATAAGGGAAGTGGATTTGGATGGGGACAGGTTGGAGTGGAACCACCAAATAGAAAAAGGAAAAGGGAAGGTGGAACTCGCGCTGGATTTCGTGGGCATTGCCTAAATTGTATGAATTCTCAACGGGAATTCTCATTTCTCAGATCTCTAGGATCTCGGAAATTCAAGCTCGATTCTTGATTGTTTCTCGACAAAAGTTCCTCCTTTTTACCTGTTTGTTTTATCCGAGACTCTGCTTATTCCGTTCTTATTGCTTACATTGGGCCATTGGCTTGTTTCCGACCGGGAATTCGCAAAGATGCAGCTTTTAGTAGGATTGAGTGCCTGTTTGGTGACACGAGCGTTGCTTGATGGATTCCATCCAGAAAGCCTTTTCCAGAAAGTGGCCATTTAATGTGAAAAATGGCACTTTTTTTTCGTTTTTGTTTCTCATGAGTGGGGACTTAACCAGATGTTGAACAGTGCAAGTTTTGTGAACTGAAGAGGAGAATGGAAAGGATGAAATCCGCGTTGTGGGGATCGAGCTTGCTGGTTTTGGCATGGTTGGGGAGTTCCTCTGCCACTCTTTCTCCTTCTGGTATAAACTATGAAGGTCACTCTCTCTCTCTCTCTCTCTCTCTCTCTCTCTTTTGCAGTAAGAAAAAACTGGTTAGTTTTGTTGGAAATCTGTAGAGATGCTGCTATAGTTTCTCGGTGCACGGCATGTAAAGTTTTTCTTTGTTTTGGAACTGCCGTGCGTTGAGATTCTTCTCCATTTGGGACATTATAAATCCGACATGGATTTTGAACTCCATTGGTCTTCAAAGTGGGTGTTACTATTCCAGTTTTCATTAATTCCAGTGGCGCTGGGGCCTCAAGAACTTACAGTCCACCCGTACAGCACCTCGTGAACATCGGGTGGCGTTGCTTCAGTTCAGAAGATTCCTCTGTATAGATTTATTTAATGCATGCACTGGGAAACCCAAAAAGATGTGTCATTAACATAAATGTACTGCAATAACTCTTGATTCACGCCCCTTTGAAATCGGAACAGTTGTCGCTTTAGTGACAATAAAAGCTGCACTTCGCGACCCGCACAATGTTATGGAGAGCTGGGATAGGAACTCTGTAGATCCTTGTGGATGGCGGATGGTGACATGCACAGACGGCTCTGTGTCTTCTCTGTGAGTAGCTCTCTCGGTTTGTTTGATGTGCTCGCCCTAGTTAAGCTTCTCAAACGCCACCCTGAAAATCTTAAGCACAAATCCTTCATTTTCTCAACTCAGAATGGCTTGTTCATGAGTTCTGCCTCTTCTATTTCTAAACAGGGGACTTCCTAGTCAGAGCTTGCACGGGACCTTATCTCCGGCAATAGGGAATCTTACTGACTTGGAGTCTGTGTAAGCTGTTTCCTTGTCATTTTGGTGGTTGCTAAATTTCCAGGGTATTTCAACTAAAGCAAACTGTTGAAACATTCCAAACGACCTACATCAACTTCCCATCGGCAGGAAAAGTTGCATTTTCAACTAGCTTGGGCATAATTTTGTCATGAAGTTCGCGTGTTGGGCGCATCATAAGTTTTAGAATATTTGGTTGAAACTACAAATGTCTTGCGCATGTGAAGTTGATGTAATTTGTTTGTGAGGGTGAGCGAAGCATGTTAGTTGATAGGTCTTTCTGCTATTAGGTAAAACCAAATTTTGTTATGAACTGTGTTTCCCAGTGCAAGTTGTGCTTGATTACAGATGTTTCATGCAGTAACAAATAAAACTTATCTGATCTCTCTTATTTGGAGCTTCCATGCTTCAGAGTTTTGTTCCTGATTGTTTGCAAAGAAAGCATTTGAATCTTATCTCATCAAGCTCATGCTCAGATATGTTCACAGGTTGCTGCAGAATAATGATATTTCAGGTGCAATTCCTGCTTCTGTCGGGATGCTGGAGAAGCTACAAACACTTGATCTCTCCAACAATATGTTCAGTGGAGATATACCGAGCTCTCTGGGTTCCCTGAGGGAGCTGAATTATCTGTAATCGTCTAATAGTTTATTTCCTTAATTGCAACTTTCAACTATTTTTGCATATTCAGATAACTAAAATCCTTCTGTATCTCATTGTTTGCCCGAAGCAGGCGCTTGAACAATAACAGTTTCAGTGGACCCTGCCCTGAGTCATTGTCTAACATCAAAGGCCTTACCCTATTGTATGTCTTTGCTCTGCATCAGTATATAATAGATCTCTCATTTCCATTACCTCATCTGTGAAAATGGAATTCATTCTAAAATTGGCTTGTAGAGACCTCTCATACAACAATTTAAGCGGGCCTCTGCCAAATATATCAGCGAGGACTCTCATGTAAGCTGCAGTTCCCCTGGAATATCAACTGTGAGTTTGTCAATTACTAACCACTTGAACTTTCTGTTGCTAGCAGAATCACTGGTAACCCTTTGATTTGTGGACACAAGGGCGATGCTAATTGTAATACCGTCCTTCCTGAGCCACTTTCTCTTCCTCCAGATGCTCTGAAAGGTAGCAAATTCCTGTATTCCTGCTATTTTTCCTCAGTTTCGTGGTAGAACTGAATATCATTGATGATGTTATAAGCTACTGATTTTCGCGGTTTGCTAGAACGACCGGCCTCTGGAATAAGAAGTCATCGTGTTGCAATTGCTTTTGGTACAAGCTTTGGAAGTGCCTTCTTTGTCATTATCTTCGTTGGGATTTTTGTTCGGCGGTGGTATAAACACAGACAACAAAGTTTCTTTGACTCAAATGGTTTGTCCCTCCTCCCTCCTCCCTCCCACCCCCAACACCCCCCCTCTCCTCTCTGTGATAGTTTACAGTAGTTTAAACTTAAGAATTCTGCAATTTTTCTGGGGTTGTATGGTAGCTTTGTTGTGACATGTCAAGTCACGACCGGACATATATTTTTGGATATGCAAACCCCACGATTGGCAGCATATTCTATCAGAGGACACCTAAATCTGGATCCTTTGGGTTATGTAATAATATCATAAGGTGTTTTGAAGTGGTGATATGCTAGTTTTAATTCTAACGATAAAAATGGCCACAAAGATCTTAAACTCACAGGCTGTCTTGTGACATTTCTTTGCAGTTTTCGCACCATATCCAAGATTGCACTCGACAAACTTTCTTATTGTATAGTTGTGAATAGGCCTTCAAATTATCTCACTTCCCTAATTTTCATGTATAAGCAACGCCTGCACATCCTAAGTTCTTTATCTAGCTGAACTCTTAGCAACATTTCAAGTAATGCTTGGGTTTCCCTGCATTCTCAGTTTTAACATTTCTATCTTGCAGATCAATGTGACCCTGAGATATTCATGGGCCACTTGAGAAGATACCCTTTTAAGGAGCTTTGGGCTGCAACTGATCATTTCAACTCAAAGAATATATTAGGCAGAGGTGGATTTGGAATTGTATACAAGGGACGCTTAAAGGATGGGACTGTAGTGGCTGTCAAAAGGCTGAAGGACCACTATACATCTGGTGGTGAAATCCAGTTCCAAACGGAAGTTGAGATGATAAGCTTGGCCGTACACCGAAATCTTCTCAGGCTTTCCGGCTTCTGTTCTACTGAACATGAACGTCTCCTTGTCTACCCTTATATGCCGAATGGAAGTGTGGCATCTCGCTTAAGGGGTCAGCTAACTTTATTTTGTGCTTATATTACCTTTTGTAGCCGCTTTCAAAGCTGAAAATATCAAAACTTCCACTCGCATCAAAACCATCTTTAAGATATCGGTTTTTGATATCGCACTTTCATGATTTCCGAAAGAATGACTTCATTGAATGATGAGTGATAAGCCAACATTGTTATCAGGCCAAACATATTTTCACATTGTTAAAGTGCCTGCAGTCCTCCATGGGGTTCTGGGAGAACTAGAATTGCGCACACAGAACTACAACAGTCAATTGCTTCTTTTCATACTTGTAAACCGTTTCTGAATCCCGCCAATTGCAGTTCCATGCATTATGATGCCATCTAGACATTAAGAACTAAAATTACAAGAGTCGGTAGCTACCTTGAGGAAAAGAATTCATTTTTTCACTTTGTGGACATTATTTTAAATTAACATAATTTTTATCCATGACCGGTGTTCACAGTCTGTAGCTTCAGTTTCTTTTATGTTTGAATGTCCTATCGACTTCGAATGTACAAGTTCTCCAAAATGGCACCAATCTGGAATAACTTGGCAAGTTTGTGCTGGCTATTTCAGATCACATTCATGGGAAGCCGGCTCTTGACTGGTCGAGGCGAAGGAGGATAGCTTTAGGTACGGCGAGAGGGCTGCTATATTTGCATGAGCAATGTGAGCCCAAAATTATTCATAGGGATGTAAAAGCGGCAAATATATTGCTGGATGAAGATTTTGAGGCTGTCGTGGGGGATTTTGGGCTGGCGAAACTTCTGGATCACAAAGATTCCCATGTCACCACGGCAGTGCGTGGTACAGTCGGCCACATTGCGCCAGAGTACTTATCGACCGGTCAGTCATCAGAAAAAACAGATGTATTTGGGTACGGTATTTTGCTCCTCGAACTGATTACCGGTCAGAGAGCCCTGGATTTCGGACGTATACCCAATCAAAAAGGCGTAATGCTTGATTGGGTACTCTCTCCCTCTCTTTGGTGATTCAGCATCTTCTCCTTTGTGTTTCCTATGTCTCATGGAGCAGTTGTCTTATTGCTGCCGCATCTTTCTGATACTTATTTGCAGGTAATTAAGCTCTATGAGGATGGAAAGCTGAGCCAAATGGTAGATAAGAATTTGCGGGATGATATCAACAGGCTCGAATTAGAAGTGATGGTTAAAGTTGCTTTGTTGTGTACAAAAGTTAATCCCCTGCAGCGCCCGAAAATGTCGGAGGTACTAAAGATGTTTGAGGACGATGGCTTGGCTGATAACCAAGATGCCTCCCAAAGGGCTGAGATACTGCGGTGCCTCTCCAGTTCAAGTCCTCCTCGTAGATATGCGGATTTCATAGAAGAATATTCACTCGTAGAAGCGATGGAGCTTTCTGGTCCTAGATAACATTATTTCGTATGATATGCTTTTGCATGGTCGAGTTGTAACCCGTGAAGTGCGATTAATGCTGTTGATATATCTTTCTTTGCTTGCATAATGTTAAAAAGGTGAGAGAAACTGAGCGTGTTGCTCGAGAAGAAAAAGATCAAGATGAATGAATTCCCTGCTTGTTCCTTGCACATGTTTTCTGCTTGTTCTGCTGATATTGATGAGCAAAGAGCTACCCCAGCCATGGATCTGCATGTTTAGCTCGATGAATTTTGGCGAGGTTTCATATTGAAAACAACACCTTTATTTCATTCGGATATGATAGTTAATACATAGATAAGAACATGAAAAGAGAGAGATCCTTCAACTTGCCGATTTGTGAGGTGTCGGCCGGTGTAAGGCCTAAGGTCTGTGCTTGTAAAGAACCATGAAAGGAATACTGCCAGAAGCTTTCAATGCCCATCTGACTCGGACATCCTCGTTGTAGGCCTCTTTTCTCCGAAGTGTAATCCGATCACGAAACCATATGATCGGGTCTTAGCATCCCAAGAAAGTAACCGGGATCTTTTTTTCGGTGGATACTTGTTTAAGACTTTCACATTAGCAGTGTTAGATTAATTAAATATTAAATTTTAGAATATTTGCTAGCCTTTGGTCATCAAGTAGCCGCCAATCCGTGAAATGGAAGGGAATCAATCTCTGTGTCGAGATCTTCAAGAGTCAGCTGAATTACTCGATTTTCGTTTTCTTTTTCTGTCCGAAGATTGTTGGGTGCAACACAAAAACCAAACATGAAGACAAAAGCAAAAGTGGGCTATCCACTCAATGAGTACTCTTTTCATTTTATCAGCGGATTAAATAAAGAGGAATCCACGACCTCCTAATCAATCAAGACAATCTCTCCTTTCTCCAGTTGTTTTTTTGGGTCTATTCATATGTTGTCGGCTCGTCAATTGTAGTTAGCGTTGCGTATGAACCGCATTACAGAGATTGCTTTGCTTGGTAGTTGTGCTTCGGCTATTAGCAGCAAAGAAACATGCCACTTCAGGAGAGCGGCGGTCAAACTTCTCACGTTGTGAAAACTTCAAAAACCAGTAGAGAGGAGAGAATGGCCTTGAAGGCTCATTGGATGATGGCTAAGGTCGGTCTGGATGGAGAAGGCAATTTTCAATCCTGATTAGGTGGTCACAACTCCTGTAGTCGTCACCGCACATGTCATCATCACCCGAAAGTTGTCATCGCTCGAGTCATCATCTCTCGAGTCATAATGAAAAATTTAATATTAAACAGCGTGCCTTGAGGTGATCTCCAAGCTTACGCTCTCAAAATCCTCAATGGAAAAGGAGAGTTGAAAGGAGGCTCGTTTTGTGACCATTTTGCAGATGGAAAACGAGAATCACAATGCAGAAACTGTAACATATTGGCATCAGCATTGGATACAATAACAAAGGATGGTGTCTATGTACGTGTATGTTATTGTTCAATACTATCAAGAATGCGTATGTTGTGAGAGCTAATATAAGTAATAACTCTTTAATAGTAACGATAATGAACAAGGTGGCTCACTGAACATGTACTATCTGCACCTGAATTTCCACTCAACTCTGCTGAAGCATTCAAAAGACTCCAAACGATTAAACAAGGCTTGGGAATTTCAGAATGCGTACGGCGAAATCCTCAAACTGCTAGTGGCTTCAGAATTAATCAGGGAACAGGACAAGAAGCTCGTATGTTCCGTTGCCAGAAACTCCATAAGATGATTATCATCCATTTCATAACTTGAGTAGGCATGCAACAGCTAGGAGAAGCTTCCCCCGACATAATTCGGAACAAGAGAGCCAGTGATGCATCAGAATCAAAACGTTATCTAGGCTCAACCCAGCTCTCAGTCATCGTCGCATTGCCAGTGGACTGCGTGTCTGACTCGTGGGGAGAACTATAAGGTCCGCTGAACACGTGCCGACTGCATTCCGTGCTTTGACTGGAAATGAGGAACGGTGGTTGCGTTGGCGTAGGTATTTCAGAGCTTTTGTTCAGCATCTTCACGACCACCGACATTGATGGCCGCAATTCTGCAGAGGCTTGCACACACAGCAGACCAATTTGAAGTAACCTAGATGCCTCCTCCTCTTGGAATTGCCCCTCCAGAATTGGATCTATGGCTTCACACAGCCTACCCGATCCATACAGATTCCAAACCTACAAGACAACGCGTCAGGTTCTCGCATAAGTTTCTAAACCGGTAACAGGAAAATTTTCGAGTGTTGGTTGAAAAGATGGCTTTACCATTTGCAACATGGAAAAGGAACTCCGGGAGAAGGTAAAATTCTTCTTTCCACTGAGTACTTCCATCATGAGAACGCCATAGCTATAGACATCTGCCTTTTCGGTCAATTTGCCGCGAACAACATACTCTGGAGCCATGTAGCCCCTACAAAAATCGAATTCGAATCACAGTAAGGGTTAAGGCAAATTAGAAATATGTATCCATCATGAGTAAGTATCTGAACAAACTGTGGTTCGCCAACTCCAGCAATCGGTAAATGTTTACCTCTTCACTTTCTCATCATCACACAGCAGAAACGTGATGAGTTAAACTAAGCTCGCATTATTCAGAGTCTAAAGCTAGTGTTTTGACGTACATAAATGTCTGATTAGGCGCTACCCAAAGGCAAGTAGAAATTGGGATAAAGGAATACGACGTACAATGTACCAGCGACAGCGGTGCTGATATGAGTCGCATCTTCTGGAAATAACCTAGCCAGTCCAAAATCAGCAATCTTGGCCGTGAAGTCTTCGTCTAGCAAAACATTGGTTAATTTAATGTCTCTGTGTATGATTCTTACGCTCGACTCGTCATGAAGATAGGCCAGGCCCTCTGCCGTACCCAAGATGATCTTACATCTCATCTCCCAACTTAGCGGTGGAGCGTCCTTTTTCACTGCATCAATATTGGTGTTCATTAGGAACACGTAAAAGAAAAGCTCTAACCCAAATACTCAGAGATGATGCCACAAACCAAAAAGGTGATCGTGAAGACTTAGATTGGGGATGTATTCATAAACGAGAAGGCTCTCAGGGCCGGTGATGCTGCACCCCAACAATTTGACCAGATTTTTATGATCGATGTTGCTGATCAAGTTTACTTCATTGAAGAAATGCTCGACCCACTGTCTCGTGTTAAAGACCAGCCTTTTGATTGCAACAGGCTTCCCATCAGGCAAAATTCCCTATACCGATACAAAAATTTATCCGTTAGCATGATGAGTAACATGCCTACTTTGAACAGGGCATGAGGAAGGCTCACCTTATAAACAGAGCCGGACCCTCCTTGTCCAAGCTTACTGGATTGGTGAAAATAACCAGTGGCCTTCTCGAGCAATTCATAGGAAAAGTTCAGCTTGGATTTGTTCACTACATCCACCAGAAGTCCCAACTGCCTCTTCTCTGAAGCAGAAGACGGAGCAGGGTTAGAAAACATACCATGCCGAAAAGATTGTTCTATTTGTAACAGTTACATCAAATGGAGTTTACCTCTGGTCTTCCTGGCAAGTTTCATCCTTATGAGGAAAGCAGCTATTGCAACAATTAGTAGCAGCGCCAACGTAGAAGATACCGCGGCCAGAATAATCAAGCGTTGCTGTCCTGGCAAGCATTACAGGCAACTCACTCAAATCGATATCTTAAGCAAATTCAAGGGAAGATACATTATCCAACAATCTAAGGATCGTCGAGTTGAAACACAAGTTATGCTCACGAACTCCGAACTCTTGATAAAAACTACAATTCGGCAACCCTTTCTAATTTCTTTATACGGCTGACATCTTATACCAGAACTCACCTTCATTTCTTCCAAATGGTTCGGTGGTGTTGTAGAAAAACTTGTTGGTCGAATACATGAAGTAACATCCAGCATTCAAGCCCCTCCCTTCCTCTTTTGGGGGACACGAGCTGATCCTCGCAGCCGTATCGTTAAGACAGCTCTGGCATTTGCTCCCGTTCACAAACTCCCAGCACTGAGCCAACCCGTAAACCGACGCATTCCCACGAATCACAGATCCCACAGAGAACCCGCCATTGCTGGGCGCTTGCAAACTCAAGTTCCTCCCCAACTCCACAACATTGTTCCTGAACATAGTCTCGTTCCCTCCAAAATCTTCATTATCACACACTGTCGTATCTTGGGGACTTAAGCTCTCGTTGAAGAAATTGTAATCATCGTACCTATGGAATCATTCAGAGCAAAGAAAGCCGTAAGCTATTAGCACTATCATATCACAAACCGCCGCGAGAACACTAAAAATGAGTACCTGAAGTAACAGCCGTCGTAGAAGAGACGACCGCCGCGAGTGCCCATTTGGAAGGGCAAGCAACGGAGGATCTGTGTCTTCGCCCGAGCGACGCAGAGGTTGCAGTCGATCTGGTCGAGGTCCTTCATGCACTCCGCGAACGCGTAAACGGTGCTGTTGCTGCTCGTCCCGCCGCCCACGGTCGACGCGAATCGCCGGGCGTTGATTTGCGGCGTCACGGACTCCATAGCCGCCACGAAGTTGGCGACGAAGGCCCGGCGGTCGGGCAGAGAGGCGGTCCGGTTGGTGCATATGAGGGCCGCTTGGTTGGCTCTCGGATCAGAGAGAGAGAGGGTCGCGAAGAAGAACGCCGAGGAAATAAAAAAAAGAAGGGAAGCGGGAGAGGGAAGAGAGAGCATCGAACGCCTCAAACGACGAACTATTCGTAGAAACAGAAGCTCAGCTGAGGAGGTGGGCAATCGAGAGTTGACCCAGGGCAATGCAGAATGAGAGAGAGAGAGAGAGAGAGAGAGAGAGAGAGAGATGGATGTTGGGTTCGATCTGGTTCTTGGCTGTCTTTTCGTCTGTTATTGTGGAGTCGGGGTAGTGTCAGCTTGCGTGTTGAAAATGATGGAACCCTGAATTGCCCACCTATCGGTTGATGTAAGAGCAAAGTCTTCGTCGGGCGTGTGAATGAGAGAGAAGAACGGGAACCGGTGAAGGCGAAGAAGATGGTGGGGATTGAGATTCCCCTTTTCTCTCTGTTGTTTTTGCTTGGGCAGTGTGAAAGTGAAGCGAAGAACAGAGTACGTTTGGTTGACGTGAGTTGACTTTGGACCTTCTTTCTACGTACGCGGTGCCATTCCCAGAACACAGAGAGACAGACAGAGACAGATGGGGGAGGGGACACCCGACATGGGAGGTGGGACCCGAGGCACTGCCCGAAAGTAGGGATTGCTTTGGGATTTTTCCTATGCGCTGGAACAAGAAATTAGCCGGTTTTTTTTTTTCAATTTAATATTAAAAAAATATTTACAAAATTAGTTATTGAATGAAAATATTTACAAATTTAGGTCGCGCGCTGGAGCTAAAAAAACCAGCGCGCGACCCATGCCCGCATGCACTTGCCCCCATTTTTTTTAGTTATTTTATATTTTAAATTTCTTTTACATAATTTTATTATTTTATATTTTCAGGACTAATTTTTTTTTTCTTGATTGCAAGGCTAATACTTATTTGACAACCCGAAAAAAAATTATATTTTTTATTTCATATTTTTTTTTAGTTTTTCAATTATTTTATATTTTAAAATTTGCAACCCAATATGAAAAATGGTAGGACGAATATATTTTCGACAACATTTATTTCGTATCGTTGGTTATTTTATATTTTTCAAGACCAAAATGCTGTACACAACGATTATTTCGTATGGCAGTCGAATTGCCGCACAACGCACTTGCTTTTATTTACAAACGCTGCACTGCCCAGCACGCGACGGTCGCGCCGAGACCCAAATTTGTTTAAAAATATTTACAAAATTAGTTACTGTTTAAAAATATTTACAAATTTGGGTCTCGCGCGACAGTAGGAGCAGCGCGCGAGACCCATGCGATGGTACGGCCAGCGCGCGACGGTCGCGCGTTGGGCAATGCAGCGTTTGTAAATAAAAGCAAGTGCGTTGTGCAGCAATTCGACTGCCATACGAAATAACTGTTGTGCACAGCATTTTGGTCTTGAAAAATATAAAATAACCAACTATACGAAATAAATATTGTCGAAAATATATTCATCCTACAGTTTTTCATATTGGGTTGTCGAATCCGCGAAATTTTAAAATATAAAATAATTGAAAAAAAAAATATGAAATAAAAAATATAATTTTTTTCGGGTTGTCAAATACGTATTAGCCTTGCAGACTCCAAAAAAAAATAGTCCTGAAAATATAAAATAATAAAATTATGTAAAAGAAATTTAAAATATAAAATAACTAAAAAAAAAAATGGGGGCAAGTCTAGCGCACATGCGCTACCCCCTTTGCACGCCGGTTTTTCCAGCGCGCGACAGTCGCGAGTCTCACGCTGGTATCTCCGGCGCGCGAGACCCAAATTTGTAAATATTTTCATACAGTAACTAATTTTGTAAATATATTTTTTTAATATTAAATTGGAAAAAAACCCTAATTAGTGCACGACTTAAAAATGGTGAAAACAACGTTATTGACGGTCCAAATTTATTTTAATAAACAAGAAGAGTGCAATATATCAAGCGTAAGCAATTTCAAATTTCATACGAGTTTCATTTGAAACCTAAAATTTATCTATCGATTGAAACCATCTATGTATATCATGGTATCTGAAACCTATCATGTCATAAGTTTTAAGATTGATTTCAAGGTTCACCTAAGTTTCACATGTCACAAGTTTAAATGATCACCACTTGCTACCACAATTCACTTGGCCAACACTCATATTGTGACGCCCCAGAACGTATGACACGTGTTCTTTTTTTTTTTTTTTCTTTTTTTACTAATTAATTATTATGAGCATGCGAAAGCAGTAGAACTATAATCACAACATACAATTACATACATATGCATCATTTGTCATTTACATTGTTCCTTCATCATATCACCATAATACATTCCACAAAAGACAATATTCCCAAGAAAAGGGTTGGGATTTCCTATCTCCATCTACCACACCCCCAACGATCCAAAATCTTACTGGTACATCACCAAGCTGTACCTATGGGTCGATCACATCCCCTGCCAACGACTTGTCAGCAACATATTCTGATGAACCGTGAAAACCTCTAAGCGGTCTCACCCAGACATCCTTAGAAATAGTGTACCAAGCTATATATTAGTGGGGAACCACTTGGCAAGTCTCATGTCGACCTACACTATAGTACTACACTTAGGGCTTGCATGACAACTATTCTGATCAGGAAAAATGAATTCGATGAAAATGATTTTTCGTGATTATGTTCTCTAGATGAGTTTTAGAGAATTATAATGCGTTTAGTAACTGCCCAAAATTTCTGTGCATAGAACAGAAACACATTTGATAACTGCATCCCAATATTTGTCATTTAAGTCAAATAATTACGTAGTTACTTTGTGAAATTTCATCTTATATTTCAAATTAATTGAAGATTAAGTCAAATTGATTCTCTTATTTAATATATTGCATATTGAAATATAAAAATAAATATAAAAAATCACATAAGTCATTTTCTCCATTTATTGTGGGGTTTATCGAACTCTTTTGAGCAAGCAAAAAATCGACATGAGCGACTATGTCATTTCTGCAAGGAAAATACACTACACTTTCCTGCATTGGTGTGCGTTTTAGTTCTAAGAAATTAAATCTCAGTCTTAATTTATCGAAAATTTAAGAACAAGAGCTTGCTAAGTGCTCAAGATGGTTATTTTTGTCTTTGTTCAAAAAATAAAATAAAACTAAACTAATGTACATAAACCTAGGTAAATCACAACCAATGAAATCAAGTGGGCAATCAAGGAATCATGATATTAATAAATCGAATCATAAAACTCTAATGAAGCCCTAAGGGCTTAGAGAAATGTGGTTCAAGTTTAACTGCAAAGATGTTTATGATTTTACCGATAAAGAATAAAATCTATGAAATCTAGAAAACTTAGGCCCAAATTTATGAAAATGAGGTCAGACTAGCCCATCTTTTTAGGGATTTTCTAAAATTTTTCTAATTTTTTATTTGATTATCTTATTTTTTTTAAAATAAGACCTCATTATGTTTTATGTCGAGGAAAAATTGATGACATAATTGAAAAGGAAAAGTGACAGATGTGGGACTTTATTCTATTTTGTGATTCTTTTTCCAGAATCAATTTTTTTGTTCTTATTTTTGCTCCAAACTCTTTCTGAGAACAGAATCAGAATCAAAATCAGAATCAGAATCATTTATATTACCAAACAAGATTCTCATTTTTTTTTGGTTTCGGAGAACACAATCAGAGAACCAGAATGGTTGCTATGTAGGCCCTTAACATACGTAAAAACTACATTGAGCAATACCATAACTTTATATGCATAATCTAGATACGCTAGGGCTCCAAATAGCGGAGGCCGCGAAAGGTATCGCAACCCGAAATGGGTTGTCGAGGCCTCTTGGTCGATGATGCAGAGACTTTGCACGGGCCCTTCCAAGCCCATTCCAAATTGTGATGGGAGTTCTATTTGATTATCAATTGGATTCGACTTTTTAGTGTGGTTAAGTGATATGTGCAACGTGTGCATGCAAAGGACTTGCCACCGGTCTTTCTTAGAAGGTAGATTGGATACCTTACCAATCGATTGGGAGAGATCTTTGCTTCTGCGGAACAAAAATCTTTGAGTTCGGTGACTTGGTTACACCGATATTTCTACCAACGCCCTTTTGGTACCTAACGTCGAGTAATCTTTCTCAACTTAAATTTCATGTAGGCGCGTTTTCAGGTGAGACAAATCTAAATCTAAGCTTTTATGCAAATCGGGAGAACTAATCCTACCAATTATAATCAATAAAGTAAGTGCGCAACTAAGGATCCAAAGACATTCGGATGAAACACATCAATGCAAGTCATGGCATCCCTAGTAATGGCTTAGAGAATATGTGATTAAAGTTTGGAATTGATTATGGAGAGATTGGAGACAATTTACCAAAAAGGGTAAAATCGTCATTTCTTCAAGTATTGTGACATTCTGAACTCCGACCCTATCTCGAAGCTTATTAATGAATGAATGTCTATCGATGTATTCCAGTTAATCTCGCTCAGAATTGATCACTCTCGAGTCGACTAACCAATGCGGAATGGCCATATAGGATTTAAAGCACGTGGACCAAAGAACTTAACCACGAGTCGACGCTTTGACCATAAGGATCGTCGAGGGAATAATTAGGACCGCTAAAGGTCGATCTAAGGATGGTTTTAGAACGATTTGCTAGTGTCGTGCGATTGGTTCACGGGTGATTCCGTATGACCATGACATGATTTACGAATTAACCTAAATCGATTCCTAACGGTCGTAACCTTCGGGACTAGTGATTGACCATCGCGATTACATGACAACCAAAGCCGCCGTGGCTCGAGTAACTCTTAAACGTGACATTAGTCGCGGGTCGATACGCGTAACTCCTGAGAGCCGCCCGTTAGTCTGAGACGCGCTGGAATGACAATTGATTGGATTTAGCCATGGATTGGACTTCGAGATTGGAGGCCGGACATTCGAAGATCGCAATGGAGTAAATTTGGACGTCGCCTCATCGGAGAGTTATTAAGATTAGAATTAGCCTTGTATAGGTTAGAAAAGCGAAGTTCGGATCGATGAGCGAAATCGACCATTTTACCCTAAGTTTAGTACCCTTTTCTATTAGTTAAAGCAAGGGCAATTTGGACATTGTCATCTTCCCTACCTTGGCCGAATTTTGGAGGACAATTTGGTCTTTAGCCATTTGAATTATTGGATTAGACTTGCATGACAAGATCAAACCCCATACCAACCCTCTTACACCATGTCATTCAACTACACTATTCTCTTGTACTTCCCCAACCACTCCTATCAATCACTCATTCCCTTGGACCTTGAATGGACAAAGCCTTCACTCCCCCCTCATTTCTCTCGTCATTCTCTCCCTCTCACGACACTCTCCCTCTCGTCTCCATCTCTCGCTCGCTCGCTCCCTCTCTCACTCTCATTCGCTCTCTCGCCGTCGCCCGCTCTCTCTCTCGCCAAGCCGCGGCCGACCACCACTTCACCGCCTCTCCGCCACCTTCGACCACCACCTAGATGACCCTTCCTCTCCCTTTCACCTAGTTGGACCACCGTTGGAGCCCGTAGGCCGCCCGAGCGTCGCCGTTCAAAACCGAACCGGGGGAGAGGAACCGGGGCTGTTCTTGAAGTGTTTGGGTGATCTTGAGGTGAGTAGCTCTTGGTGCTTAGACAAACATGATATGAGGTTGTAGACTTATGTTAGAAGTGGTATTAAGGATTGTTCTTGGATATTTTCCTTAGAACTCCTAGTGGACAAACTTCACCGCCGTGAGCCGCGCCATTTCCACGCCACTTGCCGCCGATTTTTCTTGGACTCTTGAGCTAGGTAAGCTTATTCTAACCCTTAGCTAAGACCTCGTGTGATGGAAAGACCGAGAGAGTGTTAGTTGTGATGAGTTTAATGGCTAGTTAGGCAAGAACCGTGGGGGACCGAATCTGACCTTGGGGGAACCGAGCATGAATTTACCTTTTTAAGACTTGTTGTGTTGATTTCATGGTTGAAGTGAGTTAGGGAATGGGTGCTAGTATAGACCGAATCCCTCGTGGCACCATCGGAAGTGATAGGACTTGGTTGAGCTCGTTTATGTTGGCGAAATTCCCCGTTCGAGCTTGGGAGGGTTCGGCCATGAGTGTGATTGAATGATTCGATGCATGAAATAATCTAATGAACCCTATTTTTATTCTAGTCGTGGGCTCTAATGTGGGGATTAATTGATTAGATAGTGCCATAGTGGTAAAGATTGACCTTGTATGACTATTTAATGAGTTATGTGACATAATCGATCGAATGGCTCGGGAAATGGTGATAGGGCCGAACGGCCATAGCGATGGCAAGCGACTTATTCCAACCAAATATGATTTGATCGCGAAGTATGATAATGGCCTCGATTGATTGTGATGTGATGATATGCCATGATACGGAATTGTGATGTAAAATGGCCGAGTGGTCCTTGTATGGACGATATGCACATGTGATTGTTCTATACTATGATTGGTTGAATTATGAGGCTATGTGCATATAATGCCCTGATGCGTTAAACGCGGGGTTTAGTGATATCCTGATGCGTTAAATGCGGGATAGACCTGAGGCGTTAAACGCGGGTCATGACATGGCATCGGAAACCTGAGGCGTTAAACGCGGGTTCCTTGATTTATTAAGCCTGAGGCGTTAAACGCGGGCTCTGCCATGAGTATTACGATCGTAATAAGTATATACATATATATATATATATATATATATATTATTTATTTATGCTATCCTCAATGCTATGTGATGTTAAGTGCCAAGGTACGAAAGCCAAGCCTAATCTAGATTGGTGAGTGATATGACAATGCATGCCTTGATTGAGTTATTATGTGCCCATTCGCCTGTTTTCGCATGACTGGTCATTGCATGTGTCTGGGTGTGTCTGGAAGTCCCGAGTGCCTAGCTTAGGGTTAGGACTAGCTTATTGAGTTTATTTCACCCCGTCGTGGGACCCACCTTTCAGACCCCAAGTCTTGACCATGCCGTCGCCAGCTTTTGGGGTGCCAGTGATGACCGAGAAGTACGTTACTGAGTACCCAGTGGGTGAGGATGAGGTTTTTATTTATGAGCGTAGTACCGTCTGGGTGGAGGACGGGACAGACCATTGGAGGCCTGATAGGTACGCAGCATGGTGGTATCGAGACGACGTCGCTACTTGGGGACCTCTGCGATCTTTTGACCTGCCTTGGGATATCCTTGAGGAACAGGACCCGATGATCACATACCCACCCGATGGCGAGATTTCTGATCCGATGACCGGCCTCGAGCCAGGCATGGGCCTCCCGACAGTGCAGCTACAGCATCCCGTTGCAGATGGCGAGGTCATCGAGCCCTCTGATGCCGACGACGTTCCCATGGAGGAGGCAGGGTTCGAGTGGGAGATTGTAGGCGCCGAGGGCGAGCCCATGGACTTAAGGGTCCGATTCGGAGGAGGAAGACATCCCAGTGTATTCCGAGTCAGAGCCAGAAGAAGAAGTCCCAGAGGAGCCTCAGCCGGGCGACTGGGTAGAGTACCATCCAGCGGTCGGTGCCGCCAGATCCATCAGCAGCGAGCCTGTCTTCTAGGCCTTGTGGCGACCTTTGACTTTTGGAGTATCCCTTAGGGCAGTGACGCGTGTTCCTTAGTAGATGTCTCTTTTTGAGTAGGCTAACCCTTTTCCTCTAGCCCTAGTTATCTTAGTCGTTCTTGTGTATTTTGTAAAACTGAAAGTTTGTGGTGTAATGGTTAAGTGTCTATTTCCCTCAAGTCATCTTATTGTCTTATGTATGGAGTTACGTATGTCGCTTTCGCATGTGCATATGAGTCTCATTAGCTAGTGCGATATTTTGGGTCCTGGGCAAGAGACTAGACAGATTGGCAGTAAGGCGATGTTGCGCGCTCGTAAGGGCTCGGGGCGTGACATCCCCTCTTGTTTGGTATCAGAGCTAGGTCAGCTCGATCCAAGTTGGTTGAGGACTGGAGTAATAAGGTGTGATGATTTGAGGATAATTGGGTAGCGAGACCTTAGGGATTCGCTAGAGTTAGGCATGAAATGCATGACATGTGAAATGACGCTTGTGATTGGCATATTGACTGGCATCATCTTTGGTAGACTTAAGGCTATAAGGCTTCGTACTTGGCACTAAGTGTGTTTGCTGATTGCTGGATTGGATAGCTGATTGTGATTTGGCTAAGTTGCAGAGGCAACTAAATGTGTGGCACGACTGTGATTTTCTGATTGTGACACTTTTGATGATTGCTCCTGATGGTTGCTAGAATAACGATTTCTTTGATTGTGATTGCTGCTGTGATAGTGGCGTAGCCTTGCTAGACTTAAGTAGATAGCTTAGGTCTCTAATTCCTGGATGGAATTATAGTGACTCAGGTGTTGTGAGACTTAGCAAGATGAGCAACCAAACCAGGGGTACTGGAGGAGCGACTAGCTCTAGGCCACAAGTGGTAGAAGATCCTAGGTACGACGGAGTCATGAGGATCTTGGAGGAGATCGGGAACTTGATGGGTAGACAGACCGAGGAAAGAGATGCTGCTGTTGCCCAAGCGGCAGTAGCTGCTGTTGTTGCTGCCAACCTAGCGAATGGGAACAATGGGAACAATGGACGTGACAATGAGGGTGGCAATGCCCAAGGACAAGGGAATCGCATGATGGGCCAGCTGATGGAGCACTTCATGAAGCTGAAGCCATCGAAGTTTGATGGCACGGGGGACCCTGGAGCTGCCCCTGCTTGGATTGAAGAATTAGAGAAGGCCTTTGAGGTGCTGGGCTGTACTGAGGCGGAGAAGGTGACTCTAGATGTGTACCAGCTTCGTGGAACTGCGAACGATTGGTGGAAGGCCACCAAGGGGAGAGTTTTCCCCGAAGGAACGGAGCCAAATTGGACTGTATTCTCTGAAGTGTTTAATGCTAAGTATTTCTCCAGAGCGGCTCAAGAACAGAAAATGATTGAATTCCAGAACCTCCGCCAGAACCAGATGACCATCGACCAGTATGAGGCTGAATTTGCAAGACTGTCCAAGTATGCCCCGAGGATGGTCAAGAATCTTGAGGACAGGGCGAGAAGGTTCAGAGATGGACTGAGACCTGACCTTCGCAGCCCGTTGGTGCTGTTGGACCTACAAGGTTATGATGCAATTTATGAGAGATGCCAACTAGTGGAAAGAGATATGAAGGAAAGAGGAATCGCTGCTGGATCGCGGTTCACTCCTGCCAGGGATAACCGCCAGTTCGGCAAGAGGCCGATGGCGAGTAACCGACGTTTTGTCCCTCTAGCCAGAAGGAATATTGGCAAGCCTGCTCACTAGTCGAACTGGAACTGTCGCTTGTGTGGGTGGAAGCATGGAAATGGACCTTGCCCGAGAAGGACGGGCGCGTGCTTCAAGTGTGGCCAACTGGGCCATCACATAAGGAATTGCCCAAGTCAAGCACCGGGACCCCAAGCTCAAGGAAATCGACCGCCAGTGGGACCGCAGGCTGGAGCCCAGCAGAACAACGCAAATAGGCCGCCAGCTCAAGGAAGGGTGTATGCTGTGGCGCGAAGGGAAGTGGAGAACGCGCCCGGCGTGGTCACAGGTACGGTTACTTTATGTGATCATGCTGTCTATGCCTTGTTTGACCCTGGAGCATCGCACTCGTTCATATCTGCTCAGTTTGCTGATTTGGTTGGAATTAAATTAAGACCTTTGGATGTGATATTGCATGTTACCACCCCATTGAAGGATAAAGTGTTGGTTTCGATAGGCTGTCCCGATTGTAAGATAGTCGTTGGTGGTAGTGAGGAACGGATAAATTTAGCCGTGCTGCCTATGTTTGACTTTGACGTGATTATTGGTATGGATTGGTTAAGTAGGCAAAGGGCTGTCGTTGATTGTGGTAGCAGGGTGATTCATTTCCATCCTAATGATCACCCTAGATTCGAGTTTGTGGGAAGTCAAGGAGGAACCTCAATCCCTTTGATTTCGTCACTTGAGGTGACTAGACTTTTGGACGAAGGATGCCAGGCATACTTAGCTGCCGTAATGGATCCGACCGTAGAGGAACCAAAGCTAGAGGATATAGCTGTAGTACGTGATCACCCTGATGTCTTTCCTCAAGAGTCACCAGGGTTGCCCCCAGAAAAGGAAATAGAGTTCGTGATTGAGTTAGCACCTCCAACGGAGCCAATCTCGAAGGCGCCCTATAGGATGTCCTTGTCGGAGTTGAAGGAATTGAAGGTTCAGATGCAAGAACTGCTGGACAAAGGATTTATTCGTCCAAGTGCTTCGCCTTGGGGAGCGCCAGTCTTGTTTGTAAGGAAGAAGGATGGGTCGTTGCGTTTATGCATTGATTACAGGCAGTTGAACCAGGTAACTATCAAGAACAAGTATCCGTTGCCAAGGATTGACGACTTGTTTGATCAACTGCAAGGAGCTTCTGTGTTCTCCAAGATAGACCTAAGGACGGGTTATCACCAGTTGAGGATTAAGAAGGAAGATATACCAAAGACAGCTTTTCGGACAAGGTATGGGCATTATGAGTTTACGGTCATGCCGTTTGGATTGACTAATGCCCCAGCTGCTTTCATGGATTTGATGCACATAGTGTTTAAGGAATACTTGGATCAGTTCGTCATCGTCTTCATCGACGACATCTTGATTTACTCAAAGAGTCCTGAGGAGCATGAGGAGCAATTGAGTATAGTTCTACAGACGTTAAGGGAACACTCGCTGTACGCCAAGTTCAGTAAGTGCGAGTTTTGGCTTAACGAAGTTGCGTTCCTTGGACATGTCATCTCTGGAAATGGGATTTCTGTGGACCCTGCAAAGATTGAAGCAGTAACGAATTGGCCTAGACCTACGTCAGTAACAGAGGTCCGAAGCTTCCTAGGATTGGCAGGATATTACCGCATGTTCGTGGAAAAGTTTTCCTCGATAGCTACTCCTTTGACGAGGCTGACTAAGAAGGACACACGGTTTGTATGGACGGATAAGTGTGAGAGGAGCTTTCAGGAACTCAATCATCGTTTGACGACTGCACCAGTGTTGACCATCCCTTCCAGACCTGGAGGTTATGAGATTTATAGCGATGCGTTGCTGAAGGGATTAGGATGCGTCTTGATGCAGCATGGAAGAGTTGTAGCTTATGCATCGAGACAGTTAAGACCTCATGAGATGAATTACCCGACGCACGATTTGGAACTAGCAGCTATCATCTTCGCCTTGAAGATTTGGAGGCATTACTTGTGTGGAGAAATGTTTCAGATTTATACAGACCACCAGAGTTTGAAGTACTTGTTTTCCCAAAAGGAGTTGAACATGAGGCAACGTCGATGGATGGAGTTACTCAAGGACTATGATTGTGATATCCTTTATCACCCCGGAAAAGCAAATAAGGTTGCGGATGCGCTGAGTCGGAAATCGAGCATCGCGCATTTGTTGGTTAAAGAATGGACTCTGTTGGAAGGATTAAGGGATTCAGAGTTTAAGCTTGAAGTCTGCCAGCTGTCTTGTCTCCTAGCCACATTGAGGATTGAACCAGAGGTTCATGAGAAAGTGAAAGTGTTGCAATCTACGGACCCCGACATCCAAAAGATCCTGGAAATGGATGCCGCAAAAAGGAAACCCGACTTTCAAGTATCCAAGGATGGGATTCTGAAGTTTCGTGGACGCTTGTGCGTGCCCAGTGACGAGGAACTAAGAGAAAGGATCTTGTCGGAAGCTCATAGGAGCAACTATAGTATCCACCCGGGTAGCACGAAGATGTATCAGAATCTGCATCAGCACTACTGGTGGAATGGAATGAAAGTGGACGTAGTTAAGCACGTGGCGAAGTGTTTGACGTGCCAGCAAGTTAAGGCCCAGCATTGTAAGCCTGGTGGGATGTTGCAGCCTTTGGAAATCCCCGAGTGGAAGTGGGAGCACATCACCATGGACTTTGTTATGGGTTTGCCGAGGAGTCAGAGAGGACATGATTCGATTTGGGTGATCGTGGATAGACTGACTAAGTCCGCACACTTCTTGGCAGTAAGAAAAGATTTCGCGATGGATAGATACGCAGAGTTGTACATGAGGTACGTAGTTCACCTTCATGGAGTCCCAGTGACGATTACTTCGGACAGAGATCCCAAGTTTATCGCTTCATTTTGGAAAAGTCTACAAGAGGCTTTGGGGACGAGACTACAGTACAGCACCGCTTACCACCCCCAGACAGACGGACAATCTGAAAGGACAATTCAGACGCTTGAGGATATGCTGAGAGCTTGCGTATTGGACTTTGAAGGAGGTTGGGAGGATCAGTTACACTTGGTAGAGTTTGCCTATAACAACAGTTACCAGCAGAGCATCGGAATGGCACCGTTCGAAGCGTTATACGGTAGAGCATGCATGACTCCTTTATGCTGGGACGAGGTTGGTGAAAGAAGCATAACAAGCCCAGAATTAGTGGAGCAGTCAGTGGAGGCAATAAGAGTCATAAGGGAAAGATTGAAGACCGCGCAGAGTCTCCAGAAAAGTTACGCCGACAAGCGGCGCAGGCCATTGGAGTTTCCAGTAGGAGACCATGTCTTCTTGAAGGTGTCACTGATGAAAGGATTATCTCGGTTTGGAAAGAAAGGAAAGCTAAGTCCGAGGTACGTAGGCCCTTTTGAAATCTTAGAGCGGATTGGGACCTTGGCCTACAGACTCGCCTTGCCGCCAAGTTTATCACAAGTTCACAATGTGTTCCACGTGTCGATGCTGAGAAAGTATGAACCGGACGTGACTCATGTACTGGACCACGAAGTGATAGAAGTGGACGATCGAGTGTCGTATGTGGAAAGGCCAGTTAGGATTGAGGACAGAAAGGAGCAAGTCCTGAGGAATAAGACGATCCCGTTAGTGAAGGTGATCTGGGAGCACCATGGAACTGAAGGAGCCACCTGGGAAAGTGAGGAAGCGATGAGGCGCCAGCACCCCCATTTGTTTGAGTAGGCGGTTGTAATATAAATTTTGAGGACGAAATTTCTGTAAGGGGGGAAGAGTTGTGACATTCTGAACTCCGACCCTATCTCGAAGCTTATTAATGAATGAATGTCTATCGATGTATTCCAGTTAATCTCGCTCAGAATTGATCACTCTCGAGTCGACTAACCAATGGGGAATGGCCATATAGGATTTAAAGTACGTGGACCAAAGAACTTAACCACGAGTCGACGCTTTGACCATAAGGATCGTCGAGGGAATAATTAGGACCGCTAAAGGTCGATCTAAGGATGGTTTTAGAACGATTTGCTAGTGTCGTGCGATTGGTTCACGGGTGATTCCGTATGACCATGACATGATTTGCGAATTAACCTAAATCGATTCCTAACGGTCGTAACCTTCGGGACTAGTGATTGACCATCGCGATTACATGACAACCAAAGCCGCCGTGGCTCGAGTAACTCTTAAACGTGACATTAGTCGCGGGTCGATACGCGTAACTCCTGAGAGCCGCCCGTTAGTCTGAGACGCGCTGGAATGACAATTGATTGGATTTAGCCATGGATTGGACTTCAAGATTGGAGGCCGGACATTCGAAGATCGCAATGGAGTAAATTTGGACGTCGCCTCATCGGAGAGTTATTAAGATTAGAATTAGCCTTGTATAGGTTAGAAAAGCGAAGTTCGGATCGATGAGCGAAATCGACCATTTTACCCTAAGTTTAGTACCCTTTTCTATTAGTTAAAGCAAGGGCAATTTGGACATTGTCATCTTCCCTACCTTAGCCGAATTTTGGAGGACAATTTGGTCTTTAGCCATTTGAATTATTGGATTAGACTTGCATGACAAGATCAAACCCCATACCAACCCTCTTACACCATGTCATTCAACTACACTATTCTCTTGTACTTCCCCAACTACTCCTATCAATCACTCATTCCCTTGGACCTTGAATGGACAAAGCCTTCACTCTCCCCCTCATTTCTCTCGTCATTCTCTCCCTCTCACGACACTCTCCCTCTCGTCTCCATCTCTCGCTCGCTCCCTCCCTCTCTCACTCTCATTCGCTCTCTTGCCATCACCCGCTCTCTCTCTCGCCAAGCCGCGGCCGATCACCACTTCGCCGCCTCTCTGCCACCTTCGACCACCACCTAGGCGACCCTTCCTCTCCCTTTCACCTAGTTGGACCACCGTTGGAGCCCGTAGGCCGCCCGAGCGTCCCCGTTCAGAACCGAACCGGGGGAGGGGAACCGGGGCTGTTCTTGAAGTGTTTGGGTGATCTTGAGGTGAGTAGCTCTTGGTGCTTAGACAAACACGATATGAGGTTGTAGACTTATGTTAGAAGTGGTATTAAGGATTGTTCTTGGATATTTTGCTTAGAACTCCTAGTGGCCAAACTTCACCGCCGAAGAACCGCCGTGAGCCGCGCCATCTCCACGCCACTTGCCGCCGATTTTTCTTGGACTCTTGAGCTAGGTAAGCTTATTCTAACCCTTAGCTAAGACCTCGTGTGATGGAAATACCGAGAGAGTGTTAGTTGTGATGAGTTTAATGGCTAGTTAGGCAAGAACCGTGGGGGACCGAATCTGACCTTGGGGGAACCGAGCATGAATTTACCTTTTTAAGACTTGTTGTGTTGATTTCATGGTTGAAGTGGGTTAGAGAATGGGTGCTAGTATAGACCGAATCCCTCGTGGCACCATCGGAAGTGATAGGACTTGGTTGAGCTCCTTTATGTTGGCGAAATTCCCCGTTCAAGTCTCTGTAGTCTACGCATATCCGGACCTTCCCGTCCTTCTTCATGACGGGGACGATATTAGCGACCCATTCTGGGTAAGCAATCACTTCGATGAACCCCACTTTGAGGAGCTTCATCACCTCCTCTTCAATTTTCTTTGCCAATTCGGGTTTTGTACGGCTGAGGTTCTGCTTCTTGGGCAAGATGCTGGGGTCGGTTGGCAAAGCGTGTTCCACGATACTAGGGTGTAAACCCGGCATATCCGCATATGACCATGCGAAGACATCTTGGTATTCTCGCAGGAGCTCAATTATTCTGGATGCTTCTGTCGGCGGTAGGCTTTCTCCAATCTTCACCTCCTTGATATTCTCTGGAGTCCCTAAATTCACCGAGGTAGTGCCCTCCGCAGTGGGTGGCTTGGAGTCTTCATAGCGTTTCCAATCAACTCTGATTCCCTCCTTGACCCAGTCGTCTTCCTCTCCCTTGATATGGAGGGTAGCTTCCTTTTGAGAGTTGGGATAACTTAACAACCTGCTATGCATGTGTGGAATGGTATGCCTGAAATGTCATGAAGATGGTTAGTTGACATATAATAGATACGGCTCATGGACGATGCAAGAACAAAGATTAAAACTGAAAACGTGAGATGGGGGCTAGTCCTCATATCATTGGACATCCTTGCCTCCCAAGATTTTGAAAACTGGGAGACGTGTGGGAAATCAGGTCTCAGGGCTTTTCTTTTCTTTTCAACTCTTATTTTCTTTGCATCTTTTCTTTTCTTCTCATTTGGATCATCATCGACCTGATTCGTGGTTCCCCCACATCCCGATTTTTGTATTTTATGAGGATTTTTTGATTTTTTTTTGATTTTTTTTTGTTTTTATTTTGACGTAAAGACATAAAACAAAGGTGATAGTTCGAGGCATCTGATGTATATTCAGATGCATCAGAGGGGGGGTGGAAATTTCTTTACTCAATGACGGACGCGTCGTCGTCGATTCCCTCGATAATGACGTTGACAGAATCTTCCAAGAACAGGCTGGCCAACTGGGGGTCCTCCATTGTAACGTCCACCTTCTCGTCCTTCAGCTACTTAGATGCCTCATCAAAGAAACGACTCAGGGGAGTTTCGAACATCTTTCCCTTGCCCTTCCATGTACTCGACCCTAGGACGCGGCCGCCACGGCCCCTACCTCTCCCATAACCTTCTGGTTGAGAATGTCGATTCGGTCCTCCTTTATAGCCTAGCCCTCGGCGGTTCTTCACTGTTGCCAAGCTAACTGGCTCTTGAATACCTTGGTGGTGCTTGCCTAAACCAAGGCCCGGGATAAAACCGTGTCGCGTCAGTATTTTTCCCGCCATGATCGAGGATTTGGAGCAATTTGGCGGCCTCATGGCTGTACCGGCTGGTACATGCATAATGTACATTCTCTCCGCAGCGCGAAAGCTTGATTCTTCTCCGGACGAAGGTTCCACCAATGGAATAGTGTCGATGTGGCTCGTTAAGTGATCAGCCTCTGAGTGTATGGTGATCAGTTTGTCGTGAACGACCATCCGGACCTTCTGGTGTAAGCTGGAGGGCACAGCGCCAGCCGTGTGAATCCAAGGTCTTCCAAGCAAAAACCCGAATGACGCTGGGATATCCATGACTTGGAAATTGATCAGGAATTTTGTTGGGCCCACAAGGACAGGTAGTTCTATCTCTCCAGTTACCTCGCCTTTAGCCCCATCGAAAGCTCGGATGGTGGACTTCGAGGTTTTGATTAAATCTTCTTTCACCCCGAGGCCTCTGAGCGTGCTTAAAGGGCATATGTCGAATGCGGACCCATTATCTATGAGGACTCGAGATACCCGCTTGCCATGGCACATTGCTGACACGTAGAGAGCCTTATTATGTCCTCGCCCCTCTGGTGGGAAGTCTTCATCTGAAAATGAGACTTGATCTTTCAAGAGGATTGCCCCCACGAAGTCCTCCAACCGGGCCTCATTGATTGTTTCAGGCACGTGGGCCTCATCCAGCACCTTTAAAAGGGCATTTCGATGCTTCTCAGATGTTTTGAAGAGGTTCAAGAGTGAGATCTGTGCAGGCATCTTCCTCAGTTGTTCGACCACCTCGAATTCGCTAGTTCTAATGATGGCTAGGACCTGCTTGGCGTCTTCATCCGTTATTCCCTTCTTTTCAACCTCTCCTTCCTTTTGGACTAGGCACCTCCCGGAGCGAGTAATGGCATCTACTTCACTGGTGCCGTAATTCCAATGCACTGCTTTGGGGTTATAATTCTCTACTGCGGGGAGTGTAATTACCAAGGGTGTCACCCCGTCTTTGTGAGAACTGCTGGCCTCCCCAGTCGCCTCTACCTCGCTGTCACTACGATCTTCTTGTGTGAGGTTGAACTCAGCAAGGTTGATTATCAGCGGGGTCATACCCTCCACCATGCAGATTGATTCGCCTAGGCATGATTCCTCTGAGTCGTACAGATTTCTCCCAAGGTCTATATTGAACACCGCGTTTGTGGTATGGTCAGGTAGTGGATTCTGTTGGATGTTTGGATCTGCTCCATCAAACTTCAGCAAGTCACTGTCGATAAGGGCCTGTATGTCGTATTGTAAGGCCCGACAATTGTCTATGTTGTGTCCCTTTTCGCCCATGTGATATGCACAAGTTCGGCTCTCGTCGAAACCTATGAACCTTGGCGGTGTTGACCTCGGCGGCTTCTTGGCTAACAACCTTGCGTCTAGAAGCTTAGGGAGTAACTTTGACATCGGGACTGGGAGCGGGGTAAAAGAGGGAGGACCCCTTCCTCTTGGTGCTAAGATCCTCTGGGCCGTCCAAGAGGTGTTCCCCTGGGTCGGGGTGGAGTTTTCGAACTTTTTGGCTCTTGGTGGATTGGAAACGAAGGCAACCTCTGTAGTAGATTCTCGTTCTTTCTTTGCGGGGAACGGTCGCTTCGGAGTCACTTCCGGCACACGCCTTTCTCTTATAGCCCACTCGTGTCTTTCCGCCACTTTGATTAAGTGCGCGAAGGTCTGACACCCAGAGGTGTTTAGTTTGTCAAAGTAGTCATACGGCAGCGCTTTCAGAAAGATGTCTACCAACTCATCCTCCGGGATGTGCGGCTTCACCTGAGTGGCGAGCGCCCTCCACCTTTGGGCGTATAAACGAACGCTTTCAGTCCTCCCTTTCGCGGTCCGCAGTAGGTCCTCTCTGGTTGGAGCAGTCAGTGCATTGAACTTATACTGGGATAGAAAGTCTCCTGCAAACTCGTCCCAGTCGTCATATCTTTGTATGTCTAACTCCACGTACCAAGACAGAGCGGCGCCAGCCAGACTCTCTTGGAAGGTATTGATCAGCAATGGCGTGTAATCTGAGTATTTGGCCATCTTGTACAAGTAGTACTTCAGGTGGGTCTTGGGACAGCCTGTCCCATTATACTTCCTTGAGAAATCCGGCTCCTTGTAGTCCACAGGGACCTCAATCTTGGTGAAAGGCATGATTTTATCGTACTTTGACAACTCAAATCCTTGGCTGGTGAGACATTCCTCGATTTTGGCAATCCTTCTTACTCCCTCATCGACCTTGACAGACTTCTCACTCTGTTTCCCTTCTAGGTTGATGATGACAGGCGGGGCTCTTGGCGGTACTTCAACAGTTGGAGCCTGCTCAGTGCCAGGTGCAGCGTTCGTCCCAGCGGGTCCACCTGCGTCGGAACCAGCAGGCGTGCTTGGGTTTGCAGCTTGGTTAAGATCAACTGGCAGAGTGGGCCTGGCGTTAGCCGCGATGAACATGTCCTTCATTTCAGCCAGCATCTGAGTCACTTGGTCTAATCGTGCTTCCAGAGTCTCGAGGCGGGCGTCAACCTGTTCGTGCTCCATACGGGCCTGAGAACGCGCTTGGGCTCGAGTCCTCGTGATTAAGAGTTACCTGCTCGGGAGATTAAAAGTTAGGCTTATGGATACGAGAGATAAATCATGTGCCGCAAAGTGAACGGCGGCCTGATCACGCTGGCGCGGTCTTGCCCCAGTTTGTCAAGGCAAGTATGTCGTTATGCAAAGAGTAATCTATGATAATTAGGATAAGTTCTTTTTGAAAAGATGCTTGGATAATGCATAAAAAGGGCTCCCGGAGGAGTTTGATCACAATGGGAAATGAAAATGCTTGACTATTCTAAACTCGATGGGAGGGCTGGCTCCTCTGTCATCCTCTGATATTGCTGGGAGCCGAGTCTTCAACTCTGGACTTCTTCGCCTTCAGGATAGGCTGGCGGTCCGACGTCTTCCGGTATGTAAGGCTCCACTCCTGGTACATATGGGACGATGTACTCTGGAACATATGGTTCGACTAGGGTCGGCCGGACTCTTTTGAAAGCCCGGATATATTCCTCGGAGGCCCGATGGATGTTCATCTCAGGGTCCAACTGATCCGGCCACTCCACATCCTGAGGCGGGGAGTCTTTCAGTGCCTGTTCTAGGTCATTGATCATCATCTGGAGGCGCGCTTTGGTCCTCTTGGTGATTGGGCCTTGGGGAATGTCGAAGGCGAATTCGTCCGGAGGACTTTGGGGTGGTATCTGCTGCAGCATGCCGAACTGTCTGACGACTCTGATCGGGTAGTATGACACGGCTCCTGTGAAACCCAAGAGAGGAATTGGCCCGCCGGTCTTGGTGGCGATGCGTGCTTTATGCATCTTCGGTCGCCTTAGCCGCCATCGGAGTTGTTCGAGTTCTAATTTTTCTAGGAGTTCGTACCAGTCGTTGAAAGAGCGGTTGGCAATGAGTGATTGGCACTTGAGGAAGGACTGGATAGGGTGGACGTCTTCATCGATTCGAGTGCATCCAGCGCGAAGGTTGAGTTTTTTAAGATGGGAAGTGATCCACAAGAAGAGAAGGCCATTGGAGGCTTGGAAAATGGTTTTCCGGGTGGATTTGGAATCATCCAGTGCGGCCTTATAGCGATTCAGGGATAACAAAGTCTCAGCAAGGATCATATAGGAATAATCCAGTTGGTCACATGCCTGCTGGACTATGTGGACAATGAGAGGGTTGAATGTGGTCCTGGATGTAGGGAATAACACGAATCCAAAGAAGACCAGGATGAAGACCCCTCCGGCCCTGTGGCCAGTGTCAGTGGGTAGGTTCGAGTAATTGTCGAATAGGAATGAGAACGGGAATCTGCCAGAGTTGGACTTGAGAATCCTTTCAATCTCGGTGGTCTTGAGCCGAAGGAACTTGGAGAGCAGCTTGGATGGGTCAAGGCCTAAAGGGGGACGGACTAATTGTCCTTTGAATTCGACTCCGATGACGGCTGTATATTCTTCCACTGTGGGTGTGACCTCCAATCCTTCGAAGTTGAATGTTAGCGTGGTGCGATCCCAGAATCGTGCTGCTGCTTGTATCAGTGCCGGTTGGTATTTGATTTTGATGAGGTCAACCAGATGCCCCAGCCTTTGCTTAACATACGCCTGGTTGGTCTTGTTGAGGCGTCCCCACCAGACTAGCAATTCTCTGCTTGGGACTGGCAGAGTTTGGATATCACCTCTTCCCATCGAGTCTAGGATATGAAAATGTGATTAATTATCCATGGATTACTCGGACATTAGATTCGTTCAAATCATTATTTACCCGTGATGTGATGAGGGTTGAGTTCCCACATTTGGATAAAGGGAATGCCAAACTAGGGTTCCCATGCTAATCCCATCAATAAGCATAACGAATTGGACGAAAATAATGATGTTATGCAGATGATATGCTTATGCATGGCGTGGACCACTTCAGTCATACGTCGCACACACCATGAAATGAGAATTAGATCTTCGCACTTGTGTCGAACCAACCAAGCGTGAGTTCTAACAAAAATTTCAAACGGAAGCGACGTATGATTGAAACAGAAAAGTCCGAATGGTTGGGTGAAATTCCAATGTCGCATTCCGGTATTAAGACGCCTATGAACGACCCGGGAATTAAAGCGCAGGGGATAGGAGGGAGATCCACCGACGGATTCCCCTTACAGACTCAGAAGACTCAGAAAATCGAATAATTCTAAAACACCTCCGGAAAGCGACCCTAAGGAACCTAAAGAGATGCCCCAAGTCAGGTCGTCAGGCGATGTCAGGTGCCCCCCATTGTTCTGTCTAGGTCCAGGTCTCTTTCCTCATCGGATGAAACGGCTATGGGGTGGAAAGGTGACGAATGTCCTTTGGGAGACTCTTCTTCATCTGACGAGATCTCGATAACCTCCGGAGGGGGTGTTGGATTTGCTTGTATCCTGCTGAATATGTCCCTTAACTTCAGATAAATGTTCCACAACCTTTCCCTTTCGTACTCGAATTTATGTTCGCGTTCGAGTTGCTCGGCGGACTTGGTGTAGAAGCAGTCTGTTCCTCGGATAAGATTGCGTCCAGTAAGTGCCCTCCCTTGGATAAATCGGAAGGCGTGGAATCCGTTGAACGTCTCGGTGGCTTCATGACGGACGACGCGTCGCTCGTACTGAAATACCTCCGGGACCTTGGACAGATTTGGGGAGACCATCTCCACTTTATCTAAATTGTAGAATGGAATTAGACCCAACCATCGGACTCGATGAATGCAACATGTTGTGCAACAAATACGAGGCTGCAGGTAAATTAAACAATAATGGAAAGACCTTACCATAAGAGGTATCCAATGATTTTTTGGTTTTAGGTATACCAACCATCCATATGCATGCGCATGAGACAAGTGAGGCTTGACTCTAGAAATTAAAAAGGGCTTAGATATGGAACCTAAAGGCTTCCCCCTATCCGAGTCGATAAATTCGTCCATGAGCGCAATCCACAACAGATGGATAAAAGTCTCGACTTGGATAGAGAGTGGGATCGAATATGGTCAACCCCAGCGCGATCCACGCTAGAGCGTTGCATATCGATCCCTGATCTATGGCTACCTGAAAAGGTGATTTCGCGGCCTGGGTTTGGGCGCTTTGTGCAAAGTGTCGTGATCCTCAAATATGCAGTGAATCATGCACAACAATTTATATATCAATCAGCGCTTCAAATCATCCATATGACATACATTCCTACGCCTATCCTGCATAAGACAATGTTAATCACAGACTACACCCCTTATCACTCCAATCTGCAAAAGCATATAACACCTATCGTGAGCGGACTTACCTCATCTTCAAGAGCGCCTGCATGGTTAGAAAAATCACTCAACATTTTAATTACGGCCTAAGTCCACTTGAGGTCCAGAACCAAGTGTTCTAGAATAGTTCCCCAGTGGAGTCGCCAGCTGTCGCGACCCGTCCGAAATCGGACGCGGCTAATGGATTACCGATCGCGGCCCCCACTCTGAAATGTGGATCGCGGGCCTTAGATCGGCGCGGGCCCTCCCAGGCCCATACCAAATCGCGACGGGAGTGTGTCTTTTGAGGGATTCGACGATAAAAGTCGATCGCTTTCGACCTTAGTGTGGTCGTGGTGGCATGTGCAACTTGTGCATGCATTTGGAGTCGCCACCGGTCTTTCTTGGAGGGTAGACCGGAAACCTTACTGACCGATTGGGAGATATCGATCAGTTCTGCAGAACCAGAGATTTTGGGTTCGGGGACTTGGTTACGTCGGTGTCGTTACCAACGCCCTTTCGGTACCTAACGCGAGTGATTTTCCTAATTAAGATTTCATGCAGGTCAGGTGAGATAGGTATGGTTCGGGTTTCATGCAGATTGGAAGACTATTCCTATCAAATCACAGTCAATATAATGAAAGCGCAAGTCAAGTGCATAAATAAATCATGTCAATGCACATCAATTTCAATCATTGGCCTCCTAGTATAGCCATAAGGGCTTAGGGAAGATATGATTTAAGACTGGGGATAAAATGGGAAGATTCGGGGACAACTAGCCCGAAGGGCAAAATTGTCATTTTGGAAGGTTTGGATACCGAATTACCCAAAATATTCCATGGCCATTTGATTGTGGCCATTTCCCATTTTTGAGAATTTTTTGGAATTTATTGGTTTTTCTTCAATTTTTGGAAGACGATTCGCCCAAAGGGCGAAATCGTCATTTTTAAGAAGGTTCGGGGTTCGAAACACCCGAGATGAGCCTTGGCCAGTTGATTGTGGCCATTTCCTATTTTTTTGAGATTTTCCTGGATTTTTAGAATTTTTTTTGAAGACGGTTTGCCGGAAGGGCAAAACCGTCATTTCTGAAAAGATCGGGGGTCGAAAGACCCGAAACAGGTCATGGCCAGTTGAATGTGGCTATTTCCTATTTTCTGGAATTTTTTAGAATTTTTCTGAATTTTCCGAATTTTTTTGAATTTTTTTATGATTTTTCATTTTTTATTGATTTTTTTATTATTATTTTATTATTTTCTGATTTTTTTATTTATTTAAAAATATTTTCCGGATCGGGTTGGACCCGGCCCGCGCCTCTCGGGCGCCCGGCCCGACCCTAGGGGTCGAAACCAGCCTAAAACGACGCCGTTTTATATTTTTAAACATTTTTCTATTTTTTAACAATTTTTTTGATTTTTTTTTATCTATTTTATTTAATTATCCGAAAATTCCCCGGATCGAACGGCCCGCGTCGTGCCACGTGGCTTCGTCTCGTGCGCCCGATCCTCCACTAGATCGGGCGACTCACAGAGAGCCACGTGGCTCGATCGCGACCGTCGGATCAAAAATCAATTTATTTTCTTTTTTAGAAAAACCCACAAATCGGACGATCAGAACTATGCCACGTGTCCGATTGTGGTGCGTCCGATCATGGTCAAGATCGGACGCTCCATAGAAGGCCACTTGGCACATTCTTGGCCATCGGATCGAATTTATTTAATATCCGAAATTCATTTATTTTATTTTCCCAAAATTACAGGATCGCGACACGTGTCGCGATCCGGACCGTTCATTGCATTTTATTTAAATAAGACTCGGACCGGCCCCACCCGGCTGACGTGGCGCCTACGTGGCATGCCACGTCATCCGTTGACAGTTGACCGGTCGAGGGTCCCACCGGAGAAGACGTCGGAACAGTGTAAATTCCGGCAACTTCGCCGGAAATCTCGCCGGAATCTCGGGACCGAAGCCTAAAACTTAATATTTTTCATCCATTTCTTCGGCATTAAGCCCCACGCATTACCAGCATTAATAAACGACTAACAACACGGCAAGAAAAAGGCCGGAAAACTGTAAACCGGACCTCCACAACTCCGGTTCCGGCGAGCGCTTGAAATTTTTTTTTTTTTTTTTTTTGCGACCAAGCTCGATTCCGTGCATTCGTATAACATCTAAGGGAGGTTTAGTGACTTACCTGGGGTCGCCTAGTCCTCGAAGACCGCCGCTTGCGCCGGTGTAAGCTCACAGTCCGGTCGAGTATGGTGGAGCTCCGGCCACCACCTCCGGCACAGTTTTAATGCAAAAAGGGGGCCACAAGAGGCTTAGAGTCGACTCTAGTGAAGGTTCAAGACCAGGCTCACACGTAATGAGGTTCAAGATGGCACGACCGAAAGCCAAGGATTAATAGGTTCATTTGGATATTTTATCGAACACATGGTACGCACTTAAAAAATGGTGGTCGGAGAGGAAAAACTGACCTGCTCCGAGCTCGACGGCGGCCAAGAAGGCTTCGGTGATGATTGGTGGAGGTTGCTGAAGATCCAAAGAAGCTCCTCTCGCCCGGCGTCCGCTCCAAAAAATCCCCTCTCTCTCGGCCCCTGCTCTCCCTTATACCGGGCCTCCCCCTCGATTTCCCGTGGCCGACCGGCGTCCTCGGCGCGCACCAACCTCCCACTGACGAGGATGGGCCTCCGTGCTCCTGTCCCCCACGCCGGTTCGCCCTTTTCTTCAAAAAAATTGCCGCCCCATCTCGCCTCTGTCCTCCCCTGCCTCACTGTCGGCCACGGTCTGCAACAATGTTGCAGACCCGGTCGGACCGGGTCGGGTCGGGTCTGACCCGACCGGCCCGGTTCGACCAATTCGCTCAAATTGAGCCCCGATTCGACCTATTTTTGTGAAATTGATGGCATAATCGGACTCCTTGACACATTTTCTATCAAATAATGGTATTTTCGCGAATCAATTGATTGAAATTTTGTGAAAACCCCAAATTGTCCCTAGGATCCGAAAGTTAATTTCGCCAAATCGAGGGTATAAACGATCAAATTATTCAAAATTGAGGCCACCAATGTATTCAGCATGATGAAAACTATTGGGTAGAGGTGTTTAATTTTAATGGGTGTGCCCGTGTGAAATTTAATTTCAAAAATTGTAAAACCGGGGACTAAATTGAAAGATTTTTATGCAATTAAGCCATTTTGGCTAAAATTGATCAAATTGGAGGGCAAATTGACCCAATTGCACTTCAAGACTTTAGAATCCAATGTCATAGCTTATAAAAACCAAGAATTGAAAATTAAAAGACTCGAAAGTGATTTTTTAGGCTCGTTTCGGTTTTAGGTTTGTGAAGGAACCCCATGAATCGAGCCAAATTTCCCTAAAGGGGAAATTAAAATAAAATTATTGAATATTTTTGTGTATTTTTCTGACCACGAATGGTATTTTTTCTGATTTTTTGGGTATTTTTATAATTAAATAAATTCCAAAAAATATTAAAAAATTCAAAAAATATTTTTTGTTCAAAATTGGTTCCTAAGGCTAGGCTAAGGCTTCCAAAGTTGATTTTGCAATTTTTTGACCTTTTTTGCTATTTTGAATTAATTTTAGAAATAAAAACTAAAATAAAAGGTGGTCAAAAATCAGGTGTCAACAATCGCGAAGTATGATAATGGCCTCGATTGATTGTGATGTGATGATCTGCCATGATACGGAATTGTGATGTAAAATGGCCGAGTGGTCCTTGTATGGACGATATGCACATGTGATTGTTCTATACTATGATTGGTTGAATTATGAGCCTATGTGCATATAATGCCCTGATGCGTTAAACGCGGGGTTTAGTGATATCCTGATGCGTTAAACGCGGGATAGACTTGAGGCGTTAAACGCGGGTCATGACATGGCATCGAAAACCTGAGGCGTTAAACGCAGGTTCCTTGATTTATTAAGCCTGAGGCGTTAAACGCGGGCTCTGCCATGAGTATTACGATCGTAATAAGTATATACATATATATATATATATATATATATATATATATATATATATTTATGCTATCATCAATACTATGTGATGTTAAGTGCCAAGGTACGAAAGCCAAGCCTAATCTAGATTGGTGAGTGATATGACAATGCATGCCTTGATTGAGTTATTATGTGCCCATTCGCCTGTTTTCGCATGACTGGTCATTGCATGTGTCTGGGTGTGTCTGGAAGTCCCGAGTGCCTAGCTTAGGGTTAGGACTAGCTTATTGAGTTTATCTCACCCCGTCGTGGGACCCACCTTTCAGACCCCAAGTCTTGACCATGCCGTCGCCAGCTTTTGGGGTGCCAGTGATGACCGAGAAGTACGTTACTGAGTACCCAGTGGGCGAGGATGAGGTTTTTATTTATGAGCGTAGTACCGTCTGGGTGGAGGACGGGACAGACCATTGGAGGCCAGATAGGTACGCAGCATGGTGGTATCGAGACGACGTCGCTACTTGGGGACCTCTGCGATCTTTTGACGTGCCTTGGGATATACTTGAGGAGCAGGACCCGATGATCACATACCCACCCGATGGCGAGATTTCTGATCCGATGACCGGCCTCGAGCCAAGCATGAGCCTCCCGGCAGTGCAGCCACAGCATCCCGTTGCAGATGGCGAGGTCATCGAGCCCTCTGATGCCGACGACGTTCCCATGGAGGAGGCAGGGTTCGAGTGGGAGATTGTAGGCGCCGAGGGCGAGCCCATGGACTTAGGGTCCGATTCGGAGGAGGAAGACATCCCAGTGTATTCCGAGTCAGAGCCAGAAGAAGAAGTCCCAGAGGAGCCTCAGCCGGGCGACTAGGTAGAGTACCATCCAGCGGTCGGTGGCGCCTGATCTATCAGCAGCGAGCCTGTCTTCTAGGCCTTGTGGCGACCTTTGACTTTTGGAGTATCCCTTAGGGCAGTGACGCGTGTTCCTTAGTAGATGTCTCTTTTTGAGTAGGCTAACCCTTTTCCTCTAGCCCTAGTTATCTTAGTCGTTCTTGTGTATTTTGTAAAACTGAAAGTTTGTGGTGTAATGGTTAAGTGTCTATTTCCCTCAAGTCATCTTATTGTCTTACGTGTGGAGTTACGTATGTCGCTTTCGCATGTGCATATGAGTCTCATTAGCTAGTGCGATATTTTGGGTCCTGGGCAAGAGACTAGACAGATTGGCAGTAAGGCGATGTTGCGCGCTCGTAAGGGCTCGGGGCGTGACAAGTATCGGAGAAGTCGGGGGTCAAGGACACTCAAAGTTGGTTTAGCCAGTTGATTGTGGCCATTTTCCTATTTTTCTTTATGGTATTTTTTTAAATCTTTTCGCGATTTTTTCTTTTTCTATATATAAAAGAAGACGACGAGATGGGCCGAGCACAATCGACGGTAAATCAGACGAAAATGCGACGAAAGTCTCACTTGAAGTCATGATTTCGACTCAATTTATGAAAAGATTTACCACCGAGGGGTTTTCTCGAGCAATTATCTTTTCTTTTTTTGGTCAAATCTCGGGCAATTATCTTGGTGCTAAAAAAAAAAAAAGACAATCAAGGGAAATTGTTCATAATACGTGAAACCAGGTAGAACCACGTTTCTAAAACAACCAATGGCTTGGAAAATGATCAACCCAGCGCGTCGTAATAGTGTCGTAAAAATGGCAAGTTTGCAGACCAACACACACAAAATTTCACCTAACTTTACGTCTTACTAAGGCGTTTTCATTGACGATTATCTTAGTGCTAAAAAAAACAATCAAATCATACCACGTGAACTTGGGAAATGACCAATTGAGCGCGCCGCAACAGCGTCTTGAAAGTGCTCAGGAGCAAGCCTAGGCTTAGAAAAATTCCCGGACCTCTAGCTTTGCAGTTCACTGAGGCATATTCTCGGGTGATTATCTTAGTGTACAGAAACAATAAGGGAAAACCAATTATACCACATGAAACTAGGTAGAACCAGGTTTCCAAAGCAAATAACAGCTCGGGAAATGATCAATCGAGCACATTGTAATAGTATCTCGAATGTGCCCAAACGCAAACCCAGACTTAGAAAAACTCTCAACCTCTTGCCTTATAGCTCACAGATGCGTTTTCAGTAGGGGTGTCAATAGTTCAGTTCAGTTCGGTTATTTAAATAACCGAACTGAACTGAACTATTAGAAAATATGCGCGAACCGAACCAAAACTCATCCGAACTGAACTGAACCAAATTGACTAGTTCGGTTCGGTTCGGTTCAGTTTAGTTTTTGGTTTTTTTTTTTTTTCATATCTCACCCTTCACAGCCCAATTGCTATTTGCTATTGAAATTCAAGTGAGCTAATAATTGATTACTTTTTTTTTTAGGATTTCAAAGTGACCAAACTCATTGGTGATGTAACTCCATTTTCCTATTTTAAATCAACTCTTGCTCAGGTTCAACAAGATTATTACGTTTTTGATTCGGACCAGCAACGTTAACCAAAGCTTTTTCCCTTGAACCAGTCACAGACTGTGGATTCGTCATCATCTATAAACCAGGTAATGTCCGATTCCCTGAGTTGCTCAATTTCAGCTGAGGTTGAAGCCGAAATGTATTCTCCTTTATGAACCCATGTTTTTCAACTTGAACCTCACTGAGTTGGTTTTCGTTGATTCTGTACTTCATTCGTTATAACTCGCTTTTGAGTCAAGCCATGAGTCCGTGTTTTTGGATAGCTATGATTTGTTCCCCAATCCATCGCACACCACCTGTTCAATGATAAAATGCTTTTAAAAACTCTAGCTTCCATTTTTTTCCTCTACCTGAAAGTTTATTGGCCTAGATTAAGTCACGTCAATTTCTTTGCAAGTCATTCTCAACGTCTTCCTTTTCTCTGTCTCTGTTTCTGTCGCTGCCTCTGTCTCTGTCTCATGCTCCATATTCTCATGGTTACGAAATGGCAGTCGATTTTTGTATAGTCTTCGGTTGGTAGAAGGCGACAGGAAGACTTCCTCGTTCTATTTTCCCCTCAAAATTAGCCATTGCTTTTATATTTGCCAATGATTTTGCGTCTGTGTGTGAGTTCGTCAGGAAAAGGCATGGAGCTTCTTCGGATTGCAAAGCTCAAGAATTACGCAAGAATTACGGCCGAGACCGATGGATGAGAACTTAGCCCAAGAAAGCTTCGCTGTGATCGATGACAAGGATGCCGCCGCAAAGATCAGCATCTCTTCTCGAACCACGACGGGACGTCGAGCTCTGCAGGAGAGTTACGGGCATGGACGGAGAGGAAGGGGGGAGGGGGTCTAGGGTTCGAGAGATAGAGAGAGAGAGAGCTGTGTGTTTCTCGCAAAATGACGCTTGAGAGAGAGAGAGAGAGAGAGGGGGGGGGGGGGGGATATAAACAGTTCGGTTCGGTTATTGAACCGAACTGAACCAATAAAAACTGAACCAATAACAAAATTGTAGTTTTTTTTACTAACTGAACTAAGAACCGAACTGAACTGAAATTTTCCAAAATTTCAGTTCAGTTCGGTTCAGTTCAGTTCTTAGTGCGGTTCGCAGTTTGGTTCTGACACCCCTAGTTTTCAGAGGTGATTATCTCAGTGCTCACAAACAATCAAGGGAAACCGATCATAACATGTGAAACTGGATAAAATCACATTTTCAAACACAATCGACAGCTCGGAAAATGATCCACCCCATGAGATAATTTATCGAGTCATGATTTCGATATGCTCTCGTGGCCTTGATAAATTTTTATTAAAGTCATAATCTCGATTTGCTCTTGTGGCTTTAATATTTGTGATCTAAATATTTTTTCAGTCCAAAATCTGGATTTTCCCTTGTGGCCTGGATTTTTATTCAACTCATGATTAACCTCATGAGATAATTTATCGAACCAAGATGGATTTACTCTTGTGGTATCGATAAATTTTTATTAAAGTCATAATCTCGATTTGCTCTTGTGATCTGAATATTTTTCCGAGTTCATAATCTCGATTTGCTCTTGTGGTTTTGGTTCATGTATCAAATCGCAATGTATATGCTCTTGTGATTTTGATCCCTTGCCAATTCGTGATGTATACGTTCTCACGATTTTGGTCCTTTGCCTAATCATAATGATACGCTCTTATGATTATGGTATCTCTATCAAATCGCAATGTATATGCTCTTGAGATCTTGATCCTCTTATCAAATCACAATATATACACTCTTGTGATCTTGGTTCATTTTACTAATTCATGATGTATATGCTCTCACGGTCTTGGTTATTTATTTATTTATTAAAATCGCAATGTATGCGCTCTTGCGATCTTGATCCCCTTTTCAATTCACAATGATGCGCTCTTATGATTTCAAAAAAAAATATTTCAACTCTACACATATCTTGCACTGTCCCACATCAGAGGGAAATCTCTAGTAACGGATAAGGCCCCAGGACCTTAAGATCGTCTTGTGATCTTGGTTCTTCTTCCGGATTCACAATGATATACGCTCTTGTGATCTTGGAAAATATATTTCAACTATATACATATCTTGCGCTGTCTCACATTGGAAAGAAACTTTTGGTAACAGATAGGCTCAGTACCTTAAAATCCTGGCGTTTACTAGAATTCTGGAAATTAAGGGAATCATTAGTATTATGAGATACTTGGTAAAACAGGTGTTTTCATATGCGATTCATGTGGAAGCTCCTCTAGTTCATTTCCCGAAAGAGAAGAGTCTTGACATATGTTATTTGTAGTCTTGCATATCACGCATCATTTCCTTTGCATCAGAAAAATGGGATTAAGACTCCCGCCCAAAAAGTATATAGATCATTCATTCACTTCCATTTGCAAAATTTAGGTTTTCACTTTTGTTTTTGAGCAAAACCTCTACGAGCCTCCACTCAAAGAAAGGCAACGGTTGACATCCAAAATTTTGGTTTTCTTAAATCATTCATGTTTCATAAAAAATGAGAATTAACTTTAGTTCTCGCAAAAAAATAATAATTCTCATACATAACATATTTAATTTTTCTCACTCATGCATTACATTAGCGTTCATCTGCATCAGCTGCGCGAGATTAACTTGATTTGACAAGCAACTGGACTAGAGTAATAATCAGTTGATTTTTGGCTATGATGGGATAGGAAGTGCCGGAAAATCAATGGGGCATGGACCTTTTTATTTTATTTTATTCAATTCAGCCCATTTTAGCTCATTTAAATGTTCAAGGCTTTTATTTAATTGATTCTTATTTAATTAAAGCCCAATTTGAGCTCGAATTTGCGCAATTGGACCCATAAGGCTTTTGGAATTTTAATAGAATAAGACTCTTGAATTTCAAAATTTTAAATCCTACGTCTAAGAGTTGATCCTATTAGGATTATTAATCTAACAGTCCAGATTGAGTCTTAGTCATATTAGGTTCAGGAGACCCTAAGTTCTATAAATATAACATTATGTCTAGGGTTGTGGGAGAGGTTCCACTGACATTGATACATGTTCAGAATTTGAGAAAAAAATCATGAGAGAGAGGGAAAAAGGGAGTTCCTCGGCTGCCTTGCTTTTCCCTGCGATTTTTGGAGCTATTACTGTGGGTTTTACCATATTACTGCGGTTCAGGAGTTTATTACTGCAACTTTCACTCTATTACTGCGGTTTTGGAGTTTATTCCTACGGTTTTCTAGCCTATTCTTGAGGTCTTTGCATTGGTGTTCAGGCGAGTTCAAACTACTATCCATGTCGGTTGATCTTGGTTGTTTGGTACTCGAAGTTACTGCTATTCGAGGCTGCTTAAGGTACAGATTTTTGGACTCAATTCAAGCTAATATCTCTACACTTTTGTAGGTTTCATTTGATGACGTTTTGAGTTGAAAAAAAAGTTATTTTGCTACGATTCACATGCTGTTTTTATGCTGATTGATGCTGTTTTGTCCGAATCAAAGCTGTTTTTGCACGTTTTATGATCGCTAACCATGCAAATTTTTGTAGGAGCATAAAGGTAAGTATTTTACGTGTTTTAGACGCTGTTTTGCATGGATTCAAGGTTGTTTGCTTGCTGTTCTTCGGTGTAAACACTGATTTTTTCGAAAAAAAATTCAAAGAATGACTTTCACATATTGAAACTCTAATTTTTATCACAAATTTCGAAAATAGGGTTTTAATTGGACTCATTGAACACATTTTCAGAATAAAAAAAATTCTAAATCTTAATTAGGAAATTTTATTTCCTAATAGGCAACGTCTATGTTAAATTGGATAAATTTATCCGTTGCCATTCGGATACGACCCTCCAGTAAAGATGGGAATTTAGTTAATCTGATCTATCGTCGTTTAGATTTGATTCACTATCTTCAAAAAGTCGAATTTAGATTTATGAATATTTTTTTCAAAAAATTACAAGAAGATGAGGTTTGATTTGCTTCAATTTATCTGGATTGCTATCTTGGATTACCTGAGTGGGTTGATATTCTGTGCTTGATCGATATCCTGTTTGATTTAAATTTCCTGATAAGCTTTTAAAAAATTCCTAAAAATTTAGTGAGATATGGTTTCTTAAAATCATATCTAATTAAATCTTTATGAAGATAAAGTTTTCTAAAAGCTTTATCTCATTAAGTTTACCTTGAAATTTAGGTCAAGAGAATCAAACCAGAATATTCTTAACTTGGCCGAAAATGAAAATAAAAAGAAACAGAAAATCAACTCATTGTCGTCTTGTGCGATTTCATGCATATTTTGAATGACTCACGTCATCCTCATGCACATTTTCGAATTTGATGTCCTCATATCTTGCATATTCATTTTATATTTTTCAAGTATCATATCTTGCATTCCATATTTTGAAAATATTACTTGCATGTCTTTGAGTTATGTTTATTTCATGCATCTTATATTGCCGAAAATAAAAATCTGCTCGTTTGAGATCTTTTTTTCTTTTCTTTTTTTTGCTTCGTATTTTCGTGTATCATGTATCCTTCATCCATATTTTCAAAAAATTAGCACATATTATCCATGCATTCATATTATTGTGCATCCCATTATGTCACGCTCCAAGTAAAAAAAAAAAAAAATCATCCATATTGCATTATAATATGTCATCTTCGCACGTTGCATGTTTGCATCACATTCTTATTTTTACCATGTCTTATTTCGCATGTCTTTCATTTTAGGTTAATTTGGCACAATTGATTTGTTTAAATAAAAAATTCGCATGTTGTTTAAGTTAATTAGAAATTTTGCATGTTATGTAGTTTGCACGTTTATTCGTGTAGCTTGCATGTTTAACTTGATTGTTTGCATGGTTATTTGAGTGTTGTCGTCATGTGATTTTGTATGCTTAATTTAGTTAAATTCGGCACGTAGTTTTAGTCTACGTATCTTGCATGCTTGCATTTGCATTTTCGCATATCACATAGGTTATTTTTTTTTTTTTTGCACATCATGAATTGCATTCACCCAAAAGCGAAAACATAAAAAAAAAAAAAACCCTCATTTGAATTTAAAGTGAATTCAATTAAGTTTGAGTTGCCGACCTAGGATATCACATGGAATTAAGGTACCGAAAGAGCATTAGATTTAACTAGTTAATGTAATCAAGTCCCCGAATCCTTAAACTATGGTTCATAGGAATAAGAATAGTCATTCCGCTATTTTATTTAGGTTTCTAACCAACCTACCATAAATGGTTAATGGCTATGTAGCACTGACACGACACGTCGATACGTGATTTCTAAAAAAATAGAGAATTTCGACAAGCTGAGACACGTTGTATATTAAATATATATTTTAATAGTGTTAGGAAATTATATTTGATCTTGAAGGAAATAAAATTCACATACTTTGTTGAAAAGACTTTGATTTGTACTTTTGAGGAATTACTACAAATATATCTCTATTAACGCTTTTATTTTGATGGACAGGCAGAATTCGTGACACAGGCAGACTGATACGAGAATCATGACGAGATATATTTTGATCTTTGATTTATCCTCATTGTTTAATCAATATTATTCTTGATTATCTTAGCAGATTATATTTCCCCACTATCAATTATCTTGTTATGATTGTTTTTCTAAGTTAAATTGATTAACCATCAATCACAAAGATATTCTCATTACTTTCCATATGAGGAATCTTGATTGATTGTCAATTACCTTTTAGATAATTTCTTTTATTTGAAGCTTGATTTATGGAGTTAAGGATTTGATTGTATGGGCGAGCAAATCCTCTCAAATCTCTGATTGCTCTTACCTCAACGATTTGTGATCTTTATTCAACAATCAACCAACGGCTAGTTTTGGAGATTGATCCTCGGGTGATTCTATCCAGCGGGAAGCGATTCGTGATCTTTATTCAACACTCAACCAACGGCTAGTTTTGAAGATTGATCCTCGAGTGATTCTGTCCAGCAAGAAGCTTGGAGGATGTGAAGTATATAAAGAACACCAAGTTCGAAAAGAAGTAAGAGAGATCAAGAGATCAATACTCATATCTCAATAGAGCTTCATCTATTTCAATTATCTACCCGTACTTGAAATGAGATATTGTGAGAGGTGTTATACAAAGTCAAGTGTGTAGAGTGAGATAGCTTTGGTAGAGGCAGAGCTCGCTTTTGTTGGAAGTGCTTGTATTCAAGCAATCACATCTCTCTGTAATCTCTTACTTGATTACTCAGTGGAATCCAGCCAGTAGGCTGTTAGTATGGGAGAGTGAGCGTAGGCTTCATAAAGCCAAACCACTATAATCTGTTGTGCATTGCTTTCTACTCTCTAGTCGCAGTCGCATCTATTTACTATCTGGTAGAAGCACTACGTGACTCTACTAATACACGTTCTTCTATCGAACTCAATATTTTCAATTCCGTATTATTTATCGAAGTTTGATTAAATACACATATTCACCCTCTCTAGGTGTATAGCCTAACAGGAACATTGCGATCAAAGAGAAATTTGTGTCCCACATTGGGCAAAAAACAGAGAAAGTGATAAAAAGCTTTATACACTGTTCAAAAGTAGGTGTTGTGGTGAAGGGAAAATCTATCCCACATCGGCCAAAAACAAAGAAAGTGATGGAAATCTTATTATAGAAAGGGCGCACTGCAGTTTTGTAAGTGGCCAGGATGACTGGGCAATGAGGGAGGCCCGAAAGCCCATTGGGCTAGTTTGTAGTGCAAGATTTGCTGAACCTAATTTTGGAACGCAGGACATTAGGATGCGCGTCCCAGCATGGCGTGTCCGATGCATGTCCGACACGCACAAAATGCCCTAGGACGCGTGTCCGTGCTATGTAGGTTAGTGACGACTCCGAATTCTAAATCACGTTTATAGATTATTCGTTGTGACCTTTGCCCCCGTTTTGGGCCCATTGGGCCTTCCGTTTCTATAAGCTTCAGCTTATGTATTGTTGCAAATATGAGTATAATAGTTGCAAATTTTGATGTGGGTGGGACCGGTGTTTACAATAGGGGTGAGCAAAAAAGACCGTCCGGACCGGATTGGGACCGATGGTCCGGTTCCCAGTTTTAGAGGAATCTGGTCCGGTTCCCGATTCCTAAAATTGAAATTGGTGATCGGGCTATCCGGTTCCCGGTTCTAGGCCTAGGACCGGACCGGACTGGACTGGTTTTTTTTTTTTTTTTTAAAGTAAACCTAATGTTTACTTGTTTAAGTTTAGGGTTTGCTTCGCAGATCACTTTTCTTACATCTTTTCTTTGGAGACCTCTTTTCTTGCCTTTCGCGTTCCTACTTCATGAACTCACTTTTTGGTTCTTGTGATGGACGTATATGATAAGTTTTGGGATTTAAACTTGACTGGACCAAAACTAAACCTTTGCGATTTTTTTTTCGCGAACACCGGTTCTCGATTCCAAGGGTGTCCGATCCGGTCCGCGGTTCCAAAAAATGGGAACCGGGACTATCGGTCCGGCTCCTGATTTTTTTTATGGGAACCAGATCGGATCGGAAGCCGCTCACCCCTAGTTTGCACATAGAAAAGATATTCCAAACCTTTCTCGTTTATATCACTTCAGAAAATAAGTTGACAAAAGAAGTTTCTACCTACAAAAATGTTTAGGTGCGAGTTGCAAGTATTAATGGAAACATTTTTCATTGATTCAATGTATTTCCAGCTATATAAAAGATCGAAATTAGAAAATCATTTTCAAAACATTTCTTTTTCATGCATACGTTGAGCTGCGGCGCTGGTCTATTCTTCTTCTGACGAAATCTTGAACGTTATGTTTTTTTTGGCGCGTTCTTCATTTTCATTATCGATGAAAATCAACCACGAGCACAGTGACACGTTGACCAGATAAAATTTCAAAGTAATTGCAATGGAGGATGCATACATCGATTAACAGACCTCACCGCGAGACACAAACACGTTATACGGATATCTGAATTCGCTTTTAAATCATTACCATTCAATTTGATGATCGATTTAGATAGGTATAACATCACGAATTACATGTCACAAGATCAACGGAATGGTGCCAGAGCCACATGTGCATGGACAATGGTGGCTTTTTGGAGAGATTTAGTTAATTTTTTGGCTCTATTTATTTCGCGAAAAATAAATAATTTAAAAAAATTTATAAAAATATCGATTGTATCACTTGAATTAATTAATCAATAAAAGGCAGGTTATAAACGGATCTTGGGCTAGGGCCTCAGCTCACATATGGGGGTCGTCAGACTTTCACAATTTCATTCATTGGACAAGAACCTCACAAGGCTCACATTCATTCAACTTACACAGACTCTAGACCTGCACTGGAGGCTGGCTCCCGGCATCTGGGCTTGAACCGGCGGAGGCCACCAATCTCCGGCCCCTCTCCCTCCGGCTATTGTCCGCGAACTTCGCGCTCGCCTGATGGAAGCCGCTTTCCCGCTCCTTGCCGCTCCACTCCGACAAGTAGTACTCCTCCTCTGTACCGCCCTTCCCTGCGGACGGGCCGCAGAACATGCCACCCCACTGCGGGAAGTATATCAAGGCGATCGGCAGGGAGCAGCATATGATCATGATGCCCATCAGAGTTATTCCCATCTCCTTCGAGTACCTCGATCCCTTGAAGAATATGAGTTGGGTCACGACGGCTCCGACGTTGCCCCCTCCTCCGGTCATACCAGAGATCAACCCAAGCGACCTAAAATTACGTGCGCACAAAAGGTTTAAGGAAATCTTTCTGATGAATTAAAGCAAGAAGTCGAACAGGGCTAGCAATGTTGGACACGACCCGTTTACATGACACGAGATAAAACATAGAACACGACATAATGCGATCCGCCTTATTTTTAATATGTTGACACGAATTGACACGAACGGAGCCATGTTATTCTTAAAATAGAAAAAAAAAAAGAAGAAGAAGTGAAAAATGAGAAAAGTCTTACCTCCGTGAGACGAAGGGAACCACACCAAAAGTGAGCCCGCAAGCCGCCTGGCAGAAGATAGAGAAGCCGATCATGACCACGATGGAGGCGCCCAACGACCCGATCCGTCCCAGGATCACGCACAGCACGCCTCCTATCGTCTGCACAGCCCACAGCGTCCACAGCCGCCCCCTCATCCCGAACCTCTTCCCCACCACGTCCGAGATCACGCCGCCCATCGGCCTCGAGAACAGGTTCGCCAGCCCGAAGCTCGCTGCAACCATCCCCGCCGTGTGCAGGTTCAGGTCGAACCTGTCGTAGAAGTACTCGGCGATGATGTTGTCGATGGTCAACTCCACCCCGAAGCAGTACCCGTAGGTCAACGCCAGTATCCACCCTCTGTAGTTGGTGACGCCGTGGTAGAGAACCTTTGAGAACTCGTCCTTGGGCTTGTCCCCACCCTTCTCGAGCTCCTTGAAGTTGCCGTCCGGCATATCCTGGCCGAAGAGGATGACGGCGAAGGCCGACAGGGTCTGGAACAGGGCAGGGATGAGGAAGGCGATCCTCCACGCGGTGAACTTGATGGCGCCGAGGTCGCGGATGATGGCGAACACTAAGGGCATGATGAGCTGCGTGGCGCCGCCGCCGAGGTTGCCCCACCCTCCGGCAACGCCGTTGGCGGTACCAACAACGTTGGGGGAGAACATGGAGCTCATCCAGAACTGGGTGGAGACGAAGGTGGCGAGGGAGAAGCCGATGAGGAAACGGAGGACGAGGAAGGAGGAGGGAGAGGAGGCGAGGGACATGCAGAAGACGGCGGGGGCGGTGAGGAGTATGAGAGAAGCGGAGGCGAGGCGGGGGCCGAAGAGGTCGCAGGCGGAGCCCATGGCGACGCGGGCGAAGACGGCGCCGGAGACAGAGGCGATGCCGGCGTTGCCAATATCGGTGGCGGTGAGGTTGAGGTCGTCGCGGATGATGGGAATGAGGGGAGGGGCGGCGAAGGTGGAGACGAAGCAGGCGAAGAAGGAGACCCAGGAGAGGTGGAAGGCCCGCATGTGGGGCTTGGCGGCGGAGAAGAGGCGGAACTCGGTGGCCTTGTGGTCCGAGTCCACCGGGAGTGGGAACTTCTGGGGCGGGGGAGAATCCATGTTTGCTGTTGACGCCTCTCTCTCTCTCTCTCTCTCTCTCTCTCTCTCTGACTTTGGAAGAAAGTGTTGGATATATTGTGAATATAATCCATGTAATATGTTCACATACAAGCTCAATAGGTGAAGGCTTGGTTATTAGGGTCCATTTGGGCTGGAGCCCAATAGCTTGCTTATATATATTCTAGGGTTCGCCCTACGTTACCTGTTGAGCATTCCAAACTTGATGTCTCAAGGTGTAATACTTCAAGCAAACACTTTCTACTCTCTCAAAACCCATTACCTCCAACAATCTTGAAGTATTATCTTCGGGTGTCGGATTTGAGCGAGCAAGGTGTCTACTTGAAGGTCTCGTCGAGACGAACTCGTAGGTACGAACTACTTTCGATTTCGACGGTTGGTTTGGCCAAGATCTGAGGTTGAAGATTCGGGTTTTACTGTAGCACCCGAAATCTTTGAATCAAGATTTCAGAAATTATAGCTAGTTTCAGAAAGTGAGACCACTTGGGTTTTGTTCGTCTCGTCGATACGAACGTTTTGAGTGGTCACTCGCGTCGAACGGAGGTCGGACGAAGGAGATACGGCCGTCGGAAGAAACACTGTAGATTGAAGATTACTGTAGCTCGAAGTTACTGTAGATTGAAGATCACTGTAGCACTCGGGATTCACTGTAGCACGCGGAATTTACTGTAGCACCCGAATTACTGTAGCACCACGCGGGTATTGTATTTTCGGTGTATTTCCAGGCGTATTTGTGGAGTATTTTTCGACGTATTCCCAGTGTATTCCCGGAGTATTTCCAGGTGTATTCCCGGCGTATTTCCAGTGTATTTCTGGCGTATTTCCAGCGTATTATGGCGTATTTTCGACCAACTTTCAGCGAGTTTCCGACGACAAGGGCAGTCCATCTTAAGGTGTTTGGGCGCTCCGGACTCAATTTTGGGGTCAGTTTTGGCAAATTCCATCTCTACAGAGCAGTTAGACCAAGGTTAGAGGCATTATTCGACTTTGGGAGCTTCGAGGACTCCAAGGTGCACTCTTTCTAACTCTTTGCTCTGATTGGAATGACAAAACATAGTTCCTATGATATTATAAAGCTGCAATCATTTGATGTCACTGAATTTCATGGTTGGAAATTGCACGTTCAATTTGGCATGAAAGAGCGTGAAATATTCTACACTGTTTTAAGTGACTTTGCATCTACCACTGAGGATGTCGATGAATATCAATGGAACAAAGATGAAGATTTTTGTAGAGATTACTTGTTGAATTCTCTAAATCCTCGTCTAGCTATGACTTATAGTGAGTATAAGACGGCGAAAGAGATATGGGATCACTTGAACACTCAGTTCCAAAAGCAAGATGGGCTCTCTAAAACTCTCCTAGCGGAGAAGTTCTTTGATTTTAAATTCAATACGAATTCGAGTGTCACCTCACAGTTAGTTGAACTTGAGAACATGAGGAACAAGTTGAAAGAGGATAACTCTGATTTGTCCGATAATCTCTTTGTCGGTCTTGTGTTGAGTAAGCTACCTGCTGAATGGAGTTCTTTCAAGACTGAAATGCACAGACAGAAAGAACAGATGGGACTTGATGAACTAAAGAGGTATATTCATATTGGGGATCAAAACTTTTCTAGGAAGAGTTTGGAACAAGCAGGACAACAAAAGTCAGTTGCCAACTTAGTTTCACATTCCTATAAACCTCTTAAAAGATTCAAGTCACCAAAAGGTGAATCTTCTTCACAGTTAGAGGCCAAAAAGACTATCTTCAAAAGAAAGAAGAAGGGCAAGTGTCATAACTGTGGAAAGTGGGGTCACTGGGCAGCAGAGTGTAAGCTACCAAAGAAGCCAAAGAAAGACACACCACAAAATGAGGCTAATATACTAGTTAATGAGTCTGAGCCTCAAGCCTTTATTGGAATGATGAAGGATGGAAAGGCCAATGTCTCTTCTGAGTGGTGGTTGGATAGTGGCGCTACCTGTCATGCTACAAATGACAAGAACTTACTCACTGAGGTCACAGAAGTGAAAGACACCGTAGAAAATTGCAATGGTGGTAAGGCAGAGGTGACTCATGCTGGAACTGCAAATTTGGTGCTTTCTTCAGGTAAATTACTAACTCTTAAACATGTTAGAGTAGTACCTTTACTGAAAAAGAATTTGATTTCTATGAGTTTACTTGATAAAGCTGGTATGTCCTTTTCAACTATGAATGGTAGAGTAACTTTATCAGTTAACTCATGTTATTTCGGTTGTGCATTCATGGTTAATGGCATGTATAGGTTGAGTTTAGATACTGATAGCATAAACCATGTGAGTTCTACTTTGATTGATCCAAAGTTATTACACAATAGACTTGGACATGTGAACTACAGGAAAATGCAACATCTAGCTAAAACTCACAACATTCCATTGGACACCTCTATTCGATTTGACAAATGTGAAGTGTGTGCACAAGCTAAAATCACTAGAAAACCTTTTAAGTTGGTTTCTAAAAGCACACAACTTCTTGAGCTAATACATTCTGATCTCTGTGACTTTAGAAATTTCGTCACAAGAGGTGGTCGGAAGTATTTGATAACATTCATAGACGATTTTTCAAGATATTGCCATGTCTATTTGTTGAAATCGAAAGATGAGGCTTTTGAGAAGTTTAAGATTTTCAAGTCCAGAGTAGAAAATCAACTCAACTTGAAAATTAAAAGGCTTAGGAGTGATAGAGGAGGAGAATATACAATGACAGGGTTCAAGGAATTTTGTGCTTCAGAGGGCATAATACTTGAAACTACCGCTCCTTACTCACCCCAATCAAATGGTGTTGCAGAGCGTAAGAACAGAACGTTAACAGAAATGTTAAATTCAATGCTACTTACAGCTGGCATGCCTTCCTCCTACTGGGGAGAAGCAGTTCTAACTGCTAATCACATCCTGAACAGGTTGCCACACTCTAAGTTGTCTATGACACCTTATGAGATATGACATAAGCATCCTTGTAGATATGATACTCTTAAAACTTGGGGCTGTATTGCTTATGTAAGAATACAAGATCCTAAGAGAACTAAGGTGGGACCTAGAACAATTACTTGTGTATATCTAGGTAGTGCAGAAGATAGTGCTGCAGGCAGGTTTTTGGATCTATCTACTAACGCAGTGATAGAATCTAGAGATGCAGAATTCTTTGAAAATAAGTTTCTCAAAGATCATGGATTGAGTGTTTCTGGATCTACAGATATGATTACAGAGTCTAATGTAGAATCTGAAACAGGCCCTTCTGGCACTAATCCCACACAACTGGTTGTTGAACCATATCCAATTAGAGTATCTACAAGAGAGAGAGTTTCTAAAAGTTTTGGTAAGGACTTTGTCACTTATCACCTAGAGGATGATCCATTCTCCTATCAGGAAGCAATGAGATCTAGGGAATCTCTACTTTGGGCAGAAGCTATAGATGATGAAATTAACTCTCTGCTACAGAACCACACTTGGCAGCTAGTCAATTTGCCAAAAGGGGCTAAGGTTATAGGCTGTAAGTGGGTATTGAAGAAGAAACTGAATAGTGATGGATCAATAGCTAGATACAAAGCACGTTTAGTAGCTAAAGGCTATAAACAACAGAGTGGAATAGACTATTTTGATGTCTATTCACCTGTGTGTCATCTATCAACTATAAGAATTATTCTTGCTTTGTCATCTATTGAACACTTTGTAGTGCATCAAATGGATGTAAAAACAGCTTTCCTAAATGGAGAGTTAAATGAGGAAATTTACATGGAACAACCGGAAGGGTATGTCATGAAAGGACTTGAGGACAAAGTTTGTAAATTGAACAAATCTTTGTATGGTCTTAAACAAGCACCTAAGATGTGGCATCTTAAGTTTGACAAAGTGGTAAAGAGTTATGGCTTTCAGTCGAGTTACTCAGATAAATGCATTTACCATCGTTCTATGTCAAATAAGATAGTTATCATTTGCTTGTATGTTGATGACATGTTAATTCTTGGCTCCGATCATTCTGTAGTGAGTGACGTGAAAGCTACTTTAGCTAAAGAATTTGACATGAAAGATCTTGGTATTGCCAATACCATTCTTGGTATGAAAGTAAGCTTTGAAAGGCAAGTCGTCTCCCTTAGCCAGACTCATTATATTGAGCAGCTACTTTCTACCTGGGGATACAGTGAGTGTAAACCGATTGAGACACCATATGATTATAATAAAAGACTGAGTCCCAATGAAGGGACCAGCGTGGATCAGTTAAAGTACTCGAAACTGATTGGTAGTCTCATGTATGCTATGAGTTGCACTAGACCTGACATAGCCTTTACAGTTGGCATGCTGAGTCGTTTCACTAGTAATCCTAGTAAAGAGCATTGGGATGCCATCAATAGGCTGATGAGATACCTTAAAGGTACTAAAGATTATGCTCTATGTTACTCTGGTTTTCCTCCAACTGTGGATGGATATTCTGATGCCTCATGGTGCTCAGAGATTGGAAATAGTAAGTCCACAAGTGGATATGTATTCACGTTGGGTGGAGCTGCTATTACTTGGAAATCCAAAAGACAGACTTGTATTGCATTGTCGTCTATGGAATCAGAACTCTTTGCTTTAGCTTCAGCCGGTGAAGAGGCAGAGTGGATAAAGAATCTGATTATGGATATTCCGTTATCTCGGCTAAAGATAAATTCTTTAAGCCTGTTCTGTGATAATCAAGCGGCAGTCCAAGTCGTCAAAAATGCTCTCTTCAATTCAAAGAGAAGACATGTGAGACTGAGACATGCATTGTTGAATTATCTGAGAGAACAAGGAGTTATCACCTTGATCGATGTGAGATCGAAGGATAACTTGGCCGATGCTCTCACAAAAGGTTTGTTTAAAGATCGATTATTCAAAACAGTGAGGGAAATGGGGTTAAAGATTTTGAAAGATAAGTCTTAATTACCATTTACTTACCTTCTAAATGTGTGTTTTGAATTATCGAATCTTCTTTTGTTGGCCAAAATGATAAGCACATTCTATGTGTTTCATCGATGTTCATGGTTGCCGATAAATCTGAAAAGGGTTAGTTGTCTCATTCCAAACTTGATGAAGATGGCTTTAACCTGATTCAAAGGTTCTATCTGGGAAGCTTGTGTCATTCCAAACTTGATGATACAATCCGACCAGGTTTGGACTATCCTTTGGTTAAATGATCCCATTCCAAACTTGATGCGAGATTATTTGACTTTAAGGAATCAGTAATTGTGGCATTCCAAATTGGAACACAGAAATAGTTGGTTGCATAAGAAGCCTGTTGGTCTTGTTCTTAATTGAAACTTGACATTACATGACTAAGTTATTGTAAAGTGACTTGACTGTTGGTCCGGTTCTTTGAAACTAGGCAATGGTTATTCTCTTACGAATAAACTTGGGTTGATGGCTCTTTGTAAATCAAACTGTTTAGGCCTTGTTCATAATTTATGAAACTGGCTTGATGCTTATGAACATGATATTATGATGCTTTATGACATCAATATATGTTCTTCTTTGCCTTGTGTTATGGTGCTAAGTTCTTTTAGTAGAACTAGACACTTTTAGTAGATTATTCAAATGATTGAATTCATAGTAATATGAAATTCATATGTGAAATTCTACAGGGGATGGCAGAGATGGAGGAGAGCTTAATGAGTGGGATCCTGACCAGGATGACCTACTTGATGAATGAATATATCATTCAGAGTGTGTGGGGGACTTGACAGTTCACCTGCAAATGCCCATTTTGATGAAGTCCATTTATTTGAGACTTATATTTTCTGTCATTGTGTTGTGAACATCATTATGCTTATCTTTTGTATTTGTAAGGCCTTAGATTATTTTGATTGGCCTACTTATACTTGACTGCTATGCATATGTTGGTTGTGAACTGATTCAGAGATTTATTATGGTATGCTGATCTCAGAACAGATTCATGATAAGGATGATTCACTTATTTGGACTGAATGTGGATGATTCATGTTTGTTTGAACATCACACTAACAATCGTATTGGATTGTGCTGTATGGTGAACATAGGAGGAGATTGTTGGATATATTGTGAATATAATCCATGTAATATGTTCACATACAAGCCCAATAGGTGAAGGCTTGGTTATTAGGGTCCATTTGGGCTGGAGCCCAATAGCTTGCTTATATATATTCTAGGGTTCGCCCTACGCTGGAGGTAACACTGTTGAGCATTCCAAACTTGATGTCTCAAGGTGTAATACTTCAAGCAAACACTCTCTACTCTCTCAAAACCCATTACCTCCAACAGAAAGTATATATGGTGAGGGTAGCCTTCAAGATTTGGCAATTTTTTGTCCTCAGCTCGGGCTATTGCAGAAGAGTTGACTGAGCAACCGGGAGAGAGAGCCACTGTCGTGCTTGAACATGGTGGGCATCCACACCGCACCAGCATTTGGGGTTCCACACGTGCGTGCGTGCGGGACTCGTAGAAGTGAGAGCTGAGCTGAGATCGATGCCTCTTCGGGGGAACGAAAGAGGGCCAAGCAAAGCTCGCGGGGGTGCGGGAGGGAGGAGGTCAAACAAAATCGCCGAGTCTCACCGTTCTTCTGGTCGGTGCAACTTGAGAGGGTTTGATGAACTGGAAAGTGGTTCGATTTTTCAATGGCCGAGGTGACGGGAAAGTGACGCTACAAGTTCCCGACGGAGAGGGAAAGTAAAGGGGATGTTTAGGCGGACACGCCACAGGTTGCGCATATCCTTGCGTTGACTTTTCAGGATTCGACCGGGAGAGCCAGTCCTCCTGAATCCGAGGAGCTCGTGTCTTTCTTTAAAAAAAAAAAAAAAACAAATTGGTGGGAGATTCTTTCGTCGATTGATATAAGAAAAAGACCATCTTGTCCTGCGGTCGTCGCCATTATCTCTATCTTGATGAAGCGAAGTTTGGACCGATCTACCGCAATATATTTGCACTCTATCCACCTTTTTTTTTTGGGTCGGCACCACACTATTCACTTGAATAGTTGCATATAGATCTGGCGGGTATATGACAGTGAAGGGAGCGAGTGAACGAATGTTTTTTTTTTTTTTCAAACCAAAGAACCATTCTCTTCTCATGCCCTTTTTTTCTAGCTAGCAATAGATTTTTTTTTATTTCTATTCCCTATATGAGTTTTTAAGCAATGACACGCATTTGATATCGACACAAAATTTCTATTCCCGAAACAGAAATTCGTTTGATAACAACATAAAATTTCTACGATTGGGCGACCGACGGTGGGAGCAAACGATAGTCGAAAGCCGATTACCGGTGAACGGCAGCTAGGAACCGGAGACCGATGATGAGGAGAGCGGCTGTCGGGGATCAGCGACGGGGTGAACGACAGCTGGGAATCAGCAACAAGCGATAGCGATGGGGAACAACGATATGAGGCCGTCGAACGGCCCTCAGGAATAGGAGATTGGCCACGAGCGACTAACGATAGGGGAACGGTGGCAGGGATGCGAGAGAGAGAGAGAGAGAGAGAGAGGGGGAGGCTGCACGCGAGAGAAAGAGAGAGAGAGAGAATGAGTAATGAGAAAAAAAATTATTTCTATTTTTGTTCCGGAAATAAAAATGTAGAAATTTTCTACTTATTATTTCTGTTCTATAACTATTTTTGAGAAATTTGTTTTCCCAAAAATAGGAAAAATGAAGTTGTTTTACTAAGCGAATTCTTGTTTCAAACATATTTTTTTCTGAAACAGAAAAATAAGGAAACAGAACCGTTGTCATTTATGTATTGAGGCCATCCAATTCAAACTGTTGAAATTAAATCTTGCAAGCGTGGGGGGTAAAGATTCCACGTCTCTGTTTTAATTAATCAATCCGCTTGACTGTCCTTCACCGTCGAACTCCTCCCCCCACTCTCTCTCCTCGCTCCGGCCGAGCTCACACCCTCGTCAATCTCATTGCTGGTGATGAAAGCGAACTCTCTCTCTCTCTCTCTCTCTCTCTCTCCCATTGATGACAATGTGACCAACCAAAGAAAAACAAATAGTTTTCCGGATTTTACCGACAAAAAAAAAACAAAAACAAAAACAAAAACGTTTTGAGTGAAATAAATGCACCCTTATATTGTAATGAAGGTGGTGGTCGGGTAGTGCGGAGGGCAATCCGGTCATTGGACGTGGGGACTGGAGAGTAGTGGCTCTTGTTGACCGAGCTGACCAAAGAATATTCTATTCAACGGACGGTGATCCAGAAAAAGAATCTACTTTTCCTTTCCAAGGATCTACATTTTTGACAAAAAGGGCAAAAGAAAAAAAAAACGAAATGGATATACATCGCCAGTTGCCCTTCCTTAAACCTCTAATCCATTTTAGTATTAAATCCCTTTTTCCACCGTTGACTTTGTGTTCGATTTATCACCTTATTTCACTCCCCAACTCCAAATTTTTCAACGCGCTCAATCTCTTTTCTGAATTTTATTTGTCATCATGATTAGGTTAGGTTTTCCTTTCAATCGTGGGAGGAGCATATCATGCAACTTTTTTTTTTTTTTTGGATGGGGAATATCATACTATCAGAGTGTAAAGTTTGTTTTTTTTTTTTTACGACTTTTTCATTAATTGTAATGTTACATAAGACTATAGTTAGAGTTCAGGTCACCGGGAAGAATGGTGCACCGAATTTCGGGAAAAATATGTGGCAAAAAATCAAAACCACCAGGCGCGGGCTGAAGAAGAAGAAGAAGAAGAAGAAGAGGAGGAAGAAGAGGAGGAGGAGGAGATTGAGCTTGTTAAGTTTGCTCAAATTTGCATTTAGAACCTTATGGGGTTGAAGTTTATAAATAGAGTGAGGTTAACTTGTAATACTTTTAGAAAATCACAGGTATTAATTGAATTTTTTTTTAAAGCTTAAGGGGGGAGAAAACATAACAATGAGATGGCTTGACTTATCTCAACGAGCGAGACCACTTGTATTTGTGCAATGAGACTGCGTCCAGACACAGACCCAGCAATGTTCAGCCAAAAGAACCCACCAAATGTCAAATTTTCAAATTGCTGTGATCAATGCTCAATGAATTCTCCCTCCCAAAAGGGGGCCAAACACAAGGGACAACCCGTGAATTTCCTGCCGAACCTTTGTTGGAGAAGTCAAAGTGTTTCGCTTTCCATTCATTTGACCGAATCGATCGAGCATACGAATTCCGTAAGAATTAGGTAGATTTTTTTAAGGATCTTTTGGCTTGCCCCGTCCCCCCGCTCCATTGGCTCTCGCAGAAAGCATTGTTTGCACCATTCCAATCCACACGAGCCTAAATCCTAATGACTTATTAGATAAAGCATCAGATCGTACGTGAAGCTCACCTAATCTCGCACTTCCATCTTTGGCTCGCTTCTGTGTATGAGTAATGCTTTAAAGCAGAAAATGATCACAGGGATTTGTAGACATCACTTGTAATGGATCGTACTCAGTCTGCTCAGGGGCCGGGCAATTTGGAGTCGTCTCTGTTCATTGACCATCTTCAGATCACAAATCCCCGTATTCAATGAGAGATCAGCCAAATATAGCTTCCAGGATGATGTCATCGTGCATGGGACTCAAGACCGTCCCAACCTTCGTAGAAGCTAGCCAACGTCTAGGAATTCCATTACATTAGGATTGCCTTTGGCTCCATAGGAGACGTGCATCGGAAAGCAAATATGATTAATCAACCCAATAATGCCGCTAATTAAAGCGCAAATGCCATGATTATAAGGGTGGACCACGTCATTATACCGTGTAGAATCAATAGGCGGAAACTTTATTCTCTCTTTGCAAAATTTCCGGACCTTCCGAACCATAATTAGGCGAGAAAATCACAGAGCTTTCGGCCAAAAAATAAGAAAAAAAAGGGAGGAAGTACTTGTAGGACCAAAGAGAGCGGGCAACATGGAAAAGCTGATCATGCCTTTCAGACATCATCATTGGTCCAACGGCAGACATTCCATGCTCACCAAGCTTTTTCCCAATCTTTTCAGACAATAGTCCCACTGGACGTTTAAAATAAGGCGACAGTATATATTTAAGCGTATGGCTTTCGTATATGAGTCTTCGTTATTACATTGCTGCATGCATCAACGTCAGATTCCAAGCGACGCCACCTTTTTTTTTTTTCACTTTTTCTGATCGAGTGTGGTAGCGGATGAACATGCACGGACAGATTTAGCCAAATTAAGGAACTTTCTTAAGCATGATCGCTTCCAACCAGCGTAAGATCTTCCCAGCCCTCCCCGTTTTGGTCTCGCTTCTTCTCCTCTCTGGCGTCTGCCCGTTCCGTCTGTCGGGGTTCGGCGATGCTCGTCGTCGCGCAGCCGACTATCAGAGTCTCCGGCCACAGAAAGAGCTGCGCAGGTTGAACAAGATCAAGACCCATCTCAGGAAAATCAACAAGCCTTCGTTCAAGACAATTCAGGCATCCATCGCCACTCTTTATTAGCTCCAATTCTCTCTCTCTCTCCCTTTTGGTTCCTTATTCAGGCATTGGCTAATTCACGTATGAATGCTACAACATCAATTTGTTCTTGGCCTTGTCTCAGACCCTTCATGGTGAAGTTATAGATTGTGTTTTGCTGCATCAACAGCCGGCTTTTGATCATCCGCTGTTGAGAGGACAGAAACCACTGGTAATTTTCATCCCTGAAGCTGCATGATCAGCCACTGTAGTAGACTCAATTTTTCCTTTCTTGGATTGTTCGTTCAGGATCCGCCCGAGAGACCGAGAAGTCGTGAGCTGACAGGAATGGTGTTTGTGGAGGATTTTCAGTTATGGAGGAACACAGGTGAGTCATGCCCGGGAGGGACGATCCCTATACGGAGAACGAGTGAAGAGGACATATTAAGAGCTAGCTCTCTGCAAAAGTTTGGAAGGAAAGCAGGAAGATGCGTCAAAAGAGATTTTCTCAGCTACGACGGTCATGAGGTAAGTGCTGTATTTCATTCATTTCCTATAGCCAAAGATTGGTTATCATCTTCAGCCGGGAAAACCAAATTGCATCTCAGGAAAGATAGCGAAATGAGATGCGAAGAACTAGTCTATGTAGAGTGAACCCGATGCTCGCCCAGATATCAGATGACGCGAATCAAGCTTGTTCATTAGAAAAATGAAACTTCATTTAGAGTAGAGTGACAAGAAAAAGTATCCACTACATAGATAGGTTCACATACACAATGTACCTGTACAGCATGCGGTCGGGTATGTGACCGGAGATCAATACTATGGAGCAAAAGCGAGCGTCAATGTTTGGGCACCTCAAGTCGCCAATCAATCCGAATTCAGTTTGTCCCAGATCTGGGTCATCTCCGGCTCGTTCGGCGATGATCTCAACACCATCGAAGCTGGTTGGCAGGTGACTTAAAATTATTCTCCTTTTCTACATCGAGCTAGCTAGTAATTGTCCTCATCTTTATTTTTATTTTTTCTAAATTTCCACTCTATTAACTCGGGTGTACGTTGATCTGACTGAAACACGAATATAAACTTGTGGATTTTGACAGGTTAGTCCAGAGTTGTACGGGGACAACTTCCCAAGGTTCTTTACATATTGGACCGTAAGAAAAAAAAACCCACATCCTACATAATTTTTTTTTTTTCAGATTTTTCGACATTTGACATCAATGTTTGGCCTGTTTGATGATCTATACATATAAACTGACTTGGTACGACCAGACTGATGCATACCAGACAACAGGATGCTATAACTTGCTGTGTTCGGGCTTCGTCCAAACAGACAGCAGGGTCGCACTCGGAGCTGCTATATCTCCCACTTCTTCGTTCAACGGCGGCCAATTCGACATTAGCCTGTTGATATGGAAGGTACGCGTATCATCCTCGCGATGCATACATCGTGTTCTCCTGTATCGCTGCATCGCTCTCGATTTGTAATTCGACGGGCAATACGTCTGGGAAACGTGGGAAGATATTAAATAGATTCGTGCGTGTGCCCGTGTCCTTTTTTCGTTTGAATTTCGCATCAGCAGTGCATGCGTGTGGGCGTGACGTTCTACACGCTCCATCAACTTGAAAACCTCAGTCAGCTCCAGCGTACCCTTTGCTTTTGGAATGGGGTGACCACCATGGCCATTTTAGCCATCCCTGAGTATATACGTATCAAGAAATTCACTTTAAATTCGTTAGCAGTAATCTGTATCTTACCAGTCCCATTAAGAAACATAGAAAGCGGATGGAGAAAAGAGATGGGAAGAGGAGAGAAGCGGGAAGATCATCAAAGACAATGATGGAAGGGGACATCATCAAATGTTTTAAGCATGATGCAGTGGCGTGTGCTGGAAAAGCTAAGGCAGGAGCATAATGTTTCCTCAGCCTTGAAGCGAAAGCTTCTCTCTGGATCGAGGATTGCAGATTGGGACAAGCCTGAGCGTGAAGCATGCCCCTTGTTCTGATGACGTGGCTACAATCATTGACTTTGATTATCTTTGCGTTTGTGATTATTAGAAGTCACCTCTCTGTGTCTTTAACACAGCTTGACTTTTCCCTTCACAAAGCAATCCTCAATTCAGACAGAGTTTGATGATGGCGCTGCAATGACGCCTTCCGTTGATTCTGTAGGATCCGAAGCACGGGAATTGGTGGCTGGAATTCGGGCCTGGCATTCTGGTCGGGTACTGGCCGTCGTTCCTGTTCACGCACCTGATGGACCACGCGACCATGGTCCAGTTCGGCGGGGAGATCGTCAACTCCGGGACCACCGGGTCTCACACCGCGACCCAGATGGGGAGCGGGCAGTTCGCCGAGGAGGGGTTCGCCAAGGCCTCCTACTTTCGCAACCTGCAGGTGGTCGACTGGGACAACAACCTGGCCCCGCCGCCGGACCTCCAGGTCGTGGCGGACCACCCGAATTGCTACGACATCCAAAAGGAGTACAACGAGGCGTGGGGGAATTATTTCTACTACGGAGGGCCCGGGAGAAACATGAAGTGCCCTTAAAAGAAAGAGAGACCCGGGGGGGGGGGGGGGGGGGGGGGGGGGGGGGGGGGGGGGTGGCCCAATGGATGAAATTGAAAAAAATCATCTCCGTCTGTTCTCTTTTTTATCCCAACTTATCCACGTAATGTACGAGTGTGCATTGGATGTGTTACGTTCTCTTCTATACAAAAATCGAGCCTTTCGACCATATTTCTATGAAGGTTTAGCCTTTCAACCGTTATTGAGAACGACAACCGTCCATCATACGATGCCCTTGTCGTGGATAAATCTAAGATCGTGAGAGAGATGTATCGGCCACTTGGTAATAGTCGCCAGAGAGCTATAACCAACACGAGAACGAATCCCGTTTCTATTTTTGGGGAAAATTTTCTCTTACCCAATCGGGGTCTCTTCTAGTTATTTAGATAAGAACAAGTAACAAATGTTTCACATTCAAAAGCGGGGGTAGGATTAAACTTGGTTATGTCCCACCGACCGACGGGACCTCCTCTGTCTCTCTCTCTCTTGTTCAGGACAGATAGTTGAACTACTTTTTCGGTGGGAAGAAGAAGGAATGTGAAAGGAAACGCCGAAACTTGGGCGAAGAGCGTGGGTTGGTGAAGCGCGAATGAAACGATAAAGCACATGCGGATGCGGACCCGGACCCAAAATTAAAGTTTTAATCACCCTGTTGATGGCTGATATTTCACTTTTGAAACACATCGTCTATAAATTTCAATTTTTTTTTAGACGATCACTTGCTACTCCTGCTAAATAAATGAATAAATAAATTGTCAATTCATCCTCAAAGTTTGAGAGAAAATCAGATTAAAAGGCACGCCTGTTTTTTTTTTTTCCTTTTTTGCCTGTTAAACAGAATTAAGCCTGGATCGAATCCGACTAGTCATGGAGAACGCGTGCTCACCACGACGGACGCGGCGCGTGTGAAGGGGACGCAATGTGCAGTTTGGGAGTCAGTTGACTGTTTTTTTTTTGGGTCGAAAGTCAGTTGACTGTTGGATAAGGGGAATTTTCCAGCCCAATCCAGCGCACCTCTCTCTTCCTTAATCTGCGACAGAAACCAAATAAACATAACTATCCTTATAATTATCTACAATTGTTGGTTAAAGAAAACACAACAATCCTGAATAATTTCTTCTATTATTATCAACCAGTGGGCCCCCCACCCGCTTGGGTATTGGTAAATTCAATACTCCAGTGGCGGCCACGTGGCTCCCACCCGCAAGCCTAACAATTTCTGTAGAAGCTTCTGCGTGGACGAGAGAGAGAAGATCTGAGCAGACAGTGCACGCCTCCCGATTGGTTGAGACTTTGTGCGGTAGAGGAAGTGAAGGAAGAAAACAAGCCAAGGCAAGCCAAACCATATTCAAAGTCTTCATGGCGGAAATCTAGAGAATAACAAAGTTATAAATAATAATAATGCAGCCACCGAGTCACCATCCATTGTTAAAATCTCCATTTCGCTTTCGCAGGATCCTTCAAAGAAGAAACATACTGGGGGGGAAAGAAAAAAACCGAAAAGAAAGAAAAGATCTTCCTTTAACCCCTTCCTCAGCTCATGATGGATCCTTACTAGAAGGGTTTGAATTTTGCTTTTTTGCATTCTTCTTCTTCTGGATTCTTCTTTCTTTTCGGGTTTTGAAAGTTTCCTGCCTCTTCCCTTTGCCAAGAAGAGCCCCTTTCTCCTCCTCTTCTGTTGGTTTTCCCGTTTCTGGGTTCCGTTCTTTTTCCCCTTTCTTCTTCGTCTCTGGTTGTGGAGGATGATAAGATTTGGGGTGCTGGGACTGCAGCTATCGGAGCTGTTCGTGAGCTCGCTGGTGCATTTGCTTTATGGGTTTTACATATTCAGCTCAGCCGTCGCCGGCGATCTGTCTCAGGCATTTCGAGAATGCCTCTTCAAGCCAAACCCGAATCTTGGCGAAAACAGCGACGCGACGGCGACCGCCAATGTTAATAATTTGCCTCCTATTGTATTAGTTCATGGAATCTTTGGATTTGGGAAGGGGGTATGTATGTGATGGTAAATGGTAATCTTATCATAATTCGAGCATTGGTTACCTTCCAATGAATTCCTCTTTTTTTTTTCTTTCTTTTGTTTTATTTTGATATGGTTTTCAGAGATTGGGAGGTTTATCTTATTTTGCGGGGGCAGAGAAGAAGGACGAGAGAGTTTTGGTGCCTGATTTGGGATCTTTAACCAGTATATACGACAGGTGCGCGCTTAAAGTTTGTGAATTTGTTGAGCTTAATGCCATATATCAGCACTTTACCTTGGTTTTTTGGCAAATGCTGAGAGGTTTCTGCAATTTTGAAAAATCAGGGCTCGAGAACTGTTCTATTATTTGAAAGGCGGGCAAGTCGATTATGGCCAGGAACATAGCATGGCTTGTGGGCACTCGCAGTTTGGGCGGATCTACGAACAAGGTTTAGTAAAACCGAGGGAAAAAATTACCAGCAACGTCTTTCACTTGCAGTTCCCTGTTCTTCGACCCAAATAATAATAATAATAATAATAAACTCTCTGTTCACAAAATGGTGGCTTTTTCTCACCGAAGGTTGATCGATGTGAGTTTTCTGAATCGACGCAATTGCCGCTGCAGGGCATTACCCAGAATGGGATGAAGATCACCCCATCCACTTTGTGGGGCATTCCGCGGGAGCGCAGGTCGTTCGAGTTTTGCAACAGATGCTCGCTGATAAGGTACTTTTGATCTTCCCAAAATTAGTGAGCATACTCTAGTACATCGAAGAACAACTATTGACAACATTTTCATGTGACTGGGGTTGATGATTTCAGGCATTCGAGGGGTATGAGAACACTTCTGAGAACTGGGTGTTGAGTATCACATCCTTATCAGGGGCATTTAATGGGACGACAAGAACCTATTTAGATGGAATGAAGTAAGTTCCGGTTTTGAGTTTCTTGCTTTCAATCTATTTCATGGTCATTGGTCACCACTGCAAGTTTGATTCTTAGTGTAATTTCAGTAAGCTCAACTGGCTTAGGTAGATTTCTAGGCAATGCTTCTACTCTGGCGGGAAAGATTTGTTCTGTGTTTTTTTTTTATTTTGTCGCTGAAGTTTTGGTATGAGCTTCAATAATTCAGGCCAGAGGATGGGAAGAAAATGAAGGCAGTATGTCTGCTTCAGCTTTGCCGTCTCGGAGTGATCGTATACGATTGGCTCGACATCCCGTGGCTGAAAGCCTATTACAATTTCGGGTTTGATCATTTCGGCCTTTCTTGGAAGAAAGTAGGGATTTGGGGTTTGGTGGATTGCATGTTTGGAAATACAGGCCCATTTGCCTCTGGCGATTGGATTCTCCCAGACCTCACGATTCAAGGGTCGATGAGATTGAACAGCCATCTGCATACCTTCCCTAATACGTTCTATTTCAGTTATGCCACCAAGCGCACTAGAAAGATTCTCGGCATCACAGTTCCTTCAAGCATATTTGGGATCCACCCACTGTTTTTCATCAGGGTGCTTCAGATGAGTCAATGGCGGCATCCTCCAGATGTTCCTCCTCCTTACAAAGGCTACAGGTGAAAATTTAATGGTACATGTATCATTATCAGTACACGCACGGAAACTTACACAGAGCTTCCTTCTGAATAATCGTAGCAAAAATTCCTTTTGACAAGATTCTATCAGCTCATCAACTTCATTTCACGAATTTGTGCATTATAGGAATTCCAAAAGTTCTAATGCACTGCATATATAAGAAGATACTTATTCTCTATTCGGTCAATAAGGAGAAACATGCCTTTGATCGGAATGTAAAATATGGGATACGAATAAAAGGGAAAGAAACTATAATTCATCTCATAGTCTGAGAATTTCTTGCACAGGGATGAAGATTGGCAGGATAACGATGGAGCGCTGAACACTATATCCATGACTCACCCACGCCTCCCGAGTGAACATCCTAGCCATTATGTCGTATCAGACTCCGATTTTCAACCCCTGGAACCAGGCATCTGGTTAGTACCTATTCCTTGTCTTCATTGTTGTTCATTCTATACTGAAGCCCGAGTAATTGATCTTTATCTCATTCATGGTCGATTTTGGAGAAATTTTCTTTCCACCTAAACTATGAACTAGAGTTGATATCTTTTCTATCATATAGGCTGACCAAATCTTAAAACTACTTGAAATTCGAACGAAACTCTAACGGCATGAAGTTAATTTGTGCTGTTTGAAAAGGGTTGGAATTTGGGATTGTCATAGCTATATACTCGAAGTACAAAAATCATGATTTTTCGAGCACAAAAAAAAAAGGACATCTTGCAAACATCAGCTACGGAACTTGCTCAGGGACCAATCGAAAAGGACGGGCTATGATAATCAATATATTGTCTACCAAGAGAATTTAAATGGCTTATGTTAGCATCCACATAATATATATCCCTTGAAGCAGTTTTGGTGAAGGAAATGTGCAAACTCGTCAGCTCATGCAGAGTTTTTCCGTTCATCCAAAAGATTTGAGTTCAACACTTTGATACATTTCACCACGATCCTCCACGTTAGGAACAGTATGCTGCATCGTTAGACGTCATAAACGACAATCGCTTAAGCTTAGCGAATGATCCAGATGGGCCAGAAAAAGCATCATCATCTATCCTGTCCTCATTCCTTGAGACCTATGATTCAATCCAAACAGCATCCTTTAGTACAAGTTTTATCTCCGTAACGTCTGCGAACTGTTTCAACATTTTGAAACTTCAGGTGCCCGTCAACTTAGTGTTGGAATCAAATCCTTCGGTCGAAAATGGGAAGTTTGACGTGTTAAGAGAATTCTAATCAAATTGACCGCCGCATTGTTTTTCTCCCTTGCTAGTCGTTGTCTTAGCAAAGACTTAACACCCATAAAATGAGATGGGTTAGCTTCTTTTTTTTTTTGGGTCGAACTAGATGGTAGCTTTACATGGTTGCGAATTGGTGGAATGCAGGTACTACAAGATCGTGGAAGCTGATCACATACTGTTCATTGTGAACCGTGAAAGAGCTGGGGTTCAGTTCGATCTCATTTATGATAGCATCTTCCAACGTTGCCGAAAGCATGTATTTAGAAAATCTCTGCCGACATTGCCGAATCACATTGTTGCTGATGATGAGTAGGAGAGGAAACTGGAAGGAAGCTTCTGGTGCCGTATTCATAGCATTTGTTCCAGCTCCATGTGATTTCTGTCGAGTTGACGCCGATTTTTGGCACCTCATTTTGATCTTAGCAGTGTTAGGGAAATCAGAAGCTATAGGCAGGCTCAGAATCAAGTTTGTGACATTACTTGAAGCAAGCAGATTTTATGTCAAAAGTCTACAGAAATTCTTTCTGCATCTTTGCAGCCATTTACTGGGCTCTCTCTCTCTCTCTCTCGAGATCGATGCTATCAAGTAGAAATAAGTTGCAAGAATCCTATCTACAGCTGTTTTTACCCAGGCCGGTTAACCATCCACAAATCTGATCTTCACATAAGTTGAACTCATCCGAGGGCTATATGGTCTGCTTCTGAAACACAGCAATTTGTTCTGAACATGTGTTTTAATCGTTGCTTTCATGTGAAACGAAAAGAAACTAAGCCTACTGAAAACTGTGTCATACGTGGTATAAGACAAACTCATGGATTCTTGATTATAAGGGTAGCCACCAGATACCAAACTTATTTCATCATCTTCCCTCTAAATCGAACACAGCATCACCAAAGGCATAAGCTTAACAAAATATAGCAACAATCCACATACTACGATTATGTAAAGCATGGACAATAAACATGCTGGATTCTTCGAGGACAATTCAGTGGCTAAGATTTTTTCAACCGTTCATTACAGCACTCGCAGACAGGCTGCAACCAAAGTCACCTAGTCTGAAAACTGAACAGATCCACAATATGAAACTGAAGAACCAGAATGTGTGAATACACGGGAAGACAAAGATCAAAGCGCATTTTGCAGACCGACTTCACAGATAAGCTGAATTGAAAGATCTCGACAGCACATTCATTCACATTATCGAAATGGTAATTCTATCAAAAGTATGTGAGTACTACATATTTGGGGAACCGACAACAATTAAGCCCAACCAAAAGAATAATTATAAAACGTTGAAAAACAAGAAAGCCAATATAATCCGCATCAAACCAACTCTTCAAAACCTCACATTTTCTGAAGCTTCTGTCATTGTCCATCAGTTTTGGCATGTCCGGTAAATCTGCCGTCAAATAAGCCTCAGTTCATACTCGCCTGCCATTGTAATGTATCTGACCCAAGGAAGAGCTTGGTAGCCGCTCTTCTCAATAATCTTCAGGTACCGCACCTAAAACAGCATCAACGATCAGAAATAAAATGGAATGAATATTCTGCTTTGCTTGTTGAAATGAAGGCTTCACCGCAGAGTATGTCCATCTAAGAAACTATAAATGTATAAGCTAATTTTGACCAATGTAATGCTTTATCATTTTGGTATTCAAAAATTTATCTGTCTTCTCATGGCAAAGCTTCTGCTTCTTACTAAGATAGTCTGAAGAGACTTCATCTAGGATTTGGCATTTCCATGTCAACCATTTTTTCTTCTGAATCTTACCCTTCTTACATCATTCTTTCTCCAACAATTCAATCAAACCAGACCAATACCATGAATATATCGGAAGATTTGAGCAATAAAATATGCATTACAGAGAGAGGCACCTGTATGCCAGAGACAGTGAAATATGGTATCTCAAATTTCACGCGTATGGGGGCCTTCCTCTCAGGAGTTGCTTCTTCAGCTGTTATACTGGGTAGACTGAACTCAGCTCTCAACATATACTCCTGCATATTCAGTTTCGCAAGGAGAATCAAATGAAAATCAAGAGATATAAATTTAAAACAATTCTTTTAGAATGTAATGGTGCAGACAGTCAACCCACACAAGTGAGAGGATACACAGCCATACCTTGCCCCCCGGAAAGGATTTTATTTTCCAGACAAGTGCATCATTTTCAGGTGCATATGATGCAGAACCCATTGAAGTTCGAACATTAGGATTTGTAGAATCAGCAGGAACTGGCAACTCAATTTCAACATTTGTAGCAGTACTGTTTTTCAAATAAAAGTTAGAATGCTGATAAATCACTAACAAGAAAAGCAATTAACATAATCATTAAAGAAAATAGTCACCTGCGCTCCTTGAACTGGCTCCTAGCTTTTACCATGATCTCAATACGACTTCTTGAATGCCTTTCTACTTGGGCTTCCACCCAGATAAGTGGCTTTACCTGAAGTAGAAAAAATAAATGCATCTTTCAGAAGACTACAAATGCAACAATAGGAAAGCAACTAAAATCGAAGTTTGAAGCAAACCTGAGTACTAAGTCTGTATGTCATAAGGTCGAAAGATCCATCAGGTGGTATAAAGGAGATTGTCCTATCATTTTCGAAGCGAGCCAAGCGTACACACCTAAATTAACATGGAGTTCAATCCAAAAAGAAGATCAACTGAGAGTAAATGGACAACAAAAACGGACAGGAGAATCAAACAGTTCAGGCAAAACAGGAACTCATGGAGTTAGACAACATACTGATGGAACTTTATATCATCCAAATCAATTGCCTTTCCCTTTGTTGTTCGTCCTTGGGCTTCCAATAATACTCTATCATTTAGGCCAAGCTTGCACTCTGGCATGCCACTGTAAAAAAAAAAAAAAAATCAATGCAGTTAAGAATCTATAAGATCACACTGAAAAATATGTCAGAAACAAAAAGAACAAACAAATAGAGCAGAAACAACAGATTCCTATTCCTGCTCCTCTCTTCGTGGAGTTAAAAGAGTTTTTTTTTTTTTTAGCTCCTCTCCTTCAATCATAAGTCCAAGTTCTTCATCCCCAGATAGCAATAAAAGTTCACGAGTTTTCAAGATCTCCTATGTCAAAGAGGATGCAATATCTACTCTGTTGTCATCATCATTGAGCTTCATTCTCTTTCTCTGGTCTGCCTATTAGAATGCTTGTCATGGACTTCCAGGCCCTCCAAAAAGAGAGCTCTTTAACTTCTAATGACGTTTCTTAGAATGCTAATGCTATAACCTTGCAACAACTGATAGGTCCCTATTTTCACTTGCGGCCACTGTCATCCTTTAACTGCACTATGAGTTGCAAAAAATTTGTGAAGCTACTGTCCAGAAATCCTTCTGCTTCCCACTCTTCTTCTGAAACGACGAAGCAAGATTATTAAACTTTTTTTCAACTCAATTTACAGTGTTTCACCAAACCAACAACTTGTTACCGAAAATTATCAGTTAAATTTGTTTTGTTGGTTCCAAAATACAGTAGCCAAATTCGGTCTGGTTGGCAAAATACATTCAACCAAATCCTCGGGCCTAATTCCTTAAAAAACCCCAACCTTTAGGTTCAATCTCAATTCTGCCTCGAACCTTTTTTTTTTTTCTAAAAAAACCAAACCTTTATGTCTAGTCTCAAATCTAACTCGAACTTTTTTTGTTTAAGAGAAAAATCACCAAAGTTTACTCTAATCCAAAATCTGGCCCCATTAGCCCCCTGTCCAAAAATCGCCATTAGTTTACACTAATCAGGTATGGTCCTTTAGGCGAGGCACTTTACTTTACAGGGTGGTTCCCTTTACGGTTTAGGGAAGATGTCAGAATCTCCCGTTGAGGGAGGAAATTGAGTTCCCAAAGCAAGTCAAACGCCGTTCTTTCCTCTGCAAGTAGTCCCGTATGAAATTCATAAAAGATTCATATCCTAGAATGGTTTCATTTTAGAGAATTTTCCATGGCACCTTGCTAATGGGGATTTGTTAAAGATGTGAAAATGCCACATCAAATTTGGGACTGGACAATGGGAGTAGATTTGAGAATAGATTGAAACTTAATATTTTCTTTAGACAACAAAATTTGGGGTGGATTTGGGACTGGACTTAAAGTTCGGGGTTTTTTGTGTGACAAACAAAAAAGTTTAGGCATATTTGGGACAGGACTTAAAGTTTTAAGATTTTTTCTGGAACAAAAAGAAGTTAGGATAGAATTGGGACTAGACCTAAAGTTTGGAGTTTTTTAGGGAATTTAGACCCAAATCCTAGCGAAAAACTTAGACGCGCCAGAGAGCATGATCAGATGAAAAGCAAGATGACAGGGCACACGGCATGCTAATTCATATTTATGACGATATGACAAGCTCAACTTCTTCCATTACCAAACTTCATGATCATACTCGAGTCCCAAATTAGAAAGACTTCTAGCAATGTAAGGGCGCGCATAGCAACACTTCTGCAAAAGAAATCATTTTTGAAGCTGAAGTTGATTTTTCAACTTCTCAATAAGAAGCAGAAGTTGATTTTTCAACTTTTCCATCAAAAGTTGATTTCTGATCAAAGAAAGGTGTTTGAAAAAATTTCTACTTCTGAAATTTTAAATTTGTAAACATTATTAACAAAATCTCCGGCGGTGGTGGCCAGTGGAGGGCGGCGGCTGGCGATCGGCCGCGGCCGCGGCCGCGGCGGTGAGGCGGTCGAGCGACCGAGGCTGCGGAGCGGGCGGTCGGCGGCTGCGGGCCACCGGCGACGGCCGCGGGGCGAGGCAGGCTATTGGTGGCGGCCAGCGGCTGGCGGATGGCCGGCAATCCGAGGGCGCTAGCAGGCGGGCGTTAGCCAGCGAAAACCGATGTAGTTGAAGAAGTGATTTCTTTTTGAGAAGCTACAATTTTTAGCTTCTCAAAGTTGACCAAAAATCCAACCAGAAGTAGAAATCACTTCCAGAAGTACTTCTGAAAGTGAAAATGATTTCTCAATATTTTTACCAAACGGATTTCAGCTTCAGAAGCACTTCTGAAGTGTCTTTACCAAACGGATTTCAGCTTCAGAAGCACTTCAGAAGCAGTCTGCTTCTGAAGTGCTACCATGCGCGCCCTAAATCTTAAACATAGTAATGGTAAAAATGAGCAACTTCTTACTGCGATAACAGCTAATATATTTAAATACACAGAACCAACCCTCAGACTCTTCAAGCATCAGCAGAATGGGCGTGGTAAATAAATGCTAGTTCTAAGATTCCTCCTAATAAGGGGGAAAAAGACAATAGCATTTTATAGCTTAAAGACTGCACAGCACCGGAACACTATCAATCTTCAGTAGATTTAGGATGGGAGAGCAATTGCTGTTCTTTGACTAATCAGAGTACGATCCCTCAGGACAACATTTATGTTTACTATTTCAAACCCGAGTGAAAATATTAAATTTGGTGCAACTTCTGTCTTCATTCAGTAAACTTCTGTGTAAATAGTGGTAAAGATCACATTAGCAGGTCTATGAAGCATTACAAGCTACCATTTCTCAAAATGGACTGACTAGGTGAGAATTGGTAAAACAAACCTCAGATACGTTCTCATTTTCAAGGCTCCAACCACATCTGATCTGATAATTTGCCCGTTGCTATTGACAAGTATATTGACACTCTCCACAACATCCAAGAATACCTACAAAATCAGACACAATCATTGCATTCTAATTGCTTGAAAAAGATGACTATAGGCGAGAGAAAAGAGCTTGGGAGGAAAAAGTAAAATGGACTTACTTCATTCTTCTTATAACGTATCCCTTCACTACGCCAAGAAACTGCATTTGTTACAGCCATGGGAGGTCTTTGAGTTACTTCCATCCTATAAGCATCGGTCTTGATGAACTCACTTAGAATTTTTGCTTCAGTATACTGAGGGTAACCGAAGTCCATCATTTCATCGAGTAATTCATACTGCCAAAGAAACAAAGAGAGCAGAAGATTCAACAGATTATCATTAGCACCAGAATATTTGGAATCACACAGGAAAAAAAGATTAATGAGTCCTAAATGATCCAGAGGACCAAAGACAGAACGGGAAATGATAGAAGCAAAGTCTAAAGCATCTTACCACTACTACAAAGTTATCTCTAAGCGATTCCTCCTCTAGTTCCTCGAAATAATGCTTGAATACCTGGCACAACACATGCACAATTCTCATTACACACGAGCACTTTAATTTTTTTTTTCCACGACATTGTTAGTAGTAAGTGTGTAGACCACCAAAGTTTTTAGTGTGAACATAAAAATTTACCAATAGCTCTTACATCAACAACACGGTGTAGGAAAAAAAGAAGGCTGGCAGCATTGCAGTTCTGCCGTGCCGCTACCATCAAGTAAACATTGCTATGCTGTATAAACATATAGGTGACGCCATTATCGTACACGACTGGATCCTGAGACTGTGGATCACCCTGAAATGACAATCCAGATATCAGAACTACAGAAAAAGTCAGCCATATTTCCATTGCGAAAGCAACATAATCGAGGTCGTGATGGAATTCACATAGGTCAAATCAATCAAACTATGAACAGATTCTACCCAAACACGAGCATTTGTCTCCATCTTACACAACCACAACGCATTCAAATAGCAAACGTTTCCAAATCACAGGAAATTGACCCACTGAAGCAAAACCTCCACGAATTAAGCTTTAGCGGAGAAGCAAATTTCTCCTCTTAAGTCGGAAGTCCAGCACCAAAACCACACGAATCAAAAGAACGGACCTCTTTCTCAATGAGCTTGGTGAAGAAGCGCTCGGCCTGGACGGCGGAGACATCGCCGCGGTAGTCGCGCCACACCAGGACGCGCCCCTTGATGTCCAGGAGAAACAGCGCCGACACCGCTCCGGCCATTCCCCGTCGCTCAGGATCGGATCGGATCAGATCAGGCCAGAATCGCGGAGATCTGAGGGTCCGACAGTCTAGAAAACCCTATCCATACAGTCGCTGAGCTCGAAGGTCCGGATCCGCCATGGACTGCGCTGATCGGCTAGCTCGGAATATATAGCTGGAAACAAGCGCGCCAAAGAGATTCTTCTTCTCCGTCTCAGGAATTGCGAGTCAGGGGTGATGATGGTGGACGAAACGGAAGATGAAGTGAGAGCTCTCAAGCCCTTGGAACTCGATTCAGGAAAACTTGGGTCCGCGTCTGAGTTTTCCTTCCGGTTGCTCCCCCCTGGTAGCTGCCATGGGGCATTGGATTTCCAGACGCAGCGACGCCGTTTCTAAACAATTCCTTTACTATTTGGGCCCGAATAGTTTGGGCCAAATACAAATATTCCTTTGCAATTGCAACTGGAAACGAGAATGACGTAATGTCCGATTGTTGATGATTGGCAGCTATCTTCTCAACCTGACAGAAGTAGGAGCCGTAAACTCATCAGTTACCCTTCCCAATATTATTTGATCAGATCATGTTAATTATATGTTCCTAGCTTTGTTATAAGTTGCATCGCATGGTTAGCAATTCATGTCGTGTCATCTCGATCCGTCGGTTATCAACGTAATTTACCGTGTATTTATAAAGTTTTTATTTAGTAAACGATGCATCTAGTCCCGACTAATCGGGTTTTGCTTGCTAGAGATTTTTTTTTCAGGGCTAAAAATCATAAGCGCATCATTTGTCATGCCCTTTTAACGAAGAGTGTATATATAAGGGCTAGTTCGTGCTTCCATTGAAGTTAAACATTCCATAGATGTACCGAGTTAACAAAATATTATAAAATCAATAAGCCAGAGGCTTCAAATCGTGCGGAAAGCTATTATTCATAACACCAGTGACATTTACACATGTAATTGAATGTGCTTGCGTACTCTTCAATTCCTGTGGGCAGTGGGACTATTTTCACACGTGCGATGACACCTAAGAAGACTAGAAGCGGTGGCTCCTCTCCCTCTCCATCAACAATGTGGCGGAGGAGGAGGTGCATATTTGGACATTTTGGCTCTCGGATCTCGCTGTGTTATTGCAGGGGCCCGGGGCGGGGGAGGCGAGTTTGGCGGTGGCGGGGCACGAATGAACACATAGTGTCCGGCCCGACCCCGGACCGGTGCCGGTGGAGGCCTTAGGTGCCTCCTTTTTGCCAGCACCTGCATGTGCACTAGGAATTCACATCCAGGAACCATCGTACGAGATCTCTCCCGGCACTCGCCGAGAGGACGCAACGACGAGCCTCTCTCGCCTGTCAGTCACGGCGATAGTTAGGAAAGTAGAAAATAAAAATAGTTTGGAATTTATGTTTCCAAGAACAACTGTTGGGTGGAGACATGAAGAAAGGAGGTTACATACCTTGACGAACTGGAGAGGCGTGGCTAGACGATGACGATGACGATGCGAAGAAGGAAAGATATAGAAAAGTGGCCAGAACAGTCGCAGTTAGCTTGGTTTTGATATCTCTTTCCGACAGCGCCATGTCTGAATTGCGACTATTATCGGTGACGGAGATTGATGAGGCTGGCTGATGTCTTGAAATCTGGAGCTCCTGAAGATGAGAGATGAAGCTAAGCTTGCTTTGAAAAAGATGGAAGGCCAACACCGCGTGGAGACACGGAGAGAGAAGGTGAGGGGGGTTGACTTTGACTTTCTTCGTCCTCGATATCGTACTGAATCAAAAAACTGAGCTGGAACGAGGATGAAGCCGAGGTTGTCTTCTCTCCCGCTTATCTGGGCACTATCAATGTGCGATCCCAATGCCTTGAAAAAAGATAATAAAAAAAAAAAAAAATGGGAGCTGAGCATATCGGAGTAGCTTATCAGAATTAACCACAAGCAATCTTTTAAGGGTTGCAGTAGGCAATGACTCGGATCAACTCGTTCGTGGCCCAGGAGATCAAAGGCTAATCTAGTGTTCAGCGCATTTTCCATGGTCTGTCTTACTCTTATGCATTATGAAAGTTCTTGCAATGAGATGTGTTAACAGTGCTCCTTCGTGCCGAGATTTGATAACTCTTTCGAGCTTGCCTGTTCGTCTAGAATCCTGCGTGAGCCACTGCAGTTGCCATTGTCACCACGAGTCTCTAGTACTACTGTATATCAGGACTTGTGCTGCCTTTTCTCTATCCATATCAGCCGCGCCGGCATCATCTCCGCCGACCGCACTCAGCTACCTCTTACATGAAGGCTCTTGGTTTTCCTCATCCCCGCGAATCATTGAAGCTACTTTGCCCCCCAACAGCTACACGCACCGACCTTTGCCATATCGTGGACCTTGTTGCAAAGAACTCTTTAACCGCCGGCAATAACATCGCGACGCAGCTGTGAAAACAAATTCGGTGCGTGTAATTAGGATTCCTATCCCCCTCGAAGATTGCAGACACAAGTCTTGTGGGTTTTGATTCTTTTCCAATGCACCCAACGAGCCTTTTGCCTCTTACTTCTTTTAGTTTTGTTCACTAGGCTGTGGCTTTTGAATCAGCATTTGCTTATCGCACACGCATCGATAACGTGCGTACCTGCTTCATGATGAGCATAACCTTCATCTGTACGGGGGAAAGAGCAAAGTAGCTTCAACATCACAGAAAGAAAATCTAATTGTGGGATTGACGTCAGTCTTGATTTCTAGTTCGTGCCAAAGTCAATCTCAGACACCCATGGCTGTCTCATTGTAACGATTGTACAGAATGATACGACGAACTAAACTATAAAACAGATCATAACGAAGAGTTTAAACACGAAGAGGGCATTGAACCGCGTACCCACCCGCAGCTTCGTGATTGAAGAAACAACCAAAATCCACGTGATACAACAAAGATGGCTCCTGTCTCTCCGGTCAGCTCGATTCCAAGGCGTCCTGCAGGCTGTAGCTACATGGACCATAGACCATGCATCTAGGGAAGTAGGCCGTATTTTTTACGGCTTTCTCCTTTCTATACATCCCTAAGCTTCTACGGCTGGGAATGACAGGTCCTTCACGGGCCTACTGTGACACCACGTAGATCGCTTTCACGTGCTAAGTTGCTGAGCTTTACTCCTGCAATTTTGCGTCAGCAAGCCCCGTCCCATCCTGAGTTCCTTATTGATTATTGCGGGTGTAGTATTCACTTAAGACTAGAGGGCTTCAAGACAGCTCTAAATTGTTTGCTGTCGTGGGCCTATTTGGATCCACGAGCAACGTTTATGTCCAAACCTAATGATAATGTCATCGTCCCACTTTACTTACTGCGATCCTCAGGCTAGCCAATTGAATTGCAAAGCATCGTTCTTGAAATTTTTTGTTTTTTTTGTTTTTTTTTACTGTGGTTTCAAAGTAGGATGTCATGAGTTTAAATATTTCCCGGCTCCATTTATATACATAATTAAACAAGTCCAAGCTTAGTACTGGGCCAAAAAAAAAAAAAAGATCGGACTAAACGTGAGGGAAATGATAAAATATGTATGAAATAAACCACGCTCTTCATTTAATAACTCAAGCTTTTAGAACACGATGGTTCCACAAAATCTCACAGTATTTCATGCCAGATGATTGATGTCTCGAGGCTATAATGCAAATTGACGGATCTTTGGTTGATCTCGGCACCAAACATTTTCCCCTTTGTTTCGGGTTTTCGGTGAAAAGGAGGGCGTGAAAGGAAAATCTTTTTTATCTCTTAAATCAAATCGAGCAAAAGGGGTTGGTAATAGTGATTACAAGTTCATAATTAAGACACTGTTACCTTGGGAAAAGCTATTAAAAATCATGGAATATCAAAAGAGGGGGGGTGGGGGTGGGTTTCACCTTAGCTACTTAGCATTTAAAAGCACGAATAAAATCTGGCTTTTCTAGCCAATGAGATCGATCGTGCGGATTTGGATGCTTTGACTTTTACAAGAACAAAGGACTTTACCCTGTTCCAAAGGGAGACCTTATCGTATGTCCAACGAGCGTAAACACAAAGCAAAAGCTTCCCCGCAAAACCCCTTTTCCTCGTCTCTTTTCATGGCATCGAATGTGGCATTACCCCTTGACTTTCTTACCTTCCCTTTCACGTCTCTCTTTGCCATTGGCTTTCCTTCACGTGGAGAAAGCGCTTCCCTTCGGGGGGAGAAAAAAAAAAAAAAAAAGAGTCGCCCTTCATCCGAAGAGCAACGAAGGGCTTTTTCGATTACAAAGGTTTGAAGCGATGGAGGAGAAAGATCTCGGACAGACACGGGGACAACGAAAAAGGGGTTCGATCCTGAGCACCGGCTAAAGCTCGGTGAGATGGAAAAATGGAAGCCGGTTGCCGGAAGTAGACTAGATTAGTGTCAGAACAAAGGGGTTGTCTTTTGTCAAAGTGCCTACCATGTTAGTAGCATGTAATTGGTCGGTGCTAGGCGGAGTCATCATGATTTGGTTTTTAGTAGGAGTGGCAAAATAGCAAAGGGAAGCATTTAAACTGAGGCCAGTACGTACAAAACTAGACGTTTAACCCCAATTTTACCTTGGCACGTTTATCAGAAGCATCACAAACTCATAAGGATGATCGATGTTTATGTGGTCTGGGTCCAGCACATGTGATGAGGTTTGATCCCCCATGTTCAGGTCACTTAGGTGAGGAATGAGTGCAAATTGAAGAGTTGGAGAATTCCCCATAGGAAAGGCAGCGCGCATGATGTTTAGACAAAAGATTAGCTGGCACGCCTTATATCTTCGTCACAGAATTACTCGACCCTCCAAAAATTGAACGGGTCATGTCAGGTTGATGACGCCGTCGTCTTTCTCGATTGAAAGAAAAAAATGATAATTCAATGCCTACTAAATTGGTAAAAAAACAAAAAGAAAAGGAAAGGATAGTTGGGTGATAAATGATTTACCCTCATTGCTATACAAAAATATCTTCAATTCGTCGAAAAGATAACGGAAACATGGAATGTTGAGGTCCGTTGTGTCTTGATACATATGTTGACGCTCTTCTTTTGAAACTCGAGGTGCCTACAACTCCACATTGCTCGTGTTTTAGTATCAAGCACCCGTCATTATCCGTTGCCATTGCTGCTGCTGACTAATTCAACCTATTCCTAAACGGGCCGATCTATATCATTTGAAATTGCTCCGACCAAGGACCCTTTAGTGCAACCAAATATTAAAAGATGTCGTCATCCGATACTCATGACTTCTTCCTTCATCATGTAATGAAATTAAAGTGGCAGATGATAGATTTTCAAAGAGCCGTGATCTCAAATTTTTGGGTCGGGGAGGGAGTTGTGGCCCCCTTCTCTCTCTCTCTCTCTCTCTGGGAGATTAAAGTAGGGATAAAATTAAGGAGATAAGGATGGTTAAAAAAAGCAAGGAATATTAATGGGGGACTGTTGATGATCCCCATATTCCCACCATCACCTCCAACCCCCCCTAAAAGATTTTGGCGCCAAAATCCGAGTCAATCTCTTGCTGCTGCCCACCGGTCAGCTACATTCACGGGCATCCCCTCGCTCTTTCACACGCGTTACACACACACAAAAAAAAAAAGTCTTCTTTATTCTTCTCTGCTTATGTCACGAGTTTCCTCGGGTTCTCTCCTTCCTTCCTTCCTTCCTTCCTTCTCTCTCTCTCTCTCTCTCTCGTCTCACTGGTATTTACAGAGAGACATTGAACATATGCTCTTCCAGTCTTCCTCATTTAAAGCGCTCTCTCTCTCTTTCTCACCTGATCTTTCAAAAATTCCATCTTTTATAAGCTCCTTTCATCTCCTTCCTTGGCCTCTCTCGATTCTCTCCGTCCGGTCCACCCCCCCAACAAGAAAAAGGTTGGTTAACCACCTTTATTCTCCTCCTCCGTTTTATTCTCCCCTCAAAAGTCTTTCTTCCCTTTGCTACCCCCGTTTTCCTCTCTCAGTTGCGTATTTATGATCATGGGGTTCCAAGAGAAGCGCCACCAGGTGGATAAAGGGCTCGAGATGGAGGGCAAGGCGACGTGGGTCATCGCCGGAATCTCGCTCAGGTCCCCTCTGAAGCCGATATACACCAGCTCTCCGCAGAGCCGCGGCGAGTGGGAGGACGGCGAGGAGGAGGTGGAATTCTCCACGACCCCGACGGGCGAAGAAGCGAGGATCCCGGCTAAATTCACGTGCCCGCCGGCCCCGAGGAAACGGAAGCCGGCCTTGAAGTACCGCTACAACGGGGTGAGGGAGTTCTTCAATCCCCCGGATTTGGAGAGCGTGTTCATGCGCAAAGCCGAGAGGGCTAACTGATGATTTATGGGCGATTTGTGTAGTGGTTACAAGGCTGTATTACGGACTCCAGATTCTGCTTATTTTCTCTCCCTTTTCCTCTTAACTATTATTTTTCTCTCTCTTTTATTTTTTTTCTCTTTTTTATGAGGGTCTTCTTGTATGCTCTTCTCTGTTTAGAAGGTAGTCTCAGTGATGTGTACAGAACATTTTTCTTTCAATAAAATTCGCGATTAGGCAAGTTTCTTTCTTTCTCCTTTTAAGAAGACCGCTGGGTGTTTGAATCTTTGGCTTGATAAGTTCCAACAGATTATTTGACCCTCCCCCCCAAAAAAAAAAAAATGTTCCAACAGATTCACATAGGCTTCTCTAAAGTTCGGCGAGCTGAGACGGCCAAAGAAATCTGGGTCTTCTGTACACAGGACATTCTCAGGGTTCTCGAACTGGTTCCATACTCGCCGCTCAGAGCTGAAGAATGACGTAAACTACCGCTTTATTGCATTATGCACTACTACAACCTGCCATCTTTGTCTTTGTTCAAGTCGACATGAAACGCCCACTCTGACAAACAAGTAGGATTTCTAGAAGCGACTCAAAACATGGACATTCAACAGAAAAAAAAAAGGGACAAAAAGAAGACGCAAAGCTTCTGTTAATGGCTTCTTCAAAAGAGAGGGAAAACAGAGAGATCTTCTTGGTTTTGATGCCTCAACAGTCAAAAAGGCAAAGCTTTCAACTCCTAGAGAGCTCAAACATATGTTGGGTCAAATCCATATTTTCAACTCTACTCAACTATGCTTCTGGGGGTTTCTTTTCCCCTCCCCCCTGAAGTATTTGTGCAGCAGATGCTCAGTCTCTGTCTCTGTCTCTCTCCCCCTCTCTGTGGTGATGATGCGTGAGAGAGTTGCCTTTCCCTTCCATTCAGAGGCACAAGTCAATTTTGAGCTTCGAATTCAAAACAAAAGGACTGTGAATGTGAATTGGATGTGGCCCAAAAGCCTTTTCGAAAGGGAGGGAGGGGCAAAGGCAAATCCTTTTCACAAGGGGGGGTTACCCAAGATTGGATTGGATAACGAGAGATCGATGCTCTGGTTCATCGCTGATGTTGATTGGGACAAAAGCCCCACATGACCACCCTCGGTCACCACCCCGTAACCCCACCACCTCTTTTATTCTCTCTTAACCATCATAATCATCAAAACCCCCTTCTCTTTACAAGACTTCTTTGGCACCCCTCTCTCTCTCTCTCTCTCTCTCTCTCTCTCTCACACACACACACACACACACACACACACACACACACACACACACACACACACACACACACACATATTCATATGGGTCATGTCCCACATGCATGCATGCATGCACACATACTTGCCTAACCCACCTAGGACTCTCGTGCCTCTAATGGATGGCTAGTGGGGGAAAGGTTCTGAGAAAAAAAAAAAAAGTACAGCAACCATGTGGAAAGTGGCCTTTTTTTTTTTGTGTGTGTGTGCCCTTTTGTGAGATTAGAATCCTATGCTCTTGCTGAGTGGACCAGCTTATGTGCATTTTTTGCTCACTTTCATGCCACCATTATTATAAACCCCTTTCCCATGGCCAAGTGCTTCTCACCAATAATTGACTCATCCCCTCTTATGTATATATTACATAAAATAAATTAGAATGTTTAACACTAAATTAAGAGGCGAGAATGTGCGATGGCAATGAAAGCAAAAGGCGAGACCTTCCACCTAATCTCTCCCGAGTTTGTATCGAAACCACCCCAAATTAAACAAACCCTTCTTGGGATCGGAGATGTCATTGAGTCAATGGCATCGTAACACGTAGAGTTGGAGCTTATGAAATATTGGAGCTTCGACAGGGAGTGAGTGTGCCAGCCTTGTCGCGCTTTAGATTGATTTTGATTCATTAGCTTAAAAATTCTTCCTTTCTGTAATCTCTTTTTTGTTTTGTTGTCATCGCTGGAGACCCACATGCGCAAGCGGGGATGACTCCGCACCTATTCGGTGGTCTCCCCTGGTGAATTTTTATCATTAGCATAAGAGGAAAATGGGATCATATTTGCGATTTTGACTGTATTGATGGGGACAAGTTGGATGAGGGATGATGATTTTAATGAATATGACGATGGAGGTTGGGAATGGAAGAACACGCCAACGGTTTGAGTTCGATTTCGAGATCTCTTGTCCAGAGCATCTCGCATGTTGCCGCTAAAGACACCCCCCTTTGATGCGCTTGATTCTCTTATTAATGCATGCATATTCCCCGTGCTGGAGATACGGAGGACATAAGTCACGTTAGCCTCTTTACGCTTGTTAACGATTCGGTAGAAATGTTTAGGCTTGGTCACGGTAGAAATGCCTGATGAATTAGCTAGGTCTATACGATTCACGTAATGATCCGGCGACAATGCTACGAGAAATTTATGGGAGAATTTTGCGCGCTTATATACTTCGCTTGCGTCTTCCTGATGCTTCCGATCCATTCAATTAAATTTTTGACAACGTTCTTGTTTACTCCTTGGGATTTTTTCTTCCCCGCTTGCAAGATCTACGATATTTGGACTACTGTAAAGTTGTGTAATTGCGAAACAACAATCAAACTATACGTCCGGCTGGTCGTGCTTGGTATGAACGGTCGCCTTCGGAAAAGAGGCTGGGGATCCTAAAACTACACGTTCGGTTTCTTCACATAATAACATCTCAAAGAGATCGAGACTTAAATAGTGTCTTAACAAACAACGCTGTTGACACCTAAATTTTGACTTTTAGGAAATTCACTTATTTCATAAAATGAGAGTTAATCATAAATCTTGCAAAAAAAAAATAAATTCTCATGCATTGCATATTTATTTCTTGTCATGCATCGGCATTCGGTCAAAGGCGAGTCGATTAAGCTTGATCGGATAGGCGGCGGAACAGAAATTAATTGGGAATTTTCGACCACAAAGAAAGGTAGCCGAATTTCACGTGATTAAAGCCCAATTTGAATTTAGGGCGGTCCATTTTAATCTTTTAAATGAAAGGCTTTTCATTAGTTATCCATTTAATTGATTAAGGCCCGATTAGGCCCTAAATTCGCGCAGATAAGCCCGTTAAATGGTGAATTTCGGCCAAGCCTTTGTCCCCCATGGTAGCCGAATTTTTGGATATCCTAGCCCGATAGGATTCCTAAAAAAAAATCAGAAATTGCAATCCTACGGTTGATATCTCGTCTGAAATCTTTAGAGTTAACGACTAGGATTGAATCTTGGAGCACAGACCTAATATCCTATATATATATACATCACATGGACTTAGGGTAAAGACGGAACAAAAAATTCTGCACACATTCACTCTCCCACATACTCTCTCTCTTCCTCGTGCCTCTCTCTCTCGTTCGTCTCTCTCTCGGCCTCGCACTCTCGCTCTCTTGCTGATCGTTGTCGCCGTGCCCCAGCCTCCGTGCTTCGTCGGCCCCAGCCTCCGTGCTTCGTCGTCGTTGCCGCCTTTCACTCGCCGCTGCTGCCGCTTTTGTTCGTTTCGTCGACAGCCCGAAGGCGAGCTTCCGTTGCCGCTGTCTTGCTCCCTACGTCCGTCACTCCTCCTGCCACTGCACTGTTGCTGCCATTGCCGCCCTGCTTAGTCGCCGCCGCCGCTGCTTTGCCCCCGCGTGAATCAGCCTTGTTTTTCCCTTACAAGCTCTGCGGATTAAGGTAACTCCCCTATGCTTCGTGGATTTGATTTGGGCATGTTCGTGAAGTGTTTGCCGATGTTTGCTCGTTGTTTTGACATTATTGGCATGCTAATTTTTATTCGGAGTAAATCTACTCTCGCATGTTTTAATACCGTAATCAAAGCAAAATCGAAACTTCTTTTTTCAGAAATTTTAGGAACGAATTTTTCGATCTAAACGTCAAAACCTAACTTTTTGTCACAAATTGTGGGGTTAGTCGATCTGACCTATCGCCGTTTAGGTCCGATAAGCTATCTTCAGAAAATCAGATTTCGAATGTGGAATGTGGAATTTTTCGGAAAAAATGGAAGAAGAGATAATGGTCGTGATTTCACCGATTTTCTTTCCTTATCTTGTCGTGAGTATTCTGAAGGATATGTTATCTTGATTTGTTTGTTATATTCTGAAAATTCCTGAAGATTTAGCAAGATGTGGTTTCCTAGAAATCCCATCTAATCAAATTTTTAGGAAGATAATGTTTCTTAGAAACAATCTCATAAAACTTTAAGCAAATAAAATCAAGGTAATGAAATCTTCAAGATATCCCTCATTTGGCCGAAATTTTAAAAAAGGAAAGGAGCAAAGATTTCATTGATGCATGTCTTATCATGTTTGCATATCACATTAATTAGGATAGCTTTGCTTTTTTACTTCAGTTTTTTTTAATATAAATCCGACAATGCATTGAAAATACCAAAAAAATCATTCGAATTGTATATCATATAGTTGCATATCATTTTCCATGTCATTCATATTCGCCCCGTCATTATGCCATGTCATACACTTTGCCATGTCATCTTGTCACGTCTTCCATGCATACTTCATGATATCTTGCCATGTCATTGCATTTCGTATGTCATATAATTAGGTCGCATTAGCATTGCATTTAATAAGAGAAAATCCAAAAAAATTCAAGTCACATAAACCAACCAAAAGACATTTTCATGAAATTGGTACCGAAATGGCATTAGTTTTAATCAACTAGTGTAATCAAGTCCCCGAATCCACGATCTCTGATCTATGGTTCGTTGAGGTAAAATAGTTTCTTCCGCTGTTTTACTTAGTTTCCTAATCAACCTACCAAAAAATTATTAGTAGCGGTTCCAATTGAACACTTTTTTTTATGAATGAATTTAAGTTGTGATTTGGTAAGACTTGGGAGGGTCTGAGTTAGAGGTTAGTTAATTTAATTGACCTAACAATCCATTAACTTAATTTTAGGTCGCGACAAACGCCATTTGCAAACAATAGATATGCCTCAATGAATTTAACAACGAGAATTACTTGGGACGAGAAGTGAGAGAGAGAGAGAGAGAGAGAGAGAAAGAGAGAGAGGGAGAGGAGGGAAAGGATGCTGGGAGAAATTGCAGCTTATTTCAACAGGTTGAGTCGGAAACCATTAGGCAAGAGACCGATGCGTCGAAGGAAAGAGTCTCCACAACTTGAAATTTCTCTCTGATGCAACTGGTCCACTGCAAGAACAGGACATTACTGTAACTGAGACAGCAACGCCATCAAGCGGGCATCCTAAATGCTAAACAGGTGATCACACATCCGTGAAGTACACTAGAAGTTCCATAAGTCGCGTTCCTCTAATACCAAAACTTTCAAAACGATTACTTAAATATCAATTTTTTTCGAAAGACGAGTGCTAGCTCCTAGGGGTGAGCATGGTTCCCGGGTAGAACCGGGAACCGGAGAACCGAACCGCCGGTTCCGGTCCGGTTCCCGGTTCCGATGTGCCCGGTTCCGGTTCCCGGTTCCTTATTTTGAGGAACCGGCGGTTCCGGTTCCGGTTCCCGGTTCCACTATGGAACCTACCCGGAACCGGAACCGGAACCGTATGTTATTAAACAAAAATCATAATTTCCTATCGGTATCAGTGTTTTTCCTTTAAGTTTTCTTTCCTCACCTCGACGCCGCAGCACTCCCAATCCCCCCATGGTTCCGGTTCTGGATTTTTTATTTGCTGGTTGATGTGAATTACACAGCAGTTTTCGCAAGTTTTTTTTTTTTTTTTTTTTTTTTTGTACTTTGGAGTTTGGATGATTAAGTGTAGGTTCTCGGGTACCCTGGAACCGGAACCGGAACTGGTGACAGGGTAGGTTTCAGGTTCCATAGTGTGACGGGTAGGTTCCAGGTTCTAAAAAATGAGGAACCTGTACCAGCGGGTAGGTTCCAGGTTCCAGGTGGAACCTACCCAGAACCTGGAACCGCTCACCCCTACTAGCTCCAGTCCGAAGCTCTCCGAAAATCCTACGTGGACTCATTTTTTATTGTTATCTGAGCCGACTGGAATTACACGTGGACTTAGATTTAAACTAGAAAATTAACTAAAAAAATTCAAAAAAATAAATTGAAATTAAGAAAAATAAGCTGTTTTTTTTTTAAGGGTGGGGGTTATTTCAGCTAATTTTTTTTATTTTTATCTTAAAAGTCTACGTGGCCAGAATTTATAAAGAGTATGCCGCTTTAGAAAATAAATTTAAATATAAAAGTCATGTATTTTATTTGACATTTAAGAGATCATTTTTCTCTTATTTTAGCACTTGAGTAGTCTTTTTTCTCTTATTTTGACACTTAAATGATATTTTTTGGTAATAAAATAAGCATCATATATGACTTATGACACTTCTAATGTACTTCTCCCGGCAATTCTCGTACGGTTCTATCCATCGCTTAATTTGTATTCTTTCCTGCGTTTAAGGTGCTGCATGAAAACACTTCTATTTCTTCATTTCCTCGTCATAAGTCAATCTCACATGGAAATCCGTTTGATAAAACTCATTCCGAAGTAGAAAGTCGTTTGGTAAAAAAATTGATTTATGGTAGGATTTTCAACTTCTGGCAGGATTTTTGACCCATTTTGAAAAGTAAAATAAAATTACTTCTCACCACTAGAAATCATTCTCGCTTTCGCCGACCACTGCCGCCACCAAAGATTTTGTTAATAATTTTTTAAAAATAGAAATTTTCAATCATTACCAAACGAATTTCTCTGATCAAAAGTCAATCTGGAGCATAAATAAAAAAATTAACTTATTATCAGAAGTCATTATGAAGTGGAGAAATGTTATCATGCGCAACTTAAGCAGATCTTGGAAAGAGAACCTGATTGGTATGCGTGGCAGCTGTCTCTTCTTCTTGAAAGATGCTTGGGCATTGTGCGTCATCGGTTGAACCTGGATCGACCAGATGGGCCTTCTCTTTTCACCTCTCTTCAGGTGGACCGATTTCTGACTAAAACTAGATTAGGAGCTCGTCCGAAGGATCAAGATCCTATGAGTTCGTCTCAAGGAAGTTTTAGTAAAGTTTCGGTAAAATCTTTACTTACTACATCTTCTATCCTTGTCTTCCCCTGTCCTTTTTATCCCTGGTTCTTGTCCGCAGTCACACTCACACCCATCGGCAACCAAATCAGGTTGGAGGGCACGGAGAGCCCGCCCGTTTTCTCTCCCCTCTTTTTCGGCTGATTCATATAAGAAATCGAAATGAACAGCAGCAGCAAGAGTATACACTTGCGCAGCAATTCCGGAAAGATGGCCCCTGATGGTGGACCAAACAAAGAAGATCTCGGACACGGTAACAAACCTGACGGTTCCTGTATCAAAACTTCATACTGATAAACTCATAGCTACAAAGGCACAATACCATTAGCGACTTCCCTTCAGACCTTTCGGCTTTGAAGGCTCTCTCCTGAAACCCAGATCTAGAGTTCTAGGGTAAGTACAGAGAGAAGCTGCAAAAGGCAGGATTGCAATGTAATCAACAGTAAGTAACGAGCTAATATTTTTTAACAAGCAGCAATTAACTAATGGATTGCTACTGTGACCATGCTAGGAAAGGAACCAGAAGCAGAAGACCGTTCCTCAGAGCGGCGGAAAGGTAATTCATAGCAAGAAACAAAGAATATAATGAGATCCTTCAAGAAAGATACTCAGGACCCAAGAGGTTCTGATTATGGGATGGTCAGACCTCTCCGTATGGGCAACATATATTTGCCATTTGCATGCATATAGAAGCACGAAAGTGGTGTCTTGTCTACATGTTGCAGAACTGCCTCTCGCGATGTTGAAACATACAATAGAAGAACTCGAAAATGCATGCTCTCCACAAGTTTCACATCCCAAAAGAAGCGTGAAAATTCACACGACCAACGAGAGCAGTCACATGTAAATCAATTCCATATTCCAAGATTCTCCAGCTACACAGGTGACTGCAGCAAAATGAAATTTTTGTTTCGTTCAAGGGGCATCACATGACGCCTCATACAGTTGTAAATGCAGAGTTAGTAAGTTCGATTCTAACCAAAATGAACAGCTGATTAAACAGGCTACACCAAATTACAAGCTGCAAGTCAAATTGCTCCGAAAGATTGCTTAAACCACAGATTACACCATTAGAGAGTGCCCCTAAATGGAGGAAAGAAGTGATTCTTTATCCGCAATAAACTCAGAGAAGCAGGGACACAGTTTTGTGCTATGCTTCTGAGCTCTGCTATCACCACATCTTCTTTGACAACCTTGTACCTGGCTTAACAAATCTAAAACGGCAAGCTCAACTATAGGAATAAACGGCATTTCAACCAAAGAAAGAATGTAATCATGGCAGGTGATTACTTCTTAAAGAAGCACAAAATGCAGCCCCTCTTTTTTCCGCAAAAAAGAAAAAGAAAAAAAAAAAAAAGAGAGGGCGCGCATAAAAACACAACACCAACAACAACAACATGGATTGATAGATGCAGGATGTCCATGGTACAAGAGTTAATTGGGACCAAAAATCGCCAACCATTCCTACGTTACACACAAATTTGAAAACCCTCCCAAAGACGAAACGACCCAAATAGCTCCCATTCCCACCAAATGTAAGAGATAAAGAGGAAAGGCCAAATAGGAAGAAAAGCAAAAACGAGATCATTCTTAAGTACAATGCCAAAGCAACGTCAAATGCTAAAGAAGAAATCAACGCAATTGTTCCCTTCATGATTATTTATCTCTTATGTATACTCAAATCAGTTGGAGATGAAGTAAGAGTAACTGCTCAACACAGACTAACTCTTCAGGGAAGCAGTATTCACACTGTAGCATATTGCCCATCTAAACACAAAGTGCAATCTAAGATTTCACTGAAAAAGTAGCGCTCATATCCGTAGTCCAAAATTACACTAGCTCATGATTTAGAGCACAAACATTGAAGCACCACATAACGCCAGTTAAAAGAGATGACATCCTTGGAATGCAACCAAAAAAGATAGAAGGATTCTACTGATTCACTAAAGAATGTTTGCACAAACTAAGATCTCTATTTTGGCAAACATATTGCTACTGTCTGCAGAATTCATTGTTCATAGTGAACATTTTCCTTATACCCTGAATTTTCTTCATATACAAGGGAAGCTGATCCAAGTAAAACAGCCCCGAAAATCACCGGGTCCAGTGGCTCATTCATATGATATTCCAACCAAGTAAGACTGCTTCTGAGGATGGCCACCCGCATGGAACATCTTAAGGTGATATATGGCATCAACAATCAGTTCTCGCAAATCAGGATGTTGGGAAGCGACTGAACGATCAGCTCCCTCCAGGGCAGCCAACACCCTAGCTTGTTCCAGGGCCTCGCTATTGCCAGAACTTATTGCAAGGTAGCAGAGTAGATACCACCCATGCAATTGCATCCTTTCACTGCCCTTTAGCAGTCTCATCAAAGGTGGAACACCATTAGACTCGATTATGGCCCTCGCATGCTCCTTATGTAGAAAATTATCTGGACATACAAACTTCCCCAGAGAAATTGCAGCTTCAGTTGCTACATCCTGGTTCGAGTGGTCAAGTTGATTTACTAGTGGCACAAGAACACGACTCTCTCTAGCTGGAAATGTCCGAGCCAACGAGCCAATGGATTTAATTGCAGGAACTCGCAAAAATGGAGATTCTGTCTCCTTCATCACCTTCAAGAGCTGATCCACAACAGATTTTGCAGCAGGTGAGTTGGTCTTAAAAGCTGCGCGTCTAAAGTCAGCATTAGCCTCCGCGGCGGCTGTTATCTCCATAATAGTCATCAAGCAGTTATACTGCAACTCACCTTGCTCATCTAACAACTTTGCCAGACAAAGCAACCCCTTTGTCTCTGTAATCTTCTTACTATTCAACAAACTCCCTCTAGCAAGCATACGCAATGCCTCAGCGCAACTCGTCTTCAGCTTCATCTTAACCTCGGGCTTCTCATTCTCCCGGTCTTTCTTATGACTTCCCGACCTACTACCATCCGAATAAGAGTTATGGCTGTTCAGTTTCCCTAAAGATTTACTCTGCTTATTGATCTGGACAATGGAATGAATACTCTGCTTAGGCGTCCCAGCTTTAGGATCGTCCACAAACATATCAAACGACAACAGTGTTACCAGGGGCCGAATCGCATTCTCTCTAGCGAAATCCTCCCGAGCAAGCGGGCAGTGTGCTGCCATACTCACAACCAGGCTCCCCACCTGAATCTGCACGCGCATAGGCGCGTCCCCGAGGATTTGAACAATAGTCTGAACCCCGAGCTCGTTGACAATCGCCTGCACTCTCCCTTGATCATTGGCCAAGTACTGGAGCGCAGTCGCCGCAGCTATTTGAGCATCGGGAGCCGAAGTCTCCTTCAGGAGCTTGAGCAGCGGAGGCACGCCGCCTTCCTCCACGATGATCGTCTTGTTCCTGTCATTGTCCCGCGCGAGCGAAGCCAACTCATTAGCAGCCTCAATTCGATCAGGCAAGGGTCCCATGTGAATCGAGGCGATGAAGGACCAAACCCAAGACAGAATCGGGTCATTACTCGCAATCGGAGGCAGCGAGAGCTCAATACCCCCACCCTTATCGGAACCGAAGACACTGAGAAGCCACTTCAGGTCCCCGATGGAAGCGTCGAGGAGGTTCGCGATTTTCCTGAAATCGGCGGCGCTGGTGATGGTGACGACGCGGCGGAGGATGTTCTGGTGCTTGCACTTGCGAGCCAGGGCTAGGGCTCGCTCCAGGTGCCTGGAGACGTCGGCGGCGACACGGCGGATGGGGCGGTCGTACAGGGACTGAGCGGAGGTGGTGAAGCGGACGAGGGAGCGGAGCATCTGGGAGAGGAGGTCGACCTGCTTGCCCAGTTCGGAGCACTCGGACTTGAACGACTCGGCCTCGTCCACGGCCGAGTGGACACGCTCCGACAGCATGATCGGGTGCGACAGCTCCTCCTCGATCCGCTTCTCCTCGGGCGGAGCCGCCATCCTCGGAGCTCGCGACGGCGGTTCAGCGACTGCGGCCGGCACTGACAACAGATCAGAGGCTTTGATCAGCAATACCATGCGTGGCGGATTCGGTGGATTGAAGTGAGGTTAATCGGAGAGATTAGGGGCGGGGCTGACGATGCATCGGACATTCGGATTCTGCCGAGGATGTCTGTCTCCGTGCGCGAGTGTGTGGTAAGAAGAAATGATTTTGAAGTTTTTTAACTCTTATCGTTTTGTCTAATCGTTTGAGTTATTTGTTGGCGAGAGCGCGTGGAAAATGGAGGGATGAGTCAAAGGGTCGAGTCAAGTCGGAGTCTTGGGGCTGAGGTGTAACGTTCGCTTACGTTACGGAAACGGCTGGTTGACTCGGTGTGCTTCGGGGGGCATTCGGGGCACTCGCATGGAGGGCGCGCGTGTTCCCACTTACCGTTCCGCTCCCAAAAGATCTGTTTGTGGTACGAACTTTAGTGGCTAAAGTACACCGAAAATATCAAAGTTTGTGCACGACTCTCGTCTTAGTACTAAAACTTTCAAAATAATAATTTAAGTGTTATTTTTTTTTTAAAAAAACCATCATTTTAGTACCAATTACGATTTGAGTTGACGTGACTCATTGAAAATATGACGTAGCCTATTTTTTTAATTAATATTTGAGCTGACGTTGCTTATAGGAGTTGGCACTGAAGTAAGTATTTTTCAAAAAATTTGATACTTAAGTTATCGTTTTTTAAAAAAGTTGACACTTAAGTGATCGTTTTGAAAGTTTTGGTATTAAAGTGATCATTTTAAAAAAAAATGACATTTAAGTGACGTTTTGAAAATTTTTGCACTAAAGTGAACATTGTACACAAGTTTTGATACTTGTAGTATACTTGAGCCAACTTTAGTCATCCATTAACCATGTGCCTCCGTTAGTATTCGTTATTGGACCGAACCGGTCGATTTTTGACGGTTCCGATTTCAAAATTTTGGAACCAAGAATAACCGGTCCAAGTACTACTTCGTAAGGAGGAATCAGACAACATAATTCTGAAACTGATCACCCTTAAAAGCATAGCTTCATTCTGTCGTATGCTATTTATTTCGCCTTGGGCTACAAAAGCTTGACATTTTGTAATGTACCAGCTTTACTATTGAATATTGCATTTCAGATTTTGTTAGCTGATCCTTCAAATTCAATTGAATTGGATAAGCATATCCCAAATAATAATTACTAAATGAAACCGTGTTGGAAATTTTAGTAAGTCCCGCATTAGCGTGCAAGTACTTTCGATGATAGGGTTAATACTATGTAAAACTTTAAATTGATACATATGTGACAAATTTGCCTTAAACTATTTTTTTGACCGAGAAATTTACCTCAAATTATTTTTTTGACTACCAAAAATCCTAACTGGTATATCTGTGACAAATTTACCCTAAATTAATTATTTTGACCATGAAATACCCCAAATTGATACACCTGTGACAAATTTACCATTTGTTAAATTGAGTTCATATCACGAAAAATCCCAAATTGACAAATCCATGACAAACAGAAACCCAAAACTTGTATACTCGTTAAATACCATGTTCAACAACTCAACAATTTGACAGTTAAATTTAATAAAAACTAACGGAGGGTAAATTTATCACAGATGTACCAGTTTGGATAAATTTGTTACAAGTGTACCAATTTGGATTTTTTGTGGTAAAAAAAACAATTTGGGATAAATTTATCACAAATGTACCACTTTGAAGTTTTTCGTAGTATTAATCTATTTTAATGCGAAAGAAATCAACTTTTGTTGAATCTTCAGTAGCAAAGAAGACTATGTTGGGCAATCAAACAAAAGAGGATCTATAACTCTTGATAACCTTTTTTCTTTGATTGAAAATTGTATTATTCTTTATAAATTTTACGGAAATTTTCCATTAAACGCCTGAATTGTATTATTTTTTCAAATAAGGCTATGAAGTGAACATTGTTTTTAAAAAAGGGCCTGAAATATTCACTTTGTTTCAAAAAAGGGCCTAAGTAAGGTTATTTTTGTCATTTGCTTTTTTTTTTTTTATCTCTTTTACTTTTTTTGTTTCTTCTTTCCTTTTTTCAGTTTAGTATTCATCGTCTTCTACCTTCTACCATCTTCATCTACATCGGAGCCCACGACCTTTCGATGATTTAGGCTCCTGAAGAAGGAGCATTCAGCGCACAAGCTAGAGGTACTGGGCTTTCATGAACCTCACGAAGGACAAGCTTGGGTGTCATGCGACGAACGTCATGGGACTCATGTGTAGAGTGCGCAACCTTGCTTTGATACCAATTGTAGGAGCCAAAAGGGTTTGTGGAAGTTTGGTAGTTTCAACTTATGTTACATATACATGGGACACGACTCGCGACACGACACACGGACACGGCAATTAAAAAAAATAGAGAATTCCAACACGTTAGGACACGGTTGTATATTATATGTATATTTTTATATATACACGATAAATTAATATTTTTATGATTTCAACAATAATGCATCATGATGCCATTGGCAAAAAAGAATGGGGTCTCTTTGAACTACCCAAGTATATGAGAATCAAGGAATAAAGCAAATATGTAACCATAAAGCAGGAGAGTTTCACGATTTTAATTTAGGTCAAAATTTTAATTTTTTTACTCATTTACTCCCGAACACGCTAGGGACTTGCGTTGACCGTTTCCGATCTCAGGACACGCGTTGACTGCGTGTCCGGGAGAGTCCGGCCGTGTTGGACACGTGTCTGTGTCCGACACGGCAAAATTTCAACAACAAAAAAAGCGTGTCCGTGTAATAGAGGTTTCAACGTGAGAGAATTTTCGAATACGCAAATTGAGAGTGGTATTCAAAATAGCCTTTGCTAAGGCTTTTACACAAAATACAAGCTTTGCTAAGCTTAAAATACAAATTGACAACTCTCTCACTAACTCTCTACTCTATATGCTTCTATGGCATAACTCTCTAAAAACTCTAAAAGAAAATGAAGTCTTTCTCTGCATGTGAGAAAGCTTAAAAAAACAACATTCAAGACTAGGCTATTTATAGAAGAAGTTCAGCCCTTGCCCTCCACCGCCAATGATTTTCGCCTTCAAGTGTGAAATTAAAGGGAGCTTCCGCCTCTGTGATGCTGCCGCAATTCTAGAGTCCAGGAATCGTCCACTTGCAGCAGCTGCGAAGTCCAACTTCACCTTTTACTTTGACCATTTCATGTTATGATCTTCACCGCCAATAATGTGAACAAAAAGGCTGCCACAAAACTCATCATATGAGCTTTTTTTTTTTTTACTTTTACTTTTCAAAATCAAGAATTCATCACATGTTTATATTAGGTGTTGAATTCCAACACTTCCCCCAACACCTAATACTTTTCACCCTATAACATATGATATTCGTCTTCTTCAATTGCTTCTAGGACTGCGATTCTTGACCGAGCTTTGCGAAGCTCGGACTTCATCAACTGCATTTGAACTTGCACGTCGGTCACTTTTCCTTTCTTTGCAATCTCCGTAATTGCAACAGTTTTGAGATTGCAACTCATATAGCCAAACCTACCATTCACGATTTTCATTTCATGCTTCAATTGATTCAGTTCCATCTGAAGCATTTTGATATGAACATCTTGGTCCTTCTTATTGTAGGACTTTTTCTCTACCCTCTTCCAATGATCCTTGCGCCTTAGAATCTTTTTCTCTGAGTAATACTTCTTAAGCTTTTACAATTTTTTGACCTCATGTCGGAGCTTCTCGTGCTCTCTTTCTTTGGCCTTGAGCTCCTTGTCCTTTTGCTTCAGCAATTCATCTTTCGTTTTCAACATCTTATGCAGTTCCTTCTCCTTTAATAATCCCAAAGTTGATTTTGTAATTTTATGACTTTTTTTGCTATTTTTAATTAATTTTAGAAATAAAATTGACATAAAAGATGATTAAAAATCAGGTGTCAACATGCGTTTCAGTTCGGTGACTCTTAAGACATTTCAATAGTTGACAAGTGGCGATTTCAAAGCTTAGAGCGATGATGAAGAGGCAGATCATAAGTCGACCCTGTCCATTTAAATAGAATGCCCAAATTGCCATTAGTGTTAGTCGTGATTGACATCTTTAGAACAAGAGAAGAAGCCGTGATAAGTCATGCTCGTTGAAAGTTAAGAGATGGTCGATCGATATATGAAGATGGCTAATTTTGTGGTTACTTTGACAACCATTAGCTGTACTGGATAGTAAATTTGGATGGTCATAAGTTTGGTTGAATCTTTGGAGTTGCATGATTCAACCTACTTAAACGGATTGCGGATACAGTATTTTGTCAGGTTGGTAATCGAAGATTGTAAGTCTGAGTCTGACTTGGGTTTCGATAGTCGCGCTGTGATTTTAGTGCACTGACGTGAAATAGTGATTTCTATGAATGAGTAAAGCCGATGAGCAATGAGGATGTTTGGAGTTGTCAATCTCCTTATCCTTTTGGAGAATTGTTGTGGCGTAATTTCGAGGACATATTTCGTAAGGCGTGCCGAACGCCAATGAGTTTGGACGAAGTTGGTGAAAGGAAGATCACCAGTCCATACTTAGTCGAATAGCCAATCAAAGTTGTCAGATCACTAGAGATAGACTAAGGATAACTCAGAGTCGTTAAGAGAGTTACACCGATAATAGGCGCAGACTTTTGGGGCTGCAGGTAAGTTGACAAGGACATCTCGTTTTGGCAAGAAAGGAATGCTGAGCCTAAGATGCGTTGAATCATTCGAAGTTCTAGAGCAGATTGAAAATCAGGCTTATTGTCTTGCGTTGCCGCCGAACTTGATCAAGTACCTATGTGTCGTTGTGGAGGAAGTATAAGCCGGATTCCGCTCATGTGCTGAGTTATGAGGAGATTGGACTAGATGAGCGAGCATCGTATGGGGAGCGTCTGATAAGGATTGTGGATAGGAAAGAGCAAGTGCTTCGGAACAAGACAATCACATTAGTCAAAGTGGTTTGGCAAAACCACGGGACCGAAGGAGCTACGTGGGAGAACGAAGAAATGTTGAAGGCCGATTATCCTTATCTTTTCTAATAGTTTTGACCGTACTGTAATTTCGAGGATGAAATCCCCTAAGGTGGGAAGAGTTGTGACGCCCTGAAAATCAGTTTTTTGTAATATGACTGAATTCAATAAAAAGGAAATGAAATTGAATTTCAATCAATGCGAAATTTTGGATTGCAAGGTATTAAAGGACGAATTTTGGACGATCCCAAAATTGTCAGTCAATTAGATTAGGTTCCATAATTCTTAGTCGCCACGAATTTGGATTGGAATCCTCGTGACCAAGCCTAATCCCAATCGAGCCTAGCTTGAGAAAAGATCAAATTACCCCTCCGTCAGTCTAGCCAAAATTTCGTTTAATCTCGGATTGTGAATTGACCAAAAAGCCCTCCAATAATTCACTAAAGGACAAAGCAATCAATTGGACTTGACTAGGGGAACCCACTTGGTCAAATCCCCCACCAACCATGTAAAATCTCACCCACTTTTCTCTCTCTTCTCTCTTCCGTCTCCCTCCCGCTCACTCTTCTCTCTCTCGTTTGCTCACTCCCATTTCCACTGTGCTTCGTGGACAGCCCCGCTCTTCCAAACCGAGCCATCCTCCTCCTCCGTGGATCTTTGGCACGCCACCAACTCACCTCCGACCACCAGCTCCCCCGAGCGTCAGCCGTCGCTCCGCCACCGCGTTGAACCAGCTCCGACCGTCGGACGCCGTCGAGCAGCCTTGGAACAGAACCGCAACTCACCTGCCCTGTTTCGGCACCGTGGACCATCCGAGCCACGCCGACCCTTGCCGTCGTTCCCGACCACCACCGACCCCTTCCCCGACTCCCCTCCGTCCCCCAGGTCACCGAGCAACCGTCGGTTGCTGCCAACAGGCCACGGAACAGCCTTGCAAGCCCGACGACCCTGTTTCGAGCTCCCCTCCCCTGTTTCGGTACCGTGGCCTTTCCGCCGCCTTTGGCTGCCATCCGCTGCTCGCCGACCTCCCTCAACAACTCCCTCAACTCCCTCGTCGTCCCTCGAAGCCGTGGGTGGCCGTCCGACGCCGTTGGAAGCCTCAAGCAGCCCTAGAACCGAGCCCCTGTTTCACGCCCGTCTCTGCTCGGTTCCGTTCGTGGTCGTCACTGCCGTCTCCGCCGTCCACCTCCACCACCGACGACCACCTTGGACTCCGTTGACCCTCCGAGTGTGTGGCAGCCGTTCATCGCTTGTGGAGCTCGGAATCAGCCCTAGACCGCCCCACCTGTTTCTGTCCGTCGTGCCCGATTTTTGCTCGAGCTGCTGTTCACAGCCATTGAGCAGCCTCCGGCCGCCCTCCGTCAGCCATAGCCGGTCCCGACCATCACCCTTGGTTGTCCGGTGAGTCCCCAATCCTTCTCCGGCCTTGCCTTAGCTTTCGAGGCTGGGAATCGCCTCAAAACAGTCCCGACTTACCTCTGTTTTACCTCTGACTGGTTCTGTTTCCAGCCGGCCGCCGATCGCTGGAGCTCCGCTGTCGCCATCAGCTTCTTGCCGGACCTCCGCCTTGGGTCCTAGTCGCTGTGGGGTGGTGTCGCCGCTTAAATAGCCGAGAAACCCGAGTTGCTCAAAGGAAAACCAAGAATCGTCGTCGCCGAGTTCCGTCATCTCCGTTTCGCTATTGCCACACCGTTGATCTCGCTGCCCGAGCTTGTTTAAGAGTGACTTAACCCCTAATCCTTGGTTAGGGCACTAATTGCGCCTAGGATTAGTTATTTAGTCGTTTGGGTGATTAATTAGATTAATCGCGATCGGTTTAGATAGAAATTGGGTTTTAAGGTAAATGGCCGCGATTGATTAAGCTAGTCATATTAGCTAGGTCGTCTGTGGCTAGTTGACTGCTAGAATTGACTGATTGATTGATTGGGCAATTGATTGCCATTGTTTGATCGCGAGCGAGCGATAGTTCAGAGCCGAGCGATCGATCGATAACTTAATGAAGGTGGAATTAATCATTGTCGTTTGATTAATTGAATTGGTTAATCGATCCTGTAATTGACTGCCTGATTGACTACAATGGATTGATTGTTATGTGATATGATCATGATTTGATGAGTTCATAGTCCGTGTCAGGCGCAAGCCTAGTTGTGAAATTGCGCATTCATATGACATGTGTGAGATCAAACTGCATGATTTAGCATGAAAATGGCCTTGGGCCAAGTTTTTGAGCATGTTTGTATGAGCATCCGGCTTAAATCAAAGATACAAAATTGATTGATTGTCGGGTATCATATGTGGTCATATGATGGGATAATGAGATTCCTGACAAGATTGTACCGTGACGATCGGGCAAATACGACTTGTCAGAAGCACGTCATTCTGTGATGTCAGTTTGACGGATGTCGATAGCAGCTTGTGGGTGACCGAAGCCTTGGAAGGGATTCCTGGTAGTTCCATGCCGTGACAATCGGAACCACACGGACTACTGGAAGCAGTCGTAGAAAGTAAGGGACGATGCTTGGCGTAGCCAGAAGAGTACCAACTAACTAGTGTACTAGGCACCAACTAACCAGTGTGCCAGGCTGACATGCCCAAATTCTCGGGCTGACATGCTCGGGCTGAAATGCCCAAATTCCCGGGCTAACATGCCCTATCTTATAATAAATGGACTACGTGTGACGTCATGTATGTTAGTTGATGTGATGCTTTGCCTTGATTGGGCTGTTCGACTGTCATGTCGTGTCTGTGTGATGCTTTGCCTTGATTGGGCTATTTGACTGTCATATCTTGTCTGCATTGCATTATGTGTTGCTTCCTGGCGGGTAAGTTGTATGTGACTGGATATCTGTGCTGGTTGACATGACATGTCTGTTTGGTAGGATGTCCTGGGTGAATCAACATCCTAGCCGAGCTTAGGCGTTGACTTCACTGAGATTTATTTCTCACCTCGTCGTGGGATAACATTTTCAGGTCCCAAGTGACAGAGCCTAGAGGATACTAAGACGTGGACTTATTGGAGTATTCCCGGAGAACGAGTTAGACCAAACCTGATAGTCTGGGAGTTGTAGACCAGGAGCCGAAGAATGGCTTGTGATTATTATCTAAACAAGATAGTTAAACAAAAAAGGTTGACTTTGTGAGCTGTCATGATTTGATTGATGTGATTGGCTATTTAACTATACTTGTCGTTTCATGTGATGTTTGGAAGTTGCACGTTTCCGCTTGCAGAATGAAAGATAAGATAAATGGGTCGATAATGTGCCTAAGACGTTATCTCTTATGACCTGAGGCGATATGGTAGGGATGGCGCGTGCTCGAGGATCGGGGCGTGACAAATTGGATAACCAGAAGCCGACGCGACTTCACCGGTAATTTTGGATCTTGGGTCAAACGATGTCGGATCGCGCTCAAAATTGGTCGATTGAAGCGAAACAGCCGTCTGATTTAAACTCACCACTTTGCTGTGAGATATGATGGATTTTGGCATTCCGAAGTCATTTAGATCACTATTTAGGCAGTTTTCTATTTTAGGCAATTTCGAATATTTCGAAATTTTGTTATCTTTGATTCGAATTCTCTTAGATTAGCTTAGATATTGTTTTCATAATGTTATCTTTAGCGATTCAATTCCCTAAAGGAGTCCTATCTCTATAAATAGGACGTCTGTCTTTGTAATCTGCACGCAATTATTCAATCAATTCGAGTATTCCTTGTTGCGTACAGATTATAAAGACAGACGCCCTATTTATAGAAATGAGACTCCTTTAGGGAATTGATTCGCTAAAGATAACATTATGAAAACCGTATCTAAGCTAATCTAAGGGTGTGTTTGTTTCAAGGAAAGTGATTTTCAAGAATTCATTTTCTGGAAAGTGATATTTTGGAAACCACTTTCTCGGAAAACGATTTGTTTTCCTTTGTTTGGTAATATATTACCGAAAATATTTTTCGATGTTTGGTTCTAATTTGGAAAATGATTTCAATCTCATCAATGAGACTGTCCTTGATATTGAGGAGATGCATAGGGTCGAGAGAGCTGACGTGAATTAACCCCAGTCGCCGATCTCGGCCCTGGTCCCGATCCTTAGCCCCGGTCCCGATCCCCGGCCTCGGCCTCGGTCGCCGACCTCGGTCCTAATCCCCGGCCCAGGCCCAGGCCTGATCCCTATCCCCGCCGCCGGCGCCGGTCGTCGGTAGCCGCCTGTCAGTCGCCAACCAGACGCCCGTCGCCGACCAATCGCCCTCCGTTGGCCAGCCGGCCGGCGCAGCCGTCGATCCTTCCTTTTGGCGAGAAAAATGTTTTTTTTAACTTACCAAACGCGTTTCTGTTCCCAAAAATCGTAACCGGGAACAGAAACACAAAAAAATATTTCTGTTCTAAATATGTTCTCTGAACAGAAACGTTACCAGATGCAGCAGTCGATTTCCATAATTCGCTGAGGATTTCACACAATTGCACTCTCTAGCATATACAACAACGTTTGACAAAAAAAAAAGCACATACAACAACCTCCCAAAAAAAACTTTTTGATTCGTATCTGTTTACCTCTAAATTTTCACTTATTAATATAGTTGCGATTCCTTAACTATTCATTCGTTAGCACGTGTTGATGTGCGTGAAGATGAAACTGTAAATGTCGATTTGTTAACGAAATGTCTCTTTTTTTCATTATGTATTTTTAAAAGGTGGTTATCGTAAAAAATGGTTGATAAATAAAAAAAATGTTATGAAATACATGAATGTTTGAAATACATGAATGAATATTCATTATATTCATCCTATCTAATGTACCTTTTTATGGTACATTTCTAAGTTCATCTCCCTATCCAATGTATGTTCATCTCCCTATCAAATGTATGTATTAATTCAATACATTAGTATTAATGATAAGTGCATTCTTATTCTTCTATAAATAGGAGCTTAGTTTTTAGTCAAATGAGATAAGTTAAAATAAAGAGATTTCTCCTCTGGCTTTCTCTACTTGCTCTCTGTTCTCTCTGTTATATACTTGCAGCGCGATATTTTATAACACGTTATCAGCACGAAGATGTACCAACTGAGAAAGTAGGTAAGTGTTTTCTTTGTTTTCTTTAATCAACTTATACTCCATCTTCTTCTATCAATTCTTCATCTTTTATTATCTTTTTGGTCTGAAACCAACTTCAAATCTAAAAGTGTCCTTCTGTTCCTGAAGTGGCGGTGGATATTTGGAAATCCTTCTAATTATTTTAAATGATTCATTTTGGTACAGAATTATGGCAAATATTGACAAGCCCAAATTTCACATCCTGAAAGTGAGTTGAAATAATTATCTGTCCTAGTGTCCTGACATGAAAATGTACCTCCAAGGGCAAGGTCTCGCTAATGCAATCACAGAAGATGGAACCTCAAATGATAAAGATAGAGCAAATGCACTGATTTTTATTCGTCGTCATGTGCATGAGAGCCTGCAGACTCAATATTTATCCGTTCGAGACCCTCAGACCCTGTGGAGGAGGTTGAAGGATAGGTATGATCATACCAAGACTGTTATCCTCCCTAAAGCGCAGTATAACTGGCAGCATCTCAAGCTGCGAGATTTTAAATCAGTGTCTGACTATAACTCCGATTTATTTGATATTATTTCTCGACTTGAGCTATGCGGTGTCAAGCTCACTGATGCGGAGCTATTAGAGAAAACTTTCTCCACCTTTCATGCTTCGAACATTGTATTGCAACAGCAATATCGGCAGCGTCATTTTGCCACATACTCTGAATTAATTTCTGTGCTCCTGACTGCTGAGCAAACAAATGAACTGCTGCTCAAAAATCATGATCTTAGACCTGCTGGCTCAAAAGCATTGACTGAAGCACATGCCAACTATGAGAAAAATACTGGCCATTTTATGAGCTATAAGCGCAGGCAAGGACATAATCCTCGAAGGGGTAGGGGTGGCAGGAATTTTAACTGCCCTAGGAAATCTAACCTTGGCCCGTATCATGATAAAGAAAAGAAGCCAATGAAGGTAACTAATGAAAGTATTTGCCATCGCTGTGGCATGGGTGGGCACTGGTCACGTACTTGTCGTACGCCAAAGCACTTTGCTGATCTATACCAGGCATCTTTAAAAAATACGAGCAAGCGTAGTGAATCTCACGCCATTGAAATTAATCCTACTGCAATAACCACTGTTGATGCCAACAATATCTCTGTTGGTGGGACTCCTCTTGCTCCTGAAGCAGCAAATGCATCCTTGGATGTCTCTGATTTCTTTGATGACCTCTTATTACTTTGATCAGGCATCAGACTGGTGGATGACAACTTAGATTTCAAGTTTTATGATAATTTCTTTCTAGTTGTTTTTCTTTAAATGTATTACTCTTTTATTATTCTCTAATATGGTTATGTAATGAAATGCTTATGAACCTTATATTTGTTATTTTTGAAATTTTATTTGATCCTATAACTTATATACAAATTTTATGATACTTGACACTTGAAGTTGTCAACATAAATGCAAATGAAAAATACCGAGAAAAAGGAAGATGTTTGTTTGCTTGATAGTGCAACAACACATTTCATATTTCATAGTAGACACTTTTTCTCGAGTGTGACATTGTGTAAAGAACATGTCCATACAATATCAGGTCCTGTTAAGATTATTGATGGTTTCGGGAATGCCATAATTGTTTTGCCAAATGGCACCATCCTGCATATTGAGAATGCATTTCTAAGCAGTAGATCAAAAAGGAATCTACTTAGCTTCAAAGATGTACGTCGAAATGGGTACCATATTGAGACTATTTATGAGCAAAATAAGGATTTTCTCGGCATTACCTCTTATAAGATGGGCCTGAAAACCATCCATGAGAAGTTAGAAGCTTCTTCTACGGGTTTGTATTGTGTCATGATTAAGGCCATTGAAACCTATGCCACCATGTCCTGGAGATTGGTAAATCCTGATAAGTTTGGATTGTGGCATGATCGCCTTGGTCACCCTGGTGCTACAATTATGCGTAGAATAATTCAGAACACAAGAGGACACCATTTAAAGGATACAAAGATTTTGTTGTCTAATGATTATAATTGTGAAGCTTGTTCACAAGGAAAACTCATTATCAAACATTCTCTAACAAAGGTTAATCTTGAATCCCCTTTATTTTTGCAAAGAATTCAGGGTGATATTTGTGGACCAATACAACCACCAAGTGGACCGTTTCGATATTTTATGGTACTAGTGGACGCATCCTGTAGATGGTCCCATGTTTGCCTATTATCTACGCGCAATGTCGCATTTGCACGTTTACTTACACAGATTATAAAGCTCCAGGCACATTTCCCTGATTATCCAATTAAGAGCATAAGGATGGATAATGTTGGTGAATTTACATCAAAGAGTTTTGATACATATTGTGCTTCACTCGGAATCGAGGTTGAGTACCCAATCACATATGTTCATACTCAAAATGGATTGGTAGAATCCTTGATTAAACGCATCCAAATCATTGCCCGCACTCTATTATTGAGAACAAATCTCAACGATACAGCATGGGGTCATGCAGTTTTGCATGCGGCGGCCTTAATTAGATTGCACCCCACTGCTAGTCTCTTACAATCTCCCCTTCAGATGGTTCTTGGTTATGAACCTGATATTTCACATTTACGCACTTTTGGTTGTGCAGTACAGGTGCCTGTAGCACCATAAAAAAGAACTAAAATGGGTCCCCAACGCCGTTTGGGCATTTATGTTGGGTTTGATTCGTCGTCCATTATTAGGTTCTTGGAACCAACTACTGGTGATCTTTTTACTGCTAGATTCGCGGATTATCATTTCTATGAGACAGTGTTTCCATCAATTGGGACACCTATGACTGCAAAGCAGAAACCAGTTGAGGTCATCTCCTGGAATGAGAAAGATTTATCTCATTTAGACCCAAGAACTCCTGAATGTGAAAACGAGGTGCAGCGTATAATCCATCTACAGGCTATGGCCAATAGACTTCCTGACGCATTTAATGATGCTACTAAGGTAACGAAATCTCATATTCTAGCTGCAAATGCTCCAGCTAGAATAGTTGTTCCCAAAGGACATGATAAAATGGATCAAAATCCACCACATTTGAAGCGTGGTAGACCGATAGGATCAAAAGACATTGTTTCTCGAAAACGAAGGGGAAAGAATCAGGAATCCGCTCCAGAAGAGCCAGGTATTGTGCTTGCTCCCAAAGCGCTTATTGCCCTTGAAGAGGCACAAACCCATGAAATGATCACCAACCCCGAGATTACTGAGAATTCCATTACATATTGTAATGAGATTTGGGACCGGAATGAAATCATCATGGATGTTGTTTTTGCATTCTCAGTTGCTCATAAAATTATGGATGATGATTGTGAGCCACAATCTATTATTGAATGCCGTCAAATGCATGACTGGCTTAAATGGGAAGAAGCAATTAAGGTCGAATTAGCTTCTCTAGCTAAACGAGAGGTTTTTGGACCTGTAACTCGAATCCCCGACAATGTAAAGCCTGTTGGATATAAATGTGTATTTGTCCGAAAACGAAATGAGAAAAACGAGGTTGTGAAATATAAAGCTTGACTCGTTGCTCAAGGATTCTACCAGCGACCTGGGATTGATTATGATGAGACATATTCACCTGTGATGGATATGATTACATTTCTTTTTCTAATTAGCCTTGCAGTCTCTGAAAGATTGGAAATGCGTCTTATGGACGTTGTGACGGCTTATCTATATGGCTCATTAGACTCTGATATTTATATGAAAATTCCTGAGGGATTTAAAATGCCTGAAGCATGCACTCCCCACAACTTATTCTCAATAAAGTTGCAAAGATCTTTGTATGGGTTAAAGCAATCCGGTCGTATGTGGTACCAACGCCTAAGTGAGTACCTAATTAAGGAAGGGTACAAGAATGATCCTATCTGCCCATGCGTGTTTATTAAGAAATCAGAAACCGAATTTGCTATTGTAGCAGTTTATGTCGACGATATAAATTTAATTGGAACTCCAGAAGAGTTAACTAAAACTGCTGAGTATTTGAAAATGGAGTTTGAAGTTAAAAACTTGGGTAAAACCAAACTTTGTCTTGGTCTAGAGCTTGAGCATAAAGCAAATGGAATAATTGTCCATCAATCGGCATACATTGAAAAATTACTTAAACGCTTCAACATGGACAGTTTCACCCATTGAGCACCCATATGGTTGTAAGGTCTCTAGATTCTCAAAAGGATCCATTTCGTCCTAGAGAATCTGATGAAGAGATACTTGGTCCTGAAGTACCATATCTCAATGCAATTGGGGCGTTAATGTACTTGGCATAATGTACGAGACCAGATATCGCTTTCGCGAAAAATTTATTGGCAAGTTTTAGTTTTGAGCCAACTCGGAGACACTAGAATGGAGTTAAACATATTTTTCGTTATATCCGAGGAATCATAGATTTGGGATTATATTATTCCAAGGATTCCACCACATCTGGTTTAGTTGGATATGCTGATGCTGGATATAAATCTGATCCACATAAGGCTCGCTCTCAAACCGGTTATTTGTTTTATTATAACGGCACTGCCATTTCTTGGCGTCTGCTAAGCAATCGCTAGTAGCTACATCTTCTAACCACTCTGAGATTATTGCTTTATATGAAGCTGGAAGAGAGTGTGTTTGGTTAAGATCCGTTATAACGCATATTCATAATTCTTGTTGTTTAACACCGGTTGCAAATTTTCCCACTATAATTTATGAAGATAATGCTGCTTGTATTGCACAAGTTATGGGAGGATATATCAAAGGTGATAGGACCAAGCATATCTCGCCGAAATTTTTCTATGCTCACGAACTCCAAGAAAGTCGACAAGTTGATGTTAAACAGATTCAATCCATAAATAATCTTGCAGATTTTTTTACCAAATCATTACCAACGTCAATTTTTGAAAAATTAGTATATGGCATTGGTATGCGGCGAGTTCACAAGATGCAAGATTGACTAGCCCCAGCAGTGGCTATATGGTTTAATTGAGGGGGAGATATTATGAACTATGCACTGCACTCTTTTTCCCTTTTGTCCAGTTTTTGTCCCACTAGGTTTTTCCGGCTTAAGGTTTTTAATGATGCAGTATCATTCTATACACATTCATAATATGATGAACACAATGAATATTCAAGGGGGAGCGTTATACAATACATGAATGTTTGAAATACATGAATGAATATTCATTATATTCATCCTATCTAATGTACCTTTTTATGGTACATTTCTAAGTTCATCTCCCTATCCAATGTATGTTCATCTACCTATCAAATGTATGTATTAATTCAATACATTAGTATTAATGATAAGTGCATCCTTATTCTTTTATAAATAGGAGCTTAGTTTTTGGTCAAATGAGATAAGTTGAAATAAAGAGATTTCTCCTCTGGCTTTCTCTATTTGCTCTCTGTTTTCTCTGTTATATACTTGCAGCGCGATATTTTATAACAAAAAAGGTATTTTAAAAGACCACATTATATTTTGGTTGATTATTTTTCCAATGAGTCGACCACTTCACGTTTTTTTTTTTTAAAAAGTAAACTTATTCGTCAACTATTTTTGACACTAGTTATATATTACGTAAATAGATAATAATGATCAATTCATGTGTGTTCCTTCGTTAAATATTATTGTTGGAGTTCATACGGGTAAAATTAGGACTTTAATTTTAGCTTTCTCCGGTTTTTATGTTTTTAAATTTCTTTTTTTATCGCATTTCAAGAATAAATTGAGGATGAGCGACGCATTAAGATGAAGGGCAATTATTTTGAGGTCAACGTTCGGTACTTTCGAAGTATCGTATTGTGCTATCCAAATATATATATCGTATTGGGATTTCTTACCATAAATGTAAGAAATCCTTGCATTAGATCCTCCCCTCTATTTAAGGGGAGATCTAATGGCCAAAAAAAAGTCCTGATCCCCTTGGGATCCTTGATTGGAGGGTGAGTGATTTTCTCCATAAAAAAGGGGAAAAAAATAAAGAGAAGAAAAAACAGACAACTCGTTTCGCACAAATCTATCTCGCCCTCTCCGTAAACCCTAACCTAAGCACCGCCCTCGCCCTCTTCCCCTCTCTTCGCCCTTGGCGATCTACTCGTCGACTCGGAAAGCGATATGGCTGAGGGATTTTTCCCTCCTGCTGGTGGCATTGGATGGACTAAGATTGGTAAGATCTGCCTATCAGATACGCCAATCGATAAGGAAATTGGTGGGGTCACAGAGTTCGAGGGCTTCTACAATAGCATGCCTGTTGTGGTCAAACGATCCCGAATGGATCGGCTTCCTCTTGTCTATTGGATGCCTGAGTTGATACATCCAAATATTGTTCGGTATTGGGCAGCTGAGGGAGAGAACGGTTTCTTGTATTTTGCTCAAGAGCGCTGTACTTGCAGCTTGTATGATTTGATTCGAGCACTCTCACCCCAGTCGGATTCTTCAGATTTGTGTGTCTGGCATGATGATTCACCATCAATGGTTAGATATGAGAGCAGGTTGAGGTATCTTAGGGATACGATGAAGGATGTTAGCTTGTGGACCGATGATGGCCGTCCCTCACCCTTGTTACTGAAACTGATGAGGTATTAGTCTAACTGTTTTGGATTTGTATTTGGAGTGACCTCGCTTACATATGCCTACATGATTCAGAATGATTTCATAGAGATTGCTGGCACAGATGTTGTATTTGTAGCTGTCTTCTCCTGAAAATCAATTGGGTATTGTCTATTACGTAGTGATTGGTTTTCCCATTTCGGTAGAATTGGCATACCTTCTCTCTTTTTGATAGAGATGGGTGAATGCTACAGAATCCTTGTGCATCAATAAAGTACATGATGATGCAATTGACACGGGATATGTAATTTCATTTCCAATGATTTTGCGTGGCCTAAGATACTATTTGGTTGCATTGTTTGTTTAATTCGCAATTTCTACTCTATACACGCGTATGGCTTGGTACATTATTTCGTTTCCAATTATTTTGAGTGGCCAAGATACTATTTGGTTGCATTGTTTGTTTAATTCATAATGTCTACTCTATGCAGGGAGGTGGTATCAGGACTCGGCTATTTGCATGACTTGGGATCACTCCATCGGGACCTAAAGCCTCAAAATATCTCGATTATAGGGAAACCGTTGGTTGCTAAGCTATCTAATATGGGATCTGAGATTAGTAAGTGCTCATGCAATTTTAATGCCTTTGTCTCCTTTTTTCGTTGACCGGTGAATCTATCATATCCATCTATACATTGTCCCAATGGTGATTGCTCCTTCTTCTTCTTCTTCTTCTTCATTTTTTTTTTTTTTTTTTTGTTGATGTCTGATGTGTGTCTTGCAGATGTTGGAACCCCAGGATGGCAAGAACGTGATGTACATCGTCTTCCTTCCATTCCGGCAATTGATATGTTTTGTTTTGGTTGTGTCCTCTTCTTTTGTGTTACTGGTGGAAAACATCCATTCGGCAAGAATCCTTACATCAATATCATGAATGGCAACATGGATCTATCCTCGGTGGCCTCCTTACCGGAGGCTCATGATTTGATATCGAGATTACTAAACCCGGACCCTAAATTGAGGTGAGAGTGTTCTCATTGAGCTAATTGAATTTTAATTGTCATAGATGTGACACCAATTGATGCTTTCGAACTCAGGAAGTCGGTCCATCTCAGCATTGGTCATGTAATTCATTTTTTTGAGTATTCTGGACAATAGTTAAAGTAACTGGCAGGCCAAAGGCATCAGAGGTGCTTCAGCATCCATTTCTCAGTAATTTAGAGACAAGATGGTCCTTTTTTAGTGATGCCAAGGATTGGGCAGTGAAGATACCACACTCCATGGATGCTCCATCGAAGGTACTCTCGCGCTCTGTCTCTAAGGCATCAAAGGCGCCTCAACATCCATTTCTTAGTAATTCAGAGACAAGGTCCTTTTTTAGTGATGCCAAGGATAGAGCGGTGAATATACCACATCCTACGGATGCTCCAAAACCGGAGAAGGTACTCTCGCCCTTTCTCTCTATCGCTGGAATTGTGATGACATCCATAGCTGCTTGCATACGAGGCTCATGCTTTGATGTTTGTGGCAGGAGATGGGACGATTTCGTGCATCCTTGATGGAGGTGGTGTCTCGATTCTACAAAAAAGAAGTTGTCTTTAGGAAGTACTTGAAATATTTTAAGTGATGTTTTCACCCTTTGGGATCGGTGTTGGAAGGATCTTGAGGAAGGAATTAGGCGTCATTTGCTCATGGCCAAAGTTTTACAGCTGGATATTTGGTCGTTCCCTTTTAGCAACAGCATTGGCATGTCACGATATTTATTCAGCTTCTCAACCTGAATTTGCATTATGGCAGAAGCGTGCTCGCAATTATATTGCTCGTGCTGCTTGGTTTCATCTTGGCACTGATTGTATTCATGGTTTGTTCGAAAGTTAGGATGGTATGTTAGGACATTAGTTTTCGTATACATTAGTGCGAAGAGCTTGCAATGGAACCCGCATTTTGAAAAATTGGTAAATATGTCGTGTTAGATTTACGTTGGAGTCGTATGTACTAGTCGGCATGTTTTAGGCTTAAATAGTAGGTAGTAAACCTGGTCCGAGTGCCCCAAGGGAAGCTTCAAGAGGGAAAATTGGGTAATCCGAAGGGATGGATCATAAGTTTGTCTTGGAGCAACAATGTACGTTAAAATTTATCATGTATGTTGATGGGAAATTTAGGGGCATGTTAAAGTTCACGCCGCCCATTATTTTCTTTTTCTCGGCCTTGCGACGTAAGTAGGACGCTTGCAGATTCCAGTAGCTAGTCAGCCTCACCTTTTTTTGGCCTTGCCATGTTACGCTAGCGGGGGAGAAGGTACTAGCAGGCTTTTCCGCCTTGCCCATCAGGTACTGATGTCGGCACAACTCCTGCATCGTACTCAGTACTCACCATATTGGACGGTCCCCTCCTCAGCTTGTAATTGGAGACTGAGTGCGGAGGCCTGCCTCGTGGCCACCTGCAGGGCCTCGTGCCGCCCACGGGGCTCGGAGGAGCCCTCCCGACCACTCCATGCTCTTGGGCTGTCTGTCTCAAGTGGAAAAGAGCTCTTGGATCGGGGCCAGCTTTTCCTTAGGCGTGTCCGGTAACAAGCACCTGAGGCACCCGGGGCTCAAGTCGATTTTCCATAATTCGCTGAGGACTTCACACAAGTTGCGCTCTCTAGATTTGTACCCGTTTACCTCTAAATTTTTACCTATTAATTTAGTTGTGATTCCTCAGTTCGTGTTGATGTGCATGAAGGCAAAAGTGTAAATGTCGATTTGTTAACAAAATGTCTCTTTTTTTTATTATGTATTTTTAAAAGGTGAATATCGTAAAAAATGGTTGCTAAATAAAGAAAAGCATTTTAAAAGATCGAGATTATATTTTGATTGACTATTTTTGGGAAAATTTCAAATAAGGGCCTCAAGTGGAGCCGCTTTCTCAAAAAATGGTCCATAATGAACCGTGTCTCAAATAAGGGCCTGAATTGATCAAGTAGTCTCAAATAAGGGCATGAAGTTGCTAAAACGTCTCAAATGAGGGCCTGACCTCTCCATCGGCCAAATCTTTTGCTGCCGGTGCACCGGAAGAGGAGTATTTTGGTCAAAGTAAAATGTAGACATATCTTAAAAATAAAAAATTCCCCAAAAAGAATTTATATTCGCTTCCCCCAGTGTGCTTATGCTCTTCCTCGTTCTTCTTACTCATCCATTCTCAGTCTCCTCCACTCCCAAAAATCAAATTAAAATCGTCTCTTTTTCTGATTTTCTTGTTCCCCTCTCGCCGGAGTCTTCTCTCTCTCTCTCTCTCTCTCTCTGCATGCACGTTGTTTTGTCTTGCATCTATCACGAATCAGAACAATCCTCTTGCTAGTAGTCGGGGTTGGCTCTCTGCTCTTGTGTCTCGCTCTCTACTCTTGCGAATGAATAAAAAAAAAAGAGAGGCCTAATTGTGGTTTGATTGGAAATCGTCTCCAGTTGAGGATCTGTCATTAACTTGAAACTACTTTCATGATGTTGTGATAGTTTGGATATGAATCATTGTTCAGGAGCTAGATGTAGATGCTTTGGCCGAGGTGCCTATCACATGCTCGATAAAATATCTAAATGAAGTCATGATGCACGTTTGTTGGATGAAGTACTGCATTCATTCTACTTTATTCTTAGTCTCATGAAGAGAGCATTCTGAAGTCTAATACCTCTGGTCATGTTACAACCAAGAAAATCAAAGCACGTTCGAAGCTCCTGTTAATCAAGATCGGCGCAGATTGGTGGGGTCGGATCAAATTGTGATTTTTGTGCGATTGTTGTGGCCTCACTCTATTAGCTGACATTTCAATTAATCATGCTATTGTAGTGCATCCAACTTTTGTAGAGCTTCGAGTCTGGTTGTTCAGGCTTGTTTGATTCAATCGAATAGAAATGGAGTGTCCATATTATAGGTGTGGAAAGAACGAAGTAGTGCGACGTCTTGAACAAAAGCTAATCTTGCAAGGCAATATCAAGCATGTCAAAGAAATGAGGGACGTGTTCTAATTTGGAAGATTATAATTTTTGGAATTGCTTGCCCTCATGATGTATGAGGCTCTAGGAATTAATTTATCTGTCATTACAAACTTTAAATTGAGTTAATTGCATTTCTCTCAGCATCATTCTTCATGAGCAAGTAATTTATACGCATGAAGATGAGTGAAACAAAGTGGCGCAAGAGCAGTTATAAGATCAACCTCATATTCAGCCAGTAGGAGTATTTCATTTTTTAGGCCATCAATCATTAAAGACTGCACATCAAAATCATTCAGATACCTGTTATAATCTACCATAGTAGCATGGAGGAGAGGAATGGAGCAACATATTATGACATCATAAACACATTTGCATCATATGAAGCCCTAGCAGCAACAGCATGTAGCACAAAGTTAAATGAAAATTGGAAAACAAAATAAACTATATATCAAATAAGTTCCTCCATGTCACAACCGTCAAACTAAACATGATATCCGCAACAATGGTCCTACAACTACTCATTCTCACCACTCAGACAATATTAAAAGACAGGTTCCAGAAAATAGTTGCATGTGCGACAAAGCAAAAAGAAACATGTCTATAAAAAAAAAATGGCCTATGTGATTCACATTGTTTGATGGAAAGATAAACATTTCAAATAAAACAGTCTGTGTTGTTGGTCTTCTTGGTCCTTACGTCCTCTTCCTTACCTACAGTTGAATAAACAAAAAATTAATTGATCAATACAAAGTCAAGTGCAAATACAAATAATTTTACGACAAAGTCAAGAGTTGATGGCCACCTGCATCTTCTCTCTTTCCACAGGTGACAATGAACTTGGAAATTTTCCAAATATCGAAGCAAGTAATTCAACCATCTCAGATTGTGATGCTAATGGGGCTGAGGGAGTGCTTCAGACCACGTCATGTGAGCACGAGGTAGATGTAGAAGTTGCTAGGGTTGATGATGTTGATGTTGTTGCTAATGCCATTGATGGATTCTTGCAACGATACCTGTTATGGCCTAACTCACCGCATTTCCCACACTTAATTGTGGTATTCCGTCTCTTCAACTTTGTTCCCGTTGGCTCGTGAACAACTTTCTTTTTCCTTCTATTCAAATTGTTATCAATTGCTTCATTCACTGATTTTGTTCTTTGTTTCTTCTTTCTGCCAACTTGCTTAGGCACATCTGGTGGGAGTAATGGCTCTCTAGCAGGCCATCTGTCCTCGAAATCCACATCATGCACAACATGACTATGAGTGTTCATGAAGGTTTCCTTATTGTAACATGTATGAACCCATTTTTCAGGTTGTTCTCTCAAGTATATAAGAGCTGCCACAGCATGACAATAAGGGATTCCACAGATATCCCATCTTCTACAGCTATAAGTTTTGTGTCTAATATTAACAACCCTCTTGTCTCCATATGGGTCACTCAATTCAAACTCATCCTTCCCATTCCATGCAGGAATCCATGATGCTGAATACTCTTTTTGGAGATCTAATATCTCCTAGATCTTAGGACATATCATACCGGTGTACTTATGAATTCTCTCTATGAGTTGCACTCTTATAGCTTCAAGCATTGTAATGATAGGCTTGTCCCTAGTGTCAATGATGCTCTTGTTGAAGCTTTCACTCCAGTTATGCAAGGAAATATCGCATTTTGAGGTTGGTCTGAAATGGGATTTGCTCCATTGCACCGGCGGCCTCTGGGACAATCAATCATATGCTTTTTTGATCGACTGTCTTTAGTTCTTCCATTGCCAAGGCAAAATCACACACTCTAGTTGCCATGGCAACCTTCCACACCAATAATTTAAGTTCCATTCCTTTGTGATGCAGCCTGAAGTTCTCGTAAAGATGCCTCAAGTAAAATCAATGTTCTGCTTCAGGCATTAGATTTGCTAATGCTTGCACTAACCCCTTCTGCTTGTCACATAAGAAAGTCCAATACTTTGAATTTTCAAGGCCTGTAATTCCCAGGTCTTCTGCAATCAAACTAATAAACCAGTACCATGTCTTATAAGTTTCTTGTCCGACTACTGCCCATGCAAAGGGCTACATCTGATTGTTGCCATCTTTGCCCACTGCTGATAGAAGTATACCCTTGTAGCCCCGATGACAAATGACAACCATCAAACCCCATGAAGCGCCTACACCCTTCTATAAAGCCCCTTCTCAAAGCATCCAAAAAAATGTAGACTCCTCTAAACTTGAATTGATCTTGACATTGGTCAGTCTTGATTATACATGTGGATCCTGGGTTGGCATCAAGAAGTGCTTGACAATAACTTCTAAGCATCGTATATTGCTCATCCTCATTCCTTGTGATCATACTCGATGCTGTAGCCCTAGCTCTATAGACCATTGCCCTCGATAGCTTCAAAACATTCTCAGACTCCATTATTTTCTTCATCGAAGTACCTGGCCATGTAGGATTGTTCCTCAACCTATCACAGTACTTGCTTGCTAGCCATTCAGTACTAACTTGAGGAACACGTAGAGTTCTATTACATGTATGTACATGGTTGAAGGTTTTCACTTGTAAAGTATGTTCCCTTTGCACTTTGGAAGCATAAATGAGCCAATCACAACCCTCCGAACGCACCGCCCTCAACTTATTTCGTGCATTCTTAACGAATCTCACTTGTCTCCCATTTTTTATGGCATGGTTCCTCACGGGTGCTCTGAACTCTTTAGCATTACTAAAACACATCCCCAACTTGAAGACAAGATTTTCCATATCAACCTCAGCATTGAACTCAGGATGTGCATATTCATTTTGGCTATTCATATTCAAGAAATCTATATTATCAGCTAACACATCTACATACGTACTGTTATTCTCCAACCTCTATATCCCTCTCCAGCAATCCTTCACCCTCAACACATCTTACATGTCTTCTATATAACTCATCAATATCGATAATGGCAAATCCCTCTTCTTCAACACCCTCAACAACCTCCACACACCTATTATCATAAAGAGAACAGTTCACTTCTTCACATCCCTCACCTGGTGCAAAATGGAAGCAAATATAAAGATAATATATTTCTATACACAAGAAAAAATAAAACAAAAACAAAAAAATACAAAAAGTAAGAGTTGTTCCCATGCGATACACGTTTTTTGGATTTTCAAAGTTTCTCTCTGAAGTGGGAAACAAATAAAATTCTAATTCACTAAAGCCACAAAGGTTGGAGGGGTGGTCATATAAGTGTTTGCTCTTGGGGGGAAAAGGCGTGAAAAGGAACTAAAAACACAAATATCATTAAAACTACCCTAGAAAGATTTAATGGATGGCAACCCTCATGTAATATATGGGACAAAACGTGGATTTGTTGCAAACAATTGAACACATACATCATAAAAAGCAAAACAAAAGCATTAAAAAATTGCAAAATAGGGACCACCATAAGCACGTGCGGCAAATCCGATTAGAAAATGCACAGTAGATACCACTTGCGAATAGAAAACTCAACTTATATTCATCAATTCACACAAAAGGGGAGAGAACGTGCCTCTGATCAAAACAGCCAAATAAACACCATAAGACAAAAGTATTTTTCTTACCATCGTTGTTATCGCTGCCATGAGTGTGGCATTCCACGACATGTCCATGCCTTGTTGACATTGCTTCAACAAGCTGCAGATGCCTCCTCTTAGATGAATGAAAGATCAGCTACAATGAATAAACATAGCAAATAAACGAACGAAGAGGAAAAAAGCCTATGCAAACGAAGCTGCAATGGGAGGAAGCATGGCAGATGAAGGTTTTCGTTTTAGCAAGAAAGATTAGTTTTTTTTTTTTGGGGTCAAATCAATAAAGATTAGTTGAATATGATGAAACAGGGCAAACGGGAAAACGAAAAAAATACAAACGAAGCAAACGAAGAAACCACGGAAGAGAAGAAGACAACGCCGACATATAGGAAGAAATAAGAAGAGAAGGAATTTGGGGGTTCTTGGCCTTAGGGATTTCAACATTTGACCTAAAATTATCAGAGAACAAGCAAGAGAAAAAGCAGAAAAAGTGGGGAAGAGAAATATCAATTCTTTTTGGGACATTTTTGCTGTTAAGATTACTAGTTTATTTTCATCAAAAACAGGTTCAAGTAAACGACATATCTTCAATCGGAGACTAAGAATTGGATGAGTACAAGAACGAGTTAGAGCAGAAGCGCAGAGTCTGCGGGAAGTGAATATCAATTCTTTTTGGGGACTTTTTTCTTTTTAAGATATGTCTACATTTTGCTTTGACTGAAATACCTCTCTTTCTGTGCACCGACAGCAAAAGATTTGGCTGGTGGAGAGGTCAGGCACCTGTTTGAGACACTTTAGCAACTTCATGCCCTTATTTGAGACTATTTGATCACTTCAAGACATGATTCATTCTGGGCCTTTTTTTTTAGAAAGTGTCTCAACTTGAGGGCCTTATTTGAAATATTCCCACTATTTTTCCAATGAGTCGACCTGGTCATGCCTTTTTATGTTTTCTTTAAGTAAACTTACTCACCATCCTCAAAATTAGACATGCTAACAGAAATGATAATTGGGTATGAGTCGACCGGATCATGTCCGTTCGCATCCGACGGTTAGGATTTGGCTACGTCATCTTGAAGACGTCAGCTCATAATTTGGGAGGCGTTTTCTATTTAAAAAAAAGTTGCTTTTTTCATTTTGAAACCTGCATTTTCTCTCTCCGGCCCGCCTCGATTCCTCTCTGATCGATTCCCTCCTGAAAATCTCTCTGCTCTCACCTTCGCGTTCTGGATTGTCGGCCGATTCTTCGCCGGAGCTACGACGGCGTCCTTCATCGGCCTCCTCAAATCAATTTCCTCCTCTGCCCGGATTTCCTCTATTCTCTCCTCATTTCAATTTCCTCTCTCCTCAATTCCCCTTCCTCTGCTCTCACCTTCGCGGTCTCGGTCGCGACATTCCTCCGTCTTCCCCGCTAGCAGCCTCGCCACTGTCAGGCTCCCTCGCATCAGGCCGTCGCCTCCCCTCGACGTGTCGCGGCTCTCCACTTCGGGAGGAATTGCTTCATCTCAGCTTGCCCTCTCGCTCGAGACGGTGGTGCTGGGGTGGAAAGGAGGAAGGCGGAGGCGGCGGCGGCTGCGGTGGCGACGGTGGTGCTAGGGGTGCGGAACAGCGTTGTACAAGATGGCACTAGTGGCTCTCAAGCATTACCCCTTACCCTTCTTCCTCGCGCAGCTCGGGACCGTCGGGTTCGTCGCTCTGTCTCCCTCCCTCTCGAAGCTTTCGCAATCGCTCTGTGCTATGATTATCGCGCGTGCTCCGATCAATCGCCCGTGATGTTGGTTGTGACTTGTGAGAATTTCTTGAAGATGAAAAGTGGGATCGGTACTCTTTCTTGAGGTTCAAGGGGTGAGTTTAGTTTTTCTTTGATTTTGCTTGGTTTGAGAATTCTTCACTTTGCTTATCCGTTTCTCCTTGTTGCTGTCTGTGTTAAGTTTCTTTTTTTTGTGGCTTAAGGCTTGTTATTTGCTATTGTGACTCTGTGTGTTTTACATTTACAATTCATGGGCTGTGCTTTTTCAGTACTCTCCAATTAGCTAAGGCAGCTAGTTTAGGACTGAATGGCCTTTTCTTCTCATGCCATTTCTGTAGAGATCTATGGTCAAAGTGCGGATCGTGCCTTGAAAATTAGCTTCTCTTTGGTTGTTCATGCCGCGAAAATATGTAATTAGCTTCTTTACCAGGAAGTTTTGATACATTTGGTCAAAAATTCATGAGCGCTTCACGGCTGGATTGGTGGATGTCCTCCATGTCAAAGGGCTTCTTCAATGGAGTCGCTGGAAATGTTATATGCCCCATCTTTTAATTGTTTTACTTCTTCATTTTAATGTTCGCGAATGATCAAATGATATGGAGAATGTTTATATGCCTGTAAGGGCACAATCAGACCAATGATCACACCAGACCAGGTTATGGTCATTATTCTATATCTTGGTCCCGAGATGAGCTCTTTATTGGGATAAAAAAATGCATGTCAGCTGCGGAAGAGATGAGAAACCAGGCTTGCACGTGTTTGACTTGTGTGGAATAGGTCCTTAACGTTTGTGTGGTAAAAGCCTTTTACTTTGGTGCTTGATCCGGATTACACTTGGATTCTTCCAGAATTTATTTGAGCATCTTCCTCTGTACATTAGCTTACATTCAGCCTGTAAATTCATTTGAATTTGTATTCTAGCCAAAAGAGCAGTTAACTTCCAGTTCTTATTGAGTGAATACCACTTTGCTGCCAATTGCCATCTCCTTTAAACTTCTTTGAATGTATTCTTTTGGTTGGTATCGGAATATCAATTGTCATGGGGAATTCTAAGAACGCTGAAGTAAGTTTTTAATGAACTGAATTCCCACATTCTGTTGAGTTAGCTATTTCCTGGTTGAAGTTAATTGCTGTTATCTATGAGGTAGACTGACCTACCTATGTCATCAAAGTCATTGCTTCAACTGAACATAATCTTTGTGACTGTCTAAGAGATTATTAGAATAGATCACATACAAACTCTGTGAGTGCCATTCTGGACCAACCACCTGATTGTTATGGCTGTTAAGACTACCTGAAAATATGAAATCAAATTTATTTCACTGATGTTCTAGTAGGGCCATATTCATGTAGCTGGATTTTCTCTCCCACACTCTTGGTTTTATAGCATCTTTTGTGTACATTTTATATTTGTTTTAGATCCAATAAGCACGCCATTTACAGAGATTCAATGTGAACTGAAGTGCAAGAGTTGTTACGAATACTTGAGTTACTTGAGGAATATATATTGAACTAAAGGATGCAGGAATTCTATCTGATTTTCAATGTTATTACTTCAAAATTTTAGTTGAATACTATTTGCGAGACTTTGCTTATTTCCTCTGATGTCCTCTAACACTAGGGAAACTACAAATGCTAGAATTGCCTTGTCGTGGTTTGAAATTTTGTTTCCAGTTCTTCATTCAGCATCATATTGTAGCATTGCTCATTTAATTGCTTTAGGCTGCGTTTGTTGCTTTTTCTGCATGAACGGGAAACATAATAAAGATGCTAAGAGGAAATATTACTTACTTTATAAGCAATAGTCACTGCTTTGTGGTGATTCTTGGCCAAAGATTAAATGCGCTATTGGACTTGGACTGCAGTCGCAAGAGATCAGTGAGGAGAATTGTGCTGTCTGGACGAACATCTTGGATGCAACTCCATGGCTTTAACTTACATGATAATTCAACTTATATAAGAAGCCCTTTGCACTTAATAAATTCATTTGATATTCATCCATTCTGTTCTTGTCAGCTACTGTTAGATTTCATATCTCATATGGAAAGCCGTATTTATTCAAGCTACCAAATTACGTCATCTTCCCTATTTATTTAATGCTCTTTGGTTGATTTTCATCCATCCTTTCTTGCATCTCAGGTTTCAGCCATTTAAGAGTCAAGCTTCTCGTCCTAATGGAGAACTTTTTGTGACCCGTAATGGATCCTCAGGCTTTCATCAGGTTATCAATCGGCTCACTGGGATTGAGGTTCCCCGAATCGACCGTAAACTTTGTCAAATCTGGGAGCCAACCATTCTCTTCTTCATGTGTTTGCGAGATTCGCCTCCGAGGTTTCCCTGCACAGACACTAACAATCCCCTTGGTGTCCAACCCCGAAGCTACCCCAGATTATCAGAGCATTGCTTCGAGCTTTTATCTCGAAGAATCTGATCTGAAAGCCTTAACTGCACCCAGCTGTTTCTATAGCTCTCAGGCATATCTCGAGATTTCTGTATTCACAGGAAGGAAGGGATCCCACTGCGGTGTTGGCAACAAAAGACAGCTACTAGGGACATTTAAGTTGGAGGTGAGTCCTGATTGGGGAGAAGGAAAACCTGTGATCCTTTTTAATGGGTGTATAGGTCTCAGCAAGAGTAAGCTGGATAGCGGACAACCTGGAGCGGAACTTCGCTTGAGAGTGAAGCTAGATCCTGATCCCAGATACGTCTTCCAGTTTGAGGACATTCCCAGACTGAACCCTCAAATAGTTCAGCTTCAAGGATCCATCAAACAACCTATTTTTAGTTGCAAGTTCAGCCAAGACAGGTGATATGGAGTACATAGTTTGTCATTCAATTCCTTCATGAGCAGTAATTCATCACCATACTCTCCTTCTTAATGCTTGAAGAGATAAATCAAGTTTTTTTTAGTAAAGTGAGATAAATCAAGTTTGTGTGCAAGAAATGAAAGAACATAGTTGAATGAAGTGTAGTTCTGGATTAATTGGTATATGATGCAAATGCACACAGAATCATCAATGTGTAGAAAAGCATCTTATTTCTCCGCAAACAAAGTGAGGCATTTTATAAGTGAATTTTGGACTTAATTGAGTCATATCCTGGGTCACTGATTCATTGATGACATGGAGGTCAAGACTTTTTGCTTTAGCTGTGTCAGACCACCTGAAAATTCTATCATTAATGATAGGAAAAGTTGCTCGGGCTGCTCTTTGTGCGATAGCTAGACATCTCTGGTTGCGAAGCGAGTAAGAAGGGGATTGAAAGGATAGTTTGCTTGTACATGACTTTATTAATTTCCTTTTCTTATTGCACTCTGGTTCATTTCAATGGTGTGTTATTACTGAACAAATATTGTGCAGTGTTACTCATTTACTGGATGATATCCCATTGCCTGCTAATGAGGTGTCTTCATCAGTGCTTGTTGCAGCATACTCACCTAACACATTGCAAAATGGGAAAGTCACAATTGGCGGAGGGAAGCTGAGCGTTAATGCGGAGGTTGAGAAGGGACTTCTGACATTGATTTCCTCTGATAATCCTGGTGTACAGGTAACTTCATTCCATTGTGGAAAAATTTAGCACATATGATCTCTTGTTTTGCCTTGGTCTTGGGAGACAATACTTCTCTGTAACACGTATGTTTCCCTGTTTGCTTTTCATAAGTCTACTGCTTATCATATTTCTGGGGTTTGTACATAGATATCTCTATGTGGTGCTCATTGGGTTTTATCCCTTTCCACATGTTAGGTTTTTGACCCCAATGGCCATTGGTACCTAGCAGATGGTGGGGCGTCTTTTGGAGATTTGTTTTTTGTGACAAGGAAGGCCCTTAGTGATGTTACTGCTGGCCTTCGTCCTGCGGCATTGCTTAGGGCTGCGCCAGATTACTTTGCTGGCTCTACTGGTGGTGGCAGGCTTTTTATTGATAAAATAAAAAAAGTTAAACAGAAACGTCAAATGAAACATCAAATGTAGGGCATTTTCGAACTTTTTTTCCCGTCCCTTTTGTTATGTCCCTTTCTTTTTTATATTAAAAAAACGCGTTCCTAATTGTATGTTACTTTTCATAAATATTGTGAGGCTCTTTATTCTTAAAATAAAGACGTCAAGGGAAAGGAAGGAAAAATGCCAACCAGAAATTGATATGAGAAGCATTTAAAAAATCCGATCCTCAAACCATTTGTGTTACATCGAGCACGTATGTGTAATTTGAAGCATACTTCGCATTCTTTTCTTATATGACGGAATGACATTAAGTCCATATCATAGAACTTTTTATTCTTTCCGTTTATTCTCTTCCGTTTCATGGAGAACTACAATAGCATCTCGTCTTTTCTTCTCTATTCTTCTTTTCCTTTTTTTCATCCATATTTCCGTTTGTCGACCCACAAAATATTCATTTGCTTGAGCCTATTGTAGTCACACCAGACTCAAAAAGGTACTTGTGCTACAAAGTACTTGCTTTTTTGTATGTCTTCCCCGATGTCATGAACAACTCGCTACTTCGAATTGCTACATCAGCATTCCAGGCACTCATGCCTACTCAACTAAGATGCTTATACTCTACGGTCAACAATACAAGCTTTGCAAGCAATTTCTTTTTATCCAACCAAGACTCCATCCTCAAGCGAAAAGCACTCACTAAGGGATAATATAAAATAGTTACTGTTAATAGATGGAAAATAAGATCTCTGAGCTGAGTACTCGATTAAACTCACAGCTACATCAGTTTCCCCTTATCCATCTCAACCAAAGCAACTGGAATTGGTCATTGTACTGATAAAAAATTTCGAAAGCAATTGTTCAGACAATTTCGGTTTGTCTCTTGAGGACACAGCCTTCGGGAAAATAACCAAAAAACAACAGCCCTCACTAGGGATATCCTACACAAACATTCTCGAGGTTGGGGCACAATGGATGCTCATTAGCATAAAGGTCATCCATAAACTGATTGACTGATATTGGTACATAGCTCTGAGGAATGACATGACCTGCAGTTGCTATGGGAGAACAATCTAATACAGCATTGCTCTAAGGCATGAGCCTGAAAGCCACTGATGTCTTGCAAAACATAAGACATCACTGATAATCAAGGACACTGGTATTAAAATGACTGATTTTAGCATCAAGAAGCCATGAAAAATTGAAAACACATTCGTACCTACCACCACCAGTAGAGCCAGCAAAGTATTTTGGCTAGTTTTGTCACTGTAGCCTCTCCAAGCGCTCCTGTAGCGGTCAAAGCAATTAGATCCGCAGTCCATTCAGCCCTAAGCAATGTCGCAGGAAGAAGGCCAGCAGTAACATCACTAAGGGCCTTCCTTGTCACAAGTAACAAATCTCCAAAAGACGCCCCACCATCTGCTAGATACCAACGGCCATTAGGGTCAAAAACCTAACGGGTGAAGAGGGATAAAACCCAATGAGCACTACATAGAGATATCTATGCACAAACCCCAGAAATATGATAAGCAGTAGACTTATGAAAAGGAAACTGGGAAACACACGTGTGTTACAGAGAAGTATTATCTCCCAAGACCAAGGCAAAACTAGAGATCCAATGTGCTAAATTTTTCCACAATGGAATAAAGTTACCAGTACACCAGGATTATCGGAGGAAATCGATGTCTGAAGTCCCTTCTCAACCTCCGCATTGACGCTCAGCCTCCCTTCGCCAATCGTGACTTTCCCATTTTGCAATGTGTTAGGTGAGTTTGATGCAACAAGCACTGATGAAGACACCTCATTAGCAGGCAATGGGATATCATCCAGCAAATGAGTAAATACATTGCACAATATTTGTTCAGTAATTATACACCATTGAAATGAACCTGAGTGCAATAAGAAAAGGAAATTAATAAAGTCATGTACAAGCAAACTATCCTTTCAATCCCCTTCTTACTCGCTTCGCAACTGGAGATGTCTAGCTATCGTGCACAGAGAAGCCCGATCAACTTTTCTGTTAGGATGCATATGTGAGTTGTGGTAGAAAAGTCCCACATTGGAGAAGTAATGTAGTGTTAAGCAGTTAGTATATCCAAGTTTGTTGGAATATATAAATATTAAACCACGCTTTCTTCAAACAGCTTAAGCTTTTAGAGCAGTTAGCAAGTGGTCCCACCAAATTTTACATAGTATCAGAAAAGGAGGTCCTGAGTTTAAATCTTTTCAGGCCCCTATTTGCCTCCTCAATGAATTTTTTTCATGTTTAGTACTAGGTAAAAGACCACTAAGTATGATGTGGAATGTTGGAATATATAAATATTAAACCACGCATGCTTTTAGAGCAGTTGGCAAGTGGTCCCACCAAATCTTACAGCCCATAAGTCATTGGCTGCAAGTGGTCCCACCAAATCTTACAGCTCATAACTCATTGGCTTGAATTTTTAAGTGAAGGTGGGTCCAACTGGATATATTGACGGGCTCAAACTTGGGCTCCTTCTTGGCGATCTTCCTAGGTGAAAGTATCGAATTTTCGTTGCGCGCTTCCAACAATTGGTATTTGAGCCAAGTTGATTGGTGGGCCCTTAATCTATTCTGATTGATATTTCAAGAAGAAATCTGGTGACCAACGCAGTTTCTGGGCTAGTGGACGTTATGGTGTAGCAACGTGGGTTCGATGGGCGTTGATGGAGATTCAAGTTGAGATAAGTTGGTGTGGAAGAATACTTAAATTATGTCTCAAGAAGGAATATGGAGACCAACGTAATTTTCGGGCCAATGGACGTTGTCATGTAGCAACGTGGGCTTGATGTGGCGTTGATAGAGATTCAAGTTGAGATAAGTTGGTACGGAAGAATACTTGAATTAAAGGGGAGCAAATATAACATTGGAGCTTACACGTGAGAGGGAGATTGTTAGGATGCACGTGTGAGTTGTGTCAGAGAAGTGCCACATTGAAGAATTAATATGGTGTTGAGCAGTTAATATATTCAAGTTGGCCAATAACTCATTGGCTTAAGCTTTTAAGTGAAGGTGGGTCCAACTGGATATATTGACGGACTCGGACTTGGGCTCCCTCTTGGCGATCTCCGTAGGTGAAAGTATCGAACTTCTGTTACGCGCTCCCAACATTTTCCTATGATTAATGACAGAATTTTCAGGTGGTCTGACATAGCTAAAGCAAAAATACTTGACCTCCATGTCATCAATGAATCAGTGACCCAGGATATGACTCAATTAAGTCCAAAATTCACTTATAAAATGCCTCACTTTGTTTGTAGAGAAATAAGATGCTTTTCTACACATTGATGATTCTGTGTGCATTTGCATCATATATCAATGAATCCAGAACTACACTTCATTCAACTATATTCTTTCATTTCTTGCACACAAACTTGATTTATCTCTTCAAGCATTAAGGAGAGTATGGTGATGAATTACTGCTCATGAAGGAATTGAAAGACAAACTATGTACTTCATATCACCTGTCTTGGTGGAACTCGCAACTAAAAATAGGTTGTTTGATGGATCCTTGAAGCTGAACTATATGAGGGTTCAGTCTGGTAATGTCCTCAAACTGGAAGACGTATCTGGGATCAGGATGTAGCTTCACTCTCAAGTGAAGTTCCGCTCCAGGTTGTCCGCTATCCAGCTTACTCTTGCTGAGACCTATCCACCCATTAAAAAGGATCACGGGTTTTCCTTCGCCCCAATCAGGACTCACCTCCAACTTAAATGTCCCTAGAAGCTGTCTTTTGTTGCCAACACCGCAGTGGGATCCCTTCCTTCCTGTGAATACAGAAATCTCGAGATATGCCTGAGAGCTATAGAAACAGCCGGGTGCAGTTAAGGCTTTCAGATCAGATTCTTCGAGATAAAAGCTCGAAGCAATGCTCTGATAATCTGGCGTAGCTTCGGGTTGGACACCAAGGGGATTGTTAGTGTTGGGAATTAAGTCAAATTCATTAAGTGTTATCAGTGACCGTTCGACTCCCATGGCATAATTAGTATTCCGATGTAATTATTGTTTTAGTAGACATAATTAGTTGAGTCTATCATCTTTTAGTATTCCGATGTAATTGTTGTTTTAGTCTTTTCACTTTCCTAGAGAGACTCAAGAGTCATGTTTTAAGCCTATAAATAGGTGAGTCTTGTAACCATTTCAGTATGGGTGAATCGATTGTGAATACAGTATATTGAAAAGCCACCTTCCGTCTCCTCTTTCTTGTGTGAACAAAGTTTCTTTGAGAGTGCTTGTTGAGAGCCCCACAGTCGATTTATCCCATCAGTTAGTGTCTGTGCAGGGAAACCTTGGAGGCGAATCTCGCAAACACATGAAGAAGAGAATGGTTGGCTCCCAGATTTGACAAAGTTTAGGGTCGATTCGGGGAACCTCAATCCCAGTGAGCCGATTGATAACCTGATGAAAGCCTGAGGATCCATTACGGGTCACAAAAATTTCTCCATTAGGACGAGAAGCTTGACTCTCCAATGGCTGAAACCTGAGAGGGCTGAGATGCAAGAAAGGATGGACGAAAATCAACCAAAGAGCATTAAAAATAAAGGATTAATACCACGAAAAACCCCAAACTGGTACATTTGTGACAATTTTACCCTAAATTATTTTTTTGACCATAAAAAACCCAAAACTGGTACACTTGTGACAAATATACCCCAAATTATTTTTTTAACCACAAAAAACCCTAAACTGGTATAACTGTAATAAATTTACCCCAAACTACTTTTTTTACCATGAAAAATCCCAAACTGATACACATATGACAAATTTACCCTTTGTTAATTTTCATTAAATTGAGTTAATACCACGAAAAATTTCAAATTGATACACATATAGCAAACATAGGGTAACGTGCACACCCGACAATAGCCACGTGTAATCCAACTTTGTAATTTGACGGTAAAATTTAACGAAAATTAACTGAGGGTAAATTTGTCACAGCTATACCAGTTTGGGGTAAATTTGTCACAGATGTACCAGTTTGAGGTTTTTCATGATCAAAAAAATAATTTGGAGTAAAATTGTCACAGATGTACCAGTTTGGGGTTTTTGGTGGTATTAACCCAAATATGGATGATGACGTAATTTGGTAGCTTGAATAAATACGGCTTTCCATATGAGATATGAAATCTAACAGTAGCTGAAAAGAAAAGAATGGATTAATATCAAATGAATTTATTAAGTGCAAAGGGCTTCTTATATAAGTTGAATTATCATGTAAGTTAGAGCCATGGAGTTGCATCCAAGATGTTTGTGCAGACAGCACAATCCTCCTCACTGATCTATTGCGACTGCAGTCCAAGTCCAATAATAGCGCATTTAATCTTTGGCCAAGAATCACCACAACGTAGTGACTATTGCTTCTAAAGTAAGTAATATTTCCTCTTAGCATCTTTATTATGTTTCCCGTTCATGCAGAAAAAGCAATAAACGCAGCCTAAAGCAATTAAATGAGCAATGCTACAATGAGATGCTGAATGACTAAGAACTGGAAACAAAAATTCAGACCACGACAAGGCAATTCTAGCATTTGTAGTTTCCCTAGTGTCAGAGGACATCAGAGGAAATAAGCAAAGTCTCGCAAATAGTATTTGAAAGATTTGGTGGGACTACTTGCCAACTGTTCTAAAAGTTTAAGCTATTAGAAGAAGGCGTGGTTTAATATTTATATATTCCAACACTCCTCCTCACGCTTAGTCTGGTCTTTTTACCTAGTACTAAGCGTGGACAAATTAATTGGGGAGGCAAATAGGGGCCTGGAAAGATTAGTCTAGTATTTTTGCGAGGCTGATTAAAGAATCTGCAGTAAATAGTGAAAGAGAAGAAGAAATAGAGAAGAGAGAAGAGAAGAAGAGAGGCGAAGGAAAGAGGAGAACAAGAGAGGAGGAGAGGCAAAAAACATATCGTAATATTTTTGTAGAGCTCTATGTGTTTATATTACAGAAAACCTATCTATTGTTATAAGACTATAAAACCTACTTGACCATAATACCCTTATTTAAGTTAAAAGAAATAAGCCATGTAAATAAACCCTAAAAGTAACGTAACACTCCCCCTCAAGCTGGAGCATATAGGTCACCCATGCCCAGCTTGGAACAGCCAGCAACAAATGCAGGATGAAACAGCGCTTTAGTGAAGATATCAGCAAACTGATCTCTAGAGGCAACGTAAGGAGTAGCAATCAACTCCCACTTCACAGCATTACGAACAAAATGGCAGTCAACTTCTATATGCTTGATGCGCTCATGAAAAATAGGATTTCCAGCAATATAAATAGCTGCCTGATTATCACACATCATATCAATAGGTTGATTAATAGAAAATTCAAGCTCTTGAAGAAGGGATTTCAACCACAACAATTCAGCAATAGTATGTGCCATAGCACGATATTCAGCCTCCGCACTAGATCTAGCAACGGTAGTCTGATTCTTGCTTCTCCAATGTTGACACCTGATTTTTGACCAATCTATTATTGTGATTTTTATTCTTTAAAATTAATTAAAAATATCAAAAAAAGGTCATAAAATCACAAAATCAACTTTGGAAGCCTTGGCCTAGCCTCTGGGACCAATTTTGAACAAAAAATATTTTTTGGTATTTTATAATATTTTTCGAATTTATTTAATTATAAAAATACCCAAAAAATCAGAAAAATACCATTCGTGGTCAGAAAAATACACAAAAATATTCAATAATTTTTTTTTTAATTTTCTCTTCAAGTGTGTCACTTTAAATCTCGAAAATTCGGCTCGGGTCACTATGTTCCTTAACAAACATAAACCCGAACCGAGCCCAAAAATTCCTTTTCAAGTCTTTTAATTTTCAATTTCCACTTTTTATAAGCTATGACATTGGATTCTAAAGTATTGAAGTGCAATTGGGTCAATTTGCCCTCCAATTTGATCAATTTTAAACAAAAGGGCTTAATTGCATAAAAATCTTTCAATTTAGTCCCCGGTTTCGCGATTCTTGAAATTAAATTTCATACGGCCATACCCATTGAAATTAAACACCTCTACCCTATGGGTTTCATCATGCCGAATCCATTGGTGGCTTCGATTCGGGTTAATTTGGTCCTTTGGACCCTCGATTTGACAAAAATCAATTTCGGATCCTAGGGACAATTTGGGGTTTTCATTAAATTTCACTCAATTGATTCACGAAAATACCCATATTTGATAGAAAACATGTCAAGGAATCTGATTTTGGCATCAATTTCATGAAAATATGTCTATTTGGGACCCAATTTGGTGAAATGATCGAACCGGGCCGGTCGGGTTAGATCCGACCCGACCCGGTCCGACCGGGTCTGCAACTTATTTGCAGACCCGCGTGGCCAGCAAAGCGGGCGGAAAGCAAAAAAAAAAAATCAGAGGAGAGGGGGCCGGCCGATCGAAAAGGCGAAGGTGGTGGTAGACAAAGGTAAGTGGTTCGCGAATGAAGTGGGCAAAAAAAGAAAAGGCGGTCGGCCATGGTGGAAAAGGAGGGGAGCTCGGTTTAAGGTGGAGCTCGGGCATGGAGGCCGGGGGAGTTTTTTTTGGCAAAGCGGGCAGAAAGGGACGGTCTTCGAGCTTCAGGACACCCCACTAGTCGCCACCGGAGCCTCAGTTACCACGGGCAACCCCCGAACAGGTCGGTACTCCCTCTAACCTTCATTTCGCCGAAGCACGCTACCTGTTTGAAGAAATGCCCAAATGAGCTTTATATTTTTCGAGTCTCGGCCGTGTCTCCCCAGGCCATATCTCGTGCGAATTTAGCCTTAAACCCTCTGAGGAACCGACTCTAAGCCTTTGTATGTGTTTATTTCGCATTGAAACCGCGCCGACGACGTGAGCCGGGGCTTCACCGGCCGCGGTTCGAACAAGGAGCTCGACGGGGAGCTTTGGTTGGTCGTCGAGGATTGGACGACCTTAGGTAAGTTTCCCGACCCTTCATGGATGCTCCCTGATTGATAAGAATCGAGTTTAAGGCTAGAAAAATTTTCTGCAAAACGTTCGCCGGAAACGAAGTTGTGGAGGTCCGGTTCGTCGGTTTTTCACGTGTTCATGGCGTCGTTTTTGCTTGTACGTGGATGCCAAAGTTCCAGGGAGTCAAACGCCGAAGGAACAGGCGAAAAATATTGAGTTTTGGGGTCGGTTCGCGTTTCGCCGGCGAGATTTCCGGCGACCTCGCCGGAAATTCCACTGTTCATCGTCTTCTCCGGCGAGGTCGCCGGCGGTCAACGGTCAACGGTTGACGTGGCGTGCCACGTCAGCAGCCACGTCAGCCGGGTGGGGCCGTGTCTTTAATAAACCGCCCAGATCGGACGGCCGTGGCTTCGCCACGTGTCGCGATCTGGGATTTTTGGAAAATTTAAAAGATTTTCAAAATAAATAAATGATTTTCGGATTAAATAATTAAAATCAATCGGACGGTTGATATTCGGCCAAGTGGCTCTCTGAGGAGCGTCCGATCTATTCTGAGATCGGACGCACCAGAAGAGGCCACGTGGCACAATAAAAGCCGTCCGATCCGTGGATTTTCTGTTGAATTAAGAAATTGGTAAAAAAAATCAATAAACCAAAAACGGCGCCGTTTTGATCGTGGTGGGTGCGGGCCGGGCCTGGGTCGTGGGTCCGGGTCGTGGGCCGGGTCTGACCCGGCCTGAAAATATTTTTAAATAATAAATAATAATAAAAAAATAATAAAAATTTCAAAAATTCAATAAAAAATGAAAAATCATAAAAAATTCAAAAAAATCCGGAAAATTCAGAAAAATTCTAAAAAAATTCCAGAAAATAGGAAATGGCCATATTCAACTTGCCACAACCTGTTTCGGGTCTTTCGGACCTCGGTCTTTCCAAAAATGACGGTTTTGCTCTTTCGGCAAACCGTCTTCCAAAAAAAAAATTCTAAAAATTCTAGAAAAATCCCAAAAAATAGGAAATGGCCACAATCAATTGGCCAAGGCTCATCCTGGGTGTTTTGAACTCGATCATTCTTAAAAATGACGATTTCGCCCTTTGGGCGAATCGTCTTCCAAAAATTGACGATTTTGCCCTCCGGGCTAAATCGCCTCCAAATCTTCCCATTTTACCTCGGTCCTAAATCACGCCTTCCCTAAGCCCTTATGGCTATACTAGGAGGCCATGTGATGTGAATTGACGTGCATTGATGTGATTTACTTATGCACTTGATTGTGCTTTCATTTAAATTGATTGTGATTGATAGGAATAGTCTTCCAATCTGCATGAAACCCTGAATTAAACCTACCTCACCCGAACTTGCGCATGCATGAACTCTTAGCTAGGGACATCACTCGCGTTAGGTACCGAAAGGGCGTTGGTAATGACACCAGCGTAACCAAGTCCCCGAACCCAAAATCTCTGGTTCCGCAGAACTGATCGATCTCTCCCAATCGGTCGGTAAGGTTTCCGGTCTACCCTCCAAGAAAGACCGGTGGCTACTCCAAATGCATGCACAATTTGCACATGCCACCACGACCACACTGAAGGTCGAAAGCGATCGACTCTTATCGTCGAAGAGTACTCCCGCCGCGATTTGGTATGGGCCTGGGAGGGCCCGTGCCGATCCAAGATCCGCGATCGGTAATCCATTAGCCGCGTCCGCTTCCGGACGGGTCGCGACAGCTGGCGACTCCACTGGGGACGTTGTTCTAGAACCTATCGTTCTAGACCTCAAGTGGACTTAGGCCGTAATTAAAACGCTGAGTGATTTTTCTAACCATGCAGGCGCTCTTGAAGGTGAGGTAAGTCCGCTTATGATAGGTGTTATATGTTTTTGCAGATCGGAGTGATAAGGGGGGTAGTCGGTGATTAACATTGTCTTATGCAGGTTGGCGTAGGAATGAATGATTGTGTATATGTTTTATATTGAAGCGGTGATTGTTAAATAAGATGCATGTTTATCGCTTTAACACGACACCGAAAATACACACAACCGCGCCTAAAACCCCGGGCGCCGCCTATAGGAAAACAATAGAAGGGATTGAAAATGGAATCTCTGTGAGGAAAAGCACGGGGTAATCCACTTTTCAATTCCGCTCACTTCGAACTATGGATCGAGTCCCAATGTAACGATAGCTGCACTGGAATCGGCTTTTTCTAGAACTCGAGGTGGGAACCTTGACCTTAAGTGCCAAATCCTTTGATTTTTAGAAGTTCACCATCACTTGTTTCATGCGCATGTCTTTGGGCGGTTGGTACACCTAAAACCGCACATAAGTCGACGAGTTGGGTTGGTAAGACTCTCTATCCCCCCAAATCTATCACTGTTCATATAAATGTAGGCATTTCATTCATTGCATTCTGGTGATTAGATTAAATGCCATTTCGAGGATAGATATGTGCGTTTGTCCCTAACGTCCTTGATAGAAGACGAGGAGGGTGATATCCCACGACGAACACCGAGTGTGCGATAAAGGAGCCTACTATGGACCTTATTGAGATATCGTCCAATGAAGATGACAAGTTGGGGCAAGTGATCCGGAAGTCACAGATCGAACTTGGGGCATCCTTAAACGTTAGGATCACATTCCTTTTTTTCATTTTCCATTACTAGTCCTCTTTATAGGGTTTATTTTTATCGAGGCTTTCTCTATCCCACCCCTTAGAGTGATTGTATTAGGGATCTATTGGTGTATACGTTCAGATGGAACTTGGTTGTATTTCTTTTGACGGGTCATGGGAATGTGATAGTGGCATTTTCTCTAATCATCCGAATACTCCCAAGTCAAGTTTATAATTCCTTTAGAGGAAATTGAAATTGGAAGTCTTACACGACCTTTTGGTCGTATAGAGTAGTCCAATCTCAATTTCTCTAGAAGGAATTATACACTTGAATTGTTTCGTGCATGTTTTACGTCGCTGGTAATCCACGATAATTGATCGAGAATATCGGCGTTGTTTTGAATTTAATGACGAGATAGATGTCCAAATTACTCTCGTTCTTAACAAAACGGCCTTGATTTGGATGCCGTATCTTCAATTAAATTTAAAACACGTTATTATGCCTCGCACTTTTGAGTAATTCGTTCCTCTCGAAATTGATCAAAAGCGATTATTGTGAATTACATTCCTTTCAATAGTATGCTTTCTTTCGAGGAATATTGATAAAAACTTTTAGCGTAAGATTAAAACCCTTGTAAAAGTTCTTGTCCTTATTAATCATGGGTAAGCATAAGATTGAAAGGGGTTTTCGCTTTCTTTTTCAAATTATTCATTCTGATTCTGTCTTTTCATTTGCAGGTAAAAAATAGGTAATAGAGAGAAATCTTTTCCTGGATAAGTCTGAGGCTACTCTTTTATCTGATCATGAGCGAGTTATAAAATCAGGACATATTTGCTCGACTTATTGATATTATGGTTCGGCTCACCCAAGTTGAAGATGTTCGAATGCTCGAAGAAAGGAACCATACAGAAGTTAAAACACACACACACACGAGAACTTTCATTTATTTTGCTCAGCGGAGGGTTTTCAGAAGCAGGTCATACAATTCGGGGTGGAAAAGTAAAGCCAAAGTGAGCCCTAATTAACGACACAAAGGATCCCAACTGACCCTCCATGTTATTAATGCTCTGCTTATACTCCCAACTCCGCATGTCATGGTCGGCAAGCCTGAGGAGAAGACTTCTGCATTCTCCCTTAACTTCGGCGACCTTGGCCTCATGTTCTTCGGTGACTATTTCCAGGTCCCGAACCAGTCCATTCCCGCGAGCTATGTCCGCGGTTATCTTGTCGAGCCGTTCTTCCTGCCAGTCGCTCTGAAGCCTCAACAGGACATTGCGGCGGTCATGCTCGCCGGTGGTCAGGGATATGGCCAATTGATCTACTAGATTTCTCCTCTCGCGAAGCAACGTCGCGACCCGCTCATTAGCAAACTCGACGGCCTTTTTGTAACTATCAACCAGATAGTTGGTCAGCACCAAATGATCAGATCGATCCTCATAACGAGCCCGCAAGACGCGAGTCACGAGAACCTCCCGATTAACAACACGATAGGCCTCTAAGGAGTGTGCAAAGAGAGTCGGGAAAATTCTATATTCCCTCCCCAGTGTAGTACCTTCGAGAGAAGTGGTATCAAGGTCCTCGAGCAGGACACAGATTGCATCCTCGGTTGCAGAATGATAGGTTATGTGCGCGTAACCGCGACCCAGTAGGTTATAAAGCTTTTCCCACTGGGCCAAGACATCAGTTGAAAAAGTACGTACGGGAGAGGAGGCCATTTGCGTTGGGTTGGCTTGAGAATAAGACGAGTCTAATAGAGAGATTAGAAGGAAGAAGCTGATTATGCGAGAACGCTAACCTGCCATACGTTAATTCCTCATTTTATAGCAACTCGAGGATGATGAAGGGTCTCAGTAATAATGCTGGTGGAGCCCAGTTAGGGGGTAAAGCAGGAGGTCCCCTCACGAGAATCATTGGATTCGTTTCGGTCCGCGATTTCCGGCTCATCAATTAAAAGATGTAAAAGATTTGTCGGGATCACCATTATTAGAGTTAGGTGGGAGGTAAGCGCAACTATCGAAGAGAGCCCTAACAAGATTTGGCAGTCCCATCACGTTGAAAAGCTAAGTGAGAAATTCAAGGTCTTGAGGGGGAACGTTTGCCTAATGATGCTTGAAGAGCCTCTCCTGAACATACAAAGTCACTCGAAGAAAACTTTATAGGGAGTGAGCATACAGGAGAGAGTGGAGAACTCTGAGTGGGCAAGAACCAATCAAACATTTCTCAATCCAACATATTTAAGAGGTTACTGTCAGCTGCTAGAGGCGACTGACTCAAAAATCTCAGAAATTGAACCACAGAGGGATCTCGAAGATTCCAAGATCAAGTCTAACGCCAAAACCATGGAGCCCAACACTTCCGGCAACGGAAATCAAAATCACGGCGACGACGACAACGACATCCACGATGCTCAACTCGGGAAAAGAAGACATCCTCACCAATACTCTCAGGAGGAAACCCAAATGTTGGAAACCCTCTTCAGTAAAAGCCATTACATGAAAAAGAAGTGGAGAATTGAATTGAGCCGGGAGTTGGGGATTAATCAATCGAAGATCCAGTTTTGGTTTCAAAATAGGAGATCCAAATCGAAGGCTCAACGCAAACGTCAGGTGGTCGAGATTTTAAAGGAAGAAAACCAAAAGCTATGAACAAAAAACATGAGGTATGAAGAAGCTCTCAATATTACCGTTTGCCCACATTGCGATAACCCCATCGCCCTCGGTAAGATATTCCCCGATAAGCCTCACGCGATGATTGAAGACGTTCATTTACCACCTGTCGCGACCCTCTCGAGGTTGCATGTGGGCTCTCGAGGGCTAATGGGCCGTCCAGTCTAGTCGGACGCGGGCCTCTCCCAAGGCCCGTTACCCAAATCGCAACGGAGGTATGCGTAGTAGACCTTCAGTGTGGTCTGGTGACATGTGCTAAGTGTGCATGCCATGGAGTCGCCACCAATCATTTTTTGGAGGGTATGATTGGACCACCCTATTGAATAGTCGGGAGTTTCTATTCAATTCTGCGATAACCAGAGAAATGGGTTCGGGGACTTAGTTACGTCAACTGTCAGAGTTGACGCCCTTTCGGTACCTAAGTTGACTGAATTTTCTGACCTAAGATTTCATGCAGATGAGTGGAGTACGAATCCTAAATCTAGGAATTCATGCAAATAGGAATGACTATCCTAGCAATCACAATCAGTAATAAAATGCGCAAATCAATGAATCCAAATATGTAAAATAATCACACCAAATCAACATGACACTCCTAATAAGGCTCTATTAGCCTAAATAAGTATCAATCAAGCTTAGGAACGATTTAGACATGATTTTACCCATCAGGGGTAAAGTCGTAATTTTGAGACAAAAGGGACGATTTGCCTAAAAAGGGAAAAATCGTCATTTCGGAATGAATCCGGAGTAAAACAATGTCAAAAATAGGTTTGGTCACTCAATTGACCCATTTCCTATTTTTTTGCAATTTTCATGATTTTCTGGAATTTTAGAAACCGATTTACCATTCGAAGGGGTAAAATCGTCATTTTATAAAAATGGGAATGAAATGTGAAAATCTTAGACATAAGGTTTAGCCACCTATCTGGCCCATCACCAAATTCTAAGCAATTTCCACAATTCATCGAAATATCAAAGACGATTTACCCTTTGAGGGGTAAAATCGTCATTTTGGATTAAATGGGAGAAAATCCAAAAAATGGAAACAAATCAATTTTTTTTGTCATTTTCAGCCTTCAAAATTTTTTAGAAGTTTTTAGGAATTTTCTGCAATTTTTCTCAATTGTTTTTTGAATTTTTCCTTAATAATTCATTTTTTTGGAATTTTTTTTATTCGATTTTTTTTATTATAAATTTCTGAGAATAAATCCCAACTGACAGTCCCTAACTCACCATGTGGCATCTCGGTGACAATCGAATTATTTCAATTTTTGTAAAATTCGAAATTCATTTCTTTTAATGTTAAAAATATTTTTTTTTCTGAAAATCACCTAATCACGACACGTGGCTCATCTGCAGACGTCCGATCTAGCATTTTTTGTTTTTGTTTTTATAGGACGCAACACAATGCAAAAAATAAAGAAGATATTAAGTCATTATACAACATAAAAATAAGCAATGGAGATGGGATCCGGTGAATTTTACGACGTCGGAGTCCGTCGGTGCTCGTGCAACAATGTGTGGGGGGTATATACCACCAGCAGGAGGCTCGGCCTTCCGATTCTGGGGTAGCACAATATAATTTACAGAAAATAAATAAATAAAACACCTTGGACACCAATAGGAGGCTTAGCCTTCCGATTCTGGGTCTTTTATGCGAAATATAGAAATGCTATGACATAAAGTAAATACACAGCAAATATTTAGACACCAACAGGAGGCTCGGCCTTCCGATTCTGGGTCTTTTATGCGAAATATAGAAATGCTATGACATAAAGTAAATACACAGCAAATATTTAGACACCAACAGGAGGCTCGGCCTTCCGATTCTGGGTCTTTTATGCGAAATATAGAAATGCTATGACATAAAGTAAATACACAGCAAATATTTAGACACCAACAGGAGGCTCGGCCTTTCGATTCTGGGTCTAATAGGTAAAATGTAAGGAGTGAAAGGTGGTCTTACCAAGATTGAACCCAAAACAAGCTCAGAAATCCAATTTGGCACTCGCGGACTCAAGTCTGATCAGTCTGACCTTTGCTACTTCAAACAGCTCTACGGGACAAATGGCTCGGCCAAATTGGACTCACGATATGTCATTAGAACGGCAAGAGAATAAGCTTTCTAACAGTATATGGCTCGTTCCCATACGATTCCTAACGAAAGAGTTATGGTCGAAAAACCGGACGGTTTTCAATCGCCCAATGACCAGAATCTGTCCCAGAAAACTCCTTCAATTCAACCATTAAAACCCATCCAAAACTCAACTAGACTACAATCTCAGCTTGCTAGATTCCTAATTTAGGTGCTAGAGACATTTTATCGAATATTGGAAGCAAGGCAAGCCCTTGAATCACTCACAATGTTCACGGCACCACCTTGACAGAACCGGTTCAGATTTTTCGAACAAAACAATAAGGGATCAGCCCTTAAATCCAAATATAATCCATCTTCAAACCATAAAACACAATAATATATGTCTTAACAAGGAGTGAGAGGTGGTCTTACCAAGATTGAACCCAAAACAAACCCGAAAATCCAATTTGGCACCCGCGGACTCAAGTCTGATCAGTCTGACCTTTGCTCCTTCAAACAGCTCTACGGGACAAACGGCTGGTCCAAATTGGGCTCACGATATGTCATTAGAACGGCAAGAGAATAAGCTTTCCAATGGTATATGGCTAGTTCGCATACGATGTCTAACGAAAGAGTTATGGCCGAAAAACCGGATGGTTTTTGATCTGGGCGGCGAGCTGAGCGAGAGGAAAAAACGAAAATGAAAGAGAGAGAGTTGAGGGAGAAGAAGAGTCGGGAGATGATGAGGGGGAGGAGATAAATAGGCAGCGGGAAGGAGAGAGGGAGTGGGGGAGAGAGAGAGAGAGAGAAAAAAATAATAATAATAATAAAATAATAAAATAATAAAAGTAAAAATAAAATAAAATAACAAAAAGAGAAGACAAAATCATTAGTCCCCTTTTCCTTTTAAATGATGATGTTTCCCTCCTTTTCCTTTTAATCATTACTAATATTTTTGTCAAATTCAATTTTATGGTGATCAGAGAACACCTAAAATCAAACCTGAATTTTACTATTTATGAGGTTAGAAAATAGATAAAATAAAAATAAAAATACCGACTATTTTTATATATCTTTGTGACCTCAAATATTATTTTTCTTGATTTTCTTCTTTTCTTTTTTTTCTTTTTTTTTCGAAAATATTTAAAAAATGAAAATTATGAAAATAATTTTTTTGGTCAAAATGGTTCATTTAGCTTGGCCAAGGTCACCAAAATTGATTTTTCAATTTTTGAAATTTTTATAGATTTTCTATGAATTTTTTTAAAAAAAGAAAAAAAGGTTGATCAAAATTTAGGTGTCAACAGCTGCCCCTCTTTGAGAGGAATCTTGTTAGAGGTTTCTCTCAAAGATGAGGTGACACCTGAGTCCTGATCGACTCGACTCGGGAAACTAAAGGAAAATGAGTTATGACATCCAATCTTCATGCTTGTCCATGTATGCTTTTTCTTGAAGGGGGAACATTCATTTGACATGAGAGAGTGAGATAGTAGAGAGACATACCTGCCACTTACCTGTTCGATGTTTGTGCGATTTTCGCGATGTCTGATGGATTCAAGAGAAATTCTAGGAACTCGTTACTAGAGTATCCTAGAGAGGTTAAGCTCTAACCCGTATGGTAGGTCAAACCATAATGGGATTCATAACTGATATGAATCTAAGGAAGACGCGTCCCATTTGGGATTTGCCAAGGATTTTGATCCGTATGGTGGATCGGACCATTGAGTTGACCATTATGACGGTTTCTACCATGAGTTGACCCTTCAGGCGGTTTCTACCTTTGACTGACCCTTCAGGCGGTTTCTACCATTAATTTGACCCTTTAGGCGGTTTCTACCATTGGTTTGACCCTTCAGGCGGTTTCTACCTTTAGTTGACCCTTCAGGCGGTATCTACCTTGAATCGACCCTTCAGGCGGTTTCTACCTTGTGTTGACCCTTCAGGCGGTATCTACCTTGGTTTTGCTTTGAAAAGGGGTCTCATGACGAGGGTTCTCCACGTCCAATGAGACTGCCTGGTTTTTGAAAAGGGGTCTCATGACAAGGGTTCTCCACGTCCGATGAGACTGCCTGATTTTTGAAAATGGGTCTCATGACGAGGGTTCTCCACGTCCGATGAGACTGTTTGATATTTTTGAAAATGGGTCTCATGACGAGGGTTCTCCACGTCCGATGAGACTGCCTGATTTTTTAAAATGGGTCTCATGACGAGGGTTCTCCACGTCCGATGAGACTGTTTGATATTTTGGAAAAGGGGTCTCATGACGAGGGTTCTCCACGTCCGATGAGACTGCCTGGTTTTTGAAAAGGGGTCTCATGACGAGGGTTCTCCACGTCCGATGAGACTGCCTGATTTTTTAAAATGGGTCTCATGACGAGGGTTCTCCACGTCCGATGAGACTGTTTCTTTTAAAAGGGTTTTTCTTCCCCTTTTTTTTAGAGATCCCAAAGTTTGTCGGGAATTCAGTTTTGAAGGAGTGAAAGATTTTATTTTGACAAAGCTTCACTTGAGTCTGCTGAGCCGACATTCTGAGAGCTGGGTTCTCCAGGTATCCTGCAGAAAGTTCAAACCTGAAAGATTTTTCTTCACCAAGAAAATGTTAATAATCTTTGGGAAGACAATAATTGTCCAATTGACAAAATTTTATGACTTAAGTTTTAGTCATGAAATGTGCATTTTGATGCTGGAGGTTATCCAAAGCATTCTTACAACATGCAAATGTGATCACAAATTCCTTGCATGGAAAATTCGGATCAACAGTTTGAAAATTCCAAAAAGAGTTTGTTCAAAATATCAATTGGAATATTTCTCGACAAGGAGGCTATCTCACCTGTTTTGAGGTAATGATTTTTATAGGGGATGCACTCAATTCCCTATTAACCTGTGCCTAGGTTTTAGGCTCATTCGCAGCGCATACATTTTGATCGGTCGGGAGGTCTTCCACGGGACCGTAATGTTGGGCTTGGTATTGGTTTTCAAGGGGGACTCATTTTTGAGTCAAAGCCATTGAACGAAAGTTTTCACCATCTACTTCGGGTTTACAAGTCAAGAACCCTGCAAAATGAGAAAGAAATAGTCTTGCTCGTACCTCTTCGAGCTAAGCTATATGTTAACCCAAGTGTCTTAGTCAGAGAAGGCTGTTTCAGGGTTATGATGTTGGTAGGATTGGGGACCGAAAAAAAAGCTTGTTTTTGGCCCAGAATTTATGAGGGAATTGACCTTGGTGATCATTGCAAACTTGTCACCTGTCTTTTCCATTCTGTATCTTCAATTTTTGAGACGTGCAACCGTTTTTGAGGTGTGTACAAACTCTTTAGAGAGCGTCTCTTGTGGTATTAAGAGGTTGACAACTCTTTCTGTGTTTTTGCTCCACGGCTGACATCATTTGGGGAGCAGTCTTCTTGATCTGACTCCATTAGGGGTTTTCCCCTCTTCTTTTCCCTACCAGGTTTCTTTAGGGATCGATCAAATTGTTCACCCGAGCATCGGCCTCGCTTTTACCAGGCACTTTGCTTTTTCTTGATGCTGGGGATTTCTTTAATCCCTTGTCGCAAGTGGGATGCTTGGCAATTGTGCTAGATATATGACTTGGCTCTTAGCACGCTTGAGTATCAACTTAGTAGTTTCTTCGTAAACCCTAAGTCTTGAACTTCTCCGTTCCTGAAGTGATTTGCCTTTGTTTTGGAACTTGCAATGATCACCGATGGGTTTATGAAATGAATTTGCAGGCTCAACTTGGCTATGCAAAGGATATGGTGTGTGGGATAGAGAAATGAATGCTTCTCATCATCCTATAGCACTTGGATTACCATATAAACAACACACAAAGATTAATGTTAGTCCGAGCAAAAAAAATTTCTAACCATTTTCTCCTGATGCTACTGGACTCACCTCCATTTTGCCCCGATGTGGGGTGGTTCTTGATAGGGTTAAGAATGAAAAACGCCGTTCAAAGGGGTTTATCAATGGTCACCTGTAGTTTTTGGGGATATGAAACGAATGCCTCTGTCGTCCCAACCCATGTATGGAAACGGGCCTTGGGAGAGGTCTGCGTCCGACCAGACTGGACGGCCCATTAGCCCTCGAGAGCCCACGGCCCAAAGGGCGAAATCGTCATTTTAAGAAGGGTCGGGGTTCAAAACACCCGGAATGAGCCAGTTGTTTGTGGCCATTTCCTATTTTTTTGGGATTTTCCTGAATTTTTTTAGAATTATTTTGGGAGACGGTTTGCCGGAAGGGCAAAACCGTCATTTCTGGAAAGATCGGGGGTCGAAAGACCCGAAACAGGTCATCACCAGTTGAATGTGGCAATTTCCTATTTTCTGGAATTTTTCACGTCTTTCTACCTACCACAGGGCAGGTAGCTTTAATCACGGAACCAAGAATAACTCGTATTATAACTCGTCTCCGAGCCAGAATGGAGCAAGAGGAGTTGGGATCTCGCGTGAATAGTTTGGAAGGTCAGATGGCGTCAATGGCCACCATGCTAGCAGAAATGAAAGCCATGATGGTGGCTGCACAAGAAAGAAATCATGACCTCAGCCAGGATGCTCCGCCCGCACCCCCCAATGCTTCGAATGTGGCGCGAACTCGGGAAGAGAATGTGGCCGAGAATGTTAATCGAGTGTTAGCAGCTGATGCACTACCGAAGGCCGTGTCTGCAGTCATCGACCTAGAAAAAGACAAAAAGGAGAAACCCCCGGGCAAAATCGAAGAAGGCGCAAAGAGACTAGCGAAGATAGAGGAATGCCTAAGCAGCCAAGGGTATGAGCTGGCTCGATTTGACAAGATATCACCATTTGCAAAAATTGAAGCGCCGTTAGACTATAAAGAACCCGATTTCGTCAGAAAATACAACGGGACGAGCTGCCCCCGAGCCCACTTAAAATTTTACCTACGCAAAATGGCACTTTTTTCTGACTACGTTCCCTTGCTGATGAACACGTTTCAAGAGAGTCTGGCGGGTGCTGCTCTGGCTTGGTTCATCGAATTAGATTTGGAGGACTATGATGGATGGGAAGACCTAGCGGAGGACTTTTTACATCAATATAAGTTCAATACTGCTACAGCCCCTTCCAGAGAAGAATTGCTGAGGACCACTAAAGGGAGGAATGAGGCAATCCGTGCCTACGCTCAAAGATGGCGGGCCTTAGCAACACAAGTCAAACCGTCCATTCCAGAGGACGAGCTGGTCGACCTTTTCTTGAGAGCGTTGCCTTACGAGTATTTCGATAGGCTGAACACATCTGGTTGTCAAACATTTGTACACCTCATAAAAATCGCAGAAAGGCTGGAATGGGCGATGAGGGAAAGGAAAGCACCAGAAATCGCAACAAGACGCCAATATCCGGCCCGAAGGGAGAAGGAGGCTGAAGTTGATGTGGCCTTCGTACCAAACCCACCCAACCCTAAGCAGTTCTCCAATTCAAGTACGGTGCAAGGAAACTCGTCGATGTCGGTATAGAAACCATATGAACTAAGGAGGAAGTTGCCTCCCAAGCAGTTCACCCCCCTGCCAAGGCCGTTATCGAAATTACTTCCTATGTTGCTAGAGGAGCACTTAGTGGCTAAGGAGCCTCCAAGGCCGAATCCGGTGAAATTTAACGGGTACGATGAAAGCCAGTCATGTGTCTATCACATGGGAGAGAAGGGCCATAACGTAGACAATTGCATTGTTTTGAAGCACAAGGTGCAAGCCCTTATCGATAATTGCATCCTTGAATTCGACAAAACAGAGCCGAACGTGCAAAATAATCCACTTCCTGATCACCAAACCGTGGGGGTGATCTTCGACAACAAGTTCGACCGGTTCTTCTCCGAGGATTCCAAATGGTCGAAGGACGAGGGGATAGAAACGACATCGGAGGAACTTGATTTGACCAGCTTGTCTTTGGGAGATTTTGTCAAATCACTCGACGGCGACGCTCCTACCATGGAGTAAAGAGATATCTGTCTCTCTTCGACGCATCTAAATCCACATTAGGTGCCTCGGGCTTTTTCTTACGTGTTGTATTGTAATATAAGTATACTAAAAAAAACCAAAAAAAAAAAAACCAAAAAAAAAAACCAAAAAAATCATCAAAAATCAAAAATAAAAAAAAGGGGACGTGTGGGAGCCACAAATCGGTCAATGACGAAAAAAAAAAAAAACCTGAGACCTGATTTCCCACATGTCTCCTGGTTTGCAAAGTTTTGGGATGCGAGGATGCCCAATGATATGAGGGCTAGCTCCCATCCTACCCTTTCAATTTTTCTTAAGACGTCTCCCAAAGAAGTTTATCATTACATGAACTTTCTCTATTTTATAACCGTCTTTGTGACACTTCAAGCATGCTATTCCAAGCATACATAGCAGTTGTTAAATAACTCAGGTTCCCGAGGTGGAGCTTCCCTCCTAAATGGGGAATAAAACGATGCGGAGCCATCCATTCTAGCAACGATCAAAAGCAGGGGAATCAGATGGCAGTGCTTTCAAATGACGAAACAAGGAGTACCCCTTTTCATAACATAAGTCTGACTCAATGTTTTCAAGAGCGTTCTAATGGCTCAATTTGTGAACAAAATCTTTGAGAAAACCTGAAAAAGTTTCTCATCACCTGAAAATCTCTGTGAAAAGAATGCTTGAAAAGAAAATCTTAAGTTTTATCAATACCTTCTTTGAATAGAATGAAAAGCACGAATTCATAGATGACCAGGATTGGCAAAACTCGTGGGAGCAAGTCTCTCCCTTTTCTCCGAGAAGCCCAGCCAGGGGCAAACTCTCATGATCCCCCCTAAAAGTGCAACAGACCAGGGTCATCAAATCCAGAGAGGACAAACAGCGAAACCGGCCTCACCGGGGCAAATTGCTCGAAAAACACGAAAAGACGAAACTTCGGAGGGAGTACCTCTTTTCAGAAATTCCAAATGAAGTCAGATAAAAACCCACGTCTATTTCTTCACATGCAGGTGCGTGGACTCCTTCAGATGGGATTAGAAATCTCCAACAAAAGCGGAAAGCGTTAAGACATGACTGGGGCATGCGAATCAATTTTGCCCTGGGCAAAGAAAGACGTTTCTTCTTTGGCAAAATCCGTAGACGCAATGACAGAGTTATCTGCATCAGAAATAAACCCCAGGATACAAACCTAGAGGCGGTAACTTTGTATCGTTCCAATTTGATCTCCATAAATCCCATGCTTAACAGGAAGTCGTTGGCGCCAAAAGCCACAAAAGAAAAGAACTCGCCAATGAGGAGGCGAATAAAATTATTAACCTTGGGAGTCAGCACTCTAAGGAAGGATCTTTGATCAAGTGGAGGAACTATGAAGAGTGACGCTGGAATGCGCCCAAAAACACAAATGGATTTCCTCTGGGGCAAATCCTCGAGAATGATTCATCGCCAACCAAACGGAGGAATCGTGGCCACAATATAGATGGCCAATTTCTGTAAGTCGCGCGTTTGTGTTCAAATGAAAACACCAAGCAAGAACAAGGCGGTATCGTTCCAATTTGTCTTGAATTTTGGAACGCAAACTGACACTTATTGTTTGTTTTTGACAGGGGAGTCGCCTTGGAGACGAACAAGTTTTTACATCCCACGTACTACTTGTTAGGGTACATGACCGAGGGTAGGATGTATCGTTTCGATTTTCAAAAAAATTCGTGAATATACAATGATATGCTTCTCTTACATTTTCAGGGGTCTGCAGCCGCGACAGGTAGGTAAGTATCCCTTTCCCAGTTAGCTGGAGATAAAGAATGTTAAAATCCGAAATGACGAATGCCTCGCTTCGTTCCCGAGCGATCCCAACTCCCCAGCGGAGTCGCCAGTCTGTCGCGACCCTCTCGAGGTTGCATGTGGGCTCTCGAGGGCTAATGGGCCGTCCAATCTAGTCGGACGCGGGCCTCTCCCAAGGCCCGTTACCCAAATCGCAACGGAGGTATGCGTAGTAGACCTTCAGTGTGGTCTGGTGACATGTGCTAAGTGTGCATGCCATGGAGTCGCCACCAATCATTTTTTGGAGGGTATGATTGGACCACCCTATTGAATAGTCGGGAGTTTCTATTCAATTCTGCGATAACCAGAGAAATGGGTTCGGGGACTTAGTTACGTCAACTGTCAGAGTTGACGCCCTTTCGGTACCTAAGTTGACTGAATTTTCTGACCTAAGATTTCATGCAGATGAGTGGAGTACGAATCCTAAATCTAGGAATTCATGCAAATAGGAATGACTATCCTAGCAATCACAATCAGTAATAAAATGCGCAAATCAATGAATCCAAATATGTAAAATAATCACACCAAATCAACATGACACTCCTAATAAGGCTCTATTAGCCTAAATAAGTATCAATCAAGCTTAGGAACGATTTAGACATGATTTTACCCATCAGGGGTAAAGTCGTAATTTTGAGACAAAAGGGACGATTTGCCTAAAAAGGGAAAAATCGTCATTTCGGAATGAATCCGGAGTAAAACAATGTCAAAAATAGGTTTGGTCACTCAATTGACCCATTTCCTATTTTTTTTGAAATTTTTATAGATTTTCTATGAATTTTTTTAAAAAAAGAAAAAAAGGTTGATCAAAATTTAGGTGTCAACACCACCCTACTCCCTCGGGGCATCTCCTGCTCAACCAGATTTTGCCGGAGTCACGCATGAGCAGGATGATCCTACGAAGATGATACAAATGCCTCCTGGGGGATGGGATTTGCATCGCTTTGACTGGAGTTACAGTTTCAAGGAGCTGGATGTTACCGCCGACCAGCTCAAAGCATATCAGCCTCATGCACAACAATTTTCGATAGGGTCGGGTCCTGCTGGAGATGAGTTAATCAGTCGTCAAGCCATCGATGCAATTTTGGGCCACGATAAGAGGAGGTTCGCTTGGCCCCCTGAACTGCATTCCAGATTCCTAGACGTGGTTCACCAAATGGGGATCGATTCAGCAACTCCGACGCGCATATTTAAGGCCATGAATGTACCGGGGCTTAGTAAGGAACTGGTCAGGAATCACCTTGCTGCCTACAGAAAGCTATTAAAACAGCGTCGAGCGGAGCTAAACCGGGAGGAATCCATCTCGAGCTCAAAAACTAGGGGCGACCGCCATTGTAATGCTCAGGTATCAAGAGATACCCGGCCAAATCTAAGCATCAATCAAGCTAGCAACCCGACCACCGGCGAACTGAAAGATGATCAGAATGTCCTTCTGGGCCATTTCAACACTTTTCAAGAGCACGTGTCACAAGTACAGCGAGTGCGCGCTCCTCCATTCGAGCAGCAGTCGGCTGGTGCTCTGCCTGCCGCTAGTCAACCCACAACAGACGATTTCTTCGATGAGGGGCTCGATGCCTTGTTCAATCAGTGGGAAGCTGGCATGCTTGGACAGCCATGATCTAGCACCTGACTCGGGGCACGATGGGTTGGTCGCTACGATCACCCATGGAAAGAAGAGCATGTTCACGAGTGGATCACTCTTTTTATCCATTGTAAAGTTCCTATGGGAACATTTTTCTTTAATGGCTATAGTTAATTATGTATGAAAACCAACGCTATCGACGAACATCGTCATGCTCAGTTGCGATGATCCCTTGTTAGATTAAGTCTGAAACCAAGGACGGTCTTTAAATTTTGAGTGGCCACGAATTCATTCCTCACCGAACGCCCAAGATGTTGAAATGAAGAGTAACAGCATGCACAGGGAAAATGCCACTTTCGTTTAAACGATGAAAAGGGGTTGAGAGAAGGTCATGGCGTTAACTCCCATGGAGCTAAATGAATTAAACGGAGTCATTAATTGCGGATCCGCCGCTGTTCCCCACGTTCTCGGGCCTAGCAAATCATAAAAGGCGCCGAAAGATTGTAGACCCACCACTTTGAAGACTGAACTAGGGGACGAGCGCAATACTCGATGAAACCGAATCAATGAAAGAGAGTTTGTGATCCTATCACGAGGAAAAAGAAAGGGGAAGACAGACGAGGAGTAATTGCAGGGTCTCGGGAGGAGCGCTTGCTTGCTGGCCTTCATATGCAGCCTGAAGGATGGTTCTAGGACACGCACAATCATTTGAGAAAATTTCTAGAGTGAGCAAACACGTAAGAGAGAATAGAGAAAGCTGAGTGAACTAGATCAGCCCGAGATACTCCGATCCATCATGTTTAAAAGCTATTCCCATCTGCTAGAAACGCCCGACCTGGACATTTCTGAGCACGAACTGCTGGGAGACTTTGAAGATCCTGGAGCTGAATCCTGCCCGAAGGCCATGGAGACTGACTCCTCCAGCGATGAAATTCTAGGTTTCAGCTACGAAGAAGGAGTATACAATGATGACCGGAGTCGGAAAAGGATGCAACTACAACGCCACACTCCAGGCCAAATCCGAGAGCTCGAAGCTTTCTTCAATGAATGCCCCACTCCAAGCAGACAACAGAAAATGGAGTTGAGCCGAAAGATAGGATTGGAGCTTTCGAAGGTCAAGTTTTGGTTCGCCAACAAACGAACCCGGGTGAAACAGCAATACGCAGACCATGAGTTACTGGTCCTGAAGGAGGAGAATGAGAAGCTTCAAGCTGAAAGCGCGAGATATAAGGAAGCTCTAACCAAGGCCACCTGCCTTAATTGTGGTAATCCTGTTGTCCTCGGCGAGGTGTTCCTCGATGAACCATCCCTGTTGACGAATAACGCTCAGCTGTTACCGTATTCTCCACAGCATTTTCCGACACAGCCAGATACCGCCGGAGATCTGCATGAGCAAGTCAACACCATAGGATCAACACCAACATCCTCTGAGAAATGGGATATGAATCATCACAGGGGGAGTTCTCTCAATGACGAACTCGCTGTCGCAGCCAGCCAATCCAAAGTCGGTGAGTCCCTCCCTGGACAACTTTTGAAACGACTAGATCCCGTAGAGAATAGCTACCGAAGTATTGACGATATTTTGGGTGATAAGAGAACAAGGTTTTACTGGACCTATGAACTTCACACCAAATTTGTTGATGCAATTCGAGAGCTGGGAGTTGATTCGGCTAGCCCACTACGCATACTCGAGATTATGAATGTGCCGGGGCTCTCTAGAATTAACGTTGAGTCTCACCTCAAGTACTATAGGAGATTGCTAAGGGATGGAAGGATAGCGTTAAACCATCATAAAGCGAGTTGGAGCTCAAGTGCTGGGCAGAGTTACAACCATGATGATTGGAGAGCCAAGAGCACCCAACCGTGTTTCAGCAATGATGGGACTAGCAGTCGTGTCAGCGACTCCTCTAACCCAAATCAGAATGCTCCGCCGAGCTATCTCAATACTCCTCAAGAGTATATGCCACAGTTCCAGCACATAGAGATTCCTCAGTTTAAGCGCGAATCAGTCATTAATGCTGTCCTTGAAGCGGATCTGGCATTGGTAGAGAGTGCACATATAAACCTGCCGGTCATCGGAGGAAGTCCCAATTCGAGGGATCAAATTGCTCACGGCGAGAGCAAAGAGAGGAATCCCTCACCTGCAGTCGACGACACCCAATCTGGGCACCAAGGGCTAGAAAGAACAGGCGATTTCCTTGATGAGGAGCTGGACACTTGGATCAATACTCTTCAGGAATGTATGTCTCGACCCCAACAGGGCAATGATGAAGGTTCCAGCTCAAAGACTCCAGTCCCTCACAATGAAGGTTATGAAGGAAATCTGCCCCCAACAATTGTTGATACCCAACTTGAACATCAATGGCTCGAAGACCCGAGCAATTTCCTTGGCGATGAGTTCAATCTTTGGCTCGATCAATTTGGAGCCAGAGGGCCATCGCAGTGGTGACGCAAGGCAGGTGACCAAACGTCTGATGCAAGGCATGGTTACTCGATGAAAAATGCTTAGACGAAAGGGGTGGAACACTCCTATTGAATATGTTGTTGATCGCACTGTAAGGTTCACACGGGAACATCTTTCATTAATATCTAGAACTAATTGCGCGTGAGTGTCAACATCACCCTTTGAGCATCTTCAAGCCGAGGGCCGTGGATTAATCGCTTAATCCGTGGAGCAAGTTCCCCGAGCAATGACTATCACTCGCGGAGCGTAATGGGATCTACCCCTTCAATACGGAATACGTTTGGCCGCGAAGCCACCTATTTGGTAAAACGATGTATCGTTCCTAAACGATCTTCAATCGAATACCGAAGTACTGTCTCCTTTCTTTCCCTTCTCAGGTGATAAACGTGGATAAATCACTCAAGGGGCCATTTGTTCAAATAACAGAACAGACGTTGCCCAACCGGAGGCAGCTGAACCATTGATGTTGCAAACACTCCAAGAATGGACATGCGGATTTGATAGATGTTGTTCATATCAATACGCAACATCAGAATGGGATGAAAATCAAGAGTAAAGTTGTATCGTCCCAACTTGTCTTGAATTTGGGAATATGAATTGACACTTATTGTTTATCCTTGACAGGGGAGTCGCCTTGCAGACGAACAAGTTTTTACATCCCATGTACTACTCGTTAGAGTACATGACCAAGGGTAGGATGTATCGTTTCGATTTTTGAAAAATTCGTGAACCTACAATGATATGCTTCTTTTACATTTGCAGGGATCCGCAGCTGCGACGGACAGGTAAGTATCCCTTTTCCTAGTTAGCTGGAGATAAAAAATGTCAGAATCCTTTCAGCCGGCATAAAGATTTTCCAATGCATCGATATTCATGATTTAAATCGGGAGGTTGCCCAAAGCATGAATAAAACATGCACGATACATCACAAAATCCCCTCGATGGATAAATTTTGGGAAAGAAAGAAATGAATTTTTCCAAATATGATTATTTGTCACATCATTCAAAAGGAAGTTTACTCAAAAGAGAGGCGAGCCCAGTCCAAACACATCCTACATACACTTGAGAGACGAGGGAAGTGAATCGGATAGCAAAATCTGTACCTACGGAGGTAGGGACCATTCGCAGCGATTACATGGATTGAGACGACGGAGGCGTTCGTTTCATATTCCCAAATACTACAGGTGACCATTGATAATCCCTTTGAACGGAGGTTTTCATTATCAGCCCTGTCGAGAACCACCCCACATCGGGGCAGAATAGAAGTAAGTCCAACAGCATCAGGAGAAATGGTTAGAAATTTTGTTGCCCGGACTAACATTAATCTTCGTGTGTTGTTTATATGGTAATCAAAGTGCCATAGGATGACGAGAAGCATTCATTTCTCTATCCCACATACGTTTATCCTTTGCACAGCCAAGTCGAGCCTGCAAATTCGTTTCATGAACCCGTTGGTGATCATTGCACATTTCAAGATGGATGCAGCATCACTTTAGAAACGGAAGAGCTTAAGACTAAGGGATTACAAAGAAATTCCTGGATTTATGGTAAAAGTATGTTTAGACTTTCGATCATATGTCTAAAGTGATCTCCTGAGGATGAGAAAAATGGGATTTCAAAAGAAAAATAAAAAAAAGAGAAGATGAAAATGAGAAAAAATCCCGGCATCAAGAAAAAGCAAAGTGCCTGGTAAAAGCAAGGCTGATGCCCGTGCAAGCTGTTTGATTGACCCACAATAAAGTCTAGATGGGAAAAGAGGAAATCCCCGAAGGAGCCAAATTCCAAAAAGGCTGCTCGCCAAATGGTGTTAAGCGCGGAATAAAGGCGCGAAAGAGAAAGGACAGGTAGCAAATCTGCAATGATCACCAATGTCAAACTCTCCAAGAATTTTGGGCCAAAAACAAGCCTTTTTCTGTCCCCAATCCTACCAATGTTACGACCCCAAAGGAGTCTTCTCTGACTAAGACACTTGGGTTGACATATAGCTTAGCTCGAAGAAGTACGAGCAAGACTATTTCTCTCTCATTTTGCAGGGTTCTTGACTTGTAAACCCGGAGCAGATGGTGAAGACTTTCATTCAATGGCCTCGACTCCAAAGCGGGTCCCCTTTGAAAGCCAATATCCAAGCCTGACATTACGGTCCGTGGAAGACCTCCCGATCGATCAGAATGTATGCGCTGCGAATGATCCTAAAACCTAGGCACAGGTTAGTAGGAAGTTGAACGCATTCCTTACAAAAGACCATTATCACAGAGCGGTGAGGAGCCCTCTTGGATGAGAAATTCTCCAATAGATGTTTTGAACGAACTCTTTTTGGAAATTTCAAATTGTTTGATCCAGATTTTCCGTGCAAGGGATTTGTGATCACATTTGCATGTTGCGAGAATGCTTTGGATAACCTCCAGCATCAAAACGCACATTTCATGATTAAGACTTAAATCATACGGTTTTGTCAGATGGACAACCGTCTTCTTCCCTAAGATTACTAATGTTTTCTTGGCGAAGAAAAATTTTTCAGGCTCGAACTTCTGCAGGATCCGTTGGAAACACCAATCTCCTGGAATGTCGCCTCAACAGACTCAAGTGAAGCTTTGTCAAGATAAAATCTTTCACTGCTTCAAAACTGAATTCCCGACAAATTTCGGGATCTTTCAAAAGAAGGGATGAAGATAGAGCCCTTTTTCAAAATCAGACAGTCTCATCGGACGTGGAGAACCCTCGTCATGAGACCCCCTTTTCAAAATCAAACAGTCTCATCGGACGTGGAGAACCCTCGTCATGAGACCCCTTTTCAAAGCAAATCAAAGGTAGAAACCGCCTGAAGGGTCAAATAAAGGTAGAAACCGCCTGAAGGGTCAATTCAAGGTAGATACCGCCTGAAGGGTCAAATCAAGGTAGATACCGCCTGAAGGGTCAATCCAAGGTAGATACCGCCTGAAGGATCAAATCAAGGTAGATATCGCCTGAAGGGTCAATCCAAGGTAGATACCGCCTGAAGGATCAAATCATGGTAGAAACCGCCTGAAGGGTCAACCAAAGGTAGAAACCGCCTGAAGGGTCAACCAAAGGTAGAAACCGCCTGAAGGGTCAACTCAAGGTAGAAACCGCCTGAAGGGTCAAAACAAAGGTAGAAACCGCCTAAAGGGTCAAACCAAGGTAGAAACAGCCTAAAGGGTCAACTCAAGGTAGAAACCGCCTGAAGGGTCAACTCATGGTAGATACCGCCATAAGCATCGACACAAAGGTCCGATCCACCATACGGATCAAAATCCTTGGCAAATCTCAAGGCGTGGGATGCGCCTTCCTAAGGTTCCTACCAGTTAGGAATCCCATGATGGTATGACCTACCATACAGGTCAGAGCTTAATCTCCATAGGATATTCTGAATGACGAGTCCTAGGCATCTTCTTGAAAGTCGTCGCAACCGGCATCATCCGACAGGTGAGCTTCAGGTAAACCTCTCTCACTCCGGCCCATGTTCGAATTGCAAGAGTAAACCGGTGATTAATTTGAGCATTCATCAAAAGACTTAAGGGTCCGATGTCATAGCATTTCTTTTCCCCCAGTCGAGTCGGTTAAGATTCAGGTGCCATCTTGTCTTTGAGAGAAACCTCTAACGAGATTCCTCTCAAAGAGGGGCAGTTGTTGACACCTGATTTTTGACCAATCTATTATTGTGATTTTTATTCTTTAAAATTAATTAAAAATATCAAAAAAAGGTCATAAAATCACAAAATCAACTTTGGAAGCCTTGGCCTAGCCTCTGGGACCAATTTTGAACAAAAAATATTTTTTGGTATTTTATAATATTTTTCGAATTTATTTAATTATAAAAATACCCAAAAAATCAGAAAAATACCATTCGTGGTCAGAAAAATACACAAAAATATTCAATAATTTTATTTTAATTTCCTCTTCAAGTTGTCACTTTAAATCTCGAAAATTCGGCTCGGGTCACTATGTTCCTTAACAAACATAAACCCGAACCGAGCCCAGAAATTCCTTTTCAAGTCTTTTAATTTTCAATTTCCACTTTTTATAAGCTATGACATTGGATTCTAAAGTATTGAAGTGCAATTGGGTCAATTTGCCCTCCAATTTGATCAATTTTAAACAAAAGGGCTTAATTGCATAAAAATCTTTCAATTTAGTCCCCGGTTTCGCGATTCTTGAAATTAAATTTCATACGGCCATACCCATTGAAATTAAACACCTCTACCCTATGGGTTTCATCATGCCGAATCCATTGGTGGCTTCGATTCGGGTTAATTTGGTCGTTTGGACCCTCGATTTGACAAAAATCAATTTCGGATCCTAGGGACAATTTGGGGTTTTCATTAAATTTCACTCAATTGATTCACGAAAATACCCATATTTGATAGAAAACATGTCAAGGAATCTGATTTTGGCATCAATTTCATGAAAATATGTCTATTTGGGACCCAATTTGGTGAAATGATCGAACCGGGCCGATCGGGTTAGATCCGACCCGACCCGGTCCGACCGGGTCTGCAACTTATTTGCAGACCCGCGTGGCCAGCAAAGCGGGCGGAAAGCAAAAAAAAAAATCAGAGGAGAGGGGGGCCGGCCGATCGAAAAGGCGAAGGTGGTGGTAGACAAAGGTAAGTGGTTCGCGAATGAAGTGGGCAAAAAAAGAAAAGGCGGTCGGCCACGGTGGAAAAGGAGGGGAGCTCGGTTTAAGGTGGAGCTCGGGCATGGAGGCCGGGGGAGTTTTTTTTGGCAAAGCGGGCAGAAAGGGACGGTCTTCGAGCTTCAGGACACCCCACTAGTCGCCACCGGAGCCTCAGTTACCACGGGCAACCCCCGAACAGGTCGGTACTCCCTCTAACCTTCATTTCGCCGAAGCACGCTACCTGTTTGACGAAATGCCCAAATGAGCTTTATATTTTTCGAGTCTCGGCCGTGTCTCCCCAGGCCATATCTCGTGCGAATTTAGCCTTAAACCCTCTGAGGAACCGACTCTAAGCCTTTGTATGTGTTTATTTCGCATTGAAACCGCGCCGACGACGTGAGCCGGAGCTTCGCCGGCCGCGGTTCGAACAAGGAGCTCGACGGGGAGCTTTGGTTGGTCGTCGAGGATTGGACGACCTCAGGTAAGTTTCCCGACCCTTCATGGATGCTCCCTGATTGATAAGAATCGAGTTTAAGGCTAGAAAAATTTTCTGCAAAACGTTCGCCGGAAACGAAGTTGTGGAGGTCCGGTTCGTCGGTTTTTCACGTGTTCATGGCGTCGTTTTTGCTTGTATGTGGATGCCAAAGTCCCAGGGAGTCGAACGCCGAAGGAACGGGCAAAAAATATTGAGTTTTGGGGTCGGTTCGCGTTTCGCCGGCGAGATTTCCGGCGACCTCGCCGGAAATTCCACTGTTCATCGTCTTCTCCGGCGAGGTCGCCGGCGGTCAACGGTCAACGGCTGACGTGGCGTGCCACGTCAGCAGCCACGTCAGCCGGGTGGGGCCGTGTCTTTAATAAACCGCCCAGATCGGACGGCCGTGGCTTCGCCACGTGTCGCGATCTGGGATTTTTGGAAAATTTAAAAGATTTTCAAAATAAATAAATGATTTTTGGATTAAATAATTAAAATCAATCGGACGGTTGATATTCGGCCAAGTGGCTCTCTGAGGAGCGTTCGATCTATTCTGAGATCGGACGCACCAGAAGAGGCCACGTGGCACAATAAAAGCCGTCCGATCCGTGGATTTTCTGTTGAATTAAGAAATTGGTAAAAAAAATCAATAAACCAAAAACGGCGCCGTTTTGATCGTGGTGGGTGCGGGCCGGGCCTGGGTCGTGGGTCCGGGTCGTGGGCCGGGTTTGACCCGGCCCGAAAAATATTTTTAAATAATAAATAATAATAAAAAATAATAAAAAATTCAAAAATTCAATAAAAAATGAAAAATCATAAAAAATTCAAAAAAATCCGGAAAATTCAGAAAAATTCTAAAAAAATTTCAGAAAATAGGAAATGGCCATATTCAACTTGCCACAACCTGTTTCGGGTCTTTCGGACCTCGGTCTTTCCAAAAATGATGGTTTTGCTCTTCCGGCAAACCGTCTTCCAAAAAAAAAATTCTAAAAATTCTAGAAAAATCCCAAAAAATAGGAAATGGCCACAATCAATTGGCCAAGGCTCATCCCGGGTGTTTTGAACCCGATCATTCTTAAAAATGACGATTTCGCCCTTTGGGCGAATCGTCTTCCAAAAATTGACGATTTTGCCCTCCGGGCTAAATCGCCTCCAAATCTTCCCATTTTACCTCGGTCCTAAATCACGCCTTCCCTAAGCCCTTATGGCTATACTAGGAGGCCATGTGATGTGAATTGACGTGCATTGATGTGATTTACTTATGCACTTGATTGTGCTTTCATTTAAATTGATTGTGATTGATAGGAATAGTTTTCCAATCTGCATGAAACCCTGAATTAAATCTACCTCACCCGAACTTGCGCATGCATGAACTCTTAGCTAGGGACATCACTCGCGTTAGGTACCGAAAGGGCGTTGGTAATGACACCAGCGTAACCAAGTCCCCGAACCCAAAATCTCTGGTTCCGCAGAACTGATCGATCTCTCCCAATCGGTCGGTAAGGTTTCCGGTCTACCCTCCAAGAAAGACCGGTGGCGACTCCAAATGCACGCACAATTTGCGCATGCCACCACGACCACACTGAAGGTCGAAAGCGATCGACTCTTATCGTCGAAGAGTACTCCCGTCGCGATTTGGTATGGGCCTGGGAGGGCCTGTGCCGATCCAAGATCCGCGATCGGTAATCCATTAGCCGCGTCCGCTTCCGGACGGGTCGCGACATCCAAGTAATCAAATTACCACCAAGAAAGGTGCAATAACCAGTTGTAGACCGCCGATCACATGCTGACTCGGCCCAATCAGCATCAGAATAGCCAACCAAAGTGGAAGAACCGTTCGGCTTATAAACCAGTCCCTTACCATGAGAGTTTTTAAGGTATCGAAGAATTCGACCGACAGCATCCCAATGAGCCTTCTTGGGTGATTCCATAAACTGACTCACCCAAGAAGATATCGAGACGTGTCACAGTAAGATAAATTAATTTTCCAACTAGACGTCGATACTGATGCTTATCTTTAATATCATCTCCATCATCAACTCCAAACTTTTGATTTGGATCCATAGGAGTATCAACTGGCTTAGAAGCTAGTGTACCAGTCTCACACAAAAGGTCAAGAACATACTTTCGTTGAGACAAATTAATACCTTTCTTGCTTCGTAAGACTTCAATGCCCAGAAAATACCTAAGAGCTCCCAAGTCTTTAATTTGAAACTGTTGTTGAAGAAACGACTTGACCTCAGAAATGCTGGTTACGTCACTACCAGAGACAATTATATCATCCACATACACAACAAGAATGACCACCCTGACTCCTTCTCGCGAACAAAAACAGAATGGTCAGAAAAACACTGGTGGAAACCGCACTTAGAAATCTCTGAACTGAATTTTTCAAACCATGCTCTTGGGGACTGTTTTAACCCATAAATAGCCTTATGCAGCCGACATACTTTACTATGACTCTCCCCTTGAGCAACATACCTTGGAGGTTGCTCCATATATACTTCTTCAGATAAATCACCGTAAAGAAAAGCATTCTTCACATCTAATTGATATAATGGCTAATCAAAATTCACAGCAAGGGAAATAATAACACAAACAAAATTAAGACGTGCCACAGGAGAAAATGTCTCAAAATAATCCACCCCATAAGTTTGAGTGAAACCTTTAGCAACAAGCCGGGCCTTAAGACGCTCAACTGAGCCATTTAGGTTGTACTTGATTGTGTACACCCACCGACACTTCACCACATCTTTCCCGAGAGGAGCATCAACCAAAGACCATGTTTGACGAGAAATCAGAGCTTCCATTTTCACATCCATAGCTCTCTTCCACTCAAGACTAGATAAGGCCTCAGTGCTAGAAGTAGGAATTGTGTGAGTATGTAATGATAAAGCAAAATTATGTAATGAGGAAGGAAGATGTGAAAGAGAAACATAACGCTTGATAGGGTAAGCGAAAGAGGATTTTTATGTACAAGAACGAGTACCTTTACGAAGGGCAACTGGAAGATCATTTGGATCAGAAGACAAGGACGACGATTGGAGAGAGGGCATAGAAGAGCTGGAGACTGGCGGTGCCGTAGACTGCTTACGCCGTTGATAAACCTGCAAGGGAGGAGATACATGAGAAGGACTAACCGAGTCTAAGGGAATAAATTGTGGGATAGGAGGATTGGCCACAATGTCAGTTGTATACTATTTACCCTCAGCAAGATAGTATGGTGTGCCCTCAAAGAAAGTAACATCAGCACTAACATATTGGGCACAAGTCATAGGATCATAACATCGATATCCTTTTTTAGTACGTGAATACCGTTGACACCTGATTTTGGATCAGTTTTTTCTAATTTTTTTTTTAAAATTCATAGAAAATCTATAAAACGTTAAATAATTGAAAAATCATCTTTGGTAGCCTTGGCCGAGCTATAGGGACCATTTTGGACAAAAAAAAATTAATATATTTTTCATATTTTTTTAATATTTTTGAAAAATAGAAAAATACATGAAAAATAATAGAAAATAGCATTCGAGGTCACAAAAATATAGAAAAATAGTTAATATTTTTATTTTAATTCCCTTTTTATATTAACCCCATAAAAAGTCAAATATCAAGTTCAATTGCGTGTGTTCATTCATAACATATGGAGTTGAATTTGGCTAAAAAAATCCCATTTGAGTCTTTTAATTCGTTATTTTTGTAGTTTTGGAATCTTAACATTCAATTTGATTGCCCTGCATTTTAATTTAATCCAATCGTGCGCTGAATTGTTCAATTTTGGCGTAAGGGACCTAATTGCATAAAATTCTTTACATTTTAGTCCCTACATAGCTAAAAATCAAATTATATTCTTTTGGAGATTGCCCATAAAATTATGAGACCATTACCTCATATTTTTTCACCTTTCTGAATCGATTGGTGGGGTATTTTGGTCTGATTTTGTCAATTAAGGCTTCAATTTAAGGAATTTCACAAATCGGGTATTGGGAAAATTTAGGGTTTTTGATCAATCGCAAGAAAATCGATCACAAAAACTACATTTTCAATAGTAACTCGGTATAGATAATTCGATTTTGAAATCAATTTCGGATTTTTTGGACGTCTAAAGCCTCGATTTGGAGCAAATACGTTGAACCAGGTCGGTTGACCGACCCAGTCAACCCAGTTGACTGGACATGGCAGAAAAACTTCATTTCTTCTTCTTCTCCGTGAGGTGAATGGAGATGGGGGGACCAACCGAACAAAAAAGAAAAATGGTGGCGGACAAGCCATCATAAAAAAAAAGGGAGAGGAGATCGAGGGACACTCGAGAGCTCTCGATGACAGACCAAGAGAGAAGCAAAGAGGAGAAGATCCCACGAGCTTTTCCGCCACCGGCCGCCGAGCTTGGATAAAACTTCCAAGCCTTCATCGCCATGTCCAGAGAAAAACCGAAGCTGGCGAACCATCCCCCGAGCTTGGCGACGTCACAAGGAAGCTGGCGCACCCATCAAATTCGCCCGAGATCGCCTAGAAACGTAAGGCTCATCATCGAGCTCTCACTCGGCCTCACATGGCAGATTAGGCTAGTGTTGGTCGTTTTGAGATTTATGACCTGCGATCTACTCTATACGTCCTGCTGATTCATTTCGCATTACTCTTGTGCATTTTCATGGCTTGAACCGACGAGTCTGCCTCCAACTCCCTCCGATCGGTCGTGAGCTCCATGGCTCGTTTCAGACCAAACCAAAGCTCCGCGAGGGTCAGGTAAGTCCTCTGGAACTCCTAGGATGCTTCCCGATAGTTTATATTAGTCATGTTACGTGTAGAATGGCTGGGGTGATTTTCTCGCCGGAGATTAACACCGACCGGAGTAGCAGGTATGAGAAGTGTTGATCTGTTGTGTCGAGCTTCCTTTTAGGGCAAATCGTCCCAAATCATCTCAAAATTACGATTTTACCCCTTATGGGTAAAATCATGTCCAAACCATTCCTGAGCTGTGATTTATTTGCATATCTAGATTCCTTGAGTTGCACACTTTATTACTGATTGTGATTGCTAGAGTCATTACTCCCATCTGCATGAACTCCTAGATTTAGGATTCATACCTTACTCATCTGCATGAAATCTCAGGTTAGAAAATTCAGTCAACTTAGGTACCGAAAGGGCGCCAACTCTGGCAGTTGGCGTAACTAAGTCCCCGAACCCATTTCTCTGGTCTTCGTAGGATCGAGTAGAAACTCCCGACTATTCGATAGGGTGGTCCGATCATACCCTCCAAAAAATGATTGGTGGCGACTCCATGGCATGCATATTTAGCACATGTCACTAGACCACATTGAAGGTCGACCATGCATACCTCCGTTGCGATTTGGGTAATGGGCTTTGGGAGAGGCCCGCGTCCGACCAGACAGGACTGCCCATTAGCCCTCGAGAGCCTACAACCTCAAGAGGGTCGCTACAGATTGGCGACTCCACTGGGGACATTTTCTTAACCCTTTAGTGGACTTGAGCCGATTAAAAAGTTGATTGATTCTTCTAACCTGATTTTATGCAGATGCTCTCGAAGGTGAGGTACGTATGCTAACGAATGTGTTAGATGTTTTTGCAAACGGGAGAAATAAGGGGTGAAGTGCTTGTTAACTTTTTTTTTTGCAGGTAGGAGTTTATGATGTATGATTGTGTGGATGTTAATATGGAAGCGGTGATTGTTAAATAAAATGCATATCTATTGCTTTAGCACGACACAGTGAACACACACAACAGCGCCTAAAACCCCGGGCACCTCTTTGTCGCGACCCGTCCGGAAGCGGACGCGGCTAATGGATTACCGATCACGGGTCTTGGATCGGCGCGAGCCCTCCCAGGCCCATACCAAATCGCGGCGGGAGTATTCTTCGACGATAAGAGTCGATCGCTTTCGACCTTCAGTGTGGTCGTGGTGGCATGTGCAAATTGTGCATGCATTTGGAGTCGCCACCGGTTTTTCTTGGAGGGTAGACCGGAAACCTTACTGACCGATTGGGAGAGATCGATCAGTTCTGCGGAACCAGAGATTTTGGGTTCGGGGACTTGGTTACGCTGGTGTCATTACCAACGCCCTTTCGGTACCTAACACGAGTGATTTTCCTAACTAGGATTTCATGCAGGCGCAATTTTGGGTGAGGTAAGTCTGACTTTGCACATTAACCAGTTTAACATGCTCACGTAATCATAATAAATAAATAGATGTCAATCACATAAACATCTATCCTACGTGGTGATCATGGAATTATGATTTAATGGGTCTCGAGCCAATGAGACCACATTTAATCATTTTAATATTTTAATAACGGAGAGCCGCTCTTCGCTTCTTCTTGGTTTCTTGAACTCTTCAAGAATTGGGCCCCAAAGAGCTCACCGACTTAAAAGGCTCCCCCACGTAATCCTCGTAGCATTTACATCAACAATTGACTATGCTAAAAATAAAGATTACATGAAAAATAAAAGGAGTACGCAGCCTCCATTTAATAATTACAACCCCAAATATATAAATAATCATCATACATTCATATATACATCAATCACATTGATTAGGGATTTTTCCATGATCACCACCCTTCCACGTAAGTAATAAATTCACAATTTAAAACTTAGGAAGGCACAATAAAAATTCTACGTTGAATCATATTCAGAATTTTTACGTAAAATAAGATAGCCATAAATTTTTGATTCAAAATTGATTTAGTCTCAATTTTTGCTACGTTGATTAATTTATCATATAAAAACAATCAACCTCCATTAGCCATGTAAGACGAACAATTCGTTAATACGTATTGGCCATAGTATTGCAAAAATTGCAAAAATCAATTAAATGCACGAAAACACCTAAGGATTGGCTCTGATACCACTGTTGGGATCCACGTAACACGTAGCGGAAATAAATAACAACCCATACATGTATCTCCAGAGGCGTACTTCGTGCATTTCAATCGAAAAAAATCACAAAGCCTCAAAGGGAGTAAATAGATTACCTCTCGTAGCGTGCTTGAACGGAGGTGTCGGTTCGATGTTCTTCGATCTCAGCCTCCACAAGTGTTAGGCATTTAGTTCGGACGCACCACCAATTGACGAACGGGGAGACGACTAATAACTCCACAGCAATTGTGCTAGCAATATGCGGAATCAATATTCCGAACTTAGTATATTTTGCTCATTTAAGATGATGAGAATATAGAGAGTGTTTGTGTTCTTCTCTCTAAGCTCTCAAAAATTTGCACACTCTACAAAATGTCTCTCCCCTCAACCTCAAAACTCTTGCCATCCTTTTATAGCCAAAAATACATTCCAATAAATTGTATTTAAAAATAGCACTAACAATTATAAATTCTATCTAAAAATAGCACTCACAAATAAATGACATTTAAAAATAGCACTAACAATAGCACTCACAATTTATAATACAAAAATGCTATTTAAAAATAGCACTAACAATAGCACTCACAATTTATAATACAAAAATGCTATTTAAAAATAGCACTAACAATTATAAATTCTATCTAATAATAGCACTCACAATTTATGATAAATAAATGCCATTTAAAAATAGCACTAACAATAGCACTCACAATTTATGATAAATAAATGTCATTTAAAAATAGCACTAACAATAGCACTCACAATTTATAATACAAAAATGTTATTTAAAAATAGCACTAGCAATAACACTCACAATACAAAAATGCTAAAAAAAAGGCACTAACAAAGGTGTTAAAAATAATAACCATTATTATTATTACAAGAGTTAAAGAGGTTACCAAACAGTACAAATATGCATAACGTATAAATACGTATGACATATAAATACGTAGAGCATACGTATACATCCGTGAAACCGGGGACTAATTGAAAGAAAAATTTGCAATTAAGCCCTTTTGGTAAAAATTGATTAAATTGGAGGGCAAATTGACCTAATTGCACTTTAAGACTTTAGAATCAAATGTCATAGCTTATAGAAAGTGAGAATTGAAAACTAAAAAACTCGAAAAGGATTTTTTTTTTTTTTAGGCTCGGTTCGGGTTTATGTTTGTGAAGGAACATAGTGACCCGAGCCGAATTTTTGAGATTTAAAGTGACACACTTGAAGAGGAAATTAAAACAAAATTATCGAATATTTTTGGGTATTTTTCTGACCACGAATGGTATTTTTCTGATTTTTTGGGTATTTTTATAATTAAATAAACTCGAAAATATTAAAAATACCGAAAAATATTTTTTGTTCAAAATTGGTTCCTAAGGCTAAACCAAGGCTTCCAAAGTTGATTTTGTGATTTTATGACCTTTTTTGATATTTTTAATTAATTTTAAAGAATAAAAATCACAATAATAAATGGTAAAAAATCAGGTGTCAACAGCTGCCCCTCTTTGAGAGGAATCACGTTAGAGGTTTCTCTCAAAGATAAGGTGGCACCTGATTCCTAACCGACTCAACTGGGAAAATGAGAGAAGAAATGTTATGACATCGGATCCTTAAGCCTATTGATAAAAGCTCAAATCAATCCCCGGTTTGCTCTAACAATTTGAACATGGGCCGTAGTGAGAGAGGCTTACCTGAAGCTCACCTGTCGGATGATGCCGGTTGTGACAACTTTCAAGAAGATGCCTAGGACTCGTCACAGAAAATCCTAGGGAGATTAAGCTCTGACCTGTATGGTAGGTCATACCATTATGGGATTCCTAATTGGTAGGAACCTAAGGAAGGCGCATCCCCACGCTTTGGGATTTGCTAGAGATTTTAATCCGTATGGTGGATCAGACCTTTGTGTTGATCCTTAAGGCGGTATCTACCTCGTGTTGACCCTTAAGGCGGTATCTACCAATAAGTTGACCCTTGAGGCGGTTTCTACCTTGGTTTGACCCTTCAGGCGGTTTCTACCTTGGTTTGACCCTTCAGGCGGTTTCTACCATGAGTTGACCCTTCAGGCGGTTTCTACCTTTGATTTGACCCTTCAGGCGGTTTCTACCTTGTGTTGACCCTTCAGGCGGTATCTACCATGTGTTGACCCTTCAGGCGGTATCTACCTTGTGTTGACCCTTCAGACGGTTTCTACCATGAGTTGATCCTTCAGGCGGTATCTACCTTGTGCTGACCCTTCAGGCGGTTTCTACCATACATTGACCCTTCAGGCGGTTTCTACCATGAGTTGATCCTTCAGGCGGTATCTACCTTGTGCTGACCCTTCAAGCGGTTTCTACCATACATTGACCCTTCAGGCGGTTTCTACCATTGAGTTGACCCTTCAGGCGGTATCTACCATTGATTGACCCTTCAGGCGGTATCTACCATCATTTGACCCTTCAGGCGGTTTCTACCTTTGATTGACCCTTTAGGCGGTTTCTACCATTGGTTGACCCTTGTCGCGACCCTCTCGAGGTTCGCCGTGGGCTCTCGAGGGCTAATGGGCCGTCCAGTCTGGTTGGACGCAGGCTTCTCCCAAGGCCCGTTACCCAAATCGCAACGGAGGTATGCGTAGTCGACCTTCAGTGTGATCTAGTGACATGTGCTAAGTGTGCATGCCATGGAGTCGCCACCAATCATTTTTTGGAGGGTATGATTGGACCACCCTATTGAATAGTCGGGAGTTTCTATTCAATTCTACGATAACCAGAGAAATGGGTTCGGGGACTTAGTTACGTCAATTGTCAGAGTTGACGCCCTTTCGGTACCTAAGTTGATTGAATTTTCTGCAATTTTTCTCAATTTTTTTTTCCTTAATAATTCACTTTTTATTTGAATTTTTTTTTATTAATTTCCTGAAAATAAGTCCCAACTGAACGGTCCCTAACTCGCCACGTGGCGTCTCGGTGACAATCGAATCATTTTAATTTTTGTAAAATTCGAAATTCATTTTTTTAATGTTAAAAATATTTTTTTATTCTGAAAATCATCGGGTCACGACACGTGGCTCATCTGCAACCATCCAATCTAGCATTTTTTGTTTTTGTTTTCATAGGACGCAACACAATGCAAAAAATAAAGAAGATTATTAAGTCATTATACAACATAAACATAAGCAAAGGAGATGGGATCCGGTGAATTTTACGACGTCGGAGTCCGTCGGTGCTCGTGCAACAATGTGTGGGGGTATAAACCACCAGCAGGAGGCTCGGCCTTCCGATTCTGGGGTAGCACAATATAATTTACAGAAAATAAATAAATAAAACACCTTGGACACCAATAGGAGGCTTAGCCTTCCGATTCTGGGTCTTTTATACGAAATATAGAAATGCTATGACATAAAGTAAATACACAGCAAATATTTGGACACCAACAGGAGGCTCGGCCTTCCGATTCTGGGTCTTTTATGCGAAATATAGAAATGTTATGACATAAAGTAAATACACAGTAAATATTTAGACACCAACAGGAGGCTCGGCCTTCCGATTATGGGTCTTTTATGCGAAATATAGAAATGCTATGACATAAAGTAAATACACAGTAAATATGAAAAAAAATACAAAATAAACAATAATCCGAGCTCGGATGAGGAGGACGTTGAACAATTTTCACAAATCCGAACGGTGAAGATGAAGAAAGAATTCAGATGACATTGTACACAAAATTTTACCTCGATCCGATGGTCGAATTGATCGGAAACTGAAGAAATACCGGCGGATGAACAGTTCCCGCGCTTGGAACAACTTCTGATTTGGCTGCTGTGCGACCACCTAGAGAGATCTTTTTGAAGATCCGAACGGTGGATGTGAAGAAGGGGTCACGAAGACCTTGCACAAAAAAAAGCAGCTCAATCCAACGGTTCAATCGGCCGGAAACTCAAGAAATGTAGACGGGTATACAGTTCCCGCGCCTGGAACAGCTTCTGATTTGGCTGATTTGCGACCACTTTGAGAGATTTTTTTAAAGATCCGAACGGTGGATATGAAGAAGGGGTCAAGAAGATCTTGTACACAAAAAATCAGCTCGATCCAACGGTCCAATCGACCGGAAACTCAAGAAATGTGGAGGGTAGTGGTGTGATGACAAGAGGAAGGGAAGATAGAATATGGAAATGAGCGTGGGAGAGAGGGGGAAGAAGAAGAAGGAAGAGGAGGAGGAGGAGAAGGGACTCTACGGATGATGAGGGGGGGACTATAAATAGAAATAGAAATAAAATAAAATAATGAAATAGTAATATAATAATAATATAATAAAATATTAAAAAGTAAAAATAATAATAATATAATCAAAAGTGAAGACAAAATGATTAGTCCCCTTTTCCTTTTAAATGATGATGTTTTCACTCCTTTTTCTTTTAATCATTACTAATATTTTTGCCAAATTCAATTTTATGATGATCAAAGAACACCTAAAATCAAACCTGAATTTTACTATTTAAGAGGTCAGAAAATGGATAAAATAAAAATAAAAATACTAACTATTTTTATATACTTTTGTGACCTCAAATATTATTTTTCTTGATTTTCTTGATTTTCTTTTTCTTTTTTTTTGTATTTTTCGAAAATATATTAAAAAATGAAAATTATGAAAATTATTTTTTTGGTCAAAATGGTTCATTTAGCTTGGCTAAGGTCACCAAAATTGATTTTTCAATTTTTCAACTTTTTATGGATTTTCTATGAATTTTCAAAAAAAAAAAAAGTTGATCAAAATTTAGGTGTCAACAGCTGCCCCTCTTTGAGAGGAATCTCGTTAGAGGTTTCTCTCAAAGATAAGGTGACACCTGAGTCCTGATCGACTCGACTCGGGAAACTAAAGGAAAAAGAGTCATGACTTCCAATCTTCATGCTTGTCCATGTTTGCTCTTTCTTGAAGGGGGAAACATCCATTTGACATGAGAGAGTGAGATAATAGAGAGACATACTTGCCACTTACCTGTTCGATGTTTGTGTGATTTTCGCGATGTTTGATGGATTCAAGAGAATTTCTAGAAACTCGTTACTAGAGTATCCTAGAGAGGTTAAGCTCTGACCCGTATGGTAGGTCAAACCATAATGAGATTCCTAACTGATAGGAATCTAAGGAAAACGCATCCCATTTGGGATTTGCCGAGGATTTTGATCCGTATGGTGGATCGGACCATTGAGTTGGCCATTTAAGTGATTTTTACTATTGGGTTGACCATTCAGGCGGTTTCTGCCATGAGTTGACCCTTCAGGCGGTTTCTACCTTGAATTGACCCTTCAGGCGGTTTCTACCATTGTTTTGACCCTTCAGGCGGTTTCTACCTTGAGTTGACCCTTCAGGCGGTATCTACCTTAGTTTTGACCCTTCAGGCGGTTTCTACCTTTGGTTTGTTTTGGAAAGGGGTCTCATGACGAGGGTTCTCCACGTCCAATGAGACTGCCTGAATTTTGAAAAGGGGTCTCATGACGAGGGTTCTCCACGTCCGGTGAGACTGTTTGATATTTTTGAAAATGGGTCCTAGGACGAGGGTTCTCCACGTCATGCTAGGACTGTTTGATATTTTTTTTTTAAAAGGGTGTCCTAGGACGAGGGTTCTCCACGTCAAGCTAGGACTGCTTGATTGTTTTATTTTATTATTATTTTTTTGAAAAATGGGTCCTAGGACGAGGGTTCTCCACGTCTGCTGGGATAGTTTGCTGACTTCTTTTGAAAAAGGGTTCTATCCTCACCCCTTTCTTTTGAAAGATCCCGAAATTTGTCGGGAATTCAGTTTTGAAGCAGTGAAAGATTTTATCTTGACAAAGCTTCACTTGGGTCTGTTGAGGCGACATTCTGGGAGCTGGGTTCTCCAGGTATTCTGCAGAAATTTGAGCCTGAAAGATTTTTTACCAAGAAAACGTTAGTAATCTTTGGGAAGACCACGGCTGTCCATTGGACAAAAAACCGTATGACTTAAGTTTTAATCGTGAGATGGCATTTTGATGCTGGAGGTTATCCAAAGCATTCTTGCAACAAGCCAATGTGATCACAAATCCCTTACACGGAAAATCTGGATCAATAGTTTGAAAATTCCAAAAAGAGTTTGTTCCAAACATCAATTGGAATATTTCTCGACAAGGAGGTCTTCTCACCTGTTTTGCGATAGTGGTTTTTTATAGGGGACGCATTCAATTCCCTACTAACCTGTGCCTAGGTTTTAGGCTCATTCGCAGCGCATACATTTTGATTGGTCGGGAGGTCTTCCACGGGACCGTAATGTTGGGCTTGGATATTGGTTTTCAAGGGGGACCCGCTTTGGAGTCGAGGCCATTGAGTGAAAGTCTTCACCATCTGCTCCAGGTTTACAAGTCAAGAACCCTACAAAATGAGAAAGAAATAGTCTTGCTCGTACTTCTTCGAGCTAAGCTATATGTTAACCCAAGTGTCTTAGTCAGAGAAGACTGTTTCAGGGTTGTAACATTGGTAGGATTGGGGATCGAAAAAAGCTTGTTTTTGGCCCAGAATTCGTGACGGGTTTGACATTGGTGATCATTGCTGATTTGCCTATTGTCATTTCCTTTATGCATCTTTAGTCTTTGAGGTGTGCAATCGATTTTGGGGTGTGCACCAATTCTTTAGAGAGCCTCTCTTGTTGCATTCAGAGAACGATAACTCTCTCTATGTCTTTGTTCTGCGCTCGGCACCATTTGGGGAGTAACCCTTTTGGATTTGGCTCCTTCAGGGATTTCTTCTTTTCCCACCCGGCTTCATTGCGGATCAATCAAACAACTTACACGAGCATCGGCCTTGCTTTTACCAGGCACTTTGCTTTTTTCTCGATGCCGTGGATTTTTCTCATTCACTTTTGAAATCCCAATTTTTTTCATCTTCATGGGATCGTGTTAGACCTACGATCAAAGGTCTAACAAGGTTAAGCATTAACTTAGGAATTTTTTTGCAAACCCTAAGTCTTGAACTCCTTTGTTTCTGAAGTGATGCTGCATCCGTCTTGGAATGTGCAATGATCACCAACGGGTTTATGAAATGATTTTGCAGGCTCAACTTGGCTGTGCAAAGGGTAAAGGTGTGTGGGATAGAGAAATGAATGCTTCTCGTCATCCTATGGCATTTGGATTACCATATAAACAGCACACAAAGATTAATGTTAGTCTGAGCAAGAAAATTTCTAACCATTTTCTCCTGATGCTGCTGGACTCATCTCCATTTTGCCCCGATGTGGGGTGGTTCTTGAAAAAGCTAAGAATGAAAATCGCCGTTCAAAGGGGTTGTCAATGGTCACCTGTAGTGCTTGGGGAATATGAAACGGATGCCTCCGTCGTCCCAACCCATGTAATCGCTGCGAATGGTCCCTACTTTCGTAGGTCCAGATTTTGCTATCTTATCCGCTCCACTTCTCTCTTAAGTGTGTATAGGACGTGTTTGGATTAGGCTCGCCTCTCTTTTGAGTAAACTTCCTTTTGAATGATTTGACAAATAATGATATTTGGAAAAACTCACTCACTTCTTTCCCGAAATTTATCCATTGAGGGGATTCTGTGATGTATCGTGCATGTTTTATTCATGCTTTGGGCAACCTCCCGATTTACATCATGAACATCGATGCATTGGATAATTTTCATGACGATTGAAAGGATTTTAACATTCTTTATCTCCAGCTAACTGGGAAAGGGATACTTACCTACCTGTTGCGGCTGCAGACCCCTGAAAATGTAAGAGAAGCATATCATTGTATATTCATGAATTTTTTTGAAAATCGAAACGATACATCCTACCCTCGGTCATGTACCCTAACAAGTAGTACGTGGGATGTAAAAACTTGTTCGTCTCCAAGGCGACTCCCCTGTCAAAAATAAACAATAAGTGTCAGTTTGCGTTCCAAAATTCAAGACAAATTGGAACGGTACCGCCTTGTTCTTGCTTGGTGTTTTCATTTGAACACAAACGCGCGGCTTGCAGAAATTGGCCTTCTATATTGTGGCCACGATTCCTCCGTTTGGTTGGCGATGAATCATTCCCGAGGATTTGCCCCAGAGGAAATCCATTTGTGTTTTTTGGGCGCATTCCAGCGTCACTCTTCATAATTCCTCCACTTGATCAAAGACCCTTCCTTGGAGTGCTGACTCCCAAGGTTAATAATTTTATTCGCCTCCTCATTGGCGAGTTATTTTCTTTTGTGGCTTTTGGCGCCAACGACTTCCGCCTCTAGGTTTGTATCCTGGGGTTTATTTCTGATGCAGATAACTCTGTCATTGGGTCTACGGATTTTGCCAGAGAAGAAACGTCTTTCTTTGCCCGGGGCAAAATTGATTCGCATGCCCCAGTCATGCCTTAACGCTTTCCGCTTTTGTTGGAGATTTCTAATCCAATCTGAAGGAGTCCACGCACCTGCATGTGAAGAAATAGACGTGGGTTTTTTTATCTGACTTCATTTGGAATTTCTGAAAAGAGGTACTCCCTCCAAAGTTTCGTCCTTTCGTGCTTTTCGAGAAATTTGCCCCGGTGAGGCCGGTTTTGCTGTTTGTCCTCTTTGGATTTGATGACCCTGGTCTGTTGCACTTTTAGGGGGGATCATGAGAGTTTGCCCCTGGCTGGGCTTCTCGGAGAAAAGGGAGAGACTTGCTCCCACGAGTTTTGCCAATCCTGGTCATCTATGAATTCGTGCTTTTTATTCTATTCAAAGAAGGTATTGATAAAACTTGAGATTTTCTTTTCAAGCATTCTTTTCACAGAGATTTTCAGGTGATGAGAAACTTTTTCAGGTTTTCTCAAAGATTTTGTTCACAAATTGAGCCATTAGAACGCTCTTGAAAACATTCAGTCAGACTTATGTTATGAAAATGGGTACTCCTTGTTTCGTCATTTGGAAGCACTGACATCTGATTCCCCTGCTTTTGATCGTCGCTGGAATGGATGGCTCCGCATCGTTTTATTCCCCATTTAGGAGGGAAGCTCCTCCTCGGGAACCTGAGTTATTTAACAACTGCTATGTATGCTTGGAATGGCATGCTTGAAGTGTCACAAAGACGGTTATAAAATAGAGCAAGTTCATGTAATGATAAACTTCCTTGGGAGACGTCTTAAGAAAAATTGAAAGGGTAGGATGGGAGCTAGCCCTCATATCATTGGGCATCCTCGCATCCCAAAACTTTGCAAACCAGGAGACATGTGGGAAATCAGGTCTCAGTTTTTTTTTTTTTCGTCATTGACCGATTTGTGGCTCCCACACGTCCCCATTTTTTTTTTGATTTTTTGATGATTTTTTTGGTTTTTTTTTTTATACTTATATGACAATACAACACGTAAGAAAAAGCCTGAGGCACCTAATGTGGATTTAGATGCGTCGAAGAGAGACAGATATCTCTTTACTCCATGGTAGGAGCGTCGCCGTCGAGTGATTTGACAAAATCTCCCAAAGACAAACTGGTCAAATCAAGTTCCTCCGATGTCGTTTTTATCCCCTCGTCCTTCAACCATTTGGAATCCTCGGAGAAGAACCGGTCGAGCTTGTTGTCGAAGATCACCCCCACGGTTTGGTGATCAGGAAGTGGATTATTTTGCACGTTCGGCTCCGTTTTGTCGAATTCAAGGATGCAATTATCGATAAGGGCTTGTACCTTGTGCTTCAAAAAAATGCAATTGTCTACGTTATGGCCCTTCTCTCCCATGTGATAGGCACATGACTGGCTTTCATCATACCCGTTAAATTTCACCGGATTCGGCCTTGGAGGCTCCTTAGCCACTAAGTGCTCCTCTAGTAACATAGGAAGTAATTTCGATAACGGCCTTGGCAGGGGGGTGAACTGCTTGGGAGGCAACTTCCTCCTTAGTTCATATGGTTTCTGTACCGACATCGACGAGTTTCCTTGCACTGTACTTGAATTGGAGAACTGCTTAGGGTTGGGTGGGTTTGGTACGAAGGCCACATCAACTTCAGCCTCCTTCTCCCTTCGGGCCGGATATTGGCGTCTTGTTGCGATTTCTGGTGCTTTCCTTTCCCTCATCGCCCATTCCAGCCTTTCTGCGATTTTTATGAGGTGTACAAATGTTTGACAACCAGATGTGTTCAGCCTATCGAAATATTCGTAAGGCAACGCTCTTAAGAAAAGGTCGACCAGCTCGTCCTCTGGAATGGACGGTTTGACTTGTGTTGCTAAGGCCCGCCATCTTTGAGCGTAAGCGCGGATTGCCTCATTCTTCCCTTTTGTGGTCCTCAGCAAATCTTCTCTGGAAGGGGCTGTAGCAGTATTGAACTTATATTGATGTAAAAAGTCCTCCGCCGAGTCTTCCCATCCATCATAGTCCTCCAAATCTAATTCGATGAACCAAGCCAGAGCAGCACCCGCCAGACTCTCTTGAAATGTGTTCATCAGCAAGGGAACGTAGTCAGAAAAAAGTGCCATTTTGCGTAGGTAATATTTTAAGTGGGCTCGGGGGCAGCTCGTCCCGTTGTATTTTCTGACGAAATCGGGTTCTTTATAGTCTGATGGCGCTTCAATTTTTGCAAATGGTGATATCTTGTCAAATCGAGCCAACTCATACCCTTGGCTGCTTAGGCATTCCTCTATCTTCGCTAGCCTCTTTGCGCCTTCTTCGATTTTGCCCGGGGGTTTCTCCTTTTTGTCTTTTTCTAGGTCGATGACTACAGACGCGGCCTTCGGTAGTGCATCAGCTGCTAACACTCGATTAACATTCTCGGCCACATTCTCTTCCTGAGTTCGCGCCACATTCGAAGCATTGGGGGGTGCGGGCGGAGCATCCTGGCTGAGGTCATGATTTCTTTCTTGTGCAGCCACCATCATGGCTTTCATTTCTGCTAGCATGGTGGCCATTGACGCCATCTGACCTTCCAAACTATTCACGCGAGATCCCAACTCCTCTTGCTCCATTCTGGCTCGGAGACGAGTTATAATACGAGTTACTCTTGGTTCCGTGATTAAAGCTACCTGCCCCTGTGGTGGGTAGAAAGACGTGTTAGCATATGAAAAAAAGTTATACTGAGTTCAAAGGGTGAAAGGAATGATACTTACAGACCTTTTGAATGGGGTAAGACATGTCAAACACATCAATCATGCGTATGTAAACTTGTGAAGTTTTGACACCTAAATGGTGGGGTTCCTGAGGCTTAAAGGCTCCCACCTCGAGTTCTAGAAAGGGTAGGTTCCATTGCACAACTATCGTTGCATTGGGACCCAATCCATAGTTCGAAGTGAGCGAAATTAAAAATGGATTACCCCGTGTTTTTCCTCACGGAGGTTCCATTTTCAATTCCTTCTATTGTTTGCTTATAGGGGCGCCCGGGGTTTTAGGCGCGGTTGTGTGTGTTCAGGTGTCGTGATCATCACAATGCAAGTCATGCATAACAGTTTATCAATCAGCGCTTCAAATCACCCACACAACATACATTCCTACGCCAACCTGCATAAAACAATGTTAATCACGGACTACACCCCTTATTTCTCCAATCTGCCAAAAACATTTAACAACTCAAGGGTTAAAGTACATACTTCAATTTGAAGAGCGTCTACATAAAACATGTCAGAAAAACCAATCAACTTTTTAATCGGCTCAAGTCCACTAAATGGTTAAGAACCAGTCCCCAGTGGAGTCGCCAGTCTGTCGCGACCCTCTCGAGGTTCGCCGTGGGCTCTCGAGGGCTAATGGGCCGTCCAGTCTGGTTGGACGCAGGCTTCTCCCAAGGCCCGTTACCCAAATCGCAACGGAGGTATGCGTAGTCGACCTTCAGTGTGATCTAGTGACATGTGCTAAGTGTGCATGCCATGGAGTCGCCACCAATCATTTTTTGGAGGGTATGATTGGACCACCCTATTGAATAGTCGGGAGTTTCTATTCAATTCTACGATAACCAGAGAAATGGGTTCGGGGACTTAGTTACGTCAATTGTCAGAGTTGACGCCCTTTCGGTACCTAAGTTGATTGAATTTTCTGCAATTTTTCTCAATTTTTTTTTCCTTAATAATTCACTTTTTATTTGAATTTTTTTTTATTAATTTCCTGAAAATAAGTCCCAACTGAACGGTCCCTAACTCGCCACGTGGCGTCTCGGTGACAATCGAATCATTTTAATTTTTGTAAAATTCGAAATTCATTTTTTTAATGTTAAAAATATTTTTTTATTCTGAAAATCATCGGGTCACGACACGTGGCTCATCTGCAACCATCCAATCTAGCATTTTTTGTTTTTGTTTTCATAGGACGCAACACAATGCAAAAAATAAAGAAGATTATTAAGTCATTATACAACATAAACATAAGCAAAGGAGATGGGATCCGGTGAATTTTACGACGTCGGAGTCCGTCGGTGCTCGTGCAACAATGTGTGGGGGTATAAACCACCAGCAGGAGGCTCGGCCTTCCGATTCTGGGGTAGCACAATATAATTTACAGAAAATAAATAAATAAAACACCTTGGACACCAATAGGAGGCTTAGCCTTCCGATTCTGGGTCTTTTATACGAAATATAGAAATGCTATGACATAAAGTAAATACACAGCAAATATTTGGACACCAACAGGAGGCTCGGCCTTCCGATTCTGGGTCTTTTATGCGAAATATAGAAATGTTATGACATAAAGTAAATACACAGTAAATATTTAGACACCAACAGGAGGCTCGGCCTTCCGATTATGGGTCTTTTATGCGAAATATAGAAATGCTATGACATAAAGTAAATACACAGTAAATATGAAAAAAAATACAAAATAAACAATAATCCGAGCTCGGATGAGGAGGACGTTGAACAATTTTCACAAATCCGAACGGTGAAGATGAAGAAAGAATTCAGATGACATTGTACACAAAATTTTACCTCGATCCGATGGTCGAATTGATCGGAAACTGAAGAAATACCGGCGGATGAACAGTTCCCGCGCTTGGAACAACTTCTGATTTGGCTGCTGTGCGACCACCTAGAGAGATCTTTTTGAAGATCCGAACGGTGGATGTGAAGAAGGGGTCACGAAGACCTTGCACAAAAAAAAGCAGCTCAATCCAACGGTTCAATCGGCCGGAAACTCAAGAAATGTAGACGGGTATACAGTTCCCGCGCCTGGAACAGCTTCTGATTTGGCTGATTTGCGACCACTTTGAGAGATTTTTTTAAAGATCCGAACGGTGGATATGAAGAAGGGGTCAAGAAGATCTTGTACACAAAAAATCAGCTCGATCCAACGGTCCAATCGACCGGAAACTCAAGAAATGTGGAGGGTAGTGGTGTGATGACAAGAGGAAGGGAAGAGAGAATATGGAAATGAGCGTGGGAGAGAGGGGGAAGAAGAAGAAGGAAGAGGAGGAGGAGGAGAAGGGACTCTACGGATGATGAGGGGGGGACTATAAATAGAAATAGAAATAAAATAAAATAATGAAATAGTAATATAATAATAATATAATAAAATATTAAAAAGTAAAAATAATAATAATATAATCAAAAGTGAAGACAAAATGATTAGTCCCCTTTTCCTTTTAAATGATGATGTTTTCACTCCTTTTTCTTTTAATCATTACTAATATTTTTGCCAAATTCAATTTTATGATGATCAAAGAACACCTAAAATCAAACCTGAATTTTACTATTTAAGAGGTCAGAAAATGGATAAAATAAAAATAAAAATACTAACTATTTTTATATACTTTTGTGACCTCAAATATTATTTTTCTTGATTTTCTTGATTTTCTTTTTCTTTTTTTTTGTATTTTTCGAAAATATATTAAAAAATGAAAATTATGAAAATTATTTTTTTGGTCAAAATGGTTCATTTAGCTTGGCTAAGGTCACCAAAATTGATTTTTCAATTTTTCAACTTTTTATGGATTTTCTATGAATTTTCAAAAAAAAAAAAGTTGATCAAAATTTAGGTGTCAACAACCCTTCAGGCGGTTTCTACCTTCATGTGACCCTTCAGGCGGTTTCTACCTTGAGTTGACCCTTCAGGCGGTATCTACCATCATTTTGACCCTTCAGGCGGTATCTACCTTTGATTTGACCCTTCAGGCGGTATCTACCATATTTTGACCCTTCAGGCGGTATCTACCTTCATTTGACCCTTCAGGCGGTATCTACCTTTGATTTGACCCTTCAGGCGGTATCTACCATATTTTGACCCTTCAGGCGGTATCTACCTTCATTTGACCCTTCAGGCGGTATCTACCTTTGAGTTGACCCTTCAGGCGGTATCTACCTTCATTTTGACCCTTCAGGCGGTATCTACCTTTGATTTTACCCTTCAGGCGGTATCTACCATATTTTGACCCTTCAGGCGGTATCTACCTTCATTTGACCCTTCAGGCGGTATCTACCTTTGAGTTGACCCTTCAGGCGGTATCTACCTTTGATTGACCCTTCAGGCGGTATCTACCTTCATTTGACCCTTCAGGCGGTATCTACCTTTGAGTTGACCCTTCAGGCGGTATCTACCTTCATTTTGACCCTTCAGGCGGTATCTACCTTTGATTTACTTTGAAAAGGGGTCTCATGACGAGGGTTCTCCACGTCCGATGAGATTTCCTAAATTTTGAAAAGGGGGTCTCATGACGAGGGTTCTCCACGTCCGATGAGACTGTTTGAATTTTGAAAAGGGGTCTCATGACGAGGGTTCTCCACATCCGATGAGACTGCCTAAGTTTTGAAAAAGGGGTCTCATGACGAGGGTTCTCCACGTCCGATGAGACTGTTTGATATTTTGAAAATGGGTCCTGGGACGAGGGTTCTCCACGTCTGATAGGACTTTTTCTTTTAAAAGGGTTTTTCTTCCCCCTTTTTTTTTGGAGACCCCGAAGTTTGTCGGGAATTCAGTTTTTTGAAGCAGTGAAAGATTTTATTTTGACAAAACTTCACTTGAGTCTGTTGAGGCGACATTCTGGGAGCTGGGTTCTCCAGGTATCCTGCAGAAGTTTGAGCCTGAAAGATTTTTCTTCACCAAGAAAACGTTAGTAATCTTTGGGAAGACCACGGCTGTCCATTTTGACAAAACCGTATGATTTAAGTTTTAATCATGAAATGTGCATTTTGATGCTGGAGGTTATCCAAAGCATTCTTGCAACATGCAAATGTGATCACAAATCCCTTGCACGGAAAATCTGGATCAACAGTTTGAAAATTCCAAAAAGAGTTTGTTCAAAACATCAATTGGAATATTTCTCGACAAGGAGGCCATCTCACCTGTTTGGAGGTAATGATTTTTATAAGGGACGCACTCAATTCCCTACTAACATGTGCCTAGGTTTTAGGCTCATTCGCAGCGCATACATTTTGATCGGTCGGGAGGTCTTCCACGGGACCGTAATGTTGGGCTTGGATATTGGTTTTCAAGGGGGACCCGCTTGGAGTCGATGCCACTGAATGAAAGTTTTCACCATCTGCTCCGGGTTTACAAGTCGAGAACCCTGCAAAATGAGAAAGAAATAGTCTTGCTCGTACCTCTTCGAGCTAAGCTATATGTTAACCCAAGTGTCTTAGTCAGAGAAGACTGTTTCAGGGTTGTAACATTGGTAGGATTGGGGACCGAAAAAGGCCTGTTTTTGGCCCAGAATTCATGAGGGGATTGACATTGGTGATCATTGCAAATTTGTCACCTGTCTTTTCCATTATGCATCTTCAATTTTTGAGGCGTGCAACCGCTTTTGAGGTGTGCACAAATTTTTTAGAGAGCGTCTCTGGCTGCATTAAGAGATTGACAACTCTGTCTGTGTCTTCGCTCCGCGGCTGACATCATTTAGGGGGCAGTCTTTCTGACCTGACTCCTTTAGTGATTTTTTTTTCTCTTCCCAACTAGGCTTTATTGGGGATCAATCAAACAGTTTTCACGAGCATCAGCCTTGCTTTTACCAGGCACTTTGCTTTTTCTTGATGCCGTGGATTTTTCTCATTCATTTTTGAAATCCCACTTTTTCTCATCTTCATGGGATCATGTTAGACATATAGTCTAAACATGCTTTAAATATCAGTCCGGGAATTCTCTTCGTAATCCCTGAGTTCTTGAATTCCTCCGTTTATGAGGTGATGATGCCTTTATCTTGGAATGTGCAATGATCACCAACGGGTTCATGAAATGGATTTGCAGGCTCAACTTGGCTGTGCAAAGGATATGGTGTGTGGGATAGAGAAATGAATGATTCTCGTCATCCTATGGCACTTGGATTACCATATAAACAACACACAAAGATCGATGTTAGTCCGAGCAAGAAAATTTCTAACCATTTTCTCCTGATGCTGCTGGACTCACCTCCATTTTGCCCCGATGTAGGGTGGTTCTTGACAGGGTTAAGAATGAAAACCGCCGTTCAAAGGGGTTATCAAAGGTCACCTGTAGTGTTTGGGGGATATGAAACGAATGCCTCCGTCGTCCCAACCCATGTAATCGCTGCGAATGGTCCCTACTTCCGTAGGTCCAGATTTTGCTGTCTGATTCGCTCCACTTCTCTCTTAAGTGTGTATAGGACGTGTTTGGACTAGGCTTTGCCTCTCGTCTTTTGAGAAAACGTCCTTTTGAGAGTTTTGAACAACTTTTGATTGGAAAAATCTCTTTCGTTTTCCCAAAAGTTTTTACCCGTCAAGAGGATTTTTATGGTGCACAATGCATGTTCAGACAACCTCATGTTTCAAAACATGAATGCCAATTCTGTGTCTTTTCTAGACATCAGATTCTGAAAGCTTTTTCTTTTTCTCTCTGTTTTTTTTTTTGTTTAACATCTTCAATGGATTGGGGAAAGGGATACCTACCTGTCCACCGTGGCTGGAGATCCCTGAAAATGTAAAAGAAATATGTTATTGTATGTTCACGAATTTTTCAAAAAATTGGAACGATACATCTTACCCTTGGTCATGTGTTCCAATGGGTAATACATGGGATGTGAAAGCCTGTTTCGCCTTGATGGCGAGCCCCTGTCAAAGATGGGAATTAGTTGTTAGTTGGTGTTCCAAAATTCAAGGGAAATTGGAACGATACAGCCTTGTTTTTGCTTTGTGTTTCCATTTGAACACAAACTCGCGGCTTGCAGGATTTGGCCATCTATATTGTGGCCACGATCCCTCCGTTTGGTTGGCGATGAATCATTCTCGAGGATTTGCCCCAGAGGAGATCCATTTGTGTTTTTGGGCGCATTCCAGCTCCATTCTTCAAAGTTCCTTTTATTCAAGGAAAAAGGAAATTGTTATCGGAATGCATGTCAAAGAATGATGTGTGGAAGCGATACTTTTTACCCTCCACTCGATCTTATAATCAAAGACCATCTCCTGGAATCCTGACTTCTAAGGCCAATGATTCTATTCGCCTCCCTGTTAGCGCGCTCTTTTCATTTGAGGCTTTCAGCGCCAACGACTTCCTGTAAAATGAGTAAAAACTCATGTTAGGCATGTGGTCTTGGAAGACCAAATTGGAACGATACAAGGTTACCGTTCACCCAAATTCGTATCTTGGGGTTTGATTCTGATGCGGACGACTCTGTTATTGCGTCCATTGACTTTGTCAGAGGAGAAATGTCCTGCGTACAAATCATTCACTTGCCCCAGTTAGGCATGGTTTTGCTGTTTGTCATCTCTGGATTCGATGACCATGGTCTAATGCGCTTTCATGGGGGATCATGAGAGTTTGCCCCCGGTTTGGCTCCTCAAAGCAAATGGGGGGAACCTGCTCCCATTGATTTTTGCAGATTCTGATCATCCATCTCGATTGTCAGAGTCCTTGATCAATTTTATCTGTCTCAAGACAGCTTGATATTCTTGGGATTCGTCATGTGGCGGTTCGGTGATTCTCTCGATCACAGTCGCCATTTGAGGTATTTGATGTTCCCTGTTTGTTATTTGAAAGCATTACATCCTGCGTCCTCTGCTCTTGATCATCATCTGAGAGGAAAAGAAAGGAAGCATTATTCCCATATCAAGAAAACAATCATTTTGGAACGATACGTCCTTTTACACTTGATTTGCATTCCGTGTTGCATATTGATATGCACAACATCTATCAAATTCCTCCATCCGTGCTTGAAGGTATTTGCAACGCCTACGGTTCATTTGCCCCAGCTGGGCGACGTCTGTTTTGTCATTTGAATGCATGAGCTTTTGGGTGCATTGTCTCTTTTATCACCTGAGATAAAAAAAAAATGGAGAAAAACTTATCCCCAGATCTGATTAAAAATCAATTAGGAACGATACGTCCTTTCACCAAACGAGTGGCTCTGCGGCCAAATGTATTTTGCACTGAAGAGACGAATTCCACTATGCTCCACGGGTTTGGGGAATTTGCCTCCATTTTCGATAGAAATGAGCCTTATCGAGATGTATACAATACAAATAGATCCCTAATGCAATCAATCTAGGGATGAGATAGAGAGGATCTCAGCAAAATTAATCTTTATACAAGAGAACTAAAAATGCCAAACCAATCAAAGGAATGTGGCCCGAACACTTGGAGATGCCCCAGTTCCAGTCTTCGAGATGTGATTCCAAGATCATCGATTTTTTTTTTTTTTTTAGATATATCAACCATCTAAAGACATGCACATGAGACAAGTGAAGATAAAACTTCTAAAAATCAAAGGATTTGGCACCTAAGGTCAAGGTTCCCACCTCGAGTTCTAGAAAGAGTCGATTCCATTGCACAGCTATCGTTGCATTGGGACTCGATCCATAGTTCGAAGTGAGCGGAATTGAGAAAATGGATTACCCCATGTTTTTCCTCATGGAGATTCCAATTTCAATTCCTTCTATGGTTTTCCTAAAGAGGGCGCCCGAGGTTTTAGGCGCGGTTGTGTGTGTCCATGTGTCGTGATCACCACAATGCGAGTCATGCACAACAGTTTATCAATCGGCGCTTCAAATCATCCATACAACATACATTCCTACGCCAACCTGCATAAAACAATGTTAATCACAGACTACACCCCTTATCTCTCCAATCTGCAAAAACATATAATACCTATCATGAGCGGACTTACCTCACCTTCAAGAGCGCCTGCAAGGTTAGAAATATCACTCAACGTTTTAATTACGGCCTAAATCCACTTGGGGTCTAGAACCATAGGTTCTAGAACAGAAAGTCCCCAGTGGAGTCGCCAGCTGTCGCGACCCGTCCGGAAGCGGACGCGGCTAATGGATTACCGATCACGGGTCTTGGATCGGCGCGAGCCCTCCCAGGCCCATACCAAATCGCGGCGGGAGTATTCTTCGACGATAAGAGTCGATCGCTTTCGACCTTCAGTGTGGTCGTGGTGGCATGTGCAAATTGTGCATGCATTTGGAGTCGCCACCGGTCTTTCTTGGAGGGTAGACCGGAAACCTTACTGACCGATTGGGAGAGATCGATCAGTTCTGCGGAACCAGAGATTTTGGGTTCGGGGACTTGGTTACGCTGGTGTCATTACCAACGCCCTTTCGGTACCTAACACGAGTGATTTTCCTAACTAGGATTTCATGCAGGCGCAATTTTGGGTGAGGTAAGTCTGACTTTGCACATTAACCAGTTTAACATGCTCACGTAATCATAATAAATAAATAGATGTCAATCACATAAACATCTATCCTACGTGGTGATCATGGAATTATGATTTAATGGGTCTCGAGCCAATGAGACCACATTTAATCATTTTAATATTTTAATAACGGAGAGCCGCTCTTCGCTTCTTCTTGGTTTCTTGAACTCTTCAAGAATTGGGCCCCAAAGAGCTCGCCGACTTAAAAGGCTCCCCCACGTAATCCTCGTAGCATTTACATCAACAATTGACTATGCTAAAAATAAAGATTACATGAAAAATAAAAGGAGTACGCAGCCTCCATTTAATAATTACAACCCCAAATATATAAATAATCATCATACATTCATATATACATCAATCACATTGATTAGGGATTTTTCCATGATCACCACCCTTCCACGTAAGTAATAAATTCACAATTTAAAACTTAGGAAGGCACAATAAAAATTCTACGTTGAATCATATTCAGAATTTTTAGGTAAAATAAGATAGCCATAAATTTTTGATTCAAAATTGATTTAGTCTCAATTTTTGCTACGTTGATTAATTTATCATATAAAAACAATCAACCTCCATTAGCCATGTAAGACGAACAATTCGTTAATACGTATTGGCCATAGTATTGCAAAAATTGTAAAAATCAATTAAATGCACGAAAACACCTAAGGATTGGCTCTGATACCACTGTTGGGATCCACGTAACACGTAGCGGAAATAAATAACAACCCATACATGTATCTCCAGAGGCGTACTTCGTGCATTTCAATCGAAAAAAATCACAAAGCCTCAAAGGGAGTAAATAGATTACCTCTCGTAGCGTGCTTGAACGGAGGTGTCGGTTCGATGTTCTTCGATCTCAGCCTCCACAAGTGTTAGGCATTTAGTTCGGACGCACCACCAATTGACGAACGGGGAGACGACTAATAACTCCACAGCAATTGTGCTAGCAATATGCGGAATCAATATTCCGAACTTAGTATATTTTGCTCATTTAAGATGATGAGAATATAGAGAGTGTTTGTGTTCTTCTCTCTAAGCTCTCAAAAATTTGCACACTCTACAAAATGTCTCTCCCCTCAACCTCAAAACTCTTGCCATCCTTTTATAGCCAAAAATACCTTCCAATAAATTGTATTTAAAAATAGCACTAACAATTATAAATTCTATCTAAAAATAGCACTCACAAATAAATGACATTTAAAAATAGCACTAACAATAGCACTCACAATTTATAATACAAAAATGCTATTTAAAAATAGCACTAACAATAGCACTCACAATTTATAATACAAAAATGCTATTTAAAAATAGCACTAACAATTATAAATTCTATCTAATAATAGCACTCACAATTTATGATAAATAAATGCCATTTAAAAATAGCACTAACAATAGCACTCACAATTTATGATAAATAAATGTCATTTAAAAATAGCACTAACAATAGCACTCACAATTTATAATACAAAAATGTTATTTAAAAATAGCACTAGCAATAACACTCACAATACAAAAATGCTAAAAAAAAAGGCACTAACAAAGGTGTTAAAAATAATAACCATTATTATTATTACAAGAGTTAAAGAGGTTACCAAACAGTACAAATATGCATAACGTATAAATACGTATGACATATAAATATGTAGAGCATACGTATACATCCGTGAAACCGGGGACTAATTGAAAGAAAAATTTGCAATTAAGCCCTTTTGGTAAAAATTGATTAAATTGGAGGGCAAATTGACCTAATTGCACTTTAAGACTTTAGAATCAAATGTCATAGCTTATAGAAAGTGAGAATTGAAAACTAAAAAACTCGAAAAGGATTTTTTTTTTTTTTTAGGCTCGGTTCGGGTTTATGTTTGTGAAGGAACATAGTGACCCGAGCCGAATTTTTGAGATTTAAAGTGACACACTTGAAGAGGAAATTAAAACAAAATTATCGAATATTTTTGGGTATTTTTCTGACCACGAATGGTATTTTTCTGATTTTTTGGGTATTTTTATAATTAAATAAACTCGAAAATATTAAAAATACCGAAAAATATTTTTTGTTCAAAATTGGTTCCTAAGGCTAAACCAAGGCTTCCAACGTTGATTTTGTGATTTTATGACCTTTTTTGATATTTTTAATTAATTTTAAAGAATAAAAATCACAATAATAAATGGTAAAAAATCAGGTGTCAACACTCTTTAGGAAAAAAATAGAAGGAATTGAGAATGGAATCTCCATGAGGAAAAACATGGGGTAATCCACTTTTTAATTCCGCTCACTTTGAACTATGGATTGGGTCCCAATGCAACGATAGTTGTGCAATGGAATCGGTCCTTTCTAGAACTCGAGGTGGGAACCTTGGCCTTAGGTTCCAAACCCTATCTTTTGGTTTTTAGAGTTTTATCCTCACTTATTTCATGCGCGTGTCTTTGGAAGGTTGGTATACCTAAAACCACCTGAAAAATCGACGAGTTTGGTTGGTAAGACTGTTCTATCCCTCAAACTTGTTATAACTCATAGTCATTACATTCATTGCATAATTTTGGTGATTGGATTAAATGCCATTTTGAAGGTAGCTAGAGATGTTTTCTCCCGGTATTCTTGATGAAAGGAAAAGATTGTGACATCCCGTTACGAACACAATGTGAACAAGAAGAACCCTCTTGGACATCATTGAAGCCTCACCCAATGAAGATGACGATTTTGAATAGGTGATCCTGAAGTTACATCCCGAAGATCGAAACTGGGGCATCTCTAAGTGTTAGGATCACATTCCTTTGATTTGCTTTCCATTTCTAGTCCTCTTGTATAGGATTTATTTTGCTGAGATCCTCTCTATCTCATCCCTTAGATTGATTGTATTAGGGATCTATTTATGTTATATACATTTGGATTGAAATTTGCTGTATTTATTTTGACTTATCATTGGAATGTGATAGTGTCATTTCTTCTAATCACTTGAATACTCCAAAATCAATTTTATAATTCCTTTGGAGGAAATTGAAATTGGAAGTCTTACACGACATTTTGGCCGTATAGGGCAATCCAATCCCAATTTCGCCAAAAGGAACTATAAGCTTGAATTGGTTGATGCATGTTTTGCATCATTGGTAATTCACGATAATTGACCAAGAGTATTCGTGTTTTCCAAATTTAATGAAAAAATAGATATACAAATTACTCTCGTTCCTAGCAAACGGCTTTAATTTGGATATCGTATCTTCAATTGAATTTAAAACACATTGTAATTGTGTACTTTTGAACATTCCATTGATTTTCTTGGAATTGATCAAAAGCGATTATCGTGAATTACATTCCTTTCAATAATATGCTTTCGTTCGAGGAATATTGATAAAAACTTTTCGAACAAGGTTAAAACCCTTGTAAAAGTTCTTATCCTTATTAATCACAAGCAAGCATAAAATTGAAAGGATTTATGCTTTCTTTTTCGAAGTCTTTCTTCTGATTCTGCCTTTTCATTTGAAATAGGTGAAAAATAGGTAGAGAAGAGAAGTCCTTTTGTGGATAAACACAGGGGAGGTTCCTTTATCTGATCATAAGCAAGATGAAAAATCAAGATATACATGCTCGACTCATCAATGTAAAGCTCAGCTCGCCCAGGTTGTGAGTGGTCAGGTGTTCGAGAAAGTGAAAAGGGCTAGATGACTTGTCAACCATACAAGAGGCGAGACACATATGTAAGAGCTTTCATTCATTTCGCTCAATCGAGGAGCCTTACAAACAGATCATACATATCATCGGGTGGAAACATAAAACCGAAATGAGCCCTAATGAGCATCACAAATGAACTCAACTGACCCTCCATATTATTGATGCTTTGCCTACACTCACCACTCCGAGAATCGAGATCCGCAAGCTTAAGAAGAAGGCTCTTACAGTCCCCTTTACGCTCGGCAACCTTGGTCCCGTGATCTTCGGCGGCTATTTCCAGGTTCCGAACTAGTCCTCTCCCACGGGCTATATCCATGGTCACGCTGTCGAGCCTTTCTTCCTGCCACTCACATTGAAATTTCAACATGATATTACGACGATCGTGCTCGTAGGTGGTCAGGGACAGGGCGAAGCGTTCCACTAAATTTCCCCGCTCGCGAAACAACATCGAGACCCGCTCGTTGGCGAACTCTATAGCCTTCTTATGGCTGTCAGCCACGAAGTTAGCTAACATCAAGCAGTCGGATTGGTCCTCGTAGCGAGCTCGCAAGACGCGAGCCACGGTAACTTCCCGATGAGCGACATGGTAAACCTCTAAGGAGTTTGTGAAGAGGGTTTGGAAGATTCTATATTCCCTCTCTAACTCAGCGCCCTCGATGGAGGTGGTGTCTATGTCCTCAAGTAAAACACAGATTTCATCCTCAATTTCTGGGTGATCGGCTATATGAGCATAACCTCGACCTAGGAGGTTATAGAGTTTTTCCCACTGGGCCAAAACTTTGGCCGAGAAAGTGCGAATAGGAGAGGAGGCCATTTTCGTTGGAGTGATAGAGAAGAAGATGAGTGCAGTAGAGTGATTAAAAAGTGGAAGCCAATTATGCAAGAGCGTTAATCTTCTCTGCATTAACTCCTCATTTTATAGCAGTTCGAGGATGAAGAAAGGTCACAGCAATAATGCTCGTGGAGCCAAATTGATTGGGTAAAGCAATGGTGGCTCTTCCCGTGAACCATCGGATCCGTCCCAGCCCGTGATTTCAGGCCGACAAATTTGAAAATGTTGTAAAAAGATTTGTCGGTCTCGCCATATTAAGATTGAGTGGGAGTCAAGCGCAATTATCGAAAAAGTTGCGAAAGGATGTGGCGGTCACATCATGTTAAAAAAAAAACTGAGCGGGAGTCGAGCGTAGTTCCCCTTTTTGAAGACAAAGTGGGAGACATGCATGGATATCGAGAAAGGAAAATCGATTTGGGGTCCCTCCACATTGAAAAAGAGAAAGAAGGCGACAAAGCGGGAAATACGAAATCTTGGGAGGGACGCTTGCCTGATGATCTTTATCCATACTTAAAGAACGGTTCCTGAGCATGCAGAACCACTCAAAAGAAAATTTAGAGAGAGTGAGCATACAAAATAGAGTAGAGAACCCCGAGTAAGCCAAAATCGATCAAACATTTTTTGATCCAACATGTTTAGGGGTTACCGTCAGTTGTTGGAAGCGATTGATTTAACCATCTTAGATAACGAGTTATCGAGAGACCTCGAAGATTCTAGGATCGAGTCTGGTATCGAAACCACGGAACCCAACCTTTCCGGCAACGAAGTTCAGGATCTCAGCAGCGACGACAACAGCAGCAGCGATGGTCAACCCCGGAAAAGAAAACGTCGCCAGTGCCACACTCAAAATGAAATCCAAGAGCTCGAAGCATTCTTCAGTGAATGCCCTCTTCTGAACATGAAACAAAGAAATGAATTGGGCAAGAAGCTAGGGATGAAACCTTTGAGGGTCAAGTTTTGGTTTCAAAACAAGCGAACCAAATTGAGGGCTCAACACAGACGTCAAGAACTTGTGATTTTAAAGGAGGAAAACGAAAAGCTTCGAGCGGAGAACATGAAGCATAAGAAAGCTCTCAGCACTACCGCTTGCCTTAACTGCGGTGGCCCTGTCACCCTAGGTGAAATGTTCCTTGATAAGCCTTATGTGAGGATTGAGAATGCTCATTCACCACCCCACTCCCTCGAACCATCTTCGATACAATCGGATTTTGTTGGAGATATGCATGAACAAATCAATCCTACGAAGTCAATACCGATGCCTTCTGAAGGATGGGACGTGCATCACCATGATTGGAGTTTCCTTAACGATGAGCTTACTGTCACGACTGGCCAGTCCAAAGCTAATGAATTCCCTCCACAACAACTTCCGGCTCGATCAAATCCTACTGGAAATAGGCCAGAGGGCAATCGCCAAGTTGTCAATACTGTTTGGGGTCGCAAGAAGACGAGGGTCAATTGGTCCCCTGAGCTTCATCTCAAGTTCCTTAATGCTGTTCGGCAACTAGGGATCAACTCAGCATATCCAACGCGCATACTCGAGATCATGAACGTACCGGGATTCACCAGTTGAAAGAAAGTCATGATTCTGTTTCAAAAGAAAATGTTCTTCTAAAAGTTGAAAAAGAAAATATTTCAAAAAGATTTTCACAAAGTTCAAAAACCTTAGATAACATAATCTCTAATCAAATACCTTTAAATGACAGATCTGGTTTGGGATTCAAAAAGGAAAGTGATCTAAAAAATTATTTTCCTAAAACAAATTTTCGAAAACCATCTACTTCTGCATATAGACATCAATTTTACAAACAATTCAGAAGATCTTACATACGTCAACCTTGTGTGAATTGTGGTGATCCTAGTCATACTAAGACTATTGCAAGAAAATCTGGAGGCCTGTTAAAAGAAGGTCATCAAGTTCCACTAACACAAAAGGACCCAAGAGAGCATGGGTGCCAAATAAGTAGTGAGTTTTCTATCTTTTACGGGTTCCAAAAGAAAAAGAAGAACAAGTGATTTCTGGATAGTGGATGTTCAAGTCAAATGACTGGTGATCCAAAAATGTTTATATCTTTATCAGAACACAATGGTAGAAGTGTGTCTTTTGGAGGAAATAACAAGGGAAAGGTTATTGGAAGAGGAATTGTCAAAATTGGAAATCTGACAGTAAACGATGTCTCATTAGTCAAAACACTAAACTACAATCTTATCTTTGTAAGTCAACTCTGTGATTCTGGCTATGAAATCTATTTTCGAGATTTAAAATGCACAAATGTGAGCAAAGATAAAAAGCAAAGCTTTACTGGTCGAAGGCGTGGAAATATTTATCTTCTGGATGTTGATCTTAAAGATGTGAAATGTCTCATCTCAGTTAAGGATGAATCTGATCTATGGCACAGAAAGTTAGGCCATATTAGTGTAAAGCACATTTCAAAGCTCTCTACCAAAAAGCTTGTTCGAGGACTACCTCAAACAGAGTTTGAAAAAGGACTTTATCATGCATGCACACTAGGTAAGCAGGTAAGAAGTTCTTTTAAATCTATAAATCAAGTTTCAACTAAACAGACTCTGCAGCTGCTTCATATGGACATTTTTGGTCCCAACAGAACCTTAAGTCTTGGAGGTAAGAAGTATTATCTTGTTATTATTGAAGATTTCTCAAGATTTACATGGGTATTATTTCTTGCACACAAAAATAATGCTTTTTCATTGTTTTCAAAATTTGCAAAAAGAGTTCATAATGAAAAAGGTTATACCATTTCCTGCATAAAAATAGATCATGGGGGAGAATTTGAAAATCAAAGTTTTTCTGATTTTTGTGATGAATTTGGAATTCAACATAATTTTTCAACTCCTTATACTCCTCAATAGAATGTGGTAGTAGAGAGGAAAATTGACAGAAAGAGTACAGCAATCAAAAGGATCATTAAATATATTGGGACCTATCCCAGTTATGGTCTATGGTATTCTAAAAGTTCTGACTTTATACTGAAAGGTTATCGAGATGCAGATCTTGCAGGTTGCAAAATTGACAGAAAGGGTACATCTGGGACTTGTCAACTTATGGGAAATATACTTATTTCATGGTACTCCAAGAAGCAAAGCACAGTTGTTCTCAGTACAACTGAAGCAGAATATGTATCTCTTGGAAGCTGTTGTGCTCAGATTCTTTGGTTGAAACAACAATTGAAAGACTATGGTATTGAAGACACAAACATAGAGATCAAATGTGACAACACAAGTGCCATAAATCTTACCAAGAATCCAATTCTACACTCAAGAGCAAAACATATTGAGATCAAACATCATTTCATACGTGATCGTGTTCAGAATGAAGAAACGTCGGAAGGATCATCTGAAGGAACCATTTAGAAGCAAATTTTTAGAAAGAAAGTCTAAAAAGGAAAGTTCACAAATCTAAGGTCGGTTTTTTTCTTGAAAAACTTTTAAGGTAAGTTTCGTTTATCTCTCTAAAAATATTTGATTACCTTTGATTAACTAGATTTGCTCGCTAAACATATATTCTTTTACTCAGAATATTCAAAATTGATTTTGTTTCTAAAAATAACCGTTTTATAGTTTCCTTTATAAAACTACGAACCGTCACATTTGTTTTTAACCTTCTAAAAAGATCACTCTCATTCTACATAAACCCTAAATCTCGCTCAGAATCTCTTTCGCTCTCGCGCTCTTCCTCTTGTAATCTTTCCTTCTTCCAAAGTTTCAAACTTTTCCACCTCAATGGCTCCAAAATCAGCCACCGCCTCAAAGAAGCCTACTCGTGTGTCAAGAAGATTACTTTCACGAGATACGACTCCTGTCGAAGTCTCAGACTCTGAAATCAACGATCAAAGGGAAGCACTTTGGAGAGAAAAAGGTTCGTCCCTATCCGATTTTGAAGAAAAAGAAGCTCTTGCTCATGGGCTTAAGCCTCTGTTTGACAGTATTAAGGCAGTTGAAGGATTTGAAGAAAATCTTAAACGATTATTGGATATTCATAAGTTTGTTACCGAAAGTGAACTGCTAGAGTTTGTAAATTTTCCTGGACGGGTTGTTGAACCCATTGCTGTACAAATTCCTGGATCAGTTTCTCGTAAGGGGAAAGAGAAAGTTGTGTGCACAAGTTCTGCGTCAACTCCTAGAAAGACTCCCTCTAAAGGAGTTGTGATAAAAGGTAGAGAAAGTGCTAGTGATACTAAAGGGAAGGTTGATGATGACGACGACGTCCTGTTTAATGACTTCAAAAAGATTATAAGTTTAAATGTGGACAAAAACTATCCCTTCTGGCTTCTGTTTGATTGCTTTTCGTGTTCCACAGTTGTTGTTATTTCTGGTTGGGCTGCCTTGTCGCTGCTTGGTTCGCTTTTGGATGGTCCTTCTGGCTCTTTTGGCTATTACAAGTTTTTGTATAAGCTACACTACTAGGAGGCAAGCTCGGCTCGTCGCTTCACAAGCAGGCTTCCCCTCAAGACATTCGGCTGGGCTGTCCCAACCTCTTTTTTTTTTTGGATCTCACGGCTTGCTTCTGTCCATGTACATGCTTGCTTCGTGCTTCCACATGTCTTAGATAGTCTTTCTTGTAGATCTTCCTTGGCCATGCTTTAGGCCGTGTCTTGTCTGGCTTTCAATGGCCATTTTGTTTAACGTATTTAGTTCATGCACTGTATCTTGCAACCGGTTTACCGTTGAACTCATCTTAGCACTTAATGCCAATATTGGTTCATGATTTTTGTGTCCGGTTCCATTCTGTAACTAGCCTTTGAAAAGTCAATACAATATTTACCTTACAAAAAAAAAAACTTTCCTGATCCTCTGTTCCAAAATGAAAAGCACAAAGACAGATTTGAGAATCTGAAGCAAAGAGGTGCCATACCTCATAGAGTATTTGATTTGAAGTATTTTGACAACGTTGAGATTCCTATTCGGAAGCATCTTCAACAGATTAATCTGGAGAACTTTGCAATCTAGCGAAGATAGACCTTTCCTGATCTAGCCGCTTACTTTTACTCCAACCTTCACTTTCAAAACTTCAATTCTTTCTTCTTTACAGTTAGAAGAAAAACTTATCATGTGCATGTTCACGAACTTGCCTTCCTAATGGGTGTTGATAAAATAGAATTCACAACATTGGATATTTCATCGGAGGAAGCATTCTATTTTCTTGTTGGGAAGGAAAGCTTTTCGAGAGAATCAAAGGCTTATATAGCCTACAATAACTTTCCATTGAAACATACTTTGATGCACAAAGTTGTTATTGAGAGCCTAATACCCAAAGCAGCATCCAAGACTAACATCTCAAAGTATGAAGCCAAACTGATGTGTGGAATGTTGAAAGGAAAGAAACTATCATTTGCACTTACTGTTTTGCTTAACATGTACAGGACAGTGCATAAGACTAAGAGACAGCTCCCTTATGCAGGATTGATCTATAGGATCTTGAATTTTCTTAAAATCCCAATTCATGCAATCTTTATAGAGAATGAAATTCAGATGATGATTGCTGGAGAAGAAATGATAAAAAAAGATGGGTTTCAAGGTGACAGCAAGTGGTTAGAGGAACAAGAACTCTGACATAGTTCTTGTTGAATTTGAAGACAGAACAGAATAGAGATCCCCCAAAGAGAAGAAAGGTCATGGCTAGCAAAGGAAGACTAGTGGAAACCTCAGATGATGAGGACTTCTCAGTAGAAGACATTGAGATACTAGATTCAGAAGCCACAGTCTCACTGCCTTCTATAGGTAGAGAAGATATAAATGAAATAGCTGGAGAAGTTGTGAGCCAATATGAGCAGAAGGACCCTAATGACAAAGAAGATGGCCTCTCTAAGACTCAAGAAACTGATAGTGCTGAGTATGAAGTTGATATTGCACAGGAAGAGTGTGACGCCTTGGAAATTCGTCTATTTTTAAATCGACTGAATTCGATAAAAAGGAATGAAATTGAACTTCAGTCGATATGAAATTTTAGACCGTAAGGAATTAAGGAACGAGTTTTGAACAATTCCCGAAATTGTCAGTCAATTAGATTAGACTCCGTAATTCATAGTTGCCGCGAATTAGGATTCAAATCCTCGCAACCGAGCCTAGCCTGTGAAAAAATAAAAAATATCCCCGGTCAGTCAAGCCAAAATTTCATTCAGTCTCGAATTATTGAATTACATTCTTACCCCCTAATAATTCATGCATAAGAGACAAAAAAATTGAAACCCCAAGGTGGGCCCCACAAGTCAAAATCCCACATACTAGTCAACTCTTCACCACCCTTCTCTCCCTCTCTCTTTCCCTGTTCTGCCGTGGATATCCCCCCTCCCTCACATCTGCTTTCTTCCCCCTGTTCACTCGCAAGACCACCGCCACCGAACACACCTCCTCTCCTCTGGTTCTTTCTTTGTGCCACCACCACCGGACCTCCTCCGCTCCTCCGCTCCTCCACCAACCCGTCGCCGCCTCACTGACCCTAGTCCGGCCACCACGCGTCGCTGGGGACCCTCGAAACTGACCGTCACTTTCTGCCCTGTTTTCGGGTTCAATGGGCTTTCTTAGCTCCGACGGCTCTTGCGCCACTCTCGGCCGCCTTCCACCCCTTCGTCGCCTTCCTCCGTCTCCCTCGCAGTCCTCTCGACCTCCCTCCACCGCCCGTCGCTTCCCAAAACCGCCGCGGGGACCCTGTTAGTCCAAGATCACGTCTGTGCCCTGTTCTGGGCCCGAGGCTGTTTAGCCGCCCTTTGATCGCCTTCGGCCGCCTTCCGTCGGTCACCGACCACCACCAACAACCCCCATTGACCCCCCGTCGTCCCTCGTAGCTGCTGGAAGCCGGACGTTGGCTGTGGATCCTCGACTCAGCTTAGCCTCCATCTCTCTTGTTTTCGGCCGAGAGGCTGATTACAGCTGCTGTGCCGTCTTCGGCCGTCGTCTGCCTCCCATTGCCGATCCCGACCATCGTCCTTGGTTGTCCGGTGAGCCCACTGACCCTTCCCAACCTTTTCCCAGCCTTTGAGACCGAGATCTCTCACGACCAGCCTCGATTTTCCTTGTTACAGCTTTTGACCGGTTCAGTTTTGGCTGGACCGCCTCTCGCCGGAGCCCTGTTGCCGCCGTCGACCTCTTGCCGGGCCTTCGCCTCGAGTCCTAGCCGCTGTGGGGTGTGTCGCGACCCTCTCGATGTTGCATGTGGGCTCTCGAGGGCTAATGGGCCGTCCAGTCTAGTCGGACGCGGGCCTCTCCCAAGGCCCGTTACCCAAATCGCAACGGAGGTATGCGTAGTCGACCTTCAGTGTGGTCTGGTGACATGTGCTAAGTGTGCATGCCATGGAGTCGCCACCAATCATTTTTTGGAGGGTATGATTGGACCACCCTATTGAATAGTCGGGAGTTTCTATTCAATTCTGCGATAACCAGAGAAATGGGTTCGGGGACTTAGTTACGTCAACTGTCAGAGTTGACGCCCTTTCGGTACCTAAGTTGACTGAATTTTCTGACCTAAGATTTCATGCAGATGAGGGGAGTACGAATCCTAAATCTAGGAATTCATGCAAATAGGAATGACTATCCTAGCAATCACAATCAGTAATAAAATGCGCAAATCAATGAATCCAAATATGTAAAATAATCACACCAAATCAACATGACACTCCTAATAAGGCTCTATTAGCCTAAATAAGTATCAACCAAGCTTAGGAATGATTTAGACATGATTTTACCCATCAGGGGTAAAGTCGTAATTTTGAGACAAAAAGGACGATTTGCCTAAAAAGGGAAAAATCGTCATTTCGGAATGAATCCGGAGTAAAACAATGTCAAAAATAGGTTTGGTCACTCAATTGACCCATTTCCTATTTTTTTTTGCAATTTTCATGATTTTCTGGAATTTTAGAAACCGATTTACCATTCGAAGGGGTAAAATCGTCATTTTCTAAAAATGGGAATGAAATGTGAAAATCTTAGACATAAGGTTTAGCCACCTATCTGGCCCATCACCAAATTCTAAGCACTTTTCACAATTCATCGGAATATCAAAGACGATTTACCCTTTGAGGGGTAAAATCGTCATTTTGGATTAAATGGGAGAAAATCCAAAAAATGGAAACTAATCAATTTTTTTTTGTCATTTTCAGCCTTCAAAATTTTTTAGAAGTTTTTAGGAATTTTCTGCAATTTTTCTCAATTTTTTTTGAATTTTTCCTTAATAATTAACTTTTTTTGAATTTTTTTATTTGATTTTTTTTATAAATTTTCTGAAAATAAATCCCAACTGATGGTCCCTAACTCGCCACGTGGCGTCTCGGTGACAATCAAATCATTTTAATTTTTGTAAAATTCGAAATTCATTTCTTTTAATGTTAAAAATATTTTTTATTCTGAAAATCATCGGATCACGACACGTGGCTCATCTGCAGCCATCCAATCTAGCATTTTTTGTTTTTGTTTTTGTTTTTATAGGACGCAACACAATGCAAAAAAAAAAATAAAGAAGATATTAAGTCATTATACAACATAAACATAAGCAAAGGAGATGGGATCCGGTGAATTTTACGACGTCGGAGTCCGTCGGTGCTCGTGCAACAATGTGTGGGGGTATAAACCACCAGCAGGAGGCTCGGCCTTCCGATTCTGGGGTAACACAATATGATTTACAGAAAATAAATAAATAAAACACCTTGGACACCAATAGGAGGCTTAGCCTTCCGATTCTGGGTCTTTTATGCGAAATATAGAAATGCTATGACATAAAGTAAATACACAGCAAATATTTAGACACCAACAGGAGGCTCGGCCTTCCGATTCTGGGTCTTTTATGCGAAATATAGAAATGCTATGACATAAAGTAAATACACAGTAAATATTTAGACACCAACAGGAGGCTCGGCCTTCCGATTCTGGGTCTTTTATGCGAAATATAGAAATGCTATGACATAAAGTAAATACACAGTAAATACGAAAAAATACAAAATAAACAATAATCCGAGCTCGGATGAGGAGGACGTTGAACTATTTTCACAAATCCGAACGGTGAAGATGAAGAAAGAATTGAGATGAGATTATAAACAAAATTTTACCTCGATCCGATGGTCGAATTGATCGAAAACTGAAGAAATACCGGCGGATGAACAATTCCCGCGCCAGGAACAACTTCTGATTTGGCTGCTGTTCGACCACTTGGAGAGATCTTTTTAAAGATCCGAACGGTGGATATGAAGAAGGGGTTAAGAAGACCCTGCACACAAAAAATTAGCTCGATCCAACGGCTCAATCGGCCGGAAACTCAAGAAATGTCGGCGGGTATACAATTCCCACGCCTGGAACAGCTTCTGATTTGGTTGTTTTACGACCACTTTGAGAGATTTGTTTAAAGATCCGAACGGTGGATATGAAGAAGGGATCAAGAAGACCTTGTACACAAAAAATCAGCTCGATCCAACGGTCCAATCGGCCGGAAACGCAAGAAATGTGGAGGGTGGTAGTGTGATGACAAAAAAAAAATGGAAGAGAGAATATGGGGAAAAAAATGAGCGTGGGAGAGGAAGAAGAAGAAGAAGAAGAAGAAGAAGGAGGAGGAGGAGGAGGAGGAGGAGAGGAAGCCACGGATGATGGGGGGAGGTGCCTAAAATACTAAAAATAAAATAATAATAAAATAAAATACTAAAAAGTAAAAATAACAATAAAATAATCAAAAGCGAAGACAAAATGATTAGTCCCCTTTTCTTTTAAATGATGATGTTTTCACTCCTTTTTCCTTTTAATCATTACTAATATTTTTGCCAAATTCAATTTTATGATGATCAAAGAACACCTAAAATCAAACCTGAATTTTACTATTTATGAGGTCAGAAAATGGATAAAATAAAAATAAAAAGAAAAATACCGAATATTTTTATATATTTTGTGACCTCAAATATTATTTTTCTTGATTTTCTTGATTTTCTTTTTCTTTTTTTCTTTTTTTTTGTATTTTTCGAAAATATATTAAAAAAATGAAAATTATGAAAATTATTTTTTTGGTCAAAATGGTTCATTTAGCTTGGCTAAGGTCACCAAAATTGATTTTTCAATTTTTCAACTTTTTATGGATTTTCTATGAATTTTCAAAAAATAAAAAAATAAAAATAAAAATAAAAAAGTTGATCAAAATTTAGGTGTCAACAGCTGCCCCTCTTTGAGAGGAATCTCGTTAGAGGTTTCTCTCAAAGATAAGGTGACACCTGAGTCCTGATCGACTAGACTCGGGAAACTAAAGGAAAAGGAGTCATGACATCCAATCTTCATGCTTGTCCTTTTATGCTCTTTCTTGAAGGGGGAAATGTTCATGTGACATGAGAGAGTGAGATAATAGAGAGACATACCTGCCACTTACCTGTTCGATGTTTGTGCGATTTTCGCGGTGTTTGATGGATTCAAGAGAATTTCTAGGAACTCGTTACTAGAGTATCCTAGAGAGGTTAAGCTCTGACCCGTATGGTAGGTCAAACCATAATGGGATTCCTAACTGATAGGAATCTAAGAAAGACGCGTCCCATTTGGGATTTGCTAAGGATTTTGATCCGTATGGTGGATCAGACCATTGAGTTAACCATTTAAGTGATTTTCACTATTGGATTGACCCTTCAGGCGGTTTCTACCATCATTTTGACCCTTCAGGCGGTTTCTACCATCATTTTGACCCTTCAGGCGGTATCTACCTTGAGTTGACCCTTCAGGCGGTTTCTACCATTGATTTGACCCTTCATGCGGTTTCTACCTTCATTTGACCCTTCAGGCGGTATCTACCATCATTTGACCCTTCAGGCGGTATCTACCATTGATTTGACCCTTCAGGCGGTATCTACCATCATTTGACCCTTCAGGCGGTATCTACCATCATTTGACCCTTCAGGCGGTATCTACCATCATTTGACCCTTCAGGCGGTATCTACCATTGATTTGACCCTTCAGGCGGTATCTACCATTGATTGACCCTTTAGGCGGTTTCTACCTTTGTTTGTTTTGAAAATGGGTCTCATGACGTGGGTTCTCCACGTCCGATGAGACTGTTTGATATTTTTGAAAAGGGATCCTAGGACGAGGGTTCTCCACGTCAAGCTAGGACTGCTTAATTTTTTTTTTTGAAAAGGGGTCTCATGACGAAGGTTCTCCACGTCCGATGAGACTGTTTGATTTTTGAAAAGGGGTCTCATGACGAGGGTTCTCCACGTCCGATGAGACTGTTTGATATTTTGAAAATGGGTCCTGGGACGAGGGTTCTCCACGTCTGCTGGGACTGTTTGATATTTTAAAAATGGGTCCTGGGACGAGGGTTCTCCACGTCTGATAGGACTTTTTCTTTTAAAAGGGTTTTTCTTCCCCTCCTTTTTTAGAGATCCCGAAGTTTGTCGGGAATTCAGTTTTTGAAGCAGTGAAAGATTTTATTTTGACAAAACTTCACTTGAGTCTGTTGAGGCGACATTCTGGGAGCTGGGTTCTCCATGTATCCTGCAGAAGTTTGAGCCTAAAATATTTTTCTTCACCAAGAAAACGTTAGTAATCTATGGGAAGACCACGGCTGTCCATTTTGACAAAACCGTATGATTTAAGTTTTAATCATGAGATGAGCATTTTGATGCTGGAGGTTATCCAAAGCATTCTTGCAACATGCAAATGTGATCACAAATCCCTTGCACGGAAAATCTGGATCAACAGTTTGAAAATTCCAAAAAGAGTTTGTTCAAAACATCAATTGGAATATTTTTCGACAATGAGGTCTTCTCACCTGTTTTGCGATAGTGGTTTTTTATAGGGGATGCACTCAATTCCCTACTAACCTGTGCCTAGGTTTTAGGCTCATTCGCAGCGCATACATTTTGATCGGTCGGGAGGTCTTCCACGGGACCGTAATGTTGGGCTTGGATATTGGTTTTCAAGGGGGACCCGCTTTGGAGTCGAGGCCATTGTATGAAAGTCTTCACCATCTGCTCCGGATTTACAAGTCAAGAACCCTGCAAAATGAGAAAGAAATAGTCTTGCTCGTACTTCTTCGAGCTAAGCAATATGTTAACCCAAGTGTCTTAGTCAGAGAAGACTGTTTCGGGGTTGTAACATTGGTAGGATTGGCGACCGAAAAAGGCTTGTTTTTGGCCCAGAAATTACGAAGGGTTTGACATTGGTGATCATTGCAAATTTACCACCTGCCCTTTTCCTCTCTGCACCTTCAGTTTTTGGGATGCGCAACCGATTTTGAGGTGTGCACCAGCTCTTCAGGGAGCGTTTCGTCGCATTAAGAGACTGATGACTCTGTCTGCGTCTCTGCTCCACGCTTGACACCATTTGGGGAGTAGTCTTTTTTATCTGACTCCTTTAGGGATTTCCTCTTTTCCCATCCGGCTTCATTACGGATCAATCAAACAACTTACATGAGCATCGGCCTTGCTTTTACCAGGCACTTTGCTCTTTCTCGATGCTGTGGATTTTTCTCATTCATTTTCGAAATCCCACTTTTTCTCATCTTCATGGGATCGTGTTTAGACCTACGATCAAAGGTCTAACAAGGTTAAGCATTAACTTAGGAATTTTTTTTGCAAACCCTAAGTCTTGAATTCCTTCGTTTCTGAAGTGATGCTGCATCCGTCTTGGAATGTGCGATGATCACCAACGGGTTTATGAAATGATTTTGCAGGCTCAACTTGGCTATGCAAAGGATTCAGTGTGTGGGATAGAGAAATGAATGCTTCTCATCATCCTATGGCACTTGGATTACCATATAAACAACACACAAAGATTAATGTTAGTCCGAGCAAGAAAATTTCTAACCATTTTCTCCTGATGTTGCTGGACTCATCTCCATTTTGCCCCGATGTGGGGTCGTTCTTGACAGGGTTAAGAATGAAAACCGCCGTTCAAAGGGGTTGTCAATGGTCACCTGTAGTATTTGGGGATATGAAACGAATGCCTCCGTTGTCCCAATCCAAGTAATTGCTGCGAATAATCCCTACTTCCGTAGGTCCAGATTTTGCTATCTGATCCGCTCCACTCCTCTCTCAAGTGTGTATAGGACGTGTTTGGATTTAGGCTTTGCCTCTCGTCTTTCGAGGAAACGTCCTTTTGAAAATTTTGAACAACTTTTGATTGGAAAAATCTTTTTCATTTTCTCCAAAAATTCTACCCGTTAAGGGGATTTTAGGATGCACCATGCATGTTCTTATTCATGTTCAGACAACCTCCTGTTTCAAAACATGAATGCCAATGAAGTTAGAATTCTATGTCTTTTCTAGACATCAGATTCTGAAAGCTTTTCTTTTCTTCTCTGTTTTTTATTCAACATCTTCAATGGATTGGGGAAAGTGAGACTTACCTGTCCCCCGCGGCTGGAGATCCCTGAAAATGCAGAAGAAACATGTTATTGTACGTTCACGAATTTTTCAAAAAATTAGAACGATACATCTTACCCTTGGTCGTGTAGGGGTGTGAAAACTTGTTTCACCTTGATGGCGATCCCCTGTCAAAGACGGGAATTAGTTGTTAGTTTGCGTTCCAAAATTCAATGGAAATTGGAACGATACAGCCTTGTTCTTGCTTTGTGTTTCCATTTGAACACAAACTCGCGGCTTGCAGGATTTGGCCCTCTATCTTGTGTCCTTGATCTCCCATCTGGTTGGGCGACGAATCCTTCTCAAGAATTTGCACTGGATCAATTCATGCTTTTGGACGTACTCTACGCCATTTTCCAGGGTACCATTTCATCCACTAGGTCTTATAATCAAAGACCATCTCCTGGAATCCTGACTTCTAAGGCCAATGATTCTATTCGCCTCCCTGTTAGCGCGCTCTTTTCATTTGAGGCTTTCAGTGCCAACGACTTCCTGCAAAATGAGTAAAAACTCATGTTAGGCATGTGGTCTTCGAAGACCAAATTGGAACGATACAAGGTTACCGTTCACCCAAATTCGTATCTTGGGGTTTGATTCTGATGCGGACGACTCCGTTATTGCGTCCATTGACTTTGCCAGAGGAGAAACGTCCGGCGTACAAATGATTCACTTGCCCCAGTTAGGCATGGTTTTGCTGTTTGTCATCTCTGGATTCGATGACCCTGGTCTGATGCGCTTTCATGGGGGATCATGAGAGTTTGCCCCCATTTTCAATAGAAATGAGCCTTATCAAGATGTATACAATACAAATAGATCCCTAATACAATCAATCTAAGGGACGAGATAGAGAGGATCTCAGCAAAAATTAATCTTATACAAGAGAACTAAGAATGTCAAATCAATCAAAGGAATGTGGTCCGAACACTTGGAGATGCCCCAGTTCCAGTCTTCGAGATGTGACTCCAGGATCACCGATTTTTTTTTAGGTGGTTTTAGATATACCAACCATCTAAAGACATGCACATGAGACAAGTGAGGATAAAACTTCTAAAAATCAAAGGATTTGGCACCTAAGGTCAAGGTTCCCACCTCGAGTTCTAGACAGAGCAGATTCCATTGCACAACTATCGTTGCATTGGGGCTCGATCCATAGTTCGAAGTGAGCGAAATTAAAAATGGATTACCCCGTGTTTTTCCTCACGGAGGTTCCATTTTCAATTCCTTCTATTGTTTGCTTATAGGGAGCCCGGGGTTTTAGGCGCGGTTGTGTGTGTTCAGGTGTCGTGATCATCACAATGCAAGTCATGCATAACAGTTTATCAATCAGCGCTTCAAATCACCCACACAACATACATTCCTACGCCAACCTGCATAAAACAACGTTAATCACGGACTACACCCCTTATTTCTCCAATCTGCAAAAACGTTTAACACCTTAAGGGTTAAAGTACATACTTCAATTTGAAGAGCGTCTACATAAAACATGTCAGAAAAACCAATCAACTTTTTAATCGGCTCAAGTCCACTAAATGGTTAAGAACCAGTCCCCAGTGGAGTCGTCAGTCTGTCGCGACCCTCTCGATGTTGCATGTGGGCTCTCGAGGGCTAATGGGCCGTCCAGTCTAGTCGGACGCGGGCCTCTCCCAAGGCTCGTTACCCAAATCGCAACGGAGGTATGCGTAGTCGACCTTCAGTGTGGTCTGGTGACATGTGCTAAGTGTGCATGCCATGGAGTCGCCACCAATCATTTTTTGGAGGGTATGATTGGACCACCCTATTGAATAGTCGGGAGTTTCTATTCAATTCTGCGATAACCAGAGAAATGGGTTCGGGGACTTAGTTACGTCAACTGTCAGAGTTGACGCCCTTTCGGTACCTAAGTTGACTGAATTTTCTGACCTAAGATTTCATGCAGATGAGGGGAGTACGAATCCTAAATCTAGGAATTCATGCAAATAGGAATGACTATCCTAGCAATCACAATCAGTAATAAAATGCGCAAATCAATGAATCCAAATATGTAAAATAATCACACCAAATCAACATGACACTCCTAATAAGGCTCTATTAGCCTAAATAAGTATCAACCAAGCTTAGGAATGATTTAGACATGATTTTACCCATCAGGGGTAAAGTCGTAATTTTGAGACAAAAAGGACGATTTGCCTAAAAAGGGAAAAATCGTCATTTCGGAATGAATCCGGAGTAAAACAATGTCAAAAATAGGTTTGGTCACTCAATTGACCCATTTCCTATTTTTTTTTTGCAATTTTCATGATTTTCTGGAATTTTAGAAACCGATTTACCATTCGAAGGGGTAAAATCGTCATTTTCTAAAAATGGGAATGAAATGTGAAAATCTTAGACATAAGGTTTAGCCACCTATCTGGCCCATCACCAAATTCTAAGCACTTTTCACAATTCATCGGAATATCAAAGACGATTTACCCTTTGAGGGGTAAAATCGTCATTTTGGATTAAATGGGAGAAAATCCAAAAAATGGAAACAAATCAATTTTTTTTTGTCATTTTCAGCCTTCAAAATTTTTTAGAAGTTTTTAGGAATTTTCTGCAATTTTTCTCAATTTTTTTTGAATTTTTCCTTAATAATTAACTTTTTTTGAATTTTTTTATTTGAATTTTTTTATAAATTTTCTGAAAATAAATCCCAACTGATGGTCCCTAACTCGCCACGTAGCGTCTCGGTGACAATCAAATCATTTTAATTTTTGTAAAATTCGAAATTCATTTCTTTTAATGTTAAAAATATTTTTTATTCTGAAAATCATCGGATCACGACACGTGGCTCATCTGCAGCCATCCAATCTAGCATTTTTTGTTTTTGTTTTTGTTTTTATAGGACGCAACACAATGCAAAAAAAAAAATAAAGAAGATATTAAGTCATTATACAACATAAACATAAGCAAAGGAGATGGGATCCGGTGAATTTTACGACGTCGGAGTCCGTCGGTGCTCGTGCAACAATGTGTGGGGGTATAAACCACCAGCAGGAGGCTCGGCCTTCCGATTCTGGGGTAACACAATATGATTTACAGAAAATAAATAAATAAAACACCTTGGACACCAATAGGAGGCTTAGCCTTCCGATTCTGGGTCTTTTATGCGAAATATAGAAATGCTATGACATAAAGTAAATACACAGCAAATATTTAGACACCAACAGGAGGCTCGGCCTTCCGATTCTGGGTCTTTTATGCGAAATATAGAAATGCTATGACATAAAGTAAATACACAGTAAATATTTAGACACCAACAGGAGGCTCGGCCTTCCGATTCTGGGTCTTTTATGCGAAATATAGAAATGCTATGACATAAAGTAAATACACAATAAATACGAAAAAATACAAAATAAACAATAATCCGAGCTCGGATGAGGAGGACGTTGAACTATTTTCACAAATCCGAACGGTGAAGATGAAGAAAGAATTGAGATGAGATTATAAACAAAATTTTACCTCGATCCGATGGTCGAATTGATCGAAAACTGAAGAAATACCGGCGGATGAACAATTCCCGCGCCAGGAACAACTTCTGATTTGGCTGCTGTTCGACCACTTGGAGAGATCTTTTTAAAGATCCGAACGGTGGATATGAAGAAGGGGTTAAGAAGACCCTGCACACAAAAAATTAGCTCGATCCAACGGCTCAATCGGCCGGAAACTCAAGAAATGTCGGCGGGTATACAATTCCCACGCCTGGAACAGCTTCTGATTTGGTTGTTGTACGACCACTTTGAGAGATTTGTTTAAAGATCCGAACGGTGGATATGAAGAAGGGATCAAGAAGACCTTGTACACAAAAAATCAGCTCGATCCAACGGTCCAATCGGCCGGAAACGCAAGAAATGTGGAGGGTGGTAGTGTGATGACAAAAAAAAAATGGAAGAGAGAATATGGGGAAAAAAATGAGCGTGGGAGAGGAAGAAGAAGAAGAAGAAGAAGAAGGAGGAGGAGGAGGAGGAGGAGGAGGAGAGGAAGCCACGGATGATGGGGGGAGGTGCCTAAAATACTAAAAATAAAATAATAATAAAATAAAATAATAATAAAATAAAATACTAAAAAGTAAAAATAACAATAAAATAATCAAAAGCGAAGACAAAATGATTAGTCCCCTTTTCTTTTAAATGATGATGTTTTCACTCCTTTTTCCTTTTAATCATTACTAATATTTTTGCCAAATTCAATTTTATGATGATCAAAGAACACCTAAAATCAAACCTGAATTTTACTATTTATGAGGTCAGAAAATGGATAAAATAAAAATAAAAAGAAAAATACCGAATATTTTTATATATTTTGTGACCTCAAATATTATTTTTCTTGATTTTCTTGATTTTCTTTTTCTTTTTTTCTTTTTTTTTTGTATTTTTCGAAAATATATTAAAAAAATGAAAATTATGAAAATTATTTTTTTGGTCAAAATGGTTCATTTAGCTTGGCTAAGGTCACCAAAATTGATTTTTCAATTTTTCAACTTTTTATGGATTTTCTATGAATTTTCAAAAAATAAAAAAATAAAAATAAAAATAAAAAAGTTGATCAAAATTTAGGTGTCAACAGGGTGGTGTCGCCGCTTAAAGAGTTGAGAAACCCGAGAGTTCGGAAGAAAATCGAGAACCGTTTTCGTCGCCGTCGTCGTTGGGTTTCGCCGTCGCCGTTTCGTTGTCGCCGCGTGCTGTTGTGACTGCCCGAGCTTGATTAAGAGTGAGTTAACCCCTAATCCTTGGTTAGGACGCTAATTGCGCCTAGGGTTAGTTAATTAGTCGATTATAATATTTAATTAGAATAATCGTGATCGGTTTAGATAGAAATCGGGATTAGGGTAAATGGCCGTGATTAACTAAGTTACCGATTTAGTTAGGTCGTCTGCAGCTAGTTGGTTATTAGAATCGATTGATTGACTGATTGGGCATGGATTGTCATTGTTTGATCGAGAGCGAGCGATAGATCAAAACCGAGCGAACGATCGATAATTTGATGAAATTGGGATTAATCAATGCCATTTGATTAATTGAATTTCTTAATCGATCGTGTTATGACCGCTTGACTGAGCGCAGTTGATTGACTATGATGTGACATGACTGAGTTTTTGATTGTTTCATCGTCCGCGACGGGCGCAAGCCTATTTATGAAGTTGTGCATTCATATGACCTGTGTAAACTCAAACTGCATGATTTAGAATGAAAACGACATGAGACCAAGTCTTTGAGCATGTTAGTATGAGCATCCGGCCTAAATCAAAGATGACAAAATTGATTGATTGTCGGGTGTCATGTGTGGTCATATGATGGGACGATGAGATTCCTGACAAGATTGTACCATGACGATCGGAAAAATACGACTTGTTAGAAACATGTCATTTTGTGATGTCAGTTTGATGGATGCCGGTCGTAACTTGTGACGGACCGAAGCCCTGGAAGGGATTCCTGGATGTTCCGTGCCGTGACGATTGGAACCACACGGACTACTAGAAGCAGTCGTTGGAAGCAAGGGACGATGCCTGGCGTTGCGAAAAGAGTACCAATTGACCAGTGTACTAGGCACCAATCGATTAGTGTGACGGGCTGACATGCCCTATTCTCGGGCTGACACGTCCTGAGTTGACATGCCCTTTCTCATAATAAATGGACTACGTGTGGTGTCATGTATGTCATTTGATGTGATGCTTGCCTTGATAGGGCTGTTTGACAGGCATGACGTGTCTGCATCGTATTATGTATGGCTTCCTGGTGGGTAAGTTGTATGTGGCAGGATATCTGTGCCGGTTGATATACCATGTTTGTTTGGTAGGATATCCTGGGTGAATCAACGTCTTAACCGAGCTTAGGCGTTGACTTCACTGAGATTTATTTCTCACCCCGTTGTGTGATAACATTTTCAGGTCACTAGTGACGGAGCCTAGAGGATGCTGAGGCGTGATTTTTTTGAAGTGACCCTTTTGGACTAGATATGGAGTTAACCCTACCGACCCTTGTCTCTTTTGAGGTCCTAGAAAGCCACCCCGAAGAATGGGGTTGTATGTTGTTAGTTGGGAAAATTACCAAAAAAGTCCTAAACCTATTGCACTTTTGCCAATTCGGTCTTAAACCTTTTAATTTTACCAATTCAGTCCTAAACCTTTTGTATTCGTGCCAATTTAGTCTTAAATCTTTTGTTTGTGCCGATTCAGTCCTAAACCTTTTGTATTTTTATCGATTTAGTCAATCCGGCTAACTTTGACCGGCCGTCGCTGAGGTGGACGCCAGTCGACGTTGACGGGGCATTTTTAATAATTTTTTTATTCTTTTATTTTCTTTTTTTTTTAAATTCTCTTTCATCTTCCCTCAGCCACCTCCACCCCGTCGCCAGTGGCTGGAGGATGGGCTAGCTGGGTCACTGGTGCCGGCGCAGCTGTGCGAGTCTGGAGTCGGTGCCGTTGGACTTAGCTCGGCCTCCCCAAATATGGGTGAGGCCGAGCTCCATCAGCCATGGCGTCGCCCATGGCTGGGTGAATCTAGCGCCGCCCTTATGCTATAGTCAAGCTCCGCAAACAGGATCTGTTCTTCTTCCTTTTTGATGAGCTCAAGAATCCCAAATTTTTGTTTGTCTTTTTCGTCTTTACCACAAACCCTCTTGTCTGTGGAATGCATCAATATCATAGCTTTATACTTTGTGCAGAAATTGAAGAAATGGGTCGTGGGAAAACAAAAACGAACCCAAAATAGAATGAAGATCTCCCACTTACCGTCGTTGATTCAAGCCTTCCTGTTAAACTAGTGGGATCGCTTCATCTGTCGCGCTCTAGTCTTCTAAATCTAGCGAGGACGAGCGAAGCCCAGCGGCACCGGACTCACCCAACCATGGGCGACGCCATGGCTGGCGGAGCTCGATCTCGGGCAGATCTGACGAGGCCGAGCCATGCCCAGCTGCCCTGATGCCGAATTCGCGCAACGACGTTAACACCGGTCTCTCGCAACGATGCAGGGGCAAGTGGCCCACTAGCCTTGTCCTCCCGCCACCGACGACAGGATGGAGGTGGCTGGAGGAAGAAGATGGAGAAGAATAAAAAAGAAAAGGAGAAAAACATTAAAATTATTATCAAAGTTAGTCGGATTGACTAAATCGGTAAAAATACGAAAAATTTATGATTGAATCGGCACAAACAAAAGATTTAGGACTAAATTGGTACTAATAGAAAAGGTTTAGGACTGAATTGAAAAAATAAAAAGGTTTAGGACTGAATTGGCAAAAGTACAATAGGTTTAGGACTTTTTTGGTAATTTTTCCGTTGTTAGCTCTATAGGGTTAATTAGTATTTGCTTTGCATAAGGTTTAAAGTTGTCTTTGGTGAATTGACTGAATGAATGTTCTTGTTGATTCATCACATGCTGATCTTGTTGTTTGGGTGTTTGGCACGTTTCGCATGCGTATTACGATTATAGGTCGATAGTGAGCCTAAGACGCTATCCTTCATGACCTAAGGGTGTTAAGGTAGGGATGCCGCGTGCTCGAGAGTCGGGGCGTGACATCCCCACCCAAGGTGGTATCAGAGCAAGGTTAGCCTAATCCATCTCGTCATTGGCCTTGAGTAATAAGGAGCAATGGGAAATGGGATAGTTAGTAGGTTTATGAGTTTGGTGCATGTGTTTGCTGCTTGTGTAGTAAGTTGTTGGGTTGCCTTCTGACCGTGTGTTGCTATGGGGTAAGCAGGACTCCGTAACTCACCTGTGAAATGAGCAGACACGGTAGAAGAGCTCCCCGAGCACCCCGAAGGAGGCCTATCAGGCCGGTTGATGAGATCGTTGTTGATGAAGGAGCAACTAGTGCAGCTGAGCCTGCCAGGCAGGAGCCGACTATGGCTGATGTTCTTCAAGCGCTAGGAGCTCTGGAAGATAGGTTGGACTGACAAGAAAGGAGCCAAGGTACTCTTGTCGTCGCCACTGCAGTTCAGGTACCCCAAGGAAACCTAGTGGTTGGAAATGGGAATAGAAATCGACTGATGCATAAGCTGGTGGAACAATTCCTCAAGCTAATGCCACCGAAGTTTGTTGGAGATGGAGATCCCGAGGCAGCTGCCTTGAGGGTCAAGGAACTGGAGACAGTGTTTGAGTTGCTGAGGTGCACCGAAGAGGACAAGGTCACCTTGGCCGTCTTTTAACTAAAAGGGAACGCAAGAAGCTGGTGGGATGCTTCCAAAGGACGAATCTTTCCTGAAGGTACAATCGCGAGGTGGAATGCATTTGTAGAAGCCTTCAACAACAAGTACTTCTCGGACTGTGCCAGAGAACATAAAGTGAACGAATTCATGCGTCTACATCAGGATCATATGACTGTGGATCAGTATGAGGCGAGGTTTGTTGAACTGTAGCGGTACGCCCCAAGGATGATTGAGGATCCTTTGGATAAAGCTAAGAGATTCTGGGACGGATTGAAGCCGGAGATAAGGGATATCTTGGTGCCTTTCAACTTAAAGGACTACAATGACATTTATGAGAGGGCTCAGCTGATTGAACGAAATATGAAGGAAAAGGCTGCTGCAAGTGGATCGCGGTTCACGCCTTCAATAAGAAGGACACCTGGAAAGGCAAGAAGCCGATGACGGGTGGTAAGCACTGTAACATTCTGAATTTCCTGTCATTTTTAGGCTATCGAATGAGAACTATCTATAGATGTATTTCAGTTATATCTCGCTCAGATCTGATCAATCTAGAGTAGACTAACCCAAGGGGAAAGGCTAACGCATGACAAGGTACGTGGACCTAGGAAACTCGAAGTGAAAAATGACGCTTTGGCCGTAAGGATTGCTAGGGGACATTTAGAGCCAATAAAGGCCGACCTGATAACGATAAAGGAATCCATTGCTAGCGTTATACGATTGGAACACGGGTGATGCCATATAACCAATGTATAATTTGCAAAGTTTTCCTAAATCGAATCGTGACGATCGAGACCGTCGGAGCTAGTAATGAACCATCGCAATTACATGACAACCAAAGTCGTCTTATCCTGAGTCATCCTAAGTGTGACGAGAGTCACAGAGTCAATACGCATAACGTCTGCAAAAGCCACCCGTTAGTTCGAGATAAACTGAAGTTACGGTCGACGGACGATTGATCACGAAATGGAAGCTCGAAATTGGCAATTGAAAATAAAGAATTTCAAAATTGGAAAAGGATTTGACGTCGCCTCGCCAATGGCCATTCATAATAGAGAAAACACAGTTTCGGAAGAAAAATGCCAAATGACCGTTTTACCCCTCGCTCATTTGTCTTTGCCTTAAGGACCTTTGAAGGTCAAAATGGTCATTTAACCATCCCAAGTAGCTGTCGAAAATTGGAGGGAAAGCTGGTCAAAGTGGGTCAAAGCTCGAAATACCATTGGCATTTCATCGAACACATGGCGTGCGTATGAGAAACGGTGATCGAAGGAGAATACCGACCTGGTGGTGGCTTGTCGACGGCGGCTGAAGCTCCGGTGGTGATCGGTGAGGTATGCTCAAGGTTCTCAGTCGCTCCTCTCGCCCTGTTTTTGCTTGCCAATCCCCCCTCTCTTCTCGGCCCCCTTTTTCTTTTCAAACCGAGCCCCCTCTCTCCCGTGGCCGACCGGTGATCTCGACGCCCGTTCCCTGTCAGGCGCGTTGTCCTCTTTTATCTTAAGAAAAACGCACGCCTCGCTGCCCCCTGTTTCCCCCACGTTCTGCCCGGCCAACGCATGGGTCTGCAACTTTGTTGCAGACCCGGTCGGACCGGGTCGGGTCGGGTCTGACCCGACCGGCCCGGTTCGACCAAACCACTCTAATTGGGCCCCAAATCGACCTATTTTCATGAAATTGATGGCATAATCGGACTCCTTGACACATTTTCTATCAAATAAGGGTGTTTTCGTGAATCAATTGATCGAAATTTTGTGAAAACCCCAAATTGTCCCTAGGATCCGAAAATGAATTTCGCCAAATCGAAGGTCCAAACGATCGAATTATTCAAAATTGAGCCCATCAATGGATTCATCATGATGAAAACTGTTGGGTAGAGGTGTTTAATTTTAATGGGTGTGCCCGTGTGAAATTTAATTTCAAAAATTGTGAAACCGGGGACTAAATTGAAAGATTTTTATGCAATTAAGCCCTTTTGGTTAAAATTGATCAAATTGGAGGGAAAATTGACCCAATTGCATTTCAATACTTTAGAGTCTAATGTCATAGCTTATAAAAACCAAGAATTGAAAATTAAAAGACTCGAAAAGGATTTTTTAGGCCCGGTTCGGGATTAGGTTTGTGAAGGAACCCCATGAACCGAGCCAAATTTCCCTGGTAAAAAGTGAAAATATTAAAGAGGAAATTAAAATAAAATTTCTAAATATTTTTGTGTAATTTTCTGACCACGAATGGTAGTTTACCTGATTTTTTGGGTATTTTTATAATTAAATAAATTCCAAAAAATATTAAAAAATTCAAAAAATATTTTTTGTTCAAAATTGGTTCCTAAGGCTAGGCTAAGGCTCCCAAAGTTGATTTTGCAATTTTTTGACATTTTTTGCTATTTTTAATTAATTTTAGAAATAAAAACTATAATAACGGATGGTCAAAAATCAGGTGTCAACAGCTGCCCCTCTTTGAGAGTGAGCTCGTCAGAGGTTGCTTTCAAAGACAAAATGACACCTGAATCTTAACCGACCCGACTGGGGAAAAGAAATGCTACGACATCGGACCTTCAAATCTTTTGATGAATGCTCAAATTAATCACCGGTTTACTTTTGCAATTCGAACATGGGCCGGAGTGAGAGAGGCTTACCTGAAGCTCACCTGTCAGATGCTGTGCTTGCGGAGTCTGAGGGTTTGTCGTTATGCTCCCGGCTGCGACGACTTTCAAGAAGATACCTAGGACTCATTCAGAATATCCTAGGGAGATTAAGCTCTGACCTGTATGGTAGGTCATACCATCAAGTTGACCCTTATGGCGGTTTCTACCATATTTGACCCTTATGGCGGTTTCTACCATCAAGTTGACCCTTATGGCGGTTTCTACCATATTTGACCCTTCAGGCGGTTTCTACCTTTGGTTTGACCCTTCAGGCGGTATCTACCTTCAGTTGACCCTTCAGGCGGTTTCTACCAACAAGTTGACCCTTATGGCGGTTTCTACCATTGAGTTGATCCTTCAGACTGATAGGAATCTAAGGATGACGCGCCCGTTCTGTAGGGTTTGTCGGAGACTCGATCGTTCTGTAGATCGGTCTTGGAAAAGGTTTGCCTACTAAAAGGCTTCGCCTAAGGATTGACATATCCCGTCTTGTTGGGACTAGTCGAAGACTCGATCATTCTGTAGATCGGTCTTGGGAAAGGTTTGCCTACTAAAAGGTTTCGCCTAAGGATTGACATATCCCGTCTTGTTGGGACTAGTCGAAGACTCGATCATTCTGTAGATCGGTCTTGGAAAAGGTTTGCCTACTAAAAGGCTTCGCCTATGGAATGACATATCCCTTCTTGTCGGGACTAGTCAAAGACTCGATCGTTCTGTAGATCGGTCTTGAGAAAAGGTTTGCCTACTAAAAGGCTTCGCCTATGGAATGACATCATTAAGGTCTCTTTTGGAGGGTTTACCTAACTTTAGGTTAACCTGACGGCTATTCTGGGATTTAGGGGTTACCTGAAATCTTGCAGAAGGCTGAATTGTCCTTTCGACATGCGAGGTACCTTTCTGGGATATGGGGACTCCAACTATCCTGCAGAAAGCTGAAACCTGCAAACTTTTCATTAAAAAGGTATCAGTTTGGGACCTGGGTTCTCCCGGGATCCTGCAAAACATGACCCTATGAGCTTTTCTTGACAGAGCAAGGCATCCTTCCGGGATTGTGGGTTCTCCACGAAATCCTATAGAAGCTTAAGCCTGCGCACTCCACTTCATGGCGTAAAATATCTATCTGGGATCATGGGGTTACCAAAATCCTGCAGAGATATCAAATATAGGCACCGCCTCTCACTGGGCATAGGTTCTTTTGGGATTTGGGGTTCCCAAGGATCCTGCAAAAGTTCGTACCTGAAAGGTTTCTCTTCACCAAAAAAATATTAGTAATCTTTGGGAAGACCACGGCTGTCCATTTGACAAAATCGTATGACTTAAGTTTTAATCATGGGATGTGCATTTTGATGCCGGAGGTTATCCCAAGCATTCTTGCAACATGCGAATGTGATCACAAATTCCTTGCATGGAAAATCTGGATCAACAGTTTAAAAATTCCAAAAAGAGTTTGTTCAAAACATTAATTGGAATATTTCTCGACAAGGAGGTCTTCTCACCTGTTTTGAGATAGTGGTTTTTATGGGGGATGCACTCAATTCCCTACTAACATGTGTCTAGGTTTTAGGCTCATTCGCAGCGCTTACATTTTGATCGGTCGGTGTTGACACCTGAGTTTTTACCATTTATTATTGTGATTTTTATTCTTTAAAATTAATTAAAAATATAAAAAAAAGGTCATAAAATCACAAAATCAACTTTGGAAGCTTTGGTTTAACCTTAGGAACCAATTTTGAACAAAAAATATTTTTCGGTATTTTTAATATTTTTCGAGTTTATTATAAAAATACCCAAAAAATCAAAAAAATACCATTCGTGGTCAGAAAAATACCCAAAAATATTCGATAATTTTGTTTTAATTTCCTCTTCAAGTGTGTCACTTTAAATCTCAAAAATTCGGCTCGGGTCACTATGTTCCTTCACAAACATAAACCCGAACCGAGCCTAAAAAAAATCATTTTCGAGTCTTTTAGTTTTCAATTCTCACTTTTTATAAGCTATGACATTGGATTCTAAAGTCTTAAAGTGCAATTAGGTCAATTTGCCCTCCAATTTAATCAATTTTTACCAAAAGGGCTTAATTGCACATTTTTCTTTCAAGTAGTCCCCGGTTTCACGGATGTATACGTATGCTCTACGTATTTATACGTCATACGTATTTATACGTTATGCATATTTGTACTGTTTGGTAACCTCTTTAACTCTTGTAATAATAATAATGGTTATTATTTTTAACACCTTTGTTAGTGCCTTTTTTTTTAGCATTTTTGTATTGTGAGTGTTATTGTTAGTGTTATTTTTAAATAGCATTTTTGTATTATAAATTGTGAGTGCTATTGTTAGTGCTATTTTTAAATGACATTTATTTATCATAAATTGTGAGTGCTATTGTTAGTGCTATTTTTAAATGACATTTATTTATCATAAATTGTGAGTGCTATTATTAGATAGAATTTATAATTGTTAGTGCTATTTTTAAATAGCATTTTTGTATTATAAATTGTGAGTGCTATTGTTAGTGCTATTTTTAAATAGCATTTTTGTATTATAAATTGTGAGTGCTATTGTTAGTGCTATTTTTAAATGTCATTTATTTGTGAGTGCTATTATTAGATAGAATTTATAATTGTTAGTGCTATTTTTAAATAGCATTTTTGTATTATAAATTGTGAGTGCTATTGTTAGTGCTATTTTTAAATATCATTTTTGCATTATAAATTGTGAGTGCTATTGTTAGTGCTATTTTTAAATGTCATTTATTTGTGAGTGCTATTTTTAGATAGAATTTATAATTGTTAGTGCTATTTTTAAATACAATTTATTGGAATGTATTTTTGGCTATAAAAGGATGGCAAGAGTTTTGAGGTTGGAAGGAGAGAGACATTTTGTAGAGTGTGCAAATTTTGGAGAGCTTAGAGAGAAGAACACAAACACTCTCTATATTCTCATAATCTTGAGTGAGCAAAATATACTAAGTTCGGAATATTGATTCCGCATATTGCTAGCACAATTGTTGTGGAGTTATTCGTCGTCTCCCCGTTCGTCAATTGGTGGTGCGTCCGAACTAGATGCCTAACACTTGTGGAGGCTGAGATCGAAGAACATCGAACCGACACCTCCGTTCAAGCACGCTACGAGAGGTAATCTATTTACTCCCTTTGAGGCTTTGTGATTTTTTTCGATTGAAATGCACGAAGTACGCCTCTGGAGATACATGTATGGGTTGTTATTTATTTCCGCTACGTGTTACGTGGATCCCAACAGTGGTATCAGAGCCGATCCTTAGGTGTTTTCGTGCATTTAATTGATTTTTTGCAATTTTTGCAATACTATGGCCAATATGTATTAACGAATTGTTCGTCTTACATGGCTAATGGAGGTTGATTATTTTATATGATAAATTAATCAACGTAGCAAAAATTGAGACTAAATCAATTTTGAATCGAAAATTTATGGCTATCTTATTTTACGTAAAAATTCTGAATATGATTCAACGTAGAATTTTTATTGTGCCTTCCTAAGTTTTAAATTGTGAATTTATTACTTACGTGGAAGGGTGGTGATCATGGAAAAATCCCTAATCAATGTGATTGATGTATATATGAATGTATGATGATTATTTATATATTTGGGGTTGTAATTATTAAATGGAGGCTGCGTACTCCTTTTATTTTTCATGTAATCTTTATTTTTAGCATAGTCAATTGTTGATGTAAATGCTACGAGGATTACGTGGAGGAGCCTTTTAAGTCGGCGAGCTCTTTGGGGCCCGATTCTTGAAGAGTTCAAGATACCAAGAAGAAGCGAAGAGCGGCTCTCCGTTATTAAAATATTAAAATGATTAAATGTGGTCTCATTGGCTCGAGACCCATTAAATCATAATTCCATGATCACCACGTAGGATAGATGTTTATGTGATTGGCATCTATTTATTTATTATGATTACGTGAGCATGTTAAACTGGTTAATGTGCAAAGTCAGACTTACCTCACCCAAAATTGCGCCCGCATGAAATCCTAGTTAGGAAAATCACTCGCGTTAGGTACCGAAAGGGCGTTGGTAACGACACCAGCGTAACCAAGTCCCCGAACCCAAAATCTCTGGTTCCGTAGAACTGATCGATCTCTCCCAATCGATCAGTAAGGTTTCCGGTCTACCCTCCAAGAAAGACCGGTGGCGACTCCAAATGCATGCACAAGTTGCACATGCCACCACGACCACACTAAGGTCGAAAAGCGATCGACTCTTATCGTCGAATCCTCCTGAAAAATACTCCCGCCGCGATTTGGTATGGGCCTGGGAGGGCTCGCGCCGATCCAAGACCCGTGATCGGTACTCCATTAGCCGCGTCCGCTTCCGGACGGGTCGCGACAGCTGGCGACTCCGCTGGGGACTTGTTCTAGAAACTATGGTTCTAGACCTCAAGTGGACTTAGGCCGTAATAAAAATTGAGTGATTTTTCTAACCCTACAGGCGCTCTTGAAGGTGAGGTAAGTCCGCTCACGATAGGTGTTATATGTTTTTGCAGATTGGAGTAATAAGGGGTGTAGTCTGTGATTAACTTTATTTTACGCAGGTGTGGCGTAGGAATGTATGTTGTGTGGATGATTTGAAGTGCTGATTGATAAATTGTTGTGCATGATTTGCATTGTGATGATCACGACACATGGACACACACAACCGCGCCTAAAACCCCAGGCGCCGCCTTTAGGAACACAATAGAAGGAATTGAAAATGGAATCTCCGTGAGGAAAAACACGGGGTAATCCACTTCTCAATTCCGCTCGCTTCGAACTATGGATTGAGTCCCAATGCAACGATAGTTGTGCAATGGAATCGGCTCTTTCTAGAACTCGAGGTGGGAACCTTAACCTTAGGTGCCAAACCCTCTGATTTTTAGAAGTTCACCATCACTTGTCTCATGCGCATGTCTTTGGGCGGTTGGTACACCTAAAATCGCACATAAGTCGACGAGTTGGGTTGGTAAGACTCTCTATCCCTCAAAACTATTACAGTTCATATAAATATAGGCATTTCATTCATTGCATTCTGGTGATTAGATTAAATGCCATTTCAAGGATAGATGCATGTGTTTTTCCCAAACGTCCTTGATAGAAGACGAGGAGGATGATATCCCATGGCGAACACCGAGTGAGCAACAAAGGAGCCTACTATGGACATTATTGAGATATCGTCCAATGAAGATGACGAGTTGGGGCAAGTGATCCGGAAGTCACAGATCGAACTTGGGGCATCCTTAAACGTTAGGATCACATTCCTTGGTTTCATTTTCCATTACTAGTCCTCTTGTATAGGGTTTATTTTTATCAAGACTTTCTCTATCTCACCCCTTAGAGTGATTGTATTAGGGATCTATTGGTGTATACATTCAGATGGAACTCGGTTGTATTTCTTTTGACGGGTCATGGGAATGTGATAGTGGCATTTTCTCTAATCATCCGAATACTCCCAAGTCAAGTTTATAATTCCTTTAGAGGAAACTAAAGTTGAAAATCTTACACGACCTTTTTGGTCGTACAGGGTAATCCAACCCCAATTTCGCTAGAAGGAATTATACACTTGAATTGGTCCATGCATGTCATACGTCACTAAGTAATCCACGATAATTGATCAAGAGTATTGACGTTATTTCGAATTTAATGACGAGATAGATGTCCAAATTGCTCTCGTTCTTAACAAAACGGCCTTGATTTGGATGCCGTATCTTCAATTAAATTTAAAAACACGTCGTTATGCCTTGCATTTTTGACTAATTCGCTCTTCTGAATATTGGTCAAAAGCAATTATCGTGAATTACATTCCTTTCAATAGTATGCTTTCTTTCGAGGAATATTGATAAAAACTTTTCGCACAAGATTAAAACCCTTGTAAAAGTTCTTGTCATTATTAATTACGAGCAAGCATAAGATTGAAAGGGGTCTATGCTTTCTTTTTCAGATTATTCCTTTTGACTCGGTCTTTTCATTTGCAGGTGAAAAACAAGTAGCATAAAGAAATCTTTTCTTGGATAAGTCTGAGGCTATTCTTTCATCTGACCATGAGTGAGTTAGAAAATCAGAACACATCTACTCGACTTATTATGGATCGGCTCATCCAAGTCTAAGATGTCCGGATGCTCGAAGAAATGGATCATATAAAAGCTAAAACAAACACAGGGGCTTTCATTCATTCTTGCCCAAACCAGATCATACAATTCATTGGGGTGGAAAAGTAAAGCAGAAGTGAGCCCTAATCAACGACACAAAGGAGCCCAGCTGGCCCTCCAGGTTATGGATGCTTTGTTTATACGCACCACTCCGCGTATCATGGTCCGCAAGCCTGAGGTGGAGGCGTTTGCGTTCATCATTGACTGCAACAACCTGAGTCTCGTGATCTTCGGCGACTGCTTCCAAGTCCCGAACAAGTCCATTCTCACGAGTTATATCCTCGTTTATGCCGTTGAGCCTTTCTTCCAGCCACTCGCTCCGATTCCTTAGCAGGGCATTACGTCGATCGCGCTCATAGGTAGCCAGAGATAGAGCTAAGTCCTCCACCAGATTCCTCCTCTCGCGTAGCAATGTCGAAACCCGCTCTTTGGCGAACTCAACAGCCTTTTTGTGACTATCGGCCAGGTAGTCAGCCAACGCTAGGCGGTCGGACTGATCCTCATAACGGGCTCGCAAGACACGAGCCACGGTAACTCCCCGATGAGCAGCGCGGTAGACCTCCAAGGAGTTCGTAAAGAGCGTTGGAAAAATATTGTATTCCCTCCCCAACGCGGTACCCTCGAGGGAGGTGATGTCCAGGTCCCCGAACATGACTCTGATCTCATCCTCGGTTTCGGGATGATCGGCTATTTGAGCGTAGCCTCGACCCAAGAGGTTATAGAACTCTTTCCATCGAGTCAAAGCTTCGGCTGAGAAAGTGTGAACTTGGGAAGAAGCCATTTTCGACGGAGATGTGTGTAGTGGAGCGATTAGAGGATGGAAGCAAATTATATGAGAGCGTTAATCTCCCAAACACCAACTCCGCATTTTATAGCGTCTCGAGAGTGGAGAAAAGTTGCAGCAATAATGCTTGTGGAGCCGGGTTAATTAATGTAAAGCGAGGGCTGCTCCTCCCGTGAATCATCAGACATGTCCTGATCCGCAATTTCAGGCCTGACAAATTCGGTCTCGCCATTATTAAAGCTGGGAGGGAGGCGAGCGCAACTATCGAAGAAGCCGCGAAAGGATTGTGTTGTTCCATCACGCATGAAGCTGGGCGGCGAGTGAACAGCTCTGCCACTTAAAAAGAGAAGACAGTGCTGAACAGGCATGACTATTGAGGAAAAGTGAAAGGCGAGCGCAACTATCGAAGAAGCCGCGAAAGGATTGTGTTGTTCCATCACGCATGAAGCTGGGCGGCGAGTGAACAGCTCTGCCACTTAAAAAGAGAAGACAGTGCTGAACAGGCATGACTATTGAGGAAAAGTGAAAGGCGAGCGCAACTATCGAAGAAGCCGCGAAAGGATTGTGTTGTTCCATCACGCATAAAGCTGGGCGGCGAGTGAACAGCTCTGCCACTTAAAAAGAGAAGACAGTGCTGAACATGCATGACTATCGAGGAAAAGTGAAAGGCGAGCGCTACTATCGAAGAAGCCGCGGAAGGATTTGGTTACCCCTTCGTGTCGGAAAGCTGAGCAGGAGGTAAACAGTTCCGTCGTTTCAAAAACAGAACGCTGAACAGACCTGGCTTTCGAGGAAAAGGAGGCAACAAATCGAAAGAGCGAGTATACAAAAGAGAACAGAGAACCCCGAGTGACGAGTTCGTTGAAAGACCTCAAATTCTCTCGAATCAGATTCGACATCGAAGCCATGGAACTCAACATCGCCGGTGACGAACATCAAGATCGCAGTGGTGACGACGGCAGTGGCCACGACGCTCAACCCCGGAAAAGAAAAAGTCGCCAGCGCTACGCTCGGAAAGAAATCCAGGAGCTTGAAGCTTTCTTCGATGAATGCCCTTGCCCAAACGAGGAACAAAAGATTGAATTGGGCCAGAAGCTGGGAATGAATCCTATGAGAATCCATTTTTGGTTTCAGAATAGACGTTTCAGACTAGGTGTCCAACACAGGCGTAAGGAGATCACGGCCCTAAAAGAGCAGAACCAAAACCTTCAAATGGAAAACATGTGGTATGAGAAAATTCTCAGTACTATTACCTGCCCTGACTGCGGTGGCCCTACCACCCTCAGTAAATTGTTCCCCAGTAAGCCTTCTACGAAGATGGAAGGTGCTCATTTATCCCCCTGCTCCCTTGAGCCATCTCCGGTACAATCAGATCCTGCTAATGGCGCGCATGAGCAGATCGATCCTACAGAAATTATACCAGTGTCTTCGGAGGAAGAAGATACGTGTCGTTATGATCGGAGTCACCTCATCGAAGCCCATGAATCTCCTCCACAACAGCTTCCGGTAAGATCAGATACGGTTCAAGAGGAGTTAGAGGTTAGTCGGCAGGCTATCTACGCCACTCTGGACGACGAGAAGAAGAAATTCACTTGGCCCCCGGAGCTTCATCTCAAGTTCTTGGACGCAGTTCGACAGATAGGACTCGACTTCATAGGTCCGACAAGCATACTTAGGGTCATGAACGTACCGGGACTTACCAAGCAATTAGTCGCGAATCACCTTGGTTGCTACAGAAGGGCGTTAGGACAGCGTTATGCAGAACTGAATCCGAGCAATAGACTCGGCTGCGAACCCAGCACCCTTATGACAAATGAGGCCCGGTCGAATCTGGACGACTATTGGGGATTTGATCAGGATATCCTCGCGAGTCATTTCAATATTCCTCAAGAACACGCATCACAAGTGCAACGAGTAAGCACTCCTCCGTCCGAGCAGCAGCTAGTCAGTGTTCATCCTGTCGCAGATCAGCCCACCACGCCCAGTGCTCAAGGGTTTGCCCAATCAGAGCATATGGCTTCAGATGATCTAATGGGAGAAAGCTTGGAGCACTCTTATTTCCCTAATCCCCAAGTGGGAGATGCTTGTGGTAGTCAATCGATCAAATCTCCTCTTATAATCCCAGACAAAGATGGAGGTTCCAGTTCGAAGAACCCGTCGGGCGATGCAGCTCAACCTACACATCAATCGTTCGAGGGGTCGGGTGATTTCTTCGATGAAGGACTTGATACCTGGTTCGATCAGTTGGAAGCTATTAAAGGTTGGCAACCATGATCTGCACTTGGTAATGGCACACCTAAGCTGAGGCCAGACTGGTTAGTCATTGGACATGCCCCAAGAAAGAAGAGGATGTACGCGAGAAGGATGTATCTCCTATTGTAAAGTTCTCATCGGTGCATGCGTTTGTTTCTTCAATAGCTAGAGTTGATTCTGCATAATGTTTTTCGCAAACGTCATCTCGTGTGTATACGGTAATTCCTTGTTATTAAGTTCAAGGTAAAATCAGCCCCGACGCGTGAAGGCAGAATTGATAGCATGAGTTACTAGCAGAATGTGATCGAGCTCGAAAGTGAAAGATTACTAGCGGCCCCAAACGCAATGACCGCAAAATCAGGGGCAATCTTTAAGTTTCGAGCAACTACAAATCTATTTCTCACGAGGCATTCAGGTCAATCAAATATAAAGCGTCGGGCTGTGAGAATGATGCGTAGTCAATCTGTTGACACAGGCGAAAAAGGAGTCGCGTAGATCCGAAAGCAAAAACCTTTCTTGGCTAGTCAACAATGCAGAATGAAAGAGCATATATAAACAAACTCGCATTTATTTCATTCAGCAGGAAAGTTTACAAGTGGATCACTGAGGGGGAGCAGTAAACCCAAAATGAGTTCTGACAAGCATCACAAAAAAGCTTAACTGACTCTCCATGCTATCCATGCCTTGCTTACAACCCACACTCCGGGAATCGAGGTCTACAAGCTTGAAGAAAAGGAGACGACATTTCTCCTTAAGTTCGTTCACCTTGGTGTCATAGTACTCGAACTCAAGCTCTAAGTCATGAGCCAGCACCCTCCCGCGAGCTATATCCATGCTCAGGTCTTCAAGCCTTTCCTCCAACCAGGCACACTGGAACCTCAGCACGAAGTTGTGCTGGTCTTGCTCAAAGGCGGTGTCAAAAAGAGCCAGACGCTCCACCAAGTTGTCCCTCTCACGGACCAGCATCGAAACCTGGGCGTGGGCGTATTCAACAGCCCTTTTATGGTTATCGGCCGTCAGCATGGCCAACATCAGGGACTCAGTTCGGTCCTGATAACGGGCTCGCACGATACCAGCCAAAGTGACCTCCCGGCTAGCAACTTCGTAAGCCTGCATGAAATTGTTAAAGAGAGTTGGGAAGATCACAAACTCCCTTTGCAGTTTCGTACCTTCAATACACGCAGTATCCAGGGCCGGAATCAGAGTACGAACTTCAACCTCAGCTTCAGGATGATTGTTTATGTAGCCATAACCCCTACCCAAGAGGTGGTAAAATCTCTCCCATTGGGTCGAAGCTTCAGGTAAGGCAACAGGCATAGAGGAGGAATCCATATGCGATGGAATGACGGAGAAGAGAGTGAGAATGTGAAGAGTGTTTGAGAGGCTGAGTCTGATAAGGCTAAAGTGTTAATCTTCTTGACATCAATCTATCACCTTATAAATGCTCGAGTACAGGGAGAAGTGGTAATAATATTTTATGTGCAGTAGAGCCAAGCGGGTTTCGTTAATGCATCCCCGATGAGTCACGAATCCACCACCGTCCTGTGATCTCGGGTTTTACGAAACATAATGGCGCCGAAAGGTGGGTAGGCTTGTTACTCTAGAGACTGGGCCAGGGGGACAAGCGTAGTGCTCGACAAAGCGAAATCAACGCAAGAGATCTTCAGGCTCCGTTCACGTAGAAAAGAGCAAAAAAGGACAAAGTGGGAATTACGAAGCCTTGAGAAAAACGCTCGTCAAGTAGCCATCACAAAAGGACGAAGTGGGAATCTCGAAACATTGAGAAGAGCGCTCGTCGGGTAGCCATCACCTTTGATCGAAGAACGGTGATCCGGCTCCTTTAACCTCTCAGAATTTGCAGAGAAAGTGAAGATCCAAGGAGGAACAAAGAAAGCTGAGTTAACGGAAAATCAAACAGTGATATCCCGGTCAAAATGTTCAAGGGATTCTGTCATTTACTGGAAGCGCCAGACTTGGAGGTCTCCGAGCTTGAGCTGCTGGAAGAGTTTGAAGATCTCAGGACCGAACCTGACACGAGGGCCATGGAGACCGATCCTTCTAATGATGAAACCCGCGGCTTGGTTAACGAGAACAGTACCCGCGACGGTTATCAGCGTCAGAAAGGGGAATATCTCAAACGCAACACTTCAGGTCAAGTCCATAAACTCGAATTGTTTTTCAGGGAATACCCCTATCCGGACATGGAACAGAAAATCAAAATGGGCCAGGAGATAGGGTGGGAGCCTCGGAAGGTCAAGTGCTGGTTTGAAAACAAACGAACCCGGCTGAAGCAGCAACGCGATCGGCACGAGTTAGCGGTTGTAAGGGAGGAAAATGAAAAGCTTCGAATAAAAAACACTCAGTACAAAAAAGCTCTAAGCATCGCTATTTGCCTGGAGTGCGGTAACCCTGTTCCCACGGACGGAGTATTCACTGAAGAGCCAGATCTGGGGGTTTATAATGCTCATTTGTTGCAATACCCTTCGCAACATCTTTCGGAACAGGCGGGTACCGCCGAGGATCTACAAGAGGAAACTAGTGCTATAAGGTCAAAGTCGACGCCCAGTGTGGAAGGGAACATGCGTCATGACAAGTCGGGTCCGCTCGATGATGAACTCACCATCATGACCAGCCGATCTGAGACCACTAAATCCCCTCCAGAGCAACCTCCAACACGACCAGATTCCGAGAAGAGTAACCGCCAAGTTGCTGACACCACTTCGGCTAGCAAGAAAATAAGATTTCGTTGGACCCCGGAGTTTCATAGCAAATTTGTTGATGCAGTTCAACAGTTGGGGATCAGTTTTGCTTGCCCATTGCGCATACTCGAAATCATGAACGTGCCGGGACTGACTAAAAATATGGTCAAGAATCACCTTTGGCGCTACAAGAAACTACTGAGAGATGGACGAGCGTCGCTAGACCAAGATAGAGGCGGTTCAACACGACCAGATTCCACGAAGAGTAGCCGCCGAGTTGCCAACCCTACTTCGGCTAGCAAGAAAACAAGGTTTTATTGGACCTCGGAGCTTCATAGTAAATTTGTTGATGCAGTTCAACAGTTAGGGATCAGTTTGGCTCGCCCATCGCGCATACTCAAGATCATGAACATGCCGGAATTGGATAGAAATAAAGTCAGGAACCACCTTTGGTGCTACAAAAGACTACTGAGAGATGGACGAGTGGCGCTAGACCAAGAGAGAGGCAGTTCAAGTTTAAACGATGAGCATGGCTGTGATCGCAATCCTCATGAAGCAGGAAGCATCCAATCACCTCTTAACACCGATGGGACTGACAATTACACGGTCGATTGTTCAGGCATCAATCAGAGTACTCCCATGGGTTATCCCAGTACTCCTCAGGAGTATGTACCGCAATTTCAGCAAATCGGGACTCCCCAGTCTGAGCACCGACTGGCCGTTAATACTAGTCCTACAGCGGATCTAACACTGGCAGGAGATGCACATACAATCTCGCGAGACGATTACGGAGATTCCGGCTCGAAGAATCAGGTGGTCCATGACGAAAATGGCAAAAAGATTCCTTCTCCAGTAGTCGACAATACTCAACCTGAGTGTCAGTCGCTCGATGGTTCAGACGATCTCCTTGAAAACATCTATTCTTGGTTCGATCGGCTGAATTCCCCCCTGAGTTACCCCAGTACTCCTCAAGAGTATGTACAACAATTTCAACAGGTATGGACTCCCCAATTTGAGCACCAACCGATCGTTAGTGTTATTCCTACGGCGAATCTAGCATTGGATACAAACCTACTGGACAACGATGAAAATACCAACTCGAGAAGTGAGGTTGTTCATGTCGAAAGTAGTGTGAGGAACCCATCGCCAACGGTTGAGGATGCCCGACTTGGGCGTCAATGGCTTGAAATTTCAAGCGAGTCCCTCAGTGAGCAACTCGGCGTGTGGATCACGCATAAACCGAGAAACCAGGTTGTTCATGCCGAAAATGGGAGAAGTCCGTCACCAGCAATTAAGGATGCTCAACTTGGACGACTCGAGCGGTCGGACGATCTCCTGAATGAGCAACTCAGCCTATGGGTCAAGCATTTTGGAACAAGTGCATCTTCGCAGTCGTGACCGGTACCGGCGACCGGACATCTGGTTCGAAGCTCGTGTGCTAAATCATTAGAAGGCTCAGGAGAGTGAGAGGTGAATACATCGAATGAATGTGTTATGGATTTCGTTGTAAAGTTCCCGCGGGAACATTGTAATTAACGCTGAAAACTAACCGCTCTGAGTGTCAACATTACCCTTTGAACGTCTTCGAGCCAAGGGCCATGGATTAATCACTTAATCCGTGGAGCAAATTCCATGAACGATGACTATCACCCGCGGAGCATAATGGGATCTACCCCCATTCAGCACGAAATACGTTTGGTCACGAAGCCTCCCATTTGGTAAAACGATGTATCGTTCCTAAACGATCTTCAACCGAATACCAAAGTAATGTCTCATTTCTTTCCCTTCTCAGGTGTTAAACGTGGATAAATCACCCAAGGAGCCATCTGTTCAAATAACAAAACAGCCGTTGCCCAACCGGGGGCAGCTGAACCATTGATATTGCAAATATTCCAAGCATGGATAAGCGGATTTGATAGACGTGGTTCATATCAATACGCGACGTCAGAACGGGATGAGAACCAAGAGTAAAGTTGTATTGTCCCAATTTGTCTTCAATTTGGGAATATGAGTTAACACTTGCTATTTATCCTTGATAGGGACTCACCATCAAGGAGGACAAATTTTGACAACCTGTGTACACTCGCAGGGGCACACGACCGAGGGTAAGATGTATCGTTCTAATTTTTTGAAAAATTCATGAACGAACAATAATATGTTTCTTCCGCATTTTCAGGGATCTTCAGTCGCGGGGGACAGGTAAGTATCCCTTTCCCCAATCCATTGAAAATGTTGAATAAAAAATAGAGAAGAAAAGAAAAGCTTTTAGAATCTGATGTCTAGAAAAGACATAGGATTCTAACTTCATTGGCATTCATGTTTTGAAACATGAGGTTATCTGAACATGCATTGGGCATCATAAAATCCCATTGACGGGTAAAATTTTTGGAGAAAACGAAAGAGATTTTTCCAATCGAAAGTTGTTCAAAACTTTCAAAAGGACGTTTTCTCAAAAGACGAGAGGCAAAGCCTAGTCCAAACACGTCCTATACACACTTAAGAGAGAAATGGAGCGGATAAGACAGCAGAATCTGGACCTACGGAAGTAGGGACCATTCGCAGCGATTACATGGGTTGGGACGACGGAGGCATTCGTTTCATATCCCCCAAACACTACAGGTGACCGTTGATAACCCCTTTGAACGGCGGTTTTCATTCTTAACCCTGTCAAGAACCACCCCACATCGGGGCAAAATGGAGGTGAGTCCAGCAGCATCAGGAGAAAATGGTTAGAAATTTTCTTGCTCGGACTAACATTAATCTTTGTGTGTTGTTTATATGGTAATCCAAGTGCCATAGGATGATGAGAAGCATTCATTTCTCTATCCCACACACCGAATCCTTTGCATAGCCAAGTTGAGCCTGCAGAATCATTTCATAAACCCGTTGGTGATCATTGCACATTCCAAGACGGATGCAGCATCACTTCAGAAACGAAGAAGTTCAAGACTTAGGGTTTGCAAAAGAATTCCTAAGTTAATGTTTAACCTTGTTAGACCTTTGATCATAGGTCTAACGCGATCCTATGAAGATGAGAAAAAGTGGGATTTCAAAAATGAATGAGAAAAATCCACGGCATCGAGAAAAAGCAAAGTGCCTGGTAAAAGCAAGGCCGATGCTCATGAAAGCTGTTTGCTTGATCCCCAGTGAAACTTGGATGAAAAAAAAAAAAATTCTTAAAGGAGTCAAATAAAAAAAGCTGCTCCCCAAATGCTGCCAAGCACAGAACAAAGACATGGAGAGAGTCGGTCTCTGAATGCAACAAGGGACGCTCTCTAAAGAGCTGGTGCACACCTCAAAATCGGTTGTACACCTCAAAAACTAAAGATGCAGAAAGGAAAAGACAGGAGGTAAATCAGCAATGATCACCAATGTCAAACTCGTCATGAATTCTGAGCCAAAAATAAGCTTGTTTCGGTCCCCAATCCTACCAATGTTACAACCCTGAAACAGTCTTCTCTGACTAAGACACTTGGGTTAACATATAGCTTAGCTCGAAGAAGTACGAGCAAGACTATTTCTTTCTCATTTTGCAGGGTTCTTGACTTGTAAACCCGGAGCAGATGGTGAAGACTTTCATTCAATGGCCTCGACTCCAAAGCGAGTCCCCCTTGAAAGCCAATATCCAAGCCTAACATTACGGTCCCGTGGAAGACCTCCCGACCGATCAAAATGTATGCGCTGCGAATGAGCCTAAAACCTAGGCACAGGTTAGTAGGGAATTGAGTGCGTCCCTTATAAAAATCATTACCTCCAAACAGGTGAGATGGCCTCCTTGTCGAGAAATATTCCAATTGATGTTTTGAACAAACTCTTTTTGGAATTTTCAAACTGTTGATCCAGATTTTCCGTGCAAGGGATTTGTGATCACATTTGCATGTTGCAAGAATGCTTTGGATAACCTCCAGCATCAAAATGCACATTTCATGATTAAAACTTAAATCATACGGTTTTGTCAAAATGGACAGCCGTGGTCTTCCCAAAGATTACTAACGTTTTCTTGGTGAAGAAAAATCTTTCAAGCTCAAACTTCTGCAGGATACCTGGAGAACCCAGCTCCCAGAATGTCGCCTCAACAGACTCAAGTGAAGTTTTGTCAAAATAAAATCTTTCACTGCTTCAAAAAGCTGAATTCCCGACAAACTTCGGGGTCTCCAAAAAAAAAGGGGGAAGAAAAACCCTTTTAAAAGAAAAGTCCTATCAGACGTGGAGAACCCTCGTCCCAGGACCCATTTTCAAAATATCAAACAGTCTCATCGAACGTGGAGAACCCTCGTCATGAGACCCCTTTTCATAATTTAGGCAGTCTCATCGGACGTGGAGAACCCTCGTCATGAGACCCCTTTTCAAAAATCAGACAGTCTCACCGGACGTGGAGAACCCTCGTCAGGAGACCCCTTTTCATAATTTAAACAGTCTCATCGGACGTGGAGAACCCTCGTCATGAGACCCCTTTTCAAAGTCAAAACTGATGGTAGACACCGCCTGAAGGGTCAAAATCAAAGGTAGATACCGCTTGAAGGGTCAACACAAGGTAGATACCGCCTGAAGGGTCAACACATGGTAGATACCGCCTGAAGGGCCAACACAAGGTAGAAACCGCATGAAGGGTCAACTCAAGGTAGAAACCGCCTGAAGGGTCAAACCAAGGTAGAAACCGCCTGAGGGATCACATTAATGGTAGAAACCGCCTGAAGGGTCACATATGGTAGAAACCGCCATAAGGGTCAATTCATTGGTAGAAACCGCCATAAGGGTCAACTCATTGATAAATATCGCAGTAAGGGTCAACACAAAGGTCTGATCCACCATACGGATCAAAATCCTTGGCAAATCCCAAAGCGTGGGATGCGCCTTCCTTAGGTTCCTACAAGTTAGGAATCCCATCATGGTATGACCTACCATACAGGTCAGAGCTTAATCTCCCTAGGATATTCTGAATGACGAGTCCTAGGCATCTTCTTGAAAGTCGTCGCAACTGGCAGCATCCGACAGGTGAGCTTCAGGTAAGCCTCTCTCACTCCGGCCCATGTTCAAATTGTTAGAGCAAACCGGGGATTGATTTGAGCTTTTATCAATAGGCTTAAGGATCCGATGTCATAACATTTCTTCTCTCATTTTCCCAGTTGAGTCGGTTAGGAATCAGGTGCCACCTTATCTTTGAGAGAAACCTCTAACGAGATTCCTCTCAAAGAGGGGCAGCTGTTGACACCTGAGTTTTTACCATTTATTATTGTGATTTTTATTCTTTAAAATTAATTAAAAATATAAAAAAAAGGTCATAAAATCACAAAATCAACTTTGGAAGCTTTGGTTTAACCTTAGGAACCAATTTTGAACAAAAAATATTTTTTGGTATTTTTAATATTTTTCGAGTTTATTATAAAAATACCCAAAAAATCAAAAAAATACCATTCGTGGTCAGAAAAATACCCAAAAATATTCGATAATTTTGTTTTAATTTCCTCTTCAAGTGTGTCACTTTAAATCTCAAAAATTCGGCTCGGGTCACTATGTTCCTTCACAAACATAAACCCGAACCGAGCCTAAAAAAAATCATTTTCGAGTCTTTTAGTTTTCAATTCTCACTTTTTATAAGCTATGACATTGGATTCTAAAGTCTTAAAGTGCAATTAGGTCAATTTGCCCTCCAATTTAATCAATTTTTACCAAAAGGGCTTAATTGCACATTTTTCTTTCAAGTAGTCCCCGGTTTCACGGATGTATACGTATGCTCTACGTATTTATACGTCATACGTATTTATACGTTATGCATATTTGTACTGTTTGGTAACCTCTTTAACTCTTGTAATAATAATAATGGTTATTATTTTTAACACCTTTGTTAGTGCCTTTTTTTTTAGCATTTTTGTATTGTGAGTGTTATTGTTAGTGTTATTTTTAAATAGCATTTTTGTATTATAAATTGTGAGTGCTATTGTTAGTGCTATTTTTAAATGACATTTATTTATCATAAATTGTGAGTGCTATTGTTAGTGCTATTTTTAAATGACATTTATTTATCATAAATTGTGAGTGCTATTATTAGATAGAATTTATAATTGTTAGTGCTATTTTTAAATAGCATTTTTGTATTATAAATTGTGAGTGCTATTGTTAGTGCTATTTTTAAATAGCATTTTTGTATTATAAATTGTGAGTGCTATTGTTAGTGCTATTTTTAAATGTCATTTATTTGTGAGTGCTATTATTAGATAGAATTTATAATTGTTAGTGCTATTTTTAAATAGCATTTTTGTATTATAAATTGTGAGTGCTATTGTTAGTGCTATTTTTAAATATCATTTTTGCATTATAAATTGTGAGTGCTATTGTTAGTGCTATTTTTAAATGTCATTTATTTGTGAGTGCTATTTTTAGATAGAATTTATAATTGTTAGTGCTATTTTTAAATACAATTTATTGGAATGTATTTTTGGCTATAAAAGGATGGCAAGAGTTTTGAGGTTGGAAGGAGAGAGACATTTTGTAGAGTGTGCAAATTTTGGAGAGCTTAGAGAGAAGAACACAAACACTCTCTATATTCTCATAATCTTGAGTGAGCAAAATATACTAAGTTCGGAATATTGATTCCGCATATTGCTAGCACAATTGTTGTGGAGTTATTCGTCGTCTCCCCGTTCGTCAATTGGTGGTGCGTCCGAACTAGATGCCTAACACTTGTGGAGGCTGAGATCGAAGAACATCGAACCGACACCTCCGTTCAAGCACGCTACGAGAGGTAATCTATTTACTCCCTTTGAGGCTTTGTGATTTTTTTCGATTGAAATGCACGAAGTACGCCTCTGGAGATACATGTATGGGTTGTTATTTATTTCCGCTACGTGTTACGTGGATCCCAACAGTGGTATCAGAGCCGATCCTTAGGTGTTTTCGTGCATTTAATTGATTTTTTGCAATTTTTGCAATACTATGGCCAATATGTATTAACGAATTGTTCGTCTTACATGGCTAATGGAGGTTGATTATTTTATATGATAAATTAATCAACGTAGCAAAAATTGAGACTAAATCAATTTTGAATCGAAAATTTATGGCTATCTTATTTTACGTAAAAATTCTGAATATGATTCAACGTAGAATTTTTATTGTGCCTTCCTAAGTTTTAAATTGTGAATTTATTACTTACGTGGAAGGGTGGTGATCATGGAAAAATCCCTAATCAATGTGATTGATGTATATATGAATGTATGATGATTATTTATATATTTGGGGTTGTAATTATTAAATGGAGGCTGCGTACTCCTTTTATTTTTCATGTAATCTTTATTTTTAGCATAGTCAATTGTTGATGTAAATGCTACGAGGATTACGTGGAGGAGCCTTTTAAGTCGGCGAGCTCTTTGGGGCCCGATTCTTGAAGAGTTCAAGATACCAAGAAGAAGCGAAGAGCGGCTCTCCGTTATTAAAATATTAAAATGATTAAATGTGGTCTCATTGGCTCGAGACCCATTAAATCATAATTCCATGATCACCACGTAGGATAGATGTTTATGTGATTGGCATCTATTTATTTATTATGATTACGTGAGCATGTTAAACTGGTTAATGTGCAAAGTCAGACTTACCTCACCCAAAATTGCGCCCGCATGAAATCCTAGTTAGGAAAATCACTCGCGTTAGATACCGAAAGGGCGTTGGTAACGACACCAGCGTAACCAAGTCCCCGAACCCAAAATCTCTGGTTCCGTAGAACTGATCGATCTCTCCCAATCGATCAGTAAGGTTTCCGGTCTACCCTCCAAGAAAGACCGGTGGCGACTCCAAATGCATGCACAAGTTGCACATGCCACCACGACCACACTAAGGTCGAAAAGCGATCGACTCTTATCGTCGAATCCTCCTGAAAAATACTCCCGCCGCGATTTGGTATGGGCCTGGGAGGGCTCGCGCCGATCCAAGACCCGTGATCGGTAATCCATTAGCCGCGTCCGCTTCCGGACGGGTCGCGACAGTCGGGAGGTCTTCCATGGGACCGTAATGTTGGGCTTGGTATTGGTCTTCAAGGGGGACCCGCTTTGGAGTCGAGGCCATTGAACAAAAGTTTTCACCATCTGCTCCGGGTTCACAAGTCAAGAACCCTGCAAAATGAGAAAGAAATAGTCTTGCTCGTACTTCTTCGAGCTAAGCTATATGTTAGCCCAAGTGTCTTAGTCAGAGAAGACGGTTTCAGGGTTATGATGTTGGTAGGATTGGGGACCGAAAAAAAAAGCTTGTTTTTGGCCCAGAATTCATGAGGGGCAGGTATGTCTTGAATCCATCAAACACCGCGAAAATCGCACAAACATCGAACAGGTAAGTGGCAGGTATGTCTCTCTATTATCTCACTCTCTCATGTCAAATGAATGTTTCCCCCTTCAAGAAAGAGCATACATGGACAAGCATGGAGATTGGATGTCAAGACTCCTTTTCCTTTAGTTTCTCGAGTCGAGTCGATCAGGACTCAGGTGTCACCTTATCTTTGAGAGAAACCTCTAACGAGATTCCTCTCAAAGAGGGGCAGCTGTTGACACCTAAATTTTGATCAACTTTTTTTATTTATTTATTTTTATTTTATTTTTTTTTGAAAATTCATAGAAAATCCATAAAAAGTTGAAAAATTGAAAAATCAATTTTGGTGACCTTAGCCAAGCTAAAGGAACCATTTTGACCAAAAAAATAATTTTCATAATTTTCATTTTTTTAACATATTTTCGAAAAATACAAAAAAAAAAGAAAAAAAGAAAAAGAAAATCAAAAATAATATTTGAGGTCACAAATAGTCGGTATTTTTTTATTTTCTTTACTTTAGGACCTCATAAAACAGTAAAATTCAAGTTCGATTTCGGGTGTTCTCTGATCACCATAAAATTGAATTTGACAAAAATATTAGTAATAATTAAAAAGGAAAAGGAGAAAAACATCATCATTTAAAAGAAAAAGGGGACATTTGAATAATAATTTAGTTTTTCCTTTTTGTTATTTTTGTTATCTTATTTTTACTTTTATTTATTTTATTAATTTTCTATTATTCTTTCTCTCTCTCTCTCCCCGAGGTATCTCTCCCACGTTTTTTAGGAGCCAACGGACGCTTTCTTGGGGGGCTCTCTCTCTCTCTCGTTATCTCCTCAACCACCTCTTCTCTTCGGTGTTCTTCTTTTCTTCTCTTACCTCTTTCTCTTCTGTTTTTGTGCGAGCGACAACCTCCACCCAAGCCACCAAACTCCTCCTTGCTCTGTCCACCACCATCAGTCGTCCTCACCACCACTCAAGCTCGCGCCGCCGCAAAACCTCCGGAGAACCCCGTGTCAGCTGCTGCCCTGTTTCGGTTCTGTCTGAACCAGTCTACACGAGCGGCTGTGCGGCCCTTTCTGACGCCCCTCAGCCACAACCACTGCTATTACACCGTCCCTCTGGCTTCCCTCGACCTCCTCCGATAGCCTCGCGCCGCCGACAACCTCCACAGAGTCGCCGGAGAGCTTAAAACCGAAGCTCTGTTCCAGCTGCCCTGTTTCCGCCCCCGTTCTGTTCGGGCTGAGTTTCGTCCTTCCACCACCTTCCTCCGCCCACCTCTAACCACAAATGTGATCCTCGTATCCCCACAGATCTTCACCATCAGCCACCCGAAGCTCTGACGCCGTTGAGCCGCGGACAGACCCCCCCCTGAACCGAAGCTGGCCTGCCTCCCCTGTTCTGCCGATGCCCATGTTTTGTATCGTTTTCGCTTCTGTTTGAGGCCACTGACGACTCTTCCGACCGCCATCATCCTCTTCCAACCTCCTCAGACAGCCACCAGCGTCCTCACAGTCGATCACCACCCGTGGCCACCGGAAACAGTCCCTACCTGCTGTCGCTTCCTTCGTTTTGGCCGAGTGTGCTTCGTTTTGATGCTTGGGCCGCATCTGTTGGGCCCATTTCATGGGCTGCCGAATTGGGCTGAGACCCAAGCTGAGTTGGATCGCGTCTATATTAATTGGGCTGTGTTATCGGGCCTAGTGGTTTGAAAAATTGGGCCGTAGTTCATGATATCAAGCCCGTCATCCGTCAGAATTTGGAGTCCATGTCGAAGGATTTTTCGAGGATCATTGCTAATCCCAACTCGCATATTTGACGATGACGCACATGGAGAGGGTGGCACGTTAGGACCGGGCAATTGAAGACTAGTGTCAAAGCAGGTATATTTTGCGTATCCTATATATATCATATTTATTTTTCTAAAATATTGCCTTTATAAATTTGATTTGCATATATTTATTTCAGTCTAGTGGTTAGCGTATTTATCTGGTTGAGTGTTGTCTATTGTCAAAGACATGCTTTTTAATAAATAAAAAAATAAAATAAAATAAAATAAAACGAAAAATCATAAAAAAATTCCCGAAAATCACGAAAATTGCCAAAAAATAGGAAATGGGTCAATTGAGTGACCAAACCTGTTTTTGACTCCGAATTCATTCCGAAATGATGATTTTGTCCTTTTTGGGCAAATTGTCCCCTTTGTCTCAAAATTACGATTTTGCCCCTGATGGGCAAAATCATATCTAAATCATTCCTAAGCCTGATTGATGCTTCTCTAGGCCAATATGGCCTTATTAGGAATGCCATGTGATTTATTTGTACACTTGAATTCATCGATTTGTGTACTTTATTATTGATTGTGATTGCTAGGATAGTCATTCCTATCTGCATGAACTCCTAGATTTAGGACTCGTACCCCACTCACCTGCATGAACTCTTAGCTAGGAAAATCACTCGCGTTAGGTACCGAAAGGGCGTTGGTAATGACACTGACGTAACCAAGTCCCCGAACCCAAAATCTCTGGTTCCGCAGAACTGATCGATCTCTCCCAATCGGTCAGTAAGGTTTCCGGTCTACCCTCCAAGAAAGATCGGTGGCGACTCCAAATGCATGCACAAGTTGCACATGCCACCACGACCATACTAAGGTCGAAAACGATCGACTCTTATCGTCGAATCCCTCAAAAAATACTCCCGCCGCGATTTGGTATGGGCCTGGGAGGGCCCGCGCCGATCCAAAGCCCGCGATCCGCACTTCGGTGCTGGTGGAAAGGCCCGCGATCGGTAATCCATTAGCCGCGTCCGCTTTCGGACGGGTCGCGACAGGAGGGTAGTAGCATATGCATCTCGTCAGTTGAGGCCGCATGAGTTGAACTATCCGACGCACGACCTGGAATTGGTTGCTGTCGTGTTTGCTTTGAAAATCTAGAGACATTACCTGATTGAAGAAAGTTTTCAGGTGCATACCGATCACCAAAGCCTGAAGTATCTGTTCTCTCAGAAGGGGTTGAACATGAGGCAATGCCGATGGATGGAGTTGCTTAAGGATTATGACTGCGAGATCCTGTATCATCCGGGTAAGACGAATAAGGTTGCAGATGCCCTAAGTAGAAAATCAGTGATTGCTCAATTACAAGTCCATGAATGGCGTTTGTTAGAGCAAGTGAGAGACTCCGACTTCAAGTTAGAAGTAAGCCGTTTGTCGAGTCTTGTGGCTACACTAAGGATTGAGCCGGAAGTGCAGGCGAGGATTAAGACCCGGCAGTCGACGGACCCTGTCATTCAAAGGATACTTCAAGAGGACTCAGCTAAGCGAAGAGTCGATTTCCAAGTAGCCGAAGATGGGATACTGAAGTTCAGGGGACGTTTGGTTGTGCTTGTCGATGAAAGTCTAAGAGAGGAGATTTTGTCGAAAGCACATCGTAGAAGTTATAGTATCTATCCTGGGAGTACGAAGATGTATCAGAATCTGAAGCAGCACTACTGGTGGAACGACATGAAAGCGGATATAGCCAAGCATGTGGCTAAGTGTTTGACCTGTCAGCAGGTCAAACCGCAGCATTGTAAACCAGGAAGATTGCTGCAGCCTTTGGAAATTCCAGAATGGAAATGGGAGCATATCACGATGGATTTTGTGATAGGATTGCCAAGAAGTCAGAGATGGCATGATTCAATTTGGGTTGTGACCGATAGACTGACAAAGTCGGCACATTTCATTCCAGTAAGAAAGGACTTCGCCTTGGATAGATATGCGGATTTGTATGTGAGGCACACCGTGAGGTTGCATGGAGTTCCAATGATGATCACATCGAATCGTGATCCCAAGTTCACTGCCACATTCTAGAAAAGTTTGCAGACTGCGTTGGGAACAAAACTGCAGTTCAGTACGGCCGATCATCCGCAGATAGATGGCCAGTCTAAAAGGACTATTCAGACTTTAGAGGACATGTGTTTTGGATTTCAAAGGTAGCTGGGAAGAACAGTTGCATTTGGTGGAATTTTCCTACAATAACAGTTATCAGCAGAGCATTAAGATGGCGCCTTTCAAGGCATTATATGGCAGAGCCTGTAGGACGCCGGTCTGTTGGGATGAAGTTAGTGAAAGGAAGACCACTGGACCTGAGTTAGTGGAGCAGTCGATGGAGGCAGTGAAAGTGATCAGAGATAGGCTGAAGACTGCTTAGAGTCGCCAGAAGAGTTACGTCGATAGAAGGCGCAAACCGTTGGAATTTCAGGTGGGCGATCATGTCTTTTTGAAGGTATCACCTATGAGAGGGACATCTCGTTTTGGCAAGAAAGGAAAACTGAGCCCAAGGTATATCGGGCCATTTGAGATCCTGGAGCAGATTGGAAATCTGGCGTACCGTCTTGCGTTGCCGCCAAGACTTGCTCAAGTGCATAACGTATTTCGCGTATCGATGCTAAGAAAGTATGAGTCGGACCCCGCTCATGTGCTAAGTTATGAGGAGATTGAACTGGATGAACGAGCATCATACGTGGAACGTCCAATCAGGATTGTGGACAGGAAAGAGCTAGTGCTCCGGAACAAGACAATCACATTGGTTAAGATGGTTTGGCAACACCATGGGACTGAAGGTGCTACTTGGGAGAAGGAAGAAGTCATGAAGAGTCGTTATCCTTATTTGTTTGAATAAGTTTTGACTGTACAGTAATTTCGGGGACGAAATTTCCTAAGGTGAGGAGAGTTGTGCCGCCCTGAAAATTTGTCTTTTTGTAAATCAACTGAATTCGATAAAAAGGAATGAAATTGAACTTTAGTCGATATGGAATTAACGAATGAATTTTGGACGATTCCCGAAATTGTCAGTCAATTAGATTAGGCTCCGTAATTCTTAGTCGCCGCGAATTATGATTCAAATCCTCGCAACCAAGCCTAGCCTGTGAAAAGACCAAAAATATCCCTCGTCAGTCGAGCCAAAATTTCGTTCAGTCTCGAATTATTGAATTACCTTCTTACCCCACAATAATTCATGCATAAGAGACAAAAAATTCAAACCCCAAGGTGTAAATAATGCTTTCTGATCTTTCTTTCGGGTTTCCACCAATAAATCTTTTTCCCCCTTTCTCAAAGCATTGAATTCTTTGGCATCAGCTACTTCGATGTAGCCATTCTCCACCAGGTTCCACAAATCATGTTATTTGAATATAATCTTCATCTGGACGGACCAGTTGTTGAAATTCTTTCCGTTCAACTTTGGAAGTTGCAATTGAACAGCGCTCGTGGATGCCATTTCTAGCTTTGAGTTCACGATCCTCGATCGTATGCTCTAGGTTCTCGATCTCCGGCCGTTGGTTTCTATACTCCTCTCCTTGACCACCTAGGCTTTGACGTGTGCCCTACCTGCTGGCTCTGATACCAATTGTAAAGTGCGCAACCATGCTATGATACCAATTGTAGGAACCAAAAGGGTTTGCAGAAGTTTGGTGATTTCAATGCGAGAGAGTTTTCAAATACGCAAATTGGGAGTGGTATTCAAAATAGCCTTTGTTAAGGTTTTTACACAAAAATACAAGTTTTGCTAAGCTTGAAATACAAATTGACAATTCTCTCGCTAACTCTCTACTCTATATGCTTCTATGGCATAACTCTCTGAAAACTCTAAAAGAAAATGAAGTCTTTCTTTGCATGTGAGAAATCTTAAAAAAACAACATTCGAGACTAGGCTATTTATAGAAGAAGTTCAGCCCTTGCACTCCACCGCCAATGATTTTCGCCTTCAAGTGTGAAATTAGAGGCAACTGCCGCTTCGGTGATGCTGCCGCAATTCTAAAGTCCAAGAATAGTCCACTTGCAACTGCTGCAAAGTCCAACTTCACCTTTTGCTTTGACCATTTCATGTTATCCTCTTCACCGCCAATAATGTGAACAAATAGGCTGCCACAAAACTCATCAAATTGGCTTCTTTTTTTGACTTTTCAAAATAAAAAATGTGTCGTATGTTTATATTAGGTGTTGAATTCCAACATCACGGACTTGAGCTTCTTGATTTGATTAAAGAAGATTTGGGGACGTCGCTCCTTCTCAATGGATGACGATTCGTTCGCAAGCAGGAATATGGGGAAGTTGAAGCCCTCAAAGATCGATTTGGCCACGAACGGTTCGATGACAAAGTGCTCGCGGCTTGATGAATCATCGCCGCGTCGAGGTTCCAATTCGCCGTCTCCATCTGGCGAATCATGATTTCGCAAAGTTCTTCACAGATCGCAGAGCTCAATGAAGGACTTGGACGAAGTGGTCAAGCTCAAAGACGAGAATTTGAAGCTGTTGAGTAGAGGTGAGGCCACCCTTCTAGCCGGCGAGAGTGGCCTCGCCAGATCGGACGAAGGTTCGCCACCACTACGCGTCTATAAAGAATCACAGCTGAAATCTGTGGCATCTGATTTTTGCTGGTGAGAAGGTTCTACCTAGTTCGGTGAACATAAAGATATGCAATATGTGCAGAAGACGATGGAAAGAGGTAGAAGATCATGAACAGTGAACTAAAAAAGGAAAGAAGAAAAAAAGAAATAAAATCAAATGACAAAAATATCTTTGCTCAGCTCCTTTTTTGAAATAAAGAGGACACTTCAGATACTTATTTGAAATAATATCCACTTTAGGCCATTATTTGAGAAAATAAATACATTTCAGGCCATTTTTTGGATTTTCCCTAAATTTTATTCAATAAATACCATGATGATCATTATCAAGATCCAAAATAGAATAACTTGTCTAGATTAATTGGGGGAAAATTATCAAAAAAGTCTTAAACCTATTACAATTATGCCAATTCAGTCCAAAACTTTTTCGTACCGATTCAGTCCTAAACTTTTTGTAATTGTGTTAATTAAGTCAATCTGATCAATTTTGGACATGGTTGATGTGGATGTCGGTCAGCAACATAATATTTTAATATTTTATAAAAAAAATTAATTTTTTTCCCTCTTCTTCTTCCTATTAGGCGAAGCCGGCAAGCAGGGGATGCTCGCGGCGACCCTCGCCATCGCTTGTCTCGTCGTGACTGTGCGAGGCTCTAGATCTGGCGAGGTCGAGATGGAAGGAGGACTCAAGGTCAAGCCTGGACTAGATCTGGGCTGGCAACCTAAAGAACTCATGCTTCAGAGCCGAAACAAAGTTGTCAACATGGGTGTCGTTCACTGGTGCTCGTGAAGCAGAGTTGTCAATTCTCTATGGACTTTGCAGAACAAACCCAACCAGAAACTCAAAGCCTCTCTGTATGTGATCGAAGAGCTAAAGCAGAGCAAATGGAAGCAGACCCCTTAGTTCTAGGCTAGCAAGGCTCGACCTTACGTAGCCACGGTGAGGTGAGTCTCTCTCGCTTCGCCAGCTCGCTGGCCATTGCCTCTGACCAAAGGAAGAAGAAGAAGAGGGGAGGAAAAAAAAAGAGAAAAAAGAAAAAGAAAAAGAAAAGAATAACAAAATAAGAAATAAAATATATTAAAATATTATGTCATCGGTTGATGCTGACATTATGCCAGTGCTGGCCGGTCAAAATTGACCGAATGAACCGAATTGACATAATTGCAAAAAGTTTAGAACTGAATTGACACAATTCCAATAGGTTTAGGACTTTTTGGGTAATTCTCCCGATTGATTTTCACTCATTTCTTTATTGCCTTATGTGTATTCTAAAATCTCGTGGCTCGTGCATTCTACCTTTTCTTTAAGGTGTGTTTGTTTCAAGGAAAGTGATTCTCAAGAATTCATTTTCTGGAAAGTGATTTTCTAGAAACTATTTTCTCGGAAAACGATTTGTTTTTCTTTGTTTGGTAATATGTTACCGAAAATATTTTTTGATATTTGGTTCTCATTTGGAAAACGATTTGTTTTCCTTTGTTTGGACTCGGACTCGGCCCCGGCCCCAGTTGTTAGCCTTTGCCTAGGCCCTGGTCGCCGGGTCCGGCCCCGACACCGGTCCCCGACCCTTGTCGCCAGCCCCGGTCCCCGGCCCCAACATCGGCCTCGGTCCCCGTCCCAGGCCCCCACATCAGTCCCCAGTCCCTGGCCACGGCCTCGGCCTGGTCCAAATCCCTTGCCCCAGTCCCCGGTCCCGACACCGACACCGGTCCCGGTCCCCGGCCCCGGCCCTGGTCGCCGACCCCCACCCCGGCTCCGATCCCGGTCACTGGCCCGGGTTTCGGCCCTGATCCTCGGTCCTCGTCCCCTGTCCCGGTCCCGACCTTGATCCTCGGTCCCCGATCTCGGCCCTCGTTGCCGACCCCGACCGCGACCCCAGCCCCGGTGCAGCTCTTGGTCCTCGGTCCCGGTCGCCAACCCCAGCCAGGGTCGTTGGCCTCTGCCCCAAGATCGGCCCCAGCTTCGTTTTCAAAGAAAGTGAGAGACTTAAATTTGGGAAAGTGTTTTCACCTTTTTTTATTTTTGGGAATTCACTTTCCTATTTTAATGAATAAAATCTTTGTTGACTGGAAAGTACTTTTCGTTGACCAAATCATTTTTCGAGAACCAAACGGACGAAAGTCCAGAAAGCACTTTCCCTGAAAATACTTTCTCCAAAACAAACACACCCTTAAGCTCAAAATCCCTTAAAACTTTCGCAATATCTTAAGATTGATACGTAAATTTACATGTATTATTTTCTTCATACTCTTAACATTAATATGATATTTTATAAAAGTAAAACAGTGCCTTGTACCTTGGCTTCGGTACAAAACAAAAAGGTTGGGGAGTTGGGTTGAAAATGGAAGACTCAAAGTCAAAAGCCCCCCCTTTTTTACTATAATGTAATGTGCAAATAAGGGAAAAAAAAACATATCGAACAGCAAAAAATTCTTCACAAAAACATAAAAATTAATACTTTGATGACCTGAGGTCCAACTACTGGTCAAGTTGGAAGACGAAACAATCCACCGACCGAGTGCACAGAAGACAGAACCATCTGTTTTTTTAGCCATCCATTCAGCATCAGGAGATTAAAGGAAGGCCCAGCTTCCATTAGGACCGTGTCATGTAAACTAGAATAAAGCACATTCGTCGTTAGCTATAGCACGTTGCCGATGGGATCAAACTTGTGCGAACTTATCTCGTCCGATGGCGTTTCGAATCTTTCGAAAGAAACCGTCGTGAAATGAAGCCGGTCGCCGAGGAGGGGCGAACCGAGAACATCATCCAAGTAACAATAACAAAGCTCTCGTTGAGAATCAGTGTCCAAGAACAACTGAAGCTGTCAATGGTTAACAAGATTCGATTTTGTGGAACACTGTCCTCGAACAGACCGTCCCCGGAGTAGATGAGATGAGACAGGCATGTGAGCAAACGCTGAATCTTGACGCGTTTGAGAGTAATGGGAATGCAGACAATTCCAAACCAAACTCTGCAAATCCATTCCCAGTCAAAGTCTTCCGCCTTATTTCATTGAGGGAATAATGCATGGGGCAATTTTCTAAAGGGTCGCGCTTTTTTCACTCTTTATTTGACTAAAACACTCCTCAACACAATATTTTGACAATTTTGCCCTTCATGGTCCCACGCATTTGATATTGTTGCTCCTCGTGATTTCTTACTTTTTTTTTCTTGTGGGTCTCGATTTTTCTTCTCCCCCTTTTCTATCTCTTGCAGGCAGTTATCTTCCTTCAATGTTTTTTGTTGTTGTTGTAAAACCTGGTATCCATTGGTGGAGTTGAGAAGGATGTAGAGAGAGAGAGAGTCGCGATGTAACACCACCTCAAAACAAGAGAAGAAAGAAACACCCGAGTTTTTTTTTCCAATTTAATACAAAAAAAATTATTTATAAAATTAGTTACTATTAAAAAATATTTACGATTTTGGGTCTCGTGCGCCGAGGGAAACAGCGGGCGAGACCCGCGCGCTGCTGGGAGCAGCGCGCGAGCATTGCGCGGTGCTAACAGCAGCGCGCAACTCTACGCGCTGCCAAGCCTTGTGCATATGCACAAGGCTTTTTTTTTTATTATTATTTTTCTTGTTTTCTTTTACTTTTTTATTATTTAACTTGTTTTTAATTAATTATTTTTTTCTTGTTTTATTTTAAGTGACCGTAGCCACGATCAAGATCGCCGATTGCCGTCGTGGCCGTCGTGGCCTGTCGCCTCCTTGGCCGATTTTAATTTTTTTTCTCGTCGCTCTGTTGCCACATCGCCTTGCTCGCTCGCTCGATGACGTGCCTCGGCCCCGCAGCCCTATCGCCTCGCTCGTTTCATTCGCTTGCACTGAACTCACAACAATGGCGTCAGCGATCTTGACCGTGGAGCATTTTTTGAACAAAAATATTTTTTTGTGTTTCTGTTCCCGGCTACGATTTTTGAGAAAAAAACGCATTTGGTAAGTAAAAAAAAAATACTTTTTCGTTGGCGATCGGCGGCGATGGAAGCTGGTGGTGGCGGCCGGCAACTGGCGGCGACCGGCGGCAGCGGCGACTGGTGGCGGTAACAGGCGGGTGGTGGCCGCGTCGGTGGCGATAGGTGGTGGTTCCAAAAGTGTTCCGCGGAACACTTTTGTGCCAGGGAACACTTTTGATAAAAAAAAAAATTTGCTTCTGTGTTTTGGAACACTTTTGGAACCACCACCCACACCGCCAACCCGACCACGACCGGCCGGCCGCTTGTCGCAGCTGGTCGCCGCCGGTCGACGCCGCCGCCGCCGCTGTCGGTCGCCGCCGGTCGCCCGTCACCGCCGATCGCCAGCGGAAAAAGTATTTTTTTTTACTTACCAAATACGTTTTTTTCCCAAAAATCATAGCCGAGAACAGAAACACAAAAAAATATTTTTGTTCAAAAAATGCTCCATGGTCAAGATCGCTGACGCCGTTGTTGTGAGTTCAGTTCAAGCGAATGAAACGAGCGAGGCGATAGGGCTGCGGGGCCAAGGCACGTCATCGAGCGAGCGAGCGAGGCGATGTGGCAGCAGAGCGACGAGAAAAAAATTAAAATCGGCCAAGGCGGCTGCCGGCCACGACGGCGACGACGGCGATCGGCGATCTTGATCGTGGCTACGGTCACTTAAAATAAAACAAGAAAAAAATAATTAATTAAAAATAAGTTGAATAATAAAAAAAGTAAAAGAAAACAAGAAAAAAAATAATATAAAAAAGCCTTGTGCATATGCACAAGGTTTGGCAGCGCGCAAGCAAAGTTGCGCGCTGCCTTGTACAGCGCGCAACTCCTTGCGCGCTGCTCCCAGCAGCGCGCGGGTCTCGGGCGCTGTTTCCCCCGGCGCGCGAGACCCAAAATCGTAAATACTTTTTAATAGTAACTAATTTTGTAGATACTTTTTTTTGTATTAAATTGGAAAAAAACCAGAAACACCCTCCCTTGAAGCTCCAATTCAATTACACAAGCTTCTTCACCATATTCAAAGGAAGAAAAAAATTGGAAAACAACCCGGGCTTAAACATCACCTCGAAAAACAGAATGACACATAGATTAAAAAAAATTCTCATCCTTGGTCCTTCGAGAAAGAGAAAATGAAGATTGCACCAAAATCTAATGAAGATGCAGTGCTACATAAGAAGTATTATGACTGCATAGTCTCTCTTTCGGTTCGCTACATAATTTATCAAATGCAATTGTTCTAGCTAGCCCACTATATATTGTTGATTCAAATTGCTTTGATTTCGAAACAAATTCACTGATGTGTTTACCGAACACTACCCATTCACGAATACACAAATGGAAACTTGGACAGCTCCGTCACCATCCTCTTCTTCCTCATCAATCCATGATAAGCTTAGGAAAGCCTTTGCCAATGAGTCCTAAAAGGAGATCTCAAGCATGAAACCTCACCAACTCAGGCTCTTTGTGGCCTTACAACCCTCATGATACCACCCTCTGCATCCTCCTCAACTCCACCCGAGGATATCACAATTCACAAAAGCATGTAAGGAAGATGATTACCTGCAAGAGAGAAGAAGGAAGGAGAGATTAGAAAGTGGGACCCGCAAGAAAAGAAAAAAAAAAGGAACTTAATGCATAGTAGCTCTCCATTGGATGTTGAATGGTGGGACCCATGAAGGGCAAAATGGTCAAAACATCGTGTTGAGGAGTGTTTTAGCCAAAGAATGAGTGAAAAAAGCACGACCATTTTCGAAATTAGAATTAAAAAAAATTACCAAAAAAGCATTAAAAAATAAATATCAAATTAAGTGCCACTTGGTAAATGAGCGCCTAAGCGTCACCCAATCGTCTCGATTGGGCCTCGCTCGGCGGCCCATTTGCCGAGCGGGGCCACCAATTTTTTTTTCGTATTTTTTTGAAAAAATAAAAAAGATAGTTATTATAATTATTTTATTTATAATTATTTATCTTTTGAAGCTTATTTTCATAAGATAATCATCAATCATTAATAAAAAATAATTCGTATTTATGTAATTATTTAAAACTGCAGCGAAAGATTAAACCGCAATAATAAATAAATGAAAAATCACAGCAAAATAGCTAAAAACCGCAGTAAAAGAGTGGAAACGAGTAAATAAAGGGGAAAATTTTGAAAGGGCATATCTCATCGCTCGGTTGTTCGTTTCGGACGAATTTCTTTTTGATTTCGCGTAATTTTTTAGACAAATCCATTGACAAATGCCGTAGCAGGTTTGGCCGGCCTTTTTCCCCAAAAAACGCCTTTTTTCTTGTCAATTTTGCATTTTCTCCCTCAGATGCAACATCTCGATAACGAATGAATCGTCATTTTCCTCTTTCCTCCTTTAGTCTTTCCATACCTGACTCATTATATAATATCTTTTGTAGTGGGAAAAATGGGTCTAGGCAGTTTTTCATGCCCAAATGAATATCACGTCTTTTAATGAGTGTATAAATTAATTAGTCTACAAATGATGTTGATAATTATGTTGTTTGCCCCGTTAGTTGTCGTTCGGGGGAAGTGTTTTGGTGGTTGTGGGTTCCATTCTCAGCGTGTTTCATTTTTAAATTTTTTATTTCTTTTTTTATTTTTTATTTTTCCAAAAAAATACGAAATTAAAAAATAAAAATAAATGGCCCCCGCTCGACGGCCCAATTGCCGAGTGGGATGCGTGGCGGTCCTGCTCGGAAAATGGGCCGCCAAGCGAGGCCCAATCGAGCCGATTAGGTGCCACTCGGCGGCCCATTTGCCTCGATTGGGCCCCGCTCGGCGGGCCATTTGCCGAGCAACACCTAATTTGGTATTTATTTTTTTAATGCTTTTTTGTTAATTTTTTTTTAATTCTAATTTGAAAAATTGCCCTAATGCAAGACCCTACCAGGATGATGCATAAAGTTGCGCTTCTGCGCCACGTTCGGAAGCCATCGATCCTCCTTCCTCGATCTTACAATAAGAAGATGCTGATGATGACAGTTTTGACTCTAGTGTTCATTTCCCACTGGATTACTTTTCTTGCCTAAACCAAGTGCTTATGCACCCTATAATGACTTGCCAGAGCAGAAAACTGCTTCACCGGAAGCCATTCTCGGCCTCTACTTGTCCCGACTTAATACTGAAGCAAGCTCAAGAACCTCTAGTGTTGTTACATATCGAGACTAACGTGCGAAAAATACTGAGGACAGCCCAAATTACCTACCTATGCAAAGGGTGAAGCTCCGTAAAGCCCATGGCATTACCATCCTTGAGTTTTAGCAAAGTTATCTTATTGATGATTCACAATTCAAAAAGTGTCACGAGTCTGAACATAGAAGTCCGAACACAGAAGGTGTTTGCACAGAGTAAAAGCCACAATGCTTAAACACGAAGTCGAAACGACCAGTTGCATAACAACTAACAAGTCATGATGCAGCTTCAGAAGAAATAAAGAAATCTGTTTCACAGCTTAGCAAGTAGTCCGTTCTGGATGGATTTCGCAGCCATCCCATTGTCCTTGAGCTCTGAATCGCATGAGTTTGGTGGCACATCAACCGCCTGTGAGCAATTGAAGAATCCGTGTGGCTGAACCCAGAGGAAAAAAGAAGGAATTACATGAGTTCGAAGCTTTTGCTCTTTGACAGAACAAACACTTATGGCAAAGTCGAAATTGCATGTTAGTTCTATGAAACCATGATCCTCCTACGCAAACAGTTTAGTATGATGGGTAGTAATTTCCATATGATGGGTAATTCAGCAATACCAAAGATTTGTACTCATCAATAAACATAATAACCCAATCATGCCGAGATACCATAATCATCATCTTATCAGTATATTTGAAACAAGAGATTAATGAACGAGTGCTTGCGACAAGAATGTCTGGAAATATGACAGCACAATGTTCATCATACCATGAGCATAAATCCAATGTGATCCACTGGCATGACAGGCCAGTCTTCCAGTCTAGGAATGTGTGTCACGCCAAATACATACCTACAAATGACATCCATAACAGTTAGCACACTAGAAAATCTCATTTCTAATCCATTTTAAAACAACACATTGACAAAGCTCGTCTGTTGTGTTTACTTTTGTTTATTTTCATCTTATAAGAATTAATCAGCGAGAAAAGTCCACCATGATTCTGATTCTGATGTCAAGGGCTCAATCAAGCTAGTAAAAATAGTTCACATCCAAAGAAGCTAAGAACTAACCAGAGAACTATGTCCGTTTCTTCCAGTGATCGATTTTGCTTAACCCATGTAGCCAATCCCTCTCCAACACGTGGATTTTGGTTAGGAAATTCCCCTCCAGGATACATTTCATCGCGCGCATAAGGCGTGACCCAAAGGTTATGCTTTAAGAACGCAGCTCTTCTCAAGAATTTTGCCTCGGAACCAGCTAAAGGTAAGCAATTTGAGCCAGGTAATAGCTTGTATCCCGTAAGCTGCCCCGTCCTATTGACCGTTCTTGTATTTCTGATCTGACTTATGTAAAAGAACATTGTTAAAAGTGTTGAGCCATAACCAAATAGGAGAAACAGAACCAGGCAATAATATTAATATAAGGAGACGCACGCATATATGAGAAGATAACATCTAATACCATCACTAACATGGCTGAACAAAAGAAAACGTTGGCAGCTGTATGTCCATGTGTGCGTGTGTGCGTCTGAGAGAGAGAGAGAGAGAGAGAGAGAGGGAGAGGGAGGGAGGGAGGTCTCACAATCCAGTGTCGCGCAGATAAAGGATTACAGTCTCGCATAGCTTGCATTTCAGACCTGAGGAGCTCCTCCTCAGCATAGAAAGCATTATTATGAACATTCTCTTTACCAGGTTCCTCAACTTTGACATTGACTTCAACAACCTAGAGAAATGCATTTACGATCAAAAGAAGATTTTGCTTCGATATTTTATGCAGAAAATGCAAAGCCGGACATTAATATATTCAGTACACTCCGAACCATCAAAGTACGGTGATACGGTCCAGAATTCCTAAAGAGTGAGGCAGACAATCAACAGAAAGAAGCACCTGATTGAAGGTTTCACCAGGCTTACAATCAACTGCCATGTCCATCCGAGCCACAAAGAAATGTTGATGAACAGGGGCATAGAGCCCAGGTGCAATGGTGGTGCCATATTTTCGAGTTTCTCCAGGCTGCAATGCCCCAAGACTGAGAATACCAGTAAGTTTAACCTCCGCTTCAATTTTCCCATCCTATAACAACAAAGAAAAACACCCTTTGACACCGTGTAATTGAAAATAAAGAAAGTGGCGATCCAAGGAAACAAACACATCAATATCATCTTTTACCAAAAAAAAACACATCAATATCATCACAGCTGTTATAATCTGAGCACTGTAAGTTCTCTGCGGCAACCATAGTATAACTTGCCTGATAGAAGTGCCAGAAAAATCCATACTCATAGTTAGCCACAGTACAAATGAAAGACACTGTTAGCCTTCTGGATCTCCGGACTTCTGCCAAACCCGTTCTCCAGTCTTGATGCTTCCACAGGATCCCATGATCCTCTTCATGCATGCAAACACAATTTTCAATTGTTTCTACACCTCCAGTAAAATTCGTAAAATGTGCGTCAAAGTACTTTATGTAGCCCAAACAGTCGCAACCCTGCAACATTAAACTCAATTTGAGAAAGTCACTTTTACTGCAGCATGGTCCTTCATAGATTCAGCAAAAGAAGTTAATAAATGGGCTTAATATATAAGATAGGATCAAAAGTTTACCTTCTTAAGAGAATGTGCATTTTTCCCAAGACCATCTTCTCCAGCATCAAATGCATTCTTTCTGTAATGAGGATCATTGGGATCTCCATAAGGCACTACCATCTCAACGAAACTTAACCTGTGGGCCACAGGTCTCCGGCCTCGGTTACCATCAACATATGCAACAGAATGTATTACTAAGCCCTCTCTTGGCGTGAATCCAATTCTGAAGTTCCACTAAAAACCATATTACAGTGAACCATTATCAATGTCTCAAATATATATTGCCAAACTGATATTTAGTTTTCATGAAATATTCTTTACCACCTTTTGCCATTGAACAAAGTGGCCATTGACACGAAAGCTTGGGCCTTCCGGCTGAATGATTTGTAAGGGCTTCACGTCACTACGATCAACTCCACCTCTTGTTTCACCAGGAGTGTAATTTCTCAATGGATCAGCTGGTGGCAGGGGAATGAGTCTACGGTCTTCAAACTCAATAACAACCATATTTTGCATATCAACAAGCACATGAATTCCATCCACCGGCCGTGCATAACCATTTTCCATAGGACAGTCACTCTCAGTTCTACAGAAAATAAGTGGTTTAGCAAGTCTGCGGTTCGGCGCATCGGCTTCACTGTGATATCCAGCACACCTGGGCAAAGTCACACAAAGAATATAAATAGGGCAAAAACCATCAAAAGCATTCTCCAAGGATGTATGGGTATTTGCAAGTGAAATATCTGTGAAGAACTGACCAAGGATCCACCATCACAAGATCCATATCCTCAATACCCCTTTTCTTCATTGCCTCCCTAAACGGAGGGAATTCCTTCACAACAGCTTCACATTCCGCATATTCCTCTGCATCCTAGAATTTTCAGTTTTGGAATAGTATAGGTCAAGTACTCATCAAAGGAATTACCAATATTGCATATCTCATACAAGGAGCAAAGAGCACTGGATAATTGGCAGCAAAGCACTTCATTGTTTATTAGCAGATGAGAGTGTATTAACTTTTGTTTTCACCTACTTCAGCGGCAGGTGAGGCAGTCCTCAACATATGTCATGGCAAATAACCTCAGGAAGAATTCCATGCTTGCATTTGCAAGTGACCAACAAATAAACACACTATTACCTTGGGTTGTCAGCCTGATATGGTCAGTCATATTACCATTAAACTGAATTCCAAAGACCTGTTGTACCCTATGAACAATGTTAAATATATCCAATTGATCCAAACTTCAAATCTTCTCTGCCTAAACTATTGTTGCATAGTCAGCATTTGTCTTAGAATGAGACATTCTTAGGAACGGATTAAAGCTTTACCATGGGAGGCTGAACATCTGGAACAACTTTGGATGAAATCACTTTTCCCCTATGATGCCCACCTCGAGTCACCGCATGAACCTCAGACAATTCAACAATCCAAATGCTCGTCTCATTTGATCTCTTGTTGTACACAATGAGTCTTGCTTGCCTCGGAGGAAGCTTGCTAGGTATCACGGGTCCGCCTTTTGTTCTGGGAAGCAATGATGGCTGAAAAGGAGGGAAGAAGTATGCATCCGCCAGGGCAACAACCTGCTTATCCGGTTCCAGCAAAACCACCTCGACAAACCGCATGCTGTCTCGCACCTGAAAATAGATATATGGATCAGCATCTTTCTTCCACGAGAAAACACGGGCAAAGGATCAAACATCAAGACAAACTTCTAGCTAAATGATTGAAGGTGTAAACTAAGTACCTCTGGTGTTGGGCCCGCAGCCCTGACAGTGGCCACTGCCACCGAGATCTCGGCAGCGGATAAAGGATCCAATGGGTGACTGGTCTGAGTCTTCACCATGACTGGGTTTCCTATCCAAGCCAAGCAAACACATCTGATTACTACTAAAGCTGAACCCTCCACACAGGTTCTGAGCTTAGCAGGATGGAATGATCCCAGATAAATATATGTTCAACAATAGGATAGATCAGACAGAACAGAAAATGAACACCCTTAGTCACCCGCATTAGATGACTTTTTGTGTTCTAAAGATAAAACCTGGAAAACGAATTACCTAAACGAGAAAACCTCAGGATCTTGGTGTCAAGAAATTCATTTCTAATTTAAACAAAAAAGAAAAAAAATTAAAAGAAGCGGACTAGAATAGTTCAACATTTGGGACCCGGAAGTCAGAGTTTGCTCGATGGGTGATGCTCAATTAATCGTCTCAATCAGGATGCCATATTGTCACAAGTACTATAAGACGGAGAAGAACACGGATACACAAAAAAGCAACCTTTACCAAACTTCCTTTTCCACAACCCAATCATTGATCAGAGATAAAGCCAAAGCATTATCACCACCGTATATACCCAATTAAATTCGTACATACCTGCACATACACCTACACGTAGCTCAGAGAAAAAGAAAAAAGAAAACCACGTGAGCGAACCTTTGTTAGCCGGAGTTTTTGCAGGCGAATCGGGGAGAGGCTCCACGGGACGGACCAAGGCAGCACCACCGACGGAGGAAGCTCTCTTACTGGTCAGATCCTCGGCCAGATCGCCCGCGGGAACGGCCCAGTCGTGGACCAGCACTTCTTCGCCGGCCTTCCGGAGCACGGACGCTGCGACCGGCGGGGGCGACGGTTCTGCACTCCCGACGCAGCAAGGCGCCGCCTTTTCCTGAGTTGTGGCCATTGCAATGGGTTCGCTACCTCACCGTATCCACCGCAGTACTTATCGCAGTAGTACTCTGCTGACATACAGCAATGCCTCCGATCAGACCACACACTCAGTCAGCGCGCCCACAGACACACACACACCCACACCCACGCAAGAACCCACGATAGCTCCCTCTTCTTTCCCTTCTTCCCCTTTCACATTCCCCTGGAAAATGATCGCCTCGAGAGAAAGGGGGAAGGTGGGCCTCCGTGATGAAATCTGTAGAAATGGGTGGTTCTCTAAGCTGGGACGGATCGGGCGTGCAGGAGGGCGAATTTATAGAAAGTGGTGGGTGAGTTCTCGTCTCTGTCGATTCAAAAGAAGAAGACAAAGGGAGGTGTGCGGGATGATAGGCGGAGCCAATTGTCAGAGACGCAAGTGTGGCGATCAAAAATGGGAAAAGAAGGAGGGTGAAAATGAAAAAAAAGGAACAGCCTTTCTTGAAGTCAAGACTCGGACAGTAGTTTCTCTCGTACCGGTCACAGGACTTATGTCCGATGACGAGGGATTAGTCGACTTCCATTCGTCCTAATCCTTTCGTTTGATTTCTTCTTTCGACAGTGTTGGCTATGAGTCATCCAAATAAATTCCCGGACTATTCGTTCGCCCTCGCCAATTTTTTTTTTTTGGCGGAAACCTAAAATATTATTCAAACTTTAAAATTCGTGTTAGAATTTTATTGTGAGATTATCATGTATTTTGGGTATAGAAAAAGTTAAAATTTTCCTAAACCTACTGCACTTTTATGAATTTGATAGCAAATCTTTTAATTTTGCCAAATGAGTCATAATTTTTTTTTTTTCATGTTTTTTCCCAATTGAGACATCCAGTCAATTTTGATGGAACATCACTGAAGTAGACGCTAGCTATCGTATGTTGCATTGTTAGCACTGACGTTGACAACTTTTAATGGTATTCTAATATATTTTTTAATTTTCTTTTCTTTGAGTTTTAATTAGATTACAAAAAAAATTAATTTTTGTTTAAAAAAATTGAACAAAAAAAGGCTAGGCAGGACCGGTGGAAGCGGACGGTCCTGGGTGAGGCCTCACGCCCCAAGCCAGGGCCAGAACCTTGCCAGGCCCAAGTAAGGGCATCCAGATCTGGGCTATGGTCATCGCCCTAGGAGGGGACCGATTTGGTTTAGAACTTTTCAAATAATTTTTTCAAAAGTAACAATATATTCAAAATATTGTAGGGGTAAACAATTGGCCCGGTTCACAATGGGGTCGATCCAGTTACCAGTTCTAAAATTCAAGTTCGGTTGCCGATATTTGGAACAGGACGCACTATTCCTGCAAAATCTTAAGAAACAAATGCCAAGCATTTGAAAATGATTAAGTGGAAGTGAAAAATGAAAAATACAGCGAAAAAACACCAACATTGTACTCTCGCGAATTGCCTTTGTTTTTTGTTTTGTGTTTTTGTTTATAGAGGTGAGCAAGACGAACTAATTGGATCGAAAATCGCCCGGACCTTTAATTGGGGTAGACGTCAATATCATCGCAGGGGACACATAGTTGCTACGATGCGGACGAAGGATGTAATTTTAGGAGTTAGAAAAGGACATGAATCGTATACGCATCATCGTCCATAAACCTTTAGCCTCACATCAGAAGACAGAAACACTTCCACATGAATTCCAACGTCAAACTTTGGCCTTTTCGATGAAGAATGCAAGAAAGGGAAATGTCCATACGCTCTTGAGCAATCGAGTCTTGAAGTTATTGCGTGTGCGAGATTGACCATGTACAAATGTCGGGTCGGGTCGGGTCGGGTCTCGTGGATGCTTCGTAGAAATTGATGCTGAATGTGGAGAGAGAGAGAGAGAGAGTATTGGGCAACTCCTATCAAAAAAATTAAGTGTCGCGTCAACGAAGATGTGCTGTCTATTTCAGGCCAATTTCACTTCGCAAAGCTGGGGAGACCCGCAGAAATTCACAGCCATGACAAGACGGTCGGACTTTCAGGACTTTGCATTGGCGATTTCCACATCCATCGCCATCAACTGTGAATTAATGGGTGGTACCGGGTTGCTCCGTCTGATCCGGGAAATTCTGCAGAAAATTTCGAGAAGGCGACACTTCCCCTAGGAACACCTTTCTTTCGCTAAAGTCGCTCTCTGATCGTGTGGCTCAGTTGCGCTCGCACAGCTTTAAAACGTGTGGGTTGAGTTAGAGAGAAAAACTTACCAAAAGAAGTCTAAAATTTATTATGTTTATGCCAATTCAATTCTAAACCATTCAATTTAGCCGATGTAGCCATAAATCTTTTGAAGATTCGCCTATTGAATCATTTCGGCTAGTTTTGGAAGGAAATTGTTGACGTGGACAGCCGGCGCTGACGTGAATAATTTTTTTAAAAAATTCATGAATATTAAGATAATTTATGTTATTTTTTGTTTCTCTTTATTTCTTTTTTACCCTACAAATTTTGGCGAGGGTGCCCAGCCCTCACATCACGGCCAGCGAGAGTCAGCCAGCCCTTGTCGAGCTTAGACGGAAAAAAAAAAAGGAAGAGAAAGAAAGAAAAAGAAAAAAAAACAAAACAAAAGAAGAAAAAAAATTATGCAAATATCAAGTTTTTTAAAGTATTATAAAATTTTTTCATGTTAGTACTTGTCGTGCCACTTATGACAGTTGGCTTCTACGTTAGCAATATCCGGTCAAAAATGGCCTAAAAGGACTAAATTGACAAATTATCAAAAAATTTAGAATTAAATTGGCCAAATTAAAAGAGTCAAAACTGAATTGGCAAAAAAAGCTTAAGTTTATGATTTTTTTGTATTAATTCCCCATAGTTAGAGATCGCGCCCAAAACTTATATTATATGAAGATTTTATCATGTAATCCTTTCGGTGAAGTTTGGTCATTATTGCTGATGTGACGGTTCAATCAGCATCTATCATTCTATGTGGATGGCCAACGCTGATGTGGACGATAGTTTTTCTGAGTTTTTACTCCCATTTCTTCCTTCATCGATAGTTGGGGCCTCGGAGATGGCCGATGGAGGTCCACATAAGCGATCTATGGTCAAAATTGGTTGGAGGGACTACATTGGCAATTGTCAAAATGTTTATGACTAAATGAGCCATATTGAAAAGTTTAGGACCAAATTGGCCACCGTACAATATGTTTAGGGCTTTTTGGCCAATTATCTCTATGAATTATATCATGTTGTCCATCTCCCCTCCAATTAATTAGTTTAGTTTGGCAATCAACAGATATCGTATTAATTCACTCGTCTTATCAATGAACGGATCATCTGCCCTCATTGATTGAGGGCAGACGTGCCTTGTCAAATCAGGGCCATCCATTCAATCAACAGACGACCCTGATTTGAGGGCCTTTTATTTATTTAAAACAAAAAAAACCCTCAAATCAGGGTCGTCCGTTGATTGAACGGACGGCCCTGATTTGACAGGGCAGGCCTGCCCTCATTGATTGAGGGCAGACGATCCGGATTCATCTTTATCACCGTGGAAGCAGGACTTGACCCCAAGGCATTGCCATTTCAGCATCTCCCCATTCAATGATAAGCAGCATATCGAATCGAGATGGGGCTTGGAAACCCTAGCTAGTTGTCCGCTTCCTCGCAAGTCCACATCGCCGAAACGACGGTGGAGGTGGAGCCATGCAACGCGATGCATGCACGGGTGGTGCGACTTGATTATTTCCTTGTAGAGACAAAACCAAAACAAATCCCAAGTCACCCGGTCAATTTACATTGCACTTCCAACAAGATGAGAACAGACCCCCCAGCGCACTCTTCGTTGTAGGCTTGATCGGTTCGGAATTTCACGTGTCGATTGCATCCAAAACTAGTGAAAACGACACGGTACCGATCCTTCTCGTGTCTCTCGATACTGTTCCTTTAAACTTGTTAGACGTGTCCTTTAGCGTGAGGGCACGGACAGGCGATCCTTCGAGAGGACTGAAATACAACTAGATGTGTTAAATGAGTGAATCGGGTCGGGTTTGAGTCGGATCAAATACGGTCCAACCCATTTAACCCTTTTTTATCCATATTTTATGACATATATTCGACCTGACATGATCCATTTTGATCCGTATTACCAAAACACACTGAAAAACCTATACAACTCATTTAATCCATTTTAAGCTCTTCACATATTTATGTTACCAGATAAAAACTTCACATAAAAAAAACTAAACAATAAAAAAATTAGTAAATAAAATAAAAATGATATTACTTAAAACACTTTTTTCATGCAATACAAATCTGAAACTTTTTTTTTCACTTTTTAAAATTTTTTATTTTAAGAAATTTATCTACATGGCGGGCGGTGGCATCAGGTAACCTCATAATCAGTGGCGAGAGGAAGTAACCGAAGGACAGAGAAGCGAAGTGCGGCGGTGAGGAGGAGGAGAAGTGGCACCGGATGGAGTGTTTTCCGGGGCAAGTTTTCGAGGCAGTTCCGGCTGCCTCGGAACGCAAAGAGGGAGGAGATCAAGGCGTGCACGGAGGACAGGGTGCTCACCGGCGTCGTGGCCCAAGGCGGAGGACAAGAAGGCCGAGGCCAAAAGAGGGTCGAGATCCACTGATGAGGAGAGATCCGAGTGTAGTGGCTGCTCTCGCGTCCGTCCGCGTGCGTTTGGAAATTGTTCTTGAATCTCTGTTTCTTTCTTCCTGTCGTGTCTTGGTAAAAACCTTTGTGGACCAAATTGATGCATGTCAGCTTATATATATATATTGGTAAAGAGCTTATCAATAAGTTTGCTTTTTTTTTTTTGGGTAAGGTAAACTTATCAATAAGTTTGTTGATCTCTTCTTTCTGCAATAATTTGTGTAGTGGTGTTATTCGGCTTTCTAAATCTTCCACTAGGGTGTCAATGGGCCGGGCCGGGTCTCGGCCCGGCCCGAGCCGGCCCGAATTGAGCAGTACCATGCTCGGGCCGGCCCGAACCGGGCCGGATTTGGGTCGAAAATATTTTTTTCTTTCCTTTTTTTAAATTTTTTTGAATTAAAATTAATTAACAAATCATCAAATGAAAAAATATAAAAATAAATATAAAAATAAATTTAATTTAAAAGAAAAAAATAGGTATTTACAAAAGTTTGGCGTCGGGCCAACCCGGCCCGAGTACTAGACCCGGCCCAAAAAGGCCCGAAAATGCAGAAAAATTTCGGGCCGGGCCGGGCCGGCCCGTTCGGCGCGGGCCAAATTGATAGCCTATCTTCCACTACTTTCCTTAAAATTAAATTTTATAAAATCGGTGCACTAAGTAATTTATCTGCATGGCGGGTGGTGGCGGCGAGTGGTGGTCGGCGGCCCGTGACCTAACCCAAGTACAAGGATGAATTAATTAACGTTTTGATGGGTCGAAAATGGGTTTTATGTGTAACCTATATCTGACTCATCAGATTTTACTTTAATTTTTTGGACTCATTTTTACTTGGCCCTCTAAAAGCTAACGACCTATATAGGACCAATTTATTCAAAATATGGGTCAAATATGAGTCATGAACCGGTATTGACAGCTCCAAATACAATTATATCCGGATCAATTCTTCGCGACAGCATGAGTCAACATTTGTTTGTGTTAGGGAAAGGGAAAAATGTCACAGATTATCAGAGTTGGCTGATGTCTCTATCCTCGAAGTTTAGCAACTTGCAGGTGCTACGGCCATGCACAGAGATTGCGGCTCTCTTTGGGTGCGCATGAAAACACTTTTGCTTTTTCATTTCCCTGCCAGATCGACTTTTGGCAGAGAAATTCGTTTGGTAAAATCATATTTGAAGCAGAAATACCTTTAGTAAAAAAATTAACTTATGGTGGGATTTTCTACTCCTGGCAAGATTTTTGGCCAACTTCGAGAAGTAATTTTTTTTTCTTCTCTAGCTCCAGAAGTCATTCTCGCGGTCGCCGACCGCCGCTGCCGGTTGTTGGCCGCCAGCCGCCGGTCACGGGCCGTCAATCGTCGGCTGCCGGCCACCGGTCACCGCCGTCGCCGCCACTCTCAAACATTTTTTAAATAATGTTTCGAACATTGTCTTTTTTAATTGTTATCAAACGAATTTCTCTGATCAGAAATCAATCTTGTCGAGAAGTAGAAAAATCAACTTCTGCTTTTCAAGAGAAGTTGAAAAATCAACTTCTTGCCAGAAATTGACTTCCCTGCCATAAGTGTTTTCATGTGCACCCTTTGCTGTTGGAATCTTACCCAAGTTGACCGATTAGGCTGATCTCGGTACTGTCAACACCAGTTTTAATAGAAATTTCCTCAGGATTTGTTTATCATCTGGACTGTGGGGAACAATCTAGCAGATCGATGCTGGGTATCTTTGACTTTGAAAATGGCGCCCGAATCAAGGCAGGTGACTTGACGCATCCCGACTGCCCAAAATCCTGCGCCCCTATATCAAGGGGGGGAGTGGGCAGCCGAGATTCTCTGAATCCGGATCCTTGAAAATGACTCTTATCCAAGTAATGCCTTGGTCCCAATGTGATGAGAAAATTATAAAAACAAAATAAAAAAAAATCAACATATTACGCTAATGTTAATTTAGTTATAAATCTTTTAATTGTACCAATTAAATCCTAAATATTTTGTATATTCTGCCAATTGAGTTCGTCCGGCCAATAAAAAATTTATTGACTGCCCTCGCCAGTCATAATAAAAAGAAAGAAAAGAAAAGAAAAGAAGAAAAAGAGAATAAAAGGATTCAAAATGGTTTTACACATTTGAAAAAAAAAATTATCCACGTCAGCGCCGCCCGTGCCACGTGGGGCGGTCGACGTCAGCTTTGTCAATTTCTAGTCAAAATTGATCGAATAGACTTAATTGACAAAATATGAAAAGGTTTAGGACTTAGTTATCATAGTTAGAAAGGTTCATGACTGAATTGAACAAAAATGCAATAGGTTTTAATTTTTTTTTTGGGTAATTTCCCCCACATATGATATAGCTGAGTCACAAGAGGAAGTTAAGCTTGAGAAGGCAAGTTGGACATAGTATTGGTATACATGGATGATGTTATCATTACTGGAGATGCCGGCCAGGAAATTCGACGGACAAAAGGAAAATCTATCAGCAATACACGAAGTCAATGATTCGAGAGTTAACTAAATCGTTGTTACTCATTCTGAGTTAATCTACGTGCCAGACTTGTTTGCGGGCAAATGCTACTGGCTGGTAAGATTCTACAACTCCATAAACACACGCAGGCTAAGCTGGCCTAAACAGAGACAAAAAGCCAATAATACACAACTATAACGAGGCTTCTTTCGTTTGGGTCGGAAATGGACTGGTCATTTGCATCTTGTCGATGTAGGCCTTCAAGTGGCCCAGACATAACGAGGAGGTTCATCAGTTCAACCAAAACTTCATTCTGGCTTTTTCATGTGGTTGTTCCTTAAAGCCACCCCCACAAAACCCGACAGACGAGTAGTAAAAGCAAGCGTTCTGGCCCAATAAGTGTCGGGGGTCACATCTCTACACGGGGGTCGGTCGGGAGTTGACTTTTCAATTGCGATTGCTGCCTGAACGCTGTTTCTTCCTACGAGAAGAGATTGTCCGGTGCGTTCTTCCTTTCTCTCGCGTTTGATGTGGATTCGGGCCGATGGGGCACTCATTCTCATCGTCTTAGAAACGGCCCTATACGTCCCCAACGAGCCACGAAAATGCACAACCTCCCGATCTTACACAAGCCGTGTTTGTCATCACCTAATCAAATGATTGGATGATGACGTCAATAAGCACTAAAGTTCGCTCATCTCGATTCCTTTCCCTTCGTCGAGTAGTTGCTGGCTTGATCCAGTAACCAACACTAGAAAAGCTACCAAATGAAAATGAAGTCCAGCTGATCACATCTCGTTTCTCCAACTCGTCATGATCAGGCAGAGAAAAAGAGAGAGGGAATCGGTCGATTGAGAAACGGAAGAGGAGGAAGAGAACAAAAAACAAAAACAAAAAAACAAGGAAAATTCCATTTAAGGACTCCAAGTCATCTTAATTTCTCAAATAAAGTCCTCAAGTGAACCTTGTTTCAAATAAGAGCATGATGTGCCCTTTTTTTTTTTTCAAACAAGGGTCTGAAGTGAACATTATTTCAAAACATTTAGATCTTTTTATATATTTTATTTTTTTATTTTTTATTAATTTTTTTTTTCTGTTTCTTTAAAATTTAACAAACAAATTTTAAAAAATATATAGAGGTCCTCCTGCCTCTGGCCACCGCCCCACCGCCGGGTGGGGTGGCGACGAAGGCCGGCAGGGCCGCCGGCGCCTCAGCGAGGGCCAGCTGGCCCTCACCACAAGAAGGAGAGGGTCAAGCCCTCTCCCAGATTTGGGCAGTGACCCTTGTCCTGGTCAAGGCGAGGCCCGTCGACCCCCCACCAGTAGTGGGTCGGCTGCCATAGGCGGGAGGGGCAGCCCTCCCACTGGTGTGGCTTTTTTTTTCCATTTTTAAAAACCAGAAAAAGGGAAAATAAAGAAAAAAATAAATAAATAATCAAAAAGCAAAATGATGAAAATGCCTTTTAGGCTAGATCATTTTTTTTAAGCATTTCAGGCCTTTATTTGAAATATATTATGTCACTTTTGGTCCTTATTTAAAATAAAGTTTATTTGGAGTTTTTATTTGAAAAAAATGAGAGGACTTCGAGCATTTTTTTTTTTGGGGGAATTTATTTATATATAAAAAAAAAACAATGGTCCGACAATAAATTGGACATGAACGATAAACAAAAAGCAGCTCATGGGCAGCAGAAGAGAGAACATCACTGCCCCTTGTCACAGTCAGATCGGGCAGTAGTCTTCGATAGGATCTCCAAAAGCGACACGCTCAGTGTTGAAGCATAGCTGAACTCTCTCCCCTGACGTTTGCCATGACTCTTCTGTCTAAAATTAGAATCCTCGTCAGCTACCATTCTAGGGGAAGTACAAAGTTGGCAGTCTGAGCAGCAGCTGAGTTGACTGTTAGTTTTGAATCCAAAAGTACGTCAGTCTCATTAACCAGACCAGAGAGGTTCCGAGAAAAGGACAAGGCGCTAACATCCAAATGAAGTTTCCCTGGGTTTTGTCTACATTTGGATGAGCATCATCAATGCACACTCCACCCGGGAATCGCAGGTGGACGCCGCTAGAAAAATCTCGTGGCGTTCTAATCATAGGGATTGATCAGTGCGTAATGCTTTCGCTTGTCCTCTTGCCCTAGCCCTCTGCGGATTTAACTGCACTCTTTGTTGTCTTGTTGCCCTTGAGCGGCGCGGGGAAAGGGAGGCTCTCTCGGATTGCCATGATCATCTCTATCTCATTCCTCTTCACCATTCTCAATTCTTCTCAAACCGAACCATCTTTGAATCTGGTAAAGAATCTCAATCGGCGGCAGTATAATATAATTATGCATGCACTGTTCTCGTTCTTATCTTATCATGCCTTGTCCGTTCAAGGGTTTTGGCAATCCGACGTCATCATGACTTGTTTAAATTACCGACCGTGACTCGTGACCTTTCGCGCAATAAATTAAAAGCCTTTTTCGCTTCTGCGCGACTTTTTTTGCAGTCGCACGGACCGAGCAGCCATCGAATCCGGATCCCCTGTCTTAAAGGCAGGGGATCCTTAGAATCCCAGTCGCCCATTTCCCCCCTTTTATAGGGGAGAAAGGTTTTGGGCAGTTGGGATGCGTCAGGTCACCTGCTTTTAAGGCAGGTGATCCTGACGCGCAACCATCACCTTTGAACACAGCAAATCATTGAAACATGAGAATTCAAAATTCTTTCTTTCCTCTTTTCCTTACCTTTTTTTCAATATATATATGTGTGTGTGTGTGTGATTTTTCGCAGGACCATCAGCAATGATTGACGTATTTTATTCGGGAAAATTGTCAAAAAAGTCCTAAACCTATTACACTTTTGTCAATTCAGTCCTAAACCTTTTAATTTTGTCAATTTAGTCCTAAACTTTTTACATTTGTGCCAATTCAGTCCTAAACCATTTTTTTGCACCGATTCAGTCCTAAACCTTTTGAATTTATGCGAATAAAGTCCATACGGCCAATGTTGACCGGCCGGCGCTGACGTGGACGTCGCCGGCGATGACGAGGCATTTTTAAATAATATTTAATTAATTTTTTTCATTTTTTATTTTTTTCTATTTTCCTTTTTTCTTTCTTTTTTTACTTTCTACTGTTCATATTCTCCTTGGGCGCAGTCTCCTTCCTCGCACAGACCTCAGAAGAACGGCGGCGTCGGTGGCCCGGGAGGCCAAGCCACCCCTGGCCGGGCGAGGCCGAGCCTCGCCCTGCGATGGCGACGGCGGGCAACGGCGGAGCGGGCCCGTCGTCTTCGAGGCGGCGTCAAATCTGGACGGAATTGAATGGAGACCGGTGGCAACACAGTCGATCGGGGAGGAGCGAGAGAAGAAGGCGAAGAATAGGTGTGGCGACGTCTTCGAGGCCCGCTCCGCCGTTACCTGCTGAGCACATCCTCCGCGTGCGGCGACCAATCGTACAAGGTCCAGTGCGACGCGGGCGGGACCCCCCTCTTCGAAACCCTCAACAACTCGTACCCAATCACCTCCGTTGACCCGGAGAGCCAGCGGCTCGTGATCGAGCCTGCGAGCTCGTGATCGAGCCTGCGAGCCTGCTCGCAAACACCCGCCGTCGCCACACCTATTCTTCGCCTTCTTCTCTCACTCCTCCCCGATCGAGTGTGTTGCCGCCGGTCTCCGTTCAATTCCGTCCAGATTCGACGTCGCCTCGAAGATGATGGGCCCGCTCCGCCTTTGCCCGTCGTCGCCATCGCAGGGCGAGGGCGAGGTCGAGCCTCGCCCGGCTAGGGGTGGCTCGGCCTCGCGGGCCACCGACGCCGCCGTCCCTAGGTGGCTCGGCCTCGCCCAGCGACGGCGGCGCCGGTGGCCCTCAGTCTTCTGAGGTCTGTACGAGGAAGGAGACGGCGCCTAAGGAGAAGATGAACAGTAGAGAGTAAAAAAAGAAAGAAAAAAAGGAAAATAGAAAAAAATAAAAAAATGAAAAAAATTAATTAAATATTATTTAAAAATACATCGTCATCGCCGGCGACGTCCACGTCAGCGCCGGCCGATCAACATTGGCCGGGTGGACTTTATTCGCGTAAATACAAAAGGTTTAGGACTGAATCAGCACAAAAAAAAGGTTTAGGACTGAATTGGCACAAATGCAAAAGATTTAGGACTGAATTGACAAAATTAAAAGGTTTAGGACTGAATTGGCAAAAGTGTAATAGGTTTAGGACTTTTTTGACAATTTTCCCTATTTTATCTCTCAGGTTGAGGAAGATGGACCGTGGCTTCATCTAGCTGTATCGTTGCGTTTGGCTCGTGTTGATTTCCATCCTCGGGTTTTGTTCTCGTCTTGAAAGCTTGTACATTGCTTTTTATCCGTCACCATTGCTCATAGTGTAGTTGGGTTCCAGTTGCGCATTGACGTACCGGTGGAGATTTGAGCGGCTCTAGGGGCATTTTCTTGCCATGGTTGCTACAGCAATACTCTCTCAAACCTTCATTCTTCGCCCACTTGAATAGGAGTTTGCCACATATCGACACAAGAGGTTAAATATATCGGCCGTCCCTTGAACTTTTAGTATCACCCCGAAGATCATTAGCCAACAAATATCTCCCGGAATCTACATTAATTTACGATGGCACGTAAAATTCGACAGACGGGGCGGAACTGAACTCTGATACCATTCTATATTAATCTCACCCAAAAACCTAAATTGATAGGTGAGACTCCCCGTAATCAGAGCGACGTCGGATGCTTTGACATGAAATTCCAAATCAACGAACACGATTATCTTGATGGTTTTTTTTCCCCATAGAGAGTTAGTGCGCTACTATTGGTTATTTCTCCTTTTCCACACGTACATTGGTGGGGAACCTGATTCTTCCCAGCAACAATCTGCATTATGTCATAAAATCAATAGCCTATATTGAGTATCTCGGAATCATGTACCCTTTACTCGTATGGAACAGCACACTCGAGATTACTTTGACAAAGTCAATTACTCGAAAAATAAATGCAATGTTCCGCAACTTTTTCGGATCGAAAGTTGGCGGTCTCATCCTTTCCGTTTGGTTAGACTAGTTATCTAGCAAATTGCAATCGCGGACTATATCTTAATCATAGTAGCGCTTTGGCTGGTACCTGATTATATCTTAATCATGATAGGTCCCGGCAAAAAGTGAGTTTATGCCAAATTGGACATTCGTTCACTCGGCTGTCTTCTTCCTTTTGTTGTCTTGATTGTGTAACGGAGCATAGGGGCGATTTAGTGGCATCTTTTGTACCGTCTAATTATTCTCCCTTTTATTTTATGTATTATTTTATTTTTCAATAAATAATTTATGCCTAACTATTCTCGACGATTAAGCTATTTATTTATTTATTTATCGATATTTGCAATCTGGCCCATTGTCCGATGCACGTTTGTATCTGTGTGGATTCTTGCATGCATGGAACATGAATTTGGCGGCACCCGCGTCTATGAGCTTCTTAAGTGTTGACCTTTGGAGCATATCGACAAACGATGCATCGATGCACCCAAATATCATCTTCTAGAAGATGATCCGAATCTCTAGCAAAGAGAGGAGGACACCTAACTTTCTTTGGAATTGAGATATCGCATGTCCTAAATCGTTCAATGAAATCTCTCTCATTATGACCGATTTATTCTGTACCTAACTTTTGAAAAATCCTATACATACTTAACTTACAAAAAAAAAATAATCTCTCTCATTATTATTGTTTTTGTGAGCACTTGGCTCCCTAAATTATATTAATTTCTTGTTCGAGTTGGTCTTTCCATCCGACAATATATAAACGGGAATACTGACTTGCCTATTAAATGCTACCTACCTGTCACCTTACATGGTATCCTGCGGGGCAACTAGAATAAAAATATTGAGCAGGGGATAGCCGGAGAGTACGTAGCTTCCGTTGAGGCCGATGTCGCAGCCACCCGCACACCAGTGAAGGGCCGGCGTCCTAATCCGGATTCAGGCCAAGCCATCATAGCCCTCGACGGCACCTCCGCTATTGAAAAAGGGGGGGGGGGGGGGGTAACAACGTGGAGAGTGTGCGTGCGCATCGAGTAAAACACGTGTACGGCTCTCGCCAGCCTTGCCACTTGTCAGCAACGTTTGCCATGACCTCACTAGTCACTACTATCGCTACTCTGGCGACAGGGGTCGCGGCCTCGCCGAGATCACTAAGGTGAGGTTCTGGTGGCCTTGGCAGCCGCCTGCATGTTGAGGAAGATCCATTTAATTAGCTGGTTCGGACTCCTTAGCGAAAAACAAAAGGAGTAAATTTTATGGATCCCCCCCCCAAAACCAAACCAATTCTTTGACGTTTTTATGCTGTGACCCCTCTACTAGATTCCAATTCGGTGAAAATAGCCCGTTACTTTTACAAATTCATTGAGGGCACCCTCAGACATACAATTTTCAAGTCACACACATTTCAGAACATCATCTCGTGGTCTGTGTTCTTTTGATTGTATCTTCAACGTATCCGTCATGGAGGCAAAGATGCCAAGTTAGATTTTTCCGTCTGAAAACGAACCCCCCTGGTCCAACGAAAATTGTAGCTGACATCTCCATTTTTGACTTCTGATCCTTGTAATAAGCTCCAAGTTAGGTTAATAACTTCTCGGGGCTTATTTGTCGGAGACCAGCATCAATTTCCTGAAGTCTAAATCGGCTCCCGAGTAAAGCTAATGTGGACCTCAGAGCTGGTGGTCCAATGATGTTGCGTCTACAGTGAGGATGCCTGCGATCTCGATGTGAAAAAAAAAGAAAAAGAAAAAGAGAATACGTTTCTCTTGCCAATTTCGCGAAACAGACGATTAAGGCCTAGCTTCCGATGTCAACACCTTCCATTCTTCTTCGCCTTCGGTAAACAACGGACAACACAATAGTCGTTAAACATTAGCCTTTCTAGCTTTCGATGGATGCGCGAGCGGGACTCTACCCCTCCTCGAGCCGACCTAGTTGTATCGCATGAACAATGAGCGGTTCTAAGTTCCGGGTAGGTTCCACCTGGAACCTACACGCTGGTATAGGTTCATCATTTTTCGGAACCTAGAACCTACCCCGTGTATCCTGGAACCTAGAACCTACCTTGCCACAAGTTCTGGATCTGGTTCCAGGGTAGCCTAGAACCTGTCGAGCCGTGAGAAAAGATTTTTTTTTTTTTGAATATGCAAGCTCAAATGTGAACCTGAATGCTAAAGAACTTCATGCAGGTGTTAAATAAAGAAATAACACCAAGTTCAACTCCTTCAATTTTACAAGGAAAAGGATCTTGATGTGGAATGTCCGATCACATCAAGTGACATCCCCGTTCTATATAAACACCATATAAATGAGGCACTTCACTAATTAGATATCCAAGATATTGACAAAGGACGTGTTTTCCTTGTCCTCATAAGCACTGCCCCTTAGCATAATCAAATTCACGATGGAGACAGCCTCTACCCTTACACATTCTTCAGTGTTCTTCAGAAGCTCAGTCTTGAAAGGAGAGCAACAGCACACTATGGCTCTTCATCAATTGTATTTCTTGATCAGAAGAGCTTAAGCCCCCTAAACCATAGGCATTGTGAGATCTCTCATCCCAATTCAAGCAAAGAGGACGTCCACTGATTCCACTTCCAAATTCTCATATGCATGAAAAACTCTTCTCAGATGTTAGTCCCTCTACTGTGATATTTTACCTGAGTAGAGTGCACTGAAAAAATCAAATTAAAGCTCATTAGCATCTAGATATTGCTTATTTAGACAAAGATAACATAACATCAAAGTACACGACATCTTTTCCACCAGTCATAACACCAAGAAGGCACTTTATATGAGGGAAACATCACATAGCAGTTACACATGGTGTAACAAACCAATTCAACGTGAGACATATACCGATGATAATATCCTCATTAACTAAACTGAAACAATTGATAGAAAGCCTCACCATGTATATCACCACTTAATGCTCACACACGGGAACCAACATGCATAAACTAGATCAACATCTTCAGTTTTATATTGCTCGAAACAAAACAACCACTATCTAAAGCTCAGCTGGGAATTAGCAAAATCAACATCCAACTCTCCCCCGGAAGAAGCAAACAAGCGGGAGACCTAGTCCTTTAGTTTTTACCAACTCAGACTTCTTGCAAGCACAAAGGGAAGTAATACTTTTTTATACTATAACATCCTTTATCACCAAATGGCCACGTAAGACTGCAACCTCCTAGTGCTCACTCGCAAAAATGATACTAGTTACACAGTATTTAGGATATAAGCATGGTAAACAACCAGAAATAAGAGAACCAAAACCAAATTCTACTAATCTGAATAGTAATTAATCCCTTCTAAATAGTGCTATTACACCCAGTAACCATCTTGAATTAGGAAAATATGCCAATAAAATTAGCTAAAAGGTGTTGAAGTTCAACACCTATTTATATATAAAAAAACAAAAAACAAAAGAAGCCAAATGCATGAGTTTGGCGGTGCATGAAATAGTCAAAGGAGAAAAGGAATTTGAAATTTGCAACGTGCTAAGCGGATGGATTTCTGGTTCTATAACCGACATCAACGTGTGAGCAAATACCAAATTGCAGCCATCATTATTGACCTTCACATGTCAGCCATTGAAAAGTCAAAGTGTTAGCAAATCCTCTCCTTTACATGAATTTGGCGACAGCTCCCTCATTTCACCTTGAAGTCGGCAAGCTGGGGTCTAATGGCGGTGAATGTGGTCTATAAATAGGGATGAGCAAAGCTTGTTTTGGTGTTATGCCATAGTAAAAGTGCATGCCATAGTAGTGTGTTCGTGTGCGCCACAATGCATCGCAGCCTTGGTGGTATGCCATACCAGCCGGAGAGCTTCAAGGCATCGCGGCCTTGGTGTTTTGTGTTATGTCATAGAAGCATATAGAGAGCTAAGAATGTTGTGGTTTGTATTTCAAGCTTAGCAAAGTTTGTGTGTTTTGTCTATAAAAGCCTTATCAAAGGCTAGTTTTGAATACCACTCTCATTTGCATATTCGAAAACTCTCCCACGTTGAAACCACCAAACTTTCACAAAAACCCTTTCTGATTCCTACAATTGGTATTAGAGCAAAGTTGCGCACTCTACAATTGGTATTAGAACCAGCAGACCAAGGATCGTGCTGGAGCCTAGGCGGTCAAGAATCCAATCCGGAGATCGAGAACCTAAAGTGGATGATCGAGGATCGTGAACTCGGAGTTAGTCATGGCATCCACAAGTTCCGTTTAATTGCAACTTCCAAAGTTGAACAGGAGGAATTTCAACAACTGATCCATCCAGATGAAAGTTCTATTCAAATCGCAGGATTTGTGGAACCTGGTGTTGCGCGGAACAAGCGATCGATCGAAAAATAGACAGAACGAGCAAAGTAAATCGAACACCAAATGTACGTGGTTCGATCGTAAAGACCTACATCCACGGGGAGAACATCAACAAATTCCACTATAGAACGAGCGATACACGGAGATTACAAATCACACTCGAGTTACACAAATACACTCTTGGTGTTTCGCAGCCCCAATTACATACAAGAACGCACACAGTGTTTAGCCCCCAATTCCTAGCGAAATAATATCTCAATCTCGCAAAGGAATTAAAACACAAATCTAACCTCAAGATTTAACCGGCTTCGACACTTGAATTCTTGATGTAATTCTACGAGAATAAACCCTACGAGCAAGCCCTCGACGAACGGCGCTTCATGAAGTCCCTCACGTCAACGACATGCTCCCTCAAGCACTCACGCAAAGTGGTGCTTCAATAACTGGAGCCCTCTTATATCAAGTGCTCGGAATTCGGCGCTCCATGGATCGCATACAGCTTCTGGACGTGATATCATAATCCATGCTCAAGCACGCACACCCGTGGCGCTTCCTAAGACTTCACGAAACTCGTCTGCGCCTACACATTGGCGTCCATCCAGCACCTTATAAAGTGGCGCTACTGTTTCTTATTTTATTCACCAGACTCCATGACGTTTATATATTCAATAGCCATAAAAGGAATCGAAATCCATATGAATTACGAATCCATGTCCAGATACCGAATCTTGACTGAATCAAGTTAGAATATTATGTTGGATGCACTTTCTTGCTTTTCAGATAAACATGAACTTCTCTGGGAAACAATCCAAAGTCCAATTGATGCATGTTCGGTTATCCGAAAATCAATATAATCAACAATTCATATATTCATATTTCGTTAAGGTTTCGAGATAGGCTTAAACTCGAGACACAATTTCAACACCTGGTGAAGAGTGGCTAAACCGAAGTAGCTGACGCTGAAGAATTCAACGCTTTGAAGAAGGAAGACAAGGACTCATTGGTCGAGTCCCGAAAGAAAGATCAGAAAGCATTATATGTGGTCTTTCAAGCTGTGGAAGAGATGATATTTGAAAAAATATCATGCGCGGAGACGGCGAAAGCGGCGTGGGATATTCTACAGAAATCCTACAAGGGCAATGATCGTGTGAAGCGAGTTCGACTTCAAACACTTTGAGGCGATTTTGAGTCTTTACGCATGAATGATTCTGAATCCATCTCGTTGTATTTTCAATTGAGGGTTAATGGTGAGGAACTTCAACAAGAAAGAGTCGTAGAAAAAAATCTTGAGATCTTTGACTGATAGATTTGGCCACTTCGTTGCGGCGATCGAAGAAGGCCAAGATATATCAACCATGACGTTGGAGCAGTTGATGGGTTCATTATGCTCGCATGAGCAAAGAATGAATCAGAAGTCCGTCGATTTGAACCACGAGCAAACACTGTAGAATCGGGTTATTCAATCAAATCGAGAATATTACTATGGTGGACGAGGTCATGGAGATGCTCGAGTCAGAGGTAAAAATTCAAGTTTCACCAAAAAGTATAAAGCACGTGATAAGTCAAAGGAAAGATGCTTTAAGTGTAACAAGTTCGGACATTACAAATCCGAATGTCAAGAAGAGGCGACGGAATATGCACATACCGTCGATAATGATGAAGATGTGGTACTCGCATGTACCACGGATTATGGTAGTTCCCTCTTTAGTAATAAAAGAGGTTCCAATAGCCATAGAAGGAGTGATGTTGGCAAGTATGGAAAACAGTGGAAAGAACATGGAAACTGGCAGAAACGATCAGCAGTGAGAAGCGCTCAACCAGGGGGAGCTCATCGAGATCGTGATAAGGGCAACAGAAAGCGTAGCAGACGGTGCTACATATGTGGCAAAGTAAGTCACTTTGCCAGAGTTTGTTGGTTCAAAGAGGTAAAAGAAAATTATGCATCTTGTACCAAGAAAAAGCACGATGGAAAAGAAGAATGAAATCTTCAAGCGACTGTTGCAACAGAGTTCAAGAAGAGCTCGTAGCCACTAGCATCATTAATGCAGATGATATGATAGAGACTGAGATGTCTCCAAGGAAGAGTAAGTCGAGAGAAAACTCGAAGAAGCAAGTAGCAGCTTCAACAAGCAGTTATGAAAAGGAACTACATGAGATGTTGAAAGAGAAAGCTGAAATTCTGAAGCAAAAGGATGAGGAGCTCAATGTCAAAGAGAGAGAGCACGAGAAGCTCCAACATGAGCTCAAGAAATTGCAAAACCTTAAGAAGTACTACCCAGAGAAAAAGGTCCTAAGGCGCAAGGATCATTGAAAGAGGGTAGAGAAAAAGTCCCACGAGAAGAAGGACCGAGATACTTCTATCAAAGTGCTTCAGATGGAGCTGAATCAACTGAAGAAAGAGATGAAAGCCATGAATGAGAGGCTTTAACCACATAAGTTGCAATCTCGAAAACTTTGGGAAAGCTTCGAGTATGGAGACTGCGAAGAAAGAAAACGTTATCGACGCGTAAGTTCGAATGGCGTTGACGAAGTCCGAACTTCGCAAAGCTCCGTAAAAAATCGCGGTTCTAGAAGCAATTGAAGAAGACGAATATCAGATGCTATAGGTAAAGAGTATTATGTATTGATGGGGAGTGTTGAAGTTCAACATCTAATTATATATAAAAAAACAAAAAACAAAAGAAGCCAAATGCATGAGTTTGGCGGTGCATGAAATAGTCAAAGGAGAAAGGGCATTTGAAATTTGCAACGTACTAAGGCTGCGTTTGGTGGTCTGGATTTAGGCCTAAATAGGATAGGATAAGGTTAGATTAGAAATCCTCCGGATTGTTTTTTGGATTTTGTAAAATCCCATCATATGTTTGGTAGATATCCAGATATGATAGAATATTCACACTTTTAGGAGACTGAGGCTGGACATCACGGCGGCGACGAGGTAGGTGAACCGCTCCAACCTCTTTCGCGCCAATCTCTCAGCGGCGTGTGAGGCCGCGATTTGGTCGGGCCGCGTGGCGGCGTCGGGGCTGTCTTCTTGCGAGGTGGTTTCAGTTTCGGCTTCGACATGGGGGCTCTGTTTCATGTCTTCGAGGACGAAGTGCACCGTGACAAGTGTCTTCCTCCTGGGAGCAAGGAAGCCCGTGCAGCTTCTGGAGAGGGAGGGAGCGAAGGAACGAGAAGAGTGAGAGAGGTAGGTGGGCTGTGGGAGGAGGAGGTTGGAGCTTCTGATGAATTTGATGGGTCTGGGGATTGCGCTAATCGAGAGAGGGCTGAGGAGTGGGGGGTAAAGCGTTTAGCGATGGACTTGAGGAAGAGTGAGGGATCGGAACTACTCTTAAATGCACCGAGTCCTACAATCTTGTCCCATAATCTTGTTGTTGGAGTTGTCCTCCTCCTCGTTCGAATTGTTGTCGGAGTCGTCACCGGCCCCTCCACAGCGGGCATAGATGCTCTCGAGGTCGTCGTTGGAGGTTAGGGCGCCGTCCTGGGTGTCGACGGAGATGGACGAGGGAGGAAAGGGCGAGGCGTGGTCGTCAAGCGTTCGTTATTTTTTATCCAATTCGGGTGTATCCTACCCTCCTCTCCCGGATTTCTTATACGGTGTTTTATCCGGGTATATCCGGGTTTATCCGGGTTTATCCGGTCTGGATGACATCACCAAACATCGGATATGATAATTTGTTATCCTATCCGGGCCCAAACCCGGACCACCAAACGCAGCCTAAGTGGATGGATTTTTGGTTCTATAACCGACATCACGTGTGAGCAAATACCAAATTGCAGACATCATTATTGACCTTCACATGTAAGCCATTGAAAAGTCAAAGTGTTAGCAAATCCTCTCCTTTACATGAATTTGGCGGCAGCTCCCTCATTTCACCTTGAAGTCGGCAAGCTGGGGTCTAATGGCGGTGAATGTGGTCTATAAATAGGGATGAGCAAAGCTTGTTTTGGTGGTATGCCATAGTAAAAGTGCATGCCATAGTAGAAGAGTGCCCTAGTGTGTTCGTGTGCGCCATAAGGCATCGCAGCCTTGGTGGTATGCCATACCAGCGAGAGAGCTTCAAGGCATCGCAACCTTGGTGTTTTGTGTTATGTCATCGAAGCATATAGAGAGCTAAGCGTGTTGTGGTTTGTATTTCAAGCTTAGCAAAGCTTGTGTGTTTTGTTTGTAGAAGCCGTAGCAAAGGCTATTTTTGAATACCACTCTCATTTGCATATTCGAAAACTCTCTCGCGTTGAAATCACTAAGCTTCCGCAAAAACCCCTTCTGATTCCTACAATTAGTATCAGAGCAAGGTTGCGCACTCTACAAAAGGAAATTAGTTCACGGATTAGGCATCTATGTGCAAGAGTAAAGCTCAAATCAACAAAAGGATGAAACCAATAAATTAGGAACTACATGAGCTCAGCTGTAGAATGCCATTGATAAATCGATCCATTTCAACAACCAATACAATAGAAACACTGGAAAAATAATTCCCACGAACACAATAGGATGAAAACCACAATTTTGGAGGTATAAGTACCAAGGAGATGCAATTGATGCCTAACGGTGAGGGAAGGGTTGTCGTCGACTGTCGAAGGACTGGGGAGGGAGCCAAGCCCAGTGGACGGTGAGGGATGGCCTCTCGAGGGACATCGAGGGAAGGGTCATCATCGAGGGAAGGCGCCAAGAGGCCGTCAGAGGGAGGGCGCCGTCGAAGACTTGGAGGTGTGGGACTGGGTGCCGACTGCCGAGGATGAGGCGATGAAGAGAGAGGGACGGGTCGTCGTCATCCAAGGAAGGGCTAGGGAATGAGAGGACGAAGCGAGAAAAGAAAAAGGGCGTTAGAGGCATGTGGCGTAGAAACTAGAAATTAGAAACGCTAGGGTTTACTATTTGGATATTTAGGTTCCGGTTCCGATTCTGATCCGGTTCCACGGTAGAACCGGAACCGGCGGTTCCTTAAAAGGAAGAACCGAGAATCGGTCCGGGCACATTAGAACCGAGAACCGGACCGAAACCGTCAGTTCGGTTCTCCGGTTCTCGGTTCTACCCTGGAACTATGCTCATCCCTACCATCTACTGATCCAATTTAGGGAGCATTCCAAGCATAAAGGGGAAATTGTGTCAAAATTCGCCTTGGAGATTTACTAGTGCTAAACCTATTGCAATTATATCAATTCAATCCCAATTTTATTTTTTAGTCAATTGAGTCCTAAATTTTTTGCATTTGTACTAATTCCATACGATTAATTTTTACTAAAAATTATTGACGTGGATGCCGACCATCCAATGTAGCATGGCCAGGCTCGATGCGAACAATTTTAATAATGTTGTAAAGTTTTTTTGAATTTTTTTATTTCATCTCTTTTCTTTTTTTTTCATTCCCTTCCTTCTTCATCCAGCTAGGCTAGGCTCGACCTCGCCACTGGCCGATAGAGGCAAGCTTTTCTAGAGGCCCACAAGATCGACCTTGCTGGCCCTGACCTCTGGTCGATCGCCGGACTTTGGCGATTGGCTAGAGGAATAAAGATGGGAAGGATAAAAAAAAAAAAAGGAAAGATCAAGCTAACAAAAAATTCGAAAAAATATTAAAAAAATATTATTAAAAGTTTGTTCACATGGCCATGTAAGACAGCCGGCGTCTATGTTAGTTATTTCCAACGAGAATTGACACAAATGCAAAAAGGTTTATGACTCATTGACAAAAAAAGATTTAGGACCAAATTGACACATTATAATAGATTTAAGATTTTTTTGGTAATTTTCTTGACCTTAGCGAAGGGAAGGGTCAATGCCGAAAGCATCTGACGCATTCCCCATGATCATTATACTCAGCATGTAGATTTATCTCGTGAATAGGGTCAGAGGGTTGCCCGTGGAGATGGACTTATTATTATTATTATTATTTTTTTTCATGTATGCTTATCGGATTTGGAATCGGAAAAGTTGGGGTGTGTCGTGGTTAGTGACTGGTGAGGAGAACTGCCGATACAATATACACAGTGGAGCAAGAATCTCCATCAACTTTATTTGAGACTTTTAACGTTGTTTGTGCTTTTTGGAGTAGTGTTGAAGCAGCTCTACTAGCTGGGCATCTCTGTCTTTTTCTTTAGCCACGGGACCATCTTCCCTTGACATCTTCCCTACCGAACCTGAAACGCCTCTTTCAAATGTCAAAACAAACATTTTTAGAACAATACTTTCCAAATTATTTATTTTTAGCGAAACAAACAGAGCCGCACTCTTACTTAATTTCCGGGTACAACCGATGTGCGGACAAATGAGCTATCGCGATCGAATCGGCCATAAGCTCCCCAATGGGTCACTCTCCAATTTTGAAAAGCCTACGAAGGCCAAATTATCATCTCTTTTTCCTTCTTTTCTCACGGAAGAAGAATTTGAGTCAATTGTTGTGTCTATTTGCAAATTTTCTCGGTCTTACTTTCTCAAGAGGAATGCTAAAGATGTAGTTTACTCAAATTTCTCACTATGCTATTTAGCAAGATTACATATATATCGATCGCTTTATGGGCGGACCCGACCCAGTTCTACTCATTCCCTTAGTACACATGTTTTAGTAAAAGGTCTTAGGGTGGGTTTGGTTCAGCATTTTCAATGGGCTTTTGGGAAATGCAAATACATTTTGCTTAAGGGGCTTTGGGAAAATGCTAATGGCATTTGGTAAAAGCTCCTTTGAAAAATAGCTTTGAGTCTACCTAGTGTTTGGAAAAACAAATTTGCAAAGTAGCATTTACCATATTTATTTAAAAAAAAAAAACTGAAGCTAGGGCTACGGCTGCTGGTGAGCCAGATCTGGCTCACCGGCGCCATGGACAGAGGTCGCCGAGGGTTGCGCAAACCCTGGCGAAGGCCGCCAAGGGTCCCGCGACCACCGGCGGCCCAGGCGACGGCCACACGAGCCCAGGCGAGGGTCGCGCGACCGACGTCTGGGCTCGCGGCCGAGGGTTGCGCTACCCCGGCGAGGGCCTCCCTAGGGTTGCGGGACGCCTGGCAGCCGTCGCTTGGGTCGCGCGACCCCAACAAGGGCCGCCATGGTTCGCGCGACCCACGGCTGCCTTCGTTGGGGTTGCGCGACTCACGGCGGCCCTCGGCTGGGCTCATGCAGCCCAGGCGACGATCGCCGGTGGTCGGTCGACCCCAGGCGACGGCCACCAGGGTCGCCCCATCCCTGGCGGCCTCGGTTGACGGCTGCCGGCCGCAAATCTGGTCGGGCGGCGGCCACAACCTAGGCCCTAGGATTTCGAATATTTATTTTAAAATAAAATTAACAAAAAAATGAAGGGCAAAATTGGAATTTGAAAAACTTAGTAAGGGTAGATTTGAAAGAAAAAATCATGGGTCAGCATTTGTCCAAATGTTGAAAGCTCAATGCCGGTCCCTACGAGCATTGAGCTTTCAGCATTTTCAAAGCTAACTTTCACCTCAAGGCCACTTGAAAATGGTTGCCAAACGCCCAACATTTTCTCCAAGGAGCTTTGAGGCTCCAAGGAGCTTTGAAAATGCTTAACCAAACCCATTAATATCCCTACCGTTACTCTTTTTTTTTTTTTTCTGACGTGTGCCTTGTTTGCCAAGATTATTCATATGCTTCATGAGATTAATCAGTACGAGCAACGCAAACTAATTGCGGTGGCTGGGACGGATCTAGAAAAATTTCTTGCTGGGGGGAAATTTTGATCTTCGGAGCTTGACAATTGATACATTATTCGTATAGTTAAAAGAGTATGAACATAGATGATGGTTGCGTTCCAACCCATAAAATCAAGTTGAAATTTAATGTGAAGGGCTCCTAGGGCCACTGGCGCTTTGAGGGTGCGTTCCAACCCATAAAATCAATTCTGTTCTCTGAACGAGCTTCAAGGAATCATAACGCGTTTGGTAACTGAACAAAATTTATATTCCCGAAACAAAAGTACGTTTGGTAACTGCACAAAATTTATTGTTTCCGAGAATACTTCCTCTTCCCAATTTTTTTTTTTCATTTAAGTCAAATAATTGCGTCTTGTCACTATAAAGTCGATCTATAGATAATGCAGGGGTGCTTGTCACGGATCCTCCGACTGTGCAGCAGATTGTTGTGTCCTATTTTGAAGAGTTAATGGCTCCAACACTATTGCCCACTCGGCCCTCTGTCCAAGAGTTGTGTACTGTTATTGGGCACACACTTCTATCACGGCCTGTTTCTGATTCAGAGATTCGCAATACCTTGTTCTCTAGCCCCTGGTAAGGCACCGGGTCCGGATGATTTTAATGTAGAGTTCTTGCAAGCCTTTGGGTTCCCTGAAGCCTTTACTAAGCTCATTATGACTTGTATTCGTACCCCCAAATTCTCTGTTTCCATTAATGGAGAGCTGCATGGTTTTTTTGCTAGCGGGACAGGTATTTAGCAAGGTGATCCTATGTCGCCCTATCTTTTCACCCTTGTCATGGAAATCTTCATAGGCATCTTGAATGTACATACTTAAAAGCCGGGATTTAAGTACTTATGGAGATGTAAGCCTACTCAGCTCTCCCTTTTTTTTGGCCGATGATGTCATGCTTTTTGCTGAGGTAAATATGGCAGCGGTCTCCCTCTTGAAGGACGGCTTGGGCAGGTTCTCGGGCTGGGCTGGTTTGAAGCCGAACTTGACCAAAAGTGAAATATTCTTCTCGGGTGGTTCAGTGGAACTTCAGGGTTAGATTCTCAATGCATTTGGATTCCAAGAAGGTACCTTGCCTTTTCGGTATTTGGGTGTCCTGGTTCTTGCCTCACGGATGTGCAAAGTGGACTGCGACTCCTTGGTGCTCTCGATAACCGCTAGAGCTCAATCTTGGACCCATCGGTTCCTTTCCTTTGTTGGTCGTCTTCAACTTATCAGGTCAATTTTACATGTTATTCATGTTTACCAGGCTAGCGTCTTCATCCTACCTAAATCGGTTCTTTCTCGCATTGAAAAAATTCTCAGACAATTCCTTTGGAAAGGTACGGGGTTTGGTGTCGGGGGTGCGAAAGTCTCATGGGACAATGTTTGCCTCCCAAAGGGGGAAGAAGGCCTTGGTATAAGGAGACTTACTGACTGTAATTGAGCGGCGATGCTTAAGCACATTTGGATTCTCTTCTTTGACAAAGAATCCTTGTGGTGTAAATGGATTCATTCCACTTTCTTAAAAAACAAGAACTTTTGGATTGCAACCAAGCCAAGTTTTTTTTCTCTTGGGCGTGGAAAAAGATTCTCGATCTTCGAAAGGAGTTTCAGGATCTTTTTAGATGGCAACTTGGTAGTGGCCGCAATGTTTCCTTTTGGTTTGATTCCTGACATCCTCGAGGGCCCTTCAATAGGCTCTTTTCTGATATAGACATATACAGGTTTGGTATATCTCGATAGGCCACGATGGTGGAGTTCTTCTTATCCTCGAGCCGCCCGTCATAGGTTTTTGAAACTCTAAAGGATTGGCCTGAACAGCTCCCAACTCTTGATATGAGGCGCGATGATCGGTTCGTTTGGCTTGGCCATTCCTCTTGTGTTTTCTCTATTGCCTCTGCTTGGAACCATTTACGGCCTAGAGGACAATAGGTGTCGTGGCACTTCTTCACTTGGAATTAAGCACTTGCTCCGCAACATTCCTTCCACCTTTGGCTGGTCACTTTGAATAGACTGTCCACCCAGGTTCTTTTTCTTAATTATAACCGAATTTTAGATGTTTCTTGTGCCTTTTGTCGATGCAGACCAGACTTGGTTGATCATCTTTACTTTGGCTACCATCATTCGGGGACCCTTGCTTCTTGTTGGGCAGCCAAGTGCAATCTGACCTGGGCTAACAGGTGTTGGAGTGATAACCTACATTGGGCTAAACAGCACATTAGTGGCCGAAGCTTTTACCAACAAATTGTCTGCTTCTCCTTTGGCTCTCTATGCTACATCATCTGGAGGGAGAGAAATCATATCCTATTTCGTAACAAAGTTTTCTTTATGCCTGCCATCAAGAAGTATCTTGAGAAGATTGTCCAAGATAAGGCACTGACTTTCAAACATGTTGAAGATACCCCTCGCAACAGGAGGATGCAAGCTAGCCCGGAATTGAGGGTCATCCTGACTACTTTTCTTTTTTGCACTTTGACCGGGAATTTTTGGCCTCGTTGTTTTTCCTTTTCTTGCGAAACCCTAGTTCCTTTTTTGGACCCACGACACCCTTGCACTCCTAGTGACATTCACTTGTGTCACCGTGAGTGCAAGGCCTCTTTGTGGTGTCGGGTTTCGCTCTTGTGTAGTTGCGTTTTGGTGAAAGTTAATACATATCTTACCTTTACAAAAAAAAAAAAAAAGTTATGCTCCAGTCGTGATGAAAGTTTGATGGCCCTAATTTGGGAGTAAGATTTACTTTGAACCATCGAGACAAATTCATTGACAAGAAATTTTTTTCAAAAGTTTTACTACTTTGGCAGTAAGATTTTCACACTAAAAGGTTTCCACCGTTTTGAATTAACTGCGTCATGTATAAGGGGAGATAAAATTTCCATGCAAGGTTGTTTACACTAGGGGTGTCAAAAATGCCTGAGCCGGCCCGACTCGACCAGGCCATGCAAAATTTTGTTGTAATTTTGGGTCGGGTCTCAGTACTGTTCCCGTAAGGCTCGGCCCAAAGGTAAAAAGAAGAAGCCCGAAACTTACAAACCTAGCCATTCTCTCTCTCTCGTCTCTCTCTTTTAGCTTCGATTTTTCCTCTTGACGACAACGCCTCTCTCTCTCTCTCTCTCTCTCTCTCTCTCTCTCTCTCTCTCTCTCGTCCTTCTCGATCTTCACGGCTCGCTCTGTGTCTCTGTCTCTCTCTGTCTCCCATCCGAATCCCCCCAAAATAATTAAGGTTTTTAGAGCTCCCGAGCACTGAGCTCTCTGTCGAACAGTAGCACCTGGCCCAGGTGACCTGGGATTCGCTCCTTTCCCTGAGAGCGCTTCGGATGTAAGTCGCTCTCGCCTCTCGCCTCTACCATTTCTACTCCTCTGAAGATGTTCTGGAAGCTTCCCGTTTTGTCTACCTCTTCTCCTGAGCACTTCGCTCTCTGTCGAACAGCAGCACCTAGCCCAGGTGACCTGGGATTCGCTACTTTACTCAGTCTTGTCTCTCTTTGATTCGATAATTGAAGGTAGATGAAACATTCGAGCTTGAGTTGAGCTGGGTTTGGAATTGGGGTTGTGCATGAAACCAATCGAATAGGACAATGGCTACCGCCATTATCCATTAATGATCATTGTCATGCGTATATCAAAATCATTACAGATTTTTGTCATGATTATAACTTTTTGGTCCACCAAGAGTGTTAGATTTGAGGTAAAAGATATGCTCAATGTAGAGGTTGATAAAAGGTTGGTAACTCGAACTTGTGGCCTTTCGCATCCAAATAGGAATAAGAAATGCAAAGGAAAGAGCATTAAAAATAAAAATAAAAAAACAGCCCTACCGACCCGACCCGACCCGAAAATATGGGACATAGAAAATTCGAGTACTGGACCAACTTGGTACTGTGAAGTTTCGGGCCGGATCAGGCCTCTATGAGACCTGGCCCGACCCGGTCCATTGACACCCTCGGTTTCCACACGAATCTATTTATTTGCGATTGAACTAAGTTGTAGTGACTCAATTCGAACACTCCGTAACGGGTGCAAGATTGTTATTGCAACACCCAGACGGCTTGCTAATACGGATCCGGATCGCCTAACCTTTCTTCAAAAGGTTAGGCGCTTGCCATTGGGATTCGAGCCGTCCATTTTTGGACGGACGGACGGCCCAGATCTCCTATTTTTAGAGGGTAATTTTTTAAATTTTTTATATATTTTTTTGTTGGTAATAATCTGGGCCGTCTATTCATAACACGGACGGCCCAGATCTCAAGGGTATGACCTAACCTTCTGAGGGTTGTGGGTGTATTTCTCGTCATATTGCCCTTATGGGCATTATTTAGATTAACAACAGCTTTCTGAATGACACGTTACCAATAACTAGAATGGAAATGCCTTTTTGGGACATCTGAAAAATTGGAGAAATGCACGTATCGTGTGAAAAAGATGGGAAAGGGCTCGAGCATCAAATTATGAACCAAGCAGAGTCCCCCATGTATCATCACCACATTGTCCAGATCCTCCCGTAGCTGCCGTGGAGCATCGTCCCTTGCCAAAAGAGCACGATTCGTGTCTTCGTCAGTTTTAACTCTCAATGAACCAACGTCGGACCTAATTGTTTGTGACAGCACCGCATGCTCTTTTTGTACGAGTTCAACAGACGCCACGTCCTTCTTCTAAGACGTCATGTTTGAATTGAGGAATTAATCGGCTGCTAGAGCTAGATTTAGTATGACCTCGATAAATGCTAAATCTTCAAGTGGTTGGAAGATCCTCCATTGATTCCAACCGCATCATCGACAACCTCAAGGAGTGATGGAAAGGGAAGAGCCGTGTCTTAAATTCTCATCTCTTGACGGTAAGAGCATGTACATGAGGAATTTTAATTTCTCCGCTCGAAACGAAGGGTCATGGACACTTAATTTGAAAAAATTTGCATTTCCCAAAGCAGTGATAATATTCAATACGAGAATAATCAGCGCATCATACTAAACAGACTAAACAGATCCTACTTCAGATAATCCTAAAAAGAGACGGCTACGCGGCTACACACTCGAAAGTTCGGTGTCCAAGCACATGGACGGGGCAACTCGTTGTGTACCCATGAGGATCAAACGGGCCGGAAATGTTCCGAACATCTCGTGCGGCGATGGGCAGGCAGTACGGCCGTCAATTCATAGTTGTTAGGGGCGAGGTGCGAAGGGATGATCGAGGATGCGGGATTTCGGGGCGTTGTTTGGGCGAATGAAAGAAGGGGTGAATTAGGGTTTAGAGCGCCTTGCTCATGCGGCAACATGTTAGGTTGCGGAAACCGACTAGGGAGGTGATCAAGCATGAGGGGAACACAACTCTATAGGACCGATATGCATGTCCCTAAACGACGCCAGCTATCTCTCCATATATAAAGAGAGATAAAGGTCAGGAGGGAAGGAGGATGAACAGTGCATGTCCCTAAACGACGGAAAAAAAAAGGGTTAGCGGGCATGAACAGTGCCCGCGAAGCCGGCAGTGAGAGCGGCCCCTAGTTTGGTAATTTTTTTTTTAACTTGATTTGGTAAATACTTTTGTTTTTTCGCATGTTTTGGAAAAAAGCCAGAGGATTATTCTCATTCCAAGCTGATTTAACCAAAGTCCAACTTGGACCGTCCTAACCTCCCATCTAAAATTTTCTTTCAACTATGAATATATACATATATAAACTAGTAATAATAAATTAAACTAGTAATAATAAATATTGTACAGTCAATATTATGCAGAAGAAATCTCTCCTCCACAGTCCTTGTATATAAAACTCTCTCAAACACTCTCCCATCACCATCTCTCGGCAGCCGCAGCAACAACAATAAGGTTGCTACTGTTGTTGCTGCTGAGTCATGGAGAATGCTAAGCAGCCTCTCCTCTCGGCGGGCCGAGCCGATCATGGCGACCATGCCCGCGATCAGCAGACCATCGTCGCGAGCCTGCCGCTCTCGACCACCGTCAACGACGCCTTCGCCTTCATGCCGCACGCCGACGATATCCCCCCCATCAAGGGGCCCCGCGACTTCTTCCGGGAGTTCGCCAAGGAGTCCAAGAAGCTTTGGTTCCTTGCCGGCCCTGCCATCTTCACCTCCATCTGCCAGTACTCCCTTGGCGCCGTCACCCAGGTCCTTGCCGGCCAAGTTGGCACCCTCGACCTCGCCGCCGTATCAGTCGAGAACTCCGTCATCGCCGGCTTCTCCTTCGGTGTCATGGTATGTACGTATATATATATCCGTTCACCTGTTCCTGAAACAGACGTGGCTATCTCAGTACTGAGGGCAATTTTTTTAATTCTTATAGCATATTCATCGTGTTTGAAATGGAGCTAACAATGAGTATTCCGAATTACGAATCGTCAATCGATGTCGAATAGGACAGACAAGAATCCTGCTACGATGTTCACATCGAGAGCTGATTCATCGATTGATTTTGCGCATTACTCTCGAGTGTTTGTAAATCTCGGGAATCCTCACATGTAGCTTAGTTCAATTGTCAGTTTGAGTTCATGTGTGGAATTCGGGATAATGAATTTGCTGGCAATGATTCTGGCAGCTCGGGATGGGAAGCGCGCTGGAGACGCTGTGCGGGCAAGCTTACGGGGCAGGGCAGCTCGACATGTTGGGCATATACATGCAGCGGTCATGGGTGATCCTCAACACGACCGCCGTCGCGCTGTGCTTCCTGTACATCTTCGCGGCGAAGCTCCTGCGGCTGATCGGGCAGACGGAGGCGATATCGGAGGCGGCGGGGCAGTTTGCGGTGTGGATGATCCCGCAGCTCTTCATGTACGCGATGAACTTCCCGATCGCCAAGTTCCTGCAGGCGCAGAGCAAGATCATGGTGATGGCGGTCATCGCGGCAGTGGTGCTGGTGCTCCACACGGTGTTCAGCTGGCTGCTGATGCTGAAGCTCGGGTGGGGACTGGTCGGGGCAGCCATCGTGCTGGACGTTTCGTGGGTGGCCGTCGTGGTGGCTCAACTAGTGTACATATTCAGCGGGACGTGCGGAAGGGCGTGGACGGGGTTCTCATGGAAGGCGTTCGAGAACCTGTGGGGGTTCGTGAGGCTGTCCCTGGCTTCGGCCGTCATGCTCTGGTAACAACGAGCTTCGCTTGACATCTTTCACGATCTCTGTCATTAGCCATTAGGGACGTGGTTGGTAACGAGCTAGAGATGCCATTTAGGTCCAGTCCAAGTTGTGCAAAACACACCTTCTTTCGTGGTTTAAAGAACAGTGAAGACTGATGGTTGCGGTTGTACAATCTGTGCTGTCCGACGAAAGACGTGTCAAAACTTGCTTTCTCTTGCTCCTTCTCCTCCTCCTTCAAGCTCTACCAGTCTTGAGCAGGAGAAGCGAGAGGAGCTTTGACAGTGTGGACTTTCTCCGCATTCGGAGACTGAGCCCCACATACATTTTGTGCTTTTCGACAGACGGGTTAATGCATGATTTTTCAAAACTATTTAGACGTGCATGATGAATAGATGATTCTCTCGCTTGCTCATTTTAATATATTTCAAGATGCTTTTACCTTAAAATAATCGGAAAAGATAGAAAAATGAAAGAGGACAGGCAGAGAGATTGCCCCCCCGACCTTTTATTATGCATGTCTTCATCATATGATTATATTTTGAGTGGAGTTAATGCAGCATTTATGAGGCGGCATCTTCGAAATTGCAATTCCGGCAATCGGAATCAGCCTCTAAGGGTCGGATTTTTATGGTTAAAATCCCCACAATTGAATTTCACGTGTCTTTTCTTTCTCGTGGTAGCTTGGAGGTTTGGTATTTCATGGCGCTCATCCTCTTCGCGGGTTACTTGAAGAATGCCGAGATTTCGGTGGATGCCTTGTCGATCTGGTGAAGTCTTCTCTCCTTTTATTCAATTCTTGAGAAGCAAATTAAAGCCATAAGTTAAGAAATGCAATAGATAGAAGATTTTGAGCTGGGACACGTGACTTCAATTTTCAACCAATTTCTCTATGCTGCCCCTTAAATTACCCTGCGTTTTCTTTAGCGGTATTTTTCTAATTTCTTTGTTCTTTTCAAGAAAAGAAGCTGCTTTTAACATTACTGATCGTCGAGAAGTGAGATCACAGGTTTCTTCTGACAATCTGGCGTCGGCCAGAGCCACATTTGACTAACGTCGTGGACACCATTGTCAAACCTAGAATGGCGGTAAAGTGTTTGGTTTCACTCCAGCCCTTTTCGATACCGACAAGCGATATCAACGTGACCCACGCTTAGCTTGTAGAACTGGGTTTACTAGTAATGGCATGGTTTTAATCTGCTGAAGAGTCCCAACTTAGTTCTAGGACGTGCACTGTTCTCTTTACTTGTAGGTTCGATCGGTAGGTAAGGCTTGATCAATGATCATCATTAGTTGTCCGTCCTTCGTCTCGAATGTTTTTCTTACAACCTATCATTGTTCAGCTGAAATATCGACATCTTTTCTTCTTTGTCGTGTATTAAACGTCTTCTTTCTGTTGCTTGTTAAATTAAAGGAGAACGGTGAAGTTGCATTTATTTATTTATTTTTTTTAAGACGGAGATTTGTTACTAGTCAATTTATGATCCACAGACATGACAAGTATGTTACTTTTTGGTAACTGTAGTACACATTTCTCGGTTTAACGTTGGTAACTGTGTTAATCGATGTGATTAGTGGGTGCAGTTCGATTCTCGGTTCTGACGTCTGATTCTATGCACGATATCTGTTGTTGCAGCATGAACATACTGGGGTGGACACTCATGGAGGCTCTTGGAATGAATGCTGCTATAAGGTTGGTACTACAATTATAGGCCAAACTGGAAAAATCTCTCTCTGCATCTAAAATTGTTTCTTTGTCAACGCAGTGTGAGGGTGTCGAATGAACTCGGAGCGGCCCATCCAAGAACAGCAAAGTTCTCGCTCATAGTGGCCGTTATCTCCTCATTCATCGTTGGTCTGGTCTTATCGGCGATCTTGCTCGCCACTCAGGACTTATATCCGGCCCTATTCTCGAGTGACTCTTCCGTCCAGGAACTGGTGAAGGAGCTCACGCCAGTGCTGGCCTTTTGCATCGTCATCAATAACGTCCAACCAGTGCTCTCCGGTAGATTTTCCAATCTTCCTTTCATATGTTTTAGCTATCAATTTCCGGATTAGAAAAATGTTAAATGCGCAACGGTCCTACTCATCTTAACAGGTGTGGCCGTCGGAGCTGGATGGCAAGCAGCGGTGGCATATGTGAACATTGCCTGCTATTATCTGTTCGGAGTTCCCCTGGGTCTGGTCTTTGGTTATAAGCTAGGCTGGGGTGTCAAGGTAAGTTTCCTTTCGTGCTCAATCATCTTGGAAGCAAAAAGTTGCACTCTTTGCAGTAGTTTTACAAACGATTTGATAAACCAAGAGCAATGCAAGATAGTCCAAACTGATCACTAAATGACATCATTGAAACACAGGGGATCTGGTGCGGGATGCTGACGGGAACAGTAGTGCAAACATGTGTGCTCATCTTCATGGTTTCCAGGACGAACTGGAACAAAGAGGTAAAACGTCTTCTCAATGCCTTTGTTTGTCCAAAGATATTAATGCTTCAGTTAAAGGTGGAAAAAAAAGCTCATTGCCGTCTCTGCGACTTTCAGGCTTCTATTGCTGAAGAAAGAATAAGAAGATGGGGAGGTCCTTCAGAAGAGCAGCAAGTCGCACAGAACGACCCGGAGAAATAAGGCAGAGAATCCAATAACTCACCAATAATGAAAGAATTTTGGCGAAGATGCCCCTCACTGTAGCCATTCACAACTCGACGAGGCAGGCAACTCATGAGATGCGAGCGTTCAGTTGCCGTATTCATTTGGCGTTCAACAAATTCCAATGGCCATTGGTGATCTAATTGGCCCCCTAATTGCGAGAGAACCTCAGTCACACGAGTCATTTAGTTATACCGAGTCAATTGCAGTATTTAACAAGCCATTTTCATGTTTTTTTTCATCTCGCTGGCGAAATCTTGGTTTTGGTTAATCAATCATCCTCAACGTTAGATACCGATTCTTCTTGTCTATACTTTGTCCAGAAGGTCGATTCACAACGTCATGGGCAGCCCGGAGAAGCCAGAATCATATGAAAATACAAATGTCATTTACTCGAGAACAGAAGTAACTGTACTAAATCGTGCGTACAATCCTCATTAAGCATACCTAAGTTTATGCAAAATTACGTCGCTGCATCACTTGCCCACTCAATAACGGGAAGAATAACGCGATGAAGATGCCGTATTCCATTGTTTTGCAATTAAGTCCTTATTCTTCAGAACAGGGGAAATAGAATAGAGTCTTTGTGATGCAAATAAATCTCGCGATCTCCGTAATATTGCGAAGATTGCGTAATATTGCGTATTTTCAGTTTTAGGCATTTTTGCAATTTTAATGTTTTTAGGTATTTTAATTAATTCTAGTGGCTTTTTTTGTAATTTTGTATTTCTTAGGTCAATTAGGTTTAGCATCTTATATAAAGATGTTTAGGGTTCGTGGAAGAGGAGTTTATGACAGACATTGATATTTTTCGTTGATTTTGATAAATTCACACATGAGTGAACGGTAATTCCTCGTTATCATTTCGATTTTTCTGTTTAGCATTTCTATCGTGCTTCGGCATCACTTTGAAACAAGTTTGCTCAACAAGGTAAGACATTAACCACTATCATCCACAACATCATTTTGTGCCGCTCATGAATTCTAGCTTTCCACATTCTATTCAGAATTCCGGAGTTGATCTAACATAAAGCACTTCTATCAGTAGCTGGACGCCAAATCGGTTTGTCCTAGAGGTGAGCGGTTCCAGTCTGGTTCAGTTCCCAGGAGGTCCAATGGAACCGATTAAAAAGGCAATGGGATCCTAATTGTCCACACCTGGTTTCCCTTCCCCTGTCCCAAAATGGAAAAGGACCAAAAGGAGTAATTCATTCACACCCATAATCGTAGTACCACCGAATTTAAGACTTTGAAAAAGAGGTTAAGAATCTGGGGTCTGCTAAGCAACAACAAAAGACAAACGATCAAGCATATGAACAGAATAAAGAAGATTGCTTTCCTTTCACCAGCGGAAAGATTGCAAGGTCAACAGCAAATGCAGGTAAGAAATCCAGAAGTAAACATTTACAAAACCGGTTGTCCAGCACAAGCATATGACATCTGGAAAACAGTAGACCATCTGCAATCCCAGATTCGATTGACATTCTGGCAGGTAAGAAATTCAGACCTTGATGAGATGCGATTGCGAACACGATCGGCCAAAAACAGAGAGAGAAAGAGAAGCGAGAGTCGAGACTCGAGCTGAGATCGCGAGCGGGAGGCGTCGAGCGAAAGGGACGCAACTCAGGCGAGAGGGACTGAGCGAGGGCGGAGGCGTCTAGCGAGAGGCGCACGCTTGAGAGGCGAAGGCTGAGGCAATCGGGCTACTAGGGTTCTTCGCTGGCACTTCAGACAGCCGTGAGAGAGACCGAGGGGAGGCAGGGGGAAGCGAAGAAGGCTGTGAAAGAAAGAAGTTACCCTAAATATTACTTTTAGGATTACGTTTAACAAATAATAATAATAATAAAACCGGTCCGGTCCAATTCAATCTGATGATCCTGAAATCGAGAACCGGACCGTCTGATCATCGATTTCAATTTTAAGAATCGGGAACTGGACTACCATTCTCTAGAACCGAAAATCGAAATACCGTCCGTCCGATTTGTTCACCCCTAATTTGTCCATCCAAATGGGGTTCGGCACATATGGATCTAAAGAATGACTTAGATTGAGGTCAAGCAAAGCATTTGATTTCGACTCTCAAGAATTTGCCTTTGGGATAAATAAGCTTTCTACCTTTGTTTGCTTCGAAATTGGATCTAGCTCAATAGAATAAGGCACATGAGTAGAGAGAATAGAATTCAAAGAGGGATTTCCAATATCGTTCGACTTTTCATCCCCTATTCGATACAAAGTTTTCGATTTGAGTATTTCTCTTGTATATATTTGTAATATTGTGACATTTAGTTGATTCGCTATATCTTTAAGGAATTGATGCCTTGACCTCGTGATTCAAGAATTTTGAGCTCCGAAAATATTTCCCTTTAAGGACTCGAACCAAAACCTTGCCTCTATCTTGGATCATCCCAGCTGTGCTTTAGGGGCAAACAATGTTTATATTCCTATTGTGCCGAAAAACCATTCCTCCACTCTTCTTGTTCCTACACACAGGGTCCCAACATTTAGGTGAAAAGTTTTTTTTTTCTTTCTTTCTATTGGCACCCCCCACCATAATTTTCGTGTAAAGGTTTCAAGTCGGTCACAAGTGCATTGTGATTGGCGACTAGATTGTATAGCTTAAGATTGATGTGCTCTAGACAATCGATTAGATATATCTTGCTCTAGCCCATCCAAGATAGCGTCTTCCTTTTTCAGGGGCTAAGTTTGTTTTTAACCTTATGTTCAAGGAACTGATATTTTGTCTTGCCTTCTCCTGATTTGAAGAGGGGATTTTCAAGGCACAGTGCTTCAAGATCTGTCTTTCGCACACAAAAATATTCATGCTCACAGAAGTATTTTTTAACGAAGACGAAGAAGATGACGACGACGACGACGACCTCGGATGAGGAGGTGAAATTGATATAATAAGTTCATAACTCACGTTGCATAAACTTAATTGGTTAGATATACGTGGATGATGAGTTTTTGAGATGAGTACTATGAAAGTAGGATTGACAAGATGGGGGCCAACTCACCAGGGTTAGAGAAGTGTCGTGCAAATTGGAGTTTTGGACTACTCGGGCTTTCACCACTTCCCAACATTTCGTATAGAAAATGGCATGCAATCCATCCGTTTGTGCCATCTTTATCAAGACGCTGCATATATAGGGTTTTTTTTCCGATTTAATACAAAAAAAAAATTAATATTTACAAATTTAGACACTATTCAAAAGTATTTACGAGTTTAGGTCTCGCGCGCTGGTCCAATCAGCTCGCGAGACCCGCGCACTGGTGAAACTAGCGCGCTAGGCTTGCGCGCTGGCAAAACTAGCGCGCCAGCACATGCGCACTGGTTATACCAGCGCGCATGTGCTGGAGCAAGCTTTTGCTTGCTTTTTTTTTTAACAATTTTTTTACTATAACAAAAAAATTATATTTATTATTAATTTTCAACGATTTTTATTAGCGACGAATTTTATGACGAACGTGTCATTGGAAATGTACGCTATATATTTTGCGATGAAATTTTCAATAAATTGGATGTTTTGTTGCAAATTAGCAAGGAATTTTTTTTTTCCTCTAATTTTCCGTACCTAAAATCCTTTTTTTCTTTTTCAATTATTTTATATTTTTAGACAAAAAATTATTATTTTTTGTATTTGTCCCCAGTATGCGATGAACATGTCGCAAATTTCGTCTTGCGACACTCTTATATTTTGCGACAAACTCACACGTTTATCGTTGAAAATGTACGCTTTATATTTTGCGACAAACGTGTCGCATGAGTTTGTCGCAAAATATAAACGTGTCGCGCAACAAATGTACCGCAAATTTCGTCGTGTGACACGTTTATATTTTACGACAAACTCATGCGACACATGATGCGCACATTTCCAACGGCACTTTAGACGTCACCGTGAAACACACTAAGCTATATATTTTGCGACAAACATGTCACAAATTTTGTCATGCGACACGCTTATATTTTGCCACAAACTCACACATTTGTCGTTGAAAATGTACGGTTTATATTTTGCGACAAACGTGTCCCATTAGTTTGTCGTAAAATATAAACGTGTCGCAGGACGAAATTTACGACATATTTGCGACATGTTTGTCGCAAAATATAATGTACGCTTTATATCATGCGACAAATGTACCGCAAATTTCGTCGTGCGACACATTTATATTTTGCGACAAACTCATGCGACACGTTTGTCGCATGATATAAAGCGTACATTTTCAACGACAAACGTGTGAGTTTGTCGCAAAATATAAATGTGTCGCGGGACGAAATTTGCGACATGTTTGTCACAAAATTTGCAACATGTTCATCGCATACTGGGGACAAATTCAAAAAATAATAATTTTTTGTCTAAAAATATAAAATAATTGAAAAACATAACAAAGGATTTTAGGTACGGAAAATTAGCGGAAAAAAAATTCCTCGCTAATTTGCAACAAAACATCTAATTTATTACAAATTTCGTCACAAAATATGATGCACCTAGGACCGACAGACAGAATCAATGCACATAGGACCGGCAGACAGAATCAGTCAACAACATCGGATTGGGTTCAAATTCGGTCAATTGAAGCGAAACGATCGTCTGATCAATACTCGGCGCCGTTGGCATTGGATTTTGGCAATTCGGGGTCGTTTGGATGGATTTCCGGGCATTTTTCTATTTTTAGGCAATTTTATAATTTAATGGTATTTTTGTAATTTTTGCGTTATCTTTTGCCATTAGGGTTGACGCCTTTATAAAGTCGTCTTTAGGGTTTTATGAGCAGATTATTGAATATTGAGAATATTACGATTGATATCGTTTCTGAGATAACAGCGATTGTTCCTCATTCTATCGATTTTGTTCTTCATCGCCTTCTTTCTATTGTGTTTCGGCATCATTTGGTATCAGAGCACAGGTTGCTTGAAATCAATGGCTGAACGAAATCGATGTGGTCGAAGCCGGCATGCTCGTGGAGGCCGGGAGCGTGGAGTCGTTCCTGATGCAGATGAACAGCCGCGTTTGAGAGACCCGCGAGACATAGAAGTTGAAGAGCTGAGAAGACGAAAGCAGGATTTGCAGCGACGTCTTGCGGAGGCAGGGCTAGACGCGCAATCCGAAGAAGGAGCGGAATCTGCTGACTCATCCGATGTTGAAGAAGAGGACGACAATCCTTTCAAGGATTTGAACCAGGGACGGAATCGAGGAGTACGACTTGGAAGTCAGTCCACTTTTCTTAATTTCGGGATGAAGATCGAGATTCCCGAGCTTCAAGATCCGATTCTTGATCAAAATTACTCGTTCGTCGCATTCGTGGATTTGGTCTATAAAAATCCAGTCTACGATGAATCTGACGGAGAACAAGTGGATGCGGATCCGGCTTGTTATAAAAATCCAATCTTTGACGAAGATCTAGAATTTGACGAAGATCCAATTTTTGATAAAGATTCAGACTATGATTAAGATAGACTTCTAGTCTACGATGAATCCGATAGAGAACCAGAAGATGCGGACCCAGTAGCGATGGTAGAAGCTTTCGTGTCCGTGAAGGGCGGCGAGGTAGGCGATGGAGGCGCGAAGGAGGTCGATGAGACCGTCGACCCAGAGCAATTGATGGAATTGGCGTCCGATCAGCACAACAATCAGGTTACTTTTGTCAGGTGTTTGACCAATTTCTTTAAGAATACTGTATTGATAATCAAGGACAGCAGTGTGAATGTTTCTAATGAATCTGGAGAAATTTATGGGACCGAGGCCGAAGAGCTTCGTCCAGCGTTTAATACTTGTGGCCAAGTTGGTTTGTATAGGGATGAGACGGAACTAGTTTTCGTGGAGAATATTGGATGTGTTGGCTATTTGATGATTTCTTTCGATAACCAATTAGAATCCCTCACAGTTAATTCTGGGATCTCATTCTCTCTTATGGATGAAAGCAAATTGCAGAAACTTTCCTTTTTATCTGTCTACTGTGATCGACCCGATTGGCTTGAGTTATGGGCAGAAGTTGAATTCAGTGACACACTAGACAAGTTGAAAGCTGATGTTGATGATGAGAGAAATTCGACAAAGAAAGTTTGGGGAGTTGATCTTATGTCTTGTCCAGAAGATTTCAGGTCTAAGTTTCTCAAGTTAGTTGGCGCACCTATAATACACAAGTTTTCAGATTGCTTGCTAGTCAGGTGCCAAGAAGCCGAAGGATTGACTGCATTGACAGATGTCAGTATCCTTCTCAAAGCAACCAATTCTCTTAATGTTGCACGCTATGTTGTGTCTGTTTTAAGAGAATGGTGTGAGGATGTCTTTTTATTCGAGATACAGAAATCTCATCTTACTGTGGCATACCAAGAGGTTCCTAAGGAAGGCGAAGTCCGAGAGAACAAGCAGAACATGAAGTATAGGTGCATGAAAAGAGTCTTTCAAAATATGTTCATATCGATGAAGATGAAGCAGATTCGAGGACTAATCTTTTTTCTAGCAGGGGAGGATGATGCACCTAGGACCGACAGACAGAATCAATGCACCTAGGACCGGCAGACAGAATCAGTCAACAACATCGGATTGGGTTCAAATTCGGTCAATTGAAGCGAAACGATCGTCTGATCAATACTCGGCGCCGTTGGCATTGGATTTTGGCAATTCGGGGTCGTTTGGATGGATTTTCGGGCATTTTTCTATTTTTAGGCAATTTTATAATTTAATGGTATTTTTGTAATTTTTGCGTTATCTTTTGCCATTAGGGTTGACGCATTTATAAGGTCGTCTTTAGGGTTTTATGAGCAGATTATTGAATATTGAGAATATTACGATTTGATATCGTTTTGAGTGAACAGTGATTGTTCCTCGTTTATCGTTTCGATTCTTCTGTTTAGCCTTGCTTTTTATTGCGCTTCGGCATCAAAATATATAGCATACATTTCCAACGACACGTTCGTCTTAAGATTTATCGCTAATAAAAATAGTCGAAAATTAATAATAAATATAATTTTTTTTTACAGTAAAAAAATTGTTAAAAAAAAATAAGCTTTTGCTTGCTCCAGCACATGCGCGCTGGTATAACTAGCGCGCATGTGCTGGCGCGCTGGTTTTGTCAACGCGCAACCGTTGCACACTGGTTAAATCAGCGCGTGGGTCTCGCGCGCTGTCTACATCAGCGCGCGAGACCTAAACTGGTAAATACTTTCGAACAGTGCCTAAATTTGTAAATATTAATTTTTTTTGTATTAAATCGGAAAAAAAAATCCGCATATATATAGGGTATAAGGAAGCACAAAGGCGATAAAGCAGACATCTTATGATATGCCCCATCCAATTATTTTCCTCATTTTTTAATTAAACAATTTACGCCTAACTATTCTTGATATTTAACTCGAATCGTAATTATTATTCATTCTGAACGAGCCCGTCATCGCCATTTCAACGATGTGCTTGTGGGAGGAAAAGAAAGCGTGGTGAATGAACAAAACAAGTGCATGAAACATCCTTGCCAAGAATTGCCACACAGCCAAAAAAAGGAAAAATTGTCCCCAAAAAAAAGACCTACTGCACTTTTGTTAATTCAGCTCTAAACTTTTTAATTTTGTCAATTTAATTTTGTCAGAAATTTTGTCAATTGAGTCCTGTACATTTTCATGTTTTTCCAATTGAGTCCAGAAGATGTTGACATGAAACGCTAGCCATTCTACATGGCACGGGCGACAATGACGTGGATAATTTTTTTTAACTACTTAATAATTTACCATTTATTAATTATTTTTCCCTTTTTCTCTTCTTTTCTTTTCTTTCTTTCTTAATATGGCTGGCGAGGGTTCGACGACCTTCGTCGGCGTAAGAAAAAAAAAGTGAAGAAAAGAAAGTTGAAAAATTTTAAAGATATTATTTTTAAATTAGTATTATTAAAAAAAATTCACGTCAACGTCGACCGTGTTACATAAGACGGCCGATTGTTGACACCTAAAATTTGATTTTTTTTTTAAAATTATTCATTTTTCACAAAAACGAGAGTTAATCATAATTCTCGCAAAAAAATAAAAAATATAAAAAAATATATATAATAATAAAATAATTCGTTTTCATGCATTGCATACTTTATTTAGTTTTTAATGCATTACTTTTTGCATCATATTGTAGCGATGGCAAAGATTTGAGCTTAAATTGACAAGTGATTGGGATTGGCATAGCATGGAGAAATTCAACTAATGAACGAGGAGTGTGCCGAAAATTCTAAGAAGGCTTGAACCTATTTTCCAAAATCAATTAAGCCATTTAAGGCATCAATTGGAAAAGGTTTTAAAACTTGGACTATTTCGTAATTAAATGAAAAACGTGAATCCTAACTCACCATTATAAATACGGGTTGACGTTTAGGGAGGGGCCACATGATTGAATACACGGCAGATTTTGGCAGATTTTGAGAGAGGAGGAGGGGTGGTCTCTCGGAGGCCATTCATCGACGCAGGGGGGCACTGATTGAAATACAGGGCCACACAATCAGAACATACGGCGGATTCTGAGAGAGTGAGAGTTCTTCCATAAAGAGAAAAAATCGCGTGAGATGATGGAGTTCTTTGCAGGTTTCGGGGCCACATCCACAGTCAGAATAGAAGAAACAAGAGCGATTTGTCCTGGAAAAAGACTACCGCAGGAGCGCACCAAGAGCAAGTGCGAAAGAGGAAAAGGACGTGACTTGAAGAAGGTGGTGAATTCAGGCGGTGAAAATTTGTCCTTTATTGGATTGTTCAAGTTTGAGAGGAGTAAAAAGCAGATTTGGTCTCGAAGATTTTTCGGTGTTTCTGGTCCGAGTCGATAACTGGCTTCTTGTTGCTACTTTACCTTGCACGGTTCTCGAGCGGCCATCGAGATATCTCCTACGCAAGCCCGAGCTGAGGTTAAAACCCGTCCCGATTGATCTAAGCCCACGACGAAGCTACGAGCTAGTCCGGGGAGCTTTGATGGCAATGTTGTTCTGTCGTGGGCTCGCCCATCCGGATCAAGAGCGACCTCGTCAGACCTGAAAAGTGTTACTGTTTTCCAGGTCATACAAGGTTCCATGCCTACACTGATCCAATATTGATACAAGAAGAGCAGGTTGACTTGGACCAAAAGAGAATTCTCCACTAAGGCCTCCTGACGTGCTCTTGCTATTGTCCCGAACACTCGTTTGTCCCTACCCATCGCCAAATATACCGTGATCCTATTCATCTTGCGATTTCTGGTATTTTTCGGTGATAGTGAAGACATCGCTTACTTCCCTCACCTACGATCCTTGATGAGCAGCTGCACCACCGACGCAAACCGCTGCCATCCCTAATGCCGCACCATCACATACCGCCTGGATGATACGGAGGTGAGGACGCCTCCGGTTCAAAGGAGGAACCGTCCATTTATGAAGAGTACAAAGCACAGGAAGGATTCTCCCATCATCGTTACTTTTTCCTTTTTATTTCTCCTGATCTCACGCATAGGTCCAATAAAGCGGATTCACATGTGTTCTGGTGCTTGAAGAGAAGAAGGAATCACAAGAGGGGACCTAAGACACTACTAGAGGAAAGCATGCAGAGCGAAGCACCCACGTACGCACGAGACTCTTGCTCAGTTCCTGCATTCAATTCGATCCCATTGCTTCGCCATCCTCGATGTCTCCATCCCACCCACCGGTCTGAGTCCTCCGCAGATTCGCAATCAGTAAGCGAGATCGAATTGATTTGATTTCGATTCAAACTTGGAAACTCATCTGCAATTTAGGTGACGATATTTATTCTTGGAATATTCCAAAATTTTGTTACCTAAATTAGTTTAAAATTCTAAAAAAGAATACAAAAAAAAAAAATCAATTCATGCCATCTGCATTGTCTCATGCCTATATTTCATCGCATATCTTGCCATATCTCATGTCATCTTATGTGATTTCTGTTAGAAAAAAACGTACAATATGTATATTAATCTATACAATAACAGAACCAAATCATAAGCAATGAAATGAAAGATAGGTTTATAACAGACATGTCATGGACTATGTCATTCACCATTAGTCTCACCAATCTTCTTCTTTGAAGATCTGCAATCCACAAAGCTGTGATCTATCTTGTCACAATTGAAGCATGTACCTTGATATCTATGCTTGGCCACTTTAACTTGCAATCATTTAAACTTCGAATCGCAATAATAAATGTGATCAAGCTGCCTCAAAACATGAAAACATTAAGTTGGCAGAAGCACAAAATTTGATCCTTCAGAAGCAGTATTCAAAAATCGTCAGATGCAAAAAATTCATCAGATGCAACTGCATCTGAACCCTTCAGATGCAACTGCTTCTGAACCCATCACATGCAGAAATTCGTCAGATGCAACTGCTTCTGAACCCATCAGATGCAGAAATTCTTCAGATGCAGAAATTCGCCAGATGCAACTGCTTCTGAACCCATCAGATGCAGTCCTTCTGGACCCGTCAGAAGCAGTATTTCTGGACCCGTCAGAAGCAGTATTTCTGGACCCGTCAGATGGAGTTCCTTCTGGACTCGTCAGATGGAGTTCCTTCTGACCCTCCTTCTGAGTCTCCTTCTGAGCCTCCTTCTGACCTTTCTTCTGACCTTCCTTCTGACCTTCCTTCTGACCTTCCTTCTGAGACTCCTTCTGACCCTTCTTTCTGAGCTTCCTTCTGAGGCTCCTTCTGAGCTTTCCTTCTGAGCAACAAAATCCGAACGGAAATTTAACAATATAAATAAATTGAATTTAGATGGAATACCGAGGCATGTGTTCAACACAGTTTCCTTAAAACAGATTCGTCCCCTCCAGTACGTGCTTTGAGGTTTCGTGGACGTCTGTCTCCAGGATACAACGGTTGAACAACGATAGATGCTAGCACAACACTCCAACGCTTTCGGCGAACTTGAACAACACGAGAACACTATCGAAAATAATGCAAATGCATAGAATCGGAAAAGAGGGAGAAAAGTTTTTCTTTTGAGATTGTAGTGTTTTCCTATCTCACTTCCTCTCTCTCAAAACAGAATGGAAAAACACATATTTATAGGCTAAGTGGGGCATTGCGGAAATAAATAATAACGGCTAAATTAATTCTGTCGTTATGTAATTAATTCTGTAACCACAGAACTATAGCAGTCGTTACTTAGTTAATACCATTTACACAACGGTAATTAACGTAAGCATGATTAACGTCTTGAGTTGGAAAAAATTAAAACAGAAGGCAAAAATGGGCTTGTCGCGAGGCCCACTTTTCTGTCCAGCATTCGCGTACGCAGGTCATGCGCTCACGCCCAAGTTCAACTTGTCGGGCCTCCGTCGAGGTCTGGGATTCGCACCCCCCTACGCGTGCGCGCGAGGCATAGTGCTTGTGCTATGATAGTTACCACTCAAAGAGAGTGTATCCATATATAAAGCACTTCAATGCCTTCTTCCTTTCCTATGTGGGACTAGTGCTTTATCACTTCCCACTTCCAACTCAAGAGTGTTCTTTGAAAAATAATTTCTCATTCACTCACCTATCAAAATACCTCATATTTCCAACAATCCCCCACATGAATGAAAATTATTTTGGTTTTGACTCTGTGATAGTGTTCAACAAATGAAACCTGCATAGGATAGGTATGTGTCACCCTTTGAACCTTCCCTTGTGAAAGCATATTTAATTTACCAGCTGTCCAGTAGACATGATGTCCTTGAACTGTCCTGCTTTCTTAGTAAATGACCCATACACTTCACACAGGAATCATCAACGTTTGTTCAGTTCTCATGAGTATGTTCGTTTTGGCCATGAACATCGTCCTGGCTCTGCGAGAGTTTCTAAAGAATTCAGCCCTCAATAATTCTCCTTTGAAGCGGCCCCACTTCTCTCTCACATAGGTGATTACTTAATCTTGAGTAATTAATTTACTCCACTTAAGAATCATTAAAGCAATAGTTGCTATCCTTTTCCTGATAAACCCCCACAGTAATTTGTTTACTCCACATATTTGGGGGATATCAAATTACTGTTTCTTTTATAGGAATGGTTTGAGGGATAGACCCCCCACAGTGATATCTTAAGTTCGTATACTTAGGTTGTCCCTTTTGAACCTAGATCTTGGGATCTCCAGTCAGCTAGGTTGGGTTTTCCGTTATACAAACTTTTCTGTAATGGGCTGTAGTCCCATTCTTATTATTGATTTTCCAACTAACTCTCTGTTTAACCCTTTTGGTTAGCAGATCTGCAATATTATCCTTTGACTTTACGTAGTCAATAGAGATAATTCCAGTTGAGAGTAGTTATCTAATGGTATTATGTCTATGACATATATGTCTAGACTTACCATTATACATAAAACTCTGTGCTCTTACAATCGCAGATTGGCAATCGCAATGTATATAGATTGGTAGCACAGATTTTTGTCATTTTGGAATATCCTCTATGAAATGGCATAGCCATTTAGCCTCTTCACCACATATGTCCAAAGCTATAACTTTGGATTCCATTGTGGATTTGATTATAACAGTTTATTTTCAGGATTTCCAAAAATATGGCTGCATCTACTAATGTGAATTCATATCCACTAGTAGATTTTGGAATAGCCACTTTTGCAAGGCACCCCCACACTCGTAAGCATTTATAGGATGGTCTCCTACCTTTCCATAGCTCATAAGGGGAACAACCATTTTTGCAAGGCACCCCCACAATCGTAAGCATTTGTAGAATGGTCTCATACCTTTTCATAGCTCATAAGAGGTTTTATCCTATTTATTTCGAGGTATTGCATTATTCTCACCTTATGAAGGAAATAATGCTTCACAAGGTCAACAAATAACTTGTTATTACCCTAATTCAAGAAATCGTCAATTACATAAGTTGGGTTACCATCACTGTTGATTTTCCTCAAATGGCTAAGTCCCATTTCCCTCGAGGAATAGTCAGAGGATCGGCCGAATCCATTTCTGACTTCATATTATCAATGGACATAATTCAATTTTCAAGCAATTGCTTTATCACATCACTCCTAGAGCGAGCATGTCTCTTTCTACCATTGAAAGTTTTTCTTTTTGCAATGGCTATTGCCACTTGGCAATCACAATGCATAGACATGCAAAGTGCCGATTTCATTTCCTTGAGCAAATCTCAAGTTATCAAGATAAAATATTTCCTTCTTCTTCTCCTACTAAAGTGTAGGAGGATAAACGATATATTTCCACAAAAATGCTTGGTAGCATCTAGGTTTATCATCTATTATTTTTCCGTTAGCCACAATATTGGCTCGAGAAATGACCGCAACATTTTCCAGAATCATCTGCTTAAACCAAATTGACTTTTGGTTTAGCAGGATTGTCATTTCCTCCAAGATTTTTTGTTTAGTTGAGTTCCAAACCACAACATCCCACCAAGTATGAATATGATCAAATAGTGGATCTTGTCTCATTCGAATCTAATTTCGAATTATACACAGAATTCACCAATTGGTGTTTCTCATTGCTTCTTATAGAGAACAAATTTCTCTTAAGACTTCATCTTTACTTTTAAGCAAATATACATAGCATTTTTTATGCTATCATCGATAAAGGTAATAAAATATTTATTACTGCCTCTTGTTTGTATGAATTACAAATTCACATACATCACAATGAATCAATTCAAGAGGATCTGAGTTTCTTTTACACGCAGAGGCTCTATTGGTTCATCTATTTTGTGCATAGAGCCTCCATTGGCTCTTTCCTTTCGCGTGCAGAGCCTCTATTGAACCTTTTGTGTTCAAGGTTTATATTGAACTTTTCGCGTTCAGAGTCTCTGTTAAGCGCTATTTTTGTTCAAAGTGCCGCACATGTTTCAAGCAATCTCTTCCGCATAGGGTGGGAAGAATCGCTTTTCGAAACTTAACTTCAGATGCCTCCCATGTCTTGATATGGTTGGCTTTATCGTTGCTCTTGGTGCATCACCATAGCAACGCATTTTCCAAATACAAGGGTATGGTGTTCACATGCACCTTGTCATCCCGAGCTCCTTGGGTTTATAATTATCGATTCTTCACCCATAGGAAGATATCCACAATCTTGGAATTCCTCAAGTCTTTAAATTTCTCGGGTCGAAGAACATTCAATCTAAGTGATATGGGGATTGCCCCGTTCACATGACCAGAGTCCAGCATGGCCATCCCGGCCTTTAGCTCGAATGACCCAGCATGTTACTTGATCCAAGGATTCACTCTAGTACATTTTCAACTTGAATCTTATGCAAGATCACTTGAATTTCTTGCACCTGACTGATCACAGTCTTATAGTCAACCATCATATAATCAAGGAATCATTCGACAACAAATTTCTTTGCTTCGACATCCTTTGTTTTATATTTCCGGTCAAGGATTCTCATAATTCCTTTGACGTCCTTATTGCACATTGTACAAGGAGTCATATAAGCCATTCATGACATAATTCCTACATAGGAAGTCAGAATGCTTCCAAAGTCTCAACCTCGTTGAAGGCTTGCTTATCCGTTTCTCCATTGGATACCTTAGGAGGTTCCTCAGTCAAGAATCTCGCAAAATTCAAACCAACATCTTTTAAAGCTCAATCAATTTGAACTTTTCAAGTTTCTTACCATAGTGGATAGAAACAGCGACAGAGGTAGACGATGATCCATACAGAAGCCTTTAGACAGCAAAAGCAGAACCTTTGGTGATATCGTTAGCAGCCACATCAACAACTTCGTTTCCAGTGGCAATCTGAATACTAAATATGTATTCTCTTTGTCTGCATGAGTGACAATACAAAAAACACAATAGTCAATCTGGACAAAACCATAAGAAAGCAAATCTACCATTAGATTTCGTTGATGATAGGGTAAAGCACCACATCAAAGCCATAAATAATATAACTTGGTATTAGCCACTGATTAGATCGTTGAGGTCACGAACGAGAGTTCATTTTGAATTGATGGCAACGCTTCAGACTTGCGATGAATCATAGGCTTTCGATGGGCACATAGATACTTCTTGGAATGCCATAGACAAGGCTGGTCGTCGTAAGGAGTCCACCAAAGAATTTGTAAAAGATACCTAGCACGCAAAGATAAGATTTGCATGACCTGTTGGTGTTATTGACAAATTAAAATTCGTCAATTTGGTCAAGGATTTATTGAACCGTTTGACAATTAGATCCTGTCCAGAATACTTCATGAGACTTCTCGCTTTTCGTCCATTCCTTTTATTCTCCTGTAAAAGACGTTTGATCCCAAAAATCAAACTGCACTTATGTGGAAAAATTCAAATATCATTGTTCCATCACAATCTTCAATCCCTTGGGGACCCCTCTCGAAGGTCCTCCTCGAATCTGCAGAAAGAGGAATAGAAGATTTCTCTCCTTCACCATATCTGTCATGTAAGTGATTAATCTTTTAAGAGAAGACGAATCTGTTTTAAGATTGTTAGAAAAAACGTACAATATGTATATTAATCTATACAATGACAGAACCAAATCATAAGTAATGAAATGAAATATAGGTTTATAACAGACATGTCATGGACTATGTCATTCACCATAAGTCTCACCAATCTTCTTTTTTGAAGATCTGCAATCCACAAAGCTGTGATCTATCTTGTCACAGTTGAAGCATGTACCTTGATATCTGTTCTTGGCCACTTTAACTTGCAATCATTTAAACTTCGAATCACAATAATAAATGTGATCAAGCTGCCTCAAAACATGAAAACATTAAGTTGGCAGAAGCACAAAATTTGATCCTTCAGAAGCAGTATTCAAAAATCGTCAGATGCAAAAAATTCATCAGATGCAACTGCTTTTGAACCCATCACATGCAGAAATTCGTCAGATGCAACTGCTTCTGAACCCATCAGATGCATAAATTCTTCAGATGAAGAAATTCGTCAGATGCAACTACTTCTGAACCCATCAGATGCAACTGTTTCTGAACCCATCAGATGCAGTCCTTCTGGACCCGTCAGAAGCAGTCCTTCTGGACCAGTCAGAAGCAGTATTTCTGGACCCGTCAGATGGAGTTCCTTCTGGACTCGTCAGATGGAGTTCCTTCTGACGCTCCTTCTGAGTTTCCTTCTGAGTCTCTTTTTGAGCCTTCCTTCTGAGCCTCCTTATGAGGTTCCTTCTGACCTTCCTTCTGAGACTCCTTCTGACCCTTCCTTCTGAGCTTCCTTCTGAGGCTCCTTCCGAGCTTTCCTTCTGAGCAACAAAATCCGAACGGAAATTTAACAATATAAATAAATTGAATTTAGATGGAATACTGAGGCCTGTGTTCAACACAGTTTCCTTAAAACAGATTCGTCCCATCCAGTACGTACTTTGAGGTTTCGTGGACGTCTGTCTCCCAGGATACAATGGTTGAACAGCGATAGATGCTAGCACAGCACTCCAACGCTTTCGGCGAACTTGAACAACACGAGAACACTATCGAAAACAATGCAAATGCATAGAATCGAAAAAGAGGGAGAAAAGTTTTTCTTTTGAGATTGTAGTGTTTTCCTATCTCACTTCCTCTCTCTCAAAACAGAATGGAAAAACACATATTTATAGGCTAAGTGGGGCATTGCGGAAATAAATAATAACGGCTAAATTAATTCTGCCGTTATGTAATTAATTCTGTAACCACAGAATTATAGCAGCCGTTACTTAGTTAATACCATTTACACATCGATAATTAACGTAAGCACGATTAACGGCTTGAGTTGGAAAAAATTAAAACAGAAGGCAAAAATGGGCTTGTCGCGAGGCCCACTTTTCTGTCCGGCATTCGCGTACGCAGGTCGTGCGTTCACGCCCAAGTTCAACTTGTCGGGCCTCCGTCGGGGTCTGGGATTCGCACCCCCCCTGCTCGTGCGCGCGAGGCATAGTACTTGTGCTATGATAGTTACCACTCAAAGAGAGTGTATCCATATATAAAGCACTTCAAGGCCTTCTTCCTTTCCTATGTGGGACTAGTGCTTTGTCACTTCCCACTTCCAACTCAATAGTGTTCTTTGAGAAACAATTTCTCATTCACTCACCATCAAAATACCTCATATTTTCAACAATTTCATGCATATCTCATCTTATTCACAAAAATATATAAATAATAACAATATATCTCATTGCACATCTCATGTTTTCCATGCATATCTTTTGCATATAGGGTAATTACACTTTAAATTTACATGTTTTGCATATCATCCCGTCATTTAGATATTCTTTATTGCATTCATGTCATTTATGCATAGCATCTAAAAAGCGAAAACCCTAAAAAGAACTCAATCATCTGAACTTTGAACGATTCAATCTGAGTTGCCAAATTTAGACATTTCATGGAATTAAGGTACCGAAAGGGCATTAGTTTTAATTAATTAGTGTAATTCAGTCCCCGAATCCACAATCTCTGGTTCGTAGAAGTAAAATAATCATCACGCTGTTTTACTTAGGTTTCTAATCAAACCTACTAAAAAGATTAGTGGTGGCTTCAAATTCTAAATTAATTTTAATTAATTTAAGTTGTGATTTGGTAGGGATTGAAAGAGTCCGTATTAGGTTAGTCATTAAATTAACCTGATAATCCATTAGTCTAGAATTTCTAATTTTAGGTCGCGACAGCGATGTTCACGCCAGTGATTTTCGATCAAAATTGATTGGATGGACTCAATTGGCACACTGAGATTTATGACTTTCCTAACAATTTTCTCCTAGCTAAGAACATGCTCCTTCGGACGAGTTAAAAGACGCCCATTGTCCCTTTTTCTAGGACGTCATATGTTTAAGTTGAGGAGTCGATCAGCTGCTAGAATTAAATTGTAATTTGACCTTGATAAAGGCTAAGCTTCAAGTGGTTGGAAGATCCTTCGTTGACTATAACAGCATTACCGACAACCTTAAGAAGTGGGGAAAGGAATAGCGATGTTTTAAATTTGCATCACTTTAAAATGACACAATTTATATGAGGAATTTTAATTTCTTTTCTCCTAACAATTGGAGTACCGAAATATAGGATAGAATGACTTTTATCTTATCCTAGTTTTTAGGGGTGTCAACAGAGAGGGTCGGGCCGGCCCGAAATTGAGCAGTATCGAGCTCGGGGCGACCCGATTCTTTCCTCTCTTTTTTTGGGAATCAAAATCAATTAACAATCATATCAAATGAAATAATATAAAAAGAAAAATCAAAAAGAAATTAAATTAAAAAGAAAAAAATGAATGTTAAAAAAAGTTGGGCGGCGGGCCGGCCCGGCCCGAAAAGGCGCGAAAATTCAAGCAAATTTTCGAGCCAGGTCGGGCCGGCCCTCCAGGCGTAGGTATTTTTGACACCCCTACTACTTTTTATCTTGACCATCAAACGTAACCAAAGGGTAAATGAGTGCCTCAAGACATTGTCGAAGCATACTTAATTTGAAAAATTGCACTTTTGAAAGCATTGATTGTATATAATATGGAAATAATCAGTACATTGCAAAGTGTAATTTTTTTTTTTCACTTAGTTGCTTTGGCACTTTTTAGCACAATTCAAAACATGATAGCAAACTTCTCATTTATCTTGGTACTAAGTAGATCATACATCTCAATCTCATAACCCTAAGGTTGTGTTTAGTCATCTAGATTTTTAGTATATGATTGGATAGCATATGATATGAAATTCAGGAATTTTGCTATATTTTATCACTACTTGGTGAATCGCCATAATAAAATTGGATATCTTTACATCATATCATGTCCATTATTTGATATAAACATATATCAGTGCAAATGAATCTAAAAATTGCACAAACAGAGATGGTAAGAATCTCTCACGGTGCTCTTGTCTACTTCATTTTTGTTTGCTTATTTTTTTATATTATTTTTCTCTCTTTTTTAAATTCTTTTTTCCACTTCCATCATTCCCTAATAAAACATTATTAAATAGAAAGATATATTAATAGACCTAAAATATTAAAATACCTAAAATATGTAATAAACATAAATGCAATATATATATATATGTAAATATTTCATGTATATTACAAGATAGAAAGAATTTTGAATATATAAATAAAAATATGAATAAATAAAAGGGTCAATACCACGAAAAATATCAAATTGATAGACATGTGACAAATTTACCCCCAAAGTATTTATGACCATCAAGAACCTTAAACTGATACACATATGATAAATTTATGTCAAACTATTTATTTGACCATCAAAAACCCCAAACTGATACATTTGTAATAAATTTATCTCAAAGTATTTATTTGAGCACCAAGAACCTCAAACTGGTACACCGATGATAAATTTATCCCAAACTGCTTTTTTGACCACCAAAGACCTCAAATAATACATCTCTGACAAATTTACCTTTCGTTAGTTCTCATTAGATTGGATTAATACCATAAAAATCCCAAATCAATATATCTATGACAAATAAAGAGTAAAAATCCCAAACTAGTACACATGTCAACTACCTTGTGTCATCCAACTCAGCACTTTGACAGTAAAATTTAATGAAAAATAACGAAAGTGTATCAGTTTGAGATTTTTTATGGTAAAAAAGAACTAGTTTGGGGCAAATTTGTTACAAGTGTACCAGTTTGGGATTTTCATGATATTAACCCAAAATAAAAATGATTATTTTTTTATATTTTAAGTTTTATATTTGAATTCAAATATTACTTTAATTCTGTTAATTGAACAAAATCTTTATTCGAGAAAATTAACTTTTATATTACGGATAGTAGAAATCATATCCAACTTTATCTCACCTACCCCTTCAGATAGATTTTATTCGGTGTATATTCCTCTTATATCTGACTTTTTCCTGTCTTGAACAAGCACCGAATACATGATATGATAAACTTTATCATGTATTGAATTGTATCTTGACTATCAAACGTAACCTAAAAGAGATGGTCGAGCGGTTACACATTCGATACGAAAGTGGCATGTTCAGTGATCGAACACATGGACAGGGCAACTCGAGTGTATCCAAAGGGATTAGTCTCGCTGAAATGTTCGAAAATCACCGGCAATGATCGGTACATGTTATCATAGCATGATCTCAAAGGATGAGGATGCGGAATTTGGGGTGTTGTTGGTGAATGCAGTAAGATGTGTATTAGGTTTTCGCAGTATAGCGCCTTGCTCATGCCGGTGCACGTTTTGTTGCACAAACTGACTAAGGGGATGATCAAATGTGATTGGGAAAATTATTTATAAGATGGCATAATATCCTAAAAAATGTCCAACTTTAGTTCCAATCCCGATTTTACCCTAATTTATCTCATAAAAAACCTCCAATTTTTAGGTCTAATTGTAATTCTCCCATATATATATTTGTCTCATAAAAAATTATTAATTTTTACTTGAATTTAATATATACCTTGTTTACCCTCTATTCAAATTTTCCCTTAGTGATCCTACATGGCATTTCTATGTCATTGCTCTAATTTTTCCCCAAATTTCATATCCAAGAGGACATCTTTTGAACCAATGACATGTTCTTGGATCTAAAATTTGGGGAAAATTAGAGCAATTAGGGTTAACTTTCTTTAATTGTTCTTACTCTTAAGACATCCTTCCTTTCTTCTCGCTTGAAGATACGAGTTTTTCATGTCCTGCGGTCGGAGAGTTCACACTCGAAACACTTCGCTCGGCACTCTCAAACAGCTCAGGTTTGAGAGTCAACGAAAAATTTTGAGGATGGTTAACAGAAGCAGACTCGGGACCTAAGAATGAGACAAACGGTAGAATTGGGAGCGGACATAAAGTTGGTGTTTTTATGGGATAAAAAACTATATAGTAGAAACTGATAAGAAAGAATGATTAAGAGAGAATGGTAGTGTTCTCTAATAATGGTGTGTCAAACAATGTACATGAGAAGCCCTTATATAGGCTTAGAAGAGGTAAAGAGCTTAGTGCTCTTCCTATGTGGGACTAAAGAGAAAGAAGGAATGTAAGAGAAAGCTATAAGACTACAAGGCTATACAAGTATGTCTAACACCCCCCCTCAAACTCAAGGTGGATCAAACAACGAGAGTTTGGAAAGAAGAAATTTAAAGCGTTGTGATGTAAGAGCCTTCGTAAAACAATCTGCAAGTTGATTCTCAGTTCCAACAAAAGGAAGAGAAATAGTGCGAGCTTGAAGATGATGACGAGTCAGATGACAATCGATCTCAATATGTTTTGTACGCTCATGAAAGACTGGATTTGCACCAATATGGATGGCACTCTTGTTGTCACAGTGTAGAGGAGTGGGATCCGGAAGTGAAACACCCATGTCAGCAAGTAAGCGGCGAAGCCAAACAATCTCAACGGTAGTGTCAGCCATAGCACGATACTCGGACTCTGTAGAGGAGCGTGAGACAATTTGTTGTTTCTTGGCACGCCAGGAAATAAGAGAATCGCCAAGAAAAATGCAATAGCCAGTGATAGATTTGCGATCAGACACATTGGAAGCCCAATCAGCATCAGAATAGGCACGCAACTTGAGAGCAGAAGAAGATGGCAGAAATAAGGAACGCGATAAAGTGCCTCGGAGATATCGCAAGATCCTCAGAATAACAGCATAATGAACTGTGCGAGGAGCAGCAACAAACTGACTGACAACATGAACAACATAAGCAATGTCGGGTCGGGAGATAGTAAGATATACAAGGCTGCCAACCAAAGTTCGATAGCGGGTCACATCAGAAAGAGGCTCCCCGTCATCCGAGCAGAGCTTCTGATTCAGCTCAATAGGAGTAGCAGCAGTGCGTGCATCCGAGAGAGCAGCCCTAGAGAGAATATCAGCAGTATATTTTTGTTGAGAAATAAGGATACCACGTGAACTGCGAGCAATTTCAAGCCCAAGAAAGTAGCGCAGTGGTCCAAGATCCTTCATGGCAAAATGTTGCTGAAGGTGCCGCTTGGTATGTTCAATATGGTCGCGATCATCTCCAGTGATAACCATATCATCAACATAAAGAAGAAGAATAGTGCAACCAGCAGAAGAGGTATGAACAAACATAGCATGATCAGCCTCGCTTTGAGTAAAACCAGCAGATCGAATAGCATCACTGAACTTCTCAAACCAAGCACGAGGAGCCTGTTTAAGACCATAAATAGCTCGTCGCAAGCGGCAAACCTGTCCAGAAATATGACCAAGACCAGGTGGAGGTTGCATGAAGATATCCTCTTGAAGATCCCCATGAAGAAAAGCATTCTTGACATCAAGCTGAAAGAGGGGCCAATTACGAATTGAAGCAATAGCTAGTAAAGCTCGGACAGATGTCATCTTTGCTACGGGAGCAAACGTCTCCTCATAATCAATGCCATACTCCTGCGAGAAACCTCTGGCAACCAGACGTGCTTTGTAACGTTCAATACTACCATCAGAACGGGTTTTAATCTTATATATCCATCGGCATGATACCAAGGAGCGGCCTGGAGTGAGAGACACAAGCTCCCAAGTACCAGTACTTTCCAATGCCCTGAGCTCCTCAGACATAGCTTGACGCCACTCAGTATGCTGAACTGCCTCACGATAACTAGTGGGTTCTTGTACAGCATGAACAGCAGCCAAAAAAGAGCTAAACTCAGTAGAATAAGAAGTAGAAGCAACATACCGAGTAGGCGGACGTCGATCCCGAGGAGGATTACGGCGTGGCTCTAGAACTGCAGAATCGTCGAGGGCAGGTAGAGTAGGAGGTACAGCAGCACGGGTAGGAGAAGATGGGGACGGTGGTGATATATCTGGTTCCGAGGTGAAAGCAGAATAAGGAGGATCAGGAAAAGGATCAACAGGGAAATCCATAAATGGAACATGGGTCGAGACAGGAGGTGTTACATTTGTAGGGAAGAATGGAACGTGTTCATGAAAGGTAACATTGCGATAAACACGTATATGTCGCGCATTTGGGTCATAACAGCGATAACCCTTGTGCTCGGTGCTGTAACCCAAGAATGCACACGAGATGGAGCGAGCGGTGAGCTTCGTACGTTCGGTGGGTGGAAGAATGACAAAACAAGTACACCCAAAAACTCGAAGATGATTATAGCTGGGAGATCGAGAATAGAGACGCTGGAAATGGGTGTCTTGATGAAGAACAGACGAGGGTAGGCGGTTAATTAGATGAACAGCTGTGAGAAGTGCCTCAGCCCAGAACTCAGTAGGAACAGATGTCCCAAGTAAGAGAGCGCGAGTGGTATCTAAAATATGACGGTGCTTGCGTTCAGCAACCCCATTCTGAGCTGGAATCCCAGGACAAGATAGTTGAGGAAGTGTACCATCGCTGGCCAAGAGGGAACGAAAAACAGTAGAAAGATATTCTCCTCCCGAGTCTGAACGAAAAACTTTGATTTTTGTATTAAATTGGGTGGAAATCATGGTAGTAAAAGACTGATAGATGGAAAAGAAATCACTGCGTTGACGCATAAGATAGACCCATGTGTAACGAGAGTAATCATCAATAAAAGAGACATAATATTTGAAACCACTCTTTGAACAAAGTGGGGCAGGACCCCATACATCAGAATGAATAAGATCGAAAATTGCACTAGATCTAGAGTTACTAATAGGAAAAGGCTTAGCAGATTGTTTGGCCAAGGGACATACAGAACATGGAGGAAGATTACCAAAAGAAACAGGACCTAAAGCACCTCGTTGATGAAGGACGGTGAGACGAGAAGAAGGAATATGTCCGAGACGTTGATGCCATCGGGCAAGATCAATGGTAGCCAACACAGGAGAAGGAAGAGAAGAAGTTGGAAGGTGGAGATGCTGCATAATATAGAGTCCGTCCTGTCTACTACCTCTCCCAATCATCCGACCACTCAAACGATCCTGCACAAAGCAAGAGCTATTTGTAAAGCTTACAGTACATCCAGTATCAGTAAGTTGTCCAACGGATAATAAATTGAGAGCTAGAGATGGAACATGTAACACGTTAGGGACATTGAAATCTTGAGAGATGGTGAGAGTACCCCGCCGGGTAGCTAGGAGAGGAGAGCCATCAGTAGTAAAGAAATGTGCTGGATGCTTGAGCTCAGAGAGCTGAGTGAGACAAGCAGCGGAACTAGACATATGTCTAGCAGCTCCTGAGTCAAGTATCCAGGTAATAGAAGTGTCACCTGAAGATGGAGTGGCTGCAGCAGTGTTTCCTGTAGATGAAGAAGTTGTAGGAGTGCTGGAATCGGGAAAAGACCCAAGCAAAGAAGGGTTCAATCGAGCAAGCTGTGCTTCAAGGGCAGCAATCCGATTATTCGTAGAAGAAGAAACCAGAGTAATAGGTCGAGAGTGTGGAGATGTCACAGAATACTGAATAGAACGCGGTGTTGCTGAAGGGCGTGAAGCTTCCTTCTTCTTTTGCCAACAGTGTGGCTCCTCATGTCCAAGACGGTGACAATAAGTACATAAAAGGCGGCGAGAGCCACGTGCAGAGGGAGGTCGTGGTGAAGCAGCCAAAACAGCAGGCGGAGCACGTGGTGGAGCAGCTAAAACAGCAGCGGAATCAGCAACTGCAGAGGAGGAAAGTAGACCCAGACGAGTTTCCTCAGACTGCAATTCTTTGATAGCGTCAAGGAGGGACGGTCTAGGAGAGCGATGGAGAAGCTGGCTGCGAACACCTTCATAAGGAGAGCCAAGCTTCATAAGGAAAGTATGTAGACGGTGTCTATCTTGAGTTTGAAGCCGAGTAGATGGACACCCAGTACAGTTCAAGCATGTCGGGCAAAGAACAGGAGCAAGAATATCTAATTGACTCCAAAGGGAATGCATATAATTGTAAAAGTCTCGAATAGAGCGAGACCCTTGCGTAGCACAGTAAATTTCTTGCTCCAACTGATAAACCCGAATGTCCCCGGTCTGAGTAAACATCTCGGCGAGCTGATCCCACAAACATTTCGCTCCAACAATATGAGAAAATTGTGGGCGAAGAGCAGGATCAATAGAACCAAAAAGAATAGCCCATGCCTTCCGATCAGCAATTGTCCATGCTCGAATTTCAGCGGTACGCTTTACAACCGCCTCAGATGAGGCACTTTCCTTAAGAGCATCAGGACATAGACGGAAACCTTCAACATGCTCAAATAAATCGCGGTAAACAAGAGCCGCCATTGCCGATGGTTTCCAAAGTGAATAGTTTGAACCATCAAGCTTGACATCTATGCGGTCACTAGAATCGCCCATGACAACAGAAAAATCACTAGCGAAGCTAGAAAAGTGGGTTGAGGTGGGAAAGCTGATCAAAAGGATCGAGAGACACAAATTAGAGACGCTAGCAAAGCTGGGTGACGGCTCAATAGCCCAAAACTCATTATCTTAATTTCTGATGCGGAAGATCCAATTTATGGCAACCGCAGAGCATACTTTTAAAAATAATGAGCTCATTATCTTAATTTCTGATGCGGAAGATCCAATTTGTGGCAACCGCAGAGCATACTTTTCAAGACAATGATCTTGGCTCTGATACCATGATAAGAAAGAATGATTAAGAGAGAATGGTATTGTTCTCTAATAATGGTGTGTCAAACAATGTACATGAGAAGCCCTTATATAGGCTTAGAAGAGGTAAAGAGCTTAGTGCTCTTCCTATGTGGGACTAAAGAGAAAGAAGGAATGTAAGAGAAAGCTATAAGACTACAAGGCTATACAAGTATGTCTAACAGAAACATGATCGAATCTAAACTTAGGAGTTTTTTTAGAGTATTAAGCCTTGTAGGACCGATTTGCATGTCCCTCGACATTGCCAGCGAATTTTTCCCTTTTGTTGTACTTTAATGTTTTCTTTTTACAAATTGAAAAAATCCAACTTGGATCGGCCTAACCCCCATATAAAATTCCCATCCACTGTCCATACATATAGTAATAATGGGAATATTACCAAAAAAGTCATAAACCTATTGCAATTGTGCCAATTTAGTCTTAAACATTTTTTTTTTGCCAATTCAATCCTAAATCTTTAGCAATTTTGTCAATTCAGTCCATCTGGCCAAATTTGACTGGCCCGACATTGACATGGACGTCGGCCAACACCGGGCATATTAGTTTAATATTTTTGGAATTTTTTTATTATTTTGTTATTTTATTTTCTATTATTTTATTTTATTTTCTTTTCTTTCCTCTTTCCCTCTTCATCTTCTTCCTCTGACCCTTCTATCTTCTTTCCTCTATCCCTCATCCTTTTCACCACCATCTCCCTCAAGAACTTAGTAACTCAAACGAAACTCGTGCCCCAGCCACTGACGAGGGCGAGCCCTGTCGTCACCTGGCCTCACCATGGCTACATGAGGCTCACTTCGTTGGGGCCAGACCTTGCCAACTTAGATCTGGTGAGGTCGAGCCTCGCCAAATCTGGGCTGGTGACGCGAGCCTCGCCCGGCCCCTGGCGAGGTGGATTTCACATTTATGACATTGGTATTTTTCCAAGCCGCTCGTGATGGACATTCTAGCACAATGTTAAGTTGCAAAGCTCCAAAGCCGCTTGTTGCAGAGAAAGAAGATGAAGAGGCAAGAAAAAAGATGGAAAAAAAAGAAATTTTTTGAAAAAGAAAGTAAAACATATTTAAAATATTATGTTGCCGGATGGGTGGCGCCGGCTCGCATTCACGTCATCGTCGGCCGGCCAAATTTGACCGGGTAAACTGAATTGGCACAATTGCAAAAGTTTTAGGATTGAATTGAAAAAAAAAAGTTTATGACTGAATTGAAATAATTACAATAGATTTAGGACTTTTTTAGTAATTTTCCCATTAACAATGATTATAATCTATTGTCCCCCAATACCAATCTCCTCGATAGAAGAATAACATACCAATATTGCTATAATTTATAGAGAGAACTCTTGTTTGATAGTCACACCGTATTAATCGTGTTAGTATTATATTTATATTAATAATGATTAGGAAAAAGCTTACACGACAGCATAACAGTACTATCAATTATTTATGATCGTAGATCCACACAATATCACCCCGTGTTTTGCATAAAACGCTTGTTAATTAGAAAATCGTGAGGTCAGAAATAATATAGTACTGTCAGACTGTCATGTTAGCGGGAGCCTAATGATTATGATCGTGCAGAAGAATACCATATCAATCTCTCCTGCACAGTCCTTAAATATAGTAATAATCTCTCTCTCTCTCTCTCTCTCTCTCTCTCTCTCTCTCTCGCGGCGGCAGCAACAACAACACTTAGATTGCTACTGTTGTTGCCGCTGAGTCATGGAGAACAGTAAGCAGCCACTCCTCTTGCCATCCGCAAAGGCGGACCGAACCGATCAAGACATCGGGGGAGGCGGTGGTGACCATGCCCAAGACCAGCAGATGATCGATGCCAACCTGCCGCTCTCAACCACCGATGCCTTCACCTTCACACCGCACGCCGACGACATCCCCCCGATCAAGGGGCCCCGCGACTTCCTCCGGGAGTTTGTCAAGGAGTCCAAGAAGCTGTGGTTCCTTGCCGGGCCCATCATCTTCACCTACCTCTGCCGGTACTCCCTCGGTGCCATCACCCAGGTCTTCGCCGGCCACGTCGGTACCCTTGACCTCGCCGCCGTCTCTGTCGAGAACTCCGTCATCGCGGGCTTCTCCCTCGGTGTCATGGTATGAAAGTATATATATGCTTCGCGTGTTTCCGTAACTGACGTGATCATTAGTACACATCCCAGTTCACGTGCCGAAGGGACAATGAATTTGATTTTGCGCATTAATCATGAGTTTGTTGTAATTGGGAAGTGCACCAGAGAAGCAGCATATAAATCAGTTTTTTATATGCAATTTTCGGGAATCCACACATATATAGCTTAGTCCGACCGTCAGTTTTAGTTCGCGAGCCGAATACGGGATAATGAATTTGCTGGCAACGAATCTGGCAGCTCGGGATGGGAAGCGCGCTGGAGACGCTGTGCGGGCAGGCTTACGGGGCGGGGCAGCTCGACATGCTGGGCATTTACATGCAGCGGTCGTGGGTGATCCTCAACACGACCGCCGTTGCACTCTGCTTCCTCTACATCTTCGCGGCGAAGCTCCTGCGGCTGACCGGGCAGACAGAGGCGATCTCGGAGGCAGCGGGCGAGTTCGCAATCTGGATGATCCCGCAGCTGTTCATGTACGCAATGAACTTCCCAATCGCCAAGTTCCTGCAGGCGCAGAGCAAGATCATTGCAATGGCGGTCATCGCGGGAGTGGTGCTGGTGCTCCACACCGCGTTCAGCTGGCTACTGATGCTGAAGCTCGGGTGGGGGCTGGTCGGGGCCGCCATCGTGCTGGACACGTCGTGGGTGGTCATCGTGGTGGCCCAGCTCGTGTACATATTCAGCGGGACGTGCGGGAGGGCGTGGACGGGGTTCTCATGGAAGGCATTCGAGAACCTGTGGGGGTTCGTGAGGCTGTCCATCGCTTCGGCCGTCATGCTCTGGTAACGTGCTTCGCATAACATCTCTTTCACAATCTGTGTCACCGCGAAATCGTCTTTAACATCCGTAGCATTAGCCATGAGGGTCGTGGTTTACAGAACAGTGAAGACTACTGGTTGCGACCATGAAAGACGTGTCAAAACTTGCTTTCCTCTCCTCTTCCTTCAAGCTCTACCAGTCTTAGTCACGACGAGCGAGATAAGCTTGGTTGTGTGGACTTTGACGAGAGACGACGACCCTCAAGCTTGAATCTCACGTGCCTTTCTTTTCTTTTCTTCTTGCCGCAGCTTGGAGTTGTGGTATTTTACGGCGCTCATTCTATTCGCGGGTTACTTGAAGAATGCCGAGATTTCGGTGGATGCTTTGTCTATCTGGTAAAGCTTTTCCCCTTCACGTATTCGATATTCATCTTCCCTTGTTCAATTCTTGAGAAGCAAAAGGCCAAATCAGCTGAGAAATGAAATAGATAGAAAAATTTTAGTTGGGACATGTAGCTTTAGCATTCTTTAATGTCTATGCAGCGTCTTTAATTAACCTGATTTCTTTAGCAGTCTTTGTTCTTTTCAAAAAAAAGAAAAAAGAAAAGAAAAGAAGAAGCTGCTTTTGATATTACTGATGATTCTCATCTGTGTCGTTTCCTGCAAGAACCCCGTTGGACTAACGTTGTGGACACCAACGTCAAACCTAGAATTGCGGTGACTGTTCGGTTCACTGCGGCTACCCACAAGCGATATCAATGTGACCCACGCTTTGCTTATAGAACTGATGAATCAGGACCCAAGTTCGACAAGGTTTTCATTGAAGATGCATTTAAGTTTTCATGCTTTTTTGCCTGATTAGTCCTCCGAGAATTTAGTTGCGGTTTACAGTAGAGATTGGCTAAATTAGCACAAGAGGAGAGGTGTCCTCGAATACGAATAGCACCAGACATTTAGGTGATTTAATCTTGAACAGCCCACCTACCAGTTTGACAGAGAGAGAGAGATCGAAACAACGTCAAACTGAAAGTATGGCATTTTCTTGTCCTCGGACAAGGTTAAGGATTGATGATCATTAGTTGTCTGTCTTTCTTCTCTAACGTTTTCCTTACAAATCAACTCTCATCTTTTCTTCTTTGTCGCTTATTGTCTGTCTTCTTCTGTTGCTGGTTCAATCAAAGGTGAACCGTACAGTCGCAATTTTTTTTTTCAAGGATGGGGATTTGTTGTAAGTTACTAGTCGATATAGGACCCACATGCACGACCCAGATTTTCCTATTTGGTAACTCTGTTAAAACATAATTTGGATAAGATTAATGTGATTGAGGTGCAGTTTGACTCTTGGTTCTGATGTTTGATTTGATGCACTGTATCTGTTGTTGCAGCATGAACATACTAGGGTGGACACTCATGACGGCTCTTGGAATGAATGCTGCCATAAGGTTGGTACTAGAATGATAGGCCAGCCGGAAAATCTCTCTCTGCATCTGACATGGTTTCTTGGTCATCGCAGTGTGAGGGTGTCGAATGAACTCGGAGCGGCTCATCCAAGAACAGCGAAGTTCTCGCTCATAGTGGCTGTGATCTCCTCGTTCATGATCGGTCTGGTCTTATCTGCGATCTTGCTTGCCACTCAGAACTTATATCCATCCCTATTCTCGAGCGACTCATCCGTCCAGGAACTGGTCGAAGAGCTCACGCCAGTGTTGGCCTTGTGCATTGTCATCAATAACATCCAACCTGTGCTCTCCGGTAGGTTTTCCAGTCTAGCTTTCGTAATTTTAGCTACCGCTTTGCCAATTAGAGAAATGTTAGATGTGCAAGGGTCCTACTCCTCTTAACAGGCGTGGCTGTCGGAGCTGGATGGCAAGCCGCGGTCGCATATGTGAACATTGCCTGCTATTATCTGTTTGGAGTTCCCCTGGGTCTGATCTTTGGTTATAAGCTAGGCTGGGGTGTCAAGGTAAGTTTCCTTTCGTGATCAATCACCTTGGATGTAAGAGTTCCACTCTTCGCAGTAGTTTTGCCACCAATTTGATGAACCAAAAAGGCAATGCAAGATAGTCCGAACTGATCACTAAGTGATGTCATTGAAACGCAGGGGATCTGGTGCGGAATGCTGACGGGAACAGTAGTGCAAACATGTGTGCTCATCTTCATGGTTTCCAGGACGAACTGGAACAAAGAGGTAAAAAGTCTTCTTAATGCCTCCGTTTGTCCAAAGATATTAATGCTTCAGTTAAAGGTGGAAAAAAAAGCTCATTGCCGTCTCTGCGACTTTCAGGCTTCTATTGCTGAAGAAAGAATAAGAAGATGGGGAGGTCCTTCAGAAGAGCAGCAGCTCCCAGAGAATGACTTAGAGAAATGAAACTGTAACCCAATAATTCACCGGGAATGAAAGAATTTTGGCGAAGATGACCCTCACTGTAGCCAGTCAAAACTTGACGATGGCCCTTGGAGCTCTAATTGGCCCCCTAATTCCAAGAGAAACCTCAGTCACACAAGTCATTTAGTTATATCGAGTCAATTGCAGTATTTAACGAGCCATTTTCATGTTTTTTCATCTTGCTGGCGATTGAAAATCTTGGTTAATCAATCATCCTCAGTTTAGATTCCGATTCCTCTCGTCTATACTCTGTCCAGAAAGTCGATTCGCAGCGTCATGCGAAGTCCCAGAGAAGCCAGAATCATATGAAAATGCAAATGTCGTCACTCAAGAACAGTAAGTAACTATACTAAAGCGCGCACGTAGGATCCTTATTAAGCGTAGCTAAGTTTATGCAAAATTACGTCGGCAGCGCATCACAAGCCCAGTGCTGGGTGATCTTGGGTCTCTCTCAACTCAAAAGCTAGCTCAAAAATTGAGGATTTCCCTCATACTTATAAACCGGCCATTAGTCCCTTCCACAACCGATGTGAGACAACCCCTCACACATCGAGCCATGGGTCGGAGAGAGCGACAACCCGTATCTCTCCCGTGTGATTATTGGGTCTAGACTTATTGGTAACCTGAGCTCTGATATCAGTGTTGGGTGGTCTTGGGCCTCTCTCAACCCAAAAGCTAGCTCAAAGATTGAGGATTTCCCTCATATTTATAAACCGGCCACCAACCATTTCCATAACCGATGTGAGACAACCCCAACACCCATCAATAATCGAAAGAATAACGCGGTGAAGATGTTGTATCGATTAAGCTCTTATTCTTCAGAACAAGGGAAACAAAACACAGTCCCCCCTCTCACTGTTAGCAAAACAATCTTAAATATCGAATCTGTTTTAAGATTGTTAGAAAAATATAATACATACAATGACAGATCTAAAATAGCAGAGGCATAAACACTAAAATGACAGAAAGGTTTATATCTGACACGTCTCGGGCTATGTCATTCACCATATATGTCACATAAATCTTCTTCTTCGAAAATCTGCAATCCATAGATCTATCACCCATTGCCACAGTTGAAGCATTTCCTTGAAACTTGTTCTTGGAAATTCTTCTTTTTGGTCCCAACTTTGACTTCGCAATCTTCTTATTTTAAGATTGTTGAACCAGAAATATATTCAATTATCAGAGGCAAAATTATTAAATTGGCAGAAGCACAACACTGAATTGGCAGAAGCACAACGATGAATCGGAAGAAGTACAACAGTGTGAACATAACCACAATTAGAATTGAAAGGAAATGGAATTAATACAAATACCGAGGCTTGTGTTTGACACGGTTTCCTTAAAACAGATTTGTCCCCTCACGTACTTGCTTTGAGGTTTCGTGAACGTTTCTCTCCCAGGATATAACGGTTTGCAGCGATAGAGGCTAGTACATCACTCCAAAGCTTTCAGCGAACTTGAACAAAACGTGAACACTATCGAAAACAATGCAAATGCAGAGAATTGAAAGAGAGTGAGAAGAGGTTTTCTTTCCGTTCTTCGTGTCTTCTCTTTCTCCTCTCTTTCTCCCATTTTAAATAGAATGGGAAGACATCTATTTATAGGGTAAGTAGGGTATTTCATAATTAATAATGGTTGATTAATTTTTGTAACAACAAAATAACGGTGGTTCTGCCGTTAAAGTATTAATGGCTCTGCCGTTACAGTATTAATGGCTCTGCTAGTGGTTCTGCCATTATAGTAATAATGGCTCTACCAGTGATTCTGCTGTTACAGTATTAATTCTGTAACAGCCGAATTTAACGCCATTAACTTGTTGTTACTAAATCAATTCAGTAGGTGTTGCAAAGAATAATTTATAATAGTTTGAGAGTGTTAAATGAGCAACAATTTCTCATTCACCCACCTATCAAAATATCCGTATTTTCCAACACTCACTTCCATGTTCTTGCCCAAAAGCAACACTCACTAACTTAGACTACTAAGCCCCTAACTCTTACCAATTACTTTCCACCTCCTCCAACAGCAAGCCAAAAGAAAGGGAAAGAAAGAACATCAAAAGTATGTATGAGCCATTTGTGCGATTCCGATATTGATCATTTTCTTTTGCATAAGAAATACTTCACCCACTTAAAGAGGAATCTAAAGACGTGTCCACGGGCCGAGAACCTGATTTCGGTTCTGGAACTGGCGGTTCTGGTTTGTGAAAAAGGTGGAACCGGAACCGGCCCTTGAAAGGGCGCCGGGTCAGTTCTGGTTCCGTTTTTTAAATTTATTTTTTAAAATAATAAATAATAAATAAATAATAAAAAATTATCAATTATAAATTAAAATCAAATTGTACATTATAATAAAATTTGGGGTGAGATAAAGAGGAATGGACTTGAACTTAATGAATTATCATTAAGCGCCTCCATATCTTCTTGGGGATAGAAGAATCAAAGCCCATGTAGTTCTTTTACCTTTGATAACCTCAACTTACCTCATCGTCAATCGTCGCTACCCTTGTGGTACCCGTGGCAGTGGTATCTCCACAATTCTCATTGAAGAATTCGTATTCTCGATCCAGCTCTTGTTGTCGAAATCTAGCTTTTGTCTAATCATTGGCACAAGCTTGAGCCTCCACAACTTCCGGACTTAATCTTGATGGCGAACGTCCAAAATTAATCCTCCAGCGCTAAATGTTTGTTCAACTGCAACTGTTGAAGAAGGAGTTGCTAATATCTATCTTGTGATAAAGGCGAATACTGGGAATTAAGTTGAATGGTTCTTCCACCACTCTAGAATTTTGAAATATGTGATGTGTTTGGAATCACTAAACTCAAAAGCAATGGTTAAATAGTTTTCTAATTCGAAAATAGTACCCATTGTCCCATTTTATTTTTTTTGCCTACTCATGAGCATTTTGTACCATCTACCAAGTGAACCACCCACATCGCTTTGTGAGACACTAAGTTGGGAAGATCAACTATCACTTAAACCATATCTACTACAAAATTCATTATATAATGTTACTATAACGTCTTTAACCTCTCATTGTATAATTGAAATATTTATTGCTTCATCCAAATGTAAACAAGCATAATAATAATCATTCAGATAATCTAATAAACCATCTAATTTAGTACGTGGATCAAAAACAATACCAACCAAATAAACAAGAAGAATTCTGAAATAATAATGCAACTATTTTTCTCTCATTATTAAAATAGTCGGAGCTAATTGATTATCTTTTTCATAATCACTAAAAACACCAGCAATATTAACACACTATATTAAAAATAAATGTGTAATGGGATAATAAACACCAGATAAAATAGTAGTAGAATCATTAAAAAATTTCAAAAAATCTAAAAAAAATTGCAAGCGTCCCAATCTTGCGGGAGTAAAGTAATTTCGGGAACATTATTTGAAATAAACGTACATAATAAATCTTTGTAATCAAAATATTGACAAAGCAACTGGTAGGTAAAATTCCAACGAGTTGGAATATCTTTTGGAAATCTTTCTCCCATTTTGTTTACAAAATTTGTCCCATACTTTCATAAATTGGGCATGGCTCCATAAAAATTTAATTGTTTTCCTTATTAGAGCGAGAGAATCCTAAAGAATTCGTAAACCAACTTGTACCCATAAATTTAAAACGTGGTAAGCATATTTAATATGAAAAAATTATCCGACAAAAGAGAGTTTACACATTTTTTCTAGATCGTGGATGGAAGCAACATTTGCCGCGGCATTATCAAAATCAATTGAAAAAATTTTATTAATCAAATTATATTCTTCTAAAACTTGCTTAATTATTTTAATAATATTATTGGCCTACGCCTTTCATCAAAAAGTCGAAATGCAAGAATTTTTTTTAATGATCTAATCATCACATATCCAATCATATGTAAGACCCATATAAGAATGAATTTGCCAAGGATCAATCCAAATATCGCTACCTATATACACACGTCCATTGAAATCCGTAAAAAAAATTGTCAAAGCTTTTTTTTATGTGAACCTTCAAAAGTTCATGTCTAAGAATAGTTTTCGGAACAGATGGCGCTTGCAAAACCAACACAGTGTTTACCAAAAATTTCAAATTAAAACTTTCACTAGTAGTAAACAGAGCATATTCAAGGGAAACATATTCAGCTAATGTTTGTTTATAAAGTGCATTAGTGTAATGGAATAAAAGATGAGTGTTAGGAATGGCGTACTCGGAAATTTGTTGTTGGTTAGTGTCGATCCCCGCTTACGTTGGATATTTTTTCATCAGATGCCGACGGAATGTTCCATAGCCATCTCCTTTAGAAAAATTGTATGATTTCGGACAATGTTTACAGTTTATCTTAAACTGACATTCGCTTTCATGTACCTTGTGGAAGTATTGCCATAACTCGAATGTACCCTCTCGGGCCTTCCATTCCAACTCCTTTGCTGTCAATGTTTCTTCGACACTAGTAGGAGGATGAAGACTTTCTTGCGTTGGGACTTGCTCGACGTTGGGATTGGGAATAAATTTGATATTTTCATCGTCGTCTACCCAACATGCATAGTCACGAGGATTATATTCAGGATGAGGATAATTGGATTCGCTCATCGGACTCTTTCCAGTATTTCTGCTTCCAGTTGCCATTTTTTGAGAGAATTGATCGGAAAATCGACTTAGAAAATTGAGATGAGATTGAGAGAATTGAGCGGATTGAGAGAATTTGGGAGAATTTGAGAGAATTGTGAGAAAAATGAAAGGGGAGAGAGATATTTATAGAATGGGAGGGGTATAATATAATTTGTAAAAAAAAAAAAAGTTAAGGGAGGGGGGCCGTTGCATTGAAACGGCCCGAAGGGGCCCCGAAGGCTTTTCCCCCATTATATATATTTAAAAAAAATCGGTTCGGAATCGGCTCGGAACCGCCGGTTTCGAAAATTATGGAACTGGAACCGGCCCTTAAGGGGTCGAGCCGATTTCGGTTCGGTCAACGGGCCTGTTCCAGGCCCACGGGCCATTTTTGGCCATGTCTACTCTACCATGTATAGCCACAAGAGCTTAAACATATCGGTCGTTGATCTATAGTGTTGCCAGCAAATATCGCCTTGAATCTACATCAATTTACAATGACATGCATGCAGAATTCGATGAACGGGGCCGAACTGAAGTTCGATACCATGATACAATGTCTTACCCAAAAGTTTAAATTAATAGGTGGAGCTCCCATAGGCAAACGATGTGGAATGCATTAACAAGAAGTTTCATATTAGTGAAACTCGATCATCTTGTGATTTTTTTTTCCTTAAAAGTCCCGGTAGACTGTTGACACCTAAATTTTGAATTTTAGGAAATTCATTTATGTAATAAAATGAGGGTTAACCATAATTCTCGCAAAAAATAAATTCTCATGCATTGCATATTTATTTTTCTGTCATGCATTGGCATTCAGTCGAAGGCGAATCGGTCGAGCTTAATTTAATAGGCGGTGGCTAGACCAAAATCAAATTGGGATTATTCGATCACGAGAGGGATGGCCAAAATTCACATGGAAACGGGCCTCAATTCAAATTCGGTTCAGTCCATTTTAATTCTTTTAAAAGCGAGGCCTTTTATTAATTGTCAATTTAATTAATTAAAGCCCAATTAGGCCCTAAATTCATGCAAATAAGCCCATTGGTAGATGAAATTTTCAGCCAGGCCGTATACCTCCATGGTGGCCGAATTTGCTGAGGTATCCTAGCTCAAATAAGATTTCTTAAATCAAAAATTACAATCCAACGGCCATTATCTCGTCTGAAAATCATTTAATTCAACGGCCGGGATTGAATCTTGGAGCATACCCTAATATTCACTATATATATCTTAAGTTAGCTTAGGGTAAAAAGGGGGGGAGCCACAAAAAATTCGGCACACACTCACATCTTCTCTCTCTCGCCTGCTCCCTCTCACGCCGCCTCCCACCGACTATCTCTCTCTCGCTGTTTCCACCGCCACGTGGCCTCACCATGCTACCACTGCCGATGTTCGCCCTGCCGTGCCTCCCTTGCTGCCGTCGCTCGTTCCATTACGGCTGCGCCACCGCCGCCGCTGCCTTGTGCCACGCCATTTCCACCGCCACACCCCACCGTCTCTCTCTCTCTCTCTCTCTCTCTCTCTCTCTCTCTCTCTCGTCGTGCTGCCGCTGCCCCGTTGCCATGCAGCTGCTGCTCCGTCGCCCCCCTACTCACTACCCCGTAGCCATTGCCGCTGCTGCCGCGCCACCCCTGCTGCTGTCCCGTGAGAATTTTGCATCAAACTAACCCCTTTTCGACCCTACAAATTAAGAAAACTTCGAGCACACTTTCAAGATCAATTCAAGCATGTTTTCTGAATTATTTTTATGTTGTTTGCTTGATGTTTCGCATCATATGCATGTTTTTTTTGTTCGAAAACATTTCTTTTTTGCATGTTTTATGTCATTAACCCTTGCAAGAGTTTTCGAGAACTTAAAAGGCAAATTTTAGAATGTTCTAGTGGCCGTTTTTGCATGATTATTGAATGCTGACATTAAGCAAAGTGCAGATTTTTTTTTTAAATTCAAAGAACGACGTTTTTGATCTAAAACATCAAAGCTTAATTTTGTCAAAAATTTTGGATTTAGTCGATCTGACATATCGCCGCTTAGGTCCGGTTTGCTATCTTCAAAAGGCCAATTTTCTAATTTGGAATGTGGAAATTTTCAGAAAAATTGAAAAGGGGATGATGATCGTGATTCTTTCCTTATTTTGCTGAGAATATTGGTGATGAATTGCTATCTTGATTTGGCTTGCCATATTCTGAAAATTTCTGAAGATTTTAGTAAGATATAGTCTCTTAGAATCTCATTAAATTTTAAGCTTGCAAATCGAGATAATAAAATCTTTAGAATATCCTCATTGGTCGAAAATTTAAAAGAAAAGAACAAAAAAAAAATCATGTCCATACATATCTTGTCATCATGCATATTTCAATTAGGTTAAGATAGCATATCTTCATATTATGCATATCTCGTCATACTTTATTTCTTTCATAGCATATTTTCAAATTCAATATCTGCATATCACGTGATTGTCTTGCATTTTTGAATACCATCCACTGCACTTCATATTTTCGAGCATCACTTGCATAATGCCTTCCATGTTTAAAAAATAGCACTTTTACATGTCTGCATGACATAGTAATTTCGCATGTCATATGTTGCGAGCCTATGCCATTTTATTTTTTTTTGCTATTTTATTCTCGCGTGTCATTAGGATCATGTTTAGGATCATCCATGCTAGGTTAATCTTTTTGCGTGATTATTTTGCCTGAATAAAAATTGTATGCTACTTAGTCTGATCATAAATTTTCGCATGTCACATATAGTCTTTGCGTGCGTACTATATTTAATTGCATGGTTGTTTGCACGTTGCTTTGAATGTCGCATTGAGTCGATATCATTTCTGCATGTTTGATTTAATCATATAAATTCGGCATACAGGGTAATTACGCTTTAATTATGCATGGTTTGCACATCACCCTGTCATTTAGATAATTTCATATCATTGCATCCATATCATTCATGCATTGCATTTAAAAAGCGAAAATCCCAAAAAAGAATTTCCTCCACTAAACTTCGAACATTCAATCCGAGTCGTCGATTTAGGACATCTCATGGAATTAAAGTACCGAAAGGGCATTAGTTTTAATTAGTTAATATAATCAAGTCTCCGAATCCACAATCTCCGGTTCGTGGAAATAAAATAGTCCTCCCGTTGTTTTACTTAGGTTTCTAATCAACCTACCAAAAATAATTAGTAGCGACTCTAAATTCTAAATCATATCTAATTAATTAAAGTTGCGATTTGGTAGGATTTGGAAGAGTCCGTATTAGATTAGTCGTTAAAATTAACCTGATAATCCATAAGCCTAGGATTTTTGAATTTTTTAGGTCGTGACATAGGCTACTCTCGCTCTCGGTTGTTTCTCCGTTTCGACACATACACTGGAGGGGCAGCTGATTCTTCCCAGCAATAACCTACAAACTATATGTTATGAAATCGCTAGCCAACACCGATTACCGAGTATTCCGGAATCATATACCTTTACTAGTGTAGAACAACACACTCGAGATTACTTTGACAAATTTAGTTACTCAAAAGTTATTGCAAAACTCATTTTTAAGCAACTCTCTAGACAGCTGCTTTTCAAAAAGAAATTTTTGCGATCTCATTCTTTCGTATGCTTAGATTAGTATCTACCAATTTGCAATGCTTAGATTATTATATACCTTCGACCAAAAAAAAAAAAGATTAGTATATACCATTTTTTTTTTGCTACTCTTCAAAACATGACGTTTTAAAAAAAAAAAATTTCACGGTCTCATCCTTTCGTATGCTTTGATTGGTATCTACCACTTTGAAATTGGTTCACCATTTGTTCGGAGACCAAAAGTTCCAAGCAAACGAGATAATACTCCATGGTCTCTATCTGTACAAAATTTGGGCGAGAGGACATGGTTGTGAATGAAAGGAGGCACAGGAGTTATCCTTCTTTGGGATAAAGAAGCTTTTTATCTTTCTTTACTTTGAAACAGGGCTCGGATCAATAAAAGACGGCAAAACAAGAGTTGAGACGATAGGAATTCAAGGGTGATTTTCGACATTGAACAACTTTCCATACCCTTTCTGATTCAAAGTTCCCTCTGGTATCCATGATTGCCTTCCACACAGGAGAGGCTAATGCCTTGACCTGATTATTCTAAAAATTTGAGCTCTAGAGATATTTTCCTTCAAGGACTCTGAACCCATTTCTTGCCTTTATCTTGAATCATTCTGTTGAGAAAAATCCTTAATTTATTTTAAAGTTGACAAAACAATCCATATACTCTAATATCTAAGTTACTGTAATGAAACACTTGTTTTACAGACTGTCCACCCACTCTGGGGCAATCTTATCCGGACTAATATCCTTCTTATATATCCGATTTTATCACGTCTTGAGTAGGCATCAAACACAAGATATGATTAACTTTATTCTATCCTAAATTTCATCTTGACTACCGAGTCTAACCCAAAAGAAATGGTTGAGCAGTTACACACTCGATGCGGAAATAGCATGTTCAGTGTTCAAACACATGGATGGGGCAACTCGTGTTTCCATGGGGATTATTCAAGCCGAAATATTCAAATATCACGTGCGGTGATCAGTACTAGAGTTGGCAATATGGGTCACAAACCCATATTTGACCCATATTTGTAACATATGGGTCAAATATGGGTCATTACCTTTTAAAACGTTCACTAAAAATGGGTTAACAATGGGTCATACTTAAATCAATTTTCGACCCACATTGACCCACTTTCGACCCATATTAACACACTTTCGACTCATAAGGACAACATCCTTCCACAAGTTACAAATGGTCTCGGGACCCGGTCTCGGGGCCTGATCCAGAGGTCGGGTTCAAGGGCCAGGGCGGGTCCCGGGGCCGGGTCCGGGGCCGCGACCGTGTCCTGGGGTCTGGTCCGGGGCCATGATCGCGACCAGGTCCCAGGGCCGGGTCCCGGGGTCGGGGCCGGGTCCCGGGTCGGGGCCGGGTCCCGGGACCGGAGCCGGGGCTAGGGCCGAGTCCCGGGGCTGTGATAGGGGCCGGGGTCCCAGGGCCTTGATCGGGACCGGGATCGGGGCCGGGTCCGGGTCCAGGGTCGGGGCCGGGTCCGGGTCCAGGGTCGGGGCTGGGTCCCGGGGTCGTGTCCGGGGTCAGGGCAGTGACCGGGGTCGAGGTCCTGGGGCCGAGGCCGGGGCCTGGGCGGGGTCCCTGGGCTGGGGGCGTGTCCCAGGGCCGGGGCCGGGGGCGTGTCCCTGGACCGGGTCCCAGGACCGTGTCCCGGGGCCGGGGCCTGGGCCGGGGGCCGGGTCCGGGGAGGGGGAGGGGGCCGGGTCCCGGGGCTGGGGGCCGGGTCCCGGGGCTGGGGGCCGGGGCCGGGACCTAGGCCGGGGCTGGGTCCTAGGGCCAGGTCCCAGAACCGGGTCCCGGGGCCGGGTCTTGGGGCCGAGTCCCGAGGCCGGGGCCAGGGCCGGGACCGGGTCCGGGTCCGGGACCGGGTCCGGGACCGGGTCCGGGGCCGGGCCGTGTTCGGATCCCGAGGTCGGGTCCCGGGGCTAGGTCCTGGTCCCCGGGCCAGAGTCCCGGGGCCGGGGGCAGGGTCCCGAGGCCGGGGCCGGGTCCCGGGGCCGGGGTCCGGGTCCGGGTCCGGGGCCGGGTCCCGGGTCCGGGTCCGGGGCCGTGTCCGGGTCCGGGGCCGGGTCCCGTGTCCGGGGCCGGGTCCCGGGTCCGGGTCCGGGGCCGTGTCCGGGTCCCGGGGCCGGGGCCGAGTCCGGGTCCCAAGGCCGGGGCCGTGTCCGGGTCCCGGGGCCAGAGCCGGGTCCGGGGCCGGGGCCAGATCCCAAGGCCGGGGCTGGGTCCGGATCCCAAGGCCAGGGCATTGGGCAGGGCCGAAGCCGGGTCCTGGGGCCGTGACCTGGGCCAGGGCCGGGGTCGGCTCTCGGGACCGGGCCCGAGGCCGGGGCCTGGTCTGGGTCCCGAGGCCGAGGTCCCGGGGCCGAGTCCTTGGGCCGGGGCAGGGTCCCGGGGGCGTGTCCGGGGTTGGGGCCGTGACCGGGGCCGGGGTCGGGACCGATTTTGGGAAGTATTTTAGTAATATTATTTTTTTAAAAAATTGTTGTGTTTTGGTAATATTGGTCAAAACGGGTTGGGTCGGGTTTGGGTCAACGCGGGTCGGGTCGAGTTTGGGTCATTAAATATGGGTCAATATGGGTCGGACCATATTCGACCCGACCCACCCATTTGCCACCTCTCAGTACTATGTTTGATAACTTAATATTGTAGTGGGATCTCAATGAATGAGGATGAGGATGCGGATGGGCTGGTGTTGGTGAATGCAAGAAGAGGTGGATTAGGGTTTCGCAGTATAGCGCCTTTCTCATGCTGCGACATGTTTGGTTGCGCAAACCGGCCTCTCCAACTTTAACTCCAATTTCGATTTTACGTTAAACTTTTTTTTAATCTCATAAGAATCTTTAGATTTAATCGTAATTCTACCATAAACCTATTTTTTGCCTCATAACAATCACTAGCTAGCTTTTACTTAAGTCACATCTTTGCCCCGATAATCCGCCATTCAAAATCGCTCTCGTTATTCTAGTTTTTGCCCAAATTTCAGATCCAATAAGACGTCTTTTGGAGATGAATTTCCACGCCAACCCAAACAACATGGCCTTGCACCTGAAATTTGAGTATAAACTAGAGCAATTAGGATTGATTTTCTCCGATTACTCTTACTCTTAAGAGGGTTCTTCTTCCATTTCACGTGGGGATATTCAATTTTGCACTCAATATTCAATCTCGATACTCTTTCATTTTTCAAAGTCGGAGATCTTACACTCAAGCTACTCGCCTGGGGTCGTTCAAACGACTTGCTTTTGAGATTTTCCACATCTCAGTTGTCAATGGAAGATTTTGGGCTGATTGGTTAACGAGGCCAGATTTAGGACTCAAGTAAAAGGTGGTGATTTTTTATTAGATAGATTAAGTTACATGGTAAAATGGAGATGGGACATAAAATTAGGACATCTTACAAGGATAAAAGAAAATTTTATGGTAGAATTAAGATTAGACATAAAAAAAAAATTTTGAGAATTTTTTTAGGTTCTTAAGCCGTATAAGACCGAGACATTGCCATCAATTTTTTTTACTTTTGTTATAATTTAGTGGTTTCTTTTTACGAACCGCAAACATCTAACTTGAACGTTGAACCATCCTATCTACCATCAGTAGTAATAATAGTATTATACAGAAGCGTGCCATACCAATCTATTCTCCACTCCCCGCTCCTTATCTTACATAATGGTAATCTCTCTCTCTCTCTCTCTCTGCAGCTGCAACAGCAAGACTGAGATTGCTACTGTCGTTGCTGCTAAGTCATGGAGAACGGTAAGCAACCACTCCTCTCGCCCGCCGAGAAGGCGGACCAAGCCGATCATGACGTCGGGGGAGGCGGCGGCGGCGACCATGTCCACCACCAGCAGACGATTGTCGCGAACCCGCCGCTCTCGACCACGATCAACGACGCCTTCACCTTTACGCCGCACGCTGACGACATCCTCCCCATCAAGGGTCCCCGCGACTTCCTCCGGGAGTTCGCCAAGGAGTCCAAGAAGCTTTGGTTCCTTGCCGGCCCCGCCATCTTCACCTACTTCTGCCGGTACTCCCTCGGCGCCATCACCCAGGTCTTCGCCGGCCACGTCGGCACCCTCGACCTCGCCGCTGTCTCCGTCGAGGACTCCGTAATCGGTGGCTTCTCCTTCGGTGTCATGGTATAAAAGTATATATATGTATATGCGTTCGCGTGTTCGTGTATTAGACGTGACTATAGCGCACACGCCCATATCTCAGTTCTGCCGGCAATTTTTTTTTTTTTAATTCTAACAGTCTATTCACAATTTCTTAGTCACAAATGGAGAGTTGGGAAGTGTAGTGGAGAAGCTGAAGATAAATGAAATCTTTTTATAATCAGATTCCAAGAATTCACACATACAGCTTAGTCCGACTGTCGGTTCGAGTTGGCGTGCCGAATGCGGGATAATGAATTTGCTTGCAATGAATGTGGCAGCTCGGGATGGGAAGCGCGCTGGAGACACTGTGCGGGCAGGCTTACGGGGCGGGGCAGCTCGACATGCTGGGCATTTACTTGCAGCGGTCGTGGGTGATCCTCAACACCACCGCCGTCGCGCTGTGCTTCCTGTACATCTTCTCGGCGAAGCTCCTGCGGCTGATCGGGCAGACGGCGGCGATATCGGAGGCGGCGGGGGAGTTTGCGATCTGGATGATCCCGCAGCTGTTGATGTACGCGATGAACTTCCCGATCTCCAAGTTCCTGCAGGCGCAGAGCAAGATCATGGTGATGGCAGTCATCGCGGGGGTGGTGCTGGTGCTCCACACCGCGTTCAGCTGGCTGCTGATGCTGAAGCTCGGGTGGGGGCTGGTCGGGGCAGCCGTGGTTCTGGACGCGTCGTGGGTGGTGATAGTGGCGGCCCAGCTGGCGTACATATTCAGCGGGAGGTGCGGGAGGGCGTGGACGGGGTTCTCATGGAAGGCGTTCGAGAACCTGTGGGGGTTCGTGAGGCTGTCCATCGCTTCGGCCGTCATGCTCTGGTAACAACGAGCTTGGCTTAACATCTCTTTCTCGATCTTCTGTCACTGCGAAGTCGTCTTTTAGAATCCGTAGCATTTTAGCAATGAGGGTCGTGATTTATCTCTTATAGAACAGTGAAGACACATTTTCTCGTGGTTGGAACCATGAAGAGACGTGTCAAAACCTGTTTTTCTTCTTCTCCTCCTCCCTCTTTCAAGAGAGAGAGAGAGAGAGAGAGAGAAGCTTGATATTGATGTTGATACTGTGGACTTTGACGAGAGAAGCACGACCCTGACTTTTCTTCTTTCTTTTCTCTTTCACATGATTAAGATGCTTTTACCTGGAGATTACCCCCTGACACATTTATTATGTGTGTCTTAATCGCGTGCTTACAATTTGGGTGGAGTTAATGCTGCGCACTCGATTCCGCATCTAGGAGAGCCGAGGGTCGGATTTTGTAGTTAAAATCCCGACAATTTAATTTCACGGTGTTTTTCTTTTTCTTTTTCTTTTTTTTTCCTTTTCTTCTTCTTTTTCGTGGCAGCTTGGAGTTTTGGTATTTCATGGGGCTCATTCTGTTCGCGGGTTACTTGAAGAATGCCGAAATTTCGGTGGATGCCTTGTCTATATGGTAAAAAGCCTTTTTACCCCTTTGCTCATCTCCCCTTATTCAATTCTTGAGAATCAAAAGAAGGTCAAATCAGCTGGGAAATGTAATAAATAGAAAAAAAATTGAGTTGGGACATGTGACATTAATTTCCAACCACTAATTTTTTATTTCCTTTGTTCTTTTCCAGAGGAAAAAGCTGCTTTTGATACTACTGATGATTATTCAGAAGTCTACTCGTACATTTGACTAACTTTTCCGACATGTGGTCCTGATTTTCCACCTCAAGCGATACACTATTTCTTTTATTGAGCGACACAGTAGCAATGTAGGTCCTACTAAACATCCTAACCACCTATCCACACAATCTCCACCGTCCATTAAACCGTAAATAATTCCCCCCTATTACAAGGGGGGAGTGAAGGGTAGGGATCTCCTAACCACCCTAACCAGTAACCAGTGGTTAGGGGATCCGGATCCCCTTCATTTCTGCCCCTTTGTTCGAATTAACGTAGGATAAAATTTATGTTATCATGTATTTGGCTTTCACACAAGACAGGATAGAGCGAGATATAACCTAGATAAAATTATCTCGTGGGGAGATGAGATAAAGGTGGATATGATTTGTTGTGTTCGCTGTATAAAAGCTATTTTTTCTTGAGTGACAAACTTCTTAAATAATTAAATTAAAATAAAAATTAAACATGAATTATATTTGAATTCTAATATTAAAATCAAAATTTAAAAATAAAAAAAATTATTAATTCCTATATGAATTTTTAAATTTTTAATTTCTTTCTACTTTATAATATATTTTTTGTTCATATACACACACATTTCATTACATATTCTAGGTATAGTAGTATAGTTTATCAATTAATAAGTTTTTTATTAAGAAATGATGGAACAACATAAAAATAATAAAAAAAGAGAGATATAAAAATGAAAAAAAAAAATAAGTAAATAAAAATGAAGTAGAAGAACCTGAATTATAATAATTGAACAAATTTGAGCTTGAAATTGATCTTTCTAATTTTCAAAGAATGTGGGCAATGAAATTCCTAAAAAATAAATTTACAAACCTCAATCTCCTTCTCCTATGTATCTCTGGTTCATATTGAAGTTTCATCACTTCTTTGTAGTTTTTTATTTCACATCAAAATTCTACGAAAACATTAAGAGAATCGAAACTTTTCCTTCTTCGAAGGTTTCTGGTTAACATCAAAAGTCTATGAAAACAGAAAGATAATCAAAACTCATTCTCCTCCATAGTTTTATACTTCATGTTAAAACAAAAGTAGCGACAGAAGCAAAACTTGTAATAGTTGCAAATGTAAACGATAATCTTCTCTCTATAACTAGAGTTGGTAGCAAATTACAAGAGACTCTCATAGTCTCCCTTTGTATATTTTCAAGTTCACTTACATTCATATGTGTAAATATCAAACAATGAACATAATATAATATGAATATATTTGGTTTTGTCATTGTGAATCACTAGACAATGGATAGGATATAACAAAATTTCTAAATTTCATATCATATTATATACAGTCCTATCATGGTTAAAAATCCAAATAACCAAACGCATCCTAAGGGTTTTGAGAAAACACATGAGTGTTTGAATAACTCATTAGTAAGTTTGACAAGAAAGTAATCAGATCTCAACGTCTAGCCATTCTTTGAGCAGCTAAGTGCCGGGGAGAATCCAAAGCGTGTCGTCTTGACTGACTTTCTATCTTCCAGCAATTCATCAACGACGTGAAAATAGCACGAAAGATTAACTAAAATCATGTATGGAAGACTAACAATGGTAGAATTGAGACAAAAGTAAAAATTTAGGATTTTTTATGACATGGAAAAAGTTTTGGATATAATTAAGATAGATGCTAAAGTTAATGATTTTTGTTTTATATTAGGTCGGTAGAATTAGGAAAAAAGTAAAAAGTGGGAAATTTTTTTTATGAGAACAAAAAAGTTTTGGATATAATTGAGAAATATACTAAAATTTAAGGGTTTTTTTTTTTTTTGTATTGGGCCCTCATTACAGCAATGCTCATGAACAAAAGTGACCACGTTGACAACGGCCACAAAAGTTCTTTAGATGCGTTTGATGTTTCATGCGTTTTTACCTGATTAGTCCTCCAAGAATTTAGTTGCGGTTTCCAGTAGGGATTGGCTAAATTAGCACAAGAGGAGAGGTGTCCTCGAATATAATAGCACGAGACATCAAGTGATTTAATCTTGAGCTGCCCACCTACCTGTTCGACGGGAGAGAGAGAGAGATTGAATCAACGTGGAACGTGAGAATATGGCGTTCTCTTGTCGTCCGATTTTTCACGGATGACCTAAACAGCTCCTGTGACATCACAAGCTGAGAAGCACGAGAAGTTTTCATCTGCTGAAAAGTCCCAACTTGTTTCGAGGATGTGCACTGTTCTCCTTACTTGCAGGATTGATCGATTGGTATAGGAAAGGTTTGATCATCAGTAGTCGTCTGTCTTTCGTCTCCGTTTTCCTTACAGCACCAAACAACCTAATCATTGTTCAGACGAAATATCAACTCTCATCTTTTCTTCTTTGTCGTCATCTTCTGTTGCTGGTTCATTCAAAGGAGAACGATAAAGTCGCATTTTTTTAAAGACACGGATGTTTCTATTTGGTAACTGGAGTACACATTTTTTGGTTTTCAGTTGGTAACTGTGTTAAAACATAATTTGGATAAGGTTAATGTGATTGAGGGTGCAGTTCGATTCTTGGTTCTGATGTTTGATTTGATGCACTGTATCTGCTGTTGCAGCATGAACATACTGGGGTGGACACTCATGGAGGCTCTTGCAATGAATGCTGCCATAAGGTTGGTACTACAATTATAGGCCAAACTGGAAGAATCTCTCTCTGTATCTGAAATGGTTGCTTGGTCAACGCAGTGTGAGGGTGTCGAATGAACTCGGAGCGGCTCATCCAAGAACAGCGAAGTTCTCGCTCATAGTGGCCGTGATCTCCTCGTTCATGATCGGTCTGGTCTTATCTGCGATCTTGCTTGCCACTCAGAACTTATATCCGTCCCTATTCTCGAGTGACTCGTCCGTCCAGGAACTGGTCAAGGAGCTCACGCCAGTGCTGGCCTTGTGCATCGTCATCAATAACGTCCAGCCTGTGCTCTCCGGTAGGTTTTTCAGTCTAGCTTTTGTAATTTTAGCTACCGCTTTGCCAATTAGAGAAATGTTAGATGTGCAAGGGTCCTGCTCCTCTTAACAGGCGTGGCTGTCGGAGCTGGATGGCAAGCCGTGGTCGCATATGTGAACATTGCCTGCTATTATCTGTTTGGAGTTCCCCTGGGTCTGATCTTTGGTTACAAGCTGGACTGGGGTGTCAAGGTAAGTTTCCTTTCGTGCTCAATCATCTTGGAAGTAAAAAGTTCCGCTGCTTGCAGTAGTTTAACGAACGATTTGTTAAACCAGAAGCAACGCAAGATAGTCAAAACCAACCACTTATTCGTATCATTGATGCGCAGGGGATCTGGTGCGGAATGCTGACGGGAACGGTAGTGCAAACATGTGTGCTCATCTTCATGGTTTCCAGGACGAACTGGAACAAAGAGGTAAAACGTCTTCTTAATGCCTCTGTTATGTTCAAAGATATGAATGCTTCAGGAATAGGTTGAAAAAGCTCATCGCCGTCTCTGCAACTTTCAGGCTTCTATTGCCGAAGAAAGAATAAGAAGATGGGGAGGTCCTTCAGAAGAGCAGCAGCTCCCAGAGAATGACTTAGAGAAATAAAACGGAACCCAATAATTCACCGGGAATGAAAGAATTTTGGCGAAGATGACCCTCAATGTAGCCAGTCGCAACTTGACGAGGCAACTCATGAGATGCGAGCCTTCGTCGCCCGATTCATTTGCTGTTCAACAAATTCCGATGGCCCTTGGAGATCTAATTGGCCCCCTAATTCCGAGAGAAACATCAGTCACACAAGTCATTTAGTTATATCGAGTCAACCGCAGTATTTAACAAGCCATTTTCATGTTTTTTTCATCTCGCTAGCATTTAAAAATCTTGGTTGATCAATCATCCTCAATTTTGACTTGCAAGCTCTTCTTGTCTGAAATCAATAAGCAACATCTAGGGAGGCCTAGAGAGACAGAATCATATGAAAATATGAATGCCATTTACTCGAGAACAGAACTGCACTAGAACGCGCGTACGATCACTTGCCCACCCGATCTTCTATTGTTTTCTAATTTAGTTCTGATACTTGAGACCAGGAGAAACAGAACAACGTCGCCCTGTCACTTCCCGGCTCTTGCCCAACACTTAGGTTAACTTCGACTACCAAGTCCCAGAGGAATGGCTAGAAGCATTCTTGTGCCAGAGGAACTCCAACTGCCAATGAAGCACTGTCGAAGAACTCATAACCGGACATACTGACCGATAATCCGGTAAATGTTTCATGCATTTGAAAAACAGGATCAGTCGATGCGCCAAATTCAGGGTCAGCACACAGAAGAAAGCAATGAAAGGTCAGCGGCATATCAAAACGAACCAGTTTGCCGCTGGGAGATGTTTTTAAGTCAAAATGCTGAATGGGCGATCAATGAACAAACCTAAATTGGCCAGAGATAAACGGGAAATTGCATTATGAGCTTATACCGGCACTTGGTATACACTTCGCCTGCTCTATCTGAGCGGTGCACGCTACAGGATGATGGTCTTGGAATTGCTAAGGGAACTTGGAGCGACCAAAGTTGAAAAGAAAAAGAACGATGAAACATGCAACAGACTCTCAAATAATTTGTCGTGTAAACTTCTTTCCGACTTAAAGGTCCTCAAATGGGGCACATTTTCTTCACACCATGCTCAATGTTTCGGCAAAAGTCAGGGCGGCAAGAGGAATTTCAGAATTTCGCTGGTCCAGAGACATTTTTTATACTAGAAACCTACAACTCGAACTTTGCGTCCTTGTAGAACTGTGTCCGTGTAGAAACTAGAAATCCATGTCTGGCTGCAATTTTAGTAAAGCATAGTCCCCCTGCCTACTGGCAACTTGGCCTAATGCTGCAACGAGCTATGGTTTAAGGAAACAATATCCGAGGTTAATCAGAACAAACCACGACTTTGGATTTGAAAGAAATGGAGAGCATCATGTAGGGAGATATCTCTGCTCTTTGAAACAGGAACATACACGAACGAGCAATTAGTCCCTCCAGTTCCTTCCATCACAATGCCGGAGCGAGTGTGTTGGACACAGGACATCTTGGCTCAACAGATATAAGACTGGCAACAAGCTGCAATCAGCTACATGAATTTGACAAAGACAAGTACTTGGGCACCAAAAATAAATTCTCAAGCAAGGCTACGAGGCAAGCAACACTATAAAGTATAAACCAATGCATTTTTTTTGGTCGAAAAACAAATGCATTTCATTCGGCAATTTCATAATCTACCATTGGATCATAACAGCAGAGATTGCAATTCCGAGAAACTACCTAAGAGGCTACTTTAGCATAATTTAGTTTCCAAAGAACTGTTTTGGCAAGAACATAATAATTCCTGTGTTGACAGTGATAAGATGCTATCTCCTAATATCTTCACCCCGTGCGCGTGTGTGCGCGTGTCCAACTGGTATGAAGAGATTTAAAAGCAGCCAAACCAACTCTGCATTGGCTCCTCTGAAGGTATCAAAAGATGGCAAACTCCTTGCTCAGCATGATAAGATAAAACTTGCAGTATCCTAAGGCAACCCAAGACTTGATAGAGAGCAAAGCAGCAAAGCTGCAGGAAAAGCAGGCTTCAACCAATGGTTAAACATCAGACACTTCCATCCCCAGCTACTTGCTATCCATTATCATAATCGTGTGTGCGCCCATAAGCAGATACGAAAAACATACAAAGGAATCCATTCCCCTGGCGTAAACATATAGATGCCACAATCATAATCCGCATACCATAATGCGGCTCATCATCCACATTCCAATAAGCTTCAGCACTCAAAACAACTAAACAGTCGAGCATATGGGGCAAAAGCAACCCATAAACACTGTTAAATATAGTCGCCCTAGTGCGCTCCCAGAGCCAGTGAAGACGGCTGAGGGAGACGATTACCACGAGGAGCGACACAGATTCTATTGCTTCAAGGGAACGAGTCATGTGGGATCTAATTCCCCACCAACCAGTAAGTGAAGCGTAGACACCAAACACAAACAGTTTTCAGATGACCATCAATATCACAGTCAGCCACGCAGAAATGAATAACATCACACCAAGGAAAGCGAAATCATCCCAAGCAAATCGAACGGATCGCTATAAGCACATAAGCAAGCATAGAGAATTACCCAGAAATCGAGCTACAGAAAGCAAAAAGATCCAGATCCAATTACAACCGAACGTCAATATCATAATGGAAAGCGCATCAATTGTATATAACCAAAAACGGATACCCTAAAGCTACCGAATGGCCCCTAAGCGGTGAGCACGACGGCGCCGCCGGCCTCCTTTATCTTCTTCTCGGCGATCTTGGACACCAGCTTGGCCTTCACCACGATGGGCTGCTTCTCCGGCAGGACGCCCTTCCCGAGGACCTTGAAGAACCCGAACTGGGTGACGTCCACCACCGGGGCGGCGGCTGCGCCGGAGGCCTTGTCCTTCGCGTCCTGGGGGACCAGCGACCAGAGCTTCTCGACGTTGACGATCGGGCAGTAGAACTTGTTGCGGAGCTTGTGGAAGTACCGCATGCCGACCTTGCCGAAGTACCCAGGATGGTACTTGTCGAAGAGGATGCGGTGGTGGTGCATGCCTCCGGCGTTACCGCGGCCTCCGGGATGCTTGCGGTGCTTGCCGATGCGACCGTGGCCGGCACTGACGTGGCCGCGCTTCTTGCGGTTCTTCTTGAAGCGAGTCGTCATTTCCGGTAGCCGGGGAGGGAGTTCTCTCTCGGCGCTAGCGTTTGGGGGAAGTGCGGCCGAGACTGATATTAGAAGAGGACGAGGCTAGGGTTTGGTGGGTTCTTATATGGGTGGGGTTTCGTTTGATTGACCGTTTTGTCCTTTAGGGTTTGGGGTATTCTCGATCTATCATTGGGCCAAGATCACAATGGGCTGGTTAATTTTGTCCAATCGTTTCCCAGTCCTTTTGATTAATTTTTTCAGCCTTGCAGTTTTTTTTTTCTTTTAATATCATCAGCCTTGCAGTTAGGGATGAATAAATCGGACCACCCAAACCACACTAGACCTGTAGCCGAGAATCTAGTTCACAGTTCTTAATTTTGGAACTAGTGGCCGAGAGGCCCAATTCCCGGTTCTAAGGACATAAGATCAGACCGATCAATTTTTTTTTTAAGTAACAATAGGGTTTGCTTCTTTCTTTTATATTTTGCTGAGACATGTATACACAGTCTTTCGTGCACTTTTTCTCTCATCTAGATGAAAACATTCACTCTAAGTGCAATCACTTCTCTAGTGTGTTGAGTAATGCATCTGTCGCTCTCGTTAGCTCTTGGGAACAACAGTCAAATGGATAATACAAGTTTACAAAATAGAAGGACTTAAAATCTCTTAAGAATGTTATTTGATTTCTCTTGTTTTTGCCCTTTCTATCTCCAAACTATAGAGATCCAAATTCGAGCGTCGCACTTGGATCCTGTAACTTTAATATCCATCTAATTCTCTGGAAAACAGATCATGGCAAAGTTCCTTGAAAGACACGTGAAGAACTTTCCCTTAATATGCACTGTTGACAAGATTTTCTGTTGATGACAGTTTTCTCGATGACAGATTTTGATCACGCCCAATATGTTAGTCCGCTTGTAAGATTTTCTATTTATCTGTTTAGTCCCAAACCAAACCGGTCATGTTATTGGTTCCTTGGAATCGACGATCTGGTCCGGTTCCCAGTTCTCAAGGTGACCGGTCCGATCCCAGTTCCCGGTTCTTAAGTGGAACCTAACTAAACAGGGAACCGATCACCCCTACTTGCAGTTGCAGTGGCTTTTGCAGAATATTTAGCTCATCCCCTTGAGTGAAGATTTCTTTATAGATTCTGTCCCAAAGACTTATACACACGCACACATCCATATATGCATTAAGTTGTTATATGATTTTGTTATAAATAGATTATAAATAGAACTAGACTTGATATGCATTTTTTCCTTTTTTTATCGAAAAATATTATACGAGCATCAAATGGATCGTAAATGAATTTATAATCAACCCCACCTCTATCACTCTTTTTCATTATCTCTCCCCCTCACTCAATCTACACTCACTTACTCCATAATCTTACCTCAATTGAGGTATGAATTTTCCTATATTAAATTAAATATAAAAGTATTTTAGAAATATGAATCTAGTGTGGTGTGGATCACTAATTTGAATTGTAATAAATAGATCATAAACGAAATAAATTAATCAATTTAAATCGAACTATAGTTAATCAATTTAAATCGAACTATTTATGACCTAATTGACTCGTGCATAAACTGAATTTACGAATTTTTATCGACATACAAAGTGTTGACTTTATGACAACCGTGTATTAATTGTGTCCATGAGGGTAATCTCCATTTCACATGATGGCGTTGCTATAAAAGCAATTTACCATTTGACAAGAAAAAGCGCACACAAAATGAATAACCGGAACTCCAGAGTCCGGACTTAGTTCATAAATCAGCAAACTTCGAACTGGCAATAGCACCTACGACAGAGAGTATACGAACACAAGATCTACCTGGATGCTAACCCTGCAGATAGGCCAAGAATCGAGTCATCGACCCGATTTACGGAGAGAAGTGAAGAGAGATAAAGCATTCACCTTTTAGGCAATACAATACAACACAAGCTTTACAACATCGGACAGCATCCGCTATCGCCCCAATAATTTCGACGCGCCGATCGCCCAATAATTTCGAGGCGCCAATCGATAACAAATTCAAGAATTGCATTCCGATGTGAAGGAAACAGTTCTTCACGAACTGGAAACTATATATCACGTGAGATTTGACACCGCTTGAGCACAAAACAATTGGATAAATGCATATCAAGACCCGCAGGGATAACATGTATTCGTGCAACTAGAGAGCTACACCCACTGCTTCATCTCTGAAGGACTATAGCAGCTCCAACTAAGCCCAACCACACGGTCAAAGCTACCCAGAAAGCCCTATTTTTCTCAAGTCCGACCGGAGGCCGCCAGACCAGAAAGTCCCCCAGAAAATCTTTGGATGAAGGAAGTTGGTTTGTTGTGGGATAACTTGTGTTTTGATCCTTATCTTTGTACTTATCACTCCAAGTTGCTGCATAACTGCAATAGCCACACCGCCAGCATAAGCAATTCCCAATTCTATTTCACTTACAAATTCAGGGTATTATATCACCAAAAAGCAGGAGATACAGAACTTCGAACAATCAATTCGTTTTCATCAATGTTATAAGAACCCAACACAAGCAAAATGCAAATCCCGTCCAAAACAAAATGATAAAGGCATGACAGTGTTAAGTTGCAAATTAGGACACGATACACTTAGGGCCTCCACTGCACCAGTCAGCCCAACATTTGCTTGCTCAACTTGATTTCTCTGTCCCGTCTAAAGCTGTGAGCTCAAGCATCCTCGATCAGATATCTCAATTAATTCATTCAGATATGGTGCAGGTTAAGCCAACATAAGATCCATCAGGTAAGGCATTATATACAGTAACTGCAGACATCCCATTACAGTGTACATAAATAAGAGAAAGCCACAGCATCTTCTAGCAGAAAGCTTATACAAAGTACAGCCTCACAAGAGGGAATGTTTATTCTAGCCAAAGAAGATTTCCTCAAGGTTTTCAAGAGAATTCTAAATAAAATCAAGGGAAAGACTCAATGATGAGGCTCTCGGGTGCTTTTCAGAGAGTTGAGCATCAGCCTCTGAGTCTAGTCTTCGATATTACCAGTAGAGTTGGCTAGAATAAACGAAAACTTACAAGGTAGAAGGCTCTCTCATATAAATTAATTTTGTGAAATGGGTAAAGGTAAAGATGGCTAAGTCCAAATTATCAAAGTTTGGGCTAGCAACCCACAGTACAAATTTGACCAAAAAAAGAAAAAAACCTCACAGTACAAAACAACTAATGACAAAAACCTTTATTGGAATTTTTGTGTTGATGCCCACTTTTAAAATAATTTTTTTGCAGCCAAAACAGGTGAAAGTTGGTTAAATGAAGTCAAAAGTAAAATGGGTTGTGAGGTTGGAGAATGTGGGAAGTAGTTGTCTGGCAGTTGGAGAAATAAAAGACACCAAGCCAGTGGAAGACTTCGACAAATGCACACGAGAAGACAGAAAGGAAGAACTTATTAGGAGTTAAAAGCACACGCTGGAGGTTATTTTAAATAATAGGAGCAACAGAGATAAAGATACACAAGATCACAAAATTGCGGGAATGTTTATCAGGAGAATGGTATTAAAAGAATACTCAAAACAGAGGAGGGGACACACACAGACATCGAGATAATCAAGCACATATCTTTTGCCTCTACATTTTCTGAAATGTTAGATTTCAGTGATGTGGTCCATCTAGATTCTTGTACCGTTGAATTTCCACTTTGTAGCTCATGTAGGTTCTAATTTCCTCCAATGATGTCCTTTGAATGTCTAGTTGCTACTTGAATTTTCAGTTCCTTCAAGTCTACTTACTTCCAACTTATGTTTACATATCTAGAAATTCACTTCGAGTAGTCGACTTCATAAAGCAATTTCTTCATGCAATTTATTTACTTTTTAAGCACCTCATCTGATCTCTGCAACTTATTCATCCATCCACTTTGTACATTTTAGGTTGGTTAAATTAGCCACACATCCATCCGAGTCCAATTCGTGCACTGTACGCATCAGTGCGGAACCAGGAGCAAATGCAGTTGCTCCTCAGTCATCTATAGTTCAAATTGATCCAGCACAAAGTCGTTCCATGAAACGGTTGCAACCAAAGCTGTGATGCCTATTTTCTATCTCTAGTAACATGTAAAGAGTAATTTGCATTCCGATTGTCGTTAGGCGCACCTCATCTGAGACGGCGAGAGGTCTGAAATTGCAAATAGAAGGGACAATCGGCTCAAACTCAAGCTAATACGGTGATGTGAAGAGATGAAAATTTACCTGTCATAGCTGGATCCTATAAGCGGAATGGTAACCATCTCCTCCTGTGAAATTTTCAACTTAGGTGCTTGAAGGATATACTTGAGCTCTGCCGCTTGACGTCGAATGCTAGCACTAGGGTGCTTCTTCTCCAGCTGTTGGTAAAGTGCAATACAATCTGCATGACGATTATTAGCCTCGTATGCCATTGCCAGCCATATCTGAATCTGGAGGCCAAAAATGAACAAACATCTGCATCAGTTCCCATCGACATGGTATTAAGGATGTAGCGTCGTGACATCTCAGGAAAACAACACCAGGACATGCTGACACTAGGTACTAAACCAACCTCACCGCCAAACAATGTTAGCCTAGGAATGATTGTAAGTGCGCCCTCTAGGAACTCAATCGCCCTTCCATACATTCCTCTTCCGTAAGCTTTTTGACCCAATTCAAACATCAGCTGGGCGGTGGCTCTTCGCTCCGCCTGCTCTTTAGCCACCTGACCTCCGACCGGAGAGCAAGCAACCATATCATTGGTCAGTACCACATAGAGCTCATGATATAGACATAAACGTGCAAACACAATTAGATTCCCAAATCATCATGCATACTAAATAGATAACAAACTTCTGAACTATCCACCAAAGGTATATTCGATAGAGCGTCATTTCCTATCTTTATCTTCTTCGAAACTAAAAGTATGGTCAGCATCACACAATCACACAAAGAATGGAAAATCCTCAAGCAGCGAGACAATCGTCTCCAACTTGATCGAGCAAGCAAACGTGTGCGTAAAGTAATAGCAAGAAGCAAACGCAACCTGCCCTTCTGATTTTGCAACAACGTAATAAACAAACGTCAGGCTTCATGATCAGCATTAATAGCTTAAATCAAAATTACTTGTGAACGATCTAATCTAACCTTTTCAAGCTCTTTTCTGACTCTCATCTTCTTCTCCTCCTCCGTCTCCTCCCCAACCTCGCCCTCTCCACCCTCCTCCTCCGCCCGGGTCTGCAACTCCTCCGCCTTCCTCTCCAGCTCCTTCATCTCTTCCATCTCCTTCACTCGCCTCCTCATTTCCTTCTCCCAGTCGAACTCCTCCTCGTCTTCGTCGTACCCGTTGCTCCCGTTGCCGTTTCCGTTGCTGTCCTCGTCACTGGACCCAGCGTCGAAATCGACCCCGTTCACCTTCGAATTAGCCTTGCCACGAGCCACCACGGCCCGGTGGCTCCGGGCGTCCCCATCCACCTCGAAGCACTTGGAACCCGGGGCAGCGTAGTAGGAGGTGAACTGCGGCTCCCTCTTTGTCAAGATCGAGACGACGTCGAGCAGCGAGGGACGCGACTTGCGATCGGGAATCGAAGCTCTAGGCGAGTTCAAGTCGAACAACAGAGCTATGTTGCCGAGCACCGTGGCCATGGGGGCTGTGACCAGAGAGAGAGAGAGAGAGAAGTGAGATATGGTAAGTCGCAGGAGCTGACGGAGCGAGTGAAGAAGAAGGAGAAAAAGGAGATATTTTATGCGGTCGGGATGGAAATACAAGACTGCCCTTTCGGTGACTTGGAAGATGAGAGACAATTTCAATTTCGGGGAGGGTAGTAGAGTCTAGGAACGACGTAAAACGTGGCGCTCTGCGGGCGAGAGCCGTGCCGGGAACGAGAAGCCGTTACGAGAATAGTATGTGTAGTGGAAGAATCTGAACCGTTGACGGTGGATCCCACGTGAGATTTGTCAGATCTGACGGTTCGTGGAGTGCTTGCATTGCCGTGGACTGTTTGCTGCTTGGTTGCGAAGAAGCGTGATTAGTTAGTTTAGGCTGCGTTTGATAACGCCTTTGGAATGTTTTTCTGTTCCAAAAGTGTTTATTTTGGAATAAAAATGCGTATGACAAAAAAATATTCCAAAAGTATTTTGAAGAACACTTAAAAAAAGAACACTTTTGATCCCAAAAAAAGAAACATAAAAAAGATATATATATATTTTTTTTGTTTCTGAAACACTTTTTGGGGCAAGAGTTGGAACACTTTTCACCCTCAAAACATCTATTGATAGAAGCACGATCACAATCCTCCCTCACACTGCGTGCGAGAAGCTCCTCCCTCGCATGCCTCGACCAGCCGATGGCGTTTCTCAACTTCCGACCTCCGGTGAGTTTCTGCTGGCTCATCCTCTTCTTCTTCCTCTTCAATGTCGCAATTGATTGGCACTCCGCACGCGAGTGAGCGCGCGCGAGCCCGTTTAGGTCCGACGCAGCCGCACTTGAAGACCGCGAGCCAAACCACCCAATCTGGGTGGGGTTTGGCTCGCGCTCTCCATGCGCGGCAGAGCCCCACCCAGATCTCGGCAAGCTCGTTTGGACGAGCTCGCGCGAGCCCGCTCAGATTTGGGCGGGGTTTGGCTTGCGATCGCTGCACACGGCCGAGCCCCGCTTAGATCTGGGCGCGCGCCAGCGTGGGTGTAGGTGTAGCTTCACGAAGGCCCCCCTCTCTCTCTCTCTCTCTCTCATGCTATTGGTCTCAGCTCTAAACGTTCCATGGCGATCCAGTTCAACTTCACTACTATCTCCAACTCTCCCGTCGCACTCGACAGATTCTTCAAAGTGCCTCCGAAATCTGCTCCGCCCACTCTTCCTTCTTTAAGTTTCTTTCATTGAAGTAATTGCTCTGACACTTCTATTTCCAACCCGACAAGGAGTGCGGTCGCGGCGTCCATCGTCAACACCGTGAGCAAGGAAGTGATCGAGTCTCCTCCCACGAGTTTCTCGTGGTATTGGTACGATTTTTCTCGTTCGCTTTTGCATACTTTTTGGTGATCTCTGTTCTCGCTTAATGTTATGTAGATGGGAAAGCTTGTCTTGGTTCTATAGTTGAAATGGACGAGTTATGGCTTTTGAATGGATGGTGCTCTGATAGGGAGATTTTGTTTGTAGATCTTCCTTTAGCTGCTTTTGTTTATTGGCTGTTGAATTGATGTTTTATGCGAGTCCAGGTTGGTTCTGGTGTTGCTGCTCAATTTGCGCATATATTTGATCGAAGCCTACTCGTTATTGGTATTAAGCATGTTTTTACTAGATTGGACAATTTCTCCCTAGATATTGAGACCGAGTTTGACCAAAGATGTTTTATTTCAATGGTAGTGCCTTGAACTAAGAATTGTTAAATTGTTTGTAATTGATTGAGCTTGTCATTACATTGTTAATATGACGAGGGATTAGTCAAGATTACATGGCATCCCAAAAAGACGTATTCAATGCAAGATGGACCGAGTCTTCCATCAACTTGTTTGTGAGTTTGATGGTAGAAGAGGTGAAGAAGGGAAATCGCACATCTTGTACTTTCAAAAAACGAGATGGAAAAACATAAGAACTGCATTCAACAATAAGATGGGAGTCCAATATAGCCAAATACAATTGAGAAACAAGCACAACAAGCTAAGAACACAATATAGTAGTTTCAAGAAGTTTCTTAGCCAAAGTGGATATGATTGGGATAATGTCAATAAAAAAGTGACTGTCGATGATCCGAGCATATGGGAACTTCATGTCAAGGTATCATTTTTTTCATTTTTAGATCATTGTGAATACAAGTTTTAACATGTTTGATTATATTATTGATGTACGCTATTTCTTGTGAAAATTGCAGGATAATAATGAGTGGGCGAAATTCAAGAAGGATGGATGTCTTATTTATCTCGAGTTGTGCATTGTATTTGGTGGTATTTATGCTACTGGGGAGCAAGCAATCGGAACTGGTCAAAATTTGCCACTGTCGGATGATGATGATAACTATGAAGATGATGGAAATGATTTTTCGGAGGGTTTTGATGATCACAACATTGATGAGAGAGGCTTCACACCTGGCAATCCTAGTACTCCAGTTCATGATAATCACAACCTGGATAGGACTCCGAATACGAAAAGGAGAAGAAAGAGCAAACAGTACAATTTAACCACGACCTGTAAAGTCATTGAAGATATGATCAAGTCCTCATTGGCCACCTCACAGCCACCTGTGAACCCCTATTCTGTAGCTGCTGAAGTTACTATCTTACTTAAGATACCTGACTTGGACGATGGTCTTTATGCCAAAAGAGTGAACAAAGCATGTGCTAGTGCTGAATGAAGAGGGGCTTGCATCATAAGCACCTTCGACAGGAGAAATGCGCTTCTCGAAAATCCTTAGCAGATGTTTGGAATTGTATTGTGGATTTTTATGTGGTGTTCGGCTTTATTTTATTTTATGATAGACGTATATCATCTGTTGTTGTTTGGTTTTAAGGATATTCATGTTGAGACTTGTGTTTGCATTTGTTATGAGTATTATGGATTGCGCGAAATTTGTGTTCTTTCTTAAGTACCTATGTTAGTGTCATTGTACTTGTGTGATGGTATAGGTGCAATGGAAGAGGAATCAAGTACTGTATCTACTGGACAATTAACTCTAGTTGGAACATGCTTGAATGAGTCTCATATTACGATAATACGTGCATGGATTTATGTTCAGATGCTGGACCAATGCTTGCATGTGAAAGAACCATGTAGAGACGATAAACAAATAGGAGCCCAATGGCTAAGCGAGATTCTTCATGGACACTCGGATAGAATATACGATGCGTTTAGGTTGAAAGACATGTTTTTCTGAATCTATGTGATTTATTGAGTGAAAAGGGTTGGTTGAAAGATAGTCAGAATATCAATGTGGATGAACAAGTGGGTATCTTTTATTGATGATTGATCACAAGAGTTCTATTAGAACTCTAACCGAGAGATTCCAACATTCTCCAGAAACAGTTAGTAAGTATATAAATGAAATGTTAAATGCACTGATCAATCTTTCAATGGAAGTCATCAAAGCACCTTCCTTTGACGTAGTCCCGGAGGAGATTATGCTGGATCCTAACCATTCGCGCTACTTTAAGGTATGTTTTCTATATTAAGTTTATATTATCAGATACTTGTAATTGATAATCTTGTATAACACTATAATTTTGTAAAATCACAGGACTACATGGGTATTATTGATGGTACACATATTAGTGCTGTTGTGCCTAGGTCGAAGTAGATTCCATATAGAAATAGGAAAGGTACCACCACCCAGAATGTGCTATGTGTTTGTTCCTTTGATATGAAATTTACCTTCGTGTATGCTAGATGGGAAGGATCAACCAATGATTGCCGAGTGCTCTCGGCTGCACTTGAAGATCCTCAACAGAATTTTCCTCGAGCACCATTGGGTATTTTCTTTGTCTACCAAGTAGTTTTCTTATGATCACATTGCGGTTGCATTTCATAATGAATTTATATTATACCTGTAGGAAAATATTACATGGTAGATTCTGGCTATGCAGCATTGTTGCGACCCGTCCGAAAGCGGACGCGGCTAATGGATTACCGATCGCGGGCCTCCCCCCGCACAAGGGTGCGGATCGCGGGCTTTGGATCGGCGCGGGCCCTCCCAAGCCCATACCAAATCGCGGCGGGAGTATTTTTTAAAGCGATTCGGCGATAAGAGCCGATCGATTTCGACCTTAGTGTGGTCGTGGTGGCATGTGCAACTTGTGCATGCATTTGGAGTCGCCACCGGTCTTTCTCGGAGGGTAGACCGGAAACCTTATTGACCGATTGGGAGAGATCGATCAATTCTGCGGAACCAGAGATTTTGAGTTCGGGGACTTGGTTACGTTGATGTCATTACCAACGCCCTTTCGGTACCTAACGCGAGTGATTTTCCTGACTAAGAGTTCATGCAGGCGCAATTTTGGGTGGGGTAGGTTTGATTCAGGGTTTCATGCAGATTGGAAGACTATTCCTATCAATCACAATCAATGAAAGCGCAATCAAGTGCATAAATAAATCACATCAATGTACGTCAATTCACATCACATGGCCTCCTAGTATAGCCATAAGGCCTTAGGGAAGGCGTGATTTAGGACCGAGGTAAAATGGGAAGATTTGGAGGCGATTTAGCCCGAAGGGCAAAATCGTCAATTTTTGGAAGACGATTCGCCCAAAGGGCGAAATCGTCATTTTTAAGAATGATCGGGTTCAAAACAACCGGGATGAGCCTTGGCCAATTGATTGTGGCCATTTCCTATTTTTTGGGATTTTTCTAGAATTTTTAGAATTTTTTTGGAAGACGGTTTGCCGGAAGGGCAAAACCGTCATTTTTGGAAAGACCGGGGGTCAAAAGACCCGGAACAGGTCATGGCCAGTTGAATGTGGCCATTTCCTATTTTCTGGAATTTTTTAGAATTTTTCTGAATTTTTTCTTTTTTTTTGAATATTTTAATGATTTTCCATTTTTATTGATTTTCCGTATTTTTATTATTTATTTTTTAATATTTTCGAAAAATATTTTAATAAAAAGCATGTCTTTGACAATAGATAACACTCAACCAGATAAATAAGCTAACCACTAGACTGAAACAAATACATGCGAATCAAGTCTATAAAGGTAATATTTTAGAAAAATAATTCTGATATACAGATCGGGTACGTAAAACATACCGGATTGGACACCGGCCTTCAATCGCCCAGCCCCAGCCTGCGACCATCTCCATGCCCGTTACCTGTCGATCGCCATTAGAATGTCGATAGTCAATTTCACAAATTAAGACTAAAAATTAAAAATTAAAAAAAAAATCAAAATCGGACACTGTTCAGGCACTGTTCAGGCACTGTTCCGACACTGTTCCGACACGCTCCGACACGGCTTCGACACGGCTCGGACACGGCTCAGACACGGCTCCGACACGGTCCCGACACGGTCCCGACACGGCTTCGACACGGCTCCGACACGGCTCGGACACGGCTCGGACACGGCTCCGACACGGCTCGGACACGGCTCGGACACGGCTCGGACACGGCTCCGACACGGCTCCGACACGACTCGGACACGGCTCGGACACGGCTCGGACACGGCTCGGACACGGCTCCGACACGCTCCGACATGCTCCGACACGCTCCGACACGTCCCGACACGTTCGGACACGCCTTGACACGGGAACCGAGCGGGGAACGGCAAGGACAGTTGGACAACGGCCGTCGGGTGACGGCCGACTCCGGGATCGATGGCAAAGATTGAGAGAACGTCGGGGCGGAGTAAAACAGAGCACGGCGGCGACAAGCCGCGTTGGCTCGCAAGTTCTAACCTCACGGCGGCTCGGGTTCTCGGATCTAGCGACTCGAGGCGATAGCGGCGGTACGATGGGATGGTGGTGAGGTGGTGACTGGTTCAACAAGGGCGACCGGACGTGTGGTGGTTGGAGGTGGTCGTTCGGCTTGGGCCTCCACGAAAAAGAAGAAGAAGAAGTTGCCGAAGAAGAAGAAGGAGAAAGGGGAAGAAGAAGAAGGAAGAAGGAAGAAGGAAGAAGAGCAGGCGACGGATGATGAGGGGGGAGGGGGGAAGAGTAAAATAATAATAAAAATAAAATAATATTATAATAATATTATAATAATATAATAAAATACTAAAAAGTAAAAAAAAATAAAAAAAAAATAATCAAAAGTGAAGACAAAATGATTAGTTCCCTTTTCCTTTTAAATGATGATGTTTTCACTCCTTTTCCTTTTAATCATTACTAATATTTTTGCCAAATTCAATTTTATGATGATCAAAGAACACCTAAAATCAAACCTGAATTTTACTATTTATGAGGTCAGAAAATGGATAAAATAAAAATAAAAATACCTAATATTTTTATATATTTTTGTGACCTCAAATATTATTTTTCTTGATTTTCTTTTTCTTTTTTTTTGTATTTTTCGAAAATATATTAAAAAAAAATGAAAATTATGAAAATTATTTTTTTGGTCAAAATGGTTCATTTAGCTTGGCTAAGGTCACCAAAATTGATTTTTCAATTTTTCAACTTTTTATGGATTTTCTATGAATTTTCAAAATAAAAAAATAAAAAATAAAAATAAAAATAAAAATAAAAATAAAAATAAAAAAGTTGATCAAAATTTAGGTGTCAACAAGCATTTCCAGGATTTTTTACGCCGTTTAAAGGTGAACGGTATCATTTGAATGGTTATGGAGGTAGAGGGAGACGGGCTATATCAATAAGAGAAATGTTCAACCATAGGCATTCTTCACTTCGGAACGTTATTAAGAGAGCATTTGGGCAACTGAAGAAACGATTCTTTTTATTACAACACATGCCTTCATTTCCAATTCGGAAGCAAGCGTTCATTGTGATTGCTTGTTGCACTCTTCGCAATTATATTCGCGATCAAAATAGGATGGATAGAAACTTTTCTATTTATGGTGATCCTAACTACGCATGTGTGTCTGCAGAAGAAGAGGTTGCTCATGGTGTTTCGGATGTGCAGGCAAGTGAGATGAACTTGATTAGGAAAAATATTGCTAATAAAATGGCAAGGGATTGCAATATGCCTGAAATTTCATGAGAGGAAGGGGCCTTTGTCTGGTAATTTGTGTATGACTCGTAATTGTAATTTTTCCTATTTATGTGTTGACACCTAAATTTCGACTTCTTTTTCTAATTATTCATTGCATAAAATTGGAGACTAATGTTTGTCCCTAGCAAAAAAAAATGGTAAAATCATTTTCATATAGTTGTCATTTAGGTTAGTAAGGGCTTTGTAAAAAGAGTGGGACGATATCACAGGGGGTCACAAAAAGTCAGAGAGGAAGAGGCCTTCGTTTGGTAATTTGAGAGGAAAAAGTGAGGTCTGAGCTTGGTTAGAAAGAAAAGAAAAGCAGAGAAGAGTGAAAAAGTTACGAATCCTGGTGAGTCTACGGAAGATCGGTCTAGTCCAAAAGTTACGAATCCGTAGTCGATCAGTCTAAAAAGTTCAAGCTCGATATCCAAGTGTCGTGCAAATGAAAAATTACTTACACATATATTAATCTAATTTGATGTAATAATTGAACAAATGTGACTCAATTTGATTTACTAAGTTAGAAAGATAAAGACATCTTAATTAAATGAAAAATTAGAAACATAATTTTTTGGCAGTTACCAAACGCGTTTCCGTTCCCAGGAATCGTAGCCAGGAACAGAAACACTAAAAAGTGTTTCTGTTCCAAAAATGTTCTCATGAACAAAAACGTTACCAAACGCAGCCTTAATTGCATGCGACACTGTTAGTGGTCTGCCCAAAAAACCAATTAAGGTTGATACTCTAACATTAATTATGGATTAGGTTGTCGGAAAATCATCCTTCACTATACTTAGGTAGTCATAATGTCTTGCTAGAGACCACTTATGACTTGTGGGCCAAAAGAGTTTTGGGCACACTGCTAATGTCTAGTGAACCTACAGGGTCGCACACAATAGCGAACTGATTTAATATTCTCTCAACGCCTTGATCTACTTAAGAAGTAGAGTTTTATTTATTCTCCTATTACGAATATCTACGAGATCGTGCGCATTATGAGATATCGATTAAACGCGCGATTGAGTGGACGGTTTAGAGGACGTCGTGGGCCTAGGCCATTACGTCGTGGGGCCCAAATCGTGAAGTGTAGGGTTACGAGTAATAACCCTAGAGACGCCTCCGATGGTGGGTGACTATTTATCCGAAGGAGAAAAATAGTGAACAGTTCTTTGTTCAAGGCGATTGCGAGAGGCACTCCAAGATCAAAAAGCTAGAACTTGAATCATTGGAGAACTCAGTTCGTGTGTGTGGATACCGGTAGAGGCGTAGCAAAATCGGACACTGTTCAGGCACTGTTCAGGCACTGTTCCGACACTGTTCCGACACGGCTTCGACACGGCTCCGACACGGTCCCGACACGGTCCCGACACGGCTCCGACACCGTCCCGACACGGCTCGGACACGGCTCCGACACGGCTCCGACACGGCTCGGACACGCTCCGACACGTCCCGACACGTTCGGACACGCCTTGACACGGGAACCGAGCGGGGAACGGCCGGGACAGTTGGACAACGGCCGTCGGGTGACGGCCGACTTCGGGATCGATGGCAAAGATTGAGAGAACGTCGGGGCGGAGTAAAACAGAGCACGGCGGCGACAAGCCGCGTTGGCTCGCAAGTTCTAACCTCACGGCGGCTCGGGTTCTCGGATCTAGCGACTCGAGGCGATAGCGGCGGTACGATGGGATGGTGGTGAGGTGGTGACTGGTTCAACAAGGGCGACCGGACGTGTGGTGGTTGGAGGTGGTCGTTCGGCTTGGGCCTCCACGAAAAAGAAGAAGAAGAAGTTGCCGAAGAAGAAGAAGGAGAAAGGGGAAGAAGAAGAAGGAAGAAGGAAGAAGAGCAGGCGACGGATGATGAGGGGGGAGGGGGGAAGAGTAAAATAATAATAAAAATAAAATAATAATATAATAATATAATAAAATACTAAAAAGTAAAAAAAATAAAAAAAAATAATCAAAAGCGAAGACAAAATGATTAGTTCCCTTTTCCTTTTAAATGATGATGTTTTCACTCCTTTTCCTTTTAATCATTACTAATATTTTTGCCAAATTCAATTTTATGATGATCAAAGAACACCTAAAATCAAACCTGAATTTTACTATTTATGAGGTCAGAAAATGGATAAAATAAAAATAAAAATACCTAATATTTTTATATATTTTTGTGACCTCAAATATTATTTTTCTTGATTTTCTTTTTCTTTTTTTTTGTATTTTTCGAAAATATATTAAAAAAATGAAAATTATGAAAATTATTTTTTTGGTCAAAATGGTTCATTTAGCTTGGCTAAGGTCACCAAAATTGATTTTTCAATTTTTCAACTTTTTATGGATTTTCTATGAATTTTCAAAATAAAAAAATAAAAAATAAAAATAAAAATAAAAATAAAAATAAAAAAGTTGATCAAAATTTAGGTGTCAACAGCTGCCCCTCTTTGAGAGGAATCTCGTTAGAGGTTTCTCTCAAAGATAAGGTGACACCTGAGTCCTGATCGACTCGACTCGGGAAACTAAAGGAAAAGGAGTCATGACATCCAATCTTCATGCTTGTCCATGTATGCTCTTTCTTGAAGGGGAAACATTCATTTGACATGAGAGAGTGAGATAATAGAGAGACATACCTGCCACTTACCTGTTCGATGTTTGTGCGATTTTCGCAGTGTTTGATGGATTCAAGAGAATTTCTAGAAACTCGTTACTAGAGTATCCTAGAGAGGTTAAGCTCTGACCCGTATGGTAGGTCAAACCATAATGGGATTCCTAACTGATAGGAATCTAAGGAAGACGCGTCCCATTTGGGATTTGCCAAGGATTTTGATCCGTATGGTGGATCGGACCATTGAGTTGGCCATTTAAGTGATTTTTACTATTGGGTTGACCCTTCAGGCGGTTTCTACCGTTGTGTTGACCCTTCAGGCGGTTTCTACCATGGTTTGACCCTTCAGGCGGTATCTACCTTGTGTTTGACCCTTCAGGCGGTTTCTACCTTGAGTTGACCCTTCAGGCGGTTTCTACCTTGGTTTGACCCTTCAGGCGGTATCTACCTTGTGTTTGACCCTTCAGGCGGTTTCTACCTTGAGTTGACCCTTCAGGTGGTTTCTACCTTGGTTTGACCCTTCAGGCGGTTCCTACCTTTGTTTTGACCCTTCAGGCGGTTCCTACCTTGTGTTTGACCCTTCAGGCGGTTTCTACCTTTGTTGATCCTTCAGGCGGTATCTACCTTTGTTTGCTTTGAAAAGGGGTCTCATGACGAGGGTTCTCCACGTCCGATGAGACTGCCTAAATTTTGAAAAGGGGTCTCATGACGAGGGTTCTCCACGTCCGATGAGACTGCCTAAATTTTGAAAAGGGGTCTCATGACGAGGGTTCTCCACGTCCGATGAGACTGTTTGATATTTTTGAAAAGGGGGTCTCATGACGAGGGTTCTCCACGTCCGATGAGACTGTTTGATATTTTGAAAAGGATTTTTTTTTAAGGGTTTCTCTTCCCCAAGAAAATATTGGTAATCTTTGAGAAGACAGCAATTGTCCAATTGACAAAATTTTATGACTTAAGCTTTAGTCATGAGATGTGCATTTTGATGCTGGAGGTTATCCAAAACATTTTTGCAACGTGCAAATGTGATCACGAATCCCTTGCATGGAAAATCTGGATCCACAGTTTGAAAATTCCCAAAAAGAGTTTGCTCAAAACGTCAATTGGAATATTTCTCGACAAGGAGGCCATCTCACCTGTTTTGAGGTGATGATTTTTAGGGGATGCACTCAATTCCCTACTGACCTGTGCCTAGGTTTTAGGCTCATTCGCAGCGCATACATTTTGATCGGTCGGGAGGTCTTCCACGGGACCGTAATGTTGGGCTTGGATATTGGTTTTCAAGGGGGACCCGCTTTGGAGTCGGGGGCATCGAATGAAAATCTTCACCATCTGCTCCGGGTTTACAAGTCAAGAACCCTGCAAAATGAGAAAGAAAGAGTCTTGCTCGTACTTCTTCGAGCTAAGCTATATGTTAACCCAAGTGTCTTAGTCAGAGAAGACTGTTTCAGGGTTGTAACATTGGTAGGATTGGGGACCGAAAAAGGCTTGTTTTTAGCCCAGAAATCACGAAGGATTTGACATTGGTGATCATTGCAAATTTGTCACATGTCTTTTCCATTCTGCATCTTTCATTTTTGAGGTGTGCAACCGCTTTTGAGGTGTGCACAAGTCCTTTAGAGAACGTCTCTTGTGGTATTAAGAGATTGACAATTCTGTCCGTGTTTTTGCACCACGGCTGACATCGTTTGGGGAGCAGTCTTCTTGATCTGACTCCTTTATGGGTTTTTCTCTCTTCCCAACTAGGCTTTATTGGGGATCAATCAAACAGTTTTCACGAGCATCAGCCTTGCTTTTACCAGGCACTTTGCTTTTTCTTGATGCTGGGGATTTTTTGTTGAAATCCCGCCTTTTCTTTTCCTTTGGAACTACGATGTTCAGAAAATTGTGCTAGATATACAACTTGAATCATAGCACATTTAAACGCCGATATGAGATTTTTCTATAAATCCCATCTCTTGATTTCTTCCGTTCTTGGAGTGATGCAGTTTCTATCTTGAAACATCCCATGATCACCAACAGGGGTTTATGAAATGAATTCGCAGGCTCAACTTGGCTGTGCAAAGGATATGGTGTGTGGGATAGAGAATGAATGCTTCTCGTCATCCTATGGCACTTGGATTACCATATAAACAACACACAAAGATTAATGTTAGTCCGAGTAAGAAAATTTCTAACCATTTTCTCCTGATGCTGCTGGACTTACTTCCTTTTTGCCCCGGTGTGGGGTGGTTCTTGACAGGGTTAAGAATGAAAACCGCCGTTCAAGTGGGTTGTCAACGGTCACCTGTAGTGTTTATGATATGAAACGAACGCCTCCGTCGTCCCAATCCATGTAATCGCTGCGAATGGTCCCTACCTCCGTAGGTCCAGATTTTACTATTTGATTCGCTCCACTCATCTCTCAAGTGTATGTAGGATGTGTTTGGATTTGAGCTTGCCTCTCTTTTGAGGAAACATCCTTTTGAGAGTTTTGAACAACTTTTGATTGGAAAAATCTCTTTCGTTTTCCCAAAAATTTTACCCGTCAAGGGGATTTTATGGTGCACAATGCGTGTTCAGACAACCTCATGTTTCAAAACATGAATGCCAATGAAGTTAGAATTCCATGTCTTTTCTAGACATCAGATTTTGAAAGCTTTTTCTTTTTCTCTCTGTGTTTTTTTTGGTTTAACATCTTCAATGGATTGGGGGAAAGGGATACCTACCTGTCCACCGTGGCTGGAGATCCCTGAAAATGTAAAAGAAGCATATCATTGTATGTTCACGAATTTTTCGAAAATCGAAACGATACATCCTACCCTCATGTACCCTAACAGGTAGTATGTGGGATGTAAAAACTTATTCGTCTCCAAGGCGATTCCCCTGTCAAGGATAAAAAATAAGTGTTAATTCATATTCCCAAATTCAAGACAAATTGGGACGATACAACTTTACTCTTGATTTTCATCCCATTCTGATGTTGCGTATTGATATGAACAACCTCTATCAAATCCGCCTATCCATGCTTGGAGTGTTTGTAACATCAATGGTTCATCTGGCCCCCCAGCTGGGCAGCGTCTGTTCTGCTATTTGAACGCATGACTCATTGAGTGATTTGTCCATGTTTATCATCTGAGAAGGAAAAGAAAGAATACATTACTTCGGTATTCGATTGAAGATCGTTTAGGAACGATACATCGTGTTACCAAATAGGTGGCTTCGCGGCCAAACGTATTTCGTGTTGAAGGGGTAGATCCCATTATGCTCAGCGGGTGATAATTATGGTTCATGGAACTTGCTCCACGGATTAAGTGATTAATCCACGGCCTTCGGCTTGAAGATGCTCAAAGGGTGATGTTGACACTCATGCGCAATTAGTTCTAGATATTAATGAAAGATGTTCCCGTGGGAACCTTACAGTGCGATCAACAACATATGCAATAGGAGTATTCAACCCCTTTTCTCGAAGCATTTTTCATCGAGTAGCCATGCCTTGCATCAGACGTTTGATCACCGGCCTCGCGTCACCACTGCGATGGTCCTCCGGCTCCAAATTGATCGAGCCAAAGATTGAACTCATCGCCAAGGAAATTGCTCGGGTCTTCGAGCCATTGATGTTCAAGTTGGGTATCAACGATTGTTGGGGGCAGATTTCTTTCATTGCCTTCGTTGTGAGGGATTGGAGTCTTTGAGCTGGAACCTTCATCATTGCCCTGTTGGGGTTGAGACATACATTCCCGAAGAGTATTGATCCAAGTGTCCAGCTCCTCATCAAGGAAATCACCTGTTCTTTCTAGCCCTTGGTGCCCAGATTGGGTGTCGTCGACTGTAGGCGAGGGATTCCTCTCTTTGCTCTCGCCGTGAGCAATTTGACCCATCGAATTGGAACTTCCTCCGATGACCGGCAGGTTCATATGTGCACTCTCTACCAATGCCAGATCCGCTTCAGGGACAACATTAATGACTGATTCGCGCTCAAACTGAGGAATTTCTATGTGCTGGAATTGTGGCATATACTCCTGAGGAGTATTGAGATAGCTCGGCGGAGCATTTTGATTTGGGTTAGAGGAGTCGCTGACACGACTGCTAGTCCCGTCATTGCTGAAACACGGTTGGGTGCTCTTGGCTCTCCAATCATCATGGTTGTAACTCTGCCCAGCACTTGAGCTCCAACTAGCTTTATGATGGTTTAACGCTATCCTTCCATCCCTTAGCAATCTCCTATAGTACTTGAGGTGAGACTCAACGTTAATTCTAGAGAGCCCCGGCACATTCATAATCTCGAGTATGCGCAGTGGGCTAGCCGAATCAACTCCCAGTTCTCGAATTGCATCAACAAATTTGGTGTGAAGCTCATAGGTCCAGTAAAACCTTGTTCTCTTATCACCCAAAATATCGTCAATACTTCGGTAGCTATTCTCTACGGGATCTAGTCGTTTCAAAAGTTGTCAAGGGAGGGACTCACCGACTTTGGATTGGCTGGCTGCGACAGCGAGTTCGTCATTGAGAGAATTCCCCCTGTGATGATTCATATCCCATTTCTCAGAGGATGTTGGTGTTGATCCTATGGTGTTGACTTGCTCATGCAGATTTCCGGCGGTATCTGGCTGTGTCGGAAAATGCTGTGGAGAATACGGTAACAGCTGAGCGTTATTCGTCAACAGGGATGGTTCATCGAGGAACACCTCGCCGAGGACAACATGATTACCACAATTAAGGCAGGTGGCCTTGGTCAGAGCTTCCTTATATCTCGCGCTTTCAACTTGAAGCTTCTCATTCTCCTCCTTCAGGACCAGTAACTCATGGTCTGCGTATTGCTGTTTCACCCGGGTTCGTTTGTTGGCGAACCAAAACTTGACCTTCGAAAGCTCCAATCCTATTTTTCGGCTCAACTCCATTTTCTGTCGTTTGCTTGGAGTGGGCATTCATTGAAGAAAGCTTCGAGCTCTCGGATTTGGCCTGGAGTGTGGCGTTGTAGTTGCTTCCTTTTCCGACTCCGGTCATCATTGTATACTCCTTCTTCGTAGCTGAAACCTAGAATTTCATCGCTGGAGGAGTCAGTCTCCATGGCCTTCGGGCAGGATTCAGCTCCAGGATCTTTAAAGTCTCCCAGCAGTTCGTGCTCAGAAATGTCCAGGTCGGGCGTTTCTAGCAGATGGGAATAGCTTTTAAACATGATGGATCGGAGTATCTCGGGCTGATCTAGTTCACTCAGCTTTCTCTATTCGCTCCTTCGTGTTTGCTCACTCTAGAAGTTTTCTCAAGTGATTGTGCGTGTCCTAGAACCATCCTTCAGGCTGCATATGAAGGCCAGCAAGCAAGCGCTCCTCCCGAGACCCTGCAATTACTCATCGTCTGTATTCCCCTTTCTTTTTCCTCGTGATAGGATCACAAACTCTCTTGCATTGATTCGGTTTCATCGAGTATTGCGCTCGTCCCCTAGTTCAGTCTTCAAAGTGGTGGGTCTACAATCTTTCGGCGCCTTTTATGATTTGCTAGGCCCGAGAACGTGGGGAGCAGCGGTGGACCCGCAATTAATGACTCCGTTTAATTCATTTAGCTCCATGGGAATTAACGCTATGATCTTCTCTCAACCCCTTTTCATCGTTCAAACGAAAGTGGCATTTTCCATGTGTATGCTGTTACTCTTCATTTCAGCATCCCGGGCGCTTGGTGAGGAATGAGTTCGTGGCCACTCAAAATTTTAAAGACCGTCTCTGGTTTCAGACTTAATCTAACAAGGGATCATCACAACTGAGCATGACGATGTTCGTCGATAGCGTTGGTTTTAATATAGAATTAACTATAGTCATTAAAGAAAAATATTCCCGTAGGAACTTTACAACGGATAAAATGAGTGATCTACTCGTGAACATGTTCTTCTTTCTATGGGTGTTCGTAGTGACCGACCCATCGTGCCCCGAGTCAGGTGCTAGATCATGGCTGTCCAAGCATGCCAGCTTCCCACTGATTGAACAAGGCATCGAGCCCCTCATCGAAGAAATCGTCTGTCGTGGGTTGACCAGCGGCAGGCAGAGCACCAGCCGACTGCTGCTCGAATGGAGGAGTGCGCACTCGCTGTACTTGTGGCAAGCGCTCTTGAGAAGTGTTGAAATGGCCTGGGAGGACATTCTGATCAGCTTTCAGTTTGCCGGTGGTCGGGTTGCTAGCTTGATTGATGCTTAGATTTGGCCGGGTATCTCTTGATGCCTGAGCATTACAATGGTGGTCGCCCCTAGCTTTTGAGCTCGAGACGGATTCCTCCCGGTTTAGCTCCGCTCGACGTTGTCTTAATAGCTTTCTGTAGGCAGCAAGGTGATTCCTGACCAGCTCCTTACTAAGCCCCGGTACATTCATGGCCTTAAATATGCGCGTCGGAGTTGCTGAGTCGATCCCCATTTGGTGAACCACATCTAGGAATCTGGAATGCAGTTCAGGGGGCCAAGCGAACCTCCTCTTATCGTGGCCTAAAATTGCATCGATGGCTTGACGACTGATTAACTCATCTCCAGCAGGACCCGACCCTATCGAAAATTGTTGTGCATGAGGCTGATATGCTTTGAGCTGGTCGGCGGTAACATCCAGCTCCTTGAAACTGTAACTCCAATCAAAGCGATGCAAATCCCATCCCCCAGGAGGCATTTGTATCATCTTCGTAGGATCATCCTGCTCATGCGTGACTCCGGCAAAATCTGGTTGAGCAGGAGATGCCCCGAGGGAGTAGGGTGGTAAATGAACGTCTTCAATCATCGCGTGAGGCTTATCGGGGAATATCTTACCGAGGGCGACGAGGTTATCGCAATGAGGGCAAACGGTGATATTGAGAGCTTTTTCATACCTCATGTTTTCTGTTCGCAGCTTTTGATTTTCTTCCTTTAAAATCTTGACCACCTGACGTTTGCGTTGAGCCCTCGATTTGGATCTCCTATTTTGAAACCAAAACTGGATCCTCGACTGATTAATCCCCAACTCCCGGCTCAATTCAATTCTCCACTTCTTTTTCATGTAATGGCTTTTACTGAAAAGGGTTTCCAGCATTTGGGTTTCCTCCTGAGAGTATTGGTGAGGACGTCTTCTTTTCCCGAGTTGAGCATTGTGGATGTCGTTGTCGTCGTCGCCGTGATCTTGATTTCCGTTGCCAGAAGTGTTGGGCTCCATGGTTTTGGCGTTAGACTTGATCTTGGAATCTTCGAGATCCCTCTGTGGTTCAATTTCTGAGATTTTTGAGTCAGTCGCCTCTAGCAGCTGACAGTAACCTCTTAAATATGTTGGATTGAGAAATGTTTGATTGGTTCTTGCCCACTCAGAGTTCTCCACTCTCTCCTGTATGCTCACTCCCTATAAAGTTTTCTTCAAGTGACTTTGCATGTTCAGGAGACGCTCTTCAAGCATCATTAGGCAAACGTTCCCCCTCAAGACCTTGAATTTCTCACTTAGCTTTTCAACGTGATGGGACTGCCAAACCCTGTTAGGGCTCTCTTCGATAGTTGCGCTTTCCTCCCACCTAACTCTAATAATGGTGATCCCGACAAATCTTTTACATCTTTTAATTGATGAGCCGGAAATCGCGGACCGAAACGAATCCAATGGTTCTCGTGAGGGGACCTCCTGCTTTACCCCCTAACTGGGCTCCACCAGCATTATTACTGAGACCCTTCATCATCCTCGAGTTGCTATAAAATGAGGAATTAATGTATGGAAGGTTAACGTTCTCGCATAATCAGCTTCTTCCTTCTAATCTCTCTGTTAAACTCGTCTTATTCTCAAGCCAACCCAACGCAAATGGCCTCCTCTCCCGTACGCACTTTTTCAACTGATGTCTTGGCCCAGTGGGAAAAGCTTTATAACCTACTGGGTCGCGGTTACGCGCACATAACCGATCATTCTGCAACCGAGGATGCAATCTGTGTCCTGCTCGAGGACCTTGATACCACTTCTCTCGAAGGTACTATACTGGGGAGGGAATATAGAACTTTCCCGACTCTCTTTGCACACTCCTTAGAGGCCTATCGTGTTGCTAATCGGGAGGTTCTGGTGGCTCGCGTCTTGCGGGCTCGTTATGAGGATCGATCTGATCATTTGGTGCTGACCAACTATCTGGTTGATAGTTACAAAAAGGCCGTCGAGTTTGCTAATGAGCGGGTCGCGACGTTGCTTCGCGAGAGGAGAAATCTGGTGGATCAATTGGCCATATCCCTGACCATCGGCGAGCATGACCGCCGCAACGTCCTGTTGAGGCTTCAGAGCGACTGGCAGGAAGAACGGCTCGACAAGATAACCGAGGACATAGCTCGCGGGAATGGACTGGTTCGGGACCTGGAAGTAGTCACCGAAGAACACGAGGCCAAGGTCGCCGAAGTTAAGGGAGAATGCAGAAGTCTTCTCCTCAGGCTTGCCGACCACAACATGCGGAGCTGGGAGTATGAGCAGAGCATTAATAACATGGATGGTCAGTTAGGATCCTTTGTGTCGTTAATTAGGGCTCACTTTGGCTTTACTTTTCCACCCCGACTTGTATGACCTGCTTCTGAAAACCCTCCGCTGAGCAAAATAAATGAAAGTTCTCGTGTGTGTGTTTTAACTTCTGTATGGTTCATTTCTTCGAGCATCCAAACATCTTCAACTTGAGTGAGCCGAACCATAATAGCAATAAGCCGAGCAAATACGTCCTGATTTTATAACTCGCTCATGATCAGATGGAAGAATAGTTGCAGATTTGTCCAAGAAAAGATTTCTCTATACTACTTGTTTTTCACCTGCAAATAAAAAGACAGAATCAGAAGGAATAATTTGAAAAAGAAATCAAAAACCCCTTTCAATCCTATGCTTGCCCATGATTAATAAGGACAAGAACTTTTACAGGGGTTTTAATCCTGCGCGAAAAGTTTTTATCAATATTCCTCGAAAGAAAGCATACTATTGAAAGGAATGTAATTCACAATAATCGCTTTTGATCAATTTCGAGAGGAACGAATTACTCAAAAGTGCGAGGCATAATAACGTGTTTTAAATTTAATTGAAGATACGGCATCCAAATCAAGGCCGTTTTATTAAGAACGAGAGTAATTTGGACATCTATCTCGTCATTAAATTCAAAACAACGCCGATATTCTCGATCAATTATCGTGGATTACCAGCGACGTAAAACATGCATGGACCAATTCAAGTGTATAATTCCTTCTAGCGAAATTGAGGTTGGATTACCCTATACGACCAAAAAGGTCGTGCAAGATTTCCAATTTTAATTTCCTCTAAAGGAATTATAAACTTGACTTGGGAGTATTCGAATGATTAGAGAAAATGCCACTATCACATTCCCATGACCTGTCAAAAGAAATACAACCAAGTTCCATCTAAATGTATACACCAATAGATCCCTAATACAATCACTCTAAGGGGTGAGATAGAGAAGGCCTCGATAAAAATAAACCCTATACAAGAGGACTAGTAATGGAAAATGAAACAAAGGAATGTGATCCTAACGTTTAAGGATGCCCCAAGTTCGATCTGTGACTTCCGGATCACTTGCCCCAACTCGTCATCTTCATTGGACGATATCTCAATAATGTCCATAGTAGGCTCCTTTGTTGCTCACTCGGTGCTTGTCATGGGATATCTTCCTCTTCGTCTTCTATCAAGGACGTTTGGGAAAAACACACACATCTATCCTTGAAATGGCATTTAATCTAATCACCAGAATGCAATGAATGAAATGCCTATATTTATATGAACTGTAATAGATTCGAGGTATAGAGAGTCTTACCAACCAAACTCGTCGACTTATGTGCGGTTTTAGGTGTACCAACCGCCCAAAGACATGCGCATGAGACAAGTTATGGTGAACTTCTAAAAATCAGAGGGTTTGGCACCTAAGGTTAAGGTTCCCACTTCGAGTTCTAGAAAGAGTCGATTCCATTGCACAGCTATCGTTGCATTGGGACTCGATCCATAGTTCGAAGTGAGCGGAATTGAAAAGTGGATTACCCCGTGTTTTTCCTCACGGAGATTCCATTTTCAATTCCTTCTATTGTGTTCCTAAAGGCGGCGCCCAGGGTTTTAGGCGCGGTTGTGTGTGTCCATGTGTCGTGATCATCACGATGCAAGTCATGCACAACAGTTTATCAATCAGCGCTTCAAATCATCCCCACAACATACATTCCTACGCCAACCTGCATAAGACAATGTTAATCACGGACTACACCCCTTATTTCTCCAATCTGCAAAACATATAACACCTATCGTAAGCGGACTTACCTCACCTTCCAGAGCGCCTGCAGGGTTAGAAAAATCACTCAGCGTTTTAATTACGGCCTAAGTCCACTTGAGGTCTAGAACCATAGGCTCTAAAACAAGGTCCCCAGTGGAGTCGCCAGCTGTCACGACCCGTCCGAAAGCGGACGCGGCTAATGGATTACCGATCGCGGGCCTCCCCCCGCACAAGGGTGCGGATCACGGGCTTTGGATCGGCGCGGGCCCTCCCAAGCCCATACCAAATCGCGGCGGGAGTATTTTTTAAAGCGATTCGGCGATAAGAGCCGATCGATTTCGACCTTAGTGTGGTCGCGCGGGCCCTCCCAAGCCCGTTACCTGTCGATCGCCATTAGAATGTCGATAGTCAATTTCACAAATTAAGACTAAAAATTAAAAAAAAAAATCAAAATCGGACACTGTTCAGGCACTGTTCAGGCACTGTTCCGACACTGTTCCGACACGCTCCGACACGGCTTCGACACGGCTCCGACACGGCTCGGACACGGCTCCGACACGGTCCCGACACGGTCCCGACACGGCTTCGACACGGCTCCGACACGGCTCGGACACGGCTCGGACACGGCTCGGACACGGCTCCGACACGGCTCCGACACGGCTCCGACACGACTCGGACACGGCTCGGACACGGCTCGGACACGGCTCGAACACGGCTCGGACACGCTCCGACACGCTCCGACATGCTCCGACACGCTCCGACACGTCCCGACACGTTCGGACACGCCTTGACACGGGAACCGAGCGGGGAACGGCAGGGACAGTTGGACAACGGCCGTCGGGTGACGGCCGACTCCGGGATCGATGGCAAAGATTGAGAGAACGTCGGGGCGGAGTAAAACAGAGCACGGCGGCGACAAGCCGCGTTGGCTCGCAAGTTCTAACCTCACGGCGGCTCGGGTTCTCGGATCTAGCGACTCGAGGCGATAGCGGCGGTACGATGGGATGGTGGTGAGGTAGTGACTGGTTCAACAAGGGCGACCGGACGTGTGGTGGTTGGAGGTGGTCGTTCGGCTTGGGCCTCCACGAAAAAGAAGAAGAAGAAGTTGCCGAAGAAGAAGAAGGAGAAAGGGGAAGAAGAAGAAGGAAGAAGGAAGAAGGAAGAAGAGCAGGCGACGGATGATGAGGGGGGAGGGGGGAAGAGTAAAATAATAATAAAAATAAAATAATATTATAATAATATTATAATAATATAATAAAATACTAAAAAGTAAAAAAAATAAAAAAAAATAATCAAAAGTGAAGACAAAATGATTAGTTCCCTTTTCCTTTTAAATGATGATGTTTTCACTCCTTTTCCTTTTAATCATTACTAATATTTTTGCCAAATTCAATTTTATGATGATCAAAGAACACCTAAAATCAAACCTGAATTTTACTATTTATGAGGTCAGAAAATGGATAAAATAAAAATAAAAATACCTAATATTTTTATATATTTTTGTGACCTCAAATATTATTTTTCTTGATTTTCTTTTTCTTTTTTTTTGTATTTTTCGAAAATATATTAAAAAAATGAAAATTATGAAAATTATTTTTTTGGTCAAAATGGTTCATTTAGCTTGGCTAAGGTCACCAAAATTGATTTTTCAATTTTTCAACTTTTTATGGATTTTCTATGAATTTTCAAAATAAAAAAATAAAAAATAAAAATAAAAATAAAAATAAAAATAAAAATAAAAAAGTTGATCAAAATTTAGGTGTCAACAAGCATTTCCAGGATTTTTTACGCCGTTTAAAGGTGAACGGTATCATTTGAATGGTTATGGAGGTAGAGGGAGACGGGCTATATCAATAAGAGAAATGTTCAACCATAGGCATTCTTCACTTCGGAACGTTATTAAGAGAGCATTTGGGCAACTGAAGAAACGATTCTTTTTATTACAACACATGCCTTCATTTCCAATTCGGAAGCAAGCGTTCATTGTGATTGCTTGTTGCACTCTTCGCAATTATATTCGCGATCAAAATAGGATGGATAGAAACTTTTCTATTTATGGTGATCCTAACTACGCATGTGTGTCTGCAGAAGAAGAGGTTGCTCATGGTGTTTCGGATGTGCAGGCAAGTGAGATGAACTTGATTAGGAAAAATATTGCTAATAAAATGGCAAGGGATTGCAATATGCCTGAAATTTCATGAGAGGAAGGGGCCTTTGTCTGGTAATTTGTGTATGACTTGTAATTGTAATTTTTCCTATTTATGTGTTGACACCTAAATTTCGACTTCTTTTTCTAATTATTCATTGCATAAAATTGGAGACTAATGTTTGTCCCTAGCAAAAAAAAATGGTAAAATCATTTTCATATAGTTGTCATTTAGGTTAGTAAGGGCTTCGTAAAAAGAGTGGGACGATATCACAGGGGGTCACAAAAAGTCAGAGAGGAAGAGGCCTTCGTTTGGTAATTTGAGAGGAAAAAGTGAGGTCTGAGCTTGGTTAGAAAGAAAAGAAAAGCAGAGAAGAGTGAAAAAGTTACGAATCCTGGTGAGTCTACGGAAGATCGGTCTAGTCCAAAAGTTACGAATCCGTAGTCGATCAGTCTAAAAAGTTCAAGCTCGATATCCAAGCGTCGTGCAAATGAAAAATTACTTACACATATATTAATCTAATTTGATGTAATAATTGAACAAATGTGACTCAATTTGATTTACTAAGTTAGAAAGATAAAGACATCTTAATTAAATGAAAAATTAGAAACATAATTTTTTGGCAGTTACCAAACGCGTTTCCGTTCCCAGGAATCGTAGCCAGGAACAGAAACACTAAAAAGTGTTTCTGTTCCAAAAATGTTCTCATGAACAAAAACGTTACCAAACGCAGCCTTAATTGCATGCGACACTGTTAGTGGTCTGCCCAAAAAACCAATTAAGGTTGATACTCTAACATTAATTATGGATTAGGTTGTCGGAAAATCATCCTTCACTATACTTAGGTAGTCATAATGTCTTGCTAGAGACCACTTATGACTTGTGGGCCAAAAGAGTTTTGGGCACACTGCTAATGTCTAGTGAACCTACAGGGTCGCACACAATAGCGAACTGATTTAATATTCTCTCAACGCCTTGATCTACTTAAGAAGTAGAGTTTTATTTATTCTCCTATTACGAATATCTACGAGATCGTGCGCATTATGAGATATCGATTAAACGCGCGATTGAGTGGACGGTTTAGAGGACGTCGTGGGCCCAGGCCATTACGTCGTGGGGCCCAAATCGTGAAGTGTAGGGTTACGAGTAATAACCCTAGAGACGCCTCCGATGGTGGGTGACTATTTATCCGAAGGAGAAAAATAGTGAACAGTTCTTTGTTCAAGGCGATTGCGAGAGGCACTCCAAGATCAAAAAGCTAGAACTTGAATCATTGGAGAACTCAGTTCGTGTGTGTGGATACCGGGAGAGGCGTAGCACTTGGGGCGTTAATCCAGACACAATCGATCGTCAATTTGTCACCAACCACAAAAGGTACGTCTTGAACCTATTTTGATTTCGATATACACATGGATCCTGTTTAGGGTTTCATTCCGCTGCGTTTTATGAATCCTGGAAACCCAACAGTGGTATCAGATCAGCTTGTGTTATGTCGAAGTTGAATAGGAAACCCTAATTGTAGATACATGTGATGTATGCCTAAAGTGATTCTAAATTAGGGTTAGATGATTTGGGAACATGAATTGATATGATCAATTTGAGTATTTTCACACTGAGACGAACTTGAATTCTTGCAATGATGTGGATTAATGTGATTGATCCAGATGCGTTCTGTTAAGTAAACAGAATCAAATTCTGATCAGGGTTCTGAGAAGGAACAAAGCATGGATGGCCTTATGGATGATTGTCGCGACCCTCTCGAGATTAGTCAGAGGCTCTCGAGGGCTAATGGACCGTCCAGTCTGGTCGGACGCGGGCCTCTCCCAAGGTCCGTTACCCAAATCGCAACGGAGGTATGCGTAGTCGACCTTCAGTGTGGTCTAGTGACATGTGCTAAGTGTGCATGCCATGGAGTCGCCACCAATCATTTTTTTGGAGGGTATGATTGGACCACCTTATCGAATAGTCGGGAGTTTCTATTCAATTCCGCGATAACCAAAGAAATGAGTTCGGGGACTTAGTTACGTCAACTGTCAGAGTTGACGCCCTTTCGGTACCTGAGTTAACTGAATTTTCTGACTTAAGATTTCATGCAGATGAGTAGGGTACGAATCCTAAATCTAGGAATTCATGCAAATAGGAATGACTATCCTAGCAATCACAATCAATAATAGAATACGCAAATCAATGAATCCAAATGTACAAAATAAACACATCAAATCAACATGACACTCCTAATGAGGCTCTATTAGCTTAAAGAAGTATCCATCAAGCTTAGGAATGATTTAGACATAATTTTACCCATCAGGGGTAAAGTCGTAATTTTGAGACAAAGGGGATGATTTGCCCAAAAAGGTCAAAATCATCATTTCGGAATGAATCCGGAGTAAAACAATGTCAAAAATAGGTTTGGTCACTCAATTGACCCATTTCCTATTTTTTTTTGCAATTTTCATGATTTTCTGGAATTTTAGAAACCGATTTACCATTCGAATGGTAAAATCGTCATTTTTTAAAAGTGGGAATGAAATGTGGAAATCTTAGACATAAGGTTTAGCCACCTATCTGGCCCATCGCCAAATTCTAAGCAATTTCCACAATTCATCGGAATATCAAAGACGATTTACCCTTTAAGGGGTGAAATCGCCATTTTGGATTAAATGGGAGAAAATCCCAAAAATGAAAACAAATCAATTTTTTTGTCATTTTCAGCCTTGGAAAATTTTTAGAATTTTTAAGGAATTTTCTGCAATTTTTCTCAAATTTTTTGAATTTTTCTTTAGTTTTTCATTTTTTTTAGCATTTTCTGATCGATTTTTTTATTACTTTTAATATTTTCGAAAAAATATTTTAATAAAAAGCATATCTTCGACAATAGACAACACTCAACCAGATAAATAAGCTAACCACTAGATTGAAATAAATACATGCAGATCAAATCTATAACGACAATACCTTAGAAAAATAACATTGATACATGGACCGGGTACTTAAAAATAGACCTGATTAGACATCGGTCTTCAATCGTTGAATCCCGATGTGCCACCATCTCCATACGCATCACCTGTCGATCATCACATCAGAATGTCAACAATCAATTTTACACTTTTTTTAAAAGAAATAAAATAAAAATAGGACACGGCTCGGACTCAGTCCGGTTCCCGGACAACTCCGACACGTTCCGACACGCTCCGACACGCTAGGACACGTTCCGACACGTCTGACACGCTCCGGCACGCTCCGACACGTTAGGACACGTTCCGACACGTCCGGGCACGCTCCGACACGCCCGGACACATTCCGACACGTCCGGGCACGCTCCGACACGCCCGGACACGTTCCGACGACGGGGTGGTGACCCGAGGCCGTTTCTAGGCTCCACCAGCGGCGCGCAGGCTCCACAAGCTCCGAGGGAAGAGGTAGGACTCCGGGGCAGTCGCCGGAGGCGATAGCACGCTATGGCGGTGACGGATTTGGCCCGATCCGAAACAAACCCGAACCAAACTCCGAAAAGGGTGGAGGCCGCGGGTCTTGGGGTGTTCACGGCGGCTCTGAGGCATGACGGGTAGCGACGACGGCGGAAGGGTCGGAGGCGAAGGCAAGCAGTGCACGAAGGTGGGGATTCCATTTTTTTTTTTTTTTGGGCGTCCACGAAGAAGAAGAAGAAGAAGAAGAAACAGAAGAAGAGGGAGGAGGGGAGGAAGAAGGAGAGGAGCGGCGGATGATGAGGGGGGGGAGAGAAGAGCGTGAGAGAAGAGGGAAAAGAGAGGGAAATAGAGAATTTTTTATTTTTTTATTATTATTTTTTTGCTTTTTATTATTTTATTATTCCCCATCATTACTCAAACTTTTCTTTTCTCTTTTACTTTTCTTTTGAATGATGATGTTTTCACTCCTTTTCCTTTTAATCATTACTAATATTTTTGCCAAATTCAATTTTATGGTGATCAGAGAACACCTAAAATCGAACTTGAATTTTACTGTTTTATGAGGTCCAAAAGTAAAGAAAATTAAAAATAAAAATACTGACTATCTTTATATATTTTTGTGACCTCGAATATTACTTTTCTTGATTTTCTTTTTATTTTTATATTTTTCGAAAATAATAATAAAAAATATATGAAAAATATGAAAAAATATTTTTTTTTCCAAAATGGTCCCTTTAGCTTGGCCAAGGCTACCAAAGTTGATTTTGTAATTTTTTAGCTTTTTATGAATTTTCTATGAATTTTCAAAAAATAAAGGAAAAAATGTTGATCAAAATTTAGGTGTCAACAGCGATTTAGTTGAAATCGCCCACCCTAATAGCGTCGGTTCAAGGGAACATAGCATGGATGAACTCTGCCCCTTGACCCCGCGAAGGGCGCAACCCCCTTGACCCCTGCATGGAATTATTTGCTCCCAGTATGATCGATGTACTTTGTTATGATAAGTGATATTTCATTTATGTCCATAACATACATACATTCATCACTGTATAAACATTGAAAAGTCCCTGATAATATTAAGTGATAATATGATGTCTTTCCAATCATACACCTATCAATGCTTGAATCGTCAAAAGATGGGTCTGCTAAAGCAATGTGTCTTTAACTATTTGAATAAGGTAGGATGGATAATGGTTATCCATATGTCAAGATTGGTTTACATAACGAGGTTATCAAAATGGTTTTGGGCCTTGAGGCATAGAGTTTGGCAATAAGACATGAGATGTCAACCCCAACAACCAAGAGTTATATTCGATACAATTGACAAAGAGTTGTCTACCTAAATAACTGAGTCTTGAGCAGTAAGCCAAAGTTTCTCGAGTCTCGGTGATATATGGATCTTGGCCACTATACTTATAGGGACACTTTTTTTACAAGAGTATAGTGGGAGTTTATTATTAATGAACATTTCACTTTGCATATTTATTGTAGATAATGGAAAATACCACTACATCAAGTTTTTCACTGCGATCTGTCCTTAAGAAGGACAAATTGAATGGTTCAAATTTTTTGGACTGGTATAGAAGCTTGAGAATTGTTCTCAAGTAGGAGAAAAAGGATTATGTCTCGGAGAAACCACTCCCTCAGAAGGCACCTGCTTCCAATGCTCTCCATGCTGAAAGAAATGCTTACCAAAAGCATAAAGATGATGTATTGGATGCCTCTTGTCTAATGCTAGCTACCATGAATTCAGATCTTCAGAAACGGTTTGAGAACGTGGATGCTTATGATATGATCATGAACCTGAAAAATTTATTTCAGGAGCAGGCACGCACTGAAAGGTACCAGACTGTAAAGGCCTTAATTGAGTACAAGCTAGCAAGTGGGAGCTCAGTTGGCCCACATGTCATAAAGATGATAGGTCATATTGAAAACCTGGAGCGACTGGGCTCTCCCATTAGTCAAGAGTTGGCTACTGACATTATTCTTCAGTCACTGCCTCATGATTATGACACGATTGTTATGAACTATGACATACATAATCTGAATAAGACTTTGACTGAATTGCATGGGATGCTCAAAACTGCTGAGCAGAATATCAAGAAGGACCCTACCATGATCTCATGGTTCAAAAGGGGAAAGGCTTTAAGAAGCCAAGTATGGTTAAAGGTAAGGGCAATGACACTAAGCCTAAACCCAAATCCAAGACCAAAACGGGTCTGACTGCTGATATTGTCTGCTTCCATCGTGGTAACAAGGGACACTAGAAGAGGAATTGCAAGAAATATTTGGAGGATCTGAAGCAAAAGGGAAGTGAGACTTCCACTTCAGGTATTTATGTTATAGAAGTAAATGTTACTACTAGTTCTACTTCGTGGGTATTAGATACCGATTGTGGTACTTATATTTGCATGAATGTGCAGGAACTTAAACGAAGTAGAACACTAGCAAAAGGTGAAGTGGAACTATGCGTTGGAAATGGAGCAAAAGTTGCTGCATTAGCCGTAGGAACATATGATGTAGCTTAACTTCTCGCATGATTTTAGAACTGAATAATTGCTACTATGTATCTATTATCCGCAGGAATATTATTTCTATTTCTTGTTTGGACAAGGAAGGTTTCTGTTTTGATATAAAGAATAATAGTTATTCATTTTATCTTAATGGATTGTTTTATGGTAGCGGCCATATTGTTGATGGGATATATATTCTAAATTTTGATATACCGATCTATAATATAAATACAAAAAGATTTAAATCTAATGATTTGAATCCAACCTACCTATGGCATTGTTGATTAGGCCATATAAATGAGAAAAGAATTCACAAGCTCCATAGTGATGGGCTATTAAATTCATTTGATTTTGAATCATATGATACGAATGAATCTTGTTTAGTTGGCAAAATGACAAAAGCTCCTTTTACTAATCAAAGTGAGAGGGCAAAAGAATTGTTGGTCATTGTACATACTGATGTATGTAGACCACTAAGTTCTACAGCTAGAGGAGGTTATCAGTACTTCATTACATTTACTGATGATTTCAGTAAATATGGATATATTTATTTGATGAAACATAAATCCGAGTCTTTTGAAAAGTTTAAGGAATTTCAGAATGAAGTACAAAATCAACTTGGCAAGAATATCAAGACTCTTCGATCTGATCGAGGAGGATAATATCTAAGCCAAGAGTTCAATGACCATCTTAAGGAGTGTGTAATTATTTCACAACTTACTCCCCCTGGAACATCACAGTGGAATGGTGTCTCTGAGAGGAGAAATCGAACTCTGTTGACATGGTTCGATCAATGATGAGTCACTCAGATCTTCCATTATCTTTTTGGGGTTATGCACTTGAGACGGCAGTGTTCACACTAAATAGAAGTCCATCAAAAGCTGTAGAGAAGACACCATATGAGATGTGGGCATGAAAAGTTCCTAATATGTCTTTTCTAAATATTTGGGGTTGCGAAAACTTATGTAAAACGTTCACTTTCTGATAAGCTTGGGCCCAAATATGATAAATGCTTCTTTATGGGATATCCTAAGAAAACGAAAGGATATTACTTTTACAACCGATCAGATAACAAAGTGTTTGTTTCTCGAAATGATGTCTTTTTAGAGAAAGAGTTTTTTAATAAAGGAGCCAATGTGAGTAAGGTAAATCTCGAAGAAGTTATTGTTCCATAAGAGAGTGTTCCAGTTCATGAGGAACCTCAATTAGATCTACGAAGAGTCGTAGAGTCTACTCTAGTGTCACCTATAATTCGTAGGTCTGAAAGAACATATCGTGAGCCTATGAGATATGACTTTCATGTCATAGAACATCGTCATCTATTGTTAATAGAAAATGACGAGCCTACAATCTATACAAAAGCTATGATGGGCCCAAACTCTGATAAATGGCTTCAGGCCATGAAATTCGAAATGGACTCAATGTATCAAAATAAAGTTTGGACTTTGATTGATCCACCCGAAGGTGTCAAACCAATAGGGTGCAAGTGGGTTTTCAAGAAGAAAACTGATATGGATGGAAATGTTCACATCCATAAAGCACGCCTGGTAGCTAAAGATTTCAAACAAACTCATGGTATTGACTATGACGAGACCTTTTCAGCAGTAGCCATGCTTAAGTCCATTCGGATTATCCTAACGTTTGCCACATATTATGACTATGAGATTGACAAATGGATGTAAAGACAGCTTTCCTTAATGGAAACCTAGATGAGGATGTGTATATGACACAACTTGAAGGCTTTACATCACTAGACAGCGCTGGGAAGATATGCAAGCTTCAACATTCTATTTATGGATTGAAGCAGACATCACGGAGCTGGAATATTCGTTTCGATGAAACTGTCAAAGCGTTTGGCTTCATCAGGAACAAAGAAGAAGCTTGCGTATGCAAGAAGTCTAGTGGGAGCGCAATTGTGTTTCTAGTGTTGTATGTGGATGACATACTACTCATTGGAAATGATATTCCTATGCTTTAGTCAGTTAAGACATGGCTAGGAAAATGTTTCTCCATGAAGGATATGTGAGAGGAAAACTATATCTTGGGGATCAGGATCTATAGAGATAGATCAAAGAGACTTATTGGACTAAGTCAAAGTACAATCATTGACAACGTCATCAATAGGTTTAATATGCAAGATTCCAAGAAAGGTTTTCTCCCGATGTCACATGGCATAAGTCTTAGCAAGACTCAGTGTCCTTCAACACAAGATGAGCGAGACCGCATGAGTAGGATTCCTTATGCATCAGCCGTAGGATCCATCATGTATGCCATGTTGTGCACTCGTCCTGATGTTTCTTGTGCATTAAGCATGACAATCAGATACCAGTCAGATCCAGGAGAAGCTCGCTGGATAACTGTAAAAAATATCCTTAAGTACTTGAGAAGAATTAATGATTTATTCCTAGTCTATGGAGGTAAGGAACAGATCACTGTAAGTGGTTACACTGATGTTAGTTTTCAAATCGATAAAGACGACCTTCGATCACAGTCAGGTTTTGTCTTTTGCGTGAATGGTGGAGCGGTGTGCTGGAAGAGTTCCAAGCAAGATACTATTGCAGATTTTACTACAGAAGCTGAGTATATTGCTGCTTCAGAAGCATCAAAGGAAGTTGTATGGACTCGAAAGCTCATAGAAGAACTGGGAATCAGTCCCATTGGTTCGAATCTAGTGGACCTCTATTGTGACAACAATGGGGTCATAGCTTTGACTAAAGAGCCTAGGTCTCACCAAAAGACCAAACACATACTCAGGAAGTATCACCTCATTTGAGAAAAAGAGGCGATGTCAAGATATGCAAAGTTGCAACAGAATTAAATGTAGCTAATCTATTGATGAAGGCTCTTCCACGACCTAAGCATGAGCGTCATTGTAACGCTTTAGGCCTTAGACACATTAGTGATCTGTCTTGATGTGAGTAGGAGTATATGTATATACATTTTCATTGTTCATTAATAAAACATATGTTATATTTGATTTCGATTTACTTTGAGTATATCATTGAATGCGAAATCTTTGTCCCCTGAATATTGATGTCCTTAATAGCAGATCAAATACGTGATTTGATCGTGAAACTCTATTAATAGAATAGATATTAATATTCTAAATGTCCCTAGTCAATTATCATTGTGCATTGGGACGCTAATGGTGTTTGAGACTGGTATGTGAGTTAACCGATGATCAAGTTTTACGGGTCATGAATATAGAGATATAAAGTTGATCACGTAGAATACATGTTGGAGAACATTGTATTGGACAAACCCGCTATGAAAATACTGTAGAATTGTTATATGATGTCATTAGTGTTTCTCATCACAGCTATAAAGTATAGTCCTTTGACCTGAGTTTGCCATGGTTTCCTAGATGTGGATTGGCATGCTTTAACATCACCAAACGTTAACCGTAACTTGTGATTATAAAGGTAATGGCTGGGCATGTCATGAATCGTGCTCAGGGATGTGAGTAGACAAGATGAGATTTGTCCCTCTCATATAACGAGAGTATGATATCATGGCCTCCCGTAGAGTTAAGACTGTGAAATGCATGGCCATGTTCAAGTGAGTTGAAGAGTCAATTACTTGGTTTGACAGTCTAACTACGGTATTGGGAAAATGAGTTTGAGCTATATAAGGATGACACTTGTCCTGCCTTATGCTTAACTCGGATATCAAGTGACAAAGGGATTTAGTTTGTATAATTGGTTCTAGTGCAAGTAGGAGATTGTTAGTGGTCTGCCCTAAGAACCAATTAAGGTTGATACTCTAACATTAATTATGGATTAGGTTGTGTCGAAAAATCGACATTCACTATACTTAGGTAGTCATAATGTCTTGCTAGAGACCGCTTGTAACTTGTGGGCCAAAAGAGTTTTTGGCACATTGCTAATGTCTAGTGAACCTACAGGGTCGCACACAATAGCGAACTGATTTAATATTCTCTTAGCGCCTTGATCTACTTAAGAAATAGAGTTTTATTTGTTTTCCTATTATGAATATTTACGAGATCGTGCGCATTATGAGATAACGATTAAACGCACGATTGAGTGGATGGTTTAGAGGACATCGTGGGTGGCCATTACGTCGTGGGGCCCAAATCGTGAAGTGTAGGGTTACGAGTAATAACCCTAGAGATGCCTCAGATGGTAGGTGATTACTTATCCGAAGGAGAAAAACAGTGAACAGTTCTCTGTTCAAGGCGACTGCGAGAGGCACTCCAAGATAAAAAAGTTAGCACTTGGATCGTTGGAGAACTCAGTTCGTGTGTGTAGATACCGGTAGAAGCGCAACACTTGGGGCGCTAATCCAGACACAACCAACCGTCAATTTGTCGTCGATTGCAAAAGGTACGTCTTGAACCTATTTTGATTTCGATATACACATGGATCCTGTTTAGAGTTTCGTTCCACTGCGTTTTATGAATCCTAGAAACCCAACAGACACATCAGCCGAATTATCCTTGGCGGATGAAAATTGGACAGTTCAATTTTTCGATTTAAAAGTTGAGAATAATAATTTCTCTCTCTTCCCGATGTTCACTTGGTCATCTCTAGTGATGATTAGCATAGAACCGCCAACTAAAGACCGATTTCACAAAATAGGAGTTGAAAACCACTTATTGATTCCATGGACCCACCTAGGAATCGAATCACTGTTTCGATTCGATTTTCAATTGATCCATGGAGTCGGTCTACTTCATAGATATTTTGATTCATTGATTTTTGAAATACAAGTGATATGACCAATGCGATGAGGACTGATCTTAAGTCAAGGCGCAACAAATCAATCGACCAAAGCAAGGAGCAGCAATGAGAAGTACGAAAAAAATTGTCATTGATTGTAGGGGTGAGCGGTTCCTGGTCTGGTCTAGTTCCCTTCAAGAATCGAGAACCGGACCAATGGTCCCGGTTCTCATTTTTTCAAACCGTGGACCGGACCGGCCACCCCGAGAACTGGAAACCGGACCGAACCATCGGTCCGGTTGGGTTCCCTCCAGTTCCAAGGAACCAAAAACGCAATCAAATTCAATTTAAGAATATGACGGAAACATCTCCTCGTACAACCAACGGTGAGAAAATAGTTGAGAAATTTTTTGAGAATATGACAGAAACATCTTCCCTTTGAGTTTCATTCAACCAGTTGAAAATTCAATGACTTTTCATGTCTATGTTTTCCGTCACCCACTAACTCTACTGCAATTCTAGAGGGTAGTGCTCTATCTCATTTTGAAGCAATTAAATATAGAACAAGTACGTGAAACAATAAAGTTATATCACGGTTAGACTCATTTGTCCATCTAATCTCTTATTGCTTCTTTTCACCCTGAAAAGTCATTGCATTCCCTTGTTGTAGATTAGGGGCTAGGACTTTATACGGTGTCCACTTTGATATATCTTTTTTGTGCTTGGAAATTTAATCGGTTCGGTCCGATTCTATGGCCCTAGAATCGAGAACCAGACCGCCCGATCACCGGTTCCAATTTTAAGAATCGAGAATCGGATCGGACACCTCTAGAATCGGGAACCGGACCACCGGTCCGATCCTAATCTGGTCCGGTTTGGGTAGTTCGATTTGCTCACCCTTAATTGATTGAACCAAACTAAACAGCCCGAGTAGATAGTTCAAATTAGAACAAAGAGCTAGAAACTCGCGAACTCACCAACCAGTAAGGCATAGACTCGACGGTTCGATTTACGGCGAGGCTAGATAAGGCGAAGTTCATAGGGCTAAGGTTTCTTTCTTTTTTGAGAGAGAGCGTTGTTGACACCTAAATTTTGATCAACCTTTTTTGCTTTATTTATTTATTATTATTATTATTATTTTTAAAAAAATCATAAAAAATCTATAAAAAGTTGAAAAATTGAAAAATCAATTTTGGTGACCTTGGCCAAGCTAAATGAACCATTTTGACCAAAAAAATATTTTTCATAATTTTCATTTTTTTTAATATTTTCGAAAAAAATACAAAAAAAAGAAAAATAAAAGAAGAAAATCAAGAAAAATAATATTTGAGGTCACAAAAAAATATATAAATAGTTGGTATTTTTATTTTTATTTTATCCATTTTCTGACCTCATAAATAGTAAAATTCAGGTTTGATTTTAGGTGTTCTTTGATCATCATAAAATTGAATTTGGCAAAAATATTAGTAATGATTAAAAGGAAAAGGAGTGAAAACATCATCATTCAAAAGAAAAGTAAAAGAGAAAAGAAAAGTTTGAGTAATGATGGGGAATAATAAAATAATAAAAAGCAAAAAAATAATAAAAATAAAAAATAAAAAATCTCTCTCTCCCTCTCTTTTTCCTCTTCTTCTCACGCTCTCTTCTCTCCCCCTTGATCATCTGCCGCTCCTCCCCTCCTCACACGCTCCCCCCTTCTCTCTTTTGCTCTTTCCTCTCTCTCTCTTTTTGGAATGCACTCAAGTGCACTCAAGTGCACTTGAGTGCACTCAATTGAGAGAGAGGGAGGATCGGCCCTCTTGATCCGCGGCTCCCCCTCCTTCGTCTCCCTCTCCTCTTCCTTCCTTCCTTCTCCTTTTTCTTCTTGGTTTTTCTTTTTTCTTCTTCGTGAACCTCCCCACCTCACCGACACCACACATCCGGCCGCCTTTGTTGAGCCAGCTACCACCTCACCACCACCTTGCTCCGCCACCCTCCGACGCCGTGCCGAGATCCCGTCCGTCTTGCTGTTTATCGCGACCTCGTGGAGCTCCTAGATACCGCAATCCCCCTTCATCTTCCTCCTCTGTTTCGCCCCCCCCCGCCACGTCGTCGCTCTTCGTCGTCGCCGCTTGGCCACGAATCCATCGTGTTCGGGCCGATCCCGGCCGTGGGCCGATCCCGTGGGTCGAGCGGCCGTGATCTTGGGCCACGGCCGAGCCCATAGCCGAGGCCGTGGGCCGAGGCCGTGGGCCAAGGCCATGGCCGAGCCCATGGCCGAGGCCGTGGGCCAAGGCCGTAGGCCAAGGCCAAGGCCGAGCCCACGGCCGAGCCCATGGCCGAGGCCGTGGGCCAAGGCCGTCGGCCAAGGCCATGGCCGAGCCCATGGCCGAGGCCGTGGGCCGAGGCCGTAGGCCAAGGCCATGGCCGAGCCCATGGCCGAGGCCGTGGGCCAAAGCCGTGGGCCGAGGCCGTGATCTTGGGCCGTGGCTGAGCCCATAGCCGGTCCATGGCTGAGCGAATCGGCCCGTTTCCGAGCCTGGATTTATTTTTTTAAATTATTATTATTTATTGCCGGTCTTAAAACTTGTAAAATTGATTGTTGACATTTTGATGTGGTGATCGACATGTGATGTGCATGGAGATGGTCGCAGGCTGAGGCTGGGCGATTGAAGGCCGGTGTCCAATCCGGTATGTTTTACGTACCCGATCCGTATATCAGGGTTATTTTTCTAAAATGTCGCCATTATAGATTTGGTTTGCATGTATTTATCTCAGTTCAGTAGTTAGCTTATTTATCTGGTTGAGTGTTGTCTATTGCCAATGATATGCTTTTTATTAAAATATTTTTCGAAAATATTAAAAAAATAATAAAAAAAATCGATCAGAAAATGCTAAACAAATAAAAAAACTAAAGAAAAATTCAAAAAAATTGAGAAAAATTGCAGAAAATTCCAAAAAAATTCTAAAAATTTTCCAAGGCTGAAAACATAAAAAAATTGATTTGTTTTCATTTTTGGGATTTTCTCCCATTTAATCCAAAATGGCGATTTCACCCCTCAAAGGGTAAATCGTCTTTGATATTCTGATGAATTGTGGAAATTGCTTAGAATTTGGTGATGGGCCAGATGGGTGGCTAAACCTTATGTCTAAGATTTCCACATTTCATTTCCATTTTTAGAAAATGACGATTTTACCCTTCGAATGGTAAATCGGTTTCTAAAATTCCCGAAAATCACGAAAATTGCCAAAAAATAGGAAATGGGTCAATTGAGTGACCAAACTTGTTTTTGACTCCGGATTTATTCCGAAATGATGATTTTGTCCTTTTTGGGCAAATTGTCCCATTTGTCTCAAAATTACGATTTTGCCCCTGATGGGCAAAATCATGTCTAAATCATTCCTAAGCCTGATTGATGCTTCTCTAGGCCAATATGGCCTTATTAGGAATGCCATGTGATTTATTTGTACATTTGAATTCATTGATTTGTGCACTTTATCATTGATTGTGATTGCTAGGATAGTCATTCCTATCTGCATGAACTCCTAGATTTAGGACTCGTACCCCACTCATCTGCATGAAATCTTAGGTCAGAAAATTCAGTCAACTTAGGTACCGAAAGGGCGTCAACTCGGACAGTTGACGTAACTAAGTCCCCGAACCCATTTCTCTGGTTATCGCAGAATTGAATAGAAACTCCCGACTATTCAATAGGGTGGTCCAATCATACCCTCCAAAAAATGATTGGTGGCGACTCCATGGCATGCACACTTAGCACATGTCATCAGACCACACTGAAGGTCGACTACGCATACCTCCGTTGCGATTTGGGTAACGGGCCTTGGGAGAGGCCCGCGTCCGACCAGACTAGACGGCCCATTAGCCCTCGAGAGCCTTTCATGCAACCTCGAGAGGGTCGCGACAGACTGGCGACTCCACTGGGGACTTTAGAGAACTTGAGCCGATTAAAAAGTTGATTGATTTTTCTAACATGTTTTATGCAGATGCTCTTCAAGGTGAGGTACGTACTTTAACCCTTGAGGTGTTAAATGTTTTTGCAGATTGGAGAAATAAGGGGTGTAGTCCGTGATTAACATTGTCTTATGCAGGTTGGGCGTAGGAATGTATGTTGTGTGGATGATTTGAAGTGCTGATTGATAAACTGTTGTGCATGACTTGCATTGTGATGATCACGACACGTGGACACACACAACCGCGCCTAAAACCCCGGGCGCCGTCTTTAGGAACACAATAGAAGGAATTGAAAATGGAATCTCCGTGAGGAAAAACACGGGGTAATCCACTTTTCAATTCCGCTCACTTCGAACTATGGATCGAGTCCCAATGCAACGATAGATGTGCAATGGAATCGGCTCTTTCTAGAACTCGAGGTGGGAACCTTGACCTTAGGTGCCAAACCCTCTGATTTTTAGAAGTTTACCATCACTTGTTTCATGCGCATGTCTTTGGGCGGTTGGTACACCTAAAACCGCACATAAGTCGACGAGTTGGGTTGGTAAGACTCTCTATCCCCCCAAATCTATCACTGTTCATGTAAATATAGGCATTTCATCCATTGCATTCTGGTGATTAGATTAAACGCCGTTTCGAGAATAGGTATGTTCGTTTGTCCCCAACGCCCTTGACAGAAGACGAGGAGGGTGATATCCCACGACGAACACCGAGTGTGCGATAAGGAGCATACTATGGACATTATTGAGGTATCATCCAATGAAGATGACGAGTTGGGGCAAGTGATCCTGAAGACACAGATCGAAACTGGGGCATCCCTAAACGTTAGGATCACATTCCTTTGTTTCATTTTCCATTACTAGTCCTCTTGTATAGGGTTTATTTTTACCGGGGTTTTTTCTATCTCACCCCTTAGAGTGATTGTATTAGGGATCTATTGGTGTATACATTCAGATGGAACTTGGTTGTATTTCTTTTGACGGGTCATGGGAATGTGATAGTGGCATTTTCTCTAATCATCCGAATACTCCCAAGTCAAGTTTATAATTCCTTTAGAGGAAATTAAAATTGGAAATCTTACACGACCTTTTTGGTCGTATAGGGTAATCCAACCCCAATTTCGCTAGAAGGAATTATACACTTGAATTGGTTCATGCATGATTGTGCGCCGCTGGTAATCCACGATAATTGACCGAGAATATCGGCGTTGTTTTGAATTTAATGACGAGATAGATGTCCAAATTACTCTCGTTCTTAACAAAACGGCCTTGATTTGGATGCCGTATCTTCAATTAAATTTAAAACACGTTATTATGCCTCGCACTTTTGAGTAATTCATTCCTCTCGAAATTGATCAAAAGCGATTATTGTGAATTACATTCCTTTCAATAGTATGCTTTCTTTCGAGGAATATTGATAAAAACTTTTCGCGCAAGATTAAAGCCCTTGTAAAAGTTCTTGTCCTTATTAATCACGAGCAAGCATAAGATTGAAAGGGGTCTATGCTTTCTTTTTCAGATTATTCCTTCTGACTCGGTCTTTTCATTTGCAGGTGAAAAACAAGTAGTATAGAGAAATCTTCTCTTGGACAAATCTGCAACTATTCTTCCATCTGATCATGAGCGAGTTATAAAATCAGGACGTATTTGCGCGGCTTATTGATATTATGGTTCGGCTCACCCAAGTTGAAGATGTTTGGATGCTCGAAGAAATGAACCATACAGAAGTTAAAACACACACACGAGAACTTTCATTTATTTTGCTCGGCGGAGGGTTTTCAGAAGCAGGTCATACAAGTCGGGGTGGAAAAGTAAAGCCAAAGTGAGCCCTAATTAACGACACAAAGGATCCCAACTGACCCTCCATGTTATTAATGCTCTGCTCATACTCCCAGCTCCGCATGTTGTGGTCGGCAAGCCTGAGGAGAAGACTTCTGCATTCTCCCTTAACTTCGGCGACCTTGGCCTCGTGTTCTTCGGTGACTACTTCCAGGTCCCGAACCAGTCCATTCCCGCGAGCTATGTCCTCGGTTATCTTGTCGAGCCGTTCTTCCTGCCAGTCGCTCTGAAGCCTCAACAGGACGTTGCGGCGGTCATGCTCGCCGGTGGTCAGGGATATGGCCAATTGATCCACTAGATTTCTCCTCTCGCGAAGCAACGTCGCGACCCGCTCATTAGCAAACTCGACGGCCTTTTTGTAACTATCAACCAGATAGTTGGTCAGCACCAAATGATCAGATCGATCCTCATAACGAGCCCGCAAGACGCGAGCCACCAGAATCTCCCGATTAGCAACACGATAGGCCTCTAAGGAGTGTGCAAAGAGAGTCGGGAAAGTTCTATATTCCCTCCCCAGTGTAGTACCTTCGAGAGAAGTGGTATCAAGGTCCTCGAGCAGGACACAGATTGCATCCTCGGTTGCAGAATGATCGGTTATGTGCGCGTAACCGCGACCCAGTAGGTTATAAAGCTTTTCCCACTGGGCCAAGACATCAGTTGAAAAAGTGCGTACGGGAGAGGAGGCCATTTGCGTTGGGTTGGCTTGAGAATAAGACGAGTTTAACAGAGAGATTAGAAGGAAGAGGCTGATTATGCGAGAACGTTAACCTTCCATACATTAATTCCTCATTTTATAGCAACTCGAGGATGATGAAGGGTCTCAGTAATAATGCTGGTGGAGCCCAGTTAGGGGGGTAAAGCAGGAGGTCCCCTCACGAGAACCATTGGATTCGTTTCGGTCCGCGATTTCCGGCTCATCAATTAAAAGATGTAAAAGATTTGTCGGGATCATCATTATTGGAGTTAGGTGGGAGGTAAGCGCAACTATCGAAGAGAGCCCTAACAGGATTTGGCAGTCCCATCACGTTGAAAAGCTAAGCGAGAAATTCAAAGTCTTGAGGGGGAACGTTTGCCTAATGATGCTTGAAGAGCGTCTCCTAAACATACGAAGTCACTCGAAGAAAACTTTATAGGGAGTGAGCATACATGAGAGAGTGGAGAACTCTGAGTGGGCAAGAACCAATCAAACATTTCTTAATCCAACATATTTAAGAGGTTATTGTCAGCTGCTAGAGGCGACTGACTCAAAAATCTCAGAAATTGAACTACAGAGGGATCTCGAAGATTCCAAGATCAAGTCTAACGCCAAAACCATGGAGCCCAACACTTCTGGCAACGGAAATCAAGATCACGGCGACGACGACAATGACATCCACGATGTTCAACTCGGGAAAAGAAGACGTCCTCACCAATACTCTCAGGAGGAAACCCAAATGCTGGAAACCCTTTTCAGTAAAAGCCATTACATGAAAAAGAAGTGGAGAATTGAATTGAGCCGGGAGTTGGGGATTAATCAGTCGAGGATCCAGTTTTGGTTTCAAAATAGGAGATCCAAATCGAAGGCTCAACGCAAACGTCAGGTGGTCGAGATTTTAAAGGAAGAAAACCAAAAGCTGCGAACAGAAAACATGAGGTATGAAAAAGCTCTCAATATTACCGTTTGCCCTCATTGCGATAACCTCGTCGCCCTCGGTAAGATATTCCCCGATAAGCCTCACGCGATGATTGAAGACGTTCATTTACCACCTTACTCCCTCGGGGCATCTCCTGCTCAACCAGATTTTGCCGGAGTCACGCATGAGCAGGATGATCCTACGAAGATGATACAAATGCCTCCTGGGGGATGGGATTTGCATCGCTTTGATTGGAGTTATAGTTTCAAGGAGCTGGATGTTACCGCCGACCAGCTCAAAGCATATCAGCCTCATGCACAACAATTTTCGATAGGGTCGGGTCCTGCTGGAGATGAGTTAATCAGTCGTCAAGCCATCGATGCAATTTTGGGCCACGATAAGAGGAGGTTCGCTTGGCCCCCTGAACTGCATTCCAGATTCCTAGACGTGGTTCACCAAATGGGGATCGACTCAGCAACTCCGACGCGCATATTTAAGGCCATGAATGTACCGGGGCTTAGTAAGGAGCTGGTCAGGAATCACCTTGCTGCCTACAGAAAGCTATTAAAACAACGTCGAGCGGAGCTAAACCGGGAGGAATCCGTCTCGAGCTCAAAAGCTAGGGGCGACCGCCATTGTAATGCTCATGCATCAAGAGATACCCGGCCAAATCTAAGCATCAATCAAGCTAGCAACCCGACCACCGGCAAACTGAAAGCTGATCAGAATGTCCTCCCAGGCCATTTCAACACTTCTCAAGAGCGCGTGTCACAAGTACAGCGAGTGCGCACTCCTCCATTCGAGCAACAGTCGGCTGGTGCTCTGCCTGCCGCTGGTCAACCCACGACAGACGATTTCTTCGATGAGGGGCTCGATGCCTTGTTCAATCAGTGGGAAGCTGGCATGCTTGGACAGCCATGATCTAGCACCTGGCTCGGGGCACGATGGGTCGGTCACTACGAACACCCATAGGAAGAAGAACATGTTCACGAGTAGATCACTCATTTTATCCGTTGTAAAGTTCCTACGGGAACATTTTTCTTTAATGACTATAGTTAATTCTATATTAAAACCAACGCTATCGACGAACATCGTCATGCTCAGTTGTGATGATCCCTTGTTAGATTAAGTCTGAAACCAGAGACGGTCTTTAAAATTTTGAGTGGCCACGAACTCATTCCTCACCAAGCGCCCGGGATGCTGAAATGAAGAGTAACAGCATGCACAGGGAAAATGTCACTTTCGTTTGAACGATGAAAAGGAGTTGAGAGAAGATCATAGCGTTAATTCCCATGGAGCTAAATGAATTAAACAGAGTCATTAATTGCGGGTCCACCGCTGCTCCCCACGTTCTCGGGCCTAGCAAATCATAAAAGGCGCCGAAAGATTGTAGACCCACCACTTTGAAGACTGAACTAGGGGACGAGCGCAATACTCGATGAAACCGAATCAATGCAAGAGAGTTTGTGATCCTATCACGAGGAAAAAGAAAGGGGAATACAGACGATGAGTAATTGCAGAATCTCGGGAGGAGCGCTTGCTTGCTGGTCTTCATATGCAGCCTGAAGGATGGTTCCAGGACACGCACAATCACTTGAGAAAATTTCTAGAGTGAGCAAACACGTAAGAGCGAATTGAGAAAGCTGAGTGAACTAGATCAGCCCGAGATACCCCGATCCATCATGTTTAAAAGTTATTCCCATCTGCTAGAAACGCCCGACCTGGATATTTCTGAGCACGAACTGCTGGGAGACTTTGAAGATCCTGGAGCTAAATCCTGCCCGAAGGCCATAGAGACTGACTCCTCCAGCGATGAAATTCTAGGTTTCAGCTACGAAGAAGGAGTATACAATGATGACCGGAGCCGGAAAAGGAAGCAACTACAACGCCACACTCCAGGCCAAATCCGAGAGCTCGAATCTTTCTTCAATGAATGCCCCACTCCAAGCAGACAACAGAAAATGGAGTTGAGCCGAAAGATAGGATTGGAGCTTTCGAAGGTCAAGTTTTGGTTCGCCAACAAACGAACCCGGGTGAAACAGCAATACGCAGACCATGAGTTACTGGTCCTGAAGGAGGAGAATGATAAGCTTCAAGCTGAAAGCGCGAGATATAAGGAAGCTCTGACCAAGGCCACCTGCCTTAATTGTGGTAATCCTGTTGTCCTCGGCGAGGTGTTCCTCGATGAACCATCCCTGTTGACGAATAACACTCAGCTGTTATCGTATTCTCCACAACATTTTCCGACACAGCCAGATACCGCCGGAGATCTGCATGAGCAAGTCAACACCATAGGATCAACACCAACATCCTCTGAGAAATGGGATATGAATCATCATAGGGGGAGTTCTCTCAATGACGAACTCGCTGTCGCAGCCAGCCAATCCAAAGTCGGTGAGTCCCTCCCTGGACAACTTTTGAAACGACTAGATCCCGTAGAGAATAGCTACCGAAGTATTGACGATATTTTGGGTGATAAGAGAACAAGGTTTTACTGGACCTATGAACTTCACACCAAATTTGTTGATGCAATTCGAGAACTGGGAGTTGATTCGGCTAGCCCACTACGCATACTCGAGATTATGAATGTGCCGGGACTCTCTAGAATTAACGTTGAGTCTCACCTCAAGTACTATAGGAGATTGCTAAGGGATGGAAGGATAGCGTTAAACCATCATAAAGCCAGTTGGAGCTCAAGTGCTGGGCAGAGTTACAACCATGATGATTGGAGAGCCAAGAGCACCCAACCGTGTTTCAGCAATGACGGAACTAGCAGTCGTGTCAGCGACTCCTCTAACCCAAATCAGAATGCTCCGCCGAGCTATCTCAATACTCCTCAAGAGTATATGCCACAGTTCCAGCACATAGAGATTCCTCAGTTTGAGCGCGAATTAGTCATTAATGCTGTCCCTGAAGCAGATCTGGCATTGGTAGAGAGTGCACATATAAACCTTCCGGTCATCGGAGGAAGTCCCAATTCGAGGGATCAAATTGCTCACGGCGAGAGCAAAGAGAGGAATCCCTCACCTGCAGTCGACGACACCCAATATGGGCACCAAGGGCTAGAAAGAACAGGCGATTTCCTTGATAAGGAGCTGGACACTTGGATCAATACTCTTCAGGAATGTATGTCTCGACCCCAACATGGCAATGATGAAGGTTCCAGCTCAAAGACTCCAGTCCCTCACAATGAAGGCGATGAAAGAAATCTGCTCCCAACAATTGTTGATACCCAACTTGAACATCAATGGCTCGAAGACCCGAGCAATTTCCTTGGCGATGAGTTCAATCTTTGGCTCGATCAATTTGGAGCCGGAGGGCCATCACAGTGGTGACGCAAGGCAGGTGACCAAACGTCTGATGCAAGGCATGGTTACTCGATGAAAAATGCTTAGACGAAAGGGGTGGAACACTCCTATTGAATATGTTGTTGATCGCACTGTAAGGTTCCCACGGGAACATCTTTCATTAATGTCTAGAACTAATTGCGCGTGAGTGTCAACATCACCCTTTGAGCATCTTCAAGCCGAGGGCCGTGGATTAATCGCTTAATCCGTGGAGCAAGTTCCCCGAACAATGACTATCACCCGCGGAGTATAATGAGATCTACCCCTACAATACGAAATACGTTTGGCCGCGAAGCCACCTATTTGGTAAAACGATGTATCGTTCCTAAACGATCTTCAATCGAATACCGAAGTAATGTCTCCTTTCTTTCCCTTCTCAGGTGATAAACGTGGATAAATCACTCAAGGAGCCATTTGTTCGAATAACAGAACAGACGTTGCCTAACTGGGGGGCAGATGAACCATTGATGTTGCAAACACTCCAAGAATGGATAGGCGGATTTGATAGATGTTGTTCATATCAATACGCAACATCAGAACGGGATGAGAACCAAGAGTAAAGTTGTATCGTTCCAATTTGTCTTGAATTTGAGAATATGAATTGATACTCGTTATTTATCCTTGACAGGGGAATCGCCTTACAGACGAACAGGTTTTTACATCCCATGTACTACTCGTTAGAGTACATGACCAAGGGTAGGATGTATCGTTTCGATTTTTGAAAAATTCGTGAACATGCAATGATATGCTTCTTTTACATTTTCAGGGGTCTGCAGCCACGACAGGTAGGTAAGTATCCCTTTTCCAGTTAGCTGGAGACAAAAAAATGTTAAAATACTTTCAGCCGTCATGAAAATTATCCAATGCATCGATGTTCATGATTTAAATCGGGAGGTTGCCCAAAGCATGAATAAGACATGCACGATACATCACAAAATCCCCTCGATGGATAAATTTTGGGAAAGAAAGAAATGAATTTTTCCAAATATGATTATTTGTCAAATCATTCAAAAGGAAGTTTACTCAAAAGAGAGGCAAGCCTAGTCAAAACACGTCCTATACACATTTAAGAGAGAAGTGGAGCGGATCAGATAGCAAAATCTGGACCTACGGAAGTAGGGACCATTCGCAGCGATTACATGGGTTGGGACGACGGAGGCATTCGTTTCATATCCCCTAAACACTACAGGTGACCGTTGATAACCCCTTTGAACGGCGGTTTTCATTCTTAGCCCTGTCGAGAACCACCCCACATCAGGGCAAAATGAAGATGAGCCCAGCAGCATCAGGAGAAAATGGTTAGAAATTTTCTTGCTCGGACTAACATTAATCTTTGTGTGTTGTTTATATGGTAATCCAAGTGCCATAGGATGATGAGAAGCATTCATTTCTCTATCCCACACACCGAATCCTTTGCATAGCCAAGTCGAGCCTGCAAATTCGTTTCATGAGCCCGTTGGTGATCATTGCACATTTCAAGATGGATGCAGCATCACTTTAGAAACGGAAGAGCTCAAGACTAAGGGATTTCAAAAAAAAAAAGATGAAAATGAGAAAAGAATCCACGACATCGAGAAAAAGCAAAGTGCTTGGTAAAAGCAAGGCCGATACTCGTGTAAGTTGTTTGATTGATCCACAATGAAGCCGGATGGGAAAAGAGAAAATCCCTAAAGGAGCCAAATCTGAAAGGGCTGCTCCCCAAAATGCTATCAAGCGCAGAACAAAGACATAGAGAGAGTCAGTCTCTGAATGCAACAAGAGACGCTCTTTAAAGAGCTGGCGCACGCCGCAAGATAGGTTGCGCGCCTCAAAGGCTAAAGATGCAGAAAAGAAAGGACAGGTGGCAAATCAGCAATGATCACCAATGTCAAACCCGTCACGAATTCTGGGCCAAAAACAAGCCTTTTTCGGTCCCCAATCCTACCAATGTTACAACCCTGAAACAGTCTTCTCTGACTAAGACACTTGGGCTAACATATAACTTAGCTCGAAGAGGTACGAGCAAGACTATTTCTTTCTCATTTTGCAGGGTTTTCGACTTGTAAACCCGGAGCAGATGGTGAAGACTTTCATACAATGGCCTCGACTCCAAAGCGGGTCCCCCTTGAAAACCAATATCCAAGCCCAACATTACGGTCCCGTGAAAGACCTCCCGACCGATCAAAATGTATGCGCTGCGAATGAGCCTAAAACCTAGGCACAAGTCAGTAGGGAATTGAGTGCATCCCCTAAAAATCATTACCTCAAAACAGGTGAGATGGCCTCCTTGTCGAGAAATATTCCAATTGATGTTTTGAACAAACTCTTTTTGGAATTTTCAAACTGTTGATCCAGATTTTCCGTGCAAGGGATTTGTGATCACATTTGCATGTTGCAAGAATGCTTTGGATAACCTCCAGCATCAAAACGCACATTTCATGATTACGACTTAAATCATACGGTTTTGTCAGAAGGACAACCGTCGTCTTCCCTAAGATTGCTAATGTTTTCTTAGTGAAGAAAAATTTTTCAGGCTCGAACTTCTGCAGGATCCGTTGGAAACACTAATCTCCCAAAATGTGGCCTCAACAGACTCAAGTGAAGCTTTGTCAAGATAAAATCTTTCGCCGCTTCAAAACTGAATTCCCGACAAATTTCGGGGTCTTTTAAAAGAAGGGATGAGGATAGAACCCTTTTTCAAAATCAGGCAGTCTCATCGGACGTGGAGAACCCTCGTCATGAGATCCCTTTTCAAAATTCAGGTAGTTTCATCGGACGTGGAGAACCCTCGTCATGAGACCCCTTTTCAAAGCAAAAACCAAAGGTAGATACCGCCTGAAGGGTCAAATCAAGGTAGAAACCGCCTGAAGGGTCAACTCAAGGTAGATACCGCCTGAAGGGTCAACTCAAGGTAGATACCGCCTGAAGGGTCAAACTAAGGTAGATACCGCCTGAAGGGTCAACCCAAGGTAGAAACCGCATGAAGGGTCAAATCAATGGTAGAAACCGCCTGAAGGGTCAATGAATAGTAGAAAACCGCATAAAGGGTCAAAGGATTGGTAGAGACTGCCTGAAGGATCAACCCAATGGTCCGATCCACCATACGGATCAAAACCTCGATGAATCCTGAACGCGGGAAGAGTCGTTTTCCCTAATAAGCCTTACATTAGGCAAGCCATTTCTAGTTTAGTCCACCACACGGATCAAAACCCTTGGCAAATTCCCAAATGTGGGACGTGTCTTCCTTAGATTCCTATCAGTTAGGAATCCCATTATGGTTTGACCTACCATACGGGTCAGAGCTTAACCTCTCTGGGATACTCTAGACGAGTTCCTAGAAATTCTCTTGAATCCATCAAACACCGCGAAAATCGCACAAACATCGAACATGTAAGTGGCAGGTACGTCTCTCTACTATCTCACTCTCTCATGTCAAATGAATGCTTTCCCCTTCAAGAAAGAGCATACATGGACAAACATGAAGATTGGATGTCATAACTCATTTTCCATTAGTTTCCCGAGTCGAGTCGATCAGGACTCGGGTGTCACCTTGTCTTTGAGAGAAACCTCTAACGAGATTCCTCTCAAAGAGGGGCAGCTGTTGACACCTAAATTTTGATCAACCTTTTTTGCTTTATTTATTTATTTATTTATTATTATTATTTTTAAAAAAAATCATAAAAAATCTATAAAAAGTTGAAAAATTGAAAAATCAATTTTGGTGACCTTGACCAAGCTAAATGAACCATTTTGACCAAAAAAATATTTTTCATAATTTTCATTTTTTTTAATATTTTCGAAAAAAATACAAAAAAAAGAAAAATAAAAGAAGAATATCAAGAAAAATAATATTTGAGGTCACAAAAAAATATATAAATAGTTGGTATTTTTATTTTTATTTTATCCATTTTCTGACCTCATAAATAGTAAAATTCAGGTTTGATTTTAGGTGTTCTTTGATCATCATAAAATTGAATTTGGCAAAAATATTAGTAATGATTAAAAGGAAAAGGAGTGAAAACATCATCATTCAAAAGAAAAGTAAAAGAGAAAAGAAAAGTTTGAGTAATGATGGGGAATAATAAAATAATAATAAAATAATAAAAAGCAAAAAAATAATAAAAATAAAAAATAAAAAATCTCTCTCTCCCTCTCTTTTTCCTCTTCTTCTCACGCTCTCTTCTCTCCCCCTTGATCATCTGCCGCTCCTCCCCTCCTCACACGCTCCCCCCTTCTCTCTTTTGCTCTTTCCTCTCTCTCTCTTTTTGGAATGCACTCAAGTGCACTCAAGTGCACTTGAGTGCACTCAATTGAGAGAGAGGGAGGATCGGCCCTCTTGATCCGCGGCTCCCCCTCCTTCGTCTCCCTCTCCTCTTCCTTCCTTCCTTCTCCTTTTTCTTCTTGGTTTTTCTTTTTTCTTCTTCGTGAACCTCCCCACCTCACCGACACCACACATCCGGCCGCCTTTGTCGAGCCAGCTACCACCTCACCACCACCTTGCTCCGCCACCCTCCGACGCCGTGCCGAGATCCCGTCCGTCTTGCTGTTTATCGCGACCTCGTGGAGCTCCTAGATACCGCAATCCCCCTCCATCTTCCTCCTCTGTTTCGCCCCCCCCCCCCGCCACGTCGTCGCTCTTCGTCGTCGCCGCTTGGCCACGAATCCATCGTGTTCGGGCCGATCCCGGCCGTGGGCCGATCCCGTGGGTCGAGCGGCCGTGATCTTGGGCCACGGCCGAGCCCATAGCCGAGGCCGTGGGCCGAGGCCGTGGGCCAAGGCCGTAGGCCAAGGCCATGGCCGAGCCCATGGCCGAGGCCGTGGGCCATGGCCGAGGCCGTGGGCCAAGGCCATGGGCCAAGGCCGTAGGCCAAGGCCAAGGCCGAGCCCACGGCCGAGCCCATGGCCGAGCCCATGGCCGAGGCCGTGGGCCAAAGCCGTGGGCCGAGGCCGTGATCTTGGGCCGTGGCTGAGCCCATAGCCGGTCCATGGCTGAGCGAATCGGCCCGTTTCCGAGCCTGGATTTATTTTTTTAAATTATTATTATTTATTGCCGGTCTTAAAACTTGTAAAATTGATTGTTGACATTTTGATGTGGTGATCGACAGGTGATGTGCATGGAGATGGTCGCAGGCTGAGGCTGGGCGATTGAAGGCCGGTGTCCAATCCGGTATGTTTTACGTACCCGATCCGTATATCAGGGTTATTTTTCTAAAATGTCGCCATTATAGATTTGGTTTGCATGTATTTATCTCAGTTCAGTAGTTAGCTTATTTATCTGGTTGAGTGTTGTCTATTGCCAATGATATGCTTTTTATTAAAATATTTTTCGAAAATATTAAAAAAATAATAAAAAAAATCGATCAGAAAATGCTAAACAAATAAAAAACTAAAGAAAAATTCAAAAAAATTGAGAAAAATTGCAGAAAATTCCAAAAAAATTCTAAAAATTTTCCAAGGCTGAAAACATAAAAAAATTGATTTGTTTTCATTTTTGGGATTTTCTCCCATTTAATCCAAAATGGCGATTTCACCCCTCAAAGGGTAAATCGTCTTTGATATTCTGATGAATTGTGGAAATTGCTTAGAATTTGGTGATGGGCCAGATGGGTGGCTAAACCTTATGTCTAAGATTTCCACATTTCATTTCCATTTTTAGAAAATGACGATTTTACCCTTCGAATGGTAAATCGGTTTCTAAAATTCCCGAAAATCACGAAAATTGCCAAAAAATAGGAAATGGGTCAATTGAGTGACCAAACCTGTTTTTGACTCCGGATTTATTCCGAAATGATGATTTTGTCCTTTTTGGGCAAATTGTCCCATTTGTCTCAAAATTACGATTTTGCCCCTGATGGGCAAAATCATGTCTAAATCATTCCTAAGCCTGATTGATGCTTCTCTAGGCCAATATGGCCTTATTAGGAATGCCATGTGATTTATTTGTACATTTGAATTCATTGATTTGTGCACTTTATCATTGATTGTGATTGCTAGGATAGTCATTCCTATCTGCATGAACTCCTAGATTTAGGACTCGTACCCCACTCATCTGCATGAAATCTTAGGTCAGAAAATTCAGTCAACTTAGGTACCGAAAGGGCGTCAACTCGGACAGTTGACGTAACTAAGTCCCCGAACCCATTTCTCTGGTTATCGCAGAATTGAATAGAAACTCCCGACTATTCAATAGGGTGGTCCAATCATACCCTCCAAAAAATGATTGGTGGCGACTCCATGGCATGCACACTTAGCACATGTCACCAGACCACACTGAAGGTCGACTACGCATACCTCCGTTGCGATTTGGGTAACGGGCCTTGGGAGAGGCCCGCGTCCGACCAGACTAGACGGCCCATTAGCCCTCGAGAGCCTTTCATGCAACCTCGAGAGGGTCGCGACAAGCGTGCACGTGGAGATGGATGATTATGGTGAGGCATCACGAAGGGAACGACGAGCAAAGGTAGAGTTTCTTTCTTTTACTAAAAGGAGAGTTACCGGTCCAAATAGGCGATTCCACATGTGGAATCTGGAAGAGGATTGGTCTTCATGGGAACAATTCAGAACCATTCGGTTCAATTCAGTCCGGGGTAGTTCCCGATTCTTTTGTGTTGGAAATTTACGCTCGGCTAAATTGCCTTATTATTTTAATTGCGATAATTGATTGCAATTAATAGGATTTGCTTCCTATTTTAAAAGAAAAAGAGAGAGAAGATAACGTCTTCTTTTCTCCAAAACGTACGTCGTTCTTTTTGGTATAAGAAAAACTCTCTCGACAAACGACTGATTTGTGGATTCGGATCGTCATCTCACCTGCAATTGGAGCTCTTAATCTGTGGCTATCGAAGTATGTTCATTCTATGTGATATACTTCATCGATCAATGATTTAAGTTTGATCTAGGGCATGTAATTCAGTTTAATTCACTGTGTATATGTATGTATTGTATCGGGATTCGTTTCCTTCATTGGTATTATAGCGTAGTCATTCTTGTTTCCTGATCATATTGCGATTTTTGGTAATCGATTTGAGCACCAGCAAAATCGATTTCCGACCATACTGTTAATTGAAAATTCGTTCTGTTTTATACAATGAAAATAATTTTTGAACACATATTTGGAACGGGCTCAACGAGACGAGAATTCTGAGTGGTCGCCCATCGTGAGACGACACCGGAAGCGCTGTGACGGGATTGGGTCCCTGAGGCAGTGGCGAAACGACGTCTTTTCCTGTAATTTCGCTCAGTAAAAATAGAAAATGAGTACACCATTAGACTTATGTCGACGATGCGAGCATTTCGAGGGGTGGCTCGCCGCCGGAGGAGACTGGACAGAGACGCACGCGCCGACATGCGCCGGTGAGGTGCGGTACACGTGGTCTTCACGCGCCTCACACGCGTGGTACATGCGCGTGCACCAGACCTGTTTTAGCCCTACCCCAAACGCGATTTATCTCTATCCCAAAATTGGTTTACTCTATCCCAGATTAGGTTCAGGATATTCCAAACCCGGTTCGATTCAATTCTGACTCGGTCCAGGACCCAACCCGTTGACCCGATCAATTGTTGATCGTCAATTGGTCAAATCCATTTTTCAAAAATTACAGGTTGGTCCCTAACTTTTAAAAAACTATAATTCAATCCCTAATTTTTTTTTTTGAGAAATTTCATTTTTGCTCTAATTTTTTTTAGAAATTGCAATTTAGTCCCTACTTTTTCTGGAAATTGCAATTCAATCCTCCAGCTTTGGAAAATTGCATTTTGACCCCATTGACTAGTCAAAGTAGAAACTGTGACCGACGCGTTTTAGCTACGTTGGGGGCATGTGGGTACCGTTGCGTTTGTTTCGAAATTATCTTTGATTTGATATATTAGTTGGACATGTTTGATGAATATTATGAAAATACGTTTGAAACCCAATATATATGTATTTTAGGGTTTTTTTCTAGTATTTTTTATTTGTATATATATATATATATATATATATATATATATATATATATATATATATATATATATATAATATGTCTTACATGTGGATAGCTACATAGGGATTGTGTAGAGCATTTTTTGTTGATAGCATGTATAGAGTTTAGTATACTTGTTATTTGCATCGTGTTTTCCATTATTTGAGTATAATTCGATGAGTGAATTATTTGTATATTAACTCAAATCACACCATACAATGTTATGATTACAAGGTGAGGAGATCATTGTTTGATTTATGATATTTATTTTGAGTGGGGAGTTCTATAAAATTTTAGTAACTTCAGTGAACTCAATTTTACATAAATAATTATATTAATGGTAATTTCAAACAAGAATTCTTAGACGATGATTGAGAACATAATGAACTTTCGTATCTGAGACCTTATGTGAAATTATTCATTAATGTAAATAATTAGCATAAAATAGATGCATAAATATCAGACATTAACAGTTCATGAATACATATCTATAGAACTTCGTGTTTAGATACAATGGCTACAGTACTTTAGATTATCGTAGCTTAGCGAAACAAAAGAGAAATTGGATGGAGAAAATTATGAAAACTGGAATATAAGAATCCAATTTGTGCTATGAAGAGCAAGAAGCATTTGAAACTCTTAACCTAGTTATGAAAGAACCTGAAGATGAAAATACTACACAGCCGACATTTGCCGCATGGAAAAGAATGAACTCTGTTGCTCACATTACGTTGATGAGTAGCATAAAAATGATTTTATGCATGAGTTCATGCATTTATGAAAATGCCAAAGTCAAGCGGAGAGCATTAAAGTTAAATTTGGTTAGATATCGATCACAAAGTTGAGACAGATCACTTTAAGTTTTGACACTTATATGATGTCTCGTGGGTAGACTATGAAACGACTTTTGTGGTGTATGTCAAACATGATAAGTGAACTGTAAGATGCATGCCATTTTTTACTGATGAGCAGCAAGTACAAGCAGTAATCTGTCATTTACCTCATAGTTGTGTACATATGAAAATCCACAATAAAGAGCAAAGACTTTTGAGGAAATTATGCGTCTTCTTGAACTAGAGTGTTGGTTCTAGCTCTAATGGGGCTTCGTGCTCCAGGCCTAAGCGCCAAGGTGGAACGGTTAAAGGAACAAGATAGAAATTGAAGTTAAACCGACATTGAAAAGAAAAATGCCCTTTCAAGAAAAACATATCAAAGGTGAAATGCTTTAAATGTAGCAATAAGTGTCACTTTGCTCATGATTGTGGTGCACCAAATAAGTTAAAAAAAAAGGGCTTTGTTCACTTGAGAGTATTACTTAAGTCTCGAGTTTAGTTTTATAACTGAATCTTATCTTTTGTGGATTATTGACTTATGGGCCACAAACCATGTAAGGAAAAATAGAAATGTCTTCATGGAATTTTAATGAGTTCGACATGAAGCAAATTGGATAAATGTGGGAAATAATTCCTGCGTGAAAGTTAAAGGGATTGACTACCAATATAATATGCGTGGTGGTCGCACCATGTTTCTACATATTGTGTTATATGTTCCAAAAACTTGAGGAAATTTAGTTTCTGTGTTAATTTTGGTTAAACTTGATTTCAGTTTGAACTTTCATAACGGTGTTGATGATTTATCATTAGGAACAAGTTATTATGTTTCCAGATGGTTTTATTATGCCGATTGTTGAGTACAATAATATGAATATCAGTTATTCCCTATTTACATATTTTGTGATGTGAATATTTGGCATGCTAAGTTGGGTCATATTGGCCTATAGCAAAATTTTAAATAAGCTAAAGAGGGCTTATTGGGCAATATGAAAATATCAATTTGCCTATTTGTGAGCATTGCTTGGCAAAAAAATAATAATAATGAGAAAATCATTTGGAAAAAAAAAACAAGATCTAAGTTTCCTTTGCAGTTGATCCATTCAGACGTATGTGGTTAAATGAATATGAGAATAAGGCATGGACTATTTATTTCATCACATTTATAGATGATTACACTTTATTCGGATATGTTGTTTTCGATTTCTCATAAATTTGAGGCATAAGTTGCTTTGAGAAAAATTTTGAGCTTTTAGAAATATTTTTTTATTCAAAAATCTAATCGAGGTCGAGAAAATCTATCTGATCAGTTCAGAAATTTATGTGATGAAAAAGGAATAGAAAGACGGTTGACTATTCCAGCGATTTCTTAACAGAATGAAGTCGTGGAGAGAAGAAACAAATATCAAATAAAAATGGTTAAGTCTATGATGACACATGCTAATTTGTCTATTGCCTTTTGGGGTGAAGTTTTGTTGATTGCTATCTAAATATTTATCCGTGTGCCTTCCAAATCAGTTACTTCTCTTCATATGAGTTGAGATGTGCTACCTATACACATGATTTCTCCTACTGATATGAGAAATTAGGCCCTAAAGGCATAAAGAATATCTTCATGAGATACTAAGAGCACTCGAAAGGGTATGTATTATAGGTGAGCAAGAAAGTAAGAAGGGTAACTGAATTTGAATCACGAGATGTAACATTCTTAGTGAATGAATTTTCGAAAAAGGGCAAAATAGGTGAAGACTATTCTCTGTTTGAAATCTTGGATTGCGATAATGACTTTATTGGGGCATCTAATCCAAGTGGGAGCAATGTGAGAAGTGAAGAATTTGTTTCGAACCAGTCTCAATTGCAACCACTTGATATGAAGAAGATGTCGTCGTTATCTAATCCGAGTGGGAGCGTAATAGAGAATGATGTACTAAGTGTACGATCCTCAATACGACAAACAAGTCGTCAAGTAGGAGCATAATGGAGCTTGATGTACTAAGTATATAATCTTCAATTTAGCGAAGCAAAAGCGTTCTCCATCGATTTGTCGATGTTTAAACATTAAAGATAAAGTTTTCATGGTCGCTCCACAAAAAGAGGATGAGCCAAGAAATGTAAATGAGACTCTGCCTTGCCCTGATAAGGATATGTGGATACAAGCATTGGAGTCAATGAGATCAAATCAAGTTTTGGAACTGGTTGATCTTCCGAATGGACATAAAGCCATTGTGAGCAAGTGTGTTATCAAATTAAAGAGTAAAGCTAATGGGTCGATTGAGAGATATAATGAGCGCCTTGTGGTAAAAGGGTACAATCAATTAGAAAAATTGATTGTGAGGAGGTTTTTTTTTCTTCTTGTGGTGAGATTTACATCAATTTATCTTATTCCGACAATGGTGATTAGTATGGATCTTAAATTACATCAGATGGATGTAAAGACTATTTTTCTCAATGAAGAATTTTTAAAAAAAATTATATGAAACAACTTGCTGGGTGGCCAAGAACAAAAAGTATGTCGATTTTTTAGATCAATATATGGCCTTAAGCAGTCTTCGAGATAATGATATATACTTTTTCGTAATGCCTTGGTGACATATGATTTTGTAATGATTGTTGAAAATCACTGCGTATATAGCAAAAGATCCTAAGATCAATATGTAATCTTATCATTATATGTTGATGATATACCGATTGCTTGGAGCAATATGGAGTTTGTTAATATAGTCAAGAATTGGTTATGTTCCAATTTTGAAATAAAAAGATATGAGTGAAGTTGCATATATTCTTGGAATTAAGAATTCAAGAGATCGATCAAAGAGATCGTGGTCTCTTTCACAAGAGACTTATATAGATAAAGTCCTTGAATGATTTTGTATGCAAGACTGTAGACCAAAGATATTCCTATTGCATGAGGTGAAGGTGTGGACCACAAAATGTGTCCTGAGACTCCAAAGCAAATGCAGAAATAAAAAGCATTCCATATGTTAGTGCTCGGAAGCTTAATGTATGTTATGATGTGCACAACACCTGATATTTGTAATGTCGTTGGAATTGTATGCATACCACTCTAACCCAGGTCAATCACGTTGGATTGCAATCAAGAAAATCTTGAGGTATCTAAAAAGTACTGTCGATTTTTGCTGAGTTATCAAGGTAGAGATCTGCGCCTTGAAGGCTATATTGATGTTGACTCAGGAAGAGATTTAGATGAAAGAAAATCTACCTCTAGGCTTGTATTGTTACTGTGCAGTGGTGCAATATCTTGGAGTAGTAAGAAGTAAACGTGTATTAGCCTTATCCACAATGGAAATTAATCTCTTGGTGCTATCTGCAACGTACAATAGAATGCTTGGCTTAAGAGTTGTTTGAGTTAGTGAGGTGTTGATAAGGATGCTACGAGTTCAATTATTGATTAATTGTGATAGCCCAGCAGCATAGCTTACACCAAGGATCAATTGCAAAACCAAATATATAGTCACAAAATATAATTTTGTGAAAGACATGGTTGTACGAAAAGGTGTAAACATACAGTACATATCTACACACAAAACGATAGCAGATTCTATGACGGAGTCAATTCTTAAAGATGTATTCCTTGGTCATGTGTTGACAAAGGGATTAGTTTCCTATATTGAAATCTCTGGAAGAGCGTGGAAGTGGGAATACATATTTTTCAAAGTTTACAATTAATGGTATTTGTTATCATTATTAATGTCTATGAGTTTGCATATATTTATGCACATTGATGTTTAGTGCATTATAATGAGAAAGTATGTTGGACAGATGAAAGATTAGTCCACTCACACGGGTAATTGCCTTTATTTGTTGTGTGACGAATATAGATGAAGACGATTTCAAGCTTATTATCTAGGTGATAATTGAGAACTCAAGCTTGAAATTTTGATATCGCCTTAACAAGAGTGTTAAGATGAGGTCATAATAAGTTATACCCAAAAGTGAAGTAATTACGTATCTCACTTCATCTATCTTTAATGTCAAATGTGAGTTCTGATGGATTCTTTAAAAAGCGTAGATTTGTGAACTCAAGTTAGACATTGAGTATGTCTGAACTATCATTTGCACGGTATTAAGTGAGAAGACATACGCTCCATGGGAAATGAGAGAATACCATAATATGTACTTCATATTACGTAAGCATGAGATGACCGAAAAGAGTAGGTAAGAGTATTGATTTCAACTTTATAGCTATTGACCAAATCAACAGCATTCTCTTATTTTGGCAGTAAAATATTATAGGATATTCTCCTAATTTGGTGTTTGTTATTCTCCTGATTTTGTTGTTAATTTGTATATTCTCTGAATTTAGGGAAATAATTATGAACCTCTATCAATAAAAGGGTAGTCACTCTTTCAAAGAAAAACACAACTTTGAGAGAGGATTTCTGAGGACGTAGGGTTACCTAGCCGAACCTCGTTAAAATTACGTCTGAGTTCTTTATCTCTAAATTCATCATGGTATCAGAACAGGTTCAATCCTAACCTGTTATTTTTTGTTTCGACTATTTTTCTAGCCACCTTGTTGTTGTGTTGTCACCATGGAAGGATCGAATGACGGCAAGAAATTGCCGGCTGCAACTCCTCCAACTTGTTCTACCAAAGGTCTTCCGCAAAAATCTCATAGCCAACATCTCACCAACATGCTTCTAAATGAAATGAATTTTCTTCCTTGGTCACGAGCTGTAACCGTAGCTCTCGGAGGCCGTTCGAAACTCGACCACATCAATGGTAAGATCAAAACTCCTTCAGAAGATGATTCTGGATACGAACAGTGGCTAGCCAATGACAACTTCATTATGTCCAAGATCTTCAACTCCATGGAGCCCTAAATCTACGAGATTTTTGCATACTCCAATTCAACTCAAGCATTATGGAATGCATTGGTTGGAATGTATGGGCAACTAAGAAATGCCTCTCAAATTTTTGAAATCCATCAAGAATTGGCAAATTCAAAACAAGAAGAGAATCAATCGTTTGCCTCACATCTTGAAAATTTCAAGAGGAGGTGGAACTAGCTCCGACAGTACCGTTCTGCCACTCAATCCGTTGTTGATTATATTCCCAAAAAGGAGGAAGATCGAATCTTTCAACTTCTGGCAAGCCTTTGGCTAAAATATGATGATCTCAGACGACAAATCCTTATGAGCCATGTCTTGCCATCTCTTAACGAAGTCTGTGCCACGATTCAAGAGGAGGAAACTAGACGTCGACTCATGAATCCAGCGTCAGCAAACATAAAAGGAACTACTGAGATCTCGGCCCACAATGTCGTGATCAACAAACCGGCGAAGGTTGTCGCTAGATTTTCCAAGGGAAAGTTAAAGAAAATCGGTCGTTTTCATTGCAAACACTATGATCGTGACGGTTACACCAATGATCGGTGCTGGGTTCTTCATCCTTATTTGTGGGTCGGCAGAGAGAAAGGGCCAGAAGCAAAATTTGCTGCCCAAAATGATCCAATTAACCCGACTAAATTCAAGGCTAAACTTGAGAGTCTTGCGAATCAATTTCAGCAACTTTTGCAAAGTCAAGGATCCAACATTAAGACAATTGGATCAACTGACCCATTTGTTGAACCAAGTCACATGGTAGAAATTTCTGGTAAGATGTTCCTGACTCAGTTCAAAAGTCAGTTTGTTAAAGACTCGGTGCCTCTGACCATATATGTAATTCAGATCAAATGATGGTTAAAATTGTCTCCAATAATTCTTCTCCTATTACTGTTGCTAATGGAGCACAGGTTTCGACACAAGGAGCAGGAAAATTCAAGATGTTGCCTAAGAGTTTTAATGTTTTGATCGTTCCTAATTTGTCTTCAAATCTATTGTCTGTTAGTAAGTGTACGAAAGAATGGAACTACAATGTCCTTTTTTCTGCTTCCAAGGTGATATTTCAGGATTGCATCACCAAGAGGACAATTGGTGAAAGAAGGCTGCAGAATGGACTCTACGTCATAGATCAATATCCTGAGGCGTTGAGTGCAATCCAGATTGCTAAGAAAACATCGGAACTATGGCATAGACGCATGGGTCATCCATCTGATCAGATTTTACACATTCTTGATAAATCTTTATCTCATGATTCTAGTTCATGCGATTGGTGTCATTTCGCTAAACAACATAGACTTCCTTTTCCTAAGAGTACACATTTCTCTTTAGAATTATTTGATTTAATTCATTCTGATGTTTGAAGTGCTCACATTGAGTCTCGAGATGGCTATAGATATTTCGTCTCCTTTATTGATGATAAGTCTCGCTCTACTTGGCTATATCTGCTCAAAACCAAAAGTGAGGTTCTTATTTTTTTTTTCAGAAATTTTGTGCTATGATACAAAATCAATTTAAGACAAGCATGAAAGTGTTGCGCACGGATAATGGCACGGAATACACCAATCAAGCGTTTCAAGCTTATTTACGCAACTTGGGTATTATTCATCAAATTTCCTGTGTTGGGACACTGCAACAGAATGGCATAGCAGAGAGGAAAAATCGTCATCTACAAGTGATTCGGGCCTTACTTTTTTCGGGGAATATGCCAAAAATATATTGGAGTGACACTATTCTCACCAGTTGCTATATTATTAATCGGATCCCCGGCCAAGTGCTTGATTACAAGATTCTCGTAGAAAATTTATATAGAAGGAAGTCCATTTATGGACTTAAGCAGTCTCTGCGAGCATGGTATGGTAAGCTCAGTGGTGCACTTACAAAGTTTGGATTTGTACGAAGTATGGCCGACTCATCAATGTTTACTAAATCTGATGAGGGTGGTATTGTAATACTACTCGTCTACGTTGATGATATTGTTATCACTAGAAGCAATAAATCTGGGATTGAGGCTCTCTAACAGTATCTTTGCCAAGAATTTGATATCAAAGATATCGAAAAACTGAGGTATTTCCTAGGGATTGAAGTAGCCAGCTCTCACAAGGGTTTGTTTCTGTCGCAGAAAAAGTACATTTTGGACTTGTTAAAAGAAACATGGAAAATGGGGGCCAAATCGGCAAAAGTTTCTATGGATTACAATAATAAATTTGCCGCCGATAATACTCCCGTGAAAGACATCAGAGCGTTTCAATGTCTCATAAGCAAGTTGATTTACTTGGCTATTACTCGACCAGATATTACTTATATAGTCAGCTACATAAGTCAATTCATGCAAAATTTGACTCACGGGCACTCGAATTTGGTCGATCGATTGCCATGGTACTTGAAAGCTACACCAGGAAGGGGTATTTTAATGAAGAACAATGGGCATACATGTATTGTCGGGTATGCAGACGCAGATTGGGCAGGAAGCCCCAATGATACGAAGTCCACTACGGGCTTCTACACTTTCATAGGAGGTAATTTTGTTACTTGGAAAAGTAAGAGCCAAATGTTGTTGCCCGTTCAAGTGCTGAAGCAAAATATCGAGCAATGGCTACTACTACTAGTGAGATAGTTTAGCTGCAACTTCTCCTTCAGGAATTAGGATGCGAACCAAGAACGTCACCTATGAAGCTATTTTGCGATAATCAAGTTGATGTTCATAACGCCTCAAATCCCGTGTTCCATGAAAGAACAAAACACATTGAGGTGAACTGTCATTTTGTACGAGAAAAGGTTCAAGATAACACCATTGAAACTCCTTATGTTCGAAGCGAAGATCAGTTGGCCGATATTTTCACCAAAGCCCTTGCTAAAGGACCATTTCAAGACATGGTGAACAAGTTGACCTCTAATGATATCTTCGGTTTAACTTGAGAGGGAGTGTTGACCAAATCGACAAGATCCTCCTATTTTGGTAGTAAAAGATTATAGGAGATTCTCCTAATTTGGTATTTGTTATTCTCATGATTTGGCTGTTACTTTGTATATTTCCTGAATTTCGAGAAATAATTATGAACCTCTATCAATAACAGGGCAGTCACTCTCTCAAAGAAAAACACAACTTTGAGAGAGGATTTCTGAGGACGTAGGTAAGCCAAACCTTGTTAAAATTACGTCCGAGTTCTTTATCTCTAAATTTATCAATAGCCATGTGAGACTCTTGAGGATATGAGTTCCTCAACTTAGTGTCCTTACAACTCCGATCTATTCTTGAAATTTATATTCGGTGTTTGTTATCTTAGAGTGTTGCCAATGGTCGTGAAATTGATTCGATCTAATGGGACGTTTCTAGAAAATCGTACTGGAACTGAGATAGAGAGGTTTAAGAGAAAAAGAAGATCAATTTATTTTGATATCACATTATATATTTGTATTCACAAGTCGACCAATTATGATTATTTTGAGTTTAATCATGATTGTGAATACAATGTAATTGTATTTGAGCACTCAAAGAGATGAAGAGAGATGTGATGTAAATGTGACTGATTGATCTAGGATACTTCATACTGGATCTACTCTGAATTTTGAGTTGTTGTATACTCCCAACGAATGTATGGCAACGGGCTCTTATAATATGCTGATCGCACGAATTATTTGTCCATATGAACTTAGGAGTGAGAAGAGAAAGAGAAACATTTAGCCCTATGTGGGCGAGTGAGAGATGTTGAAAATTGACGCTCATTAAGGGCTAAATTGTCTTATCACTTTAATTGTGATAATTAATTGCAATCAATATGATTTATTTCCTATTCTAAAAGAAAGAGAGAGAAAGAGAAGATAACGTCTTTTCTTCTCCAGAAGCTTCCTTCTTGGCCCCTGGGATCTCTGATCACATCCCCATGGTGGTCAAGATTTTGTCTCCGCCGGCATCAAAGAAGCCTTTTAAATTCTTCAAGTACTGGATCTCACATCCTTCCTATAAGGACATTGTCTCCCAGGTTTGGGCCACTCCCTTTGATGGCCACCCGATGTTCGTTGTATGCAAGAAGCTCAAGTTTATCAAAGGGCGGCTCAAATTTCTTAATAGGAGCAAGAAGTTTGAGGATTAACCACAGACAACTGGTCAATCCTATTTTGGGGGTTTCTCATCCGTTCTTCCAAGAATCGACGACAATGCCCTTTAGGGGTAATTCGTCCATGCTCCACCCGAACCCGTTGCGATTTGGGGACTTAGTTACGCCAACTGTCAGAGTTGACGCCCTTTCGGTACCTAAGTTGAATGGTTTATCTAATCCTAGGATTCCATGCAGATGCGTGGGGTACGAATCCTAAATCTAGGAATTCATGCAGATAGGAATGACTACCCTATCACTCACAATCAGTAAAAATAAATGGTAGGGTTTGGGCCGCCCGATCGCTGGCTTGATCGAACGCGGGCCTCTCCCAAAGTTCATTACCCAAATCGCAACGGTTGGATATACGTGGTCGACCTTCGGTGTGGTCTAGTGACATGTGATACGTGTACATGCCAAGGAGTCGCCACCAAATATTAGGGTTGGTCGTCCTCACAAAAAGTCCAAAATCAAATTCAATTATATATGTTCCTTTGTTACACATATGATTGAATTTGAGAAAAAATGTCAATTGAGTCTTTTAATTTGCAATTTTGGCATTTTCTAGGATCTTGACATCCAGTCTAACTGTCTCTTATTGCAATTTAGCCCAATTGTTTGCATTGCCGACCGCCGCCCATGGTTTCTCATCCGTTCTTCCAAGTACCTAAGTTGAATGGTTTATCTAAACCCTAATATTTCGACTTATCTCAAGATACAAAGCAGGGACGAATTACCCCTAAAGGGCATTGTCGTCGATTCTTGGAAGAACGGATGAGAAACCCCAAAAATAGGATTGACCAGTTGTCTGTGGTTAATCCTCAATTTTTGGGGATTTTTGGAGTATCTAGGAATTTCCTACCATTTTCCTACATTTTTTTTGGAATTTCCTACCATTTTCCTACATTTAGGTCCGAATGGGTGGGGGACGATGGGCTTTCCGTCCAACTCCGTTTGGTCCTCCGGCAGCCCTCATCTCTTGCAAATTTGGCATGGACCTCTCCCAAGGTTCATTACCCAAATCGCAACGGCTGGATATACGTGGTAGACCTTCGGCGTGGTCTAGTGAAGTCCCCGAACCAATTTTTCTGGTTTCCGCAGAATTGAATAGACAGCTCCCAACTATTCAATAGGGTTTCCGATCGTACCCTCCAAGAAACAATTGGTGGCGACTCCTTGGCATGTACACGTATCACATGTCACTAGACCATACCGAAGGTCGACCACGTATATCTAGCCATTGTGATTTGGGTAATGAACCTTGGGAGAGGCCCGCGTCCGATCAAGCCAGCGATCAGGCGGCCCATTAGCCCCCTCGCTCCGCGAGGAGGGTCGCGACAGACTGGCGACTCCTTGGCATGTACACGTATCACATGTCACTAGACCACACCGAAGGTCGACCACGTATATCCAGCCGTTGCGATTTGGGTAATGAACCTTGGGAGAGGCCGAGAGGTTTCTCTCCAAGATAGGTGACACCTAAGTCTAGATCGACTCTACCGGGAAATAGAAAATGAATCTTGACATCTAATCTTTCTCGCCCCGCTGGTGAATGCTCTACCCATCTTGCCTTGTCTAATGTGAGAGAGATAGATGGGGGATAGAGATACTCACCTGTTACTTACCTGCCTGACGCTCGTGTGGCGTGCGCAGTCTATAGCGGGTTCAAGTGGATACCTAGGAACTCGTTTTTTTTAGTATCCTAGGGCGGTTAAACTCTAACATGTATGGTAGGCTGTACCAGAATGAGATTCCTATCTAGATAGGAACCTATGAATGACACACCCAGTCTCTCAAGGATTGTCAGGGTTTTGATCCGTATGGTGGATCAGACCATAAATAGGACTCCTCTCTGTTAGGAACCTATGGATGACGTACCCAGTCTCTTAGGGATTGTCAGGGGTTTTGATCCGTATGGTGGATCAGACCATGAATAGGACTCTTCTCTGCTAAAAACCTATGGATGACGCACCTAGTCTCTTAGGGATTATCGAACATTTTGATCCTTCAGGAGGATCGGGCCGAGAATAGGACTCCTCTCTGCTAGGAACCTATGGATGACGCACTTAGTCTCTTAGGGATTGTCGAACATTTTGATCCTATATTCTAAGGAATTAACTAGGATCTATACAAATGAGGTGTGCCTAACCCTTAGGCTTTACCACATGAGCTATTCTGGGTTTAGGGGTTACCTAGAACCTCACAGAAAGCTGATTTTGTCAGAAGTTTTCGATCCTATATTCTAAGGAATTAACTAGGATTTATACAAGTGAGGTGTGCCTAACCTTTAGGCTTCACCACATGAGCTATTCTGGGTTTAGGGGTTACCTAAAACCTCACAGAAAGCTGATCTTGAATATTGTCCTTTCGACATTAGAGGTGACATTCTGGGATCTGGGGACTCCAAGTATCCTGCAGAAAGCTCAAACCTGTAAATTTGAGATCTCACAGAGGGATGATTTCGAAGATTGTCCTTTTGACATTAGAGGTGACATTCTGGGATCTGGGGACTCCAGGTATCTTGCAGAAAGCTCAAGCCTGTAAATTTGAAATCTCACAGAGGGATGATTTCGAATATTGTCCTTTTGACATTGAAGGTGACATTCTGGGATCTAGGGACTCCAGGTACCCTGCAGAAAGCTTAAACCTACAAAAACTTTTCATAAGAATGTATCTTCTTGAGATATGGAGTTACCAGGGATCCTGTAGGAAAATAAACTTGAAAGCTCGTCTTCACAGAGCAAGGCATCCTTCTGGAATCTGGGGTCACCATGAGTCCTAGAAGCTTAGACATGAGAGTTCATTACTCATTTGCCAAAACATTAGCCCTCTTGAGGTAATGACGATCACAATGTAGGTAAAAAGGCTTCTTTTTAACCTATACCGTTATGCAAAATGGCTTAGGACATTGGAAGTTATCCAAAACATCTTAAAGCATACAAAGATGATCAAGGATCCTTGTGAGAGACACGTCCTGGATCAAACAATTTGGAGTCTCCGAACGAGGCTTGCTTTCAAGCATTCTATTGGGATATCCCTGTCAGAAAGGTTTTCTCACCAATTTTCTGATTTGGTCTTCTCACAATTATAGCACTCGAATTCCTAATACCATGTACCTGGGTTTTCGGAGCCGTTCGTAGCGCATACATTTAGATCAATCGGGAGGTCTTTACTGGACCGTAATATCGGGCTCGAATATGGCTTTCGAAGGGGGACTCATTTTCTGAGTCAAGTCTTTTAACAAAATTTTCTTCATCTGTTCCGGGCTTACAAGTCAAAAACCCTGCAAAATGAGAAAGAAATAATCTTGCTCGAACTTCTTCGAGCTAAGCTTAAGCATTAAACCTTACGCTAATCCAAATGCTTTAATCAGAAAATACTTCTCGGGGTTATAGTATAGGTAGGATTGGGGACCGAAAAAGGCTTATTTTTGACCTAGAATATGCGGAGGGTTTTAATCATTGGTGATCATTTGCCGATTTGCTGCCGATCTAGTCTCTCATAGAGCGCCTTTAGTCTTTAAAGTGCATTGGTAGTCTTTGGAGAACCTCTCTCTCATGCTAGTGTGGTGTCAGCGTCTGAAGGTGGCATCACTAATTCTCACTAGCAACCCATACATAAACATCATGCCATCTTTTTTTTGGCATTTACTATATCAAATACATGATTCAGAAGTGTGCAAATATTTAGAGGGGCATTGGCCTTGCTTTTACCAGGCACTTTGCTTTTTCTAGATGCCCACAACTGTGTTTCTCTCTTTTTCCTTCGTTCTTTTTTTGTGGGGCTCCTTCTTTTCTTTCTTTTGGGAACTAGGATTCTTCAAATGAGTGTCCTAGATAGACACTTTGGATCTCAGCACCAGAATTTTTTTTTTACAAATCCTACCCTTTGAACTCTCCGCTCTTGAAGTGACGTTGCTTCCGTCTTGGAATATGCACAAATTATCAACAGGTTTATGAATCGAGTGTACAGGCTCAATTGGACTGTGCAAAGGGTAAAAGTGTATAGGATAGAGAAACAAATGCTTTTCATCATCTTAAAGCACTAGAATTACCATAAAAGTTAAAATGACAAGCAACACACGAAGATTGATGCAAGTCTGAGCAAGAGGATTTCTAACCATTTACCTCTTGTTACCGTCGGGCGTACCTCCAATTTGCCCCGATGTGGGGTGGTTCTTATCAAGGATAAAGAATGAAATCGCCGTTCAAGGGGTTATCAATGTTTACCTGTAGTGTTTAGGATAAAGAAATGAATGCCTCCGTCATCTTGATTCATGTAATCGATGCGAAGGGCCCTTGTATCCTCAGATTCAGGGTTTCCTATTCTCACCCTTCCCTCACCTCTCAAGTGTATGGGGAACGTGTTTGGCTCAGGTTCGCCTTTCATTCGGAGGGATATTCCTACTAGATAGCCTAGGCAAGCCATGTTTCTGGAAAAATCACTTTGCTTTTCTCCTGGCGTTTTGTTCCACATGGGATTTTAATGATGCGTCATGCATGCTTTGGACTATTTCCTAATTTTAACAGGTGTGCAATAAATGCAATGAATTCATTTTCAAAAATAATGTTTATTCCCGAGCCCAAGTATGTGAATGTTCATTCTCTCGTTCCTTTCATCTTACAGGAAGTGAGAGATACTTTACTGAGCTCTTCTTTTGCTATCTCTTATCTTCATTACTCATTCCTGCATGTAAGATAGAAGAGGCATCCTTGTGAGTGAAAGTTGGTTTAACCTTTGATGGAACAGATACATATCACCTGATGCTTGGTGTCGAGGTCCCTCCTGTCCAGGGTTCCGTTTGAATGAATCCGACTTTGAGTTTTGCTTCTTGGGAACCTGTAAAACTAAACACATGCTAGTGTATGCATGGATGCATGATATGCTTATGCAGTGATCGTTATGACGATTTGAATTAATTCTAGACAAGCTGCATGACCAAAATCTGATTTTATTTCAAGGGTAATACTTCTTCACAGTATCTGAATTTACAGGGTGCCCCAATTCTTCTCCTTCAGAATTTATAAGAATCAATGCTCCTCTTGTGAGAATCTTCTTGACGATATAGGGGCCTTCGTAATTCGGGGTGAACTTACCTCCCGGATGGACAACATTTGGCAGAGTCTTCCTTACCACCAAGTAGTTCACTTCGAAATTTCTGGCTTTAACTTTTCGATTAAATGACTTGGCCACCCTCTTCTGGTAGCTTTGACCATGACAGATCGCTCTAAGACGCTTCTCGTCTATCAGATTCTGCTGTTCATATCTGTTCTTAGAGTACTCTGACTCGGAGAGTTTACCCTCTGATAAGATCCTCAAAGAGGGGACCTTAACTTCCACGGGTAGGACTGCTTCCATCCCATACACCAGACTGTAGGGAGTTGCCCCTATAGAGGTCCTGATTGAAGTTCGATATGCCATTAAGGCAAATGGTAGCCTATCATGCCAATCCTTGTAGTTTTCTGCCGTTTTAGCCAAGATCCTCTTGATGTTCTTGTTGGATGCTTCCACTGCCCCATTCATCTGTGGGCGGTAAGGAGATGAATTCAGGTGTCGAATACCAAAGTAATCCAGCAGCTCATCGACAATCTTGTTGTTCAGGTTGGATCCATTATCTGTAATGACTACTTGAGGGGTACCATATCGAGAGATGATATCTCTTTTAATGAACCTTGCCACGTTTCTCGCAGTGACATTCTTGTATGAATTGGCTTCTATCCATTTTGTGAAGTAATCAATCGCCACCAAGATGAAGCGATGACCATTTGAAGCCGCGGGATTGATAGGTCCTATCATGTCTATCCCCCACATAGAAAAAGGCCAAACCTCAGACATTTGATGCAATTCATTCGGAGGCGCATTGATCTTATTGCCATATATTTGGCACTGGTGGCATGACCTAACATGTTGACAACAGTCTGATTCGATGGTCATCCAATAATAGCCAAGCCGCATGATCTTCCTAGCGAGGAGGTGGCCGTTCATGTGAGGCTCACATATACCTTCATGGATCTCCTTCATGAGAATATTTGCTTCTTTAGCATCTACACACCTTAACAAAGTAGAGTCAAATGACCTTTTGTATAGAATTTGTCCACTGAGGAAGAACTTGCTGGCCATCTTGGTTATGTATCTCCGGTCTCCCGCCCGACATCCTTCAGGAAATTCCTCTTTTGAGAGATAATTCTTTACGTCATAATACCACGGCTCTCCATCAAACTCTTCTTCGATCAGCATGCAATAGGCTGGCTTTTCAACTATGCCAATCCTTAGGGGTTCTATTTCCAACCTATCAGCCATTTGTAACATTGAGGCTAGGGTGGCTAGCGCGTCTGCAAATTGATTATGAGATCTTGGCAGGTATTCGAATGACACTTCTTTGAACTTAAGTGTTAATTCTTCAAGGTATTCATGATAAGGGATGAGCTTTGTGTCTTTCGTCTTCCATTCTCCCCGTGTCTGTAAAATGATGAGCATGGAATCTCCGTAAACTTGCAGCTTAGGTATTCCCATGGAAATGGCCAATTGTAAGCCTAAAATGCACGCCTCGTATTCCGAGATATTATTGGTGCAATGGAAGGTCATCTTCGCCGCAACAAGGTAATGTCGATCATCAGGAGATATCAGCACGGCCCCGGTGCCTGCCCCTGATAGATTAACGGCACCATCGAAATACATGACCCACTTATCCTCTACTAAGTTCAAAATTTGATTTTCTGCCTTTATTTCTCTAGAAGGCTCACCGTTTGATGGATTTTCTGCCAACATGTCAGCTATAGCTTTCCCTTTTACTGATTTTTATGGAGAACATTTAATATCAAATTCATACAACATCACCTGTCATTTTGCTAACTTGCCAATCAGTGCGGGTTTCTCCAGGAGGTATTTGACAGGGTCATTCTCAGTTACCAGCTGAACGTGGTAATGTAGGATATACTGTCTTAATCTGCGAAGTACCCATACTGTCGCTACGCAAGACCTTTCAACAGGTATGTACTTTACTTCAGATGGCGTGAACTTCTTACTCAAGTAGTAGATGGCTCTTTCCTTCCCATCTACCGGGTTGGTTTGGGCAAGTAAGGCTCCCAAAGATTCCTGTTGTATAGTCAAATATAAGGTCAAGGGATGACCTGGGATGGGCGGCACAAGTACTGGTGGAGTGACTAGATAGTTCTTGATCTTTTGTAACGCCTGACTGCATTCTGCGTCCCATGCCACCTTCGCCCCCTTCTTGAGTAATCTGAAGATCGGCTTAGCTACATCCGACAACTGATTGATGAATCTGGCAATATAATTCAGCCTCCCCAGAAGGCTTCTCACTTCTTTTATTATGGAGGGAGTTGCTAGATCATGGATGGCTTGAACCTTTGAAGGATCAATCTCAATACCTTTATTGCTAACCATGAATCCGAGAAGTTTCCCAGATTTTGCCCCAAACACACATTTGTTTGGGTTCAACCTCAACTTATATTTGCGCAGCCGTTCAAATAACTTTCTCAATACCTGTATATGATCATGTCCCTTCTTGGACTTGGCGATCATGTCATCGATATATACTTCGATTTCTTTATGGTTCATATCGTGGAATAATGTGACCATAGCCTTCTGGTAAGTGGCCCCCGCGTTCTTTAATCCAAATGGCATAACTTTATAACAAAAGTTTCCCCAGGGTGTGGTAAAAGCAGTCTTTGGCTTGTCCTCCTGTTTCATGAAGATTTGATTATATCTGAAAAATCCATCCATGAATGAGAATAATTCATATCCCGCAGTACTATCTACCAATAGATCAATGTGAGGTAATGGAAAGTCATCTTTTGGGCTGGCTCTATTCAGATCTCAGTAATCCACGCAGATCCGAACTTTACCATCCTTCTTCATGACGGGGACCATATTTGCAATCCAATTCGAATATGGGATAGTTTCAATAAAGCCTACCCGGAGAAGCTTCATGACTTCCTCCTTAATTTTGTCTTCTAACTCTGCTTTCATCCGTCTGCTGCCTTGTCTGACAGGTTTGACACTGGGATCCGTGGGCAATGCATGTTCCACAATTTTAGGATCCAAACCTGGCATGTCAGCGTAAGACCATGCAAAGACATCTTGATATTCTTTCAGTAATTCTGTGAACCCGAGCCTTTCATTTCGGGATAAATGTCCACCGATGTTGACTTCCTTGATATCCGTAGAGTCCCCTAAGTTAATAACGACTGGTTCTTCTGAAGTAGGAGGCATTGACTCTTCAAAGGCACTCCATTCCCTGCGAATAGACGCATAACCTTCATCCTCATCTTCCTCGATGCTGTAGGAATAGTCCATGTAGCGATCCGAATCGAATAACAACCTGATATGGATGTTTGAGATGACATGCCTGAAATGTCATGAGCATGGTTAGTTCGTACTCGAAAAAATACCATGCATGATTGTGGAAAATCTTTTCGAAAGAGTTTTCAAAATAAGTACAGGTATAAACGGGACTAATCCTCATGTCATCGGACATCCTGGCCCCGTGGCAATCCTTTGGGAAATTAAGAATCATATGACAAATCAGGCCTCAAGCTTCTGTGCGGAAGACTAGTTATCATCATCGGACTGATTTATGGTACCATATGTCCTTAACAAAACTTGTGTGATTTTTATTGAATGTAGAATGGGCCGCCTTACAGACTATGCTATTTGGACCAACGGCTAGAGATCCAAAGGCTTTTTCTTACATCTATAAAATGCGGAAAGTTCTAAGTACTGTATATAAAGAAGGAAGGAAGCTTCTTTACTCAGAGGAAGTGGCTTTGTCGTCCAACCACTTTATGATGACATTCACAAAGTCATCTTCGAGGAAAGGGTTTGCCAGATCTGGTTCTACTGTCGGAGTGGTATCCTCTTCTGACAACCACCTGGAGTTTTTTCTAAAATAGGCGTTCAAAAGACTATTGAATATCTGTGATCTGCCTTTCTAAGCTGGGGAACCAATGAATGAACCCTTTGAGTTGCTCTGGCTTCCACGGCGTCCCAGGCTCTTGCCTCAGCCTCGGCATGTTGCCTTTGGGATAGACTCGCTCATGTAATCCTTCTGATACCCCAAGCCCATCCTATGCTGGTTAGCTTTTAACTGTAGGGAGGTATTTATTCCTTGACCGTGTTTACCTAGACCTTCTCCAGGGTTAAACCCATATGCCAGTAACATCTTAGCTAGTAAAAGATTGGCTTCGAAAATGTAGAGAGCTCTCAATTTTTTCCCTACTGGAGTATGAACTGTCGCTACCAATTCCAGGGAATGATAGCTCGCTTCTGTCTTAACTTCAGGTTCAACGTAGGGAACGGCGCTGTTCTGGTATGTCTGGAGGTCGACTTCTCCATGCATAGTAATCACCTTCCCATCCACTACAAAACGTACTTTCTGATGCAAACTGGACGGTACGGCTCCCGCTATGTGGATCAGGGCCTTCCCAGCAAGAACCCGAATGCACTAGATAGATCCATTACTTGGAAGTTTATGGAGAATTTTATTGGGCCGATGAGTACGTCGAGCTCGATCTCGCCTACCACAGTTTTCTTCATTCCATCAAAAGCTCTTACAGCTATTTTGGAGGTTTTAATCGTTTCCTCATTGATTCCTAACCTTCTCAAAGTAGCTAGAGGGCAAATGTTGAAGGCTGATCCATTGTCGATTAGTACGTGCGCCACTCTCTTCCCATTACATTGCGCAGAAATGTACAAGGCCTTGTTGTGTCCTCTTCCCTCCATGGGGAAGTCTTCATCAGAGAAGCTCAGTTGATCTTTTAGGAGAATCGCCCCTACGCAGTCCCCTAACTGCACATCATTGATCGTCTCGGGGACGTACACCTTGTTGAGTATCTTCAGTAGTGCATTCTTGTGCTTTTCTGAATTGATGAATAAATCCAGTAAGGATATTTGAGCTGGCATCTTCCTCAGCTATTCTATCACTTCGTACTCACTGGTTTTGATAATGGCCATGAGTTTTTCTGCGTCTTCCTTCGAGACCTCATTCTTTTCGGATTTGCCTTCCCTAGGGGCGTAGAATCGTCCAGACCTCATTACAGCATCTATCTCCTTCGTCCCATAGTCCCAGTGGACCGCTTTGGGGTTGTATACCTCTATTGGAGGGATCTGTATGGTTATTGTCTTTGGGCTAGGTTTCTCTGGTTCAACTATATCGTCTGCCTCCTCTTTCGACAATTGGATCACAACAGGTTTGACCAGGTACTCTTCCACCTTATTTAAACTATCCAGTTCTTCCAATCTGATTACCACAGACGTGGCGGATTCAATCATTGATACGATGTCGTGAAAGTATTTTGTAAAAAGCTTTTCCCTGTCCTTCGGGGTTTCTGGCGGAGTGGGATCATCTAGACCTCCCCTTCCGTCTGGTACGATATCCTCTATCCTCTGATAGAAACTAGGAGGAGCATAATATTTCACCTTAAAATTATATCCTCCAGAATCCTGACCCAGGTTGTCTATGATATCCCCAATTTCAAGTGCTTTTGCCATGAATCTACGATCTGCTAGATTTCGCCTTTTGGCTTCCAACTCGTCTTTGTCAAGTTTTTCCTTTGACTCAGTGACCGGCCCGAGATTGTCTATCAGACTCTCGTGCGAGATATCCCAGGTGTTTCCCTGCTCCGTTTTAATCACGAAGTGGCTTCCTTCCCAAGATAAAGAGGCCTCGACTCCCTCGAATTCTTCATCATTAGTATCAGATATTATCCCCAAGTTCATCATATTGGTGATACATAGCTTCTTTACGTCAGTAGGGACTTCCCCTCCTTTTAGGTAGGACGAAGCGGTGACCAGAAGGTCAGTCAGTTTGGACACGTCTACCTTCAATCTGAGGTGGCCTTCCTCCTCTTCAGTGAATATCGCCCCAATTGCTTGATGATCAGGGAGAGGATTTTCTTGTACATTTGGAGCCACGCTGTCAAACTTCAAGATTTGATTGTCAATCAGGGCATGTACCTTCAACTTAAGGATATAGGAGTTATCAACATTGTGCCCTCTTTCGCCCATATGGTAGATACAAGTCTGGCTCTCATCAAAGCCAGGGTATTTAATAGGATTTGCCATGGGTGGTTCCTTCGCCACCAAGTGTTGCTCCAGCAGCATCGGAAGTAATTTGGACAAAGGCCTCGGGAGCTGTGAGAACTGCTTTGGGGGTTGCCTTCTTCTAGGTTCTTGCCCCTTTTGCGTCGACCACGACGATCCTCTTTTGGTCTGATTAGAACCGTTAAATCCCTTGGATTTTTGGGGGTCCGGTATGAATGCTATGTCGAGCCCAGCCTCTTTCTCCTTCTTCAAGGGATACTGTTTCCTGGCGAAAATTTCATGAGGCCTCCTTTCTCTTAGAGCCCATTCCAGCCTTTCAGCCACCTTTATCAGGTGTGCGAAGGTTTGGCATCCGAAGGTATTCAGTCGATCGAAATATTCGTAGGGGAGCGCTTTCAAGAACAAATCGATCAGCTCATCTTCCGGGATTGATGGCTTAACTTGTGTCGCTAAAGCTCGCCATCTCTAGGCGTATGTTCTTATCAATTCACCCCTTGCCTTCGAGGTTCGCAGCAAATCCTCCCTCGTCGGGACTGTAGCTGTATTGAACTTGTATTGTCTGAGGAAATCATCTGCAAGATCTTCCCACCCATCATAATCATCGAGGTCCAATTCAATGAACCATGCTAGAGCAGCACCAGCAAGACTTTCTTGGAATGTGTTCATCAGCAGCGGGATATAATCCGAATAATGCGCCATTTTGCGCAGGTAATACTTGAGGTGAGCGCGTGGACAGCCTGTCCCGTTATATTTCCTCACGAAGTCCGGCTCCTTGTAGTCGGGAGGGGTCTCCACTTTGGCGAAGGGAGATATTTTGTCGAAGCGGGCTAAGTCATAGCCCTGGCTGCTTAAACATTCTTCAATTTTGGCTAATCTTTTAGCCTCCACTTCAGTCTTCACAGTCTGCTTCTCTTTCTCCTCCTTCTCGAGGTTGATAACAACAGGGGAGGCTTTTTGTCGCAACTGGATGTTCGGGTCACGGATATCCTCTTTCGTACGTCGAGTATCTCCAGCCGTCCCTTTATCAGCTGCATCAGGTGTAGAAGAAGGACCTGAGTCGCTCTGGTTATGAGCCATTGTCTGTTTAGCTTGGGTGGCTTCCAGCATTGCCTTAATGTCGGCCATCATAGTCACCAGAGCGGTCATCTGAGATTCCAACATGCCTACACACAGGGTCAACTCTTGTTGCTCCATTCTTGTCTTAAGGCGAGTACGGAAACGATGTGTTGGTAATTCCGTGATGAGAGTGTACCTGTTTCAGAAGGAATTTCAGTGAGTATTTCTTTTGTCTTGACAAAAAGAAGTAGTTAATTCTTTTAGTTGCATGCTTTCTGTTAGTAAATGAGAAAAAGGGCTACCCCGTGAGCCTTAGCCTCATATAAGTAGTTCTTTTAATCATTCTCCCAAAAGAATTCATGAAATTAAAAGAAGCGTAATTTCTGACGATAGTTTTTATGTATTCGCAAAACATGTTCACATTTATGCCCATGTGTCCAAAATAGTATCCCGTACAAGTGAGTATGTATGACAAAGCATCTCAATATTTGCTTATTTTACACTTGACAGAATAGTCTCATTCAAGTCTAGGACGTTTGAGGTCTAAGGTGTCCTCATCGTCCCAATATGGATTCCCTTCTTCAGATTGAGACCATTCCTCTTCTGAATACGACAACGGTCCATGTCTTCAGGTACGTATGGTTCTATCCCAAGAACATATGGTACAATATACTCAGGTATATAAGGCTCGATAAAGCTGTGTCTAGTCGCCTCAAAGTGCCGGATGTACTCAGTGGTGGCCCTGTGAATGTTCTCCTTGCGAGTCATATTCTCTGGCCAGCTTATATCTTCGGCTTGAGAGTTCTTCAGAGAGTGAATAATAAACGCCACTTTGGCTTCGAACTGTTTCCTCTTTTCCCCCACGAGGGTCTCGTTTGGTATGTCAAAGGAAAAGATACCAGCTCGCGGTGGAGAAGGGGTCTCCTGTAATGCCCCAAGTTGTCGGGTAACCCTCTTTGGATAATATGCGGTAGCACCCGTGAATCCCAACAAAGGGACTGGATCTACGCCATTGCATGTTAGTCTGACTTTGCCTAGTGTTGGCAACCTTAGCCGCCATCGGAGCTGTTCGGGTTTCAAAGCTCTAAGAAATTCTTTCCATTCTCTAAAATTGAACCTAAGAATGCGTGTATGGGTTCTGACGAAGGTCTTAAGAGGATGAGCATCGGGGCTGATCTCGGTGAAACCCATGCGGATATGGAATTGTCTGACATGAGATGTGAACCACAGGTATAGAAGATCACTAGAGGCTCTAAAGATTCCCTTCTTGTTTTTCTTGAAGCGATTTAGGGAAAGAAATGTCTCAGCAAGGATGATGTTCGAGTAATCCCATCCACAACAGACTTGTCTGACTACAACGGCCATAATAGGATCGAAGGTGACAGACGAGATTGGGAATAGCACGAAGCTAAAGAAGGCCAACATAAAAGCTCTACCTGATTTAGTCCCTTTAGCGGCAGGGAGGTTGGGAAATCGATCTAGGAGGAAGGATAATGAAACTCGCCCATAATTACTTTTGGCGTCTACTTTGACTTCTTTGAGGCTTGTGTCAAGGAATTCAACTAATTGACTCAATGGTTCAAATCCTATGGGAGGTTGGACTAGCGAGTGAGTGAACTCAACTACGATGACGGCACTGTATTCTTTGATAGTGGGGGTAATCTCCAGTCCTTCCATACAGAATGTAGCGGTGGTAGGATCCCAATAGAGCGCCATGGCTTGGATAAAGGCAGGTGGGCACTCAATCTTCAATCTTCAGCAGGTCTAATAGATATCCCAGTCGTGATTCAGCATACTTCTGGCTGGCTTTGCCCATACTGTCCCACCATGATTGGAGTTCAGCCCGGGGGGCCTTGAACACTTGAATATCATTCTTTCCTATCAAGTCTAAAATATGCAAATGATTTTGAAAAGTCAATCGTCAAAAATTACTTTAGAGCAACTATGCAAATGTCATGAAGTATGCATGAGCTGACTTAATTGCATAATTCAATTTGAAGAAATAGAAATTATGACCTTTTTCAGGCCTCGAAGGCCTGACTTAAAGCCTAATTTGAATTTCAGGGAAGTGACTTATGCAATTCAGTTAGGTTCACTCCGGTGACTAAGGGAAACAACAATGTCACATTCCATTGGTCAATGTATCAAATGAACAGAGTGGAATGAATTTCTTATTACAATCAGGATGCCTAATGAAAGAAAAGATGAAGAGAGAACTTTTCAAACAAGAAAGCCATAAAAGGCCGATGGAATGTGAGGATCTGAATCACCCTTTTCCTAGAGATCTACCCCTCTTCACAATAACAGTCAGTCGGGATTCCTCCTCCAGTCGAGTGTGAGGGGTTGTCTTCAGTGTGTTGATCAAGGTATCTCAGCTCTTCTGGCCATTCTCTGGTCTATGGTATGACGACTTCAGGAGCTTTCTCGCGTCTCACCTTCTTGAGTGCGATACGCTTCGGCTTTGTCTTGGTCGCAGGACGTCTTCTCTTTCCCCAAAAAGTGATCATGGGTATGTCTTCTTTAGCCAGTCGTTTGGCCTTCCGACGGGCGTATGCCTCCCTAGCTAGACAGTTGCGACGTTGCCTCTGCATTTCTAAGTAACTCTCGAGCATCTCATCTCTTTGTCGCTTGAACCTGAGGTTGTCGACGTAGTAGCGGGTTTGACAATCTTCCGCATATCCTAACTTACGTCCAGTCAGCTCCCGACCATGCACGAATCTAGTGAAGTGCAGCCTTGTGTTCGGTCCAGGGCGAGTGACTTTCCTTAGGTACTCGAAAGTTACCAACTCTGTTGAACTCTTAGGAAACAGCGACATCTTATTCCTTATCATTGTTATTTCGATTAGGCACTTGAGTGATTTTCATAATGCCAATGCATGTGAATGTATGTAATGCATGAGCCATACTATGAAACAAGGGAATAGTGAAGTACTTTGAAAATAAATGCCTTACCAACCACACTTGGGGATGTGAAATATTCTTCTGTAACCATGAGCAGTTTTAGGTATACCAACCATCCATAGACATGCGCATGAGACAAGTGGGTATACTCTAGAAATCGAAAATCAAGTGAGGAACCTACAACTCAGGTTCCCACGATCCAAATTAGGTAGATTTCTCCCCAAGAGTACCCACTCAAGAGGGCTAGATATCGCCAATTTGGATTGTGAGCGGGAACGAACACGGAAGTCTCAAGTGCCATCAAATAAAAGATCCTTTCGCATCCTTTCCCTATCTAAGGTAACCTAGAGGTGGTTGCAGTCGGGGTTTGATCGCCAGTGTGTGCGATGTGTCGTGATCGTCACAATGTAGAGTCATGCACAGCAGTTTGTATCAAAACGCCGCTCCAGTATGTGCGTAAGATAAACATACATTCCTGTCGCGACCCGTCCGAAACGGACGCGCTAATGGATTACCGATCGTGGGCCTTCCCCCGCACTTGAGCGCGGATCGCAGGCTTTGGATCGGTGCGGGCCCTCCCAGTCCCATACCAAATCGCGGCGGGAGTTTTCTTTGAGGGGATTCGGCAATAAGAGCCGATCGATTTCGACCTTAGTGTGGTCGTGGTGGCATGTGCAACTTGTGCATGCATTTGGAATCGCCACCGACCTTTCTGGGAGGGTAGACCGGAAACCTTACTGACCGATTGGGAGAGATCGATCAATTCTGTGGAACCAGAGATTTTGGGTTCGGGGACTTGGTTACGTCGGTGTCATTACCAACGCCCTTTCGGTACCTAACGCGAGTGATTTTCCTAACTAAGATTTCATGCAGACGCAATTTTGGGTGAGATAGGTATGATTTAGGGTTTCATGCAGATTGGAAGACTATTCCTATCAATCACAATCAATGAAAGCGCGATCGAGTGCATAAATAAATCAGATCGATGCATATCAATTCACATCACATGGCCTCCTAGTATAGCCATAAGGGCTTAGGGAAGGTGTGACTTAGGACCAGGGGCAAAAATGGGAAGATTTGGGGGCGATTAGCCCGAAGGGAAAAATCGTCAATTTTTGGAAGATTTGGATACCGAATTACCCAAAATATTCTATGGCCAGTTGATTGTGGCCATTTCCCATTCTTGAGAATTTTTTAAAATTTCTTGATTTTTCTTCAATTTTTGGAAGACGATTCACCCAAAGGGCGAAATCGTCATTTTAAAGAAGGGTCAGGGTTCAAAACACCCGGAGTGAGTCTTGGCCAGTTGACTGTGGTCATTTCCTATTTTTTTGGGGATTTTCCTGAATTTTTTAGAATTTTTTGGAAGACGGTTTGCTAGAAGGGCAAAACAGTCATTTCTGGAATGATCGGGGGTCGAAAGACCCGAAACAGGTCGTTGCCAGTTGAATGTGGTAATTTCCTATTTTCTGAAATTTTTTTGAATTTTTCTGAATTTTTTCGATTTTTTTTTTGAATTTTTTTATGATTTTCTATTTTTTATTGATTTTTTTATTTTTATTATTTTTTATTATTTTCTGAATTTTTTTAATATTTTAAAAATATTTTCCGGGCCGGGTCAGACCCGGCCAGCGCCTCTCGGGCGCCGGCCCGACCCTACGGATCGACACCGGCCTAAACGGTGCCGTTTTGATTTTTTAGGATTTTTCTATATATTTTTTTTAAACATTTTTATTAACACATTTTTTTATTCTATTTTTTTATTTATTTCTGAAAATCCCAGATCGGACGGTCCAGGACATGCCACATGGCGAAATCTTGGCCGTTCAATCAGAACCACCTTTCTTTATTTCCGAAAATTAGACCCCATCTGATGGTCCAGAATGCGCCACGTGGCCTCCCGTGGCGCGTCCGATCTAGCCCTAGGTCAGACGTCCCACAGAGTGCCACTTGGCACAATCTCACCCGTCGGATCGATTTTTAATTTTTTATCTGAAAATCATTTATTAATTCTAAAAATCTTTTTTTTTTCGAAAATTTCACGATCGCGACACGTGTCGCGATCGGGACCGTCCATTCCTTTTATTTAAAAACTCTCGGCTCGGTCCCACTATGCTGACGTGGCTGCCTACGTGGCATGCCACGTCAGTCGTTGACCGTTGACCGACGCAGGTTCCGCCGGAGAAGACGACCGGCGACTTGCCGGAACAGTAATTATTCCGGCGAGTCGCCGGAATTCTCGCCGGAAAATCTCGAACCGACCCCGAAACCTCGAATTTTTTTGCCCAACTTTCACCATCCGGCTCCACAACACCTAAGCATCAAAAAAATACAAAGAAGGTAGCCATGAACACGTCGAAAACCGGTGAAACCGACCTCCCCAATTCCGGTTCCGGCGAAAAATTTGCAAAAGATTTTTCACGTTCAGAGCTCGATCCCAAGACCTCATACAGCATCTAAGTAAGGTTTAGAACCTTACCTGAGGTCGTCTAGGCCTCGGCGACCACTGGTTTCGCCGGTGCAAGCTTTCGTCTCGGTCCGGGCTTGGTGGAGCTCCGGCCACCATTTCCGGCGCGGTTTCGATGCAAAACAGATACCACAAAAGGCTTAGAGTCGGTTCTAAAGAAGCTTTAAGGGTCGATTCGCACAAAAGAGGTCGTGGAAGGCATGGCCGAGAGTTATAAATTCAAACTTTCATTGAGGCATTTCGTCGAGCAGTTGATGTGCGTGTGTAAAATGAAGGTCCCGGAGGACATACCGACCTGGTTTGGGCTTATCGACAGCGGCTGAGGCTCTGGTGAGGGCTGGTCGGATGCGGGGAAGCTTCTGGGCGCTCGCCTCTCTCTCGGTTTCTGTTCGAACCTCCCCCTTCTCACACCCCTGGCCAAGCTCCATTAAACCTAGCTTTTCTCCCTCCTCGTGGCCGACCGGCGATTTGTTAGTGCCCACGACCCTATCACTGGCGAGCATGGGACATCCACTCCTGTCCCCCACGTTCGATCGTCGCTTTTTCCTTAAAAAAACGATGCCCCACGTTCGGTTGCCGCTCCCCTTGCTTTTCCTCTCCTTTCGGTCACGGTGGGTCTGCAACTAAGTTGCAGACCCGGTCGGACCGGGTCGGGTCGGGTCTGACCCGACCGGCCCGGTTCGACCAATTCGCCCAACTCGGGCTCCAAATTGACCTATTTTTGTGAAATTAAGGGTAAAATCGGACTCCTTGACATGTTTTCTATCAAATATGGATATTTTCGTGAATCAATTGCTTGAAATTTAGTGAAAACCCCAAATTGTCCCTAGGATCCGAAAATGAATTTCGCCTAATCGAAGATCCAAACGACCAAATTAATCAAAACTGAGGCCACCAATGGATTCAGGATGATGAAAACTATGGGGTAGGGGTGTTTGATTTCAATGGGTATGCCCGTGTGAAATTTAATTTCAAAATTTATGAAACCGAGGACTAAATTGAAAGAAAATTGTGCAATTAAGCCCTTTTGGTTAAAATTGATCAAATTGGAGGGTAAATTGACCCAATTGCACTTCAAGCCTTTAGAATTCAATGTCATAGCTTATAAAAAGTGGGAATTAAAAATTAAAAGACTCGAAAAGAATTTTTAGGCTCGGTTCGGGTTTATGTTTGTGAAGGAACATAGTGACCCAAGCCGAATTTTCAAAATTTAAAGTGACACACTTGAAAAGTAAATTAAAAAAAATTATTGAATATTTTTGTGTATTTTTCTGACCATGAATGGTATTTTTCTTATTTTCTTGGGTATTTTTATAATTAAATAAATTCAAAAATATTAAAAAATACCGAAAAATATTTTTTTTTCAAAATTGGTTCCTGAGGCTAGGCTAAGGCTCCCAAAGTTGATTTTATGATTTTATGACTTTTTTATATTTTTAATTTATTTTAAAAATGAAAACCACAATAATAGATTGTCAAAAATCAGGTGTCAACAATTCCCATCTCCAACTTGCAGGAAAGATGTTAACAATCACTTCACCCCTTATTTCTCCAATCTGCAAAAATATCTAGCACAATGGTTAGTATACGTACCTCACATTCGAGAGCATCTGCAGAAAGCAAGATCAGATAAACCAAACAACTTTTTAATCGGCTCAAATCCTCTGGAATTCGTAACCAGAGATTCTGGATTCGAATGAGTCCCCAGCGGAGTCGCCAGTCTGTCGCGACCATCCTCGCAGAGCGAGGGGGCTAATGGGCCGCCCGATCGTTGGCTTGATCGGACGCGGTCCTCTCCCAAGGTTCATTACCCAAATCGCAACGGCTGGATATACGTGGTCGACCTTCGGTGTGGTCTAGTGACATGTGATACGTGTACATGCCAAGGAGTCGCCCCCAATCGTTTCTTGGAGGGTTCGATCGAAAACCCTATCGAATAGTTGGGAACTGTCTATTCAATTCTGCGGAAACCAGAGAAATGGGTTCGGGGACTTAGTTACGCCAACTGTCAGAGTTGACGCCTTTTCGGTACCTAAGTTGAATGGTTTATTTAATCATAGGATTCCATGCAGATGAGTGGGGTACGAATCCTAAATCTAGGAATTCATGCAGATGGGAATGACTACCCTATCACTCACAATCAGTAAAAATAAATACGCAAATCAAGGATCCAGTACATGCGGATAAAACACATGAAAGCAGCATGACATCCCTAATGAGTCCCTATTAGCCTAGAGAGATATCAATCAAGGCTTAGGAGTGTTTTTGACATGATTCGCCCATGAGGGGCAAAATCGTAATTTTGAACAATTCGGGGACAATTCACCTCGAAAGGGTAAATTTGTCTTTTTAGATGAATTGGGAAGTCAAAAGACGGGAGAAATAGGATTGGCCATCAATCCAATCAATTTCCTATTTTTCGAGAATTTCCAAGATTTTTCTGGAATTTAAAAGTGATTTTACCCTTAGAGGGGTAAAATCGTCATTTTGGACAAAGATGAGAACTGAAAATCTCAAATATTAGGGTTGGTCGTCCACCTAACCCAAACCCTAACTTTAAGCAATTTTCAGGACTCGACTGTAGTGGGAAAGATGATTTACCCTTTGAGGGGTAAAATCGTCATTTCAGGGAAAATAACGAGATTCGAAAACCCAAGCGAAAGGATTCGCCACCTAGCTGGCCCTATCCTAATCTAGGCATTTTCGACTTATCTCAAGATATAAAGCAGGGACGAATTACCCCTAAAGGGCATTGTCGTCAATTCTTGGAAGAACGGATGAGAAACCCGAAAAATAGGATTGACCAGTTGTCTATGGTTAATCCTCAATTTTTGGGGATTTCTGGAGTGTCTAGGAATTTCCTACCATTTTCCTACATTTTTTTGAAATTTTCTGGGATTTTCTAGAATTTTTTTATGATTTTCTATGATTTTTTCGAAATTTTTATTTTAAAACCATTTTCTGAATTTTTTTTATTTAAAAATGTTTCGGACAGGGTCAACCTGACCCATTCGGAACCCGGCCCAAACTCGGACCCCAGCTCCAAAACGACGCCGCATCTCATTTTTATTTTTCGGATTATCCTAATCTGATCCGACGGCCCTTGATGGTCCACGTGGCTAATCCATGATCGTTGGCTCTGATTATTAAATCCTACGGCTCAGATTGATTAGAGACTCGATCGGAACCGTCCGATTGACCTATTAAGACCTACGGCCACGAGTAGAACATGGGATTTGATCAGGACCGTCTATTCTCACTTACCCAAAACGACGTCGCCTAGTCCTTTATCAAAACGGCACCGTTTGTTGTTCTGATTGATTTTTCGATTAAAACCATTTTCTGTTAATACTATTTACTAATCGGACGGCTATTATTTATTTGACTCGATTAACCTAGACCGTCCGATCTAACGCTGACTCGCCCTAACTGACTAACGGTCGAGCTAACTGGACATCCAAGTGGACCAATGGCAGACTGCCACCTAAGCTTTGACCGGTTGACCACGCCACGTCAGCTTCGTCTTCAACCTCTCGACCCCGGCGAAATGGACGGCTAAGGAACTTCGGCGACGATCCGACAGTGGATTCTCGATGAAATTATGCGAGACCAACGGCAATCGACTCGCGATCGTCTCTGGTTTAACATATCTAGGAATCGCAGCACCTATTCACAAAATCACGAGTATCAAGCATAGTGCCGAGTACGGCCATGGGAGTTCGATCGCTCGATTAACACAAAATCATTACAATTCCATCACAGGATAGCATCAATTGATGTTTATGAGACTTACCTCGAGCTCCGATTGAGCTCGCACAGCCCAAATTTGGCTGGGCAACTATAGACGGCAGTTGGCAATGGAGGCTATGTTTGAAGACTCGATTCGGGATATTCAGGAGAAATCAATGCAAAATGAAGATGCAATGATGGTCAGTGATATCCAAGGAATGAAACGCACACAGGAATCGCAAGAATTGAAATCGAAATCAAGGTTCACCATTGAAGACCAGAGCTTAAGCTCGAAGTTCGGGATTACTTGTTCTGGCAGTTTTGGGCTGGGCGGTGTCGCGACCCTCTCCCGCGAGGCGGAGGCGGGGAGCGGGCTAATGGGCCGCCCGATCGCTGGCTTGATCGGACGCGGGCCTCTCCCAAGGTCCATTGCCCAAATCGCAACTGCTGGATATACGTGGTCGACCTTCAGTGTGGTCTAGTGACATGTGATGAGTGTGCATGTCAAGGAGTCGCCACCAATCGTTTTACGGAGGGTACGATCGGAAACCCTATCGAATAGTTGGGAGTGGTCCATTCGATTCTACGGAAACCAGAGAAATGGGTTCGGGGACTTAATTACGTCAACTGTCAAAGTTAACGCCCTTTCGGTACCTAAGCTGAATGGTTTATCTGATCCTAGGGTTTCATACAGATGAGTGAGGTACTGATCCTAAATCTAGGAGTTCATGCAGAAGGGAATAGCTACCCTATCACTCACAATCATTAAAAGTAATGGCGCAAATCAAGGAATCAGTACATGCGGATAAAACACATGAAATCAGCATGGCATCCCTAGTGAGGCCCTATTAGCCTAGAGAAATATCAATCAAGGCTTAGGAGTGATTTTGGCATGATTTGCTCATGAGGGGCAGAATCGTAATTTTGAACAATTCGGGGAAAATTTACCCTTAAAAGGGTAAATCTGTCATTTTAGACGGATTAGGAAGTCAAAAGACGGAGGAAATAGGATTGGCCATCAATCCAATCCATTTCCTATTTTTCGGGATTTTCCAGGATTTTTCTGGAATTTTAAAAGTGATTTTACCCTTTGAGGGGTAAAGTCGTCATTTTGGACAAGGATGAGAATTGAAAATCTCAAATATTAGTGTTGGTCGTCCACCTGACCCGAACCCTAACTTCAAGCAATTTTCAGAACTCGATTGAGACAAGAAAGGCAATTTTCCCATTGAAGGGCAAAATCGTCATTTTGAGAAAAGGGGCGGGACTCGAAACCCAAACTTAAGGATTGGTCGTCTAATCGACCCTAATTCTTACCTTGGCATTATCGGCCTTATCTCCCATACACAGTAGAGGCGACTTATCCCTAAAGGGTAATGTCGTCGAGTCTTGGGAGAACAGATAAGAAACCCCAAAAATAGGGTTGACCAGTTGTCTGTGGTCAACCCTCGATTTTTGGGGATTTCTGGAGTGTCTAGGATTTCCCACAATTTTTCCACATTTTTTTGAATTTTCTGGCATTTTCTAACATTTTTTTGGATTTTCTAAGATTTTTCAGATTTTTATTTATTATTATTTTTTATTTCCTATTATTTTTATTAAAAAAATGATTCGGACCGGGTCCACCCGACCCACTCGGGTCGGAACCCGGCCCAGACCCGAACCCGCGAAACCTTTGGTCGAAACGACGCCGTATTACGCGTTTTTTATTTTCGGATTATCCGGTTTTAATCCAACGGTCCCTAATGGACCACGTGGCTTGTCCGCGTCGCTTAGATCTGATTACTAGAATCTACGGTCTAGATTGAACGACGACTCTCTCGGGACCGTTTGATCCGATTACTTAAACCTACGGCCACGATTAGATCCTGAGACTCGATCTAGACCGTCTATTCTATCACCCTGGCCTAAACGACGTCGCCTTCTCATTAATCCACACGACACCGTTTCCACTCTTTGTTTATTTTCTGATTTCGAAAATCATTTTCAGTTAATTCTATTTATTAATCGGACGGCCACTAGAATTTAAGTTCGATTTATCTCAGCCGTCCGATCCGTTAATTCGAATAACAGACCCTAACGGCCATGCTGACTCGACACTACGTGGACCAATCACGGGATGACATCTGGACATTTGACCAGTTGACCACGCCATGTCAGCTTCGTCTTCAACCTCGCGACTCCGGCAGGATGGACGGCTGTGGTTCTCCGGCGATGATCGTGCGGTGAAATCTTAATGGAATCACTCGAGACCAACGGCAATCGATTCGCGATTAGCTCTAGTTCGACATATCTAAGAATCGAAACATCTCATTCGCAGAATCAAGAACATCGTGCAAATCGCCGAGTACGGCCAGGGAAGCTCAATCATGCGATTCACTCAAAATCAAAGAAATTCAGTCACAGAATAGCATCAGTGGAGGTCCAGAAAACTTACCTCGAGCTCCGATTGAGCTCGCTCGGCCCAGATTTGGCTGGGCAAGAATCGGCTATGGAGGCTAAATCGGAAGACTCGATTCGGGGCATGTGAGCAAAATCAATGCAAAATGAAGACGCGAACATGGTCAGTGATGTTCAAGGAATGAAAGGCACATACTAATTGCAAGAACGATCATGGAATGTGTGAATCGCCATGAATGCCCAAGGAAGAAATCGAGACTGCGACTCACCTGTTCTCGCAGATTCCTTGTGCGCGGCCGACTGCGATGGCTTCCTGGCGTTCTGGTCAAGCTTCAGAAAGCCTTCTTTGGCTGTGGTTCAGCCGGAAACAGCCCAACCGGTGCCCTGCAATTCGAGCTCAAATTCTCGACGACAGGGGTCGGAGAACGAGCTCTCTCTCACGTTCTCTCTCTCTCGCGCGATTCTGTACTCCTTGTTCTAACTGAAGTCACTAACCTCTTTAACTGAAAGTCTCCACATGCTTATATAGCCTTTCGCGTTTTTGGCGCGGAACGGAAGGGGCTAACAGACTCGAATCGCACGTGTGGTCACGTGATTTCAGGTCCAAATGGCGTCGGGGAGACTGGGGATTCCGTTTAGCTTTGTTTGGTCCTCCGGCGGGTCATAATCCTGCGCGATTTGGCGCGTATTTGGCTCGTGTTTAACGTTTGTTGACTTTTGCAGGTGGGCAGGTTTGACTGGCCGATTGCTCCCTCCTCCGGCGACGTCGGATAGTGCCGTCGATGTCAATCGACGGGGGAAGATGAGAGGAACAAAACGCCCACCGTTCCTCTTTCAATTAGTTGCGAATTGACCTTCAATTTGGTCTTGGAAACTTAGTCAATCACTGTTCATCTGCACGGAGGCTCAGCGGGGAAGACGACACTGTTCTGGACCGGTTCGACCGGTCCGACCGCCGGTCTGACCAGTCTAAACCGGTTCCGAACAGGATTTTTCAAATTAATCCCAAATTAATGGAAAAATTTTGCAATTGAACCTCAAAATCGAATCTAGAGCATGAATTCTATCTAGAAATGTGGTTTTGCCCAAAAGTTTTCATCAATTTCTACAAAACCCCCAAATTTTCATTTAATTGGAAATTGGGGATCGTGTAATTGAGGATGCAAATGATCAAATTGAGTCAAACCACCTGTTCCAATCGATTTAAAATGGTGAAATCCATTGGGTAACATGTTTAATTTGCAATGATAGCCCTTGAATTGAAAGTAATTTCAATTATGCTTAATTTCAAGGACTAAAATGCAATTTTAGTATGTAATTTTGTCAAATCCGTGCAATTGAGCAAATTGCGCAAACAATTGGGCTAAATTGAAATAGGGGATAGTTAGATTGAATATCAAGATCTTAAAAAATGCCAAAATTGCAAATTAAAAGACTCAATTGTTATTTTTTCTTCAAATTCAATAGTACGGGTTACAAAGGAACACCTAAAATTGAATCTGATTTTGGATTTTTTGTGAAGTCCAAAATACAAGGGATTAAAAATAAAAATATTGGATATTTTTCCATATTTTTGTGACCTTAAATGCTATTTTTCTTGATTTTATTAAGTATTTTTCTATTTTCTAAAAAATATTAAAAAATTTGAAAAATATGAAAAATTATTTTTTGGTCAAGAATGGTTCCTTGGGCTTGGCCAAGGCCACCAAAGTTGTTTTTGTAATTTTTTGACTTTTTGTGAATTTTTTGTGATTTTTCAAAAAATAAAAAGGCTGGGTCAAAAATCAGGTGTCAACAGCTGCCCCTCTTTGAGAGGAATCTCGTGAGAGGTTTCTCTCAAAGACAGGTGACGCCTGAGTCTAGACCGACTCGACTGGGGAAAAGAAAAACGAATCTTGACACTCAATCTTTCTTGTCCTGCTGGTGAACGTTCTATTCTTCATTCTTTAGCTGAAGTGGGAGAGAAAGTAGAGAGACCCACCTGCCATTTACCTGTTGATTACTTTGCCTGATGCTCGTGCGGCATACGCGGTGTATAGCGGGTTCAAGTGAATACCTAGGGACTCGTCTTTTGAGTATCCTAGGGCGATTAAACTCTAGCCTGTATGGTAGGCCGTACCAGAATGGGACTCCTATACTTGACAGGAACCTGTGAATGACGCACCCAGTTTCTTAGGGATTGTCGGGGTTTTGATCCGTATGGTGGATCAGACCATGAATAGGACTCCTCTCTGCTAGGAACCTATGGATGACGCACCCAGTCACTTAGGGATTGTTAGAAGTTTTGATCCGTATGGTAGATCAGACCATGAATAGGACTCCTTTCTGCTAGGAACCTATGGATGACGCACCCAGTCTCTTAGGGATTGTCAGGGATTTTGATCCGTATGGTGGATCAGATCATGAATAGGACTCCTTTCTGCTAGGAACCTATGGATGACGCACCCAGTCTCTTAGGGATTGTCGGACATTTTGATCCTTCAGGGGGATCAGGCCGAGAATAGGATTCCTCTCTGCTTAGGAACCTATGGATGACGAACCTAGTCTCTTAGGAATTGTCGAACATTTTGATCCTATATTCTAAGGAATTAACTAGGATTCATACAAGTGAGGTGTACCTAATCTTTAGGCTTTACCACGTGAGCTATTCTGGGTTTAGGGGTTACCTAGAACCTCATAGAAAGCAGGTTTTGTCAATAGTTTTTTATCCTATATTCTAAGGAATTAACTAGGATTCATACAAGTGAGGTGTGCCTAACCTTTAGGCTTCACCTAATGAGCTATTCGGGGTTTAGGGGTTACCTAGAACCTCACAGAAAGCTGATCTTGAAAATTGTCCTTTCGACATGCAAGGCGTTATTCTGGGATTTGGGGATTCCAAGTATCCTGCAGAAAACTTAAACCTGCAAAAACTTTGATAAGATTCTTCTGGGATCTAGGGGTTACCTGAGGTCTCGCAGAAAGACTATCTTGAATATTGTCCTTTCGACATTGAATGTGACATTCTGGGATCTGGGTACTCCAGGTATCCTGTAAATTTGAAATCTCACATAGGGATGATTTCGGAGATTGTCCTTTTGACATTTGAGATGACATTCTGAGATCTGGAGACTCCAGGTATCCAAGACAGGTTGTGTTCTTCTGATATCTGGGATTGCCAGAAATTCTGCAGAAGTTTAGACATGTTAAACGTTTCTCACCAAGAGTGATACAAGCCATTTTAGGAGCTGAAGTCATCAAGAATCTTGCAGAAGCTCCAATCTGAAAATTTTCTTACCAAAGGCACATCAATGGTCTTTGAGTGGTATCTGATGTCAAACTGACGGTACTTTATGACTTATATCATAGTCATGAAAAAATTTCAATGAATGCATTACGATGCTGGAGGTTATCCAAAACACCTTGCAACATACGGAAGTGATCAAAAATTCCTTGTGGGGAAAGTTTGAAACAAACAATCTGAAATTACCAAAAGAGTTTGGTTAAAATGTCCAACGGAGTATTCTCATCAAAGAGGACTTCTCACCGTTTTGAGATAATGGTCTTTTACCAAGAATGCACTCGAACTTCCTATCAAACCTGTGCCTAGGGTTCAGAATCATTCGCAGTGAATACACCTCGATCGATCAGGAGGACTTCCAAGGGACCATAATGTTGGGCTTGGTCAACGGTTTTCAAAGGGGACTTGCGTGCAAGTCAAGGCTTTCGAAGAGAAGTCTTCAATGTCTGCTCCAGGTTTACAAGTCAAGAAACCTGCAAAATGAGAAAGAAATAATCTTGCTCGAATTTCTTCGATCTAAGCTTAGACATTAAACCCTATGTCAATCCAAATGCCTTAATCAGAAAAGACTTTTCAGGGTTGTAACGTAGGTAGGATTGGGGACCAAAAAAGGCTTGTTTTTGGCTCAGAATATGCGAAGGGTCTAGCATTGGTGATCATTGCAGGTTTGCCGCCGATCTTGTCCCTTCTCGTTCAAAGAGCGTCTTCAGTCTTTGAAGTGCATATTTGTCTTTAGAGAACATCTCTCTCATGTCAAGACGGCGTCAACATCTTGTTTACACTTTCATCATCTGAGTGTGACATGATTTGGGAGCATCTTTCGCAGTCTAGCTCCCTTGGTATTTTCTTTTGCAATCAGATCTTACTAGTGACCTATACAAAGGTATCATGCCATCTTTTGGCATTTACAAGATCAAACACATGATTCGCAAGTGTACAAATATTTGGATGGGCATTTGGCCTTGCTTTTACCAGGCACTTTGCTTTTTCTTGATGCCTAGGATCGGATTTTTTTTTCTCTCTCTTTCTCTTTTCTTTTTCGAGATCCTATCTTTTCTTTTCTTTTGGGGATCAGAATTTTCAAGTGAATGTGCTAGATGTATAGCTTGAATCTCAGCACTCAAACATTGATCTATGAATTTTTCACAAATCCTGTGTTTTGAACTCTTCCGCTTTTGAAGGGACGTTGCTTCCGTCTTGGAATATGCAATGATCACCAACGGGTTTGTGAAGTGAACGTATAGGCTCAATTGGGCAGTGCAAAGGGTAAAAGTGTATAGGATAGAGAAACGAATGCTTTTCGTCATCCTAAAGCACTTGAATTACCATAGAAGTTAAAATGCCAAGCAACACACGAAGATTGATGCAAGTCTGAGCAAGAGAACTTCTAACCATTTACCTCCTGATACCGCTGGACGTATCTCCAGTTTGCCCCACTGTGGGGTGGTTCTTGACAGGGGTAAAGAATGAAACCACCGTTCAAAGGGTTATCAATGGTCACCTGTAGTGTTTATGATAGAGAAACGAATGCCTCCGTCGTCTCAATCCATGTAGTCACTGCGAATAACCCCTACTTCAGTAGGTCAAGGTTTCGCTGTCCTTACCACTCCACTCATCTCTTAAGTGTGTATGGGACGTGTTTGGACCAGGCTTGCCTCTTGTCTGAGGAAACATCCTTTTAAACAGTTCTAAACAACTCTTGTTGGAAAAGTTCATTTTGCTTTCTCCAAAACTTACCCTCCAAGGGGATTTATGATGCACAATGCATATTTCAATCATGTTTAGATAACCTCCAAGTTTAAACATGAGTGCCAATGCCATGACTGTGAGAATTTTGCATTTTTATTGACATGATAATTGAATGCATGCTAGATTCTAAGAAGCCTTTCAAATTCTAGCAATAAAGATCCCGACAGTCTTAAAACCTAAGAGGTTGGGAAAGGAATACTTACCTGCCCAGCGCGGCTAGGGATCCCTGAAAAACATAAAAGGAATATGTCGGTGTATGCTCTCGAATTTCAGAAAATTAGAACGATACATCTTACCTTTAATCATGCACTCCAATGGAAGTGGATAGATTCATGAAAATCTGCATTTTTCTTAACAACACAAGATGGTTAAGTTGTTCTAAAACATCTTGAAATTCTCAGTTTTTGAAGAGAAAGGACTTGCACCTGACCATTGCGACAGTAAGTCCTCTTGATCATGCATTCCACTGGGAATAGATAGACTCATGAAAATCTGACCACGGCGGCAGTAATTCCTCTCGACCACGCATTCCAATTTATTGTGACCTTGTTTCCTCGGGTCCTGCAATATTGAACACATGCTAGTGTATGCGTGGATGCATGATGTGTTTATGCAATGACTATTATGAAGGGTATGCTCAATTCGGGATAAGTCGTATGACTGGAATCTGATTTTATTTCACGGGTAATATCTCTTCACAGCATCTGAATTTATAGGGTGCCCCAGTTCTTCTCCTTCGGAGTTTACAAGAATCAATGCTCCTCCGGTGAGAATTTTCTTGATAATGTAAGGGCCTTCGTAATTCGGAGTGAATTTTCCTCCTGGATGGGTAGTACTCGGCAAAACTTTTCTAATTACCAAGTCATCTACTTCGAAATTTCTGATCTTGACTTTTCGATTGAACGCCCTGGCTACCATCTTCTTGTAAGTTTGTCCATGGCAAATGGCTTTGAGACGTTTCTCGTCTATTAAATTCAGCTGTTCATATCTGTGTTTGAAATATTCTGACTCGGAGAATCTACCCTCTGATAAGACTCTTAAAGAGGGAATCTTAACTTCCACGGGCAGAACTGCTTCCATTCCATACACCAGACTGTAGGGAGTTGCCCCTGTAGAAGTCCTGATCGACGTTCGGTAAGCCATTAAGGCGAAGGGTAGCCTTTCATGCCAATCCCTATAGTTTTCTGGTGTCTTAGCCAAGATTCTCTTGATATTCTTGTTGGCTGCTTCCACTGCCCCATTCATCTGTGGGCGGTAAGGAGACGAATTCAGATGTCGAATGCTAAAGTGATCCAGTAGGTCATCGACGATCTTGTTGTTTAGGTTGGACCCATTATCCGTGATGATCGCTTGAGGGGTACCATACCGGGATATGATATCTCTTTTGATGAATCTTGCCATATTTCTTGCAGTGACATTCTTGTAAGAGCTGGCTTCTACCCATTTTGTGAAGTAATCAATCGCTACCAAGATGAAGCGATGACCATTTGAAGCCGCCGGATTAATAGGCCCTATCATGTCTATGCCCCACATAGAGAAAGGCCATACTTCAGACATTTGGTGTAGTTCGTTCGGGGGTGTATTAATCTTATCCACGTATATTTGGCATTGGTGGCATGACCGAACGTGCTGACAGCAGTCTGATTCGATGGTCATCCAGTAATATCCAAGCCGCATGATCTTCCGGGCTAGGAGGTGCCCGTTCATGTGAGGCCCACACACACCTTCATGAATCTCTTTCATGAGAATATTTGCTTCTTTGGCATCTACACATCTCAGTAGAGTGGAATCGAACGATCTCTTATACAGAATTTGTCCATTGAGGAAGAACTTGCTGGCCATCTTGGTTATGTATTTTCGGTCTCCTGATTGGCATCCTTCAGGGAATTCCCCTTTTGAGAGGTAATTCTTGATATCATAGTACCATGGCTCTCCGTCAAATTCTTCTTCGATTAGCATACAATAAGTTGGCTTTTCAACAATGCCGATCCTCAGAGGCTCTACATCCAACCCTTCAGTTGTTTGTAACATCGAAGCTAGGGTGGCTAATGCGTCTGCAAACTGATTGTGAGACCTTGATAGGTACTCGAATGACACTTCTTCGAACTTAAGTATCAATTCTTCAAGGTATTCGTGATAAGGGATGAGCTTTGCATCTTTCGTCTTCCACTCCCCCTGTGTCTGTAGAATGATGAGCATGGAATCTCCAAAAACTTGCAACTTAGGTATCTTCATAGAAATGGCCAGTCGTAGGCCCAGAATGCATGCCTCATATTCCGAAATATTGTTAGTACAAGGAAAAGTTATCTTTGCCGCGACAGGGTGATGTTGACCATCTGGGGATATCAGTACTGCCCCAGTGCCTGCCCCTGATAGATTAACAGCACCATCGAAATACATGATCCACTTATCCTCTGCTAAGTTCAGAATTCGGCCTTCTGTGTTCGTCCCTTCAGGGGACTCACCGCTTGACGGGTTTTCTGCCAGCATGTCAGCTATAGTTCTCCCTTTTACCGACTTCTGTGGGGAACACTTGATGTCAAATTCAAACAACATCACCTGCCACTTTGCTAATTTCCCAATTAGAACGGGTTTCTCCAGGAGGTATTTGACAGGATCGTTCTCTGTTATGAGCTGGATATGGTGGTGTAGGGTATACTGCCTCAGTCTGCGAAGTACCCATACCGTTGCTACGCAGGCCCTTTCAACTGGTATATATTTTGCTTCAGATGGCGTGAATTTCTTACTCAGGTAATAGATGGCCCTTTCTTTTCCATCTATCGGGCTTGTTTGGGCAAGTAAGGCTCCCAAGGACTCTTGTCGTATGGTCAGGTATAAGGTCAATGGGTGACCAGGAATTGGTGGTACAAGCACCGGTGGTGTGATCAAATAGTTTTTGATCATTTGGAATGCCTTGCTGCACTCGGCATCCCATGTTATTTTCGCGCCTTTCTTAAGCAATTTGAAGATTGGCTTAGCCACATCAGACAGCTGATTGATGAACCTGGCAATATAGTTCAATCTCCCTAGAAGGCTTCTCACTTCTTTCACTGTGGATGGAGTTGATAAATCGTGGATGGCTTGAATTTTTGAGGGATCAATCTCAATGCCTCTGTTACTGACTATGAACCCAAGGAGTTTCCCAGATCTTGCCCCAAACACACATTTGTTGGGGTTCAGCTTTAACTTGTATTTGCGCATGCGCTCAAACAGCTTCCTTAATACCTGTATGTGATCCTGTTCTTTCTTGGATTTAGCGATCATGTCATCAACATATACTTCAATCTCTTTGTGGATCATATCATGGAATAACGTGGCCATAGCCTTCTGGTAGGTGGCCCCGGCGTTTTTCAATCCAAATGGCATGACTTTGTAGCAAAAATTTCCCCAGGGTGTGGTAAATGCAGTCTTGGGTTTGTCTTCTTGTTTCATGAAGATTTGGTTGTATCCCGAGAATCCATCCATGAACGAGAATAATTCGTAACCCGCCGTACTGTCCACTAATACATCAATGTGGGGTAGTGGAAAATCATCTTTCGGGCTTGCTCTATTCAGATCTCGGTAATCTACGCAGATCCGAACTTTTCCGTCTTTCTTCATGACGGGGACTATATTTGCAATCCAGTCCGAGTATGGGATAGCTTCAATGAAGCCTACCCTAAGAAGTTTCATGACTTCTTCCTTAATCTTGTCTTCTAACTCGGCTTTCATCCGTCTGCTGCCCTATTTGACAGGTTTGATGCCGGGATTCGTGGGTAATGCATGTTCCACAATTTTAGGATCTAGTCCTGGCATATCCGCGTAAGACCATGCGAAGATGTCTTGATATTCTTTTAGCAGCTTGGTGAACTCGAGCCTTTCATCTTGGGATAGGTGTCCGCCGATCTTGACCTCTTTGACGTTCGCAGCGTCTCCCAAATTAATAACGACTGGTTCTTTTGAGGTAGGAGGCTTTGACTCTTCAAAGGTGTTCCAATCTCTTCGGATAGATGCATAATCCTTGTCTTCCTCTTCCTCGATGTTATAGGAGTGGTTAATGGAGGGATCTGAATTTTGTAACAACCTGGTATGCATGTTTGAGATGATATGCCTGAAATGTCATGAGTATGGTTAGTTTGTGCTCCATAAAAATGACATGCATGATCATGAAAAGTCTTTTTTGAAAAAGTTTTCGAAACAGGTATAGGTGCCAATGGACTAATCCTCATGTCATTGGACATCCCGGCCCCATAGAAATCTTTTTTGAAAATTAGGAATCATATGGCAAATCAGGCCTCAAGCTTCTATATGGAAGACTATTATCATCATCGGGCTGATTTGTGGTTCCGTATGTCCTTAACAAAAACATGCGTGGTTTTATTGAATGTGAAATGGGCCGCGTTACAAGATGTGCTATTTGAACCAACGGCCGGAGATCCAAAGGCATTTCCCTATGCGTACAATAAGGAAAGAAAATACAATGAAATGCAGAAAGTTCTAAACGCAGTATTTAAAGATGAAGGAAGAGTCTATTTACTCAGAAGAAGTGGCTTCACTGTCCAACCACTCCATGATGACATTCACAGAGTCATCTTCAAGAAAAGGATTTGTCAGATCTGGTTCCATCGGCGAAGTGATGTCCTCTTCAGATAGCCATTTGGAGTTCTGGTCGAAGTAAGTACTTAAGGGATTCCTGAACATCCGAAACCTGCCCTTCCAGGTTGGAGAACCGATGAATGAGTTATTCATGCTTCTTTCACCTCCCTGGCGTCCCAGGCTTTTGCCTCAGCCTCGGCCTGTTGCTTTCGGGACGGATTCATTCATGGGATACTTCTGGTACCCCAAGCCCATTCTATGTGGATTAGCCTTCAACTGTAGTGGGGTATTTATACCCTGATTATGTTTGCCTAGGCCTTTTTCGGGATTGAACCCGTATGTCAGCAGCATCTTAGCTGGTAGAAGACTGGCTTCTGAGATGTAGGGAGTTCTCATCTTCGACCCTACTGGGGTATGAACTGTTGCTACCAATTCTAGGGAATGATAGCTTGCTTCTGTTTTCTCTTCAGGCTCAATATAGGGAATGGCACTGTTCTGGTATGCCTGGAGGTCGACTTCCCCATGTACGGTAATCACCTTCCCATCTACAACGAAACGTAGTTTTTGGTGCAGGCTCGAAGGGACAGCTCCTGCTGTATGGATCCAAGGTCTTCCTAGCAGGAATCCAAATGCACTGGGCAGATCCATTACTTGAAAGTTTACAGAGAATTTTGTCGGGCCGATGAATACGTCAAGCTCGATCTCTCCCTCTACAGTCTTCCTCATGCCGTCGAATGCCCTTACAGCTGTCTTGGATGCCTTGATCATTTCTTCCTTGATTCCCAGCCTCCTTATGGTAGCCAAAGGGCAAATGTTAAAGGCTTATCCATTATCGATCAATACGTGTGCCACTCTTTTGCCGTTACATTGGGCGGAGATGTATAAAGCCTTATTGTGCCCTCTTCCTTCCATGGGGAAGTCCTCGTCAGAGAAGCTTAATTGGTCTTTTAAAAGAATTGCTCCTACAAAGTCCCCTAGTTGTACCTCATTAATTGTTTCAGGGACATGTACTTCGTTGAGTACCTTCAATAGCGCGCTCTTGTGCTTCTCTGAATTGATGAATAGGTTTAATAGGGATATCTGAGCGGGCATCTTTCTTAGCTGCTCCATTACTTCAAACTCGCTGGTTTTGATGATCGATATGAGCTTTTCGGCATCTTCCTTGGAGACCTCCCTTTTTTCAGGTTCACCCTCTCTAGGGGCATAAAATCTTCCAGACCTCATTACTGCATCTACTTGTGTGGTCCCATAGTCCCAATGGACTGTTTTAGGATCATACTCTTCTACTGGGGGGACTTTTATCGTTACGGTTGTCTGACGAGATGTCTCTGGTCCCGCCGTGTCGCCTCTTTCCTTTTGAGGCAATTGAATCACGATAGGCCTGACTGGGCAATCTTCCACCCCGCTTAGGCTATCCAGCTCATCCAATCTAATCACCACGGCCGTGGCTGCTTCGATCATCAATATGGCGTTGTCGAGTTCTCCCATACCGTTTGAGGTTCCTGGTTGAGAGAGATCATCCATACCTCCCCATCCGTCCGGTATGATATCTTCAATCTTCTGATAAAAGCTGGGAGGGGCCGAATATTTCACCTTGAAATTGTATCCTCCAGAATCTTGACCCAGGTTGTCTATAATTTCGCCCTTCTCAAGTGCGTCAGCCATAAACTTAAGGTCTGCTAGACTTCTCCTCCTGGCTTCTACTTCGTCTTCTTCAAATTCTTCTCCTGATTGAATGGCCGGTCCCAGATCGTTTTCCAATTTCTCACGTGAGGTACCATAGGTGCTACTCTGCTCAGCTGTGATCAAGAAGTGGTTTCCTTTCAAAGATAGAGATGCTTCAATCCCTTCGAATTCTTCATTAGTAATGTCGGATACTATCCCCAAGCTCATCATCTTAGCGATACATAACTTCTTTTGGTCAGTTGAGATCTCCCCTTCTTTTAGGTATGATGAAGCGGTTATTAGCAGGGCGTCCAGCTTAGGCATATCTACCTTTAGTTTAAGGTAATCCTCCTCTTCTTCGGTGAATATTGCCCCTACTGCTTGATGATCAGGAAGTGGGTTTTCTTGTACATTTGGGGCTGCATTATCAAATTTCAAAATCTGACCATCGATTAGGGCTTGCATTTTCAGCTTCAGGACATAGCAGTTATCCACATTATGCCCCCTTTCGCCCATATGGTAGGCACAGGTCTGGCTCTCATCAAAGCCAGGATATCTTGAAGGGTTTGCCCTAGGTGGTTCTTTCGCCACTAGGTGTTGCTCCAGCAGCATCGGGAGCAGCTTGGATAAAGGTCTCGGGAGCTGAGAGAATTGCCTCTGGGGTTGCTTTCTTCTAGGCTCTTGTACCTTCGGCGCTGACCAGGATGATCCGCCTTTGGCCTGATTAGAATTGCCAAATGGCTTTAACTTGTGGGGATCTGGTATAAATGCTATGTCCAGTCCGGCTTCTCTCTCCTTTCTCAGAGGATACTGTTTCCTAGCAGGTGCTTCGTGAGGCCTTCTTTCTCTCAAGGCCCACTCCAGCCTCTCAGCCACCTTAATCAGGTGTGCGAATGTCTGACATCCAGAAGTGTTCAGTCTGTCAAAGTACTCGTAAGGGAGTGCTTTCAGGAATAAATCGATTAGTTCCTCTTCCGGGATTGACGGCTTCACTTGAGTAGCCAAGGCTCGCCACCTCTGGGCATATGTCCTGATTAATTCGCCCCTTGCTTTCGAAGTCCGCAGAAGGTCTTCCCTTGTTGGGGCTGTAGCCGTGTTAAACTTGTATTGCCTGAGGAAATCTTCTGCAAGATCCTCCCATCCGTCGTAATCTTCCAAGTCTAGTTCAATGAACCAGGCCAGAGCGGCGCCAGCCAAGCTCTCTTGGAATGTGTTCATTAACAGTGGAATGTAATCTGAATAGTGCGCCATCTTGCGCAGGTAGTACTTGAGATGGGCACGGGGACAGCCTGTCCCATTGTATTTTCTCACGAACTCTGGCTCCCTGTAGTCTGGATGAGTCTCTATTTTAGCAAAAGGAGATATTTTGTCGAAGCGGGCTAGCTCATAGCCTTGGCTGCTCAGGCATTCTTCGATCTTGGCCAATCTCTTAGCCTCTGCCTCTGTCTTCACAGTTTGTTTTCCATTCTCCTCCTTTTCAAGGTTGATGACAACAGGTGAGGCTTTTTGTTGCGCCCGACTATTTGGTTCATGAACATCTTCCTCTATATGTTGGGTATCCCTGGTTGCTTCTTTATCTGTTACATCAGGTACTATGGAAGGGCCTGAGTTGTTCTGATTGTGGGCGGTTGTCTGTCTAGCTTGGTTGACTTCCAACATCGCCTTGATGTCGGCCATCATAGTAGCCAAGGCCGTCATTTGGGATTCTAACATTCCCACGCGCGGAGTCAATTCTTGTTGCTCCATTCTCGTCTTAAGGCGGGTACGGAAACGATGTGTTGGTAGTTCCGTGATGAGAGCGTACCTGTTTTGAAAAAATTTCCAATGAGTACTTCTTCTTTTTTTTTCTTTTTTCTAATTCTTTCAGTTGCATGCTTCTTGTCGGTAGATGAGAAAAAGGGCTACCTTGTGAGCCTTAGCCTCATGTAAGTAGTTCTTTTAATCATTTCTCGACAAGAATTTATGGAATTGAAAGAAGCGTAATTTCTGACGATAGTTTTTATGCATTTGCAAAACATGTTCACATTCATGCTTATGTGTCCAAGATAGTATTCCACAGAAATGAGAATGTATGAAAAGGCATCATAATATTTGCTTATTTTACACTTGACGGAATAGCCTATTTAAGTCTAGGACGTTTGAGGTCTAAGGTATCCTCATCATCCCAGCATAGATTCCCCTCTTCAGCCTGGGGCTCATCATCTTATGAACATGACAGTGGTCCCATGTCTTCGGGTATGTAAGGCTCTATTCCCGGTACGTACGGCACGATGTATTCGGGTATGTAGGGCTCGACAAGGTTTCGTCGGGTCGCTTTGAAGTGTTGAATGTATTTAGTGGTAGCTCTATGAATGTTCTCCTCACGAGTCATGTCTTCTGGCCAACTTATTTCTTCAGCATGGGAATTCTTCAAAGAGCGTGTGATGGATGCCACCTTGGCTTCGAACTGTCTCTTCTCCTCTTCTGTGAGGGTCTTGCTCGGTATGTCAAAGGAGAAGGTATCAGGTTGCGGTGGAGAAGGGATCTCTTGTAATACTCCAAACTGCCGAATCACCCTCCTTGGATAGTATGCAGTAGCGCCTGTGAATCCTAGCAAGGGAACTGAACTCCCGCCACCGCAGGTCAATCTGACCTTGTTCATTGTCGGTAACCTTTGCCGCCATCGGAGTTGTTCGGGTTTTAGGGCTTTGAGGAAGTTCTTCCATTCTATAAAGTTGAACTTAGGAACACGTGTATGGGTTCTAGCAAATGTTTTAAGAGGGTGTGCATTGGGGCTGATTTCAGTGAAACCCATGCGGATGTGGAATTTTCTGATATGGGATGTGAACCACAGATACAGAAGATCACTAGAAGCTCTAAAGATTCCCTTTTTGTTTTTCTTGAAATGATTTAGGGAGAGGAAGGTTTCGGCAAGGAGGATGTTTGAGTAATCCCACCCACAACAGATTTGCCTAGCTACTATAGCCATGATAGGGTCGAAGGTGACAGTTGAGATTGGGAATAGCACAAAGCTAAAGAATGCCAAGATAAAGGCTCTACCAGATTTGGTTCCTTTAGAAGCAGGAAGGCGGGAAAATCGGTCTATAAGGAAAGACAGGGAAATCCGTCCAGAACTGCTTTTTGCATCTGCTTTGACTTCATTCAGGTTTGTGTCCAGGAATTCAGCCACTTGACTTAGGGGTTCTAGTCCTATTGGGGGTCGGACGAGTGTAGGGGTGAACTCAACTCCGATGACGGCGCTGTATTCCTCGATAGTGGGAGTGATCTCTAGTCCTTCCATACAAAATGTAGCGGTGGTAGGGTCCCAGTAGAGCGCTATGGCTTGAATAAAGGCAGGTGGGCACTCAATCTTTAATAGGTCCAGTAGGTACCCTAGTCGTGATTCGGCATACTTCTGGCTGGCTTCTCCCATACCATCCCACCATGATTGGAGTTCAGCTCGGGGGATCTTGAACACTTGAATATCATTCTTTCCCATCAAGTCTAAAATACGCAAATGATTTTTAAAAGGTCAATCGCCAGAAGTTACTTTAAATGTATGAATATGCAGATGTCATGAAGCATGCATGAGCTAACTTGATTGCATAGTTCAATTTGAAGAAATGGAGATTAGGACCCTTTTTCAGGTCTTGAAAGCCTGACTCAAAGCCTAATTTGCATTTCAGGGAAGTGAATTATGCAATTTAGTCAGGTTTACTCCGTGACTAAAGGGAACAGCAATGTCACATTCCATTGGTCAATACATCAAAAGAACAAAGTGGAATGAACTTTTATTACAATCAAGATGCCTAATTGAAGAAGGGTAGAGAGAGGTTTTTCAAACAAGAAAGTCATAAAAGCCAATGGAACGTGAAGATCTAAATCACTTCTTTTTTCAGAAGTCTACCCAAATGACAGTCGGTCAGGAGCTCTCCCTTAATCTAGGGTAGGGGGTTATCTTCAGTGGTTTGGTCGAGAGGTTGTAGTTCCTCTGGCCACTCTCTAGTCCAGGGTGTGATGACTTCGGGAGTCTTCTCGGGTTCTACTTTCTTGAGTGTGATACGCCTTGGCTTGGTCTTGATCGCAGGGCGTCTCTTCCTACTCCAAGAAGTGATCATGGGTAGGTTCTCTCTGGCCAGCAATTCAGCCTTTCGACGGGCATACGCTTCCCTAGCCAGCTGGTTGCGACGCTGTTTCTTCATCTCTAGGTAATTCTTCATCCCTTCGTCTGCTTGTCGCTTAAACCTGAGGTTATCGACGTAGTAGCGGGTTTGACAGTCCTCAGCATATCCTAGCTTACGTCCAGTCAGTTCCCGTCCATGCACGAATCTAGTGAAGTGTAGTCTTGTGTTCGGTCCAGGGCGAGTGACTTTTCTCAAGTACTCGAAAGTTACCAACTCTGTTGAACTCTTAGGAAACAGCGACATCCTATCCTATAATCATTGTTGTTCCTATTAGTCACTTTGAGTAATCTTCATGATGCTAAAGCATATGGGTGTATGCAATGTATGAGTCATGTCATGGAGCAGGAAATAAAGTACATTTAGAAATAAATGTCTTACCAACCACACTTTGGGGGATGTTGAATGCCCCCTGTATCAATGGGTGGTTTTAGGTATACCAACCATCCATAGACATGCGCATGAGACAAGTGGGTATACTCTAAAGAAAAAATCAGGTGAGGAACCTATGGCTCAGGCTCCCACGATCCAAATGAGGCAGACTCCTCCCCAAGAGTACCCACTCAAGAGGGCTAGATATCGCCAATTTGGATTGTGAGCGGGAACGAACACGAAAGTCTCAAGTGCCATCAAACACAAGATCCTTTTCGCACCCTTTCCCTATCTAAGGTAACCTAGAGGTGGTTTGCAGTCGGGGTTTGACCGCCAATGTGTGCGATGTGTCGTGATCATCACAATGCAAGGTCAAGCACAGCAGTTTGTATCAAAACACCACTTCAGTATGTGAATAAAAATAAACATACATTCTCAACTCCAACCTGCAGGAAAAAATGTCAACAATCACTCCACCCCTTATTTCTCCAATCTGTAAAAACATCTAACACAATGGTTAGTGTACGTACCTCACCTTCGAGAGCATCTGCAGAAAACAAGGTTAGATAAACCAAACAACTTTTTAATCGGCTCAAGTCCTCTGGAATTCATAATCAGAGATTCTGGTTTAGAATAAGTCCCCAGCGGAGTCGCCAGTCTGTCGCGATCCTCTCCCGCGAGGCGGAGGCGGGGAGCGGGCTAATGGGCCGCCCGATCGCTGGCTTGATCGGACGCGGGCCTCTCCCAAGGTCCATTGCCCAAATCGCAACTGCTGGATATACGTGGTCGACCTTCAGTGTGGTCTAGTGACATGTGATGAGTGTGCATGTCAAGGAGTCGCCACCAATCGTTTTACGGAGGGTACGATCGGAAACCCTATCGAATAGTTGGGAGTGGTCCATTCGATTCTGCGGAAACCAGAGAAGTGGGTTCGGGGACTTAATTACGTCAACTGTCAAAGTTAACGCCCTTTCGGTACCTAAGCTGAATGGTTTATCTGATCCTAGGGTTTCATACAGATGAGTGAGGTACTGATCCTAAATCTAGGAGTTCATGCAGAAGGGAATAGCTACCCTATCACTCACAATCATTAAAAGTAATGGCGCAAATCAAGGAATCAGTACATGCGGATAAAACACATGAAATCAGCATGGCATCCCTAGTGAGGCCCTATTAGCCTAGAGAAATATCAATCAAGGCTTAGGAGTGATTTTGGCATGATTTGCTCATGAGGGGCAGAATCGTAATTTTGAACAATTCGGGGAAAATTTACCCTTAAAAGGGTAAATCTGTCATTTTAGACGGATTGGGAAGTCAAAAGACGGAGGAAATAGGATTGGCCATCAATCCAATCCATTTCCTATTTTTCGGGATTTTCCAGGATTTTTCTGGAATTTTAAAAGTGATTTTACCCTTTGAGGGGTAAAGTCGTCATTTTGGACAAGGATGAGAACTAAAAATCTCAAATATTAGGGTTGGTCGTCCACCTGACCCGAACCCTAACTTCAAGCAATTTTCAGAACTCGATTGAGACAAGAAAGGCAATTTTCCCATTGAAGGGCAAAATCGTCATTTTGAGAAAAGGGGCAGGACTCTAAACCCAAACTTAAGGATTGGTCGTCTAATCGACCCTAATTCTTACCTTGGCATTATCGGCCTTATCTCCCATACACAGTAGAGGCGACTTATCCCTAAAGGGTAATGTCGTCGAGTCTTGGGAGAACGGATAAGAAACCCCAAAAATAGGGTTGACCAGTTGTCTGTGGTCAACCCTCGATTTTTGGGGATTTCTGGAGTGTTTAGGATTTCCCACAATTTTTCCACATTTTTTTTGAATTTTCTGGCATTTTCTAACATTTTTTTGGATTTTCTAAGATTTTTCAGATTTTTATTTATTATTTTTTTTTTATTTCCGATTATTTTTATTAAAAAAAATGATTCGGACCGGGTCGACCCGACCCACTCGGGTCGGAACCCGGCCCAGACCCGAACCCGCGAAACCTTTGGTCGAAACGACGCCGTATTACGCGTTTTTTATTTTCGGATTATCCGGTTTTAATCCAACGGTCCCTGATGGACCACGTGGCTTGTCCGCGTCGCTTAGATCTGATTACTAGAATCTACGGTCTAAATTGAACGACGACTCTCTCGGGACCGTTTGATCCGATTACTTAAACCTACGGCCACGATTAGATCCTGAGACTCGATCTAGACCGTCTATTCTATCACCCTGGCCTAAACGACGTCGCCTTCTCATTAATCCACACGACACTGTTTCCACTCTTTGTTTATTTTCTGATTTCGAAAATCATTTTCAGTTAATTGTATTTATTAATCGGACGGCCACTAGAATTTAAGTTCGATTTATCTCAGCCGTCCGATCCGTTAATTCGAATAACAGACCCTAACGGCCATGCTGACTCGACACTACGTGGACCAATCACGGGATGACATCTGGACATTTGACCAGTTGACCACGCCATGTCAGCTTCGTCTTCAACCTCGCGACTCCGGCAGGATGGACGGCTGTGGTTCTCCGGCGATGATCGTGCGGTGAAATCTTAATGGAATCACTCGAGACCAACGGCAATCGATTCGCGATTAGCTCTAGTTCGACATATCTAAGAATCGAAACATCTCATTCGCAGAATCAAGAACATCGTGCAAATCGCCGAGTACGGCCAGGGAAGCTCAATCATGCGATTCACTCAAAATCAAAGAAATTCAGTCACAGAATAGCATCAGTGGAGGTCCAGAAGACTTACCTCGAGCTCCGATTGAGCTCGCTCGGCCCAGATTTGGCTGGGCAAGAATCGGCTATGGAGGCTAAATCGGAAGACTCGATTCGGGGCATGTGAGCAAAATCAATGCAAAATGAAGACGCGAACATGGTCAGTGATGTTCAAGGAATGAAAGGCACATACTAATTGCAAGAACGATCATGGAATGTGTGAATCGCCATGAATGCCCAAGGAAGAAATCGAGACTGCGACTCACCTGTTCTCGCAGATTCCTTGTGCGCGGCCGACTGCGATGGCTTCCTGGCGTTCTGGTCAAGCTTCAGAAAGCCTTCTTTGGCTGTGGTTCAGCCGGAAACAGCCCAACCGGTGCCCTGCAATTCGAGCTCAAATTCTCGACGACAGGGGTCGGAGAACGAGCTCTCTCTCACGTTCTCTCTCTCTCGCGCGATTCTGTACTCCTTGTTCTAACTGAACTCACTAACCTCTTTAACTGAAAGTCTCCACATGCTTATATAGCCTTTCGCGTTTTTGGCGCGGAACGGAAGGGGCTAACAGACTCGAATCGCACGTGTGGTCACGTGATTTCAGGTCCAAACGGCGTCGGGGAGACTGGGGATTCCGTTTAGCTTTGTTTGGTCCTCCGGCGGGTCATAATCCTGCGCGATTTGGCGCGTATTTGGCTCGTGTTTAACGTTTGTTGACTTTTGCAGGTGGACAGGTTTGACTGGCCGATTGCTCCCTCCTCCGGCGACGTCGGATAGTGCGTCGATGTCAATCGACGGGGGAAGATGAGAGGAACAAAACGCCCACCGTTCCTCTTTCAATTAGTTGCGAATTGACCTTCAATTTGGTCTTGGAAACTTAGTCAATCACTGTTCATCTGCACGGAGGCTCAGCGGGGAAGACGACACTGTTCTGGACCGGTTCGACCGGTCCGACCGCCGGTCTGACCAGTCTAAACCGGTTCCGAACAGGATTTTTCAAATTAATCCCAAATTAATGGAAAAATTTTGCAATTGAATCTCAAAATCGAATCTAGAGCATGAATTCTATCTAGAAATGTGGTTTTGCCCAAAAGTTTTCATCAATTTCTACAAAATCCCCAAATTTTCATTTAATTGGAAATTGGGGATCGTGTAATTGAGAGTGCAAATGATCAAATTGAGTCAAACCACCTGTTCCAATCGATTTAAAATGGTGAAATCCATTGGGTAACATGTTTAATTTGCAATGATAGCCCTTGAATTGAAAGTAATTTCAATTATGCTTAATTTCAAGGACTAAAATGCAATTTTAGTATGTAATTTTGTCAAATCCGTACAATTGAGCAAATTGCGCAAACAATTGGGCTAAATTGAAATAGGGGATAGTTAGATTGAATGTCAAGATCTTAAAAAATGCCAAAATTGCAAATTAAAAGACTCAATTGTTATTTTTTCTTCAAATTCAATAGTACGGGTTACAAAGGAACACCTAAAATTGAATCTGATTTTGGCTTTTTTGTGAGGTCAAAAATACAAGGGATTAAAAAGAAAAATATTGGATATTTGTCCATATTTTTGTGACCTCAAATGCTATTTTTCTTGATTTTTTTAATTATTTTTCTATTTTCTAAAAAATATTAAAAAATATGAAAAATATGAAAAATTATTTTTTGGTCAAGAATGGTTCCTTGGGCTTGGCCAAGACCACCAAAGTTGTTTTTGTAATTTTTTGACTTTTTATGAATTTTTTGTGATTTTTCAAAAAATAAAAAGGCTGGGTCAAAAATCAGGTGTCAACAGGCGGTCGGTGGCGATCGCTTCCTGGGGGCTTGAGCGTCTTCCTGTCGACCTTGAGGAGCTTCGGTTTGGCCTGAGAAGGCCTGACTAGTGCTCTGCAAATCCGAGCTCTACCCTCAACAATGGCGATGGAGGGGAGCTCTCTCTCTCTCTCGTTCTCTCTCTTTCTCTTGATTCTGTTTCTTCTTCTTCAACTGAATTCCCTCCCCCCTTTAACAGAAAGCGACCATGAGCTTATATAGCTCTTAGGAATTTTGGCGCCGAAACGGGGGTGGTGTAACGGCTTCAATTGCACGTGAAGCCACGTGCATTTAGGTCCAAACGGCGTCGGGGACGATGGGCTTTCCGTCCAACTCCTTTTGGTCCTCCGGCAGCCCTCATCTCTTGCAAATTTGGCATGGACTTGTGCTGAGTTGACTTTTGCAGGCCCGCAGGATTGACCGGCTGATTACTCCTTCCTCTGGCGACCATTGGCCACGATTCCGGTGTCAATCGACGGGGGATGATCTAAAGTATTAAACCCCCACCAATGTGTCTTCGATTGTGGTCGACTTGACCTTCAATTTGATCTTCAAAGCTCGGCATGTCACTGTTCATCTGTTCGAGCTCTTTGGGGAAGATGACACTGTTCTGGGCCGGTTCGACTGGTCCGACCGGCAGTCTGACCGGTCAGAACCGGTTCCGACTTACCATTTTCCAAATTAAACCTAAATTAATGGGAAAATTTTGCAATTGAACCTCAGAATCGAATCTAGGGCATGAATTTTATCTAAAAATGTGGTTTTACCCAAAAGTTCACATTAATTTCTATGAAAACCCCAAATTTTCATTTAATTGCAAATTGGGGAATTATGCAATTGAAGGTTCAAATGATCAAATTGGGTCAAATTACCTGTGCCAATCGATTCAAAATGGTAAAACCCATTGGGCAGTATGTTTAATTTGCAATGATAGCCCTTAAATTGAAAGTAATTTCAATTATGCCCAATTTCAAAGGACTAAAAATACAATTTTAGTATACAATTTTGCCAAATTCGTGCAATTGAGCAATTTGTGCAAATAATTGGGCTAAATTGCAATAAGAGACAGTTAGACTGGATGTCAAGATCCTAGAAAATGCCAAAATTGCAAATTAAAAGACTCAATTGACATTTTTTTCTCAAATTCAATTATATGTGTAACAAAGGAACATATTTAATTGAATTTTATTTTGGACTTTTTATGATGTCAAAAAGACAAGGGATTTAAAATAAAAATATTGGCTATTTTTTCATATTTTTGTGACCTCAAATTCTATTTTTGTTGATTTTTCTAGTATTTTCTTATTTTCTAAAAATACTAAAAAAATGCGAAAAATATGAAAAACTATTTTTGGTAAAAAAAAATGGTTCCTTAGGTTTGTCCAGGGCCACCAAAGTTGATTTTGTAATTTTTTGACTTTTTATGGATTTTTTTATGATTTTTCAAAGAAAGAGCCAAAAAAGGCTGATCAAAAATTAGGTATCAACATCGTTGTATGTAAGAAGCTCAAGTTTATCAAAGGGCGGCTCAAACTTCTTAATAGGAGCACTTTCTCGGATATTTCGATCGCATGGAACAAGCAAGGGTGGATCTTTTTGCAATCCAAGGGGCCCTAGAGTTTGATCCTACGAACCAGCTTCTAGTGGACCGCGAGGCGGAGCTGCTGCGGATCTTCTCTGATTTGCGGCTCCAAGAGGAATCTTTTTATAGGCAGAAATCCAGAGTTAAATGGTTGAAAGAAGGGGATTTGAACACCAGCTACTATCACCACTTTGCCAACAAACGAAGACTCCAAAACCATATTCTTTCGGTTTCAGATTCGATGGGTGGGGTTCTGACCGAACCAGTTCAGGTTCGGGCTCACGTTATTGACCACTTCTCGACACTGTTAAATGGAGATTCTATGGCCACAGTCCCGGATGTATCTCAGATTCGTGACTTTATTACTAAACCACTGGAAGATGAACAAGTGCTACTCTTATCTCAGCCGGTTACGGATGAGGAAATCTGAGCTACTCTCTTCTCTTTGGCCAAAAGCAAGGCTCCCGGCCCCAATGGGTTCAGTGTTGAGTTCTTCATTTCTTCTTGGGACCTAGTTGGTCCATCGGTTTTGTTGGCCATTACGGAATTCTTTAGAACGGGTTGCCTCTTAAAAAAGATCAACTCGACAATCCTTACCCTGGTTCCTAAAACTCCCAATGCTATGGCTATGCATGATTTTCGGCCCATTGCGTGTTGTAACACGCTTTATAAATGCATCACCAAGATTTTAGCCAATCAGATTGCTGCGACTCTACCTCATATTATCTCTCCTTCCTAGACAGCTTTTGTTAAGGGAAGGCGAATAAGTGATAACATCATGCTAGCCCAGGAGTTGTTTGCGGGCTTTCATAACAACTCTTATAGTCCGAAGTGTGCAATTAAGGTTGATTTCCGAAAAGCATACGATTCGGTTGACTGGAGGTTCTTAGAGGCTGTATTGCTTGCTTTTCGGTTTCCGATCCATATGGTGAAGTTAATTATAGAATGTGTTTCGACACCGAAGTTTTCTATTGCGATCAATGGAGAACTTCAAGATTTCTTTTTGAGCAAAAGAGGCATTAGACAAGGGGATCCTATCTCTCCTTATCTCTTTACCTTGGTCATGGAGATCTTCTCGGGTATTCTACATGCTAAGGCCGGCCAACCGGGGTTCAAGTTCTACTGGCGTTGTAAGCAAACTAGGCTCTCTCACTTGTTCTTCGTTGATGATGTGCTTCTTTTCGCTGAAGGAGACTTACCTACCATTCGGTCACTTAAGGCGGGTCTTGATTTCTTCTCCAATCGGTCAGGGTTGAGACCGAATCATGATAAGAGTGAAGTATTTATGTCGGGGGGCTCGCTCACTGTAAAGGGCCAGATTCGGCAACTACTTGGGTTTCAGGAAGGTAGTCTACCATTTCGTTACTTGGGAGTCCCTGTCGTTGCCTCGAGACTTGGTAAGTCGGATTGCGATGCCTTAATTAATGCCATTACATCCAGAACACGTTCGTGGGTTCATAGTTTCCCTTCCTATGCTGGACGACTTCAACTCGTGAAATCTGTATTGCACTCTATACAGGTATATTAGGCTACTGTTTTCATGCTACCCAAAGCAATTTTGAACAGAATTGACCAAATCCTCAGACAATTCCTATGGAAAGGCCCGGACTTAGGCGTCGGCGGAGCCAAAGTATCTTGGGTGGATATTTGCCTTTCAAAGGAGGAAGGAGGGTTAAGGATTCGGGGGGCATTGATTGCAATAATGCAATGACTCTTAAGCACATCCGGCTCCTATTTATGGACAAAGAATCTATGTGGTGTAAATGGATCCACACGACTTTCCTAAAAAACGTCCACTTCTGGATGGCTAAAAGACCCGCAGTTTGCTCTTGGGCTTGGAAGAAAATACTAGACCTCAGGGTGAACTTCGGCTTACAGTTCAAGTGGGAGATTGTTAATGGTCATTCCACTTCCTTCTGGTTCGACCATTGGCATGAAAGGGGCCCTTTACACTTGCGCTACGTGGCAAGAGACATTTATCGTTCTAGGATCCTACGTGATGTGTCAGTACGGGACTTCTTCCACTCTGATTGGGAGCCTTCCCCTATATTGGATGACTTACTAGCCTTCATAGGGTCGGGTCCTACTCTTATTGATACTAGAGATGATAAGTTCAGATGGAGAAACCATAACTCTGGGGACTTCACTGTCTCATTAGCCTGGGATCATATTAGACACAAAAGGAGACATGTTCAGTGGCACTCCTTCATATGGGACAATGCAATTACCCCCCGACATGCATTCATTATGTGGCTGGCTGTACATCACCGGCTACCCACTCAGGATAGGCTACAACAACACGGTAGGATTGATGATGTGACTTGTGCCTTTTGTCATACCGAACCGGACTCTCTTAATCATCTGTTCTTCGGATGCTCCTTCACTAGTAACCTTGCAGCAATATGGGCAGTGAGGTGTAATTTGAATTGGCAAAATCGTTCGTGGGACAACTATATTCGCTGGGCAAAACACAACATTGGTGGTCGATCTTTCTACCACCGCATTGCTAGATTTTCCCTAGAAGCATTATGCCACATCATATGGACGGAGAGGAATAACACATTGTTCCATCAGAAGAAAGTCTTCCAACCGGCAATTTTATTGCACCTTACCAAGTTGGTTAAGGACAAAGATATTGCTTTGGGTGGTGTGCATGACCATCCCCATAATAGGAAACTTCAAAGGAATTGGGGCCTTTCTCCTACCATTTTTGAAGAGGGCCGTCAGAACAAGTAACCACAAATCCTATGGAGCTTGAGAAGCAGACACTTGTTCCTCAGTTTCTCGAATGTAGGGGGGTTAACTTGCTGAGATGGTGGAGCCAAATGATGACATGTTTATCCTGCTACTTGTTGTCGTCATATCAAGCTTATTTACTATCTGCAGGGTGTGTTGGCCGAGACACCACATGGAGAGTTTCTCTCTTCTTTATGTTTGAAGTCAGATCAGGGCTTGCGTTTCTGTGTTGGCTGGTCATTCTACTAATGTTCTTCTGTTGTAGGTCCTGGTCTGGTTTTGTTGAACACATCATGGCATGGGTCTCCTGTACTACTGCTAAGACCTAGTTGATTTTGACAGGGGGAAATGGCAAACCTGCTGCTGTTGCTCTTATTTTATTACATTGGCGCCCCTAGGATTTCTACAGGCTACTGACCCATTTCTCTGAAATACTTATATTTCGTGGGGGGGCCTTCTTTACTGCCTTCTTACGGTTGGTGTTGTGGCCCTGCTGCACCTGCCGAAGACCTGTTGCAATCTTCTCTTTATATTTTCTCTTTTAATTTTCTTCCTATTTTCTTGTTTTCTCTGTCTTTTAGCTCTCTCTTGTTGGGGAGCAGGTTTCTTCTTTCTTCCTTCCTTCTTCCTTTTTCTTTTGATTGGCTTCTAGCCCCCCTTTCTTGTCGCTTCTCTGCTGTTTTTTTTTCCTTTTCTATCAGTTACCGGTGATTGAGGTTTTTGACCATTTTATGGATGCCTTTATCACCAGTCAAGGGATCCTGCTGTTCAGGCCTTTATTGTGCAGGACTACTTGCTCCTCTACCTCTTCAGGACCACGGCTACAACTCGTTTTTGTCGTGGAGAACTCGACCTACTGATACACCAAGACTACCTGTTGTTGCCCTTACACTTCTACCGATGGCCTCAGCACATTATCTGGCCATTCATGTGGCTTTTCTTCTGCTTCTTTTTGACAGATTTTTGGGTGTGTCTCTGCCCACACCTCCTGCTGGCTTGGGCCCCTCCAGGTTGGCTGTTGTTGTTAATTGTGCAAAGTTTACAACTGACTTATTCTGGAGCCTGATGTTCTGATGCTGCTCTCTCAATGACTCCTCTACTGGCTCCAAGGATAACACTAACCAGCGACCTTACATTTGTTGCACTAAGACTTGGCGATGCCCCGTTGGTGTTTTTTTTGTAGGGCAGCTGTTTTTCCCGTAAGGCTGCTATCCGACTCTTTAGGCCACCCGTTTGGCCATTTTTTTTTATATTTTCCCACAGATCCCCCTTTCTCTTCTGCTGGTGCCGCTTTCTTGGCCCCTTTATATTGTTGGCCATCTCTTGCCATCTAGGTTGACACGCTTGTCGTGGTGTTTATCTTGCAACCGGACACCATTGAACCCGTCTTGGCACTGCGATGCTAATATCGATTCATGATTTTTATGTCCGGTTTTTACTTGTACCTACTGATATGAAAAGTATATACAATATTACCTTACAAAAAAAAAACGTCTTCTCTTCTCCAGAACATACGTCGTTCCTTTTGGGTGTAAGAAAAACTCTCTCAAAAAACTCTTTGGAAAAACTCTCTCGACGAACGACCAATCTGTGGATCCGGATCGTCATTTCACCTGCGATTATGGCTCTTAATCTATAGCTATCGAGGTATGTTCGTTCTACATATTTCATCGATCAGTTATTCAAGTTTGATCTAGGCAATGTAATTCAGTTTAATCCGCTGCTTATGTGTACGTATTGTATCGAGATTTGTTCCCTTCATTTTGCATACCCTAATCATCTCCCTTGATCTGGCTTTTTACTTTTCTTCACCCTCCATCGTGTCTCGGCTCAGTTGTTCTCTTGCTATGCATGGCGTAAAGAGTGGCAGGTGATTTGAGCTCCGTCGTCGCGACCAACATCATGTTCATGCTCACATATAGAGAAGAGAAGGGGAGGGGGTTGGTTTGAGAAGAGGAGCTAGAGAAAGAGTCGATGAGGAAATAAACCTGAGTGGGGACGAGCTCAGCCGCGACACGGGTGAAGGAGGTAATCATGTTTCAATGGTCGTGGCTTGTTGTGACAGAGACAATAACAGTTATGGTTGTGTGGGGACCTGTGGTGGAAGGATAGGAGAAAGAAATTAGAATTAAAAATTGATATTTGATTATTTTTAATTATTTTTTTGTTAAATATATTTAAGATGATAAAAAAAAAGGATGTAGTGAAAGGAAAGAGAAGAGATTGGAGGGTATTTTATTTTTAGGTCGCGCATGACAACATTTTTGAAGTAGAATTCAAGTGCTTCTGGAGCATAAATCTATTTGATAATTCAACTTATGGAGCAGAAATCCGTTTAGCTACCCAATTTTATTTTTCTACTTCTGAAAGCTATGTATAGTCAAAGCCGCTTGCCCAAAAAAAAAATTACTTCTCTCAAGAAGTGGAAAAATCAACTTTTACTTAGAAGCAAAAGAAGAAGAAGAATCAATTTTTGGTCAGAAGTTGATTCCTAAAACATTGCCATCCACGCGGTTGAGTCGGCGTATAATTAGAGGGCAATAGTCACGTCCTTACAAAATATTGGATATCTGTTTTGTATATAATCTTAGGCTCCGTTTGTTTCACGGAAAAAGTTTTTCTGGAAAACATTTTCCTTAATTTCTGGCATTTGGGGGCGGAAAATATGTTGTCAATCGAAATTATTTTTTGGTCAAAGTAAAATTTCCTTCTAAAATTGAGGAAATTGATTTCCATATTTTAGGAACGGAAATCACTTTCCCCTTCTCTATCCACGTTTCTCTCTCGTGCATTTGTGAAAGGGAATCTTCTTTTGTCTCTCTCTCCTGTCATCTTCCTCTCTCTCTCTCTCTCTCTCTCTCTCTCTCTCTCTCTCTCTCTCTCTCTCTCTCTCTCTCTCTCTCTCCTCTTCCTCTCCATTCTCTCTCCTCACGATTTTTGCTGCTCGTTCTCTCCCTTCAAAGCCATTCCGATTTCAACCCAGATCCGGCTAGGCCTCGCCTCATCTCGCCGGCCCCGAGACTACTCCACGAGCTTCTTCAAGGGGAAATCGGACTATGACCAGACTCTGATCTCGAAGGCATCCTTCAAGAGGAAATCAGACTGGCGAGTCTCTTCATTTTGAGTAGATTTCACAGTGGAGAGAGAGAGAGAGAGAGAGAAGAGAGAGAGAGAGAGCGAGTGCAAGAAGAGTCGGCGCGTCACTGACTCCGACGGAGGCCATGGCGCGAGCCTGACACATCACGCCACGCTCCATCCCCCTTTGCTGTTCCCGATCTCCAAAATCACGGATGCATTTATGGCGCTCGCGAAGGCCCGTCCAAGTTTGAAGGCGTTACCCATCTGGTTCGGTGGTTCCAACTGAAGTTTGAAGGCGTTACCCATCGTTCCCGTCTCCGGCTTCCTCTTCATCGTCGTCATGTGTTTGACATTTTCTGCGCTCCCCATCTGGTTCGGTGGTTCCAACTGAAGTTTGATTTTTTTTCGTTTTTTCCCCTTCTTCCTGCCTTTACTCTTTTGGCCCTTGGCGAAATGGAGGATCACGACGGGGAGGTTCGATAATGGAGGGCGAGAAGAAGTCGTCGGCCGTGTCAGACGCCGGGGCGTGGGCGATGAACGTGATAAGCTCCGTCGGCATCATCATGGCCAACAAGCAATTCACTCACAAACTCGAGATCGCCGGGACTGGCCGCCTCAAGCTCGCGGGGCCGAGTTGTGGCCAATCGCAGGGCGGCCAGAGGGAGGAGGAAGTAGCGGCGGTCAGAGGACGAGAAGGAAGAAGGGGAAAAGAAAAAAAATTATTAAAAAGAGTTTGATTTTTCTTACCAAACAACGAAAAATATTTTCCGATCTTTTTTATAGTTTAGCCAAACACCGGGAAATATTGTCATTTTCTTAGAAAATAACTTTCTGGAAAATATTTTTCAAAAGTTTCATATTTTCCGCGAAGCAAACGGAGCCTTAGTGGTTAATAGGTTCGTTGATTACTTGCCAATCATGTACTGTTGTGCTGTGTGTAGTCATAATGCAGTTTAAATGCACACATGTTTTCCACGTTTTTTTGTTTTTTGTTTTTTTAAGGTTCAGGTTGAATTAACCATCGAGAGTTTGTCTAGCTTCATTGATGTACTCCTCTGTTTACCGTGAAAGATATGTCAATCCTTAAATTTACACATATTTCTCGTAAGGTAAGTAATAAAGTAAATTCTGGCGAAATTATTTATACGCGTAAGCAAACAAACCTATGAGTTTGCTTAATCAAACGCCATACATTTTATTGCTTTTCCTAAAAGATAAAAAATTACCAAGATTTACATCCAGCCGCGTAATAATATTATTACATATCAAAATGTTTCAAAATTAATAAAATCAAAGTATGAGAGGTGGCAAATGGGTGGGTCGGGTCGGGTTTGGGTCGGGTCGAATATGGTCCGACCCATATTGACCCATATTTAATGACCCAAATCCGACCCGACCCCACCCATACCCGACCCAACCCGTTTTGACCCATATTACTAAAACACAATAATTTTTTTAAAAAATAATATTACTAAAATAGTTTCCGACCTCGGTCCCGGCCCCGACCCCATTACTCGGCCCAGGTCCCGAGATTCGGACCCGGCCCCGGCCCCGAACACCGACACCGGGACCCAGCCTCGGACCCAGACCCGGTCTCGGGACCCGGCCCAGGACCAGGACCAGGACCAGGACCAGGACCGGGACCCGACCCCCCGCCCCGGACCCGGCCCCTGCCCCTGCCCTGGGACCCGGCCCCCGGCCCCAGACCGAGACCCGGCCCCGACCCCGGACCCGGGACCCGGCCCGGGACCAGAGACCCGGCCCGGGACCAGAGACCCGGCCCCGGGTCCCGTCCCCAGACCCGGCCCCAGACCCGAACCCAGACCCGGCCCCGGACTCGGACCCTGTCCAGGGACCCGACCCCCGACCCCGGACTCGGCCCCGGCCCTGGCCCCGGACCCCGTCCCGGGACCCGGCCCCCGTCCCAGGACCCCTCCCCGGCCCCTACCCCCGGCCCCGACCCCAGCACCGGATCCGGACCCGGTCCTTGGACCCGATCCCGGATTCGGCCCCGGGACCCGGTTCCCGGCCCCCGCCCCAGCTCCCTGCCCCGGCCTCGGGACCTGGCCCCGAACCCGGACTCGGCCCCGGTACCGGCACCGAGACCCGGCCCCGGGACCCGATCTAGGCCCCGGCCCCGGGACCCGGTCTAGGCCCCGGCCCCGGACCCACCCCTGGACCCAGCCCCCGGACCCGATCCCGGCACCCGATCCCGGAATCCGCCCTAGCCCTTGAACCCGACCTCTGGACCAGGCCCCAGGATCGGGTCCCGGTCCCGAGACCATTTGTAACTTGTGGAAGGATGTTGCCCTTATAAGTCGAAAGTGGGTCAATGTGGGTCGAAAGTGGGTCAATGTGGGTCGAAAATTGATTTGAATGTGACCCATTGTTAACCCATTTTTAGTGAACCTTTTAAAAGTTAATGACCCATATTGCCACCTCTAAGTATGAGAGCCACGAGAGTGACAAAAAGCCGGAAGTCAAAACAAAAGCCACCCAAATAAAAATGGAAAAGTATAAAAGAAAAGTTGTAAACCTATTGCAGTAGTACCGTATCATTTCTATACCTTTTTTGCATTTATGCCAACTAGTCCATCCCATCAATTTTGGTCGAAAATCATTGACATGAATGCATGCTATCCTACATGACATGACCAGCGTTGACGTGGATAATGCTATAATTCTTGATATTTTTCTTAATTTTTAAATATTTTTTTCCAAATTTCTTTGTTTTTTTTTTTTTCAACCGAAGCCTGTCTAGGCGAGGGTGTTGCGGCCCTCGGTTTCGGTCGGCCCATAGTTGGGAAAGAAAGGAACGAAACAAAAGAAGAAAAAGTAGGGAAAAAAAACAAAACAAAAAGTTCATAAAAATTAACAAAAACTTAAATTTATCTACGAGCCACGTAGGATAGCCAACGTATCCATGTTATCGATTTTCAACCAAAATTGATTGGGTGGACTGAATTGATATAAATGCGTAATGTTTAGGACTAAATTAATCAAATTAAAAAAAATATGATTGAATTGGTATCAATGCAATATTTTTCAAAATATAATATACAATGCGCAAGCATGACTTTTCTTAGTTGTGATTTTAGTAACATTCAAAATGAATGCAAGAATTTTCACCGTGATTAATAAATCTTTATATTGAAAATTAATTCGATACATATTAATAGATAGGAATCTATTGAAGATAAATCTTCTTCTCCAATAATACTCTTGACGAGGTTTGAAGTTCAATGACTGTGACCCCGGTCTCCATCTTTGGCGGAGGACCTCGAAATCAAGAGCTCGGCTGAGCTCGGCTCGGCTCGCCCTCGTCGGCGTCTTCCTTCCTCCCGAGGCGACTCGGCATGGCGCAACCGGAGGAAGCGGGAGATGTCCTAATTCCGCGTTCGTTCCTCTTTTTTTTTTTTTTTAAATGTTTTCTTGGTTTGTCTTTTGCTTGTTTCAGTTAAAGTTCCACTTCCTCCCTTCCTTTCCTTCACGCACATCCAGTCGAGAGTCAATGAAACCGAAACCCAGCGCAGCTCCCGCTCCTCGTTTCTTCATCCATCTTCTTCTCTGCCATTCGACGAGGATGAAGTCGAAGGTCCCTTCTCTCTCGTTCTCTCGAGATTTTTATCAGCTTCTTCCTTTCTTCTTCTTCTTCCTCCTTTTTTATGCTAATACGTTTCTTGATTCGATCAGGCAGTGGAAGCGGGTCTCTGGTCGATTTGGCTATCTGGGTTGATGCTCATTGCCCTCTCCCTTTACGCCACTCACAAGTTGCCGTCGGGGAAGGATCGAATCAAGAACCCGTTGCTCGATCGCAAGGGGTTCTCTCGTAAGATCGAGCCGAGCATTGCCATATTCGCCGCGCCCGAACCCTTTGCTGGCTCGGTCGGAGCTGCGCAGAGCGTCGCGATCCGTTCGTGGCTCGGGCTGCCCTCGCGGATCACGGTCGTGCTGTTCAGCCGACACGAGTCCGTCGTCTCTTTCGCTGCTGAACTGGGGCCGCGTGTACTGGTCGAGCCCAATATCGACTTCACGTGAGTGTCTTTGTTTTTCCGCGGTTGAGGGTTTATCACTTTATCTTGTGTTCGAATGACTGCTTCTGCTGGCTTTTTCAGCTTCTAGATATGCATTAACTGATGAATTTAACTTGTGTAGCGTCGACTGTTTTTCCTGTCATTTTCTGCTTATAGCGTTGTGTTAGCTGATCTGATTGGCTGTCATTTGTATCTGGAATCTCCCCACTGTTTGTCGTGCTTAACTAGAGGACAGATGAAATGTCATCATGGGCCTATTTCTTCTAAAGATTTCGTAGTGGCACAATGATCACCCTCCAGTGTAATGTACTTTTTCTCTGTAATTGAAGAATGTGTAAAATTTTCGATTAAGAAGCGAGCGTAATGTGGTTGGTTCCTGAATCTACATCTTTCACACTTCCTATGACCTGCCTTCTGACCATGGGACTTTTGGCATCATGAATAAAAGGTAGAAGATGACGAACACGAGCATACTCGAATGGACCTTAAAGAGATTACTTATTGCACTTTTAGCTAGCCTCACATGTCTTTGTAACTTTCTAGGTTCCTGGGTACCCCATTCTTTCACTCCATGGTGGCAAGGTCGGAGGAATTCACATCTGACATATGTGCGTTTGTCCATCCCGAAACCATCCTACTTGCCAACTTTGTTTCGGCACTGAATTTTGTCCATGAACTTGATCATGACTGGTTCCTTTTCGCTTCCCCGCGTAACCTCTCAAGTTTCCCTTTTTACTTGGACAAAGATGGGAAACATTGGCTGAGGGAGGATGACAGGCGGGTGAAATTGAATGAGGTATGACGAAGCTTAACTTAGATTGGAAATTGCTGGCTCATGCTGCTCATGTGAGACACCTAGACTGAGATTATGCTCTATTTCATTAGTTGCAGGAGATTATCACTCAGAATTTGCAACCCAATAACGATGAGGGAAGAATGATCATGGCATGGAACAGAAAGGATTTGCCCTTGCATACTGGAATACTTCCCCCTTTCTTGTATGGGAAGGGAATACACAACCATTGGGTCATTAATGAAGCTGCATCATCTGAACTGAGGTTTGTGCTTGATGCTAGTTGGAGTATTTCAAGTTTCTATGTGACTGATCCTGCACCTCCGTCTAATAAGTGTGTGGGGTGTTCTGGTAATCCAAACATTGCGGAAAGAAGTTGGGAATACGCTGGCAATTCTCTTCTGGGGGCACTCTATGGATCATCACTTTTCCGTGAAGCTAAGCATTCCAGTCTGGTGAAACTACTGAGATGCAACGGCACATATCTATTTGCTGACATGTCTGACAATATTGTCCACATATTTGGGAATGTAAAAGCATTTGCCTTGTTTGAAAGGAGGATCTTGCATTTTTGGGGAAAGAAGAAGCTAGCAGCCTGTGCTAAGGACGTTAATTCATCACATGGTGCATTCAATTGGTCTCTAAAAAATCAGTTGAAGCCATTGGTGAGATTGGATTATCCATTCACTTTGGAGTCACTCCTCTCGATCAGTGCAGACAAGAACAGGACAATTGTGCTCGGTGTTGCTGGATTTAGTTATAAGGACATGTTGATGAGTTGGGCTTGCAGAATGCGGGGCCTCAACATGACAAATTTCATTGTCTGTGCTCTTGACGAAGAAACTTACGAATTTTCTGTCTTACAAGTATGACAGCTCTAGTTTTTCTCCCTTCCTGTGCCCTTGCAACTCATCTTCATTACCTTTTTTTTCCTTCTATGGTCATAATAGTCACTATTAAATCTTGCTGCAATTTCATACCAAAGCAGGAATTTATGGGTAATTTGTAAGGTGGAATGAACCATTATATAGCAAATCAATGGTAACTCCAAGTCCCTCGTGAAGTTGATACCTGTTCCTTTGTGCATCAGTCTGCTCAATAGTCCTTACAAGATTAAAATTTCAAATTTTTACATTCCATACTTTAAATAAAGATGGCTAGAAATCAAGATTGCTCAGTCATTTGATTGAAGGGACATGGATGATTGGATGTTTTCTATCACCTGAGATTTGTTGCCACTTGATACTTTTCATTGCACGAACTTGTGCTTGCTATCTGAATATCATGTACTTCTTTTTACTGCTAGGGGCTTCCAGTTTTCAGGGATTCATCAGCTCCAAAAGATACTAGCTTTGATGACTGCCACTTCGGGACAAAATGCTTCCAAAGGGTGACCAAAGTGAAGTCCAGAATAGTTTTGGAGATACTCAAGCTAGGATATAGTGTACTCCTTAGTGATGTTGACGTCTATTGGTTCAAGGATCCGTTACCACTGGTCTCGTCATTTGGTCCGGCTGTTCTCGTCGCGCAGTCTGATGAATTTAACACAACAGGTATTATGTCCAAGGCTTGTGTTTCCACTCACTGACTGAGGTTATGTAATTTTTCCCAAATCATTTCAAAATAATAATAGATTGTTATGGATCAAATAAAAGAGAACAAAAGGCCACAAGATGTTCATGTTATTGTTCTTCTACTTGTGAGGAAGATCATGGGTTTAGTCGCGAGACTACTGCTAATATTTGTCCTTCCAATATCTGTATTTTCTCCAGGACCTATTAATATGCCCAGGCGCTTGAACTCTGGCTTTTATTTTGCTCATGCTGATGTTTCAACAATCGCTGCTTTGGAGAAGGTCGTAAAGCACGCTGCTAATTCGGGCCTTTCGGAGCAGCCGAGTTTCTACGACACGTTATGTGGGCTAGGGGGATCCAATCGCTTGGGTGATAATGCATGCTTGGAACCCGAGACAAATCTGACCGTTCATTTTCTGGACAGAAATTTGTTTCCAAATGGTGCATATGGAGGACTTTGGGAGGAGAGAAACGTCAGAGAGGCCTGTTTGAAAAAGGGTTGTTTTATCCTTCACAACAATTGGATTAGTGGAAGAAGGAAGAAGCTGGAACGTCAGGTGTTGTCTGGACTTTGGGAGTATGATATCGGCACTAGGAGGTGTATGCTAAGCTGGCATGAAAATCAATTAGCAAGTAAACAGTAAGACCTTGTTGGTGCTTTTCGTATCCGTCTCTTGCGTACTTCGGTTTTCACGAGGAAGACATCCATGATTATGATGGAGGTAAGCATTGGTTTCATCGCTGCAACTTTTTTGAAAATGTTAAAACAGACAGCCGGCCAAGGGAAAGGCCAGAAGATAGATGCCATTGAGAGGAACCGGGAACAACACAACGCGATGCTATATCACGGTTTAAGTAATTCTGATGTGCAACCAATTACCGCATAGTAATCAGCTATGATGAAGAGCTGCGTTAATTTGCTGGGGATAGTCTCCCCAAAGGAGCCCCCCTCGCCACCGAAAAGGGCCGCTGCCGGAGCTTCCTTCTCACTGGAAATAAGCTTAAAATTCGAAGATCTTTCTCTGGGCTCACCATTGAATGATGTCTCTGTGAGAATAATCCATGCAGGTGGGCGAATCGAGCTGTACCAAGATGTGATTCCTGCATCCCACGTGATGGAGAAATATCCTGGCATGTGCGTTGCACTCCCGGAAGTTTTCAGGAAGCCACATGAATCCATATTGAGTCCGGAGGAAGATTTAGTACCTGGCAGGAAGTACTTCGTAGTTCCATCCACCACTGCAATCAAGCTGAAGCGCAAGTATCAAGAGAAAATGAAAATGAAAGAAGCTGCTGCTGAGGAGACAAAGTTGGATGTGAAAACCAAAGTCAAGCCAGACGAAGAACCACCCATCGAGGAACTCATTTGCTCGGCCAAAGACTTTTACACCTCAAAGGACAGGTGGTCAAGATGCTCGACGAGAAAGAGGGGCATAAAGAAGCAGCCTTTTGTACCCCCTATCCCAAGGGCGAGAACGTTGCGTTCGATGACATGGGAGCCGAGCCTATCCTCTGTACAAGAGCTCTCCCCATGATTCTCAATTCTTTTCAGGGCTCCCGGATTCCATGGTTGTTGACCTTTACATACTTCAATCGCATATGTTGTACTTCTCAGAGATATCAGATAAGAGCAGTTTTTTCCTTTATCCTACGTTAAATGAACCTGACAGTCTCAATTTGTTGGACAACAAATTATCCGTTTCGCACGTGCGCCTCTATCTCTCTGTTTTGTTGTTTCTCTGAAACATCTAACACTAACAGCATGTTAAGGGTGATATGGAGATGCAAGTAGCTGCACTTGATAGCAGCTAATTGTATGTTTTTTCCTTGTTCCTCTCTCGGTCTGTAAGACCAAAAGGCCCTGCTGCTTTAGTAGCTGAAAACATAATCTTTTCCCCATCTGCACCCGGCCGCTCAAACCATAAGGTTTAAATCATCATTTTATCCAGTCCATGTTCTTCTGTTGGTGCATATCAAAGCACCATGTTTCAGTCGGTCTATGACTGAACCATTTTGATTTTTCCCACTTTTTTCAGCCTTTTCCTTGCAATCTTAGACATCTTTGCTGTTGTCGTCATTCAATTTGATTGTGATTCATTCAGCAGGGAGAAAAAAAGGCTGCTTCAGTTCCAGATAAAATCATTTGGAACCAGTAAAGAACCTGATTCAACCGTTTTTAGCTTCATACCGATAGAGCAAATCTAGTAGGCAGACCAGAAGACGGCAATGCGATAATTATCTACATTGATAATTTTAAGGAAGCTGTGTATCTGTCAATCTGTTAATGTACACTCACAAAATGTATGACAATAGCTTCGTCAATATCCATGTATAGAAGACGGAGACAACTGCGCCGACGGGAATCGTCACGGCCCAAGAAGTCACAATCTCCTTGACGGTTTCGGCTCTAACGCTGTTCAGCCCCCTCGCAAACCCCACTCCCATCACCGCACCAACGAGCGTGTGCGTGGCGGAGATAGGGAGGCCCAGCTTCGAGGCGAACAGGACCACTGAAGCAGCCGCGAACTCAGCTGCGAATCCACGAGTGGGTGTGAGCTCTGTTATCTTCTTCCCTATCGTTGCAATCACTCTGTACCCCCACATCATAAGGCCTGCCACAATGCCGAAGCCTCCCCAAGCAAGGACGTCAATGGGAATAACTATATCGATGCCAGTAGCACCGCCCTGGAGGATGGACAACGCGCCGGCCAGAGGGCCGATCGCATTGGAGACGTCATTTCCTCCGTGCGCAAATGACATGAAGCAAGCCGAGAGAATCTGCATGTACCCAAAGACCCCGTACACTATTTCCAGCTGAGCACCCTTCGGGCCCGCGATGTTCGACAGAAACCCGACATCTCTGTTGAGGATGGATTCCTCCGGCTTTGGCTGGGATGAATCGGCTTCATCGAGGAGGTGGCCGAGCTGCTTATGGATCATGCGGTTCACGAGGAAGGCCCCGGCTGTGCCACAGGCCAAGGCCTGGGCTAGGGCCAAAAGAAGACTCTTGCTGAGCGGGAACGCCGCAAAGGAGATTCCTGTCACACAGAGGAAAACCGCAATGGGAGCGGCGGCTGCGGCCGCTTGTCCTGGATTCGGAGCACTGTATACAAACTGCATAAAATGGGCGATGTCAATGAGGCCATGTTCTCCAAAATTCAGTCTTCGATTCACTTCACACTTAGTTATATCTAAACGGTAGCCTTATAAGCTACTCGTCTCATTCCATTTATCACTTGTTTTCGCCATTCGTTTCTCACCGCGAGCTTGAAGGCTTCATACCAAGAGCTCAATTCTTACCCTCCTGATGCATTTGTACACGAGAAATGAGACCAATGCGCCCATTAGCGGCGAGATAACCCACGACGATGTGACCCTCACAAGCGAGCTCCAGAAGACGGCGCCAACTCCTCCATATGCAAGGCCAAATCCAACCATCGAGCCGACTATGCAGTGTGTGGTCGACACTGGCCAACCATAGTACGATGCAACCTGGTTCAAAGATGGTCAGTCTTTTCAGGATGTGCAAAACGAAAAATGTGTGATTCCATAGGCTTACTCGGACCAACTACTTCAGAGAGATCATTTTCTTGTCCGGAGAGGTTCCAGGTACATGAGGTGCAAATTATGAAACTTAATGTCAGCAGTTAACAATCACCCTGAAGTATTCACATCCAAGATGGATGGACTAGGCCGTGAAAGTCGAGAGTAGATCGGCATGCAGTCCGACAGAACATCGTTTGCATCACCTGATCATCGACTCCCAAATCAAACGCATTTAATTCAAGTTGTTCTGCTTTCCCCTCACGAAATCACATTTTTTTCCAAGGTTCCGCACCCTCCTGTTCTTAATACGTCTCAAGTCGGGTTATAACGCAATCTCGCTAATTTATTACAAGTTAAAATGAGGCTTCAGAATTGGAGATTCTCTGGAATGGGATTTTGTTGTAAGAAACTCCCTTTGGCTAGTGTGTGGACACCAAAGGCACCATGGATAAGCAAAATTCAGACAAGAACAGATTCATTTATGTGCAGAGCAGCAGAGTGCTTTTCCCTATTAAAGATCCTTACTTGTTTCGCTTTTAACACCCATCAACACCTGGAAGGCGTAAGATTGGCGACAACAAATGACGAACCTGCAACCAAGTACCGGCAGCGGCCAAAGAAGAGAGCAGGCCGGCGAAGAGGAGAGTGTCCTTGCCCTTGAAGACGTCGGCGATGAGGATGCCCTTCTGCATGGTGCTGGTCACGTGCGTCCCCATCAGCAGTGCCCCCGAGAACTCCAGCACGGCCGCTGTCAGCACCGCCTGTGGCAGCGTCAGCGCCCCCGACCCCACCGACGTCCCCATCGCGTTGGCCACGTCGTTCGCCCCGATGTTCCATGCCATGTAGAACCCGAACAGCAGCGTCGCGTGGGACAGCACCCGAGTTTTCATAGCCATCCCTTGGCCCAGCGACCTCATGGCCAGGGGCAGCAGCAGCGCCGCGAAAGCGAGGCATATTGAGATCGCCAGTGCCGTCCTGGAGGATATGCCAAAGGCCTGTGCCATCCCGGGCAAACCGTCGCTGTTGCCATCGCCGTCGTGGGCAGTGTCCGAGGAGGAAGGGCCGGCTCTCTCGCGTTCGACGGGGCTGATGATTCCTTGGTCAAATATCTTATCCTCGCCTTCAGCATCAGCAAAGGAGGATATGCTGGCAAATGGGTGGGCCGGACGGAGGTTTCGCAGGCGAAGCAAGTGGGGTTTTAGGGGTAAAGCTTCTTTCTTTGGAAAGCTTTGCTCGTGGGGGAGCGAAGGCGGGAGATACCTGGGGAGATGCAAGCGGGAGGGCGTGATGGCGTTTCTTGTGGAAGACAGGCAATAAGAAGTAGTCATTGCTTTTGGGGAGAGAGAGAGAGAGATACAAGGGAATGTGGCGGCGGCTGGCCAGAGAGGGGCTATTCAGGTGAGTTCTCGGCCATGGGAGGTGGAGGAGAAGAGAGAGAAGAGCAGGCGGTGGTGGTGGAGGAGAGATGAAGCTGTTGGCATAACTTTGGAGTGAGGAGGAATTTTCTCAAACAGTTTGGCAGTTAGCTTTTTGGGGGAAACTGATAGGAGGGAGTGGTGGTTGTGGTTGCATGGAGGGCCACTTTGAATCTTAGACCCACAGAAAAAGTTGGAAAATATTCAAGAATATTCAGTGACGGGGAAAAATAAAATAAAATTGGGCAACATATCCCCATTCGGATAATGTGATTTGATTCCACCCCTTTGGAGCGGCCGATCTTTTTCTTTGCACTGGTCCTTCTCTTCGCGAATGTGCCAAAATGTCACGATTACGGTGGTGGTTCGGACCGCTCAATCCTTTTGGGCTGGAACAACGAGCAAATGGGTCAACAAGGAATAGATTTGTTCCGCACAGGCCCAAAACATCCTAAGCCCATATCCTAAAAGTTATCCTCGGCCTCCTGAGATGGTTAAGATCGATGTCTTTAGCAAGACCACGTGCGTATTGCCGATCAAGTGGTGGCTAGAAGTCATAAATTCCCTGGGAATTTGCGTCTGCTTCTGCTGCTGGGGGGTATCGAAATTCCTACTTCCCACATTTTCAGGGAAGAGGTATCAATGGTTGACCTTTTTCTTAATCAAGCATGGCACTCGAATCTAATCCCCAATACTTTTGACTTCAAGACGGACGGATGAGGAGGAGCTTTCTCAATCGCAGAATTTATAGAAGATAGAGGATTTTTATGCACCGAGTGATCGATGACGTTATTAATGTAATAGACATTTCAATGGAAGATCTTTCGTGTAATTGCCACACAAAATGGCATTCTTTTTTCTAAGACGATGACTCGACTGAAATCCCTAGTGATGCGGTTAAAGTCCCCTTAAAAAAAAAAAAAAAGAGAGAGCAAAGTCGACTCCTCAACCTGCTCCTAGAAAATGTGCGGGAAGTGTGGAAATTGGGCAGCGATCGATCTGACACGTGCCCAAAACAAAAAGATAAAAGGAAAAGACAAGACACGTTGCCTAAGAGGGTCAGTTTTTAGACAGCACAAATTGCCCTGGCCGTCCTATGATTCTTTGCACTTTTGCAGTAGCAACGTGTTTAGCGTATCATCCTCCGACCGGTGATGAACAAAACGAAGGAATCAAGTTCTTCCACGAGCGAATATCAACCTACTCCCTGCCATCCATTGCACGCTTCGCACCAAGTTCTCTTCGCTTCAAACGTGAGGAGTTTCAAGATGCACTAGTGAATTACGTTATTTAAAAGAAAAAAAAGTAATCAACGTGGTGTACAATAATTCATATATCATAATTGACTCATAACTCATTGACTTGAATTTTTTTTTAGTGAAAGTGAGTTCAACCGCATGTGTTGACGGGTTCCGACTCAAACTTTCTCTTGGTGCCCGTGGAAAAACCTATGATATTTCCTCCTTGATTTTATTTTTTGGTTTTTTTCAGAGTGCCTTTCATGTTTTCCAAGTTTCCCTCTCTTTTGTTGAGCATCTTCAACGTAAGTAGAGTCTACTTGATTACTGCTAAAGCAAGACGTGTCCTAGTTTTGTTGCTTTAATTCGTCGAAATGTCAGTAAAACTTTGACCATTATATAAAGCTGACCTGGGATGAACGCGTTGACACAAAAATGTTGCATCGCAGCACAAGTGGGTTTGGTTATTCAAAGCCTTCTCAATTAGAAGTTTCGTAGTGAGATACGCGTGCGAGATTTGAACTCTGCTTAATTTGACATGAAACATGCAGTGACGGACTGTCCAGAGATACCGTCATTCTGAGTAATGATAAAAATGATCTTATGCTATGAGAGTTTTGTTCTTATCGATATTCTTAATTCAGACACTCACTTACATTGCTACCGAACAAACAGAGCGTAAAATGTGTAATTTTAACTTTATCGAACTGCCCATCATGCTCCTCCACAAGAGCTCTTTGCCCTAATAGAAGGCAGTTATTGTTTTCTTTTGTTTATCTACCTACATTGCATTAATCTTGGTCATCTTCATCGTATGGACTCCCACTTTTTTCAACTTTTTTTTATGTCGGACTTCATCTTGTTTTTCAAGGTCCAAAGAGTCGGAAGATTCTAAAGCCTGTCTGAGCGGGGGGAAGGAGGACCACCTCATGTTCCGTTTTCCCATGGGCAGGACTCAGGAGAGCATGGTCCTTCGGGCCCCTCCTTATCTTCGGAATCGCCGAGAGCATATTCTGTCCAAGCGGGCAGTCAAGGATCGAACCCTCCATGTGGGAAAGGAAAAGAAAAAAACAAACAAACACCATTTCAAATGGGGGCGACGTGGGATCGGATGCCCGGTTTGAGAAACGACGCCTTCATGTCCGAATCACGGCGTTTCTTGTCCGGAGCAACTTGATGAAGCTCTTCACGAGTTGCGAGGGGACGGGATGATTTGTATGCATTTCAAAAAGAAGAGAAGGTCCTCGGGACACGCACGATATCTGTCGGAAGAGCCTCGCGATTGTATGCGCACACGTACGACGGGATGATTGGAATCCATGGCTTTGGTGAAATCCTAATTTTTTTTTTCTTTTTTAAGGTAGAGAGGAGGAACCATAATTCAACAGAAATGGCACGAGAGCCCTTCAAGCTTTCAGTCTCTCCCTCCCATTCCTGTATCCTGGCAAGAACGCAGAGCCGGCCCAGGGGGTGGGAATCGCCTAACCTTCGGTTAGGAAGGTTAGGGAGATCCTAGCCCTCCATAAATGTTTTCCAAACATTTCCCCCTATAAAAAAGGGGGCAGGAGGGCTAGGATCCCACTAACCGGAGGTTAGGGGATTCGGATCCGGTCCCAGGTGTCCCTCTTCCTGCCATTTCCCATTGTCCCACAATCACATACCCCCCCCCCCCCCCCCCAAGTCCCCAATGCATCGTTCGCAAACATTATTTGCATCTAAGCCGTTAAAAAAAAACTATTTAAATTTCAAAAGGAGATATGTATGTAATCCAAGGAGAATTATTGAAAAAATTATGAACTTATTGTAATTGTATTAATTCAGTTCTAAATTTTTATTTTTTCCAATTTAGTCCATTTGAGTAATTTTAGCCAGAAACACGTGAGAATTTTTAATAATATGTTAATTTTTTATTTTATTTTTTTTCTCTTTTCTTTTTTTTTTCCATCCTTTTTTTCTTCCTCTAGCTAATCACCGGACCTCGGCAATCAGGCAACCTCACCGGCCCTTGGCAAAGCTTGCTCCCGCTTGCTTAGAAAAGCATTCACCGAAAGTAACGTTGTTTAGAAAAGGGAGTCAAGTGCTTGATTATTCTAAGGCAAGAGAAGGACCTAAGAGTTCCCTTGAGACTTTATTGAGTCTGGGGATGGCTATGTTCTATCTCAGGATTACCTGGTCCTAAGAAGTCTAAGAATAAAGGAAAAGAAAGTCTCTGCATAATTTTAAAAAGTAACGATAAGTTTAAGACTTTTTTTTAGGATTTGCCCAAATAATATGCAATGTCGATAATTGGATGTCCATACTTCTATTTGATTTGGAAATAGACCACCACCCTGCACAAGTGTGTACGGTTTAAACATCCCACACGGGAACGATGACGTGAAAAGTTACCTCCAGATTACCAATCCGTGCTTTGGAACTTTCGGGTCAACGAAGCAACTGGAGAAATTATTGCAAGAAGCTCCGTAATATTATAAGGTCTTATCTTATTTGACATCACATATGTCACGTAGCCCTCAATTTGATCGGCGCCACACGTGTCCTTGCATCGCCGCCACATGGGATTCGACTTTTCTCCCTCGCGTCATCCTCGTAAAGAATTTTTAGCGTGTCACGTTGTGATTGCTAAGAAGTGAAATCGTTCATGGTTGGGTCAAATTGATCGGCACCGGCACGTTGAGAATCAAGATAACACACGCATTTCGCAGCAACTTGGCGGCTGCGCCCGCACCTGCGGTAACCCCCCACTCGCAAATAGATAGGACGGCCGACCCTGGCTAGACCCGACGTCCAACTTGGCGGGTTGCGTGTTCGATGGCGACCCAGGCGAGGGGCCACAAGTGGCAAAGTGGGTACCTCGCCACGTGTAAAGAATTCTTTTGTGAGGTCCGGGTCGAAACCGCATTTCCGAATTCCCCTAAACCATACGCGTCCCAACGTGGGCGCACCGGAGTGAGAAAAAAAAAAAAAAGAACAAAAGGCACGGCTCTAGTTTTTGGACATATCATTTACATTTGGTAACATACCATACCTCTTTCGGACAACATCGCTTTTCTGAGGTGTTTCCGAGTCAGCTTTACATCCTAGTTTCGGATAACTCTTGTTAATTTTCACGTGTTTTCGTTGTCATCATTCTATACATGATGTTATAATAATAATAATTTAACGATGTTTTTGCGATTCATTGATGGCGGCTAATTAAGACTCGATGCGGAAAAACAATATACAATATCCAATGATTTATTCCGATATTGTCGTAGAAAATGTCAAACTAAACTTTATGCTAAAATAAATTCGAGAATTCCAAGTTCACGTTGTTTTGCCCATAAATGATTCATTCAAACTTGCGAATTTGTCCCAGAGATTATTGAATAAAAAGATTGTTTGTTGAAGAATGTAATGTAAGATTTTTAAGTTTTGGAATTATAGTGAGATTGGAAAAATCAATGTACGCGTTAAGGTTGAGGCTGCGATACATAAAAATGCCTCTCGCAGGATATGGGCGAGAATGACGCTCCTCTCTTTATAGTGGGACAGGGATGGAGAAGCAACGTCCTCAGCTAGCCTACCCATTGTACCCAATGACCTTCCCTAATATAATATCCAACGACATGATCATTGATAACCCATAATTTATCATATAATTGTATACTATAAGAGCGTAAAATGTGGGACTATAACTTTCTGAACTACAGCTTTGACAACCTACAATTCGCATCTCCAAACAAAATTTTCGAATCCAAAAAGACCAATTTACCCTCGAAGTTATCCAACCCGTAAACCATTCCCATACTCTCCCTCTTTCTTTCTCACCTTGCTCTCTCTCTCTTCGCTGTGGGATCACACGCTGTAGAGTCGAGCTCCACACCGACGGAGCTCGCGTCAGGTTACGGTTCAATCGGGGCGGCAACAGCGCGACGGGAGGGGCAAATTGATAGGGGGACTTGAAATGGCGGGAGGAGCAAAGCTGTAAGGAGAAGGACAAATTCATAAGGTAGGGAACCATACCTTACTCAGTGCTCACGACCTGGGATGCTAATCCTAAGTTTTCAAAACTCGAGGTGCAAAAAAAATTGATAACGGCACTTCAAACGCGGCGAAACTTTTGGCATTTTCCCCCCATTTCTACTATTGATCGAACTCTTCATCCGAAGCATCTTCACGGGTTAGCAACTATAGCAACGTCTTTTACCACTCCGGCACGATCTACGTGGCCGCAGAATTTGCAAATGGCCAAACGACACGACAGTGACGACACGATCCGAACCTCAATTTTCTTTTTTTGGGGGGGTCAGGAACTCAAGTGACAAAAGCAACTACATCGTCTCGGGGAAGAGGGGGGGGCCCTACCCCGAATTACGTAGGGAGGGTTCCATGGTGTGCGCGCCGAGGGACCAATGGCAGCGATTGATTCCTTCTATGTCGCGTCATGGGATAAGGAGATAAAGTCGGATTGAATTTTTGAATATCACCACAATTCCTTTTCCCTAAAAAGAAAAAATAAAAAAATAAAAAAAGAAAAGGCGAAGTGGGGGAGCGTCACAGCGTAGGACCCAAAAAGCCATGTTGTAATGCAGTAGCGACTAGCGAGCCAGCGAGGAAGGAAGGAATGGAAGGAATGGAAGGCATGGGGCCCATCGTCACATCAGCCGCAGCTTCCTCCGTCAGGAAAACGACGACGTCCCCGTTCATTAAAAAAAATATATATATATATCCCTCGAGTGGGTTTGAGCTTGTCTTCGAGGAGCTTTCAGTAATCGCCAAAGAAAATATCAAGAACTCCCCCAAAGAATCACGATTGTCGATCGATCTTTACCCTTGTCAGTGTCGATCGATATTAATAGTCTCGGGAGGACGATTCTAGCCCTCCTCGAAACCAACGTCGTCCCGTGTCGCGGTCGCGAATTCCTCGGGTCGATCGAATCCGAAAGGGCGAGAGCGGGCCGGAACTTAATTTAAATAAGGTCATAGGATCAACGCGAGGACGTGCATCAGTGTCATCGACTAATATTCATCCCAAGCTCTCTCTCTCTCTCTCTCTTTGTCTTGTTCTTAAGATTATTTAGGACGTTCAAACTTGAAAGTCGTTTGTTTATTGTCCAGGAATGGTCATCTCAATATAATATTTAATGGCAAGTTGTTTGGAGAAAAGATATTCTATAAATCATAAGGACAATATGGGGTCTTGTCTTTTTTTTTTAATCTTTTTTTATCTTTTTTAAATAATTTTTGTGACTATAGTTTGATGAGAATGATCCTCTTTTTCCCCCTCGAGAAATATTCACATGAGTCAAAATCCATGAATTTGACCTACCGGAGATGTGTACGTGCTTCAAAGGCAGCGACTGATTTTAGGTGCACTTATTTCGCGAAAAAAATGAATAATCTGAAAAATAATAATTTATACTCTACGAAACAAATGTGACGTAATTGAAGATCTAGAAGAACGATTTCTAGCCAAGAGAAAGCAGTAATCCCACGACAATGCCGTTTTTTTTTCTTCCAATTACAACTTTTCAAGTCGGTCACAAACGGGGTTTGGCAATACATGTGTCATATATTCTTAATTATGCATGGAAATGACTCATTTTTTTTCCTCCTTTTTTTTTTCTCTCTTTTGGTTTTTCTGTTAATACGTGCATGAACGTGACTTGACGCATGAAACGTGGGGTACATCTTAGCCATATAAAAACTTGTGGATGGCACGACGTTTTACAGATGCCAGAATTCGTGAAAAATTTCACTCCGCGAAAGAAATAATAAACTGAAGTTTTTGTTTTCCAGTTTCGATTACATACAAAAAAAAAAAACGTTCCAAAAGCATTAATATTCCTTTTTTTTTTGTGTATCGCCAAAACCCCTGACTCTGTACTGGTGCAGCAAAAGTTTTAAATGTTAATGTCGCGGTGAGCATTTCGTGAGAATTTTGATGACAATTAAAAAAAATTCAAGACATCGATGTCACGAGAAGCATAATTTAAGGTTTTTCATGGCATTGACTCCTTTCGATTTGCCGACCAGCGTAACGAAATCTCCGGGCAACATAGAGCCACTTCATGAGGATATCCCTTTCTCTCTTTGGCCAAACTAAAATGATATTCGTCGGAAAAGCCTATTTTGAAGCAAATTCTCTTACGGGGGAGGACATTATTCTGGTTTCAAACTTAACGAGACTCCGTTCACAGAAGGTAACGTGTGTATGGAGTCAATTGAATCCGATTCGCATGGAAGACATTCGAAATCTTCGAAACGAAGCACGAAAAATTAGAGGGGCAAAAAAAAAAAGAATTGGGGGATTCTTTTGTGCTCGCATAGCGAACGGAAATTCATGGTGGATCCGCTCGCCGTACAAAAGATCTAATCACCTGGTTTTGTGCCCCCGAGTCGAGATTTGGTTCCGCCGACTCGCGTCGCTTGGCCAACTCCATGATGCTCTCAAGTAATTTAATTTGGGAAGTTTCGAAAAGAGAGGCGAGTAAAGCTCGTTTAAATAGGAGGCCCGCAAAGACATTAGAGTTTTACGTGATTGCTGTCGAGAAGTTCTGCCTGGCTGCTGAGGTTTCCTGTCGTTGAAGACCGCATCCATCTTCGACCTGGGAATCAGACATAAGGTCCTCTCCTCCGATCGGGCTCATCAGTAGCAACCCAAGAATGCATCGTTGTGATCCGGTGGATCGAGCCATCAGGCCCTCGGGTACATTAAGGCGTTGAGAACCTCGAATCACGTTAGTAGAAGAGCCGCAGTCCGGTATGTTATCGTGCCGTCAAGGCTCTTGAATCATCCTTTTCGATATGGAATGAAAAGAACCGGAGGAAATTATTTTATTTCACTACGGCATCAAAGATTGTACTTAACTCTTTAAAACACACACCTCCGACTTATCCACATTGCAACTTTAAGTGTGCGCGGTGCCAAAATCTCAGTTATCCGATGCGACGAGATCAGACTGGATTCAATCCATGCATAACAAGGTGTATTAGTTAGCATGCACATTCGATCTGATATGAAACATTCGAAATCTCGTGATACGAAAATTTTTGTATGAACATTTTTTTAAGATATATTCCTATTAAAAATTAAAAATTATTTACATTCCAAATATTTATGAAAAAAATATAATGTAGGAGTTTATTTAGAATAGTTTGGTAGAATGTATCCGCACCCAAGCTCAGTTAAATAAAATAAGATAAAAAAGTTTAACTGATATCTCAGTTCAAATTTGTTGAGCAAAAGGGAAAAGGAAAAGGAGAAGCAAAATGGGGCGGGTCCGGATAACCCGGGTAATACGGGAATCTGGAATGACCTGACATCACCTTCCTTCTGACCCAACCTCACATTACAACAAAAAAAAAAAAAAAAAAAAAAAGAGAAAGAAGAAAAGGAAAAGAAGGAAGAGGGCCCCACTCCTTCAGTAATCTTCTTCTTCTTCGTTTTCATTTTTCTAAAATTTTTGCCCTTAACCACCCTCTGAAGTGTAACCTGGCCTCTATAAATAAACGCAGAATCGAACCATACCTAGGCTTGAAGACGCAACTAGCATCTTCAACTCTCGCTCGCTTCTCCTCCTCCTTTTATCCCACCACCCAGAAAGCATGGTCGGACCTCCCTTCGACGCCCCCAAACCCCGTCCCACCCCCGCCGCCATCAAGTTCCTCTGCAGCTACGGCGGCAAGATCCTCCCCCGCCATCCCGACGGCAAGCTCCGTTACGTCGGTGGCGAGACCCGCGTCCTCGCCGTCGATCGCTCCATCTCCTTCTCCGGTTAGTTCCGTTACTGTTCCTCGTTCACTCCAGTTATTGTTTCACTTTCCTTTTCTTGAATTTATGCCCGATCCTGTGTGTCGCGTCCATTCTCGATTCGTTGTGTTGTTGCTTCATATCAAGCGAGTTTCGTGTTTCCATGAACAGTGCCAATAGAGTATGTCGTTGTGTCTTTGGATACATCTTCCATTATAGTTGTTTTTTGGATTTTGATTCGGGCGGATTGTGGTAGCGATACTAACTAGGGTTTTGATTCCTGCGAAATTCTGTGTCCATTCCTCGAAATTCGGATTTTGCAAACGCGTTTCAGATAAATGAAAGGATGTGATTTAGAATGAGGTTATTTTGGTCAACAGAACTGATGTTGAAGATGGGGGATCTGTGCGGCACTGCCGTGTCGCTCCGGTGTCAGCTTCCGACGGAGGATCTCGATGCTCTGATCTCAATCACCTCTGACGAGGACCTTGTGAACCTCGTCGAGGAGTACGACCGCTCGCCCCCGTCGTCCTTAAAGATCAGGGCCTTCCTTTTCCTGCCCAAGTCTGGCAAAATATCTCCCCCTCCTTCGCTAGTCTCCTCGTCAAGAACATCATCCTCATCTTTGCTGTCTACCACCACCGGGACCGTCGGATCAACTCCAAGGTTCTCAAATTGCATGCACCAGTACATGGAAAAGCCGAAGCCGGTTGGGTTCCCTCTCTGCAAGGAAAAGTCTGCAGGGAACAATAGGATGATGATGATGATGATGATGATGAGTCACCACCAGGGACACTATGCTTATGGAAACCCTGGACATGTCCATCTTATCCACAATGGCAACCACTGGCAATAACACCCCCAAAGCTCCATATGCAGATCAGAACTCTTATATGCCTCTGGCCCAAAGAAGAAATACTTTGATTACGCCATTATACATATTGGGAAAGAAAGAAGCAAGTGCGACATATATACATATATGTGATCGTGTAATGGGAGGGAGGACTGTAAAAATCATTTATGGATCGATTATTTGTGATCCATGCCCAATCAATGAATTTTTTGCAGTCCAAATTCGTATTGGTTGGACAAGAACATATGTCTAGGATGGTGAGTTTTGCTTATCTTTGTGGGGATGTGAATCAAGTCATTGCCCATTACTTTAACTGCACAAAGCAACAGCTTCCATTCCCAATCCATGATAGGGTTTCAATGTCCATGTTAACCTGCAATCTCTCCATCAGTCCATTTGCAAGAACCAGTTGCAAAGCCTGTTGGTTTTAGCCGATTGGATTTATTAACTGACAAATTTCCTTCGTTATCCATTGAAATGGTTGTTCCTTGGCTTTGTGTACTTCTTCTGCGATTGTTCGTCCTCTTCCCTCCTGTAACATACAGGCATATTTTCTCTATGAAATTGATTGTCGTAGAGCAACACGTTTACTTTGTCAAATTGGTTATCCTATCGATAGCTCGCTTATAATATCATTGTTGACTGATTTTTAATCTCTTTCTTTGATATTGTTCTGGTTTGCATGTTTTCATTCTATAGGTTCCTAATGCGTTTGATGGTTTTGCAAGTTAGGATACATTTTCCAATCATGTGGATTGGAGAAGCTAAGGATGAGGAAACAGTCTTCAGCGAACTGGTTGAAATTGAAGGTGAGTTTGTTTGTGTGTGTGTGTGTGTGTGTGTGTGTGTTTTTTTTTTTTAATTCCTATGGTCTGTTTCATAGAGGAGAACCATTGCTGTTAATTGGTCATTTAGATCTTGACTATGAACTCGCATTTCTGCATCTTTGCTCGTCTTAGATGTTAGCAAAGTAGGAATATCATTCCTGTTACATGAGGTTCCTGGAGTTTTTGTCGTGATTGGAACCTTTCTTTAAGAATGTTTGAGTAGAGTCTTACAATCTAATAAGGTCTCTCTTTGATTGTTACTATCAATATCATCAAATTCAGACTGGTTAATGGATCCTGAAGCTCTTTTTGTGATTTGAGCCTTTCTTTAAGAATGTTTTGGGTAGAGAGGCTTGCTGTCCAATAGGCCTCTCTATGATTATAACTTGCTATTATGTATTAGGTTTGCTGTCCAGTAGGCCTCTTTACGATTATAACTCAAATTTATGAGCTTCGTTTATCTAGCCGAAAGAGAAACTGGGATTGCTTCTTTATTTCCCTTTTCTTTTTCTCTTCCTTGGAATTGCATGTAAATGATTTGAACAGTACTTTGGGGGGAATCTGCCTCTGGAGAGGGTGGGGTATGGGATGGGTGGCAGGATGAAAGCGAAAGAAGTTTTAAGTGATCTGCACTTGATGAATCATCCACTCCCCATAGTCCACTTTTTTCCTTCAATGCACACATCCACGAGACGAGAGAGCAGCAAACACCATATCTAGAAAGAAAGTGGGGAAAATCGTACTTAGAGCTTGTTGATTGCATGTAAATGATTTGAACAGTACTTTGGGGGAATCTGCCTCTGGAGAGGGTGGGGTATGGGATGGGTGGCAGGATGAAAGCGAAAGAAGTTTTAAGTGATCTGCACTCGATGAATCATCCACTGGGGAAAATCGTACTTAGAGCTTGTTGATTGGTTCAGCTGAGTCATCAGTCACTAAACCACCAAACATCTGACTCCGGCCAACCTCCACAAAATATCGCTGAATCCAAGAAATACTTGGCTTGCGTTTTCTGTCTTCACCCCAGAGAACATGATATTTGAAGCTGCATGGCATTCAAGTTTCAACCCCACGACACACTGCTCCTTCCAGTTTATGCCACTAAAAGATGCACCGATATATTTTTTTTTTCTGTTCTTTTCCTTGACTATGATGTGGAAGTGAACGAAAGATGATGTGGGTTGATTTGCGTTTGTTTGGACAGATTTGACTTAAATCGCCGGTGATGGCCGGATGCGATGGGAGAAACCAGTGGCCGTTCTATATTCAAACAAGCATGCTGTTATAGTCGAAAGCAATCGGCAATTTTTTGAATTGGGAGCGCGCACTTGGAGGGACCATTTGGCCAAGAGGGCCTTTGACAGCTGAAAACAACTGATGTTGGAGCAAGACCAGAAAGATTCTTCATTCCAGCTGGTTATACTTATAGATATATGGAGGTGCAGGTCCCGAACACTCGAAGACAAGGACAATGAACTACCAAAATAGGAAGAAAGAAAAAAGATAAGAAAGGGAGGGAAATCTTAAGTTCCTGGAAGCATTGGAGATCAAAGAAAGACGCGCTCCACTCATGTAGCATTCAGGAGGGAAGATTCTTCGTGATGTCTAATAGTTTTGGAGAGATGCGATGATGCCATAACAATTCAAAGTTCTGTGAAGCGAAAAGTGATTTTTGGGGGAAGGGAAGGGAAGGGAAGGGAGTAAAGATCAAAGTGGTTTTAAGGTTGTTCGGCGCCGCCACGTGCGATGTTGATCTCTTTCCCTCTTCTTTTCTTTTAAAATTTTTTCGTAACTGCAATCGAAAATTCTAAAACTTATCTGCCACCGAATTTTAAAAATTTTAAAAAAATGTAATTGGGTTGTTTCGTTAAATTTTTTTTATATTATTATTTTAAGACGTGGCCCCATAGCCAATTGAAAGAAAAGGACCGGACCGACATCTCGAGCATGGATAAGGATGTGGCCAGCTGTGTCATGGCTCCCACAGAGCAGAGCACTCAGCACTGGTCTTTGTCCATGAACAGTGACTAGACCAAAAGCAATTGAAAGATTCATCATGATTAGAAAGCTCATGATGGAGAAGAGTGAAACTCATGCGCCATAAAGTTAAAAAAAAAAAAACAGCAGATAAGTTATGCGACGGTTCAAACCTTCCAACTTTAGTGGATTCCGTCATCACAAGAGCTAAGTTTGTTTTCCAGACGAAATTTCTTATTTAGACAATACGGGTCGAATTTAGCACCGAGTGTGTGGTGGACCCAAGACCAACTCAGAAGCAACTCTCTCTCTCTCTCTTCAGCGACCCAACAGAGAATTCTCTAGGGTCTGCCTAAGCACTCAGCACTGGTCCGGTCCGGTCCAGTCCAGAGTTTTAGTTCTCATCCCAACTTAAAAGGTTTTTCTTATCGGGTCATCTCTTTATCCTTACCAATTGGGCAGAGCAATGAGTGAAGCGTACAGTTGTGGAAAAGCGTCAGCAATTGGTGGATCCTGGATGCGACCTTGATAATGATGTGAAATGTCCATCTTCTTAGGATGCGTTTGCCAACTAACATCATTTCAAAGGTCTTTGGCAAATATATATATTTTTGAAAGATTTGGAGAGATGCAATTATATTTTCAAAAGTCTTTAGCTCAATGAGAGGATAAATTGTTAGAATTTCGGAACTATCTTACATCGCATGAGCCGGAACCCTAAGTAAAGATCTGGACAGCCCCATTTTCTACAAAGAATTTACCGAGTGGGTTTGGTTGATATCGGGCTTAAGTGAGAGAAATTACAAATTGAGATGGGATAATTACATAAATGGTCCCTGAACTATGACAGAATGTGCAATCTGGTCCCTGAACTTTTAATTTGTTCAATTTAGTCCCTGAACTTTGGCAGAATGTGCAATTTGGTCCTTAAACTTTTGACTTGTTCAATTCAGTCCCTGAACTTTTAGTAAATGTTCAATTTAGTCCCTGGACTATATGAAAATGTTCAATATAGTCCTTTTGTTAATTTAAGATTAGGGACGACTTTGAACATTTTCATATAGTCCAGGGACTAAATTGAACATTTACTAAAAGTTCAGGGACTGAATTGAACAAGTCAAAAGTTTAAGGACCAAATTGCACATTCTGCCAAAGTTCATGGACTAAATTGAACAACTTAAAAGTTCATGGACCAGATTGCACATTCTGTGATAGTTCAGGGACTATTTGTGTCATTTTCCCAATTGAGATTTAAATTATGGTTCAACCAGCCGAAGACTACGTTGTGATAAGTTAAGAATGGATGTTGACTTGGTTCGTCGCTTTTGTGTTTGACCCATTTTATCTGCGCTAAACTTTATTTGCACTTAAAGCAAGAAGAACCCCAGCCTTTTTACCACTTCACCCTTTACTCTTTTTCATTCCACTCGTCGCCCTCCTGCCACCTACACTTTCACGTGGGCAGAAGGACACTAGAAGTGTCAATATTTGTGTACGGCGCTTAGACATGCACGGTTCCGATTCGGCCAAATGGTGGAACCGGAACCGGCCCATAAAGGACCTGTTCCGGTTCCGGAACCTTTAATTTTATTTTTAAAATAATAAAATAAATTAATAATTATTAATTAAAATTTATAATCAAATTGTACATTGTAAAAAAATTTGAAAAAAAAAAAGATGAGGAATGGGCTTGAACTTAATGAATTATTATTAAGCACCTACATATCTTCTTGGGGATGGAAGAATCAAAGCCCATGTAGTTCTCTTACCTTTGGTAACCCCAACTTACCTCATCCTCAATCGTCGCTACCTGTTGTTGTGGTGGCGGTGATATCTCCACAATCATCACTGAAGAATTCGTGTTCTCGATCCAGCTCTTGTTGTCGAAGCCTAGCCCTTGTCCAATCATCGACACACGCTTGAAACTCCACACATTCCGGATTTAATCTTGAACGGTGGGAGTCTAAAATTAATCCTCCAACACTAAATGCTTGTTCAACTGCCACTGTCGAAGAATGTGTCGCTAATATTTGTCTTGCGATGAGGGAGAGAACTGGATATTGAATTGAATGGTTCTTCCACCGCTCAAGAATCTTGAAATCTGCGCGGTGTTCGGAATCACTAAACTCAAAATAAACTGTTAAATAGTTTTCTAATTCGAAAATACTACCTATTGTCCCTTTTTATTTTTTTTTGCCTACTCATGAGCATTTTATACCTTCTACCAAGTGAAATACATGTATTGCTTCGTGAGACACTATGCTGGATAGATTCACATCCACTATCACTTAAGCCATATTTACTACAAAATTCATTATATAATTCTACTATAACTTTTTTAACATCTACTTGTATACTATGAATATCTATTACTTCATTCAAATGTAAACATTCATAATAATAAGCATTCAAATAATCTAACAAACCATCTAATTTAGTACGTGGATCGAAAATAATACCAACTAAATAGACAAGATGAATGTTCAAGTAATAATGCAACCATTTTTCTCGCATTACTAAAATACTCGAAACTAATTCAGTATCTTTTTCACATTCATTAAAAATACCAGCAATGTTAACACACTCTATTAAAAATAAATGCGTAGTAGGATAATAAACACCAGATAAAATATTAGTAGCATCATTAAAAACTTTCAAAAAATCTAATTTTTTTTTGCAAACTTCCCAATGTTGCGGGATCAAAGAAATATCGGGAACATTATTCGAAATAAAGGAACATAATAAATCTTTGTAATCAAAAGTTTGTAGAAGCATCTCGTAGGTAGAATTCCAACGAGTCGGAATATCTTTTGGAAACCTTCTTGCCATTCTCCCATTTTTTTTTACAATATTTTCCCCACTCTTTCATAAGTTGAGGACTGTTGACACCTGATTTTTGACCAAGTCTTTTTCAGTTTTATTTTTGAAAAATCACAAAAAATTCATAAAAAGTCAAAAAATTACAAAATCAACTTTGGTGGCCTTGGCCAAGCCCAAGGAACCATTCTTGACCAAAAAATAATTTTTCATATTTTTTTACATTTTTTAGCATTTTTAGAAAATAGGAAAATATTAGAAAAATCAACAAAAAATAGAATTTGAGGTCACAAAAATATAGGAAAATAGTCAATATTTTTCTTTTAAATCCCTTGTCATTCTGACCTCATCAAGAATCGAAATTCAAGTTTAATTTTGTGTGTTTCTTTGTAACGCACATGGTTAAATTTGTCAAAAAATATGTTCTGAGTCTTTTTATTTGCAATATTTTGCATTTTCCGAGTCCTGACATTCAGCTTGATTGCCCTACATTTCAATTTGGTTCAATTGTGCGCTGATTTGATCAATTTTGGCTTTAGGGACCTAATTGCATAAAATTCTCTTCATTTTAGTCCCTATAATGCCAATTCTGAAATTAAACTTTTCTAAGGGACACCCATAGAACCCCAATGCTTCCTCCCTATGGTATTCGACCCCCTAAATCTTATGGTGGGTCCAATTGGAGCCAATTCCTCCATTAAGAACATCAATTTGGTAAAAAATCAATTTCGGATCCCACCTTACATTTGGGGTTTTCAATCAATTCAAGAGGCATTTGTTACGAAAATCACTTTTTTAGATGAAGTTTGTGCCATAGAACCTAATTTTCGAATCAATTTTATTATATATGCTCATCTGGACATCCAATTTGAATAAAAAATTAGAACCGAGTCAACTGGGTCGGGTTGACCGACCCAGTCAACCCGGTTGACAAACCAAGCCACATAAACGCTCGTGGTTTTCTTCTTCTTCTGGACACGCGCACGCAGAGGAAAACCAAAGGAGAGGAAGCCAAAAATTGAAGGCAAATGGGGATGCCTATTCGACGAGCCATCCCTGATCGTTCGACCACATGAGGCCGACGATCTCCAACTGACCAGAGTTGGTGTCGCACGTGCGGAAGAGGGTGGCTGCCCAACGAGCTTCGGACGCCATAACCGAATGAAAATTGGTTAAAACAGGGGGGCGGTTGCGAAGAAGCGATTCGGTTGGAGTTTGGAATCTGTTGAAGACAAAAGAGGAGCTCGCGAACAAAAAAGAAGAGGTTCTCGCAGAGATAGAGAGAGAGGGAGGGAGAGAGAGAGAGAGAGAGAGAGAGCTTGCAGAGAGAGAAAGAAGCGGCCGGAGCTTACCTGTGCAAGCTTCGACAGATCGTCCCCGGCAAAACCGACGCTGGTGATCATCGTCGTTGACTTCCTAGAGCTTTGAAGTAGCCTCCTAATCCGCTCGATTAGTCTCTGACCTCGAAGAAAGGTGAGAAATATCTTCAAGTTTTACCTCGGCCTCCAATGGCATGTCTCAATTCTGTCGACCACTGTTTTTGTTCTTAGTCTTAATCTGTTCATTGAGCATGGCTGATCTTCGTCGCATTTCGTTTTCGCATTTTCGTTGCATAAAACCATCGAGTCAACCCCCGACTTTGACCGATTGGCCGTGAATGCTATGACTCCTCCTAGGTTGAACCGACGCCTCGCGATCATCAGGTAAGTTCTCTCTAACTCCATGGATGCTGTTTGATGATTCGAGATGCTTGTTTGACGTTCGAAATGGCTAGGGTGATACTCTTGCCGGAGATTAGCACCGGTCGGAGTTGCAGGTATTGCAAATGTCAATCTGCTGTGTCGAGGCTTTGATATGTGGTAGATGAGATCTGTACGAGTCGAATGGCGGTGGTTTCGTGCGATTTGGCATCCTATAGACGGAGATAATGGCTTCCGACGAGGCGCCGGCGAGAGGGTGCCGGCGCCGATCGTCTTCTTCGGCGAACCTGTTGACTGGTCAACGAAAGTTGACCAGTCAACGCCTACGTGGCGCTGACGTGGCGCCCACGTGGCAGCTACGTCAGCATCGGTTGTTATAACCGAATAACAAAAAAAAGATCGGACGGTGGTAGTCGTGCCACGTGTCGCGATCTCGCTTTTTACGAAAATTAAAAAATGATTTTCAGAAATTAAAAATCCCTTAGATCGGACGGCCGTAGTTCGATCAAGCATTTCAATCTGGACCGTCAGTTTCCAGCCTTAGATCAGGCCGTCTATAGCGCGACACTTGGCGCAATCAGGAACGTTGGATCGAGATTGGGCGGGAATCCAAAATTCGAGCGGGAGAAGCCAAAACGGTGCCGTTTTGTCGCGCGAGTCCGGATCCGGGCCGGGCCGGTCGCCCGTGGGTCATGGGCCGGGTCACTCGACTCGGCCCGAATAATATTTTTTTAAAATAAAAAAATCGAAAATGATTTTAAAAAAAAATAATAAAAAAATCAAAAAATCTTAGAAAATTCAAAAAAATGCTAGAAAATCCCAGAAAATTCCAAAAAAATATGGAAAAATTGTGGGAAAATCCTAGACACTCCAGAAACCCCCAAAAATTGAGGGTTGACCACAGACAACTGGTCAACCCTATTTTTGGGGTTTCGTATCTGTTCTTCCGAAACTTGACAATATTACCCTTTAGGGGTAAGTCGCCTCTGTTGTGTATGCAAGATAACACCGATAATGCCAAGGTAAGAATTAGGGTCAAGTAGGCGACCAATTCTTAGGCTTGGGTTTCCGAGTCCTGTCCCTTTTATCAAAATGACAATTTTGCCCCTCAATGGGAAAATCGCCTTTCTTATTCCAATCAAGTTCTGAAAATTGCTTAAAGTTAGGGTTTGGGTCAGGTGGACGACCAACCCTAATATTTAAGATTTTCAGTTCTCATCTTTATCCAAAATGACGACTTTACCCTCCGAGGGTAAAATCACTTTTAGAATTCCAAAAAAATCCTGGAAATTCCCGAAAAATAGGAAATGGGTTGGATTGATGGCCAATCCTATTTCCCCCATCTTTTGACTGCCCAATTCATCTGAAATGACAAATTTGCCCTTTCAAGGCAAATTGCCCATAAATTGTTCAAAATTACAATTTTGCCCCTCATGGGCAAATCATGCCAAAATCATTCCTAAGCCTTGATTGATATTTCTCTAGGCTAATAAGGCCTCATTAGGGATACCATGCTGCTTTCATGTGTTTTATCCGCATGTACTGGATCCTTGATTTGCGCATTTATTACTACTGATTGTGATTGATAGGGTAGTATTTCCCATATGCATGAACTCCTAGATTTAGGATCTATACCCCACTCGTCTGTATGAAACCCTAGGATCAGATAAACCATTCAGCTTAGGTACCGAAAGGGCGTCAACTCTGACAATTGGCGTAACTAAGTCCCCGAACCCACTTCTCTGATTTTTGCAGAATCGAATAGACCACTCCCAACTATTCGATAGGGTTTCTGATCGTACCCTCCATGAAACGATTGGTGGCGACTCCTTGGCATGTACACTCATCACATGTCACTAGACCGCACTAAAGGTCGATCACGTATATCCAGCAGTTGCGATTTGGGTAATGGACCTTGGGAGAGGCCCGCGCCCGATCGAGCCAGCGATCGGGCGACCCATTAGCCCTCTCCGCTGCGAGGGGGAGGGTCGCGACAGACTGGCGACTCCGCTGGGGATCATTCTAAACCAGAATCTCTGGTTACGAATTCCAGAGGACTTGAGCCGATTAAAAAGTTGCTTGGTTTATCTGACATTATTTTATGCAGATGCTCTCGAAGGTGAGGTACGTATGCTAACTATTGTGTTAGATGTTTTTGCAGATTGGAGAAATAAGGGGTGGAGTGATTGTTGACATTTTTCCTGCAGGTTGGAGTTGGGAATGTATGTTTACTTTACGCACATACTGAAGCGATGTTCGATACAAATTGCTATGCATGACTTTGCATTGTGATGATCACGACACATTGCACACACTGGCGGTCAAACCCCGACTGCAAACCACCTCTAGGTTACCTTAGATAGGGAAATGGTGCGAAAAGGATATTGTGTTTGATGGCACTTGAGACTTTCGTATTCGTTCCCGCCTACCATCTGCATTGGTGATATCTAGCCCTCTTGGGTAGGTACCCTTGGGGAGGAATCTGCCTCGTGTGGATCGTGGGAGCCTGAGCCGTAGGTTCCTCACCTGATTTTCGATTCTTAGAGTGTACCCACTTGTCTCATGTGCGTGTCTATGAATGGTTGGTATACCTAAAACTACTCATTGATACAGGGGAACATTCTACATTCCCCCCGAGTATGGTTGGTAAGGCATTTATTTTCAATGTACTTTATTATTCCCTGCTCTATAATATGACTTATACATTACATACATTCATTTGCATTCGCATCATGAAAATCACTCAAGTGACTAATTGAAACAACGATGGTAATAGGGTAGGATGTCGCTGTTCCCTAAGAGTTCGACAGAATTGGTGACCTTCGAGTACTTAAGAAAAGTCACTCGCCCTGGACCAAACACGAGGCTGGACTTCACCAGATTCGTGCATGGCCGAGAATTGACTGGACGTAAGTTGGGATACGCCGAAGATTGCCAAACCCGTTACTATGTCGATAACCTCAGATTTAAGCGAGAGGCAGACGAGATGTTCAAGAATTATCTGGAGATGAAGAGACAGCGTCGCAACCAGCTGGCCAGGGAGGCATATGCCCGTCGGAAGGCCGAACTACTGACCAAAGAAAATATACCCATGATCACTTTTTGGGGAAAAAGAAGACGTCCTGCTACCAAGACAAAGCCAAGGCGTATCACACTCAAAAGGGTGAAACCCGAGAAGACTCCTGAAGTCATCACACCGTGGACCAGAGAATGGCCAGAGGAGCTACGACATTTTGACCAGAACATGGAAGACAACTCCCCTACACTTGATTGAAGGAGAGTTCCCGACTGACCTTCAAAGAATGATTTAGATCCTCACATTCCATAGACCTTTTATGGCTTTCTTGTTTGAAGAGTCTTCCTCTACCCTTCTTGCGTTAGAGATCCTGATTGTAATAAAAATTCATTCCACTTTGTTCATTTGATGTATTGGCCAATGGAATGTGACATTACTGTTTCCCTTAGTCACTGAGTGAACCTGACTAAATTGCATAATTCATTTCCTTGAAATTCAAGTTAGGCCTTAAGTCGGGCCCTCGAGACCTGAAAGAGGTCCTAATTTCCATTTCTTCGAGATGACCTATGCAATTAAGTTAGCCCATGCATATCTCATGGCATCTGCATAATCATGTCTTTAAAGTAATTTCCGACGATTGACCTTTTAAAAAAATCATTTGCATATTTTAGACTTGATGGGAAAGAATGATATTCAAGTGTTTAAAGTTCCCCGGGCCGAACTCCGATCATGGTGGGATAGCATGGGCGAAGCCAGCCAGAAGTATGCTGAATCACGGCTAGGATACCTGTTGGACCTGCTAAAGATTGAGTGCTCACCTGCCTTTATCCAAGCCATGGCGCTCTATTGGGATCCTACCACCGCTACATTTTGCATGGAAGGACTGGAGATTACTCCCACTATCGAGGAGTACAGTGCCGTCATCGGAGTTGAGTTCACTCACACACTCGTTCGACCCCCCATAGGATTTGAACCCCTGAGTCAGGTGGCTGAATTCCTTGACACAAACCTAAACGAAGTCAAAACAGATGCAAAAAGCAATTCTGGTCGAATCTCCCTATCTTTCCTTATAGACCTATTTTCCCGCCTCCCTGCTGCTAAAGGGACCAAATCTAGTAGAGCCTTTATCTTGGCATTCTTCAGCATTGTGCTGTTCCCAATCTCATCTGTCACCTTCGACCCTATCATGGCTATAGTAGCCAGACAAGTCTGTTGTGGGAGGAATTACTCAAACATCATCCTGGCCGAAACCTTCCTTTCCTTAAACCGCTTCAAGAAAAATAAAAAGGGAATCTTTAGAGCCTCTAGTGATCTTTTGTATCTGTGGTTCACATCCCATATCAGACAATTCCACATCCGCATGGGTTTCATTGAAATCAGCCCTGATGCACATCCTCTTAAAACCTTTGTCAGAACACATACACGTATTCCTAAGTTCAACTTTGTAGAGTGGAAAAACTTCCTTAAAATTCTAAAGCCCGAACAACTCCGATGGCGGCTAAGGTTACCAACGCTGGGCAAAGTCAGATTAGCCTGTGGTGACAAAGGTCCAGTCCCCTTGCTAGGATTCACGGGCGCTACCGCATACTATCCGAAGAGGGTGATCCGACAGTTTGGGGCGCTACAAGGGATCCCTTCTCCACCACCACTTGATATCTTTTCTTTTGACGTACCGAGCAAGACTCTCATGGAGGAAGAGAAGAAACAGTTTGAAGCCAAGGTAACATCCATCATCCGCTCCTTGAAGAATTCGCAAGCCGAAGAAGTAAGTTGGCCAGAAAACATGACTCATGAAGAAAACATTCATAGAGCCACTGCAGAGTACATTCAGCACTTTAAAGCGACCGGAAGGAGCCTTATCGAGCCATACGTACCCGAATACGTCGTACCACATGTACCTAGAATAGAGCCGTACGTACCTGAAGACATGGGACCGCTGCCATATTCAGAGGATGAGGAGCCCCAGGCTGAAGAGGGGAATCCATACTGGGATGATGAGGATACCTTAGACCTCAAGCGTCCTAGGCTTGAATAGGCTATTCTGTCAAGTGTAAAATAAGCAAACATTGTGACGCCTTTTCATACGTTCTCATTTCTGTGTGGTGCTATTTTGGACACACGAGCATAAATGTGAACATGTTTCGCGAATACATAAAAACTATCGTCAGAAATTATGCCTCTTTTAATTTCATGAATTCATATCAGGAAATGACTAAAAGAACTACTTACATGAGGCTAAGGCTCACAAGGTAGCCCTTTTTCTCATCTACTGACAAGAAGCATGCAACTGAAAGAGTTAACTGCTTCTTTCTACCAAAATAAACGAAGCACTCACTCGAAATCTTTTTGAATAGGTACACTCTCATCACGGAACTTCCAACACATCGTTTCCGTACTCGCCTTAAGACAAGAATGGAGCAGCAAGAATTGACTCCGCGCGTGGGCATGTTGGAGTCTCAGATGACTGCCCTGGCAACTATGATGGCTGACATCAAGGCCATGCTGGAAGCCACTCAAGCTAAGCAAACAACGGCCCATAACCAGAACAACTCAGGCCCTTCTTCAGTACCTGATATGGCAGATAGAGAGGTAACAAGGGATACTCAACATACAGAGGAGGATATCCATGAACCAAACTACCGGCCACAACAGAAGGCCTCGTCTGTTATTATCAACCTCGAGAAGGAGGAGAAGGGGAAGCAGACCGTGAAAACCGAAGCAGAGGCTAAAAGGTTGGCCAAAATCGAGGAGTGCTTGAGCAGCCAAGGTTATGAGTTAGCTCGCTTCGACAAAATATCTCCTTTTGCTAAGGTAGAGACTCCTCCTAACTATAAGGAGCCGGAGTTCGTAAGGAAGTATAACGGGACAGGCTGTCCTCGTGCTCACCTCAAATATTATCTGCGCAAGATGGCGCACTATTCGGATTATATTCCACTGTTGATGAACACGTTCCAAGAGAGTTTGGCTGGCGCTGCTCTGGCTTGGTTCATAGAACTAGACCTAGAAGATTATGACGGCTGGGAGGATCTTGCAGAAGACTTCCTCAGACAGTACAAATTCAACACGGCTACAGCCCCAACTAGAGAAGATCTTCTACGAACTTCAAAGGGGAGATGCGAATCAATCAGGACATATGCCCAGAGGTGGCGAGCCTTGGCTACCCAAGTAAAGCCATCAATCCCAGAAGAGGAGCTAATCGACTTATTCCTAAAAGCGCTCCCCTACGAGTACTTTGACAAGCTGAACACTTCTGGATGTCAAACATTTGTACACTTGATAAAGGTTGCTGAAAGGCTAGAATGTGCCTTGAGAGAAAGAAGGCCTCATGAAGCTCCTACTAGGAAGCAGTATCCCTTGAAAAAGGAGAGAGAAGCCGGACTGGACATAGCATTTATACCAGATCCCCACAAGCCCAAGCCGTTTGGCAATTCCAATCAGACTAAAGGAGGATCATCCTGGTCAACACCGAAAGTACAAGAGCCCAGAAGAAGGCAACCCCAGAAGTAATTTTCTCAGCTCTCAAGACCTTTATCCAAGTTGCTCCCAGTACTGCTAGAGCAACGCCTGGTGGCAAAAGAACCGCCTAGGGCAAACCCTGTCAAATATCCTGGCTTTGATGAGAACCAAACCTGTATCTACCACATGGGCGAGAGAGGACATAATGTGGACAACTGCTATATCCTCAAGCTGAAGGTGCAAGCTCTGATTGACAGTCAAATTCTGAAGTTTGACAATGTAGCCCCAAATGTACAGGAAAACCCACTTCCGGATCATCAAGCAGTAGGAGCAATATTTGCTGAAGTGGAGGAAGACTACCTTAAGCTGAAGGTAAACGTACCTAAACTGACCAACTTGCTAGCCGCCGCTTCATCATACCCAAAAGCAGGAGAGATCTCTGTTGACGAAAAGAAGCTATGTATCACCAAAATGATGAGCTTGGGGATTATGTCCGATATTACTAATGAAGAATTTGAAGGAGTCGAAGCTTCTTTATCTTTCGGAGGAAGCTACTTCGTGATCACAACCGAGTGGGGCAACACCTGGGACATCCCACACGAGAATCCGGTAGATAGTCTTGAGCCGGTCACTCAGTCAGAAGAGGAATTCGAAAAGGACGAACTGGAAGTCAAAAGACGAAGTCTAGCGGACCTCAAATTTATGGCCAACGCGATTGAAAAAGGCGAAATTGTGGATAACCTGGGTCAAGATTCTGGAGCGTACAATTTCAAAGTGAAATATTCGGCCCCTCCCAGTTTTTATCAAAAAATTAAGGACATCATACCATACGGATGGGGAGGTATGTATGATCCCTCTCAACCAGAGACCTCGAAGGACATAGAAGAACTTCTTTCAAAAGGACTTGACGATACCGTATCAATGGTCGAAGTCGCTACGACAGTGGTAATCAGATTGGAAGAACTTGATAGCATGAGCGAGGTAAAAGACTACTTAGTCAAGCCTGTTGTGATTCAACTGCCGCAAGAAGAAGCAGACAACACGATTGAACCCGAGACGTCTTATCAGGCAACTGTAACTATAGAAGTCCCCCCAGTAGAAGAATACGATCCTAAAGCAGTCCATTGGGACTATGGGACTAAAGAAGTAGACGCGGTAATGAGGTCTGGACGGTTTTATGCCCCTAGGGAGGACGAATCCGAAAAAAAGGAAGTCTCAAAGGAAGACGCCGAAAAGCTCGTATCAATCATCAAAACCAGCGAGTTCGAAGTAATAGAGCAGCTGAGGAGGCTCAAATATCCTTGCTAGATTTATTCATCAACTCAGAGAAGCACAAGAACGCACTGTTGAAAATACTCAATGAAGTACATGTCCCTGAATCAATTAACGAGGTACAATTGGGGGACTTTGTGGGGGCAATCCTTTTAAAAGACTAGTTGAGCTTCTCTGACGAGGACTTCCCCATGGAAGGAAGAGGGCACAACAAGGCATTATATGTCTCCGCGCAATGTAACGGGAAGAGAGTGGCACATGTATTAATCGACAATGGATCAACCTTCAATATTTGCCCTTTGGCTACCCTAAGAAGTTTGTGAATCAATGAGGAAACGGTTAAGGCATCCAAAACGGCTGTGAGAGCTTTCGACGGAATGAGGAAGACCGTGGTGGGCGAGATTGAGCTTGACGTATTCATCGGCCCGACAAAATTCTCTATAAACTTCCAAGTAATGGATCTGCCCAGTGCATTCGTATTCTTGCTGGGAAGGCCTTGGATCCGTACAGCAGGAGCCGTCCCTTCGAGCTTGCATCAAAAAGTACGCTTTGTAGTGGATGGGAAGGTGATTATCATACGTGGAGAAGTCGACCTCCAGACATACCAGAACAGTGTCATTCCCTATGTTGAACCCGAAATGAAAACAGAAGCGAGCTATCATTCCCTAGAATTGGTAGCCACAGTTCATACCCCGGCATGGACAAGGTTGAGAACCCCCTACATCTCAGAAGCCAATCTTTTACCAGCCAAGATGCTACTGGCATATGGGTTTGATCCTAGAAGAGGCCTGGGCAAACACAGTCAAGGGATAAATGTCCCCCTGCAGTTAATAGCTAACCCGCATAGAATGGGCTTGGGGTACCAGAAATATCACTTGAATGAATCTGTCCTGGAAGCAGCAGGCCGAGGCCGAGGCAAAAGCCTGAGACGTCGGAGAGACCGAAACAACTTGAATGACTCGTTCATCGGTTCTCCAACCTGGAAAGGCAGATCGAAGATATTTCCTCTGAACGCCTACTTCAACCAGAACTCTAAATGGTTGTCGGAAGAAGATGTCACTTCACCAATAGAACCAGATCTGACAAATCCTTTTCTTGAAGACAACTCTGTGAATGCCATCAAAGAGTGGCTAAGTGATGAAGCCACTTCTTCTGAGTAACAAGACTCTTCCCTTGTCTTTAAATACTGCATTTAGAACTTCTTTGCATTTTGTCGCATTTTCTTTCCTTATTGTACGTATAGGGAAACGCCTTTGGATCTCCGGCCGTTGGTCCAAATAGCACATCTTGTAATGCGGCCCATCTTGCATTCAATAAAACCATACATATTTTGTTAAGGACATATGGAACCACGAATCAGCCCAATGATGATACTAGTCTTCTGCACAGAAGCTTGAGGCCTGATTTGCCATATGACTCCTGATTTCCAAAGAGATTTCCTCGGGGCCAGGATATCCAATGACATGAGGATTAGTCCTGTTTATACCTGTACCTATCTCGAAAACTCTTTCGAAAAGACTTCCCATGATCATACATGTCATTCTTATGGAATACAAACTAACCATACTCATGACATTTCAGGCATATCATCTCAAACATGCATACCAGGTTGTTACGAGATTCGGATTTCTCCAGTAACCATTCTTATAGCATTGAGGAAGATGAAGACGAGGGTTATGCATCTATCCGCAGAGATTGGAATGCCTTTGAGGAATCGACGCCTCCTACTTCAGAAAAATCAATCATTGTTAATCTGGGAGACTCCGTGAATATCAAAGAGGTCAAGATCGGCGGGCATTTATCCCGAAATGAAAGGCTCGAGTTCACAGAGTTATTGAAAGAATATCAAGACATTTTTGCATGGTCTTACGCTGATATGCCAGGTCTAGATCCTAAGATCGTGGAGCATGCCTTACCTACAAATCCTAGTATCAAACCTGTCAAGCAAGGCAGCAGGCGGATGAAGGCTGAGTTAGAAGACAAAATTAAGGAAGAAGTCATGAATCTTCTTAGGGTAGGCTTTATTGAAGCTATCCCATACTCAGACTGGATTGCAAATATAGTCCCCGTCATGAAGAATGATGGTAAAGTTCGGATATGCGTGGATTATCGAGATCTGAATAGAGCAAGCCCAAAAGATGATTTTCCACTTCCTCACATTGATGTGTTAGTGGATAGCACAGCAGGTTATGAATTGTTCTCGTTTATGGATGGATTCTCGGGATATAACCAAGTCTTCATGAAACAAGAAGACAAACCAAAGACTGCTTTTACCACACCCTGGGGGAACTTTTGCTACAAAGTCATGCCCTTTGGATTAAAAAACGCCGGGGCTACCTACCAGAAGGCCATGGTCACATTATTCCATGATATGATCCACAAAGAAATTGAAGTATACGTTGACGACATGATCGCCAAATCCAAGAAAGGACAGGATCACATACAGGTGTTAAGAAAATTATTTGAGCGCCTGCGCAAATATAAGTTGAGGTTGAACCCTAGCAAATGTGTGTTTGGGGCAAAATCTGTGAAACTTCTTGGGTTCATAGTCAGTAACAGGGGCATTGAGATTGATCCTTCAAAAATTCAAGCTATTCACAATCTGTCAACTCCCTCCACAGTAAAAAAAGTGAGAAGCCTTCTGGGGAGACTGAACTATATTGCCAGATTTATCAATCAACTGTCTGATGTGGCTAAGCCAATCTTCAAATTGCTTAAGAAAGGCGCGAAAGTAACATGGGATGCTGAATGCAGCAGGGCATTCCAGATGATCAAGAACTATCTGATCACACCGCCGGTACTTGTGCCACCAATTTCTGATCACCCATTGACCTTATATCTGACTATACAGCAAGAATCCTTGGGAGCCTTACTTGCCCAAACAAGCCCGATAGATGGTAAAGAAAGAGCCATCTATTACCTAAGTAAGAAATTCACACCATCTGAAGCAAAATATGCACCAGTCGAAAGGGCCTGTGTAGCAGCGGTATGGGTACTTCGCAGACTGAGACAGTATACCCTACACCACCACATTCAGCTCATAACAGAGAACGATCCTGTCAAATACCTCCCGAAGAAACCCGCTTTAATTGGGAAATTAGCAAAATGGCAAGTAATGCTATCTGAATTTGACATCAAGTGTTCTCCACAGAAGTCAGTTAAAGGAAGAGCTATAGCTGACATGCTAGCGGAAAACCCGTCAAACGGTGAGTCTCCTGAAGTAACAAGCACAGAAGGTCAAATTCTCAACTTAGAAGAAGACAAGTGGGTCATGTATTTCGATGGTGCTGTCAATCTATCAGGGGCAGGCACTGGGGCAGTACTAATATCCCCCAATGATCAACACTATCCTGTGGCGGCAAAAATAACTTTCCCTTGCACCAACAACATCTCAGAATATGAGGCATGTATTCTAGGCCTACGATTGGCCATTTCTATGAAGATACCTAGGTTGCAAGTTTTTGGAGATTCCATGCTCATCATCCTACAGACACAGGGAGAGTGGAAGACGAAAGATGCAAAGCTCATCCCTTATCACGAATACCTTGAAGAATTGATACTTAAGTTCGAAGAAGTGTCATTCAAATATCTATCAAGATCTCACAATCAATTTGCAGATGCGTTAGCCACCCTGGCCTCGATATTGCAAACAACTGGAGGGTTGGACATAGAACCCCTAAGGATCGGCATAGTTGAAAAACCAGCTTATTGTATGCTAATCGAAGAAGAATTTGATGGAGAACCATGGTATTATGACATCAAGAATTACCTCTTAAAAGGGGAATTCCCTGAAGGATGCCAGCCAGGAGACCGAAGATACATAACCAAGATGGCCAGCAAGTTCTTTCTCAATGGACAAATTCTGTACAAAAGATCCTTTGATTCTACTCTATTGAGATGTGTAGATGCCAAAGAAGCAAATATCCTCTTGAAAGAGATCCATGAAGGAATATGTGGGCCTCACATGAACGGCCACCTCCTCGCTAGGAAGATCATGCGGCTTGGCTATTATTGGATGACCATCGAATCAGATTGCTGTCAACACGTCCGGTCATGCCACCAGTGCCAAATATACGGTGATAAGATCAATGCACCCCCAAACGAACTACACCAAATGTCTGAAGTTTGGCCTTTCTCTATGTGGGGCATAGACATGATAGGGCCTATTAATCTTGTGGCTTCAAATGGTCATCGCTTCATCTTGGTAGCGATTGATTACTTCACAAAATGGGTAGAAGCCAGTTCTTACAAGAATGTCACTGCAAGAAATGTGGCAAGATTCATCAAAAGAGACATCATCTCCCGGTATAGTACCCCTCAGGCAATCATCACGGATAACGGGTCTAACCTAAACAACAAGATTGTCGATGATCTATTGGATCACTTTAGCATTCGACATCTGAATTCATCTCCTTACCGCCCACAGATGAATGGGGCAGTGGAAGCAGCCAACAAAAACATCAAGAGAATCTTGGCTAAAACAACAGAAAACTACAGGGATTGGCACGAAAGGCTGCCCTTCGCCTTGATGGCTTACCGAACGTCGATCAGGACTTCTACAGGGGCAACTCCCTACAGTCTGGTGTATGGGACAGAAGCAGTTCTACCCGTAGAAGTTAAGATTCCCTCTTTGAGAATCTTATCAGAAGATAAACTTTCTGAGTCAGAATATTTCAAATACAGATATGAACAGCTGAATTTAATAGACGAGAAACGTCTTAAAGCCATTTGCCATGGACAAACTTACCAGAAAAGGGTAGCCAAGGCGTTCAATCGAAAGGTCAAGACCAGAAACTTCGAAGTAAATGACTTGGTAATTAGGAAAGTTTTGCCGAGTACTACCCATCCAGGGGGAAAATTCACTTCGAATTACGAAGGCCCCTACATTATCAAGAAGATCCTCACGGGAGGAGCGTTAATTCTTGTAAACTCCGAGGGAGAAGAACTGGGACACCCTGTAAATTCAGATGCTGTGAAGAAATATTACCCTTGAAATAAAATCAGACTTCGATTATATGACTCATCCCGGATTGAGTTGAGTCCTCATAATGGTCATTGCATAAGCATATCATGCATCCATGCATACATTAGCATGTGTTCAATATTGCAGGCCTCAAAGAAGCAAGATCCTCGATGGCGAACACCAGGAATGTATGAATGAAGACAGCAGACAACAAAACGAAGAGTAGGAGACTTCAAAGAACGGCACAGAGGCACGCTCCAAAATGAATGAAGCCACTAAGCAGGATTCATTACCCCAATCAGACGAATGCATCGTCGCCGTAGGTCGAAAAGGCCGTTTTCTATAATTCACCTGTTGGCGTTCAGATTGGAATGCATGATCAAGAGGACTTGCTGTCGTGGTGGTCAGATTTTCACAAGTCTATCCACTTCCATTGGAGTGCATGATTGTTGACACCTAAATTTTGATCAATTTTTTTATTATTATTTTTTTTTGAAAATTCATAGAAAATCCATAAAAAGTTGAAAATTGAAAAAATCAATTTTGGTGACCTTAGCCAAGCTAAATGAACCATTTTGACCAAAAAAATAATTTTCATAATTTTCATTTTTTAATATATTTTCGAAAAATACAAAAAAAAAAGAGAAAAAAAGAAAATCAAGAAAATCAAGAAAAGTAGTATTCGAGGTCACAAAAATATAGAAAAATAGTCAGTATTTTTATTTTTAACCTCATAAAATAGTAAAATTCATGTTCGATTTTGGGTGTTTTCTGATCACCATAAAATTGAATTTGGCAAAAATATTAGTAATGATTAAAAGGAAAAGGAGTGAAAACATCATCATTCAAAAGAAAAGTAAAAGAGAAAAGAAAAGTTTGAGTAATGATGGGGAATAAAAAAAAATAATAAAATCTCTCTCTCTCTCCCTCTCTTTTTCCTCTTCTCAGCTCTCTTCTTCCTTTGGATCATTCGGCCGGCTACCCTCTCCCTCAACTCTCTCTCTTTCATTTTCGGTTTTCCTCTCGCTCAGCTCGCCGCCCAGATAAAAAACCGTCCGGTTTTTCGGCCATAACTCTTTCGTTAGACATCGTATGCGAACGAGCCATATACCATTGGAAAGCTTATTCTCTTGCCGTTCTAATGACATATCTTGAGCCCAATTTGGACCAGCCGTTTGTCCCGTAGAGCTGTTTGAAGGAGCAAAGGTCAGACTGATCAGACTTGAGTCCGCGGGTGCCAAATTGGATTTTCGGGTTTGTTTTGGGTTCAATCTTGGTAAGACCACCTCTCACTCCTTGTTAAGACATATATTATTGTGTTTTATGGTTTGAAGATGGATTATATTTGGATTTAAGGGCTGATCCCTTATTGTTTTGTTCGAAAAATCTGAACCGGTTCTGTCAAGGTGGTGCCGTGAACATTGTGAGTGATTCAAGGGCTTGCCTTGCTTCCAATATTCGATAAGATGTCTCTAGCACCTAAATTAGGAATCTAGCAAGCTGAGATTGTAGTCTAGTTGAGTTTTGGATGGGTTTTAATGGTTGAATTGAAGGAGTTTTCTGGGACAGATTCTGGTCATTGGGCGATTGAAAACCGTCCGGTTTTTCGGCCATAACTCTTTCGTTATGAATCGTATGGGAACGAGCCATATACTGTTAGAAAGCTTATTCTCTTGCCGTTCTAATGACATATCGTGAGTCCTATTTGGCCAAGCCATTTGTCCCGTAGAGCTGTTTGAAGGAGCAAAGGTCAGACTGATTAGACTTGAGTCCGCGAGTGCCAAATTGGATTTCCGAGCTTGTTTTGGGTTCAATCTTGGTAAGACCACCTTTCACTCCTTACATTTTACCTATTAGACCCAGAATCGGAAGGCCGAGCCTCCTGTTGGTGTCTAAATATTTGCTGTGTATTTACTTTATGTCATAGCATTTCTATATTTCGCATAAAAGACCCAGAATCGGAAGGCCGAGCCTCCTGTTGGTGTCTAAATATTTGCTGTGTATTTATTTTATGTCATAGCATTTCTATATTTCGCATAAAAGACCCAGAATCGGAAGGCCGAGCCTCCTGTTGGTGTCTAAATATTTGTTGTGTATTTACTTTATGTCATAGCATTTCTATATTTCGCATAAAAGACCCAGAATCGGAAGGCTAAGCCTCCTATTGGCGTCCAAGGTGTTTTATTTATTTATTTTCTGTAAATTATATTGTGCTACCCCAGAATCGGAAGGCCGAGCCTCCTGCTGGTGGTTTATACCCCCCACACATTGTTGCACGAGCACCGACGGACTCCGACGTCGTAAAATTCACCGGATCCCATCTCCTTTGCTTATGTTTATGTTGTATAATGACTTAATATCTTCTTTATTTTTTGCATTGTGTTGCGTCCTATAAAAACAAAAACAAAAAAATGCTAGATCGGACGTCTGCAGATGAGCCACGTGTCGTGATTAGGTGATTTTCAGAATAAAAAAAAATTCCAAAAAAATGAATTATTAAGGAAAAATTCAAAAAAAAAATTGAGAAAAATTGCAGAAAATTCCTAAAAAAAATTATAAAAATTTTTGAAGGCTGAAAATGACAAAAAAAATTGATTTGTTTCCATTTTTTGGATTTTCTCCCATTTAATCCAAAATGGCGATTTTACCCCTCAAAGGGTAAATCGTCTTTGATATTCCGATGAATTGTGGAAATTGCTTAGAATTTGGTGATGGGCCAGATAGGTGGCTAAACCTTATGTCTAAGATTTCCACATTTCATTCCCATTTTTAGAAAATGACGATTTTACCCCTTCGAATGGTAAATCGATTTCTAAAATTCCAGAAAATCATGAAAATTGCAAAAAAAAGAAAAGGAAATGGGTCAATTGAGTGACCAAACCTATTTTTGACATTGTTTTACTCCGGATTCATTCCGCAATGACGATTTTTCCCTTTTTAGGCAAATCGTCCCTTTTGTCTCAAAATTACGACTTTACCCCTAATGGGTAAAATCATGTCTAAATCATTCCTAAGCTTGATTGATACTTATTTAGGCTAATAGAGCCTTATTAGGAGTGTCATGTTGATTTGATGTGTTTATTTTGCATATTTGGATTCATTGATTTGCGCCTTTTATTATTGATTGTGATTGCTAGGATAGTCATTCCTATTTGCATGAATTCCTAGATTTAGGATTCGTACTCCACTCATCTGCATGAAATCTTAGGTCAGAAAATTCAGTCAACTTAGGTACCGAAAGGGCGTCAACTCTGACAGTTGACGTAACTAAGTCCCCGAACCCATTTCTCTGGTTATTGCAGAATTGAATGGAAACTCCCGACTATTCAATAGGGTGGTCCAATCATACCCTCCAAAAAAATGATTGGTGGCGACTCCATGGCATGCACACTTAACACATGTCACTAGACCACACTGAAGGTCGACTACGTATACCTCCGTTGCGATTTGGGTAACGGGCCTTGGGAGAGGCCCGCGTCCGACCAGACTGGACGGCCCATTAGCCCTCGAAAGCCCACATGCAACCTCGAGAGGGTCGCGACAATGATCAAGGGTAAGGTGTATCGTTCTAATTTTCTGAAATTCAAGAGCATACACTGACATATTCCTCTTATGTTTTTCAGGAATCTCTAGCCACGCTGGGCAAGTAAGTATTCCTTTCCCAATCTTTTATGTTTTTAAAATTCTCAGAATCCTGATTGCTAGAACTTGGAGGCTTTTTGGAATCTAGCGTACATTCAAAGCTCATGTCTAGAAAGACGCGAAATTCTCACAGTTATTGGCACTCGTGTTTAGATCTGGAGGTTATCTGAACATGATTGAAATATGCATTGTGCATCATAAATCCCCTTGGAGGTAAGTTTTGGAGAAAGCGAAATGAACTTTTCCAACAAGAGTGGTTTAAAAATTGTTCAAAAGGATGTTTCCTCAGACAAGAGGCAAGCCTAATCTAAACACGTCCCATACACACTTAAGAGATGAGTGAAATGGTAAGGATAGCGATACCTTGACCTACGGACATAAGGGTTATTCGTAGTGATTACATGGATCGAGACGACGGAGGCATTCGTTTCTCTACCACAAACACTACAGGTAACCATTGATGACTCTTTGAACGGCGGTTTCATTTTTTACCCCTGTCAAGAACCACCCCATAGTGGAACAAACTGGAGGTACGTCCAGCTGTATCAGGAGGTAAATGGTTAGAAGTTCTCTTGCTCAGACTTGCATCAATCTTCGTGTGTTGCTTGTCATTTTAACTTCTATGGTAATTCATGTGCTTTAGGATGACGAAAAGCGTTCGTTTCTCTATCCTATACACTTTTATCCTTTGCACAGCCCAGTTGAGCCTGTACGTTCGTTTCACAAACCCGTTGGTGATCATTGCATATTCCAAGACAGAAGCGACGTCACTTCAAGAGCGGAAGAGTTTAAAATACAGGATTTACGAAAAATTCCTGGACTAATGTTTGAGTGATGAGATTCGAATTGAACATCTAGCACACTTATCCGAAAATCCTGGTCCCCAAAAGAAAAAAATATAGAATTTCAACAAAAAGAAGAGAAAAATCCAATCTCGGGCATCAAGAAAAAGCAAAGTGCCTGGTAGAAGCAAGGCCGATACCTATCCAAATACTTGTACACTTGTGAATCATGTGTTTGAGCTTGTAAATGCCAGAAGATGGCATGATACCTTTGTATAGGTCACTAGTGAGATTTGGTTGTAAAAGAAAATCCCAAAGGAGCTGGACTGCAAAAGATACTTCCAGATTATGTCACACTCAGATGATGAAAGTGTAGACAAGATGTTGACACAGTCTCAACATGAAAGAGATATTCTCTAAAGACAAATGTGCTCTTCAAAGACTATCAATGCACTTCAAAGACTGAAAACGCTCTTTGAACCAGAAGGGACAAGATTGGCGGCAAACTTGCAGTAATCACCAATATTAAACTCTTCGCGTATTCTGAGCAAAAAACAAGCTTTTTTTTTTGTCCCCAATCCTACATACGTTACAACCCTGAAAAGCCTTTTCTGATTAAGGCACATGGATTGACATAGGGTTTAATGTCCAAGCTTAGCTCGAAGAAGTTCGAGCAAGATTATTTCTTTCTCATTTTGCAGGTTTCTTGACTTGTAAACCTAGAGCAGACATTGAAGACTTCTCTTCGAAAGCCTTAACTTGCACGCAAGTCCCCTTTGAAAACCGTTGACCAAGCCCAACATTACGGTCCCTGGGAAGTCCTCCTGATCGATCGAGGTGTATTCACTGCGAATGATCCTGAACCCTAGGCGCAGGTTTGATAGGAAATTCGAGTGCATTCTTGGTAAAAGACCATTATCTTAAAATAGTGAGAAGTCCTCTTTGATGAGAATACTCCAATGGACATTTTAACCAAATTCTTTTGGCTAAATTCAGATTGTTTGATTCAAACTTTCCTCACAAGGGATTTTTGATCACTTCCGTATGTTGCAAGGTATTTTGGATAACCTCCAGCATCATAATGCATTCATTGAAAATTTTCATGACCATGATATAAGTCATAAAGTGCTGTCAGTTTGACATCAGATATCACTCAAAGACCATTGATGTGCCTTTGGTAAGAAAATTTTCAGATTGGAGCTTCTGCAAGATTCCTGATGACTTCGGCTCCTAAAACGGCTTGTATCACCCTTGGATACCTGGAGTACCCAAATCCCAGAATGTCACCTCCAATGTCAAAAGGACAATCTCCGAAATCATCCCTCTGCGAGATTTCAAATTTATAGGATACCTGGAGTACCCAGATCCCCAGAATATCACCTTCAATGTCGAAAGGACAATATTCAAGATAGTCTTTCTGCGAGATCTCAGGTAACCCCTAGATCCCAGAAGAGTCTTATCAAAGTTTTTGCAGGTTTAAGTTTTCTGCAGGATACTTGGAATCCCCAAATCCCAGAATAACGCCTTGCATGTCGAAAGGACAATTTTCAAGATCAGCTTTCTGTGAGGTTCTAGGTAACCCCTAAACCCAGAATATCTCATGCGGTGAAGCCTAAAGGTTGGGCACACCTCACTTGCATAAATCCTAGTTAAATTCCTTAGAATACATGATCAAAATGTTCGACAATCCCTAAAAGACTGGGTGCGTCATCCATAGGTTCATAGCAGAAAGGAGTCCTATTCATGGTCTGATCCACCATACGGATCAAAACCCCTGATAATCCCTAAGAGACTGGGTGCGTCATCCATAGGTTCCTAGAAGAAATGAGTCCTATTCATGGTCTGATCCACCATACGGATCAAAACCCCTGACAATCCCTAAGAGACTGGGTGCGTCATCCATAGGTTCCTAGCAGAAAGGAGTCCTATTCATGGTCTGATCCAAACCCCTGACAATCCCTAAGAGACTGGGTGCGTCACCCATAGGTTCCTAGCAGAAAGGAGTCCTATTCATGGTCCGATCCACCATACGGATCAAAACTTCCGACAATCCCTAAGAGATTGGACGCATCATTCATAGGTTCCTGTCAAGTATATGAATCCCATTCTGGTACGGCCTACCATACAGGCTAGAGTTTAACCACCCTAGGATACTCAAAAGACGAGTCCTTGGGTATTCACTTGAACCCGCTATACACCGCGCATGCCGCACGAGCATCAGGCAGGTGACCAACAAGTAAGTAACAGGTGGGTCTCTCTACTTTCTCTCTCACGTCAGCAAAAGAATGAGGAGCAGAGCGTTCACCAGCGGAACAAGAAAGATTGAGTGTCAAGATTCGTTTTTCTTTTCCCCAGTCGAGTCGGTCTAGATTCAGGTGTCACCTGTCTTTGAGCGAAACCTCTCACGAGATTCCTCTTAAAGAGGGGCAGCTGTTGACACCTGATTTTTGACTAAGTCTTTTTCAGTTTTATTTTTGAAAAATCACAAAAAATTCATAAAAGGTCAAAAAATTACAAAATCAACTTTGGTGGCCTTGGCCAAGCCCAAGGAACCATTCTTGACCAAAAAATAATTTTTCATATTTTTCACATTTTTTAGCATTTTTAGAAAATAGGAAAATATTAGAAAAATCAACAAAAAATAGAATTTGAGGTCACAAAAATATAGGAAAATAGTCAATATTTTTCTTTTAAATCCCTTGTCATTCTGACCTCATCAAGAATCGAAATTCAAGTTTAATTTTGTGTGTTTCTTTGTAACGTATAGGGTTAAATTTGTCAAAAAATATGTTCTGAGTCTTTTTATTTGCAATATTTTGCATTTTCCGAGTCCTGACATTCAGCTTGATTGTCCTACATTTCAATTTGGTTCAATTGTGCGCTGATTTGATCAATTTTGGCTTTAGGGACCTAATTGCATAAAATTCTCTTCATTTTAGTCCCTATAATGCCAATTCTGAAATTAAACTTTTCTAAGGGACACCCATATAACCCCAATGCTTCCTCCCTATGGTATTCGACCCCCTAAATCTTATGGTGGGTCCAATTGGAGCCAATTCCTCCATTAAGAACATCAATTTGGTAAAAAATCAATTTCGGATCTCACCTTACATTTGGGGTTTTCAATCAATTCAAGAGGCATTTGTTACGAAAATCATTTTTTTAGATGAAGTTTGTGCCATAGAACCTGATTTTCGAATCAATTTTATGATATATGCTCATCTGGACATCCAATTTGAATAAAAAATTAGAACCGAGTCAACTGGGTCGGGTTGACCGACCCCAGTCAACCCGGTTGACCAACCAAGCCACATAAACGCTCGTGGTTTTCTTCTTCTTCTGGACACGCGCACGCAGAGGAAAACCAAAGGAGAGGAAGCCAAAAATTGAAGGCAAATGGAGATGCCCATTCGACGAGCCATCCCTGATCGTTCGACCACATGAGGCCGACGATCTCCAACTGACCAGAGTTGGTGTTGCACGTGCGGAAGAGGGTGGCTGCCCAACAAGCTTCGGACGCCATAATCGAATGAAAATTGGTTAAAACAGGGGGGCGGTTGCGAAGAAGAGATTCGGTTGGAGTTTGGAATCTGTTGAAGACAAAAGAGGAGCTCGCGAACAAAAAAGAAGAGGTTCTCGCAGAGATAGAGAGAGAGAGGGAGAGAGAGAGAGAGAGAGAGAGCTTGTAGAGAGAGAAAGAAGCGGCCGGAGCTTACCTGTGCAAGCTTCGACGGATCGTCCCCGGCAAAATCGACGCTGGTGATCATCGTCGCTGACTTCCTAGAGCTTCGAAGTAGCCTCCGAATCCGCTCGATTAGTCTCTGACCTCGAAGAAAGGTGAGAAATATCTTCAAGTTTGTCGCGACCCTCTCGAGATTCGCCATGAGCTCTCGAGGGCTAATGGGCCGTCCAGTCTGGTCGGACGCGGGCCTCTCCCAAGGCCCGTTACCCAAATCGCAACGGAGGTATACGTAGTCGACCTTCAGTGTGGTCTAGTGATATGTGCTAAGTGTGCATGCCATGGAGTCGCCACCAATCATTTTTTTGGAGGGTATGATTGGACCACCCTATTGAATAGTCGGGAGTTTCTATTCAATTCTGCGATAACCAGGGAAATGGGTTAGGGGACTTAGTTACGTCAACTATCAGAGTTGACGCCCTTTCGGTACCTAAGTTGACTGAGTTTTCTGACTTAAGATTTCATACAGATGAGTGGGGTACGAGTCCTAAATCTAGGAGTTCATGCAGATAGGAATGACTATCCTGGCAATCACAATCAATAATAAAGTGCACAAATCAATGAATTCAAATGTACAAATAAATCACATGGCATTCCTAATAAGGCCATATTGGCCTAGAGAAGCATCAATCAGGCTTAGGAATGATTTAGACATGATTTTGCCCATCAGGGGCAAAATCGTAATTTTGAGACAAATGGGACAATTTGCCCAAAAAGGACAAAATCATCATTTCGGAATGAATCCGGAGTCAAAACAGGTTTGGTCACTCAATTGACCCATTTCCTATTTTTTTGGCAATTTTCGTGATTTTCGGGAATTTTAGAAACCGATTTACCATTCGAAGGGTAAAATCGTCATTTTCTAAAAATGGAAATGAAATGTGGAAATCTTAGACATAAGGTTTAACCACCCATCTGGCCCATCACCAAATTCTAAGCAATTTCCACAATTCATCAGAATATCAAAGACGATTTACCCTTTGAGGGGTGAAATCGCCATTTTGGATTAAATGGGAGAAAATCCCAAAAACGAAAACAAATCAATTTTTTGTCATTTTCAGCCTTGGACAATTTTTAGAATTTTTCTGCAATTTTTTCTCAATTTTTTTTGTTTTTCTTTAATTTTTCCATTTTTTTGGCATTTTTGATTTATTAATATTTTTTTATATTTTCAGAAAATATTTTAACAAAAAGCATGTCTTTGACAATAGATAACACTCAACCAGATAAATAAGCTAACCACTAGACTGAAACAAATACATACAAATCAAGTCTATAAATGCAATATTTTAGAAAAATAATCCTGATATACAGATCGGGTACGTAAAACATACCGGATTGGACACCGGCCTTCAATCGCCCAGCCTCAGCCTGCGACCATCCCCATGCCCGTTACTTGTCGATCGCCATTAGAATGTCGATAGTCAATTTCACAAATTAAGACTAAAAAATAAAAAAAAATTTAAAAAATTGGACACTATTCATACACTGTTCCGACACTGTTCATGCACTGTTGCGACACTGTTCCGACACTGTTCGGACACGGCTCCGACACGTCCGACACGTCCGACACGCCCGGACACGCTCCGACACGCCCGGACACGTCCGGACACGCTCCGACACGTCCGGACGCGTCCGGACACGTTCCGACGCGTCCGGACTCGTTCCGACGACAGGGTGGTGACCCGAGGCTGTTTCTGGGCTCCACCAGCGGCGCGTAGGCTCCATAAGCTCCGAGGGAGGAGGTAGGACTCCGGGGCTGTCGCCGGAGGCGATAGCGCGCTTTGGCGATGACGGATTTGGTCCGATCCGAAACAATCCCGAACCAAACTTCGAAACGGGTGGAGGCCGGAGGTCTTGGGTTGTTCACGGCGGCTTTGAGGTACGACGGCTAGCGACGACGGCGGAAGGGGGGGTTCCATTTTAGGCGTCCACGAAGAAGAAGAAAAGAAAAGGAAGAAGAAGCTACGGGAGAGGAAGGAGAAGAAGAAGAGGAGGAAGAAGAAGAAGAAAGAAGGAAGAAGAGGAGGCGATGGATGATGAGGGGGAGGGGGGAAGAGTAAAATAATAATAAAAATAAAATAATAATAAAAAAATAAAATAATAATATAATAAAATACTAAAAAGTAAAAATAATAATAAAATAATCAAAAGCGAAGACAAAATGATTAGTCCCCTTTTCCTTTTAAATGATGATGTTTTCACTCCTTTTCCTTTTAATCATTATTAATATTTTTGCCAAATTCAATTTTATGGTGATCAGAGAACACCTAAAATCGAACCTGAATTTTACTATTTTATGAGGTCCTAAAGTAAAGAAAATTAAAAATAAAAATACCGACTATTTGTATATATTTTTGTGACCTCGAATACTACTTTTTTTATTTTCTTTTTATTTTTATATTTTTCGAAAATAATAATAATAAAAAATATGAAAAAATATTTTTTTATCCAAAATGGTCCCTTTAGCTTGGCCAAGGCTACCAAAGTTGATTTTGTAATTTTTTAGCTTTTTATGGATTTTCTATGAATTTTCGAAAAATAAAGGAAAAAAAGTTGATCAAAATTTAGGTGTCAACAGCTGCCCCTCTTTGAGAGGAATCTCGTCAGAGGAATCCCCTCAGAGGTTTCTCTCAAAGACAAGGTGACACCTGAGTCCTGATCGACTCGACTCGCGAAACTAAAGGAAAAGGAGTCATGACATCCAGTTTTTCATGCTTGTCGATGTATGCTCTTTCTTGAAGGGGGAAACATTTATTTGACATGAGAGAGTGAGATAATAGAGAGACATACCTGCCACTTACCTGTTCGATGTTTGTGCGATTTTCGCGGTGTTTGATGGATTCAAGAGAATTTCTAGAAACTCGTTACTAGAGTATCCTAGAGAGGTTAAGCTCTGACCCGTATGATAGGTCAAACCATAATGGGATTCCTAACTGATAGGAATCTAAGGAAGACGCATCCCACATTTGGGAATTTGCCAAGGGTTTTGATTCGTATGGTGGATCGGACCATTGAGTTGACCATTTAAGTGATTTTTACTATTGGGTTGACCCTTCAGGCGGTTTCTACCGTTGTGTTAACCCTTCAGGCGGTTTCTACCATTGGTTGACCCTTCAGGCGGTTTCTACCTTTGGTTTGACCCTTCAGGCGGTATCTACCTTTGGTTGACCCTTCAGGCGGTTTCTACCTTTGAGTTGACCCTTCAGGCGGTTTCTACCTTGGTTTGACCATTTAGGCGGTTTCTACCTTGTGTTGACCCTTCAGGCGGTTTCTACCTTGTGTTGACCCTTCAGGCGGTTTCTACCTTTGATTTGACCCTTCAGGCGGTATCTACCTTCATTTGACCCTTCAGGCGGTATCTACCTTTATTTGACCCTTCAGGCGGTTTCTACCTTGTGTTGACCCTTCAGGCGGTATCTACCTTTGATTTGACCCTTCAGGCGGTATCTACCTTCATTTGACCCTTCAGGCGGTATCTACCTTTGTTTTGGTTTGAAAAGGGGTCTCATGACGAGGGTTCTCCACGTCCGATGAGACTGTTTGATATTTGAAAAGAGGTCCTAGGACGAGGGTTCTCCACGTCATGCCAGGACTGTTTGATATTTTTGAAAAATGGATCCTAGGACGAGGGTTCTCCACGTCAAGCTAGGACTGCTTGATTTTTGAAAAGGGGTCTCATGACGAAGGTTCTCCACATCCGATGAGACCGCCTAAATTTTGAAATGGGATCACATCCTCACCCCTTCTTTTGAAAGATCCCGAAATTTGTCGGGAATTCAGTTTTGAAGCAGTGAAAGATTTTATTTTGACAAAACTTCAGTTGAGTCTGTTGAGACGACATTCTGGAAGCTGTGTTCTCCAGGTATCCTGTAGAAAGTTCAAACCTGCGTGCTCCACTCCACGGAGCAAATGTTTTTCTGGGATTTGGGGTTTCCAAGAATCCTGCAGAAGTTCGAGCCTGGAAGATTTTTCTTCACCAAGAAAACGTTAGTAATCTTTGGGAAGGCCACGGCTGTCCATTTGACAAAACCGTATGTTTTAAGTTTTAATCATGAAATGTGCATTTTGATGCTGGAGGTTATCCAAAGCATTCTTGCAATATGCAAATGTGATCACAAATCCCTTGGACGGAAAATCTGGATCAACAGTTTGAAAATTCCAAAAAGAGTTTGTTCAAAACATCAATTGGAATATTTCTCGACAATGAGGTCTTCTCACCTGTTTTGCGATAGTGGTTTTTTTTTTGTAGGGGATGCACTCAATTCCCTACTAACCTGTGCCTAGGTTTTAGGCTCATTCGCAGCGCATACATTTTGATCGGTCGGGAGGTCTTCCACGGGACCGTAATGTTGGGCTTGGTTCTTGATCTTCAAGGGGGACTCACTTTTGAGTCAAGGCCATTGAACGAAAATTTTCACCATCTGCTCCGGGTTTACAAGTCAAGAACCCTGCAAAATGAGAAAGAAATAATCTTGCTCGTACTTCTTCGAGCTAAGCTATATGTTAACCCAAGTGTCTTAGTCAGAGAAGACTGTTTCGGGGTTGTAACATTGGTAGGATTGGGGACCGAAACAGGCTTATTTTTGGCCCAGAATTCGTGACGGGTTTGACATTGGTGATCATTGCTGATTTGCCACCTGTCCTTTCTTTTCTGCATCTTTAGCCTTTGAGGCGCGCAACCTATCTCGCGATGTGCACCAGCTCTTTAAAGAGCGTCTCTTGTTGCATTCAGAGACTGGCTCTTTCTATGTCTTTGTTCTACGCTTGATAGCATTTGGGGAGCAGTCCTTTTGGATTTGGCTCCTTCAGGGATTTCCCCTTTTCCCATCCAGCTTCATTGCGGACCAATTAAACAACTAGCACGAGCATCGGCCTTGCTTTTACTAGGCACTTTGCTTTTTCTTGATGCCGGGGATTTTTCTCATTTTCATTTTTGAAATCCCCCTTTTTCTCATCTTCATGGGATCATGTTAGACATATAGTCTAAACATGCTTTAAATATCAGTCCGAGAATTCTCTTCGTAATCTCTGAGTCTTGAACTCTTCCATTTTTGAAGTGGTGCGACATCCGTCTTGGAATGATCACCAATGGGTTCATGAAATGAATTTGCAGGCTCAACTTGGCTGTGCAAATGATACAGTGTATGGGATAAAGAATGAATGCTTCTCGTCATCCTATGGCACTTGGATTACCATATAAACAACACACAAAGATTAATTAGTCCGAGCAAGAAAATTTCTAACCATTTTCTCCTGACGCTGCTGGACTTACTTCATTTTTGCCCCGGTGTGGGGTGGTTCTTGACAGGGTTAAGAATGAGAACCGCCGTTCAAATGGGTTATCAACGGTCACCTGTAGTGTTTGGGGGATATGAAACGAATGCCTCCGTCGTCCCAACCCATGTAATCGCTGCAAATTGTCCTTACCCCCGTAGACCCAGATTTTGTTATCTGCTCACTTCACTCATCTCTCAAGTGTGTATTGGACATGTTTGGATTAGGATTCGCCTCTCATCTAAGAAAACACCCTTAAACGGTTTGAACAATTTTTATTGGAAAAATTCTTTTTGTTTTCTCCGAAAAATTTCCTCCCAATGGGGCTTTATGATGCACATGCATGTTTCATTCATGTTCAGACAACCTCCCAACTTCAACTGTGGATGTCTATGAGTTTAAAAATTCGATGCCTCTTTTCAGACATAATGATTGAAAGAGTCCTAACACTTTTTTTATCTTCAACGACTTGGGGAAAAGGGATACTTACCTACCTGCCGCGGCTGGAGATCCCTGAAAATGCGGAAGAAACATGTTATTGTACGTTCATGAATTTTTCAATAAATTAGAACGATACATCTTACCCTTGGTCATGTGTTCCATTGGGTAATACACGGGATGTGAAAACCTGTTTCGCCTTGATGGCGAGCCCCTGTCAAAGAAGGGAATTAGGTGTCAGTTTGCGTTCCAAAATTCAAGACAAATTGGAACGATACCGCCTTGTTCTTGTTTTGTGTTTCCATTTGAACACAAACGCACGGCTTGCATAATTTGGCCTTCTATCTTGTGTCCTTGATCTCCCATCTGGTTGGGCGACGAATCCTTCTCAAGAATTTGCCCCAGAGAAGATCCATTTGTGTTTTTGGGCGCACTCCAACGCCATTCTTCAAGGTTCCTTTTATTCAAGGAAAAAAAGAAGATTTTATCAAAATGCATGTCAAAGCATGTGACGTAGGAGCGATACTTTTTACCATCCACTAGGTCTTATAATCAAAGACCATCTCCTGGAATCCTGACTTCTAAGGCCAATGATTCTATTCGCCTCCCTGTTAACGCGCTATTTTCATTTGAGGCTTTCAGCGCCAACAACTTCCTGTAAAATGAGTAAAAACTCACGTTAGGCATGTGGTCTTGGAAGACCAAATTGGAACGATACAAGGTTACCGTTCACCCAAATTCGTATCTTGGGGTTTGATTCTGATGCGGACGACTCTGTTATTGCGTCTATTGACTTTGTCAGAGGAGAGACGTCCTGAGATAAAAAGAATGGAGAAAAACTTATCCCCAGATCTGATTAAAAATCAATTAGGAACGATACGTCCTTTCACCAAACGAGTGGCTCTGCGGCCCAATGTGTTTTGCACTGAAGGGACGAATTCCACTATGCTCCACGGGTTTGGGGAATTTGCCCCCATTTTCGATAGAAATGAGTCTTATCAAGATGTATACAATACAAATAGATCCCTAATACAATCAATCTACGGGACGAGATATAGAGGATCTCAGCAAAATTAATTTTATACAAGAGGACTAAGAATGTCAAATCAATCAAAGGAATGTGGCCCGAACACTTGGAGATGCCCCAGTTCCAATCTTCGAGATGTGACTCCAGGATCACCGATTTTTTTTTTTAGGTGGTTTTAGATATACCAACCATCTAAAGACATGCACATGAGACAAGGAAGGATAAAACTTCTAAAAATCAAAGGATTTGGCACCTAAGGTCAAGGTTCCCACCTCGAGTTCTAGAAAGAGCCGATTCCATTGCATAGCTATCGTTGCATTGGGACTCGATCCATAGTTCGAAGTGAGCGGAATTGAAAAGTGGATTACCCCGTGTTTTTCCTCACGGAGATTCCATTTTCAATCCCTTCTATTGTTTTCCTATAGGCGGCGCCCGGGGTTTTAGGCGCGGTTGTGTGTATTTTCGGTGTCGTGCTAAAGCGATAAACATGCATCTTATTTAACAATCACCGCTTCAATATAAAACATACACACAATCATTCATTCCTACGCCCAACCTGCATAAAACAGAGTTAACAAGTACTCCACCCCTTATTTCTCCAATCTGCAAAAACATTTAACACCTCAAGGGTTAAAGTACGTACCTCACCTTGAAGAGCATCTGCATAAAACATGTTAGAAAAATCAATCACCTTTTTAATCGGCTCAAGTTCTCTAAAGTCCCCAGTGGAGTCGCCAGTCTGTCGCGACCCTCTCGAGATTCGCCATGGGCTCTCGAGGGCTAATGGGCCGTCCAGTCTGGTCGGACGCGGGCCTCTCCCAAGGCCCGTTACCCAAATCGCAACGGAGGTATACGTAGTCGACCTTCAGTGTGGTCTAGTGATATGTGCTAAGTGTGCATGCCATGGAGTCGCCACCAATCATTTTTTTGGAGGGTATGATTGGACCACCCTATTGAATAGTCGGGAGTTTCTATTCAATTCTGCGATAACCAGGGAAATGGGTTCGGGGACTTAGTTACGTCAACTATCAGAGTTGACACCCTTTCGATACCTAAGTTGACTGAGTTTTCTGACTTAAGATTTCATACAGATGAGTGGGGTACGAGTCCTAAATCTAGGAGTTCATGCAGATAGGAATGACTATCCTGGCAATCACAATCAATAATAAAGTGCACAAATCAATGAATTCAAATGTACAAATAAATCACATGGCATTCCTAATAAGGCCATATTGGCCTAGAGAAGCATCAATCAGGCTTAGGAATAATTTAGACATGATTTTGCCCATCAGGGGCAAAATCGTAATTTTGAGACAAAGGGGACAATTTGCCCAAAAAGGACAAAATCATCATTTCGGAATGAATCCGGAGTCAAAACAGGTTTGGTCACTCAATTGACCCATTTCCTATTTTTTGGCAATTTTCGTGATTTTCGGGAATTTTAGAAACCGATTTACCATTCGAAGGGTAAAATCGTCATTTTCTAAAAATGGAAATGAAATGTGGAAATCTTAGACATAAGGTTTAACCACCCATCTGGTCCATCACCAAATTCTAAGCAATTTCCACAATTCATCAGAATATCAAAGACGATTTACCCTTTGAGGGGTGAAATCGCCATTTTGGATTAAATGGGAGAAAATCCCAAAAATGAAAACAAATCAATTTTTTTGTCATTTTCAGCCTTGGACAATTTTTAGAATTTTTCTGCAATTTTTTCTCATTTCTTTTTGTTTTTCTTTAATTTTTCCATTTTTTTGGAATTTTTGATTTATTAATATTTTTTTATATTTTCAGAAAATATTTTAACAAAAAGCATGTCTTTGACAATAGATAACACTCAACTAGATAAATAAGCTAACCACTAGACTGAAACAAATACATACAAATCAAGTCTATAAATGCAATATTTTAGAAAAATAATCCTGATATACAGATCGGGTACGTAAAACATACCGGATTGGACACCGGCCTTCAATCGCCCAGCCTCAGCCTGCGACCATCCCCATGCCCGTTACCTGTCGATCGCCATTAGAATGTCGATAGTCAATTTCACAAATTAAGACTAAAAAATAAAAAAAAAATTAAAAAAATTAAAAAAATTGGACACTATTCATGCACTGTTCCGACACTGTTCATGCACTGTTCCGACACTGTTCGGACACGGCTCCGACACGGCTCGGACACGGCTCCGACACGTCCGACACGCCCGGACACGCTCCGACACGTCCGACACGCCCGGACACGTCCGGACACGCTCCGACACGTCCGGACACGTTCCGACGCGTCCGGAGACGTTCCGACGCGTCCGGACACGTTCCGACGCGTCAGGACACGTTCCGACGACAGGGTGGTGACCCGAGGCTGTTTCTGGGCTCCACCAGCGGCGCGTAGGCTCCATAAGCTCCGAGGGAGGAGGTAGGACTCCGGGGCTGTCGCCGGAGGCGATAGCGCGCTTTGGCGATGACGGATTTGGCCCGATCCGAAACAATCCCGAACCAAACTTCGAAACGGGTGGAGGCCGGAGGTCTTGGGTTGTTCACGGCGGCTTTGAGGTACGACGGCTAGCGACGACGGCGGAAGGGGGGGTTCCATTTTGGGCGTCCACGAAGATGAAGAAAAGAAAAGGAAGAAGAAGCTACAGGAGAGGAAGGAGAAGAAGAAGAGGAGGAAGAAGAAGAAGAAAGAAGGAAGAAGAGGAGGCGACGGATGATGAGGGGGAGGGGGGAAGAGTAAAATAATAATAAAAATAAAATAATAATAAAAAAATAATATAATAATAATATAATAAAATACTAAAAAGTAAAAATAATAATAAAATAATCAAAAGCGAAGACAAAATGATTAGTCCCCTTTTCCTTTTAAATGATGATGTTTTCACTCCTTTTTTCTTTTAATCATTATTAATATTTTTGCCAAATTCAATTTTATGGTGATGAGAGAACACCTAAAATCGAACCTGAATTTTACTATTTTATGAGGTCCTAAAGTAAAGAAAATTAAAAATAAAAATACCGACTATTTGTATATATTTTTGTGACCTCGAATACTACTTTTTTTATTTTCTTTTTATTTTTATATTTTTCGAAAATAATAATAATAAAAAATATGAAAAAATATTTTTTTTTATCCAAAATGGTCCCTTTAGCTCGGCCAAGGCTACCAAAGTTGATTTTGTAATTTTTTAGCTTTTTATGGATTTTCTATGAATTTTCGAAAAATAAAGGAAAAAAAGTTGATCAAAATTTAGGTGTCAACAAAGTTTTACCTCGGCCTCCAATGGCATGTCTCAATTCTGTCGACCATTTTATTTGTTCTTAGTCTTAATCTGTTCATTGAGCATGGCTGATCTTCGTCGCATTTCGTTTTCGCATTTTCGTTGCATAAAACCATCGAGTCAACCGCCGACTTTGACCGATTGGCCATGAATGCTATGACTCCTCCTAGGTTGAACCGACGCCTCGCGATCATCAGGTAAGTTCTCTCTAACTCCATGGATGCTGTTTGATGATTCGAGATGCTTGTTTGACGTTAGAAATGGCTAGGGTGATACTCTCGCCGGAGATTAGCACCGGTCGGAGTTGCAGGTATTGCAAATGTCAATCTGCTGTGTCGAGGCTTTGATGGTAGATGAGATCTGTACGAGTCGAATGGCGGTGGTTTCGTGCGATTTGGCATCCTATAGACGGAGATAAGGGCTTCCGACGAGGCGCCGGCGAGAGGGTGCCGGCGCCAATCGTCTTCTTCGGCGAACCTGTTGACTGGTCAACGAAAGTTGACCAGTCAACGCCTACGTGGTGCTGACGTGGCGCCTACGTGGCAGCCACGTCAGCATCGGTTGTTATAACCGAATAATAAAAAAAAGATCGAACGGTGGTAGTCGTGCCACATGTCGCGATCTCGCTTTTTACGAAAATTAAAAAATGATTTTCAGAAATTAAAAATCCCTTAGATCGGACGGCCGTAGTTCGATCAAGTATTTCAATTTGGACCGTCAGTTTCCAGCCTTAGATCAGGCCGTCTATAGCGCGACACTTGGCGCAATCAGGAACGTTGGATCGAGATTGGGCGGGAATCCAAAATTCGAGCGGGGGAAGCCAAAACGGTGCCATTTTGTCGCGCGAGTCCGAATCCGGGCAGGGCCGGTCGCTCGTGGGTCATGGGCCGGGTCACCCGACCCGGCCCGAATATTTTTTTTTTTTAAATAAAAAAAATTCGAAAATGATTTTTAAAAAAAAATAATAAAAAAAATCAAAAAATCTTAGAAAATTCAAAAAAATGCTAGAAAATCCGAAAAAATTCCAAAAAATATGGAAAAATTGTGGGAAAATTCTAGACACTCCAGAAACCCCCAAAAATCGAGGGTTGACCACAGACAACTGGTCAACCCTATTTTTGGGGTTTCTTATCTGTTCTTCCGAAACTTGACAATATTACCCTTTAGGGGTAAGTCGCCTCTGTTGTGTATGCAAGATAACACCGATAATGCCAAGGTAAGAATTAGGGTCAAGTAGGCGACCAATTCTTAGGCTTGGGTTTCCGAGTCCTGTCCCTTTTATCAAAATGACAATTTTTCCCCTCAATGGGAAAATCGCCTTTCTTATTCCAATCAAGTTCTGAAAATTGCTTAAAGTTAGGGTTTGGGTCAGGTGGACGACCAACCCTAATATTTAAGATTTTCAGTTCTCATCTTTATCCAAAATGACGACTTTACCCTCCGAGGGTAAAATCACTTTTAAAATTCCAAAAAAATCCTGGAAATTCCCGAAAAATAGGAAATGGGTTGGATTGATGGCCAATCCTATTTCCCCCATCTTTTGACTCCCCAATTCATCTGAAATGACAAATTTTCCCTTTCAAGGCAAATTGCCCCTAAATTGTTCAAAATTACAATTTTGCCTCTCATGGGCAAATCATGCCAAAATCATTCCTAATCCTTGATTGATATTTCTCTAGGCTAATAGGGCCTCATTAGGGATACCATGCTGCTTTCATGTGTTTTATCCTCATGTACTGGATCCTTGATTTGCGCATTTATTACTACTGATTGTGATTGATAGGGTAGTATTTCCCATCTGCATGAACTCCTAGATTTAGGATCTATACCCCACTCGTCTGTATGAAACCCTAGGATCAGATAAACCATTCAGCTTAGGTACCGAAAGGGCGTCAACTCTGACAGTTGGCGTAACTAAGTCCCCGAACCCACTTCTCAGGTTTCTGCAGAATCGAATAGACCATTCCCAACTATTCGATAGGGTTTCTGATCGTACCCTCCATGAAACGATTGGTGGCGACTCCTTGGCATGTACACTCATCACATGTCACTAGACCGCACTAAAGGTCGATCACGTATATCCAGCAGTTGCGATTTGGGTAATGGACCTTGGGAGAGGCCCGCGCCCGATCGAGCCAGCGATCGGGCGGCCCATTAGCCCTCTCCGCCGCGAGGGGGAGGGTTGCGACAAGGACGGCTCCACAAATATCTAATTGCATTATTTATTGGCTGAAGTGATGTTGCAAGAACTCGTAAACCATCTTGAACACATAAATTCAAAACATTGCAAGCACATCTAATGTGAAAAAATTGTCCGCCAAAAGAGGGTTTACAAAGTTTTTCTAACTCAGGAATGGAAGCAGTATTTGCGGCGGCATTATCAAAACCAACTGAAAAATTTTTATCAATCAAATTAAATTTTTCTAAAACTTGCCTAATTAGTCTATAAATATTATGGGCTGTATGCCTTTCAGGAAAAACTCGAAATGCAAAAAGTCTTTTTTGAATAACCCAATCATCACCTATCCAATGGCACGTGATACCCATATAAGAATTAATATTCCAAGAATAAGTCAAAATATCACTACCTATATATACACGTCCATTGAATTCTTTAAAAAATCTTAACAATTTCTTTTTTTTTTGTTTTGTATAAACTTGTTCAAGTTCGCGTTTAAGAATATTTCTCGAAACAGATGGTGTTTGCAGAGCTAACGCAGTGCTTACCAAATATCTAAAATTAGGATTTTTACCAGTATTAAACGGAGCATGCTCAAGTGCAACATATTCAGCTAATGTTTCTTTGTAAAGTGCATTAGTAAAACGAAATAAAGGATGAGCGTTAGGGCTAGTGTTGATTGTTGGCTAGTGTCGATCCCCGCTTGCGTTAAATGTTTTTTCGTCACATGCTGACGAAATGTTCCATAGCCATCTCCTTTACCAAGCTTGTATGTCTGCGGACAATATTTACAGCTTATATCAAATTTGCCTTCATTTTCATTCCATACTTTGTTAAAGTGTAGCTATAAATCGGATTCTCGGCTCTTTCGTCCCGGCTCCTTTGGTATCGACGATTCTTCGACACCACGAGGACGAAGACGTTCTTGCGTTGGGACGTGCTCGACGTTGGGATTGGAAGCATCGTCGTCTTCCCAACATGCATATTCACGAGGATCATATTCATGAACGTGATAATCGGATTCTCCCATCTCGATCGGCATCGGGTTCTTTCCCTTTCTAGTATTTCTGCTTCCACTTGCCATTTTTTGAGAAAATTGATCGAAAAATTGAGACAAAATTTAGAGAGAATAGCAGATTGAGAGAATTTGAGAGATTGTAAGACTTGAGAGTATTAGAGAGAATTGAGAGAAATTGTGAGAAAAATAAATAGGGATTGAGAGGTATTTATAGATTTTTTTTTTAATTTTTTAATTTTTTTTAATTTTTGGCCTTCGGGCCGTTGGGGAAGAGCCAACGGCTCTTTCCCGTGGGAGGGGGGCCTCGCCCCCTGAAATTTTCAGGGGGCGGGGCCCACAAGGGGGTGGGTTTTTTTTTTTTTTTTTAAACGGGTTGGAACAGGCCCGGAACTGGCGGTTCCGGGCCGGTTCCAAAAAAATAGGAACCGCGGACCCGATCAACGGGCCGGTTCCTGGTCCGGGTCCAATTTGGCCAGGTCTAATGGCGCTCAATTTGGTGCTATTTTTTTTTTTTGGATCACGTCAGTGCCAATTTTTGTAAAAAAAACGATCATTTTAGTGCCAAGTCCGGCGTGGCATGCCGGAAATCATACGTGGCGCACACGTGGCTCGCCGGAGCATCCTAGTCAGCAAATAAAAAAAAGTAAAGAATAAAAAAAAATCCACCTAATAATCTAAAAACTGAAAATGTAAAAAAGAGTAAAAAAAATAAAAAAATAAAAAAGCTGTCCCCCCTTCTTCTTCCCCTTCGGCGACATCTCCCTCCCCCCCCGCGCGGCTCCCCCCGTGTTCCCGACCGATGCCTTGCCGCCGCCCACCTGCCACCACCTCGGCCTGTCACCGTCCAGATCCGGCGACCCCAGACCCCTCGACCCAGGCGACTTCGTGACCAAAAGGCGACTGCGGATCCAAGTGACCTCGCTCACCCGCGACCTCGTGACTCAGGCAACACCGCGACCCCGGCGAAGGGTGGAGGATGGCCCAGGGGGTCGCCGTGGTCAGGCGACCCCCGTCGCGACCTCGCCCAGATCTGGGCGAGGTCGAGCCTCGCCGTGGCGGGGCACGGCCTGCCTCGCCCAGATCTGGGCGAGGCGGGGGTTGCTCGACCCTGTTGAAGCGACGACAAACTCGAGGGCTGACGGTGGCTTTGTGTTTGGGGGGCAGCGATGACGATGGTTGGAGTGTGGTGAAACTGAGAAAGGGAGAGAGAGAGAGAGAGAGAGTCAGAATCGGGGCATCCGTCGTCTTCCTCTCCTTCGTCCCCACTTCACTCGCCTCGTCTTCCTTTTCTTCGTCCTCATCTTCACCCTCGTCTGCTCGCCCTCGTCTGCTCGCCCCTGTCATACTCCGGCCTCGCCCAAGCCCCGTGGTGTCAGGAATCTGGAAGCATCCGAGGAGGCGAAGGTAAGAGGGAAGGGCCGTAATCGCCCAGCCACCGTCTAGCCACCGCTCGTCGTGGTCGTGGCTGGGCGATTCCGGCCCCGCCCGGCCACGGCGACGCTCGACCTTGCCCAGATCTGGGCGAGGTAGGCCTCGCCATGGGGTCTGCGAGGCCTCGGCCAGCCACGGCCGGGCCTCGCTGACCCCTGGCGAGGCCCTGGCGGGGGTCGCCGGGCCTCGGCGACCCCTGGGCACCCACCCATCGCCGGCCGTCGATGGGGGCGGCGGCGAGGGTTCAGCCCTCGCCGCTGCAAAGTTCTATTTTGTTTTGTTTTATTTTTTTATTTTTAAGTTATTTTCTGGTTATTTTTAAATTTTTTTAAAAAAATTAACGTAATTGTTATTTTAAAAATCCATGTGGCTTTTAGGTGGACTGAATTTCAAAAATAAAATTGCCACGTGGACGTCATATGTACAAAGAAATTAATAAAAAATGACACGTGTATTGGTTGGCCGAAATTGGCACTTAACTAATTATTTTTGGCCGGAATTGGCACTAAAGTGATCGCCGAACACAAATATTAGCACTTAAGTGAGCCGGCGAAAAAAATTGGCACCAAAGTGAGCGCCGTACACAAATATTGACACTTCTAGTGTCCTTCTGACGTGGCTGCTTTCCCCCAAGATCATTTTGTTTCTCATTTTTCTTTCGGCCTTTGGTGCACAACTTCCCTCGTTCTCTGTTTCGCATTTCCTTACTCTTGCTCGGTGCTCTCTCAATCACTCTGCTCGAGCACTCCACGAGCTCGATTGAGCATCGATGACGCCGCGATTCTTAGCGTCAGAGGCCGCAAAGGAGACCCTCAACTTCGCCAAACCTTCGCTACGCCCGCCATCGCTCGTTGGTCACCCTGATCTGTGGCGCCTGAGGATGAGGAACAACAAGCCGAGCTCTCTCCTCTCCTGCATCCGCCATTTTCCTCGTCGTTCAAGTGAAGTTGGTCCACAGCAACTCAGTGCCAACCACTCGACAGTTCAAGGACAGGAGTGCGGCAAGGACTGAGGCAAGTCAGGTTCTAACCCATTTACTAGATTGTGTAATGGGTGTCGGGTTTCCGGTGGGGGATGACAATTGGGTGATTTCGAGGTGCTGGGGCTGCTCATGAGGGAAAAGGCGTGCGTGCATGTTCTGTGGGTGCAACGGTGAGGTGAAATTCTGTGTCGTGGCTGCGGCGGATGTGAGCGACTAAATTGGGTCCTCTCCGACTGAAATTTAATAGGGCCTGTGAATAAGGCTGATGAAAAGTAGAAAGTATCAAGAGGCTGAGTTGGAAACAAATGCAGTACGTGGAATTAAGTTGTGGGTGGGGTAGATCAGCCTGCGAGTCAGTGAGTTCTAGTATCGAGGGCCCTTTTGGTGAAGACGCTCTTTCGGTTAAACAATACTGAGTGCATTACGTGGTATGGTCTAATTAATGACACTGGAGGCAATCATGGTTAAATTAGATGTGCTATTAGAAATGTATGCGTATGTTAATGTGTGTTGCTTGATAACGTGCCTTGGTATGTTGAATGTTGCATAGCATCAACATGCATTCATGGAGCGGCATTGAGAAAAATTCAAATGAATGGGCCTCGTGCCCGGTGATGCCTCATGGAGATATGAGAAGATCCTGCTGTGCAACGGGGTGGTCTTGGAATGTGCATGGACCGGTCTCTGAGGCGGTACGAGACGTCACACCTCGACCCTTGCTATAGTTTAACTCCATAATACGGTTGCCTGGAGTTGCGGGAACTACTTAGGATAGGATTGTCGATGTCAGATTTGGTCCACCAGCAACAGGCTTGCCGCCAAGCCCTATGTCGATATTGAGTTTCTTTTTTCTTTTTTATAAAAAAAATTTAGCAAAATCCCTTTACAAATTGTGAGTTTTCCAAATACCATTTAAATTAAAATTATTTTTCAATGCATTTTTAAATTACAACAACCAAACACTTTTTGCATTTCAATTAAAAAAAAAAGAACTCTTTTAACCTAAAAATCCTTTATTGTTATTAAAGATTTATCACAAAGGCCAAATCAAACGCGTCTTGTATTATCGAGGTCCATCTATCTCGACGAGGGAGTAGGGACTCTTGTACGGTGGGGAGAGACTATGCTGGCGACCATTTCGATTATTGTTGTCTTCATTGCACAATGTCAAAAATTGCAGGAGAGAATAGTGACCGATGATACAAGTAGGGGTGAGCGATTTCAAGTTCTGTACATGTTTCACCTAGTACCTGGAATCTACCCGTCGTTCCTCATTTTTGTAACATGGAACCTACCCTACATATCTTGGAATCTAGAACCTACTATATAGCAAATTTTGTGAGTCGGTTTCGGGTTCCACATGTATTTTTAGTTGAATGATTGTAATCAATAATCACATTTAATAACCATTGTTTTTTTGCTAAAATCTACTTACCACAACTTATATTTCGACAAATTAAAAAAAATGAAATATTAACAAAAAAAAGGCCCAATGATAACGTGGTTTCGTATTACACATCAATCGTCGAATACTATGGAATACCGCAAGATGATGCAGAAACATATACCAATAAAAAAATATATAAAAACTTTGCTCCAAATTTCGCGTTTCACTTACCTAGAATCTATCCATCGGAACAGGTACCTGAAGTTTATCATCCATGTCCTGAAATCTGAAACCGATTTGATTTCCATTGATTTGGTTATTCAGATTTCAAGTTTTATCCTACAATCCCTAAATAAATGGATTTTTCTTGAACCTCCGCTTCTTCGATGGAACCTGCTCGCGAGTCAGCATGAAAAGATAAATTCCACAAATTCGCTTCCCAGTTCGCCCACTTGTCTCCCCACCTCTTACCCCTCCTCCTCCTCCTCCTCTCTCGTTTCTGGAAGCTCGTAGACTTTTTACGTTGTCCGACCGACCCAGCAACCGCGAAGTGAAAATATGTATTCTTCAAGTTCCTGTCCCCGTCGCGGTCATCATCAACGACAGATGCAGAAATAATAATAATAAATAAATAAATAAATAAAGAAAAAATCATTTGGCTTCGAGATCGGATCGATCTTTTCACATCGTCCTCTTCGAAAACCAAATCCCCTGGTTTCGATGATTCGCACCTAAGCAGTAACAAGATCAAACATCGCACGCGGTTTTCTTCTCTCTCTTCTTCTGTCGAACTCTCTAGTCTTTTCTTCAGTGTACCGTCTTTCCCTTATAAATCCTTCCCTCCCCTGCTTGAATTCCCCAGTCGAACTCTCTCCACAGCCCGACAGCCCACGAATCCATGGATCCAGACCCGACAAGCTACCCGCTCCTCGCCTTCGCTCTCTACCAAAGCGATCCCAACTCTCACCCTTACCTCCCGCCCGACGTCGCCCGCAACCTGCTCGACCAAATGCCTCCCTTGACCAACCCAAAGGTCGCGTCTTCCCTCGCCCAGTCCGTCCCCGCCAACATCCTCCAGACCCGCGCCCTCCACCACGCCCTCGGGCCGAGGCCCGACCCGTCGGCCGTGGCGGCGGCTCGCGAGAGGATCGCGCAGCTCGAAGCGGGCGACGGAGCCGCCGAGGCGAATAAGAGCGAGGTCGGGATATACAAGGCGGTGGTGAGGTTGGAGGAGATGCATGAGGAGTACGAGAGGCAGCTGAGGGATGCGGAGGAGAAGCTGGTGGAGGTCTATGGGCGCCTCGTCGAGGAAGAAGCTGGAGTAGTCGATGAGCAGGTGGTTAGGGTTTTGAGGGAGGTGGAGAAGAACAGGGCTGTGGAGAGAGTTGAGCTGAGTGGGAGGCAGCTCAGGTTTGTGCCCGAGGCCTTTGGGAAGATCAGTGGTTTGCTTGTGCTTGACCTGTCTCACAATCTGCTCGAGGTCAGTCCCACCGATTTTTTTTTTTTTTTTTTTTAACTTTTCCCCGTCTAATAATATGCTAGCACGGATTGATTTGTCTTGGAAAAATGCCACGAGTCAAGCAACTTGTTGATTATGAGCCATTAGTGTGATCAGCTATCAGTGCACCTCTCCTTCCATGAGCATTGACTACTTGATAGGAAACTATGGACGAGTTTGAGCAATTCGGTTCTCTCAGACTCTCAAATCTTGTGTCGTGAATTTCTAGATTGCTCTTGGGTTGGTAATTCCTTATGGGGTCAGGATCAATTTTGCAAAAGCAACAGGAAGTAGTGAGTTTCCAAGATGGAAGAATGTGTTGGATTAGTGTGTTTTGAAGATGGAGGTTAGTCATCCTGCTCTAAATGGTGGTCAGATGAGACTCAATGAGAGGCGAGTTGGTTTTGTAAAATCAGCCAAAATGCTGCAAGTGCTACCCACGGTAGTGTTGAACATTTTGTAGCCGGATATTAAGTAGCTAATCGTTCTAAAATTTTCGCAGATACCCCTAGCGCGCGAATTGAAACTATACATCTTTGTTGTCGTACTTAATTTTATGTGGTGCCTAATGAGTTGAATGATCATATACCTGTTTCAGCATCTTGTTGTATAGTCTCCTGATGGTTTGGCTTTTCGCTTGTGGGACACAGGTTATTCCCGACTCTATAGGAGGACTAAAGAGTCTTGAGCGGCTCGACGTCTCTTCCAACCTTTTAGAATCTCTTCCAGATTCCATTGGTTTGCTTGTGAACTTAAAGGTTCTCAACGTCTCAGGAAACAAGCTGAAGGCCCTTCCTGAAAGCATTGCTTGGTGCAGGTACTCTATATTTTTCTTTGGTGAACTGCTTTTTCTTTGTCCGACACCAACAACGAACCAACCCCTTATTCCACCTGGGATCGGCCATATGAATTGTATTGCGCGATTGCGCTCGATTAAGTATGCATTTAGCTAAAATTGAATCCTTAATCCGTGGCAGTTCACTGAAGGAGCTTGATGCCAGTTTCAACAACCTTACCTGTTTGCCTACAAATATCGGATATGGGCTAACTAATCTGGAGAAGCTGTCAATTTCCTTGAACAAGCTCTGTATTCTTCCACAGTCGATCTGCGAGATGAAATCTTTGCGATATCTTGATGCCCATTTTAATGAGCTCCGAGGCCTGCCACATGCTATTGGAAGATTGGCCTACCTTGAGGTCCTGAACCTGAGCAGCAATTTCAATGACTTGACCGAACTTCCGGATACAATTGGTGATCTTACCAACCTGAGGGAGCTTGATCTCAGCAACAACCAAATCCGAGTTCTTCCCGATTCGTTTTACAGGCTTGAGAACCTCATCAAGCTGAACTTGGACGAGAATCCTCTGGTGGTCCCACCTCTGGAGATTGCGAATAAAGGAGCAGAAGCTGTGAGGGACTTCATGAGGAAGAGGTGGCAGGACATACTGGCAGAGGAACAGCTTAGACGCATTCGTCAAGCAAGCCAGCCACAGGCTCAGGCTGGATGGCTCGCGTGGGGCGGCTCGGTGCTCAGTGGGCTTGTTTCGGGTGTGTCGCAAAGCGTGGCCGGATATTTGGGTGGTGGGAAGGCTCCAAGGGACCCATACTTGGATCAACAGCTTTAATATGGATGTGAGCTCTTATCCTTTATAGTGTTTCCCAGTTGCTAAAGAATAGTACTTGGCTGTTTTATCCACCTTTAGTTCAAATTAGAGGACATGTACTGTACACATTGGCTACCTTAAAACACTGTAACATGTTGATGCGAGATTTTGTTACTTTTGGGGGCTTGCCCAACTCCTGTGGACTAAGGGCGTAGTAAAATTTTTCCGTTGGGATTTGCTGAAAGCACCGATCCTAATCTGCATGGACAAGTTTGAGCATTTCATGAGTAGACTAATCTTCCATCTGTTCTTAGATAGAAGACGAAAAGCTGAGCAAGATATATATCATGTCAAATGTCTGAGCGGCCCAACAAAGAGTCACCTGAGGCTCCTCTCGATCTTTAAGAGCCCTTGAGCAGTCTCTCCATCCATCCCGTCATCTTGTTGGTTTGATTGTGTCGTTTCGTATCTTCCTTCAGGATGAGGTTTGTGCCAGTCTTGCGTGATAAAGGGCCCGTCCGTTGGTGAAATGACAAAGTCAAATTAGTCGTTTTAATTCATATGGCTGCAGAATAAACTCACAGATTTTTGTAAGTTAAATTAACAGTACTGTGGCGGCTTATATTCGTCGTCCTCGGAGCACGAGGGTCTCCTTGGGGAGCAGATCGAGTTTTGGAATGCGAAGAACTCGGCGGCATCGCAAGAACCCGAGGGAGGACAGTGACTCGGGTCTTGTCACGTACTTAAAAATGCAGTTACGGATCTCACAAGGGACCCAAGTGAAAAGGAACACACGTTCGCTTTACTCAATGCCCTCGAAGCTCATGGGTGTTCTTTACATGTCACAAAGAAGGAAGAAACCAAATTTTGGTGGCGGCAGGTTTCTCTACGGTGGATCGTCGAGCAAGAAGCTACGCAGGCGGCTCACACTTAACAGCTGTAGCGAGGAGAGAGTGAGGGGAAGACAATGGACAACTTCTGTTGGGCCCAATAGGCAGAGGGCCGTGAAAAGATCGGTCGGATCCGGCAACGGCAAACTAATGTTTAGGTCGGAATTTCGTACCAGCCAGCTCTATGGGCCCTGCAAGTGTGCCTTGAAGCATGCGCAATCAAGGGCTCTTGCCAAAGTTGATGTGTGTAAAAACCCCAGTAGAACAAGCCCTTTCCCATAACATACCACACCACCAAACGTGGAATTCCATCAAAACAGGTCCAAGTCCGCACCACATACAAACAACCAAACTCCAAAGGAAACGACAACATCACGAGAAAGAAATTCAGCAACTCGAAGGGAAATGTTCCGATTGGAGCGAATTCATTTCTCTGCAGCAATAATAGGCGAAAAAAAGATACTCCCTTTTAAGAGAAAGACATTCGCCCGTTAAGATATGCGCATTGCGCATGCTATCGGAAAACATAACCGCAGGGTTAACTTTGTAACAAAAGAAAAGTTGAGGGATATTACGCCACGGGAGGATTCTTGGATTTTAAGTAGTAAGATTGCATATACATGTCCGCTTATGAATTGAATAGGTTGCGACGCATTTGTTTCGTCGGAAAGTTCCCGACAAACGACCGCTCGAGATGAATGGACATATTGATAAGTGAATCGCCAAAGGTTGCGAGAAGGGTGTTCTTTGATTTCAGACGGGATGGTAACTGGCAAGAAATTCAAATTCAAACATTCTAAGGCTTGAGGTAACGCAAATGGCAGAAAAGTAAACACAAATTTAAACTTGTAAAAAAAAAAAAATCATTCTTAAAATTGATTGGAGGGGACTTTACAAAGAGCACCTAACTCAAAATTGACGGTTACACAAAATGGCTACAAACCAAGAAATCTGCCCAGAATTTCCAATCCCCAACCGCCCTATGAAGACGCAACTCCTAATCTGCAAATAATCTTCTGGTGAATGACGACATGCTTTTGGGCCCTGTCAATCGAAATCTCGAAATTGTTCGGATAAGCTCAATTGAGCAAATGTGAATAGATTTAGAATTCAATTGACAAAACTAAAAGATTTAGAACTGAATGAAGTTTTTGGATAATTTTCCCATCTTACTAGTGAAACCTCCCAAGACATAGAGCAGATCACCAGAAAAGTAATAAGCTTATTGCACTTGTGCCAATTCAGCCATAAGCCTTTCAATTATACCAATTTAGTCCTAAACCGTTTCATGGTTTGCCAATGTAGCTCATCCCGCCGAATCTGACCGGAAATCAATTTTGTGGATGCTGCATGTCCTACGTAGCACAACCCGAAGTTTTGCGGACTTAATTTTTTGACTTTTTTTATTAATTTTTTTTTCGTTGTATCTTCTTCTTCTTCCTTGTCAGTTGCCAGGCTTCGACGATGGCTAACAACCAACCAAAGGCAACTACCAATGAGTAGGGGTGAGCAAATCGGACCACCCGGACCGTGACTGCCGGATCGGACCGGGACCGGCGGTCCGATTCCTTGTTCTAGGGATGATGGTCCGGTTCCCGGTTCTAGGGGCATAAAAATCGGACCGGATCAGGACCGGACCGGTTGATTTTCTTTTTTTAAATTATCCCTAACAAATTAATGTCATCAAAATTAGTTGATTCTAAAGAGAGCGAGATGGATTCTTTCTCACTGGACTTCCTGAGTGAAGCATCCAATGGGAATAATTTTGAGAAGAAGATAGATACATTCTACATAGTTCAAGCAATGGCGTCCAGATCTAGTATAATTTGTTCTTTTGCATCAATTGTTTTAAGTGAATATGATATGCACCTTCTGCCGTGGGCATCAGTTGCAGCCTGCATATCACCATCTGATGTAACTTGCAATTTTCTCTCTCAACTGAAGACTACTTATTTGCAGCTCTATATCTCTTTGGGGAGTGTTCTATGGGACTACGGGATGTACTTATTTTAAGAGGAGCTCTTGTGTCAGGACTTGCATTCATTTTGTGCAATTTGTTGAACGTTTTCAAGGGGATAATGTTATCAGATTCCAAGCTGATCTAAAGATAATGTTAGCATGATTTTGTAACTAATCCATGGTTTGGGAATTTAGTCTGCGAGGGGATATTTTGCCATAACTTATTTACACTTGTTATCTGAACTGCAAATGACACTAAAATCCTTATCTACAGAATGCATTGACAAAAAAAATGAGAGTACATGAGTTCTACACATTAGATGCAAACATAAATAATGATTCGTATACCGGCCTCAATGATGGCTCCATTAAAATAATGAAAACTAGAAAGCTATTCAAATTCAGTTCATTATTGAAAATCATCGTCCACGTCCTTACTTATAACAAGTGGTTGCTCAAATTAAGTTCATTATTGAAACATGTATAATTTATTAGAATTACCCGAGAACCGAACTAGACCGGACCGGACCAACGGTCTGGTCCGCGGTTCGGAAAAATTGAGAACCGAAACCACCGGTCCGGTTCTCGGTTCTTGAAAGGAACCGGTCCGGACCGGGAACCGATCACCCCTACCAATGAGGCTCGCCCTTGCTAGATTCGACAAGATCAAGCCTCGCTAGGCTAGCGGGCCACGCCGAATCTTTTGACCATTATGACCGTTGTACTATGTAGGACGACCGGCATCCACGTCGGCTAGATCAGGCCGTCCCCTGCATTTCGAGGACTACTGCAAAATTTGCGAAATTTCCTCTATTTCCATCGAATCGATTGGACATTGTTGTATACATATTCTACAGTCCGGGGCGAGGTGAGTAATTAGAAAGTTATGGTGGAGTACAAGGTACATAGGAGAGCACAAAAGCAAAGCAGCCTCCCAACTTAGAAGCGCGAGGACCGCCAAAATCCGCAGTCGTGCAGCAGAAGCAATCCGACTGATAATTTATGAGAAATGGTGCGAGTAGCCACGTAGAAATGCGACAAGTAGAGCCATCTTCGTATCACCAGCCGCTTATCATTATTATTGGGAGGCAAAGATCGTTCGCAGTGTTGAATCCCCGTTCTTACAGCCGACATGTCTACATGCGAGGTGCGTAACCGACATAAGTTTCTCCACAGCAGACCACAAAGGAAAATCATCGTCTGTCCCTGTCCACTCATCGAGCCATCCACACATTCCCCTTACTTGGTTTCCTCCGAGATTCGCATCTTATTCGAGCCCCTCTCGTTTGAGATATCAATCGTCACTCCGAATAGATTAATCTAACGCGAGGAATAATACTATCTTGATAAGATGTAAGGACCCGATTTGCCTACGTAGGGTAAGTCGTTGAACAAATATTTTGAGTGACGACACTTGGTGCGACCATTTAGGAGTGAATCTTACTTAATTGAATAACATCATGAAATCTTACCCGGCCGATCGATGCCGCGACTTTGGAATGTCCAATGACAAAAGTATGCTCCCTGTGCTTATCTACTCAGCTTCCGGATGTTGCAGTGCACGAGTTACTACACTTTGCGACATACTTCTAGTTCTTGCCCCTTCGTACATCGCAATCTAATTGCGGCTATTCTAAGCGGACTCTAAGTTAAGAAGGATTATACTTGTTAAACCTTTCGATTTCGGATTATATTACCTTCCCCTTAGGGTACACTTGGGCACAATTTGGGGCCTTGCTCTTTAATGTGAATAAGATAGTTTGCGTGCAGTCGCAGCGAATACTCGAGTCAAAAGTGTAAAGAAATGAACCGACAAGAAGAGACTGAGTGGCAATTGCCAGAAGGTACTTTGTGTTTTTACTGATAGGAATTTTGTACATACTTCTGCTATGTAGTGTGGTGTCCTTATATAATACAAGCTAGAGCTACATAATCAATAAATGACAAAATCATGATCTCTTCTCTTTGGAAAGAGTTGATCTTGATTGATGAGTAATTGGTGGAGAGATCACGGCTGGTTGAGATTGTGATTGATGAGTAAGCAATGGAGAGATTGTAGCCGTCTGAGATTGTGATTGATGAGCAAGCAATGGAGAAATTGTAGCTGAATTAGGACACGTCATCGTTTCCTTTGACACCCTCCCGCAAGCTGATGTAACAGAATGCACAGTAAGCTTGGACTGTAGGAGTCGAAATCGAGCCGTGGAGAGCCCTTTAGTAAAGATATCGGCAGGTTGATCGGTAGTGGAAATGTACTGAACATGGAGTTGATTTTTGGCGACCCGTTCTCGCGCAAAATGGTAATCAATTTCCACGTGCTTTGTCCTAGCATGAAAGATGGGATTCCCCGTCAAATAAATGGCTGAGATGTTGTCACACCAAAGAACCGGAGGGCCTTGCCAAGAGACACCGAGATCGCGGAGAAGAGCTTCAATCCAAATGAGTTCAGCAGTTGTGTCAGCTAAGCTTTTGAACTCGGTCTCTGTACTGGATCGGGCGACGGTCCGTTGCTTACGGGAGCACCATGAGATGAGATTTGAGCCAAGGAATATGCCAAAATCGCCAACTGATCGTCTAGTATCATGATCCCCAGCCCAACATGCATTTGAAAAAGCATGAAGATGAAAATTGCGGCTACGGGTAAAGATTATGCCATGGTGTTGTGTTCCGCGAATGAAGCGTAATATGCGTTTGACAAATTGCCAATGGACCTCCGTGGGTGCATGCATGAATTGACAGGCAGTGTTGACAGCGAAGGCAATGTCGGGCCGAGTGAGAGTAAGATACTGCAATATGCCCACGGTACTACGATATAGTGTCGGATCCGATAATAGCTCCCCATAATAGGTAGATGGAATATCCGAGCCTGCTACACATGGGGTGGCGACAGGCTTCGCATCCTGCATTTTTGCTCCGGCAAGAAGATCTGCTGTATCTTTGGTCTGGTGAAGAAGAATACCATCTGAAGTGCGCTGTAGTTCAATCCCAAGAAAATAATGGAGATTACCCAAGTCTATGATAGCAAATTCTTTTTATAGCGATTCTAGGAGAGCATATAATGGCGATGTAGGGGATCCTATAAGAATGATGTCGTCGACATAGACGAGTAGGAAGATACTGTATTGGGCTGTATGCAATATGAATAGTGATGAGTCAGCGGTAGAAGCTACAAAACCAATAGAGATGAGAAAGAGACGTTGATGCCAGGCATGAGGTGCTTGTTTTAAGCCATAGAAAGATCGTTTCAGGCGACAAACATGATGAGGATGGTCAGGATCAACAAAACCTGGGGGGTTCATCCATGACTATTTCTTCGGTGAGATGACCATGGAGGAAAGCATTCTTAACTTCCAGCTGCCGGAGTTGCCAACCCCTTGAAAATGCAACAACGAGAACTGTGCGAATCGTAACATGTTTCACTACCGGACTGAAGGTTTCATTATAGTCGAGTCCCTGCTTTTGATGAAAGCCCTTGGCGACTAATATGGCCTTGTATCGTTCAAAAGAGCCATCTGCACGAAGCTTGACTCGAAAGACCCATTTGTAGCCAGTGGGCTTACAATGCCGAGAAGATGGTACGAGCTCCCATGTCTGATTTTTCAGTAACACGGTGTACTCTTTGGCCATAGCTGCTCGCCAATTCGGGCCTTTTACTGCCTCACTATAACAAGATGGTGGAGATGGAATAGCAACCAAAGTGGCGAGTGCATAGGTGTGATCCTTTTGCATATATTGACAAGAAACGGTGCCATCTCCAAGTCTGGTCACCATTGGGTGGGCGGATGGCACCAGTTGTGGTGATGGATCGCTAACTTGTTGGTTTGGGATCTGTGGGATGGTTTCAATGGCAAGAGATGGCACTTCGTGTTGCATTTGGAGAGATACTGAGCAAGGGGTGGTCGGATTGCTGTGTACATGTGTTGACATGTAGGATGCATTAGTCCTTTGCTCCTGCATATGTGAATTATCAAGTTGTAAAAGCGTCAATGGGGGAGGAGGTAACTGTGATGATGTAGGTGGAGGCATATTTGATGATACATCGATGACAGGAGCAACAAATGGAAAAATAGTCTCGTCAAAAATGGCGTCTGCAACTGTATAGAACCATCGTTGTTGTAGAGAATAGCAACAATAACCCTTCACACCTGATGGATATCCCAAGAAAATACATTGATGTGACCTGGGCTCTAGTCTGTGCTTGGCATAAGGTCCTAGGTTCGGGTATACAACACAACCAAAAACTCGAAGATGCTCAATAGGTGGTGCATTAGAAAAGAGTATTTCCCAAGGGGAGTGCTGTTGCAGAATAGGAGTAGGCAGTCAGTTGATAATGTTAATTGCACTTTCAAAAGCAAAATCCCCAAAATAAGAGGGAACAGACGCATGATGCACCATAGCTAGACCCATTTCAACAACATGCCTGTGTTTGCGCTCAGCCGAACCGTTTTGAAGGGCCAGGCGAGGACAGGATGTCCGTTTGTAAATGCCACGCTCCTGTAGCAATTTATTAAAAGATGCAGAAAGAAATTCTTCGGCACAATCACTTTGGATAGCTTTGACTCGGGTATTGAACTGGTTTTCGACAAAGTTTAGAAATACCACGAAGATATTTAAAAATTGATCACGAGAATTGAACACATAGAGCCAGGAAAATTTGGAGTAATCATCAATAAAAAAACATAATATCTATTGTTTTGATGAGATGTTACAGGAGCCGGCCCCCAAATATCGAAATGAACTAGTTCTAGGGGAGCTGTGGACTTATGAAAAGTGAGAGGATGACGATGACGATGACTCTTGCTAGATGCACAAGCCGAGCAAATTGGTTGAACAACTGATGATTTATTGAACATGCGAGAAATAGTGGAATATGCAGCATGGCCTAAACGGTGATGCCAACGGACAATAGAGCTGGATTGAGATAGGTGAAAGGTTGAAGGAGAAAATTTGAACAGTCCCGACAGTTGATAGAGTCCCTGACTAAGGGTCCCTTGGAAGCGAATCTTGCCCGTACGTTGGCACTTCACAGAAAAACAATTAGGTGATAAAAATGAAATCACAATTGTTTTCTTGTGAAAACTGATGAACGAAAAGTAAATTTTTCTTTATAGAGGGAACAACTAGGACATTAGACAAACAAAAATTTTGGGAAATAAGAGTACCTATATGGGTTATCAGGAGGCTAGAACCATTACATGTGGTAACATGTTGGTTGCCTGTGTAAGGTTGAAGAAAAGACAATTGAGACAGATTGTTTGTGACGTGATGTGTTGCACCGGAATCTGGATACCATGGGTTTGAAAAAACGGATGGTGGTGGTGAAATTTCTGCAATATGGAGTTGTGGTGCCGAATTTATAGATTGGGACGGAGGCCCATGATCATGGCATACATTGGCTCGATGGCCAGAGCGATTGCACAGTTGACATCGAACACTGCCCTTTCTTTGATTTCTGTAATTGCCTGCATTTTGTGAGTAATTTGTGGCTGAATTTCGAGGGCCAAAATGCAGTTCACTTTGCGAAAATTGTTGCCCAGGCCGTTGTGATCTGTCCATGCGAGAAGGAATCTGTTGTGGTGCTTGGTGTGCTGTTTGCTTCATGAACGCTGCTGGAGTGGAGATAATAGGCTCAAGCAAATCAAGCGTTGCTTCATGAGCCAAGAGCAGTCCATGTAGAGACTCACGTGTAAGGGATTGGTACTGACTTTGGACGGAGATCGATACTACTAAACTTTGATATTCCGCTCCGAGCCCCCTAAACAGGTGAGTTTGATATTCTTGTGAAGAGATGTTCCCACCAATCGAGGCAAGTTGATCAACAAGCAAGGCTACTTGTTGAAGATATTCCATGATTGTTTGATTTCCCTTGCGGAGAGTCTGAAGTTGCATTTGTAGATGTGTGGCGCGGGCACTGTTACGTGCCGCATATGATTGAGCTAAGAAGGACCACACGGCTGCGGAAGAGTCCAAATTGGAGAGCTGTGCAACGATATTGTCAGCTATGGAATTGATAATCCACCCGAGGGAAATTTGATCTCGAGTAAACCACGTGTCATATGCTGGATTTGGTGAACTTTTGATGACACCATTCTCGCTGATTTCGGTGATAGTGTGTGGAGGGCATGGTTCGGTTCCATCCATAATTGACACGAGTCGACTGGCTCGGAGAAAGGGGAAGAGGCGTGCATTCCATATGATGAAATTGTCTCAAGTTAATTTGATACCAACTGCAGGACATGCGATTGATCCTGATGAGCATCCTGTGGGAGGGATGAGAGGACATGGTGGCACAGCATTATTGATGAGGTCTGTTGGATTAGCAACACTTGAGATTGGGTCGCTCGTTGTTTGATTGTTAGTAACAACGTTTGGAGAAGGTGGGGTGATAGATGAATTTGAATCATTTGCCATTTATGCTTTCACACGATATGGCTCTGATATCATGTAAAGAAATGAACTGGCAAGAAGAGATTGAGTGGCAATTGCCAGAAGGTACTTTGTGTTTTTACCGATAGGAATTTTGTACATACTTCTGTTATGCAGTGTAGTGTCTTTATATAATACAAGCTAGAGCTACGTAATAAATAAAGGACAAAATCATGATCTCTTCTCCTTGGAAAGAGTTGATCTTGATTGATGAGTAATTGGTGGATCTTGATGTTGATGAGCAATTGGTGGAGGAATCACGGCTGATTGAGATTGTGATTGACGAGCAAGCAATGGAGATATTGTAGCCGTCTGAGATTGTGATTGATGAGCAAGTAATGAAGAAATTGTAGCTGAATCAGGACACGTCATCGTTTCCTTTGACAAAAAGTTCATATATCCTATGTCATATGAGAAAATAAAATCATATTTTGCATATTTTGATTGCATTGAGATCATCGCCTTTTTCTGATTTAGTGGTATGCAATTCAACCTTCGTTACTATTTTACTCAAGACTCAATTACAATTTTTCTGTATAAATATATAAGCGTATAGTATTCCCAAAAAAAAAAAAAATCACATCCCTTGATGGCACGTAGGACTCTTATATAGCTAGAATAGCCTCTCTTGAAGCAAACATTCAATTTTGTTGCATTCTCCACGTAAAAATGGTCCATCAAGGCGCATTTGTTCTGGTTCTTTTTTTTTTTTTTTTCCATATTTTCCTTATTAAACAATTTGCAAACAAAAGTGTCAATGGATTTTTTTGGTCATAAGTCTATGGAAATTATCTTGTCGAAATATGAAATTATGATATATCATTTAAATTGATTTTTTTTATACTTTTTCATTGCTCCAAAATAAATGGTCTATTTATGTGTATGACTTTAATTATGGAATGATTCATTAACACAAGTTATACTTATTAATTGCTCCAAAATATACTTGAATGTTTCATACTTCATTTTGAATGATAAACCCGTGCAGCGTGGGATCACATCCAGTGATTGAAAGATTTTGTAATACCGTTGTCAGTTTTTGAGCTTAAGTTATTAGATGAAAATGTGATTTTGATATTTAAAAAATTTAACACTCCTCATAGCTTACGAGGAAAACATTCAAATATCTAAAATGGCCTGCAAAACTTGAACTTAAATCCTCATTCTCTTAAAAATCAGAAATACTTTGCGAAAGACAAGGAATACGAAAATACAAATATGTGAAATACAAATCGTGGATTATAGTGGATGAATCTTTGAGAAGTGCACGAGCATATCTATAATGTTTATTATATAATTACATAAAATAATCAAGTCAAGTGCGATCAGTCATGACATGTACAATTGAGGATATAAAGAATTTAAAAAATATATGTATAATCACGAGAGATAGAGGAGATATCCTAAATATCTTTAGAAAATATCCCAATTGTCTCTAGTAGATGATATTGAAGTGCTCTTTTTTATTATAATACAAAAAACTTACCTCGGTTTCATTAGATCGACCAAACGAAATCATACTCTTTCGTACTTGTTCTTAGATACAGTTGGACACACGATTAGGGGTGTACAAACTGGACCGGACCGGACTGAGCGGGTTGGTCCGATCCTTGAGGTGGACGGTCCGGTCCCCGGTCCCAATAAATGGGACCGGTGATCGGGCGGTCCGATCCCCGGTTCCATGTGTTAGGACCGGACCGGCTCGGCCCAGACCGCCTATAATCTATACAATTAGAAAAAAGAAATATAATTTTTTGAAAACAAAACAAAACAATGATTAAAAAAAACTTACCTACCTTTTCATTCAACCGAGATTATAAATTATAAATTAACATGCAGTTGAAGCATATTTTATTTTAAGGACTATATTTTTATAAGCGGTTGGTTAGTATTAACGGTTCTACTGGGCCGGAATCAAGACCGAACCGTCGGTCCTGGTCCGATCCCTGGTCTTGAAAATATGGGGACCAGGACTACTGGTCCGGTCCTCGGTTCCATACCGGGACCGGATCGGCCCGGACCATGCACACCTCTTCACGCGATCATCAAAATCAATCGAAGGGCGACCGTCGGGCGACCGTCGGCATGAGCAAAATCCTTCGATTTGAGTTGTGTTCGAATCGATTTGGGATGATAGGGGCTAGGGTTCTTCCCTCATCAGTTCGTGTGCCAGAAGTTTGCTTGTAGGAAAAAGGTAAGAGAATGTGAGCAACGCCGTTTGAAGGTTCTAGGGTGTTTTTTTTCTTCTTCTTGTAATTGATTAAAACGACGCCGTTTTGTTATCCGGTGACCACGTCAGCGCCGGTCTGGCCATGCAGGACGGCCGGTGTTGATTGAGTATCCACATAGTCTTTTTCCTAATTAAATTAGTCTGAATGACTAAATTGGCTTTATTTCAAAAGATTTAAGACTAAATTGACATCGTTAAAAGATTTAAGATTAAATTGATATCAATGCAAATTATTAGGACTTTTCTGACATTTTTTTTTTCCAATCTCGAGTATGATTAGGTAATATTGAATAATTTTGAAAGAAAAAAACAGAGAAATAGGATCTAATGAAAACCGCACAGGAGACAAAAAGCGACCTTTCCATTCGTGAGAGGTTGTTTTCTTGGATTAGATCGAAAGGGGTTTTTTTTTTTTTTTGTTCTGGAACTAGCTGCGAGGGTGATGGGAATTTATGATATCGTTGAAAAGAGGCCCAAGCTATTACATCGCCTTCATAATCCGCAATTATGTGATTTTACAACACACAAACCCTTTTTCTGGACATGAATTCCCAGCACATCAGATCAGATACTGATAAGCTCCAGTGAAAAGTGATTCGTCTCTGGTCCATGAACATGAGCCGAAGAATACAATTAAGTGGGAAAAGGGATGAAGGCCTTGCGTTGAATATCTCCCCATTGAGATTTGGGTCCAAGCTAAAGATACACACTTTCCCAGCGCTCCTGAACAGTAACCGCAAACTGTTCTTCCCCAACTTTAAGTTCGATCAAACCGAGACGAGAAGTTCTCTCCGCGACTGGTTGCAGGAGCGCATCCCGAAAAGAATTTCATGAGGTTGACAAGACAACACAGGAAAGAAGAAATTTGAACTCGTATGGTGGGTTGACTTCTCGTGCAGGCCTGCGTACCTAGGGTTTCGGTTCTCTCTTGGCTCCATTACAGGAGAAAATATTCAGTGATCACAGGGTGCATGCGCTGATTAATACCGGAGAGGGCATACAGAAGTTTGATCTACTGCGTTGGGCAGGCTTTTTCTTTTCTGGGGTTTCCACATGTCAACGCGGGAGCGAGAGGAGACATATCGCTCAGGGATACATCTGAATTCTGGAAACGCTGTTCTTGATCATCAAAAGAAGAGAAATGGAGCAAGAACTGGGAGTTAACAGTTAAATGTGCTTTATCATTATCTGTGCACATAGGAAGGCGAGAACCGCCCCTTAAAAAAAAAAAGCTGAGTCCTCTTGCCTCTCTCCATAAAGCATGTGCAATTTCTAAGGTACGGATGGCAACACGCGCCTATTTCAAGAATCAACTTTTAATTAGAAATTAATTTCTCTGCTTTTGCTTCAAAAGTTATTTTTAATAAAAAAAATTCATTTATTAACGGTTAAAAATTTTTACTTTTAAAGTATTATTAATACAAAATCTTCTATGAAAAATTATTATTAGCCGCTGAAAAAATTTTCTACAAATTTTAAATTTCTTTAAAAATAATTTTTTATTATTAAAAAATTATATTTATTTATTTTTTACTTTCTAGAGATGGCGACTCGATGGTGGTGGCGATGGCCGGCATGGTAGGGGTATGCAAACTGGACCGGACCGGCCCAGACCGAGCGAGTTGGTCCGGTCCTTAAGGTTGGCGGTCCGGTCCCCGGTCCCAATAAACGAGATCGGTGACTGGGCGGTCCGATCCCCAGGTTCCATAGTTTGGGACCGGACCGGCAATCCTTTAAAAAAAAAGTTAATCTAGTTAACCTAATGATTTTTATTTTTATTTTTTAAAAAATAAAGTAATGAAACACTAATTGGACATACTTCTTGAGAAGGGAACAAAAAGAAAGCTAACAAACACAGGAGACATAAAAGGAGGCGTAGTGAGAAACAAATGATGGATGAGATACTAAAGTCTGGTCAATGTGGCTTTTAGAATGAAAAAACTCTCAACCGTCCAGTATACACACATTTACTAGTGACATTCCTATAGCTTCTATTAAAGTATAGAAAATCATCATGGAAAAAATTAAATCGGTTTTGGAGCTCAAATAAAAAGTTTATATCAGTTCTATCATTTTGAAATATTTCCTTCCAGTTGAGATTAGCCATGGCCCATGAGTTAACAGAGATAACAAAAATTTTAGCATTCCTACTATTACATAAAAACTCCACCGAAAAAATATGTAATTTTTATAAGCAGTTAGAATTAGCGATCTTACTGGACTGGGATCGGGATCGGGACCAGCTTGGACCAGGACCGGCCCGGACTGCCCGTCCTGGTCTGGTCCGTGGTTCCGAAAATATGGGGACCGGACTACTGGTCCGGTCCCCGGTTTCATTCCGGGACCGGACTGGCCCGGACCAAGCACACCCTTACGGCATGATGGTCGATGATTGGCAATAGGATGCGGTAGTTGGCGACAATCGCGGTAGGCGGTTGGCAGGTTAGCGATTGGTGATGGTCGCGGGAAGCGATAGGAGGTGGCCGATGGAGGTCAGCGGCGACGGTAGTCGGTGACGGTCGCAGGCGGTGATGGGCAGCGGCCAACAGAGGTCGATGGAGATTGCTTACCGGGGGCGGCTGACGGGTGGTGGCTGGAGGAGGTCTGCAGTGGGCGGGGGCAGACGATGGTTGGCGGTTGGCAGTGGTCATGGGCTGTGGTTGGTAGAGATTGGCAACGGGCCACGGTGGAGGTCGGCGAAGGTGGGTATGATTAAAAAGAGGGTGAGGTAGTAATGAAAATGAGATGAGGCGAGAGGTACTTTTTGAGTTTGAGAAGTTATTTTTTTAACTTCTCAAATGAGGGGAAAAATAACTTCAGAAGTGGAGATTCACTTTAGAAGTGAAAATTTCTTCCAGAAATAAAAATTTTTACCAAATAGATTTCTGCTCCAGAAGCATTTCTGGAGTAAAAATTCACTTTCAGAAATGTTATCATGCGCTCCCCAAACATATCTATTTTTAGAGAAAAATTACTAGGAGTGCTAGAAAATCTATGTATAAAGGTGGGGCAAAAGTATATTTTTAATGCCAAAAGTTGTGTACGGAGATCACTTTAGTGTCAAAATTTTCAAATTGATCACTTTAGTGCCAAGTCGGATACAAAATGATCACTTTGATGCCTTCGACGAGAATTTCCGACCAAAATTGCCACATGTCATTAATAATTTTTTTTAATAAAAATGACATTTAAAATAAATAAATAAATCCACGTGGGCTGCCACATGGACTTTTGCACTTTAAAATAAATTAAAATAAAAAATTTAAAATTTAGAAATTAGCTAAAGTTTATATTAATTTAAAATACAAAATTTTATTTAAAATATAATTTAAAAATAAGATAAAATTTTAAAAAAAGAACCTTAAAATTTTAAAAAATTTGGATGAAGAACTAATCCCTCGCATGATCTTCTTCTTCGTGGGTTCTCCTTCTTGCGAACCCTAATGTGACCACCACATCCATATGAGTCCTACTGACGTCGACGTCGACGATCGATGTCACCATCCAACACCCTTGTCGGCCGTCCCCATAGTGGCGCCGCCTCTAAAAACCTCGAAGAGCTCCGACCAGATCTGGCAATGACTTAGGTCGACCAGTGGTCCGACGATTCTCGCGACCCCAGCCCCGACACTCAAGAGACCTCCAGCTGCTGCCCAACTTTTCCCTGGTGCCAGCCCTTTGCTATTGCTCACCAGCCCGAGCCGTAACCGGCACCTCGACCCTAAATCCACAAGACCCGAACCCGACGCCTTTGGAACCACATGCATCGTGCCCCTCCACCGACTAATTGGCCCCAACCTCCCTTAGACCCGAGATTGAGCCGCTGTAAAACCCCTAGCTTCGTCGACCCTCCTCCACTGTTGGGCACACTGGTGAAATTGTTGTTGTTGAGGTACACGTCCTGTAATGAGGAGAAATTAGCGAGATTGGGGATGGGCCAGAGAAGGCGTTCTTCTGAAAGGACGTGGTCTTGAGGCGAGAGAGGGAGGAGAGATCGTCGAAGGGTCTCAGCGAGGAACTTGGAAGTGAGGTTGATGTCGGTGACATAGGAGGAGGAGTCGCATGTGATGCCATCCCATTTACAGTAGGCGGTGGCGGAGGACCAGTTAGATGGGGCGGGAGATATGACCGCTCGGAGCTCAGACTGTTGGAGATATGGGGCGGTGGCGGAGGACCAGCGGATATCGATGCCATCCCATTTTCAAGCTCATCTATCCATAGTTGAGCTTCCTTTCTTATTTTCTATACCAGCAAGTTTGGGAGGCTTTAACTTTAAGAACTTTTCTATCAAATCCTGTACATGACATCCTCCATTTCCTATTCCATTTTCGGATGTCGAAACATTTCCTGAGGCATTAGCAGCTTGCCGTTGGGCTTGCTGATGCATCAAATCACCTATTGTTGCTAAAGCTTGCAGAATCCCATTCAGTTGGGTGTTCTGAGTCGATTTTACATGACTATTCATATTGTTCTACTGTGATAAATATACAATCATTGAATTCACAATCAATATCATCCAAGGCAACAGAAATACTAACAGGTCAACTCAAAGAACACAATCATCAACCACATGCATATAATGATATCTTTCGTATTCATCTAACCCGTTTCCCCATCGCGCCTTTTCACTGCAGGTATTATAAACCCCGCTCTGATACCAAATTAGTTGTGACGTCCCCGACCCGACCCTCGATATCCGCTATGGGAAGTATAACCTCCTACGGGACTCTCGGTCTCTTGAATCCCTCCAAGAGCACTATGGCTTTGCGCCGTTTACTTTTTCCGAGACCATGTGAGGATCGTAAGTCGTGACGTTGCGGGGGAAGGACATGTAGTGTCCAAGAGCACCATCCTTGGATTCGACCCATATTCTTTTTCCACTCCTTACTATTACTATTTAGTTTTCTCTCTATTACGAATCACATGCGGAAGCGATTCCATTTTACACCCTTTTCGATCTATCGGGGAACGAAGATAACTTTTAACACAAGTCATGTGCTCCTCATATTCATTTCATTTCCTCGTATGACATTTACATGGATTTTAGAAACCCCTCTATCTCGTATGCTTCATAGGCTTAGGAGACTACTTCAATACTTCAGCTTCCCTAAAAATAGTACTTGGCTTCCAGGCACTCTTCCAGACCAGTCAGTCGCCTAGGGTTTGTGCACCATCCATCTTCATGCTACTGCTTTCTTATCAAAAGGATTCTCCTCCACGATATCAACACAAGCAATTTCTATGGACATGATTATACCAAACAAGAAGATGACATACTTGCCATTACCTACAAGTCTGGAAAGATAAGGGGTGAGATACAACTATCTCAGTAAGCGTATATCTAAACCAAAGATAGGAAGCAAGCTAAAGGTACAAGCCATAACGCAAGCAACCATATCATATACGAATCGTTTCCGATTCCTTTTATGTAAGCATGCCCCTCCACTTTTCATATCATATCACGCACATTTAAGGCCCTCTCACCCTTCGGATGAGGCGTGTACACATCTTTTCATATCATATCATATTCTGTGGATCCACCCTGTTCATATCTGTGCGAGGCCCTCTCATTCTTGCGAACGAGGCATATAACATATCATGTCGTATCATATAATCTCACCACCAAGGATAGCAAGACCAATGAGAGTATGCATCATAACGGTCCAAGGTTCTAGAGGTGACAACCACGAGACTTGCGTCGTCGTGTGGCACTTAGTCCTTGACCAACATATCAAGCAAGCATTAGAGTAGCTAAAGCTTTACGCCCTAGATAAGGGTTAGATATCACTTACCTCTTATTGACGATCATAAAATAAAAGGTTGTTAATTGCTTTGCGTATCGATTCCTATGGATGCTCTGTGATGGTGCTTCTTGAGTGCTTGGCGGCCGAAATAAGTGAGAGGGAGAGAAAGAGAGAGGGAGAGAGAGGCGAAATTGAGAGAGGAAGTGGTAGCCGGCTTTTAGGGGGTTCATGCCCTTTATATAGTGCTATTTTTCTATTTAATTTTTATTTATTTAATCCCTACTTATTCCCCAAGAAAAGCGTATGTGTCATACATTTGTCTTATTCTACTAATGATTTATCTCTCACATTAAGCTAAGAATTAACCATAATGTGCCACATTGCCATATTCTAGAGAATTCCATACACATGTCTCTTTGCTACATTTTTCATTTTAATTCTTGCTACTTATTGCCCAAGAAAAGCCTAGGTGTCTTGAATTTGTCATTTTCTTATTAATTATTGCCTTCAAGAATCAAGGATTAATTGACACATTAGTATTCTAGGGTTTTCTATTAATACACATGTCCAATTTCTATTTTTCTATTTTAATTTAATAAGTTTATGTGCCCATCTCTCAAAGTTTCCACATAGCATTCTCTAAGGCTATATTTTTGGACTTGATTTGTGGCATCTCCTCATTTCACACGACTATGAGGAATTTATTGTCCTCATTTCATTAAATTTTTATCATGCTTCTAATGCATAATTCTAGAGAATTCCTTGACTTGTTCCTCAAGTTTGCACATGTGTCTTCTTGTTATTAAGGCACTTAAGATTATTTTGCCTCTAGAAACTCCCCCTAGCTCACGCCTACCATAGGGAATTTTACTTTTATTTTTCTCATTTGAATATATTAATTTCTTTTGTCTTTTCTAAATAAATTATACATAGAATTCTCTAGACATCTTATTTTATTTTATCACATGGCAACTCTAGAGTGTTCTACTACCTTAGGTTACTTTTTCTAATCCTATTTTGTCTTCATGTGCTTGGCTTGTTCCCCAAGCCAAAAATTATTTTTCTTTCCTGTTTTATTTCTGACTTGCTCCATAAGTCAGTTTTGTCTTATATACTTTCCACGTGTCGATCCTTAATTCCGACTTGTTTTCCAAGCCAATTTCTTCTTTATATGTTGGCTTGCTCTCCAAGCCAATTATTTCTAATGCTATTTTGTCTTGACATACTAACTTGTTCTCCAAGTTCATTTTGTCCTGACATGCTAACTTGTTCATGTTTTCTTTTCAATTTTTGCTTAATATTAAAGACTATTCTAGACATTCTTTCCTTGTTTACCAAGCTAATATTTTAAATATTCTTAAGAATATTCTAAGTGCCACATGTCGTGTTCTTAACCAATTTCTTTAGCTATCATATAAAATTTAGGCCTTTTTGTCAACTTTTTATAATTGAACATATCTTCTTTTTCATGCTCACACGCCTACTACATATTCATATACTATTTTCTTTTATTTCATTTTACTTTTAAAATAGCGATTTAACATATAAATTCATGTGTTCTTGGTGTCACCTATCCATGAGGTCTCTAGGCTCTTATTCTATTCTGTAGATGCCAATCATGAGTAGCGCTAATGGCAATTTGGGCATTCTATTTACAGGGTAAGGTCGTCTAGAGATCGACCTCTTATTCCTTATTCCAAGACTTTAAAAATAGTTTCTATCATGCTTTTGGAACATCTGAACATTTCCTTTATTCTTGGTGCTTAATTAAACTAAGGATCGGACCATCATTTTCTTGCCAAATTAATTCGGCCTATAGCTGAGCACATCAAGAGGCATAGCCATATTTGGCGTGCTCAAGATCGTGTCTCATTTCCAATTGAGTCAGGAGCCACTTCTTTCATCTCAGTTCAGGGTTGGAATCACCCGTTCCTAAACCGAGGCATAACGAACGCTATCAAGTTCACCTCTCATGACCAATTTGATGCAGGATTGGTTCATCTCGATTTGCAATATTCCAGTAGCACGTCACATAGTCTCGGGTGATCAGTCCTTGACTAGAGCGTGACCGGTAAGGGGTTCTAATCAACCTTTATAGAATTCACGGCTAGTTCAACTGTCGACCTTTGCGCGCTTGCAAATCGTTCCACGGTTCAGTCCCTGGTCGACTTCAGGGAGATCCTGTGGTCGTTCTGTAGCGAGACAAGGTCAATTATAATCAATCCATACTTGATTAAGGTCGCCACTCAGTTGATCCTCAATCAGAAGCATAACCGATTTATATACCAAACCGTGATTCTTACCAAAGGCGATATTTGTTCTCTAGTGGCTCCTCTTGACCATGTGGCCTTTGTCTGTAATTAATCCGAATCCTAAGTTTAACCTAGCCCTAAATTTTGGGGTGCCACAAACATTGCCCCGGTTAAAGTAGAGCAGAACGAAAGTTAAGGGTGCGCATATAACACTTATAGAGTAGAAATTCATTTGGTAACTCAATTTCTAGAGCAGAAATCCATTTGTTTACGCAACTTCATTTTTCTACTTCTGAAGCTTTTTTTTATTCTAGAAATAGTTTTGGAGCCACTTGAATAAGTAAAAAAAAATTACTTATCTTCAGAAGTAGAAAATTAACTTCTGCTTAGAAACAAAAGTAGAAAAATTAACTTCTCATCAGAAGTTGATTTCTAGAGTGAAAGTATTGTCATGCATGCCGTAAAACTATAAGAGAGTGATAAAGAAACAGAGCCACCCTTGGCTAGTCTAAGAAGGAAGAAGATCAAGTTGAGACTTGAAACATACCAAGAACGAGCAAGACGACTGAGACTTGATTTGGGAGAGTCTACAGTCATATTGTTGGAGTTGGCGAATACTTCAGGGACCCTTATTTCTCACACCGGGCACGCTCACATGAGCTTAGGGAAACTGAAGTATGATCCGACGACATGTAACCTTGCACACGGTTCGGGGGCAGCGCCCCCTACACGGGTGTCCCGCTGCCCGGTCAGTGGGCGGGGCTTGGACTTTTGTTTAAGTTGGCCTGTATGTTGTGGAATTAAAGAGGTTTCGGATATGTTTAGGTTTTGGGCCCGTTTGTGGATATATATTTTGCTCGTTTTTGCTGATCTTTGTCACGAGTTATGTGTGGCTGTAAACCAAAATATAATGAAATCTCTTTGTAGGATGTGACTCTATTTTGAGGTGAACCTGGATAATCTCGTGCGTCATTCATTTTTTCTTGATTATCTGTGTGATCATCTGATTTGATTTTCGATACAACCCATCACATATTACATCTAGACATCTATTAAACACTGTATAAGATATTAGAAACCTTATTATTAACCCATCCAGCCTTTATCTTATCCCACAAAAATTCAGACAACCAAACACAATCTATGCATCCGACCAAAAAAAATAAAAACACAATCTATGCATATATTACTAAGGGTGATTAGACCCGTCTCGTTCAAGTTAACTTAAATAGAAAGGATCCTTTGTCCACTTGGAAAAATTGGTCTCAATTTGTCTAGGTTTTGTTTCCAAATCGGAGGTTCCCCAGATACCTCAATCCAATTAAGGTAATTTGCCTCGTCCCAACCGTTTTCTTGCCTCGAATTTACCCCATTTCTAACAAAAAGCACAAAGGTTATATCATAAGAAGTATACAAAGAACGACATGATAAGGACCGTCAAGTGGATAAGGATAATCTCTTGAGATTCTAAGCTATGAAACCTCCATTTAGAATAATCTCTACGAGATCAACCATCTTGAGAGTGCTCCTACCTATGCACACGTAAATATTGTCGTTATGTCAAAATGTGCCTCCGTAAGTCAATTCTAATTTTCTCTCTCTCACACACACATCAAAATCATTATTTTCGGTTCATTCATGCTCGTTTCACCATTATAGAAATCTGACAAGAATCGATCCTTCTCCAGGTCATCTCATCCCGGCGATCACTTCCCGATCTTGTTGGACCTAGAGCATTACAAAACACGTATCCCAAAAGCCATTGGAGTCGTCTCGGACCGATCAAGTGAACTATAACAGAATCTCTCTCGACATAAAACTATAACAATCAGAACTCTAATGTGGGAAAGGGCCGTAAAAAGAAAAGGAAATATATATATTTTTTTGTGTGTGGTGGGGTGGGGGATGCATCGAAGGATATGGATATTCATGACTCACAGAGATCATCAGTGCGAGTCAGCAGCGCAGAGCCAGACGTCTGTGGTGACGCGAACATGTACCAAGACACGAAAACAACATCCTGCGCAAATACGGCCGACAACACCAGCCCTACAAAACGACATTTACCCGCGTCACTGTGACAGTAACGAGCAGCAACTTACGCAGTGGTGATGCATGGTGGCGTTAGAAGAGCATCGTGTGGCGGATCTTAGTGGGTCTGGTGCAGGGCAGACCGACGTCACAAGAGCCAATCATTTAATGTCGATATAGGTGTGGAAGCGACTGGGAGCATGCACACGTTACTTCATAGCGATGTAAGATGAAGAAGCATAGAAAGCCCACGGTGTTTGGTGCGGTGACATGAATTTGGGGTCCCGAACCTGTGCGGGATAAGAACCCTAGAAGCGTTGAAACTTTCCGGATGGCGCTTGAGTTTCGTAGTGTTTTTTTTATAAAAAAAATTGACCACTTGAGTGATATCGACGATTTGCCTCGCCGGAAAGTTCGATGTAGCATTCATTAGAAATATATCGCCCAACGTGGCTCACTGGTATGATGAAGTCGGCAATTGCGAAGGCAAAAAAAAAAAATGTCGTTTACACATCTAATTGGGGAATTCTAACCGAGTTTAAAGAAATTCGGGGAAAAAAATTCATCTTCCTTCTTGAAGAACCCTAATGGAACTCACAATTCTTCAAATTGGAGCAAATCATCTTATCAAGTTCGCAATGAGGAGCAAGAGCAGAAAAAGCGGTTCAGGACTGTATCGACAAAGGTCAATTTTCTTTGCTATTGTGTGGGCTGCGAACTTCAGTTAGATTTCGACCAAAAAAAAAAAAAAACTCCAGTTAGATTTGTCGCGTACAAGCCCTAATCTTTCTCTCCATGTGGTCGCCATTTTTTGCGCCTTTAGTTTGTATCGAGTGAGAGAAATTAACTGTGTGTGTGTGAGAGAGTGCGTGAGAGAGAGAGAGAGAGAAAGAGGGGTCGTGGTTTGAGGAATTATGAGAGAGACGTCTCGTTTTCGTAGAGGAAACATTTAGAGAGAAATGATTAATTCTGCTGTCCATTCATATATATGTAAGTCAATCTAGTTTTTTTTCCCCTCTTTTGGCTAACAATTAAAAGAGTAATGATCATTTGAATTTCCTTAATCTACTGTGAGATTAGCAGCTGGATTAAAAAAAGTATCAAATTATTAAAAATTGTTGTGGGCTTCGCTTATTCAAGAATTTTATGGCCTACAAGATGTTGTTATTCTCACTGCCACACAAAATATTATTGGGGGACTAATATCATAAGACCAAAAGAAATCACATATTCAAAAAACCACGAAATTCATATTGGATTTCACGGTGGAAAGACAAACTCTTAGACGTATTCATTCTTTTCATGACCGAACCCGTACGCATCTATAATCTTCCTTCGGTTTCAATTTTGATCTGATCCCTAATGGAATTGGGTCCAAAGTTCGAGCCGAAATCCATGTAAACACAACTTTTCGTTTCCTTTTAGTTTGCCTTTTAGTGGTTGAAAAAAATAGAAATACACTGGCCACGCTTTTCCTTCAACCTTTACCCTTGATCTGTGGATTCCAAGTTTGTGGACATTTTCCGCGTTTAATTTTGATCGAATTTGCATACGAGCCATATCCATAATTTGTAACATACCAATTCGAGATGTGGCTGAGTGAGCTTCCTCGAACTAGGGTTGGACGAAGATTTTGTCCTTATATTACATGTAACATTTACTGTCTGACCTCTGCCTGAACTTTAACTAGCTGCTGATTATTATGTTCACAGCTATAAATGATGGGAGACAACTTCTGCCGAGCAAGCCGTGCTCGAGGGAACTGAGAGAGTCCCATGTCTACTCGGGGTCCCAATTTAATTCGAATATCCTTTGTCTTTACTTCTCTAATTTACCCTTTTCGATAAAATTGTAGATGAAGATACTGCAAGTAAGCTCATCAGCGTAACACGAAACTAGGAACACTACCAAGTTCGCCGTGTTTGGGGCGCTAGGGTTTTCTGAGAGTTTTTCCATCTCTTCCTATTACTCCAATTTGATCTTAGTGAATCCTTGCTCCCTGTTTTCTCCATTGAACTCGCGCCGATGGCCAAACGACGTCAATTACTGTGCCGTTTTTCTTCCTGTACTTTCTCGGTTTCCTCTTCTCTGATTGCTTTATGCCCTTCGCCTAAGAATCGTCCGCCTTTCGAGCTGATCGTTGCATCTCTTTATTCCAAGCGAGACGAAAATGTTGTCATGAGCGTACCCCAGAGGCTGTAATGGAATTACATACTAATATCATACTATTTGCTCCCACTAGTGTCCGGGGTTCGTGAAAAATGGAAGCGGGGTACCGCATTAAAGAGGCGTATCTTCTTTCAAAAGAAAAGAACTCAATGCTAACTTTTTTTTTTCCTGAGTAGCAAAAACAATTGTTTCTTGCATGCATGGATTCGGCATAACTGCAATAACCACTCCTGCAAATAAGACAGCCTGCGTATTTATTACACATCTGAGGAAATATGGACATAGGGTTGTATGGAGTGCCTTCAAATGGACAGGCACACGAGGCGGTGAACTTGCTCCTCCTCAAGGCAAGGCACGTCACGAATTCACTGCGACAATGATTTAAATTCGAAGATACAAACATATGGTTGTGAAAAAAAAATCGGAAGAGCGAGCAAAGTGAAGACGAGCAATCGCAGATTGGCCTTTAATGTGAGATTCTCTCTCTCTCTCTCTCTCTAGTCTCACCTTGTCTTCTCTTTGACTGCTTGGATATGAAAACTTAACGTACAAAACTGAGAACTGTTATAAGTTCGCGTACGTGTGTACACACGCAATCAACAGACATGCATGCCAAAAATATTTTGCGCATTCAATTTGTTGGGTAGGCGTCGACGGAAAAGTGTTGTCGTCGGAGTTCTCGCGCAAGAAACAAGTCTCCAGTGTACGTAATGAGGCTGCATCGTCCTAGAGATCGTTTGAGAATCTCCCAACAGACGCCTAATAACATGAACACGTGCTTGTATATACGTTTGGTGTCATTGCTATTTTTGAAGTAGGGTTTCTCGGATTTACATTATCTTGGCTTATTAACGCGGCGATATCCATTTATTATGCGCCTTCGGCTTTCGTGGACCAAGCTAAAGATCAGGGGGCCAAAGCTAGCTAGAAGATAAGATGGCTTTGGTACATTTATTTCAGCTCTTTAATTAGCAGAATGGTAAAATCTTGAACCGTTGGTCGGGTAACTCCCGAAAGTTCGTTTTCCAATTTCTTCATAAGCTTCGGACTCGCGATTTGTTCTTCCTTTCTGATTGGAAGTGTTAAATGTACCCTAATTCTTTGGTTTTCCCTTTCCTTTCCTTTATTTTCAAGTGGACCAAGTATGTTCTAGATGCATTTTCTAGATATTGCTGGTGCGGAGCGTAGGGTGAGGTGATTTTCCTGTAGCATCTAGGAACTTTTAACAGCTCATAAACCCCACAATATTTTATAACAGTCCAGTTACTATCTTCGCCAAGGTTTCTTGGATTGCCGATACCTGTCACGCGAGCGCAGCGATGAAAACACATGAGGTTTGGATGCTTAGAGACATTCGAGTTCAGTTGAAGAGACTCGATCGCGTTTTATTTGCATGTACAACAGAGTAATGATGCTGAATGAAAGAGATCATGGCTCTAATCTATTCAAATGGGCCTCGAATAGTAAGTACGCGAGACTTTACTTAAGAGTCCTTAAAATCATAAAGAGCCATACCATTGATCTTTATTAGAGTTCCAGGAGGATTACTTCTGTTAGGATGCATGTGTGAGTTGTGTTAGAGATGTCTCACATAGGAGAATTGATGTGGTACTGAACTAGTTAATATATTCAAGTTGACCCATAACTCATTGGCTTAAGCTTTTGAGTGAAGGTGGGTCCAACTGGATATATTGACGGGTTCGGACTTGGGCTCCCTCTTGGAGATCTCCCCGGCAAAAAGTATCGGACTTCCGCTGTGTGCACCCAACAAATGGTATCAAAGCCGATGGTTGATTGGTGGGCCCCCAATCTGTTCCGGTGAATATATCAAGAAGGAATCTAGTGCCAACACGATTTTCGGGCCGACGGACGCTGAGGTGTAGCAGTGCGGGCCCGATGGGCGTTGATGGAGTTTCAGATTGAGATGGAGTCAACGCGATTTTCAGGCCGGTGGACGTTGTGGTGTAGCAACGGGCCCAATGGGCGTTGATGGAGATTCAAGTTGAGATATGTTGGTATTGAATGATACTTGGATTAAGGGGGAGCAAATCTAACACTAGAACTCACACATGAGGGGGAGATTGTTAGGATACATGTGTGAGTTGTGTTAGAGAAGTCCCACATATGAGAATTGATGTGGTACTGAGCCAGTTAATATACCCAAGTTGGCCCATAACTCATTGGCTTAAACTTTTGAGTGGAGGTGGGTCCAACTGGATATATTGATAGGCTCGAACTTGGGCTCCCTCTTGGCGATCTCTCCGGCAAAAAGTATCGAACTTCCACTACGTGTACCCAATAACTTCAATGCATGTCAGTCATTTGGATGCATGGAAATGCCTCGTTCCCTAGATCTAAAGGCTGAAATGTGTTGGGAGCGCGCATCGGAAGTCCGATACTTTCACCCGAGGAGATCGCCAAGAGGGAGCTCAAGTCCGAGCCCGTTAATATATCCAGTTGGACCCACCTTTACTTAAAAGTTTAAGCTAATGAGTTATGAGCCAACTTGGATATATTAACTGCTCAACACCACATTAATTCTCCAATGTGGAACTTCTCTAACACAACTCACACGTGCATCATAACAATCTTCCCCTCACGTGTGAGCTCTAGTGTTAGATTTGCTCTCCCTTAATCCAAGTATCCTTCCGCACCAACTTATCTCAACTTGAATCTTCATCAACGCCCGTCGGGCCCGTTGCTAATCCACAAGGTCCACCGGCCCGAAAATCGCATTGGTTCCATCTCAATTTGAATCTCCATCAATGCCCATCGGGCCCGCACTGCTACACCACATCGTCTACCGGCCCGGAAACCGCATTGGCACTAGATTCTTTTCTTGAGACGCAATCACTAGATTTCTTTTTGAGATATTCGCTAGAACAGATCGGAAGCCCACCAATCAACCATCGGCTTTGATACTAGTGTTGGGTGGTCTTGGGCCTCTCTCAATCCAAGAGCTCTTTGAGCTCTTGGATTGAGAGAGGCCCAAGACCACCCAACACTGTCTTGGATTGAGAGAGGCCCAAGACCACCCAACACTGGTATCAAAGCCTAGGTTACTAACAAGTCTGGACCCAACAGTCACACGGGAGAGATACGGGTTGTTGCGGCCTTCGACCCATGGCTCGATGTGTGAGGGGGAAAAAGTTGAACATAGTAAAATAAGAAATTGAAAGATTTCGTTGAAATTGTTCATTTGGAAATTTCCTAAAAAGATAATCATAGGTTCTTCTCTCCATCGGAACAATAGGGCCGTTATGCTCATTACTAAACTTGTTGAAGAGATGAAATATAACCAAGGTATATCTTTTTGATCCGAGGTTGAATCGATCATCAAAAGAAGAATTAGGCCAAAAATGAGGATACATTCTGAGAAAATAAAACTTCCATCGAAGAGAAGCAAATGAAAGGCTTCCCACATCGGTTGTGGAAGGGGCTGGTGGTCAGTTTATAAGTGTGAGGGAAAACTTCAACTTTTGAGCTAGTTTTTGGATTGAGAGAGGCCTAAGTCCGATACTTTCACTTGGGGAGATCGCCAAGAGGAAGCTCAAGTTCGAACCCGTCAATATATCCAATTGGACTCACCTTTACTCAAAAGTTTAAGCTAATGAGTTATGGGCCAACTTGGATATATTAACTGCTCAACACCACATTAATTCTTCAATGTGAAATTTTTCTAACACAACTCACACGTGCATCCTAATAAACTGCACTAAGACCATTTAATAAAAAAGACTGTCATTTTTATGGTTATTCTTCAAATAAGCGGAGTACGTTGTAGGTGCCATATCGATGTTTTCGTGTAATTTTCGTAAAATGAATTGGAACCCATATCATCAAATTAAAGAGGGTGAGGACACTAAATTGGAATGGATTTGAAAGTACAAGATTTGACCTAATTTTTCTTGCTCGTGATTTCCATGTGCGTCTGACTGGGATGTGCCCGTTGTTAATGCGAGACGGACAAACAATCTCTTAAAAGAACTTTAAAGGTAGGTATGGAGAGAGTCTCGACAGCTTTTTCTTTCTTTTTGACAAAAATCAAGGTCTTAAATTTAAGGGGTAAGGGCAAATATTTATCCTTTAGAAGTAACTGCGCAGCCACGTTAGCGAAAAGAAAGAAAAGTCATGTTAGGTTTCAAAGTTGGTGATTACATGAAAGGATGATCTCTCCTACACTCTCTGGAATTTCTCACCTTGAAATAGCATACGAATAGTAGTGGGCATACTGAGATCGGTCCAAAGAATTGACACGTTATATGTGTTGACAGATTCTTATTAAATGCCGAATCCAATAAAATCATTTAAGGACCCTCTTAGTACATAATTAAATCTTAAACCACCTTATGTTACCCATAGTATAAAGGTATGGTCGGACGTTCTTTATTCGAAGAAAAAGATGGTTTTGCGGTTGTCTAATATACTATTGCTTTAGTCCCTCCCATCTAGGAATTAATGCGCTGGGAGAGCTCGTTTGATTTGATTGCGGCTGAGCGATAATGATGCTATAATATGATTTGAGTGCGACTGCGTGATAATTGTGTTGTAATATGGTTTAAGTTCAAAGCTTATGGCGTGTAAGTCGGATGATACTCGTTTTAAAACAAACAAAAAAGTTTGGCCGACACACATAAAATGTGGTTTAAAGCACATGCGTCCGTGAGGTGCGCTGGCAAAGTGCCTTAATGAAATTACAGCACCCATTTCATAGTCGAAATCACTTCGGAGAGTCGCGAACACTCCAAAAGCAAGTGCGCTTAATGTGTTTTCTTTAATAGGTAGATAGGGGCGAGGGTGAGCGATTACCGGTAGCGACTTTCTTTGGGCGGTTTTGTAAGGATCCTACACATGTTCAAGATTGGAGAGATCATTACGGCCGCCTCGCCAAAATGCTGGTGATTAGAAAATCTCTCCGCATGAGATATGTCGCAGTTACACATCACAAGACGAGCCATTGAAAGGTTCGCCTATACTATGAATCGAGACGATGATCCGGACCTTTTTTGCGGCTAGACCTACTCTCTTTGGCAGCAATATCCTCGGCAGGATTGCAAGAGACATTGGGAGCTGAAGTAAAAACTATACTGGGACGAGGTTTAAAAAAGAAAAAGAAAAGTGAAAAGGAAAAGGACTGGAAGATATGCACTGGTTGGTTAGTCGTTGTAAATCAATTATTTGCTGGGGGAGATTTAGCAGACAAGTCCCCGACCTTTTTTCTGACCATGGGGGTACGACACAACCCTTTTAGTTTTTTAGACGTCTCCATCTTTCCACCATCATCATCATCATCCCAAAACCCTAATCGACACCTCTATCCCTCCTCCCCTCCCGACAACTCCACGTGACCTAAATTTAATTTCCTCCAAAACCCTAATGACAGTAACCGCCACTATTCCTACACATTTAGAGAGAGAGAGAGAGAGAGTTTGAGAGACATGGTTAAATTTCAATCCTAAAGATACGATAGGGTTTCATCAAATTTGAGTGATAGATCATACCATAGGTACTTTTGTTTACTATTATTATTATTATTCGGAGTGGAATGAAATTCAATAAATTGGTCATGACCATCTTATGGAAAATCTAATGAATCGATTTTTGGAAAAGTAACATTAGATTAAGCGTCTTATTGGGGAAAATTTCCAAATTATGTGATTACCGAGGCACGGAGGAACAACTTCTGACCGCCGCCAGTGTTATCATTCAGAAGTGATAATGATCTGAGAGAGAAAGAGAGAGAGAGAGAGAGAGAGAGCGCTTTATTATCATATGTTACTATTATTTCTGGTCTTACTTGTTTGTTTTCTTTTTTGTTTTTCCTTTTGCGGTTCATAATATATTACTGTGGTCATCCCCAAAAATACTGCCTGACTCTTAATTACAAGATAGATTTGATTTGCGACGCAGTAGATGGACCACCCCCTCGATCTCGACGAATGGTCCACACTGTTTTTGAATTTTGTCTTGCATGATGGTGTTCATAAAGTAACCAAAAAGAGTTTTCGTCGAGAAAAAGTACAAAAAAAAAAAAATCAAATTCAGTCTTGAATTTTTTAATTAGGTCGATTTAGTCATAAATATTTTTACATTAATATCAATTCGGACAATTTAGACAAAAAATCGCTTACATGGATGCCGAAGGTCCTACGTGACACGACGAAGATTGACGTGGATATTTTAAATAATTTTTAAATATTTTTCTTTCTTGTCCTTTTCCTTATCTTTCTGCCAATGGCTGCTCCCAAGACATCGACCATAAGCCATGGTCGGTGAGCGTCGGCATGGCCCGTCTTGACCCAAGCATAGCTCGGCAAGGTCGACCCTCTCTAATGACGGGCGAGGGTGACCCTCGACGACCATTGCCTGCCGATGGCCACTTGCAAAAAGAAAAGGAATTAAAAAAATATTGTAAGAAATAAAAAAATTATGAAAAAATATTCACATCAGCGTCAACAATGCTACATAGGCCGGACGACATCTAACGCCAGCAATTTTCGGCCTAAATTGACTGGATGGACTGAATTGGTACAAATGTGAAAATATTTAGAACTAAATTGGTCCAATTAAAAAGTTTATGATTGAATTGATGCCAATACAATTGGTTTAGGACTTTTTTGATACTTTCTGCAGTTTACACTTGCAAAAAAGGAATGTGAATGAATTTTTAGGTTTTACTTTTTGGATATCCGGAGATTCTCGCTTTTTCAAATCATTATATGGGCAAATTATTAAAAAAAAAAATCAAACTAGGTTGAACAGGCACGAGAGCCAAGTCGAAACGCGAGCTGTAATTGCTCTTGCCTTGCTCATTTGCCAACATGTTTCCATCGACATAATGTTGTCTGAAATCATTTCCATAGGTTAAACTGATGACTGAAGCATAGGATATGTCGAGTTGGTGTCATAAATGACATCTACCCAATTATTTTGCATGCCGTAATGGACCCTATTTAACACATCGAAGACCAGATGGGTGCCATAGTTATCTCCTTTTCTGCGTTCTTCTTCTGATGCCGTTCTTGTTTGAATTGAAATAACATATGGAAGACGTTGTTATTCCATGGGACGGTGCGCCTCTGTACAGGTAGCGGATCAAGCAACCAAACCCTTCAGAGGAATAGAAATTGCCAACTTCTCAGGGAATTCAAGGGCTAGAGTTTATAAGGGGAAACTTACTTAAAAAGTCTTAAATTTATTGTAATTGTGTCAATTCAATCATAAACTTTTTTTGAGCAAATTGAGCTCTAAACCTTTTGTATTTGTGTAATTTTGGCCGAAAAAATCGCTGGCATGGTGCTGCCGGCGCTGACGTGGATAATTTCTAATGGTATTTTAATATTTTTTCGAATTTGTTTTCTGCCCTCACCACTGATGACTGTTGATGCTGGTGCTTCAGCCAAATCACTGTTTGACTGTAGTTATCATCTTTCAGCAAATAAGGAGCATTGTCCTTGATGAATGTCAACCGTCGGATCTAGAAAAGACAACAAATCTAATGCATAAAAATGCATCCAAGGGTAGAGATGCATTGGCGTGATGATTTTAGCGCGCCTAATAAATTCCATCTTGTCATTCCACAGGCTCTCTGCTTTTTCTTTTTCGTTTGGTCAATCAAGGAAAATTTTTGCAACAAAAAAAAAAAATCGTATATATTGAATAAATTTAATTCTGTTAATTTTCTTCAATTTCACTAGGGTAGCATTTAAATATTGATATCTAGATAGGACTAAAGATATGACATTCAGCATACATATGTCTCATCTAGGGTTAATAATATGTCGTATGGTACGTGATAAGACCACCCTTGGACACGAAGTACGTCTATCATGCAATGGTAATTAATTTGTCTGCTCTTCTTTTGTTGTGTGAAATTATGTAGTTTTTAGCACGTGCGTGATTCATGAAACCGTCACTCTTTCTTAACGATATTGGGGGGTCTTCAAGCAGCATGAAGCCGCATTATGTCTCTGCAAAAACTATTTTCATGTCCAATGGGGCACTAAACGTCAGATTCTATTATCAAAATTACCCTTCCTTCTATAAGCTTTATCTATAGGTTGCGGTGGTTCTTACCTCATCGTATGTAATGAATGTCATCTCCAAACCCTCGTTTACCTCGTACTTGGAATTGATGCTTATGATTTCTGTCTTAGATCGTGATCCGTCCTATAAATAAAGACGAGCAAAAACGACTCTTTGATTTGGAACCACGTCTTTTTCTATCCATTTACGCTTTTAAATATATTGCTAATAGTCCTAACTTTGCCTTCTTCTTCTTCTTTTTATATAATACGAGGTGTTTAAAAACTACAACTTTAGTGATCTTCACCATGGACGTAAAGTAGCTTGCGGAGTGGAATTGTATTGAGCCTTACTTCATCCAAAGGGTCCCACCAAAGCAACTTGCAAAATGAATAAGTCAGTGTTCTCCCCATGGTTGTCACCCTCAACCAAATCGCTTTCATCTTGGGATCGATATATTTCAGAAACTATACTATTGTGCGAAGAGTTCTTGCACAGCTACCACAAGGGCGGCAAATGTAAACGTGTGGCAATGAAAATTGATCTCATGAAAGCTTTTAACATGGTAAAAAGCAGTACTTGAGGTTCTTAAAGCTATAAAATACTGAGGATGAAAAGCTCCTCATATTGGATTACATGCCTCTCTACACAGTTACACTCCCTATTAGATATCTTGGTGCTCCCCTTGTTATTAGGGGTGAGCGTTTCTAGGGTGGATCTAGGTTCCACTTAGAACTTGAAACCTACCCATTGGAGCCGATTATCTAATTTTCGAAATCTGAAATCTACCATGCATTCCACCTGTATTTTTAATTGAACGATTACAATGAATCAATACCTCTAATAACCACCATTTGCTTCTACGATCCACTGATCACAACATATATTTAAACACGTGCAGAATATGAAACATTAAAAAAGAAAATGTCTCATCATGGATATCGCTGAAAAAGGAAGCTCAGACTATTGGTTTCAGATTACATATTTATTATCAGATACCATGAAATACTGTATGATCGCACGAGGACGTAGAACAAGAAAAATACATAGACTTATTCCATGTTCCAAGTGGAGCCTAGAACCAAACCATCGGAACCTGTTCCTAATTTTTGAAACCTGTAGCATACCGTGCATACCCTAAAACCTATAATCGGACGGGTTCCCACAGGTCGGATTCCCGTTTCCACCCTAGAGCCGTGCTCTTACTTGTTATTAGAAGGCTCGTGCATGCTGATTGCAAGATTCTGACTGAAAAAATCTTTAACAGGATGAAAGGATGGGGCATGACACATACAAGCTATGCACGACTCTCCAGTAGGCCAAAATCGGTCCTAATTTCCATTTGCGCTTATTGGATGCAAATGTTTCTACTTCCAAAGCAAATTATCTACGAGGTTGAGAAGAATATCAAACAATTCTTATGGATAGGTAATATAGAAGTATATAGATCCCACAAAGTTGGTTTGGCGAGTAGTTTGCATACCCAAAAGGAAGGGAAGACTAGGTTGTTCGATCTGAAATCGTGGAAGAAAGTATTGTTAGGCCGTATGCTGTGAACATCATCTATTATCCATCCTCTTTCCTATGGAGTACTTGGGTTCGCATTACTAAATGCAAGGGCACTCTAATTATGTAGCTTGACATCAAGGGCAACATGGCCTTGAGTTGATGATGTCTTCTTAAGTTGAGTCCTGCTCTAATTTTGGTAATATCAAGCTCTAACTACTGTTATAAAGAAATTTATGATAAACTCGGACAAGAGGGACTGAATGTGGAGTGACATAACCTAATTTGGGTCGGCGGTATCGGCAAACATAATATTATCGGCTGGCTTCTTTATAGAGACGGCTTCCAACATTAGAAATCGCATCACAATGCATGCCTTCAGTCAATAACTAGCGCAATTTTTGTATGACCTGTTTAGAATACAGAATACATTTATTTTTCTAATGCATCTGACCTGGAAGTATATGACGTAGTACCTTGGCACAATATCAAATTCGGCGTTCTTTAGGAGGATGGGATGATGAACTTCAATGGTTGATGGGTGCTACTAGGGGCAAATACTTGGCGGCAAGGCTCCTCAAAATATCATTCTTAATAACAATATATTGCATTTAGATGAAGAGTAACTACAAACGTTTCAAAACAAGTCAAATGTTATCCATATTATTATGATTAATGTGCATAAGATCGTTAGATTTACAGTTTCCCAATACAAAAATGACTTTCCCAGGCTAATATAATATTAGCTACTACGTGGAGATTTCCTATCTCCATCTTCTCGCATTATTAGTTCTATTTGTAATGCTGGGAAATGTCTCTAATTATTTGTACTTCATCTGCTAACTAATACTTACATTTTGTGCAAGAAAATGAATAAAAAAGGCTCATGAATTGTGATATTTATACTCTCCACGTAAGTGTTATCCCGAAAGGGAGACCCTCTTCTCTATAAATACGCCTCTCCCTCGCAACTTCTAGCCACCAAACCCTAAAGTAGTCCTCAACATCAAACCTTCCCAAGAGTCTGCATCAACCCCTAGTGATCACAACCACACCACACCCACCATCTCTCCTTCTCTCTCTCTCCTCTTCACCGTATTAAAAACATGGAAGACGCACTTAGGAGACTCAACGGGGCCACTCAAAACACCGAAAACAACCCCACCGAAACCGCCTTCCCCGACCACCCCAAGAAACCCTCTGCCCCCGCCACCGCCGCCGCCGCCGTCGCCAATCCCAACAAGAGGGCTTTGAGGGACGGGGTCCCCTCCGGTGGCGCCACAAGGTACCGCGGCGTGAGGCGTCGTCCATGGGGCCGCTATGCTGCAGAGATAAGGGACCCGCAGTCGAAGGAGCGGCGGTGGCTGGGCACCTTCGACACAGCGGAGGAGGCGGCCTGCGCCTATGACTGCGCCGCCCGTGCGATGCGAGGGATCAAGGCCCGCACCAACTTCGTGTACCCGAACTCTCCTCCCCCGCTGCCTCACTCCGCCCACCACCACTTCTGCAACTTCTCCAAGCAGTCGGCCCCGAGCCAGACTTTCCGCGGCTTCCCAATAGGGAGCCGCACCAGCTGGCAATCTGCCTTTCCAACTGGCGACTTTACCTCGGCAGCTTCTCAGAGGAGTGTGGCCGCCAGCTCCTCCGCGCTTGACATGCTCCTCCTCCGAGATTTCCTCAACTCTTCCTCGAGCGCCACCACCGCTTCTCTTTACTCACCTTACGGCCATTTCCCAAACCTGCAGACTTTGACCACTTCTACTCCCATCACCTTCTCCGGAGGGTCTTTGGTAAGTCCCCCCACTGGCAATCCTTGTTCTTCTTCTTCTTCCTCCATGAACCTCCACCTTGCGGAAGACCATCAAATCTGTCCCGTGAAGAGCTCTGTCAGCGGGAGCATCTCGACCATGGCGTCGTCGAACGATGATCACAAGCATGAGGTGGAGAAACTATTTCCTCAGGAGTACTCGTCGAGTAACTCTGGACTGCTGGAGGAAGTCATCGAGCGGTTCTTCCCAAAACCCTCGTCGCCGCCGCCGAAGAGCCAGCAGGCTTGCTCCTCTGCCACCACCGAAGAGCCTGCTGCTTCAGTGGAGTGCTCTGTGATCGGCAGCGAGTATGCATCCGACTCGACAACGAGCTTGGAGCAGCTGGAGAGCTTCGACATACTTGCTGCCGCCGGACCACAGGCCATGGCGCTATGGGGCGAGTGGCCAGAGAGCGGATTGCAGATGATGCAGGACCAGTACTCCATGTTCGAGGACTTATTCCAGTGCCCCGAAGTTGCGATGAGCAGCTTCGTGGCAGCTACGGTTGAGAATGCTTAGCGGTCAAGGTGATGAAGATGATTCCATGAATAATATTAGTGAGAGTAATTTCAGGAGGATAAGAGTGCTCACTGTGTTTGACGTTGTATGCAAACAAGCTTACCTTCTTCGAGATCATTTTACAGCATGATTCTATGTCTCCTGCTAGAAACTTTTTATTTAAGGATCAGATTTTCTGTCTCACTCCCTCCCTCCCTCCCTCTCTCTCTCTCTCTCTCTCTCTCTCTCTCTCTCTCTGTGTGTGTGAGAATGTTTTGACGGAGCCAAGTGCATGCGTTGACATGGGCAATCAGGGTCTCTCTGAGAATGTTTTGTCGGAGCCAAGTGCATGCGTTGACATGGGCAATCAGGGTTTCTAACTTTCTTTTCTCGAACCAGGTATCTAGCTTATTCACTTTCTGTTTCAAGGAGGTTTTTTTCCCGATAAACTACGACGATCGATGCAGAATCTTGCCTACACATGTCTTTTCTTCCTTTCAAGACAGCTTTTGGTTGATTTTTCATGATGATTCCTAAAAGAGGACGAAGAATCTATTTTTTGTCCGATTTTCGGTTTCTTCCGGATTCCGTCTTTATTTATAAACACATCTTCGAGAATAAAGAATGTTCTCGCCTGAAGTATCTAACGGAAGCTCTTAATTTGCTTCTATCTCCGTGTTTAAACAAAAAAACTGCTTCAACTTGTCCTTTTTTTTCCCCTCTCAAACATTAACAAATAGATGAACTACATAGTTAATCCAGATGTTATTGGCTCTTAAAGTCCTTGTGATATAACCCAAAGCAGGTTAATAGCTATCTGTTACTGATTTCATCGACCATTAACAGAAAAGAAGTTTCACTTTTTACGAAGTGAATAAATTAATAGTGGAGTTCTAGTCATTTCCTTTCATTATGTCTCTGATTTGAATAATACTTAAATTGCAAGCAATTAGCAATTTACCTTTATAAGAGAGTGAAATTTTCGTACTACTACCTTGCGAAATTTTCAACAACACAACACATCTCAATTTATCTAGTTAACTACGTAGTCTCGAACTGAAATGACACATTTAAAACCAATTGAATAAATGCTAAATTTTCTCAAACTTGTCTGTACTTTCTTTTATCTTCGCTTACACGATATTTCTGTAAGTATATTTATGTTCACGGATCTAGAGCATATATTTCTTTAATCCCTTGAGAGAACGGCAAAGTAATAAACAATTCCCTTAGGTTGGGCATCTTTTTCGAGCAAATACAGAAGAGAAACAAATATTTAAATAGGTTTGGTCATTTTTCGAATCAGAAAACTCACTTTGCAAAGATCTCTTCCTTCTCTTCGCGATCGAACATCAAGTGCAATGATTTAATAAGTGGGTTATTGAGATAGATGTATTATATATAATAGAAAAATATTTAAAAAATGTCCCGACATTAATGTGAAAAAAATATTTTTAAAGGATAATATTTGAAAAATGATTTGATAGTCAAATTTTTAAGCATTTTTTTTTTGCTTTTTTGTAAAAATTTCTTAAAAATTATTTAAAATTTAAAAAATTAAAAAATATCCACATTAGCGCCAGTCATACCACGTAGGACAAGTGACGTCCTTGCCAACGATTTTCAACCAAAAATGGCTAAATTGATCAATTGATAAAAATATTAAATATTTAGGACTGAATTGGCACTAATGTAAAATGTTTAGGACTGAATTGGCACTAATAAAAGATTTAGGACTATATTGACATCAATGCAAAAGGTTTAGGACTGAATTGACACAAAAAATATTTATGACTGAATTGACACTTATGCAATATGTTTAGGACTTTTTTGACACTTTTCCCAACTAGAATTCCGCCTATGAAATATTCCAACAGGCAATAATGACTTCCTCTTGAAGGGATGTTATCGACTTAAAGACTTATCATCCACGTCAAATAGCGACTAGTGCGCCGGGCAAAGTCTTGACGAAAAAAGACACGTTTAAAATGGCTTATCTAAGTTTTGAACATCTCATGTGATTGAATGTCCTAGAACCAATATGTTAGAACTTGGATCATATTGGCTGAATAACCCGAAACTTATTTCTTTATTTCTTTTTCCATTAGGGTTTCGGCCAGTTTACCTACAATTGGATTTGGCGTAACCACGAGATCCCACTATACTAGCAGTAAAAAGTTAGGTATGTCTGAACCGATGCAACACTACGTAGGCCTACCGATCCTATATAGATGTGTGTCCATGTTAGCGCCAGTCATGCCACAAGGGCAATTGACGTCCACGTTAGCGATTTTCGACCAAAAATGGTTCAATTGATCAATTAGTAAAAATATAAAATTTTTAGAACTAAATTGACACTAATGCAAAAGGTTTAGGATGGAATTGACACCAATAAAAGGTTTAGGACCATAACTCAATAGGACTAAATTAGCACAAAAAAAAGTTTAGGACTAAATTGACACTAACTCAATAGGTTTAGGACTTTTTCGACACTTTTCCCAGCTAGAACTCTGTCTAAGAAAAAAAAGACTATTACTTAAGTTTTCTCCTCACATGACCCGAGGAATTAGAAGATATATTCATATATCCAATTCTAATGTAAAATAGATGCATAAAAGCATTATATGTAATAAATTAGACTATAATTATCTATTACTTTTTTGTTCTTCTTTAAATAGATACATAAAAGCATTGTATATAAAAAATTAGACTATAATTATCTAATACTTTTTTGTTCTTCTTTTTCTTTATAAGGCAAATCCTTTGTGTTCTCATAATTTAATTTTCTCCAACGTTAGTGCGAAAACCATTTTAAAAGTCAATAACAAAATAATTCTCGGTACAAAGATTAATCTATTTCTCGAGCAAGTGGCACATGGCGTATGCAAGAGATCCTTAATCAAATGTAAACATGATCATGCATAAATGATTTTGAATCATTCTTACATTATCAATGTTATTCGGATAATATTGATTTGCACAGGCAGTACCGATCAATTTTGGGTGTATTTATGGATAACGTATGTGTTACAGATGCACCACACCAATTGATTAGTACATCTGGCGGATCTAATTTTTCCATATGCGATGTTGTTATAAAAATTGAGCATTTTCTATGCCAAGGGACAATATGGCATAAGCCAGAGAGTTTTTTTTAATACTAATGCTCTATTTGTTTCACAAAAAATGGATAACTTAAAAAATATTTTTCTAAAAAATGATCGCTTGTATCACTTGAAATTTTAGTTAATGAAAAAGGTATTCATTATCGACAACAATTTATGGCTAATGAAAATATGCTCCGTTTATTCATTTTTGTGAGCAATATAGCCGTTCATTTTTAGAAAAAGTTTTTCAATTTTTTTTTTCGCGAAATAAAATGGAGCCCGAGAATAAAATTAATATGATTAATCAAAAGTTTTCAAAGCTTTATAACTTCCGCAGTCTGCTCCAGCACACAAACCCTTTTGTTTTCGCTAGTTAACTATGCTCAGTGCTTGTCACATGATGAGAGGTTTTCTTAAGAACGAAACATGTCGATTTTACAGGAATTGAAAGTTGTTAATGCATACGTTGTGTCCCATCAACTGGGGTTACATTGCCACGACGTACAGTTACAGCAACCCCTGTCCAGATCATACAATTTAAGGTAATAGCTAGGTTGATTAAATCGATATTCCGGAACTTGCGGTTGAAATGGGCTTAGCTTTGGAAAGGGATCGTCTAACCTAAAAACAAGAGGTCTGAGCCGTCCGTCCAAAAATGGACGGCTCGGATTGCAAGGTTAAGTGCCTAACCTTCTGAGAAAAAGTTAGGCGATCCGGATCTAGCTTCCGCTAGTTTCGCCTTTTTTTTTCCCTCTTTTCTTGAGCCCTTCTCGATTTCGGCTCATAATAAGGTAAAAACATTTCAAATTTAACTTTTCTAGCTCTTACTTCGGGATCATACAATGTCAATGTTCAAGAGGGCCTCGAGGAATCTTGAAGCAGCCATGTATTGACTCTAAATTCTTTTCCGTCTAAAATCTCCAAATTCGAGGCTCTTCCGGCGATAGAATATGTTATGCAAGAATGGGGAAAAATATATAAAAAAAGTCCTAAATTTATTGTACTAGTATTAATTCAGTCCTAAACTTTTCGATGGGACCAATTTATTTTTTCATTGATACTAATCCAATCCATTCGGCCAATTAAGGATGAAAATAGCTAACGTGGAACCCGATCGTCCTACATGGCACCGCTGGCGATGATTTGGACATTTTTAATATTTTTTTGGATTTTCTCTATTTTCTATTTTTATTTCTATTTCTTTTTCTTTTTCTTTTTCTAGTGGTCGGCTGGCCACAGGCCATGGCCAGGGTGGCCTTGCCTGTGCAAGGGTCGCCCTCCTCGACACAAGGCAGACCTCAGCCCTAATGAGGCTCACCGGGCCTTAGCCTCATCGGCACTTGCTCAAACATGGCCCAGGGAGGCCAACCCTGGCCAGCCATGGCATGTGGACAACCGGTCACATGTAAAAAGAAATGGGAAAGAAAAAATAAGAAGAGAAAAATAAAAAAATAATAAATAATAAAAAATATCATAAAATTATACAAAATGTCCACATCAGTGTCGACAATGCTACTTAGGACGGTTGGCGTCCACGTCGGTGATTTTGATTTAAATTGACTTGATGGACTGACTTGGTATCAATACAAAAAGGTTTAGGACTAAATTGATCTAATTGAAAGGTTTAAGACTAAATTGATACCCACTAAGTTTAGGTTTTTTTTTTTTGGATATTTTCTTCAGGAAAAAAGAGTCCATATAACTAAAGAACTATAAGTTCTCAAGATGAAATATGTGTAGAGGAGGGGGGGGGGGGGGGATAATGAAGCTGAATGATTCAATTCAAGTGTCCTATCGTTGTCGGTAAAACCTAACTTCTGGCGGAAATATTAATATATTGAATCATCATCGCATGTACTATCCATGTTGTGGTAATTGGTAAAAAGAAACAATTAACCTTCGAGCTAGGCCTATCAAATCCAGCTCGCAAAGGGACCAGCCATCTTAGAAATAGGCATTAAATGAAGATGACGACCAAGAACCATGCATTTCCTGGCTTTTTAGGGTGAGATTTAGCCTAATCCCCCCCCTCTATCCCCTCATAAAAGCTTACACGAAAGTGGAAGGTTGGATTGGATTCGAGGAACCCACGTCTTTATGGACGCTTGTCATCTCGTTTGACTATGGCTACAGCAATGTCGGTTTATGATGGTCCTTCGATTCCCATCTTTGTTGGCATATGATTCGATTGAGTAGGAGGGGGTTATAGTGGATGGACCGAAAATGAAGTGAAGACGAGACGAGGAGGGTGCATTTGTCCAACTCAAACGGTTTGGAGGGTCGGAATCCTGTTCTATCGGCAAGCTCGTTCTGACAGACGGGTGTGTTTGCTTCGGAGAAAATTTCAGGACCGAGACAAATGCTTTTCGAGAAGCTAGTTTCTAGAAAAGGTTTTCCCCTTTTCAGGTTAGGTAATTTCATTTTCCTAACTTTTAAGCATGCATTATTATTATTACTACTATTACGTTGCCCATAAATGGGTTTTCTGTTAACGATTCATTTTCAGCAAATCAAGAGTGTGAACTGTCCAGAAAACTAACTTGCGGAAAATTCTTTCACTAAAAAAAAAAAAAAACACGCCCGAAATTCACCTAAACATCAATTTTATTATAAATATTCCAATAGGCAATAATGACTTCCTCTTGAATGGATGTTATCAACTTAAAGACCTATCTTCCACGTCAAATAGCGACTCATGCACCAGGTAAAGTCTTGACGAAAAAGGTTTAAAATGGCATATCTAAGTTTTGAACATCTCATGTGACTAAATGTCTAAGTACCAATATGTTAGAACTTGGATTATACTGGCTGAATAACCCGGTACTTATTTATTTATTTCTTTTTCCATTAGGGTTTCGGCCGGTTTACCTACAATTAGATTTGACGTAACCACGAGATCCCACTATACTTGCAGTAAAAAGTTAGGTATGTTTGAGCCGATGCAACACTACGTGGACCTACTGATCCTATATAGCCGTGTGTCCTGTACTCACACAAACCAGAAAAAAGAAAGAAAGAAAAAATACCTCCCTCTCCCTCCTGCATCACCCTCTCTTCCTTCCTTCGTTCTAGAAGCCATGGCCTGTACTGCCACTTCCGACCACCAACACCGCCTTTAACGACCGCCATTTCCGCTGGTTGACTCTGTCTTGGGTTCCCATCTCTTTCGAGTGAAGGCGAATGATGCAGACGGCGGGGTTGATGACTTTTGAGATGGAGCGTGTAAGCAGAAGCCAAATACGTGAGCTGGAAAACGAGTGACTCTTGCAGTTTTGCTAAGGAAAGCGATAATCATTAACCTGAAAATCTAGAGTTTCTAACAATAGCATTTGCCAGTTTCATTTGCTTCCGATGTTTCATGTAATAACGAAATAAGGATCCCATGTGCATGCATTTTTGCATCTGCTTCCTTAGTTTATCTCCGGAGGGATAATCCCTCAAAAAGTCCCAAAAATTTCATATAGATATCAATTCAGTCCTAAATTTTTTGAAAAAAATTTCAGTTTGGTTTTGAACATATTATTTTGATAGTTGGCAAGAAGGGCTTATTAGAGAATCGTCGAAAGATTTTTACGATTAAATTAGCACGATTGAAATATTTATGACTGAATTGACATTTATACAGTAGGTTTAGGACTTTCGAGACAATTTTCTCGATTCAATTATGTCTTACACCAAACTAGAGAGTCCTAGTCCCACCGACGAAAACATGACCCATGTCCAATCTTATTCAAACTAACAGTGTGTGTTTTTTTTTTTTTTTATCAGATTGCGGAACGGACAAAGTCGGACGATCGGAGGGGACGATAATCGGGATTGGAAATGTTCCCAAAAAGGTTCGTGAGATTTGTCCGGAGCTGATGGAGCTAGGAAACAAAAGCCCCACGTGGATGCCGCTGTGAAATGATGGAGGACGGACTCTTCTCTCTTCTCCTCTTTGCTGACTTTTACGAAAGAAACGGATTCCGCACGCAATAATAACAACAACAACAACAACAACTTGGAAAGAGGCGCCCCCGACACTACGGCCGTTTTTTTTTTTTCTCTAAATGCTCTCGGCTACTCACGCACAAAGAAGAGATCACATGCAGCCCCACTTTGACTTTTCTCTTCCTTTTTGTCTTTTTCTATTTTTTTTTCTTCTAAACAAAAATAAAAGAATCCCGCTGGGCCCCACCGATGAGCTGGACCCAGCCAACAAAAAGACACGTTTAAAATGGCTTGTCTAAGTTTTGAACATCTCATGTGATTGAATGTTTGAGAACCAATATGTTAGAACTTGGGTCATACTGGTTGGATAACCCGGAACTTATTTCTTTCTTTTTCCATTAGGGTTTCGGCCGATTTACCTACAATTGGATTTGGCGTAACCACGAGATCCCACTAGACTTGCAATAAAAAGTTAGGTATGTCTAAGTCGATGCAACACTACGTGGGCCTATCGATCCTATATAGCCGTGTGTCCTGTACTCACACAAACTAGAAAAAAGAAAGAAAGAAAGAAAGAAAAAATTCCCCCCTTCCCCCTTCTGCATCACCCTCTCTTCTTTCCTTCATTCCAGAAACCATGGCCATTGGCTGTGCCGCCACTTCCGGCCACCAACACCGCCTTTAACAACCGCCATTTCCTCTGGTTGACTCTGTCTTGGGTTCCCATCTCTTTCGAGTGAAGGCGAATAATGCAGACGGTGGGCTTGATGACTTTTGAGATGGAGCGTGTAAGCAGAAGCCAAATACGTGAGCTGGAAAACAAGTAACTCTTGCAGTTTTGCTAAGGAAAGCGATAATCATTAACCTGAAAATCTAGAGTTTCTAACAACAGCATTTGCCAGTTTCAATTGCTTCCGATGTTTCATGTAACAACGAAATAAGGATCCCAGAACCGGAAGGATATCGATATAGTCCGGGATATTTCAGGCCAATGCTCAATGTATTCGATCTTCGTTTCACATGAAGTTTCTTAACCTGTGGCGTGCCTGTGTTTAGCGGGAATTGACGATATGAAGAATTTTCCTTTTTTTTGGGTTGAAAATGGTTGCTTGTGAAAGAAATGTATTTTAATCAACTATTAAAATAGTTAGGCACATATTGTTCTTGATAATGACCAATAATATTTTAGAAAATCTTTCTCAAATCATTTATTTTTCTCGAAACAAATGAGATACATTTTTTCTTGCAAAAATGATCAGCAATTTGAAAAGAAACACATTTCCAAAAAACGATTGCTTACGCGTAAATTGCTATCGATAATGTAAATATTTGCAATTGATTATTTTCCTAGTATGAACAATTATTTTATGGGAATTTTTTTTTCCAAAATCATTGATCGCGAAACAAACGCACCTAGTAATTTTTTTGGAATTTCAAATATTTGAGGATGCACATTTTTAGTTTTTTACCTACTCCCATTATCTCCCAAACTCCCTTATCTATCGATCCGTTTGTCATCTGTCGTGTTGGATATTTAAGCAGTTTTGAAATATTCTTTTTGTCTAGCTCAGATGTTGGAGACTTAGATGTTGGTAGAGGTGGCAAAATGGGTCTAGAACCCACATTTGACCCATGTTTGATGGTGGTGGGTCAAAAATGGGTTGGCTTAAGTACTTAAATGGGTCATAAATGGGTTGCTTAGAAACTTTATGGGTCATTAATGGATTTCAAATGGGCCATAAATGGGTTAGCTAAGAAAACTATCTTAATTTCTTAAAGCAATCATAAATAAGTTTTATGAATATTTTTTTGAAAATCTAATTTTTTTTAATATTTTAATATTTTGTTTTTTATATAATTTTTTTCATTTCTTTTTTCTCCTACCTTGGCCGTCGCTCTGCTTTGGCCGCCAATGGTCGTCGTTGCCCACCTCCGGTCACCACTGCCAATCGCCACCCTCCGTTGCCGTCGGCCACCGCCACAATGCGTGTGCAGTTGCCTCTACGAACATTGCTTTACGCCATTAATATAGTTGCGTGGAAAAAATCGACCCACGCTTCCTTTTTCCCGATCGATTCATCCGAACATGACGAACTAGGGTGGGGTGCAGTTGAGCCGACTTGGACAAATACAGTGACGACCCCCCATATACAGTTGATTGAGTATTTGAATATAAATTTTTGAATACCGTAGCTTAACTCAATTCGATCGTACAGTCAAATTGAAGACTAAATGATAAAACAAAAATACTAAATGGCACCACGGAGTTGCCAAGCTATATCAAGACATCTTTAAATACCTTTTTTGTCCTAGTGGCAGAAAATAAATCGGAATCGGGAGAGAGAGAGAGAGAGAGAGAGAGAGAGAGAGAGGGGCGGTAGGTTCTGAATGCTATACCACGTGAAAGGAGGACATATCTATTTTCTGCCACTATGGCAGATAGATTGGACAACTCCATTCCCCACGAAACTACAAAACTTACCCTCTCTCTCTCTCTCTCTCTCTCTCTCTCTCTCTCTCTCTCTCTCTCTCTCCCTGCGAATTATGGAAATGGAGAGCCCAGCAATATATTAAATTGGCGACGGAGGTGGCGGGCAGCAATTTGAGGGGACGACGATGGCAGGAAGCGGGCAACGGTCAGCAGCGACGAGCAGAGGTTGTAGGTGGCCGGTTATAAAGAAAAAATTTAAATTTTTTCAGAAAAAATTCAATTGCATGTTTTAGAAATATAATTTTTCTTAATAAATTATAAGAAATAAATATTTCATAATTTAGCTAAATATATAAGTATTTAAGTAATATGGGTCGGGTCGGGTATGGGTCGGGTTTGGGTTGGGTCGGGTTTGGGTCACTAAATTTGCATTGGATGAATATGGGTCAAAATGGGTTAAATGGGTCAATATGGGTTGGACCATATTCGACCCGACTCATACCCGACCCGACCCACCCATTTGACGCCTCTAGATGTTGGTGAGCTCAGACGTTGGCGAGCTCAGATGTTCGCTAGCTTAGAATCTGACGAGCTCAAAGTCTGATAAGAGTCTCAGAAGCAGCGTTCTCTTTCCTCCATTATTTTGTAACGGTTCTTTAAATGATTTGTAACGGTCAAATAACGATTTTTCAACGGCTTTATAACAGCCATATAATGTCATATTTATTGCTTGATTAAACTCCCCATTATTCTATAATTATTTCATAACGGTTTCTTAACGGCTACCTATTGGTTGTTTATATATTAAATTTCAAGAAAGGATCTAAGGTTAACTTTTGAGATTTACACGAAAGCCTTTTTCTTCTTTCATATTCCACTTCTGTTGGTGTTGACACATAATTTCGGATCAATCTTTTTTTAGCTTATTTTTAAAAAATTCATAAAAAAAAATTCATAAAAAGTCAAAAAATTGCAAAATCAACTTTGGTGGCCTTGGCCAAGACCAATGAACCATTTTTGACCAAAAAAATAATTTTTCATATTTTTCGTATTTTTTAGTATTTTTAGAAAATAGAAAAATACTCGAAAATCCAGGAAAAATAGCATTCGAGGTCGCAAAAATATGAAAAAATAGTCAATATTTTTATTTTAAATCCTTTGTATTTTTGACCTCATAAAAATTCCAAATTCAAATTCAATTTTATGTGTTCCTTTGTTACGCATATGATTGAATTTGGTAAAAAAATGTCAATTGAGTCTTTTAAATTGTAATTTTGGCATTTTTAGGATCTTGACATTCAATCTTATTGTCCCTCATTGTAATTTAGCCCAATCATTTGTACAAATTGCTCAATTGCATGAATTGGTCAAAATTGCATACTTAATTGTATTTTAGTCCTTGAATTTGGGCATATTTGAAATTGCTTTCAATTCGGGGACTACCATTACAAATTGAAGTCACTGCCCAATGTTTTTCATCATTCTGAATCAATTGGAATATGTGGTTTTGTCCAATTTGATCATTTGAGCCTTCAATTTCACGAATTGTAATTAAGGATACATTTGGGGGTTTTTGTAGAAATTGACATGAACTTTTGGGCAAAATCATATTTTTAGATAAAATTGATGTCCTAAGTTCGATTATGAGGTTTAATTGCAAAAATCTCCAGTCGAATTGCAATTAATTTTTAAAAATGGGATCAGAACCGGTTCTGATCGGTCAGACCGCCCGGTCAGACCTGTCGAACCGGTCTGGAATAGTATCATCTTCTTCCCCCAAGCTCCTGCGCGGATGAACAGTCCTCATGCCGATTTTGATCATCAAATTGAAGGGGAATTCGTGAATAATTGGAAAGGGAATGGTGGACGTTTTGTTCCTCTCATCATCCCTCGTCGATCGACACCGGTGACATCACCTGACGTCGCCTGGATGAGGAGTAATCGACCGGTCAAGGTGGTGGTACCTGCAAAAGTCAACAAAAGCAAAATTCAGATCAAATTCGTCCAAATTCGCACCAAATGGAGAACGCCGTAGGTCCTGACGGATACGGACGAAAACCCAACGAATTCCGTCACCGTTCGACGACCAAATGTCACATGGGAGACACGTGACAGGGGCAAATGGGAGTTCCCCGTTCGGCGCCCAAATTTCAAACAAGTATAAAAGCTAATTGAGCCTTCTAGAAGGAAAAAAAGGGGGTTGATTCTATTGGGAAGGATTAACAGAATCGAGAGAGAGAGGAAAAGCGAGAGAGAGCTCACCCTCCATCGCGGTGTCGAGGGTTGGAGCTCGAACTGTAAGGGCGCTGGTTAGGCCGTCTCTGGCCAAACCGAAGCCAAAGAAGACTGCTGGAAGTTCACCTGAAGCTCCAGGGAGCGATCGCCGTCGGCCGCGCCGCCTGAAACCGCTGGAACAGGTGAGACGCAGCTTCGAGCTCCTCACTGTGCATCAATGGCGATTCACATATTTCATGTTTATTCTCGCATTTAGTGTGTGCGTTTTGTTCCCTAAACATCACTGACTATAATCGCATCTTTATTTTGCATCGATTTCGTTCTAACACTTCGAATCGAGTCTCCAATTCTAGAACGTGCGAGCTCAATCGGAGCTCGAGGTAAGTGTTCTGAACCCCTATTGATGCTATTCTGTGATTTAATTGCCATGATTTGGTGTAAATTGTATGACTGAACTTCCATGGCCGTACTCGGCATTTTGCATGATGCTCGTGATTTTGCAGATGAAATGTTTCAATTCTTAGATATATGAAACTAGGAGATGAGGCGAGTCGAATGGAACTGGTTTCGTGTTAATCGGTCTAGGTTTCGCCGTTCATCGGCGCCAAAGAAGTCTCAGCCGTCCATTCCGTCGGGGTCGAGAGGGTGAAGACGAAGCTGACGTATCCGGTCAACGAGTCAAAGGTTTAGGTGGCTTTCCGTGATTGGTCCACGTAGGTGTCGAGTCGGCCAGACCGTTAGTCTGTTAGGTTGAGTCGGATTAGATTCAACGGTTAGGGTTAATCGAGTCCAATAATTGGTAGTCGTTCGATTAGTAATTAGGATTATCCGAAAATAATTTTGAAATTAGAAAATCAGAACAAGTCGAAACGATGTAGTTTAGGTTAGTGGTCGAGCGGCGTCGTTTAGGTTAGCAGAAATGGACGGTCTGGATCGAGTCCTGCCTTTTAATCATGGCTGTAGGTTGAAGTAATCAGATCTGACGGCTGAGGAATAGTCGGCTTCTGATCTGAGCCGTAGGTTTTAGTCAGCTGATCCTCAGGCCGTGGAGTAGCCACGTGGTTCAATAGGAATCGTCGGATTAAATTCGAATAATTGAAAATAAAAAAAGAGCAGAACGGCGTCGTTTCGGAGGAGTCGGGCGCGTGGGTTCGGGTCTAGGCCGAGTTCCGACCTGAGTGGGTCGGGTCGACCCGGTTCGAATCACATTTTTTAAATAAAAAATTTAGATAATGATTTTAAAAATAATTTAAAAAAAGTCAAAAAATTCTGGAAAATTCTAAAAAATGTTGGAAAATCCTAGAAAATCCCAAAAAATATAGGCAAATTGTGAAAAATTCATAGCCACTCCAGAAATTTTTGAAAATTGAGGAATGACCACAGGCAACTAGTCAATCCTATTTTTGGGATTTCTTATCTGTTCTTTTGAAAATCGACGATTTTACCCTTTAGGGGTAAATCGCCTCAGCTTTGCACATGAGATAGGTCGAGGATGCCAAGATAAGGATTATGGTCAGTTAGGTGACCAATTCCTCAGCTTGGGTTCTCGAATCTCGTCTTTTTTCCAAAAATGACGATTTTACCCCTCAAATGGTAAATCGTCCAATCGAGTCTTGAAAATTGCTTAAAATGAGAATTTGGGTCAGGTGGTCGACCAATCCTAATATTTGAGATTTTCACTTCTCGTCTTCGCCTGAAAATGATGATTTTACCCCTCAAAGGGTAAAATCACTTCTAAAATTCCAGAAAAATTCTGAAAAATAGGAAATAGATTGGTTTGATGAATAATCCAGTTTCCATCACCTTTTGACTCCACGTTTCATTTGAAATGATAATTTTTTCCCTTCTGGGATAAATTGTCCACAAATTTCTCAAAATTATGATTTTGTCCTTCATGAGCAAATCATGTCAAAACTAGTTTTGAGCATTGATTGACATTTCTCTAGGCTGATAGGGCCTTACTAGGGATGCTACGTTGCTTTCATGTGATTTATCCGCATGTTTTGGATCCTTGATTTGCGCATTTATTTTTACTAATTGTGAGTGATAGGGTAGCCACTCCTATCTGCTTGAATTCCTAGATTTAGGATCCGTACCCCACTCATCTGCATGAATCTTAGGATTAGATAAATCGTTCAACTTAGGTGCCGAAAGGGCGTCAACTCTAATAGTTGGCGTAACAAAGTCCCCGATCACATTTCTCTGGTTTTCACAGAATCGAATAGAATGCCCCCGACTATTCGATAAGATTTTCGATTGTACCCTCCACGAAATGATTGATGGCGACTCCTTGGCATGTATACGTATCACATGTCACCAGACCACACTCAAGGTCGACTACGTATACCAGCCGTTGCAATTTGGGTAACGGACCTTGGAAGAGGCCCGCGTTTGGACCGACGACTGGACGGCCCATTAGCCCTCGAGAGGGTTGCGACAGACTGGCGACTCCCCTGGGGACACTTGTTCCAAACCAGATTCCCTAGTTAAGAATTTTAAAGAACTTGAGCCGATTAAAAAGTTGATTGGTTTATCTAACCCTATTTTCTGCAGATGCTCTCGAAGGTGAGGTACGTACGCTAACCATCGTGTTAGATGTTTTTGCAGATTGGAGAAATAAGGGGTGGAGTGATTGTTGATATCTTTCATGTAGGTTGGAGTTAGGATTGTATGTTTATTTTTAACACATATATTGAAGCAGTGTTTGATACGAACTGCTGTGCATGGCCTTGCATTGTGATGATCACGACACATCGCACACACTGGCGGTCAAACCCCGACTGCAACCACCTCTAGGTTACCTTAGATAGGGAAAGTGTATGAAAGGATCTCGTGTTTGATGGCACTTAAGACTTTCGTATTCGTTCTCGCTCACAATCCAAATTGGCGATATCTAGCCCTCTTCGGTGGGTACTCTTGGGGAGGAATCTGCCATATTTGGATTGTGGGAGCTTGAGCCATAGGTCCCTTACCTGATTTTTGATTTTTAGAGTATATTCTCCCATGTCTCATGCGTATGTCTATGGAAGGTTGGTATACCTAAAACTACCTATTGTTACAGGGAAATATTTGACATTCCTCGGGTCTTAGTTGGTAAGGCATTTACTTTTGATGTACTTCATTATTCCTTGTTTCATAGTATATTCATGCAATATTCACATCTACATGCATTGCATACATTATGAAATCATTCAAGTGACTGATTGAAATAACGATGATAAGGGAATAGGATATCGCTGTTTCCTAGAGGTTCGACAGAGTTGGTAACCTTCGAATACCTAAGGAAGGTCACTCGTCCTCGACCGAACACAAGATTGCACTTTACCAGATTTGTGCATGGCCGAAAGCTAACTGGACGCAAGTTAGGATATGCCGAAGATTGTCAAACCCGCTATTATGTCGATAACCTCATATTCAAACGACATGCGGACGAGATGTTCAAAGATTACATAGAGATGAAAAGACAATATTGCAATCGTCTAGCTAGAAATGCGTACGCCCGTCGAAAAGCTGAACGTCAAGCCAAGGAGAATAGACTAATGATCACTCTTTGGGGAAAGAGAAGACGCCCTACAACCAAGACGAAGCCGAAACGCATCATACTTAAAAAGATAAAATCCAGAAAAGGACCTGAGGTCATTTTACCATGGACAAGAGAATGGCGAGAAGAGCTAAGTCATCTCAACCAAACTGCTGAAGAATGTTCTTCACACCCTGAGGAATACCCAGCTAGGGGAGAGGTCTCAATTATCGAGCTATATCCTGAAAGAGGGACGGATGAAGATGCCATTGGGAAGGAACCCCCAATTGACTGCTATTCTGAAGAAGATTAGATCTTGGGGAGGGATAGTTTAGATCTCCACATTCCATGGGCCTTTTATGGTTTTCTTATTTTCGAAGTTCCTCTCTATCTTTCTTTAATTGTGTGTCCTGGTTGCAATAAGGGATTCACTCCGTTCAACCCCCATTTGATGTTTTGACCAATGGAATGTGACATTGTTATTTCCTTTAGTCACTGGGATGATTCTGATTAAATTACAAAATTCACTTGCTTGAAATTCAAATTAGACCTAGAGTCGGGTTTTCCATAACTGAAAAGGATTCTAATTTTCATTTCTTTAACTGAACTATGCAATTAAATCAATCTGTGCACATTTCATGACATTTGCATGATCATATGTTTAAAGTAATCTTTGGCGATTGACTTTTCAAAATCATTTGCATATTTTAAACTTGATGGGAAAGAATGATATTCAAGTATTCAAAGTCCCTCGGACTGAGCTCCTAGCTTGGTAGGACAGCATGGGCGAAGCCAGCCAGAAATACGCCAAATCACGACTGGGGTATCTATTGGAGCTACTGAAGATTGAATGTCCACTTGCCTTTATCCAAGCCATGGCGCTCTATTGGGATCCTACCACCGCGACGTTCTGCATGGAATGATTGGAAATTACCCCTACCCTTGAAGAGTATAGCGCCGACATTGGAGTTGAGTTTACTCACATGCTAGTCCAACCTCCTATAGGGTTTGAACCTTTGAGTCAACTAGCTGAATTCCTTGATACAAACCTCAATGAAATTAAAGCAGAGGCCAAAAGTAATTATGGAATGGTTGCCCTATCTTTCCTTCTAGATAGATTTCCTAACTTCCCTGCTAGCAAAAGAACTAAATCAGGTAAAACTTTTGTCTTGGCTTTCTTCAGCTTCGTGATATTTCCGATCTCATCTGTTACTTTTGGCCCTATTATGGCTGTAGTGGTTAGACAAGTGTGTTATGGGTGGGATTATTCGAACCTTATCCTTGCTGAAACTTTCATTTCCCTAAATCGCTCGGAGAAAAACAAGAAAGGAATCTTTAGAGCTTCTAGTGGTCTTATATATCTATAGTTCACATCTCATATCAGACAATTTCATATCCGCATGGGTTTCACTGAGATTAGTTCCGATGTCCATCCTCTTAGAACTTTCATCAAAACTCATACACGTATTCCTAAGTTCAACTTTAGATAATGGAAGAAATTCCTTAGAACTCTAAGACCAGAACAACTCCGATGGCGGCTTAGATTACCAACATTTGGTAAAGTCAGGCTTGCATGTAATGACAAAGACCCAGTCCCCTTGTTAGGATTCACAAGCGCCACCGCATATTATCCAAGGAGGGTTATCCGACAGTTTGGAGCATTGTAAGAGATCCCCTCATCACCACGACCAGATATCTTCTCGTTTGACATGCCGAGGGAGACCTCCACAGGGGAAAAGAAGAAACAATTCGAAACCAAGGTGGAATTCATTATACGCTCTTTGAAAAACTCCCAAGCTGAAGACATAAGATGGCCAGATGATATGACTCGTGAGGTAAATACTCACAAGGCTACTACAGAATACATTCGATACTTTGAGGCGACTAGAAGCAGCTTTGTCGATCCTTATGTGCCTGAATTTATCGTGCCATGCGTGCCTGGAGTGGAGCCGTATATACCTGAAGACATAGGATGACCGTCATACTCGGGAGATGAAGAATCCCAGACCGAATGAATTGATTTCTACTGGGACGATGAGGGTGCCTTAGACCTCAAACGCCCTAGACTTGAATAGACTATTATGTCAAGTGTAAAATATGTGAACATTATGATGTCTCCTCAGCATACTCATTTGTATTGAATGTTACTTTGGACACATGTGTATGAGCATAGGCACGTTTTATCGACGCATAAAAACTATCGTCAAAGATTACGCTTCTTTTAATTTCATGAATTCTTTTGGAGAATGATTAAAAAAAACTGCTCACGTGAGACTAAGGCTCACATGGTAGTCATTTTTCTCATTCATGAATAGAAAACATACAATTGGAAGAATTCAGTACTTTCCTTATCAATCCTAAAGAGGTACTTACTTGTTATTTTCGAATAAACATGCGCTCTCTAATCACGGAACTACCGAATCATCATTTTTGTACTCGACTTAAGATAAGAATGGAACAGCAAAAGTTGACTCCACGAGTAGGCCTGTTGGAAACCCAAATGACTATTATGGCTGACATTAAGGCGATATTGGAAGCCTCCCAAGCCAGACAGACAGTGGCACCTAACTAGAACGACTCAGGTCAATCCTCAATACCCAATATGGCTGACAAAGAAACAGCAGGAGATGCCCAACATGCTGTGGAAGATACCGTATGCCAAATGTCCAGTCACAGCCAAAGACACCCCTTATTATCATTAACCTCGAGAAGGAGGAAAAAGGAAAACAGACCGTGAAAACTGAAGTCGAGACTAAGAAAATAGCCAAAATTGAGGAGTGTTTGAGCAGTCAGGGTTATGAGCTAGCTCGTTTTGACAAGATATCCCCTTTCGCCAAGGTGAAGACCCCTCTTGATTACAAAAAGCCAGACTTCGTGAGGAAGTATAACGGGACGGGCTGTCCACGCGCTCACCTCAAATATTACCTGCGTAAGATAGCTCAATATTCGGACTACATCCCATTACTGATGAATACGTTCCAGGAGAGTTTGGTTGGCGTTGCTCTGGCTTGGTTCATTGAGCTAGACCTTGATGACTATGAAGGATGTGAAGATCTTGCTGAAGATTTCCTAAGGAAGTATAAGTTTAACACAGTTACAGCCCCGACGAGGGAAGATTTGCTACGAACTTTGAAAGGAAGAGGTGAAACAATCAGAACATATGCCCAGAGATGGAGGGCTTTGGCAATCCAAGTAAAACCGCCAATCTCAGAGGAGGAGTTGATTGACTTGTTCTTAAAAGCGTTTTCGTACGAATACTTCGACAAATTGAACACTTTAGGATGCCAAACCTTTACATATTTGATAAAGGTGGTCGAGAGATTCGAGTGAGTTTTAAGAGAAAAAAGGCCACATGAAACTTCGACGAGGAAGCAATATCCCTCGAAAAAAGAAAGAGAGACTGGACTTGACTTGACATAGCCTTTATACCGGATTCCCATAAGCCTAAGGTGTTCAATAACTCCAATCAGACCAAGGGAGAATCATCATCGTCAATACCTAAAGGGTAAGAGCCTAGGAAGAGGCAGCCTCAAAAATAGTTTTTTCAGCTCCCGAGACCCTTATCCAAGCTACTTCCAATGCTATTAGAACAACATTTGATGGAAAAAGAACCTCCTAGGGAGAATCCTGTTAAATATCCAAGTTTTGATGAAAGCCAAGCCTGTGTCTATCACATGGGTGAAAGAGGACACAATGTAGATAATTACTATATCCTTAAGCTGAAGGTCAAGCTCTCATCAACAGTCAGATTTTAAAGTTTGATGATGTTGCTCCAAACGTGCAAGAGAATCCACTTCCTGATCATCAAGCGGTGGGTGCAATATTCGCTGATGAAGAAGAAAACCATCTTGAGCTAAAGGTGAATGTACCAAAGTTAACTAACATTCTGGCAATCGCTTTATTGTATCCAAAAGAGGGAGAAGTGTTCGCTGACAGGAAGAAGTTATGTATCGCCAAGATGATGAGTTTGAGGATAATGTCAAGCGTTACCGATGAAAGTCTGGAATGGAACCAGTTTGTGGTTAAAATCGAACGAGGAAACATGTGGAATGTCTCTCATGAAAGTCTGGTAGGCGACCTTGAGTTGGTTATCAAACCGGAAGAAGAACTTAGCGAGGATGAACTAGAAGCTACCAGGCGAAGTCTGAAAGATCGCAGATTTGTGATTAAAGCGCTAGAGAGTGGCGGAGTTGTATACAATATGGGTGAAAATTCTGGTGGATACAACTTTAAAGTGAAATACTATGCTCATCCCAGTTTCTACCAAAGAATGGAGGATATCATACACGATGGGTGGGGAGGTATAGATGATTCTATTCAACCAGAAGTCCAGAAGGATGTGATAGAGCCTTTTACAAAAGAACCTGAATCACCGCTCGACCAGACGACATATGACAAGCTTAAAGCAAAGCAATACGTTAGGATGGAGAAATCAAAAGCTCAGCGGCAAAGTTTGGCTGAACTATTCGAGGGAATGAGAAAATACCCAAAAATTACGATGACAGCAGAATCAAGTGATATTAACAGGCATCACCAGTTAGAATAGGAAATTGTCACAAAAGACTTTAGCGACACTATGGCAATGATTGAAGCTGCTACGACTATGGTGATCAAACTAGATGAGCTTGATAGCCTGAGTCAGGAAGATGATTGTCTGATTAAACCTGTTATGATTCGACTGCCAAGAAATGAAGCAGATAATAAAGCTGAACTAGAGGCATCTTGCCTGACGACAGTAACTATAAAAGTCCCTCTGGTAGAAGACTACGACTCTAAGGCAGTCCATTGGGACTATGGGACGAGAGAAGTAGACGCTGTAATGAGGTCCGGACGATTTTACGCCCCAAGTGAAGGCGAATCCGAAAAGAAGGAAGTTTCGAAGGAAGACGCAGAAAAACTCATGTCCATCGTTAAAACCAGTGAGTTCGAAGTGATAGAGTAGTTAAGGAAGATGCCGACCCAGATATCTCTGTTAGATTTGTTCATCAACTCAGAGAAACATAAAGACGCGCTGTTGAAAATACTAAATGAGGTGCATGTCCCCGAAACTATCAATGACGTGCAGTTGGGGTACTTTGTGGGGGCAATCCTTCTAAAAGATCAGTTAAGCTTCTCAGATAAAGATTTCCCCATGGAAGGAAGAGGGCACAATAAGGCTTTATACATTACTGCACAATGTAATGGAAAGAGAATAGCACATGTGCTAATTGACAACGGATCTGCTTTTAACATCTGCCCTCTAGCTACATTGAGGAGCTTGGGCATTGTCGCGACCCTCTCGAGGTTGTCGGGCTCTCGAGGGCTAATGGGCCGTCCAGTCTGGTCGGACGCGGGCCTCTCCCAAGGCCCATTACCCAAATTGCAACGGAGGTATGCGTAGTCGACCTTCAGTGTGGTCTAGTGACATGTGCTAAGTGTGCATGCCAGGGAGTCGCCACCAATCATTTTTTGGAGGGTATGATTGGACCACCCTATTGAATAGTCGGGAGTTTCTATTCAATTCTGCGATAACCAGAGAACTGGGTTCGAGGACTTAGTTACGTCAACTGTCAGAGTTGACGCCCTTTCGGTACCTAAGTTGACTGAATTTTCTGACCTAAGATTTCATGCAGATGAGTGGGGTACGAGTCCTAAATCTAGGAGTTCATGCAGATAGGAATGACTATCATAGCAATCACAATCAATAATAAAGTGCACAAATCGATGAATTCAAGTGTACAAATAAATCACATGGCATTCCTAATAAGGCCATATTGGCCTAGAGAAGCATCAATCAGGTTTAGGAATGATTTAGACATGATTTTGCCCATCAGGGGCAAAATCGTAATTTTGAGACAAAGGGGACAATTTGCCCAAAAAGGACAAAATCATCATTTTGGAATGAATCCAGAGTCAAAACAGGTTTGGTCACTCAATTGACCAATTTCCTATTTTTTGGCAATTTTCGTGATTTTCGGGAATTTTAGAAACCGATTTACCATTCGAAGGGTAAAATCGTCATTTTCTAAAAATGGAAATGAAATGTGGAAATATTAGACATAAGGTTTAACCACCCATCTGGCCCATCACCAAATTCTAAGCAATTTCCACAATTCATCAGAATATCAAAGACGATTTACCCTTTGAGGGGTGAAATCGCCATTTTGGATTAAATGGGAGAAAATCCCAAAAATGAAAACAAATCAATTTTTTTGTCATTTTCAGCCTTGGACAATTTTTATAATTTTTCTGCAATTTTTCTCAATTTTTTTGTTTTTCTTTAATTTTTCCATTTTTTGGCATTTTTTTATTTATTAATATTTTTTATATTTTCAGAAAATATTTTAACAAAAAGCATGTCTTTGACAATAGATAACACTCAACCAGATAAATAAGCTAACCACTAGACTGAAACAAATAAATACAAATCAAGTCTATAAATGCAATATTTTAGAAAAATAATCCTGATATACGGATCGGGTACGTAAAACATACCGGATTGGACACCGGCCTTCAATCGCCCAGCCCCAGCCTGCGACCATCCCCATGCCCGTTACCTGTCGATCACCATTAGAATGTCGATAGTCAATTTCACAAATTAAGACTAAAAAATTAAAAATTAAAAATTAAAAAAAATTAAAAAATTAAAAAATTAAAAAATTGGACACTGTTCATGCACTGTTCCGACACTGTTCATGCACTGTTCCGACACGGCTCCGACACGCCCCGACACGTCCGACACGCCACGACACGTCCGACACGTCCGGACACGCTCCGACACGTCCGGACACGTTCCGACGACGGGGTGGTGACCCGAGGCTGTTTCTGGGCTCCACCAGCGGCGTGTAGGCTCCATAAGCTCCGAGGGAGGAGGTAGGACTCCGGGGCTGTCGCCGGAGGCGATAGCGCGCTTTGGCGATGACGGATTTGGCCCAATCCGAAACAATCCCGAACCAAACTCCGAAACGGGTGGAGGCCGCGGGTCTTGGGTTATTCACGGCGGCTTTGAGGTACGACGGCTAGTGACGACGGCGGAAGGGTCGAAGGCGAATAGTGCACGAAGGTGAGGATTCCATTTTTTTTTTTAAGAAGAAGAAGAAGAAGAAAAGAAGAAGAAGAAGAGGAGGAGGAAGAAGAGGAAGGACCGTCGGCCAAGAAGAAAAGAAGAGGAAGAGGAAGAAGGAGAGGAGACGGATGATGGGAGGGGGGAGGTGAATAAAAAAATAATAAATATAAAATAATAATATAGTAAAATATTAGAAAGTAATAATAATAATAAAATAATCAAAAGCGAAGACAAAATGATTATTCATCTTTTCCTTTTAAATGATGATGTTTTCAATCCTTTTCCTTTTAATTATTACTAATATTTTTGCCAAATTCAATTTTATGGTGATTAGAGAATACCTAAAATCGAACCTGAATTTTACTGTTTTATGAGGTCAGAAAATAGATAAAATAAAAATAAAAATACCGACTATTCTTATATAATTTTTGTGACCTCAAATATTATTTTTCTTGATTTTCTTCTTTTTTTTTGTATTTTTCGAAAATATTAAAAAAATGAAAATTATGAAAATTATTTTTTTGGTCAAAATGGTTCCTAAGGCCAAGCCAAGGCTTCCAAAGTTGATTTTGTGATTTTATGATCTGTTTTTGATATTTTTATGAATTTTTTTAAAAAATAAATAAATAAAAGTTTGATCAAAATTTAGGTGTCAACAGCTGCCCCTCTTTGAGAGGAATCTCGTCAGAGGAATCCCCTCAGAGGTTTCTCTCAAAGACAAGGTGACACCTGAGTCCTGATCGACTCTACTCGTGAAAAGAAATGCTATGACATCGGACCCTTAAGTCTTTTGATGGATGCTCAAATTAATCACCGGTTTACTCTTGCGATTCGAACATGGGCCGGAGTGAGAGAGGCTTACCTGAAGCTCACCTGTCAGATGCTGCCGGTTGCGACGACTTTCAAGAAGATACCTAGGACTCGTTCAGAATATCCTAGGGAGATTAAGCTCTGACCTGTATGGTAGGTCATACCATTATGGGGTTCCCGACTGGTAGGAACCTAAGGAAGGCGCATCCCACGCTTTGGAATTTGCCAAGGATTTTGATCCGTATGGTGGATCAGACCATAAGCGGTTCACCTACAGTAAGGCTTACCTAGGAAAATAACTTCTCCAACATTTAGAATTAGTCAAAGTTTTGATCCGTATGGTGGATCGGACCATGGGACTGATCCTTATGGCGGTATCTACCTTTGGATTGACCCTTCAGGCGGTTTCTACCTTTGGTTGACCCTTCAGGCGGTGTCTACCTTGAGTTGACCCTTCAGGCGGTATCTACCTTTGTGTTTACCCTTCAGGCGGTTTCTACCTTGATTTGACCATTCAGGCGGTATCTACCTTTGATTTGACCCTTCAGGCGGTATCTACCTTCATTTGACCCTTCAGGCGGTTTCTACCTTTGATTTGACCCTTCAGGCGGTTTCTACCTTGAGTTGACCCTTCAGGCGGTATCTACCTTTGTGTTGACCCTTCAGGCGGTTTCTACCTTGATTTGACCCTTCAGGCGGTATCTACCTTTGATTTGACCCTTCAGGCGGTATCTACCTTCATTTGACCCTTCAGGCGGTATCTACCTTCATTTGACCCTTCAAGCGGTATCTACCTTTGTTTTGGTTTGAAAAGGGGTCTCATGACGAGGGTTCTCCACGTCCGATGAGACTGCCTAAATTTTGAAAAGGTGTCTCATGACGAGGGTTCTCCACGTCCGATGAGACTGTTTGATATTTGAAAAGAGGTCCTAGGACGAGGGTTCTCCACGTCATGCCGGGACTGTTTGATATTTTTGAAAAAGGGATCCTAGGACGAGGGTTCTCCACGTCAAGCTAGGACTGCTTGATTTTTGAAAAGGGGTCTCATGACGAGGGTTCTCCACATCCGATGAGACCGCCTAAATTTTGAAATAGGATCACATCCTCACCCCTTCTTTTGAAAGATCTCGAAATTTGTCGGGAATTCAGTTTTGAAGCAGTGAAAGATTTTATTTTGACAAAACTTCAGTTGAGTCTGTTGAGACGACATTCTGGAAGCTGAGTTCTCCAGGTATCCTGTAAAAAGTTCAAACCTGCGTGCTCCACTCCACGGAGCAAATGTTTTTCTGGGATTTGGGGTTTCCAAGAATCCTGCAGAAGTTCGAGCCTGGAAGATTTTTCTTCACCAAGAAAACGTTAGTAATCTTTGGGAAGGCCACGGCTGTCCATTTGACAAAACCGTATGTTTTAAGTTTTAATCATGAAATGTGCATTTTGATGCTGGAGGTTATCCAAAGCATTCTTGCAATATGCAAATGTGATCACAAATCCCTTGGACGGAAAATCTGGATCAACAGTTTGAAAATTCCAAAAAGAGTTTGTTCAAAACATCAATTGGAATATTTCTCGACAATGAGGTCTTCTCACCTGTTTTGCGATAGTGGTTTTTTTTTTTTTTTGTAGGGGATGCACTCAATTCCCTACTAACCTGTGCCTAGGTTTTAGGCTCATTCGCAACGCATACATTTTGATCGGTCGGGAGGTCTTCCACGGAACCGTAATGTTGGGCTTGGTTCTTGATCTTCAAGGGGGACTCACTTTTGAGTCAAGGCCATTGAATAAAAATTTTCATCATCTGCTTCGGGTTTACAAGTCAAGAACCCTGCAAAATGAGAAAGAAATAGTCTTGCTCGTACTTCTTTGAGCTAAGCTATACGTTAATCCAAGTGTCTTAGTCAAAGAAGACTGTTTCGGGGTTGTAACATTGGTAGGATTGGGGACCGAAACAGGTTTATTTTTGGCCCAGAATTCGTGACGTGTTTGACATTGGTGATCATTGCTGATTTGCCACCTATCCTTTTTTTTTCTGCATCTTTAGCCTTTGAGGCGCGCAACCTATCTCGCGATGTGCACCAGCTCTTTAAAGAGCGTCTCTTGTTGCATTCAAAGACTGACTCTTTCTATGTCTTTGTTCTGCGCTTGATAGCATTTGGGGAGCAGTCCTTTTGGATTTGGCTCCTTCAGGGATTTCCCTTTTTCCCATCCAGCTTCATTGCAGACCAATTAAACAACTTGCACGAGCATCGGCCTTGCTTTTACTAGGCACTTTGCTTTTTCTTGATGCCGGGGATTTTTCTCATTTTCATTTTTGAAATTCCCCTTTTTCTCATCTTCATGGGATCATGTTAGACATATAGTTTAAACATGCTTCAAATATCAGTCCGGGAATTCTCTTCTTAATCCCTGAGTCTTGAACTCTTCCATTTTTGAAGTGGTGCGACATCCGTCTTGGAATGATCACCAATGGGTTCATGAAATGAATTTGCAGGCTCAACTTGGCTGTGCAAATGATACAGTGTATGGGATAAAGAATGAATGCTTCTCGTCACCCTATGGCACTTGGATTACCATATAAACAACACACAAAGATTAATTAGTCCGAGCAAGAAAATTTCTAACCATTTTCTCCTGACGCTGCTGGACTTACTTCCTTTTTGCCCCGGTGTGGGGTGGTTCTTGACAGGGTTAAGAATGAGAACCGCCATTCAAATGGGTTATCAACGGTCACCTGTAGTGTTTGGGGGATATGAAACGAATGCCTCCGTCGTCCCAACCCATGTAATCGCTGCAAATTGTCCTTACCCCCGTAGACCCAGATTTTGTTATCTGCTCACTTCACTCATATCTCAAGTGTGTATTGGACATGTTTGGATTAGGATTCGCCTCTCGTCTGAGAAAACACCCTTAAACGGTTTGAACAATTTTTATTGGAAAAATTCTTTTTGTTTTCTCCGAAAAATTTCCTCCCAATGGGGCTTTATGATGCACATGCATGTTTCATTCATGTTCAGACAACCTCCCAACTTCAACTGTGGATGTCTATGAGTTTAAAAATTCGATGCCTCTTTTCAGACATAATGATTGAAAGAGTCCTAACACTTTTTTTTATCTTCAACGACTTGGGGAAAAGGGATACTTACCTACCCGCCGCAGCTGGAGATCCCTGAAAATGCGGAAGAAACATGTTATTGTACGTTCATGAAATTTTCAATAAATTAGAACGATACATCTTACCCTTGGTCATGTGTTCCATTGGGTAATACACGGGATGTGAAAACCCGTTTCGCCTTGATGGCGAGCCCCTGTCAAAGAAGGGAATTAGGTGTCAGTTTGCGTTCCAAAATTCAAGACAAATTGGAACGATATCGCCTTGTTCTTGTTTTGTGTTTCCGTTTGAACACAAACGCGCGGCTTGCATAATTTGGCCCTCTATCTTGTGTCCTTGATCTCCCATCTGGTTGGCCGACGAATCCTTCTCAAGAATTTGCCCCAGAGAAGATCCATTTGTGTTTTTGGGCGCACTCCAGCGCCATTCTTCAAGGTTCCTTTTATTCAAGGAAAAAAAAGAAGATTTTATCAAAATGCATGTCAAAGCATGTGACGTAGGAGCGATACTTTTTACCATCCACTAGGTCTTATAATCAAAGACCATCTCCTGGAATCCTGACTTCTAAGGCCAATGATTCTATTCGCCTCCCTGTTAGCGCGCTATTTTCATTTGAGGCTTTCAGCGCCAACAACTTCCTGTAAAATGAGTAAAAACTCACGTTAGGCATGTGGTCTTGGAAGACCAAATTGGAACGATACAAGGTTACCGTTCACCCAAATTCGTATCTTGGGGTTTGATTCTGATGCGGACGACTCTGTTATTGCGTCCATTGACTTTGTCAGAGGAGAGACGTCCTGAGATAAAAAGAATGGAGAAAAACTTATCCCCAGATCTGATTAAAAATCAATTAGGAACGATACGTCCTTTCACCAAACGAGTGGCTCTGCGGCCCAATGTGTTTTGCACTGAAGGGACAAATTCCACTACGCTCCACGGGTTTGGGGAATTTGCCCCCATTTTCGATAGAAATGAGCCTTATCAAGATGTATACAATACAAATAGATCCCTAATATAATCAATCTACGGGACGAGATATAGAGGATCTCAGCAAAATTAATTTTATACAAGAGGACTAAGAATGTCAAATCAATCAAAGGAATGTGGCCCGAAAACTTGGAGATGCCCCAGTTCCAATCTTCGAGATGTGACTCCAGGATCACCGATTTTTTTTTAGGTGGTTTTAGATATACCAACCATCTAAAGACATGCACATGAGACAAGGGAGGATAAAACTTCTAAAAATCAAAGGATTTGGCACCTAAGGTCAAGGTTCCCACCTCGAGTTCTAGAAAGAGCCGATTCCATTGCACAGCTATCGTTGCATTGGGACTCGATCCATAGTTCGAAGTGAGCGGAATTGAAAAGTGGATTACCCCGTGTTTTTCCTCACGGAGATTCCATTTTCAATCCCTTCTATTGTTTTCCTATAGGCGGCGCCCGGGGTTTTAGGCGCGGTTGTGTGTATTTTCGGTGTCGTGCTAAAGCGATAAACATGCATCTTATTTAACAATCACCGCTTCAATATAAAACATACATACAATCATTCATTCCTACGCCCAACCTGCATAAAACAGAGTTAACAAGTACTCCACCCCTTATTTCTCCAATCTACAAAAACATTTAACACCTCAAGGGTTAAAGTACGTACCTCACCTTGAAGAGCATCTGCATAAAACATGTTAGAAAAATCAATCAACTTTTTAATCGGCTCAAGTTCTCTAAAGTCCCCAGAGGAGTCGCCAGTCTGTCGCGACCCTCTCGAGGTTGTCGGGCTCTCGAGGGCTAATGGGCCGTCCAGTCTGGTCGGACGTGGGCCTCTCCCAAGGCCCATTACCCAAATCGCAACGGAGGTATGCGTAGTCGACCTTCAGTGTGGTCTAGTGACATGTGCTAAGTGTGCATGCCAGGGAGTCGCCACCAATCATTTTTTGGAGGGTATGATTGGACCACCCTATTGAATAGTCGGGAGTTTCTATTCAATTCTACGATAACCAGAGAACTGGGTTCGGGGACTTAGTTACGTCAACTGTCGGAGTTGACGCCCTTTCGGTACCTAAGTTGACTGAATTTTCTGACCTAAGATTTCGTGCAGATGAGTGGGGTACGAGTCCTAAATCTAGGAGTTCATGCAGATAGGAATGACTATCATAGCAATCACAATCAATAATAAAGTGCACAAATCGATGAATTCAAGTGTACAAATAAATCACATGGCATTCCTAATAAGGCCATATTGGCCTAGAGAAGCATCAATCAGGCTTAGGAATGATTTAGACATGATTTTGCCCATCAGGGGCAAAATCGTAATTTTGAGACAAAGGGGACAATTTGCCCAAAAAGGACAAAATCATCATTTTGGAATGAATCCGGAGTCAAAACAGGTTTGGTCACTCAATTGACCAATTTCCTATTTTTTGGCAATTTTCGTGATTTTCGGGAATTTTAGAAACCGATTTACCATTCGAAGGGCAAAATCGTCATTTTCTAAAAATGGAAATAAAATGTGGAAATATTAGACATAAGGTTTAACCACCCATCTGGCCCATCACCAAATTCTAAGCAATTTCCACAATTCATCAGAATATCAAAGACGATTTACCCTTTGAGGGGTGAAATCGCCATTTTGGATTAAATGGGAGAAAATCCCAAAAATGAAAACAAATCAATTTTTTTGTCATTTTCAGCCTTGGACAATTTTTATAATTTTTCTGCAATTTTTCTCAATTTTTTTGTTTTTCTTTAATTTTTCCATTTTTTGGCATTTTTTTATTTATTAATATTTTTTATATTTTCAGAAAATATTTTAACAAAAAGCATGTCTTTGACAATAGATAACACTCAACCAGATAAATAAGCTAACCACTAGACTGAAACAAATAAATACAAATCAAGTCTATGTTGACACCTGATTTTTGACCATCTTTTATTTTAGTTTTTATTTCTAAAAATAATTAAAAATAGCAAAAAAGGTCAAAAAATTGCAAAATCAACTTTGGAAGCCTTAGCCTAGCCTTAGGAACCAATTTTGAACAAAAAATATTTTTTAAATTTTTAAATATTTTTTGGAATTTATTTAATTATAAAAATACCCAAAAAATAGAAAAAATACCATCCGTGGTCAGAAAATTACACAAAAATATTCAGAAATTTTATTTTAATTCTATATTTAATATTTTCACTTTTTATTATGGAAATGTGGCTTGGTTCATGGGGTTCCTTCACAAAAAGGTGCGAAGTGCCAAAATCACCTGACACGGAGTGGATCGACTTCAACTAAGTAGGAATGCACCAATACGGCATGATCAGATCGCCTACAACTAAATCGGCCAGCCCCAGACAAAGCGTCCAGTGGCTGGGAGCAAATCACTCTTTACCCAGAAAGAGTACCAAATGTAGGATATGCCGAATTCACCATGGGGATACGTAGGGGAAGTCCCTGAAGCAGTTATCACCCATGAATCATGATGAAGTGGAATAATCAATCAAAGACAAAACACATCAAACCCTTCTAAATGAGAAGGAGAACGATGCGGAGCCATCGATTCTGGTAAAAGGACGTATCGTTCCAAAATGATTATTTTCTTGATATGAGAATAATGTTTCCTTTCTTTTTCCTTTCAGGTTAGGAACAGAAGCAAAGGGCCCAAGAAGCAATGCCTTCAAATGACAAACAGGGAGTACCCCTTTTCTTGGCGTCTCAGACATGCACTTTGGCTAAACATTTTTAAGAGCATTCTAATAGCTCAATTTGTGAACAAAACCTTTAAGAAAACCTGAAGAAGTTTATCATCATTTAGAAATTTCTGTGAAAAGAACACTTGAAAAGAAAATTTCAAGTTTTCCAGATTGACATATCTGATAAAAATGCTTTCTCTGAATAGAGTGAAAAGCACGAACTCCTTTTTCGTTGCACGCATACATAACATGCATCACGCATATCGTGCACACATCCTACATACAGGGAACCCAAAGGAAGAAATGCCGGTTCTCGCAGGATAATTTTCAAGGGTAAATTGTATCGACTCCAATAGTCAATTGTATATGCCCTTTACTTATGAGGTTTTTTTCTCTTCAATAGGGAAACATCGAATACCTCAAATGGCGACTGTGATCGAGAGGATCACCAAATCGCCACACGACAAATCCCCAGACTATCAAGCTGTCTAGGGATAGAGGAAAAAAATAATCAAAGACCCTGGCAATTGAGATAGATGACCAGAATCGACAAAATTCGTGAGAGCGGACTCCCCCAGTTGCTTCGAGGAGCCAAGCCGGGGGCAAACTCTTATGATCCCCCATGAAAGCACATCAGACCAGGGTTATTAAACCCAGAGATGACAAACACCCAGACAAGCCTGCCTGGGGCGGAATACTTGGGAAACACCGTTCCTTCAAATGTGCATGAACGTCTTCAAATTGGATTGAAAATCGTCAAGGAGCATGGGAAAATGCCAAGGCATGTTGCCAAGATGAACACCGCCCAACTGGGGCAAAGCAGTTGTCGACGTGATTGAGGATCATCTCACGAACAACACCCACAAATACAGACGAGATGAAGCAGCATCCATCATCCACATCAAATGAGAAGCGTCAGTAATCGACGAAGGAAAGGAATACGCCAGTAAGGCGTCATCAGGAATCCCAAGAGGGAAGACATCCCCAAAGAGGATGGAGATTATAGCAAAACGCAGGAATGAATTTAGCTGGGGTAGGCATCACCTAGCCATGATGAACCACGTCTAACCGGGGCAAGTGAATCATTTGTGCGCCGGACAAAGAAAGATGTGTCTTCTCCGGCAAAGTCAATGGACGCAATGACAAAGTCGTCCTCATCAGAAGTAAACCCCAGGATACAAACCTGGGTGAACGGTAACTTTGTATCGTTCCAAATTGATCTCCCAAAGATCCCATGCTTAACATGAGTTTGTTCTCATTTGGCAGAAAATTGGTGGCGCCAAAAAGCCACAAAAGAAAGGATCTCGCCCAACGTGGAAGCGAAAAGAAATATCCGTTGTGGGGGGCAAGCTGCCAGGAAATGGAACCCCGCAAAATGGCGTTAGAATACGTCCAAAAGCACAAATTGATCTCATCCGGTTCAAATCCTAGAGAAGGATTCGTTGCCAACCAGACGGGTAGATCATGGCCACGAGCTAGATGGCGGACTTCAACAAGCCTTACATTTGCGTTCAAATGGAGGCGCGAAGCGAGAGTAAAGCAGTATCGTTTCGATTTGTATTGAATTTCGAAACACGAACTTACACTTAATGTTTATTGTTGACAGGGATTCACCGTCAAGATGGACAGAAAACTGTTGGCACCAGAAAGTTGCAAAATAAAAGAACTCGCCGACAAGGAGGCAAATAGAATTATCGACCTTAAAAGTCAAGACTCCAAGAAATGGTCTTTGATTATAAGACTGAGTGGAGGGTAAAAAGTATCGCTCCCACATTACATGCTTTGACATGCATTCTGATAGAAATTTCCTTTTTCCTTGAATAAAAGGAACTCTGAAGAGTGGCGCTGGAATGCGTCCAAAATCACAAATGGATCTCCCCTAGGGAAAATCCTTGAGAAGGATTTATTGCCAACCAAACGGAGGGATCAAGGCCACAAGATAGAGGGCCAAATTCTGCAAGCCGTGCGTTTGTGTTCAAATGGAAACACAAAACAAGAACAAGGCTGTATCGTTCCAATTTGCCTTAAATTTTGGAACGCCAACTGACACCTATTTCCCGTCTTTGACAGGGGCTCGCCAGCAAGGTGAAACAGGTTTTCACATCCCATGTATTACCCATTGGAACACATGACCAAGGGTAAGATGTATCGTTCTAATTTTTTGAAAAATTCATGAACGTACAATAACATGTTTCTTCCGCATTTTCAGGGATCTCTAGCCGCGGGGGACAGGTAAGTATCCCTCTCCCCAATCCATTGAAGATGTTGAATAAAAATAGAGAAGAAAAGAAAAACTTTCAGAATCTAATGTCTAGAAAAGACATAGAGTTCTAACTACATTAACAATCATGTTTTGAAAACAGGAGGTTGTCTGAACATGAATAAAGACATGCTTTGTGCATCATAAAACCCCATTGACGGGTAAAATTTTTGGAGAAAATAAAAGAGATTTTTCCAATCAAAAGTTGTTCAAAAATTTCAAAAGGACGTTTTCTCAAAAGACGAGAGGCAAAGCCTAATCCAAACACGTCCTATACACACTTGAGAGAGAAGTGGAGCGGATCAGATAGTGAAATCTGGACCTACGGAAGTATGGATTATTCGCAGCAATTACATGGATTGGGACGACGGAGGCATTCGTTTCATATCCCCAAACACTACAGGTGACCGTCGATAACCCCTTTGAACGGTGGTTTTCATTCTTAACTCTGTCAAGAACCACCCCACATCGGGGCAAAATGGAGGTGAGTCCAGTAGCATCAAGAGAAAATGGTTAGAAATTTTCTTGCTCGGACTAACATTAATCTTTGTGTGTTGCTTATATGGTAATCCAAGTGCCATAGGATGACGAGAAGCATTCATTTCTCTATCCCACACACCATATCCTTTGCACAGCCAAGTTGAGCCTGCAAATCCGTTTCATAAACCCGTTGGTGATCATTGCACATTCCAAGACAGATGCATCATCACGTCAGAAACAGAGGAGTTCGAGACTTAGGAATTACAAAGAAATTCCTAGGCTAATGCTTAAAGCATGTTTAGACATTCGAGCATATGTCTAACATGATCTACCGAAGATGAGAAAAGCGGGATTTCAAAAGGAAAATGAGGACGAAGAAAATCCCCAGCATCAAGAAAAAGCAAAGTACCTGGCAAAAGCAAGGCCGACGCTCGTGTAAGTTGTCTGATTGATCCCCAATGAAGCCTGGATGGGCAAAGAAAGAGAAAATCCCTAAGGGAGTCAGATCAAAAAGGCTGCTCCCCAAATGCTGCTAAAGAGCTGGTGCACACCTCAAAATCGGTTGCACACCTCAAAGACTAAAGATGCAGAAAGGAAAAGACAGGTGGCAAATTTGCAGTGATCACCAACGTCAATCCCCTCATGAATTCTGGGCCAAAAATAAGCATTTTTTTTCGGTCCCCAATCCTACCAAAGTTACGACCCTGAAACAGTCTTCTCTGATTAAGACACTTGGGTTGACATATGGCTTAGCTCGAAGAGGTACGACCAAGATTATTTCTTTCTCATTTTGCAGGGTTCTTGACTTACAAACCCGGAGCAGATGGTGAAGACTTTCATTGAATGGCCTTGACTCGAAAGCGGGTCCCCATTGAAGACCGATACCCAAGCCCAACATTACGGTCCCGTGGAAGACCTCCCGACCGATCAAAATGTAAGCGCTGCGAATGAGCCCAAAACCTAGGCACAGGTTAGTAGGGAATTGAGTGCATCTTTTATAAAAGACCACTATCTCAAAACAGGTGAGAAGACCTCTTGAACGAGAAATATTCCAATTAATGTTTTGAACAAACTTTTTTTTGGAATTTTTAAACTGTTAATCCAGATTTGCCGCGCAAGGGATTTGTGATCACATCTGTATGTTGCAAGAATGTTTTGGATAACCTCCAACATCAAAATGTACATTTCATGATTAAGACTCAAGTCATACGGTTTTTGTCAAATGGACAGTCGTGGTCTTCCCAAAGATTACTAACGTTTTCTTGGTGAAGAGAAATCTTTCAGGCTCAAACTTCTGCAGGATACCTGGAGAACCCAGCTCCCAGAATGTCGCCTCAACAGACCCAAGTGAAGCTTTGTCAAGATAAAATCTTTCACTGCTTCAAAACTGATTTCCCGATAAATTTTGGGATCTTTCAAAAGAAGGGGTGAGGATGGAACACTTTTTCAAAGAAGTCAGCAAATGGTCCTAGCATGACGTGGAGAACCCTCGTCCTAAGACCCATTTTTCAAAAATCAAACAGTCCTAGCATGACGTGGAGAACCCTCGTCCTAGGACCCCTTTTTCAAAAATCAAACAGTCCTAGCATGACGTGGAGAACCCTCGTCCTAGGAACCCTTTTTTCAAAAATATCAAATGGTCCTAGCATGACGTGGAGAACCCTCGTCCTAAGACCCGTTTTTCAAAAATCAAACAGTCCTAGCATGACGTGGAGAACCCTCGTCCTAGGACCCCTTTTCCAAAATCAAACGGTCCTAGCATGACGTGGAGAACCCTCGTCCTAGGAACCCTTTTTCAAAAATATCAAATGGTCCTAGCATGACGTGGAGAACCCTCGTCCTAAGACCCATTTTTCAAAAATCAAACAGTCCTAGCCTGACGTGGAGAACCCTCGTCCTAGGACCCCTTTTTCAAAATCAAACGGTCCTAGCATGACGTGGAGAACCCTCGTCCTAGGAACCCTTTTTCAAAAATATCAAATGGTCCTAGCTTGACGTGGAGAGCCCTCGTCCTAGGACCCATTTTCAAAAAATATCAAACAGTCCTAGCCTGACGTGGAGAACCCTCGTCCTAGGACCCCTTTTTCAAAATCAAACGGTCCTAGCATGACGTGGAGAACCCTCGTCCTAGGAACCCTTTTTCAAAAATATCAAATGGTCCTAGCTTGACGTGGAGAGCCCTCGTCCTAGGACCCCTTTTCAAAAAATATCAAACAGTCCTAGCATGACGTGGAGAACCCTCGTCCTAGGACCCCTTTTCAAAAAAATCAAGCAGTCTCATCGGACGTGGAGAACCCGCGTCATGAGACCCTTTTTTAAAAATTCAGACAATCTCATCGGACGTGGGGAACCCATGATCCCGGAAGGATGCCTTGCTCTGTCAAGAAAAGCTCATAGGGTCATGTTTTGCAGGATCCCTGGAGAACCCAGGGCCTAAACTGGTACCTTTTTAATGAAAAGTTTGCAGGTTTCAGCTTTCTACAGGATAATTGGAGTCCACATATCCTAGAAAGGTACCTCGCATGTCGAAAGGACAATTCGGCCTTCTGCGAGATTTCAGGTAACCCCTAAATCCCAGGATAGCCTTCAGGTGAACCTAGAGTTAGGTAAACCTTCCAAAAGAGACCTTAATGATGTCAATCCTTAGGCGGAGCCTTTTAGTAGGCAAACCCTTTCCCAAGACCGATCTACGAACGAACGATCGAGTCTCCGAGGCGGAGCCTTTTAGTAGGCAAACCCTCTCCCAAGACCGATCTACGAACGAACGATCAAGTCTCCGAGGCGGAGCCTTTTAGTAGGCAAACCCTTTCCCAAGACCGATCTACGAACGAACGATCGAGTCTCCGAGGCGGAGCCTTTTAGTAGGCAAACCCTTTCCCAAGACCGATCTACGAACGAACGATCGAGTCTCCGAGGCGGAGCCTTTTAGTAGGCAAACCCTTTCCCAAGACCGATCTACGAACGAACGATCGAGTCTCCGAGGCAGAGCCTTTTAGTAGGCAAACCTTTTTCCCAAGACCGATCTACGAACGAGCGATCGAGTCTCCGAGGCGGAGCCTTTTAGTAGGCAAACTCTTTCCCAAGACCGATCTACGAACAAACGATCGAGTCTCCGAGGCGGAGCCTTTTAGTAGGCAAACCTTTTTCCCAAGACCGATCTACGAACGAACGATCGAGTCTCCGAGGCCGAGCCTTTTAGTAGGCAAAACCTTTCCCAAGACCGATCTACGAGCGAACGATCGAGTCTTTGAGGCGGAGCCTTTTAGTAGGCAAACCTTTTCCAAGACCGATCTACGAACGAACGATCGAGTCTCCGAGGCGGAGCCTTTTAGTAGGCAAACCTTTTTCCCCAAGACCGATCTACGAACGAACGATCGAGTCTCCGAGGCGGAGCCTTTTAGTAGGCAAACCCTTTCCCAAGACCGATCTACGAACGAACGATCGAGTCTCCGAGGCGAAGCCTTTTAGTAGGCAAACCTTTTCCCAAGACCGATCTACGAACGAACGGTCGAGTCTCCGAGGCGGAGCCTTTTAGTAGGCAAACCCTTTCCCAAGACCGATCTACGAACGAACGATCGAGTCTCCGAGGCGGAGCCTTTTAGTAGGCAAACCTATTCCAAGACCGATCTACAGACGAACGATCGAGTCTTCGACTAGTCCCAACAAGACGGGATATGTCATTTCATAGGCGCAGCCTTTTAGTAGGCAAACCTTTTCCAAGACCGATCTACAGAACGATCGAGTCTCCGACAAACCCTACAGAACGGGCGCGTTATCCTGAGATTCCTATCAGTCTGGAGTCTCACCATGGTAGAAACCGCCATAAGGGTCAACTCAAGGTAGATACCGCCATAAGGGTCAAAACTAAACTCAACGGTAGATACCGCCTGAAGGGTCAAATATGGTAGAAACCGCCTGAAGGGTCAACTCAATGGTAGAAACCGCCATAAGGGTCAACTTGATGGTAGAAACCGCCATAAGGGTCAACCAAAGGTAGAAACCGCCTGAAGGGTCAATTCAAGGTAGATACCGCCACAAGGGTCAAAACTAAACTCAACCAAAGGTAGAAACCGCCTGAAGGGTCAAATGATGGTAGAAACCGCCATAAGGGTCAACTTGATGGTAGAAACCGCCATAAGGGTCAACTCAATGGTAGAAACCGCCATAAGGGTCAACTTGAAGGTAGATACCGCCATAAGGATCAAAACTAAGCCAAAGGTAGATACCGCCTGAAGGGTCAACTGAAGGTAGAAACCGCCTGAAGGGTCAAACCAAGGTAGATACCGCCTGAAGGGTCAACTCAAGGTAGATACCGCCATAAGGGTCAAAACTAAACTCAACCAAAGGTAGAAACCGCCTGAAGGGTCAAATGATGGTAGAAACCGCCATAAGGGTCAACTTGATGGTAGAAACCGTCATAAGGGTCAACTGAAGGTAGATACCGCCATAAGGGTCAAAATCAAACTGAAGGTAGATACCGCCTAAAGGGTCAAATATGGTAGAAACCGCCATAAGGGTCAACCGATGGTAGAAACCGCCATAAGGGTCAACCAATGGTAGAAACCGCCATAAGGGTCAACTTGATGGTAGAAACCGCCATAAGGGTCAACTAATGGTATGACCTACCATACAGGTCAGAGCTTAATCTCCCTAGGATATTCTGAACGAGTCCTAGGTATCTTCTTGAAAGTCGTCGCAACAGGCAGCATCTGACAGGTGAGCTTCAGGTAAGCCTCTCTCACTCCGGCCCATGTTCGAATTGCAAGAGTAAACCGATGATTAATTTGAGCATTCATCAAAATACTTAAGGGTCCGATGTCATGGCATTTCTTTCCCCCAGTCGAGTCGGTTAAGATTCAGGTGTCATTTTGTCTTTGAAAGCAACCTCTGACGAGCTCACTCTCAAAGAGGGGCAGCTGTTGACACCTGATTTTTGACCATCTTTTATTTTAGTTTTTATTTCTAAAAATAATTAAAAATAGCAAAAAAAGGTCAAAAAATTGCAAAATCAACTTTGGAAGCCTTAGCCTAGCCTTAGGAACCAATTTTGAACAAAAAATATTTTTTGAATTTTTAAATATTTTTTGGAATTTATTTAATTATAAAAATACCCAAAAAATAGAAAAAATACCATCCGTGGTCAGAAAATTACAAAAAAATATTCAGAAATTTTATTTTAATTCTATATTTAATATTTTCACTTTTTATTATGGAAATGTGGCTTGGTTCATGGGGTTCCTTCACAAACCTAATCCCGAACCGGGCCTAAAAAATCCTTTTCGAGTCTTTTAATTTTCAATTCTCGGTTTTTATAAGCTATGACATTGGACTCTAAAGTATTGAAATGCAATTGGGTCAATTTTCCCTCCAATTTGATCAATTTTAACCAAAAGGGCTTAATTGCATAAAAATCTTTCAATTTAGTCCCCGGTTTCACAATTTTTGAAATTAAATTTCACACGGGCACACCCATTAAAATTAAACACCTCTACCCAACAGTTTTCATCATGATGAATCCATTGGTGGGCTCAATTTTGGCTAATTCGATCGTTTAGGCCTTCGATTTGGCGAAATTAAATTTCGGATCCTAGGGACAATTTGGGGTTTTCACAGAATTTCAATAAATTGATTCACGAAAATACCCATATTTGATGGAAAACATGTCAATGGATCCGATTTTGCCATCAATTTCATGAAAAGAGGTCATTTAGGGGGTCAATTTGGCGATTTGGGCGATTTGGCCGAACCGGGCCGGTCGGGTCCGACCCGACCCGACCCGGCCCGACCCGGGTCTGCAAATGCACAGAATGTGCAGCAACGTGGGCAGTGAGGCAGGGGCAAAACAGGGCGTGGTGGGCGCACGGTTTCGGGAAGAAAAAAGGCGACACAACGTGGGGGACGATGGCAGGCGTCGGGGGTCGTGAGTTGCAGTGGCGTGGGGCATAAAAAATGGCCGGTCGGCCACCACGAACCGGCGAAGATCCTCGGTTTTTAAACCGAGCTCGGCCAAGGAAGGTGGGGGAGAGTTCGAGCGAGTAGGAAGCGAGGGCGAGGCATGACGGAGATCCCCAACCTTCAGCATGCCGCACTGAGGATCGCCGGAGCCTCAACCGCCGCCGACGTGCCGAAGACAGGTCGGTAGCTCCCCCGACATCCATTTTTTCTCCATGCATACCAAGTGTTCGACGAAATGCTTCAATGAGCATTTCGTTTTGTAACGCTCGGTCATGCCTCTCCCGAGCCCCATTCGTGTACTAGGGACCCTAAACCCTCATTATATTCATCTCTAAGCTTGTGTTCACCTTTGTTTCGCATTAAACCGCGGCGAAAACACGGCTCGGAGCTTCGCCGGCAAGGGTTCGGACCGGGAGCTCAACGGGGAACTTCCGGCGGTCTTCAAGCTCGAAATGAGCTCAGGTAAGCCTCTAGACCCTCCTTGGGTGTTGTTTGATGGTTTAGAATCGAGTTTTGATAAGAAAAAAATTCGGAAAATACTTCGCCGGAGCCGGGTTCGGGGAGGCCCGGTTTGCTTATTTTTCGGCGTGTTCACGGCCTTCTTTTTGTTGTATGTTGATGCTGAGTGTCTAATGAGTCGAATGCCGCAAGAACGGGCGAAAAATACCAAGTTTCGGGCCCGTTTCGCAATTTTCCGGCGACCTCGCCGGAATTTTTACTATTCCCGCCGGATTTTTCACTGTTCATCGTCTTCTCCGGCGACCCTCCGGCCGGTCAACGGTCAACGGCCGACGTGGCGTGCCACGTAGGCAGCCACGTCAGCCGGGTGGGGTCCGGTCCGCTTATTTTCAAATAAAACAAACGGACGGCCGCGGTCGCGACACGTGTCGCGATCCTGGATTTTTGGAAAATTAAATAAATGATTTTCGAATAATCGATCCGGCGGACGAGAATGTGCCACGTGGCTCGCTGAGGGACGTCCGATCTTGTACAAGATCGGACGCACCAGAGGAAGCCACGTGGCACGTTCTAGAGCGTTCGATCCGAAGGTTTTTCTAAAAAAAAGAAAATAATTGATTTTTGATCTAATGGCTACGATGTGGCCACGTGGCTCACTGAGGGACGTCCGATCTACTCTTTGATCGGACGCACGAGACGAAGCCACGTGGCACGACGTGGACCGTCCGATCCGGGGAATTTTCGGATAATTAAATAAAATAGATAAAAAACCAAAAAAATTGTTAAAAAATAGGAAAAATATTTAAAAATATAAAACGGCGTCGTTTTTAGGCCGGTTTCGACCCCTAGGGTCGGGCCGGGTGCCCGAGAGGCGTGGGCCGGGTCTGACCCGGCCCGGAAAATATTTTTAAATATTAAAAAATTCAGAAAATAAGAAAAAATAATAAAATAATCAAAAAATCATAAAAAATGAAAAAATCATAAAAAATTCAAAAAATTCGGAAAATTCAGAAAAATTCTAAAAAATTCAAGAAAATAGGAAATGGCCACATTCAACTGGTCACGACCTGTTTCGGGTCTTTTGACCCCCGATCTTTCCAAAAATGACGGTTTTGCCCTTTCGGCAAACCGTCTTCCAAAAAAAATTTTCTAACAAATCCAAGAAAATCCCAAAAAATAGGAAATGGCCACAAACAACTGGCCAAGACTCATTTCGGGTGTTTTAAACCCCGAACCTTCTTGAAAATGACGATTTTTCCCTTTGGGCGAATCGTCTTCCAAAAATTGAAGAAAAATCAAGAAATTCCAAAACAAATTCTCAAAAATGGGAAATGGCCACAATCAACTGGCCATGGAATATTTTGGGTAATTCGGTATCCAAACCTTCCAAAAAATGACAATTTTGCCCTTCGGGCTAATTGTCCCAGAATCTTCCTATTTTACCCTTAGCCCTAAATCACATCTTCCCTAAGCCCTTATGGCTATACTAGGAGGCCAATGATTGAAATTGATGTGCATTGACATGATTTATTTATGCACTTGATTTGCGCTTTCATTATATTGACTGTGATTTGATAGGACCAGTCTTCCAATCTGCATGAAACCCTGAATCAAACCTATCTCACCCAAAATTGCGCCTGCATGAAATCTTAAATAGGAAAATCACTCGCGTTAGGTACCGAAAGGGCGTTGGTAATGACACCGACGTAACCAAGTCCCCGAACCCAAAATCTCTGGTTCCGCAGAACTGATCGATCTCTCCCAATCGGTCAGTAAGGTTTCCGGTCTACCCTCCAAGAAAGACCGGTGGCGACTCCAAATGCATGCACAAGTTGCACATGCCACCACGACCACACTAAGGTCGAAAGCGATCGACTTTTATCGTCGAATCCCTCAAAAAACACTCCCGCCGCGATTTGGTATGAGCCTGGGAGGGCCCGCGCCGATCTAAGGCCCGCGATCCACATTTCAGAGTGGAGGCCCGCGATCGGTAATCCATTAGCCGCGTCCGTTGATTTCGGACGGGTCGCGACAGTTGGCGACTCCGCTGGGGATTTTGTTCTAGAACACTTGGTTCTGGACCTCAAGTGGACTTAGGCAGTAATTAAAACGTTGAGTGATTTTTCTAACCCTGCAGGCGCTCTTGAAGGTGAGGTAAGTCCGCTCACGATAGGTGTTATATGTTTTTGCAGATTGGAGTGATAAGGGGTGTAGTCTGTGATTAACATAGTCTTATACAGGATGGGCGTAGGAATGTATGTTATATGGATGATTTGAAGCGCTGATTGATATATAAATTGTTGCGCATGATTCACTGCATATTTGAGGATCACGACGCTTTGCACAAAGCGCCCAAACCCAGGCCGCGAAATCACCTTTTCAGGTAGCCATAGATTAGGGATCGATGTGCAACGCTCTAGCGTGGTTTGCGCTGGGGTCGACCATATTCGATCCCACTCACTATCCAAGTCGAGACTTTTATCCATTTGTTGTGGATTGCGCTCATGGACGAATTTATCGACTCGGATAGAGGGAAGCCTCTAGGTTCCTCACCTAAGCCATTTTGATTTTTAGAGTCGAGCCTCACTTGTCTCATGCGCATGTATATGGAGGGTTGGTATACCTAAAACCAAAAAGTCATTAAACGCCACTTATGGTAAGGTCCTGCCATTTCTATTTAAATTCATCTACAGCCTTTCATTTTGCACATCATGCTGCATTCATCAAGTCCGATGGTTGAGTCCAATTCCATGTTAGGGTATGGATAGAAGAGATGATCTCTCCAAGTCGGTCCCGCATCCCGGACGTATTCAAATACGAGCGACGCGTCATCCGCCATCGGACTGTCGGGACATTCAACGGAGTCTACCCTCTTCGAGCTGTCCGGGGAATGATCCTGTAACCTTACCGAAAATTGAAGGATAGGCGATAACAGCAAATCCAAGACACCCGCCGGACATTATCAAAAGGGCATCTGATAAAAACGGAGACCCGAAGGGCCAAACCAAAGACACCAGGCGTCATCCCCCGAAGACCCAACTTGGGGCACCTCTTTAGGTTATTAAGGGTCACGTTCCAGTCGTCCCTTTTCTTTTATCAGGATCATCGAGTCTGTAAGGAGTACCCGTCTGTGGGTCTCCCATCTACCTTTTACACCTCGATTTCTAATTCTTGTATAAGTGTCTTGACATTGGAGCGCGACACTGGAATTTCTCTCAACCATTCGGATTTTTCGGTTCAATTGCATGTCTTACCCAGATGAAGTTTTCGTTAGAACTCACACTTGGCATGTTTAACCCAAGTACGAGAGTCTAACATACATTTCATGGTGCGCCGGACATGGAATTGAACCGGTCTATAGCATGCATCATTGGTAATCCTTGGTAATTAACTAAAGTCGTCCATGTTTCCTGAATTCAAGAGGAGACATGATATCCAAATTACCTTCGGAAAATCATTTCAATTTGGATGTCCTATCTTTCACCGAATTTAGGACACATTGGAATTGTATTTTTTATCTTCTTGGAAATTCCACAGATTTTCTGGGGATTTGCCAAAACTAATAACCATGGATTACGCTCCTTTTAGTTTTATGTTTTCTCTTGAAAAACATTGATAAGAATTTTTCACATGAGGTTAAGGCTTGTGTAAAAGTCCTTATCTTCGTTAATCACAAGAAAGCATAAAATTGAAAGGATTTATGCTTTACTTCCATTTTTAATATAGTCTTGTCATTCGAACAGGCAATTTCCAGAATCAAAATCCAAAGACTTGTGTGAAGAATCAGTCACAAGTTAAAAGCGCTTGACCACCCTGGAGAGTCAGTTGGCTCAGGTGCTCGCAATGATGACAGAAATGAAGACACTCATCCTCACCACACAGGGGGTACCCCGACGGCCTTAAATTCTAACCTGACTGTCTGACCAGGGAATCATCAAGAAAAACAGTCAGCTGAAAAAAAAGGGCGTATTTCCTATTGCCATCTTTCAAGACGTGGAACAGCATGCAATCAAAGGAGCCACATGCGGAAGGGAATTAGTTGTAATCTAATCTCTTTAAATCTGAAAATTTGTTGATTGTGTTTTATTGATCCTCAGGAGTGGTCCTTCAAGAATATCGAAGCTAGTTGACAACTCGAGCCACTAGGATGGATGTTTAAAGACAGACAAAGGAGTCAACTTCTCACTAAGACGACATACTGGGGCAAAGCCTGCCAAGATGAAAAGAGACAGGAAGCTCCGAACGGCAGATATCCCCTAATTGAAAAGGGAACCGCAAAAATTGTGAAAGGATCAAAGCAGTCGACTGGGGCATATCCCACTCAACTAGGGCAGACGCCACCTGACCGGGGCAGCCGGATCAAGTGTAAAGACGTGTCGTTCCTAATTGATTTTCGATCAGATACCGGCATAATATTTCCTTTCTTTTCCTCTCAGGTGAAAAACAGGTAGAGAAGGAAAATCCATTTATGGATAGACACGAGGGACATGTTTTACATGGCATACATTTGTCGAAAATGTCCTCATCCGATCACATGCAAGATGATCATGGAACGATGGTGAAACTGTAATCGTTCCAATAAGCCTTTCGAATGTTATACCTGACGGGGACCTTTATGTCTTTTGTCTACAGGATAAGACGGTCAAAGACAAACGAAGGAAAATTTGTCTTCCCTATAAGATGAAAAGAAATGCGCCTTCAGCAAATGTCACCCATTGGGATTCCAATGAAAAAACAAATCAAATTATGAAGAAGGAGCAACCTAATTAGGATTGGCTCTCCCTAAGTCGAAAAGTTGTATCCGTTCCAAATCGGACTGACTGGTTCACGAGCTGATATGGTTTCCCATTCTTGCAGGAGATGACGAGAATGAACGAGCCCACTGAAAAATTTCCAGCATCTTGGATGCTAGAAGTGACTAGAGCGGGGATAGTAAATCCGTAGTCGTTTCAATTAAAGCTCCGTATGCATCAATCGAGTCATTCATTCATTTCTTCTCACAGGTGGAATAAAAGATTGTTAAAGCGTGAGGTGAATGCGACAGGACACAATGAGGAAAATTGTTGCCTGTGAAGTAACACTTCAGGATGCTGAAGTACTCAGCCACAAGTAAACCCGTGCTTGCTGATGTCAAATAACAAGATGCTCGAGGGACGTCATGAAATGATAACAAGGCAAAAGATGCATGAAGAAATCGAAACGTATCGGCGAAGCTGAAAAGTGTCAAACATGGCTGCATATCAAACGCTGAGATCTTCGAAAGATCGTAGGATCATATCATCTGGCAGCATATCATCTACTGAGATCTTTGAAAGGTGCGAAGTGCCAAAATCACCTGACACGGAGTGGATCGACTTCAACTAAGTAGGAATGCACCAATACGGCATGATCAGATCGCCTACAACTAAATCGGCCAGCCCCAGACAAAGCGTCCAGTGGCTGGGAGCAAATCACTCTTTACCCAGAAAGAGTACCAAATGTAGGATATGCCGAATTCACCATGGGGATACGTAGGGGAAGTCCCTGAAGCAGTTATCACCCATGAATCATGATGAAGTGGAATAATCAATCAAAGACAAAACACATCAAACCCTTCTAAATGAGAAGGAGAACGATGCGGAGCCATCGATTCTGGTAAAAGGACGTATCGTTCCAAAATGATTATTTTCTTGATATGAGAATAATGTTTCCTTTCTTTTTCCTTTCAGGTTAGGAACAGAAGCAAAGGGCCCAAGAAGCAATGCCTTCAAATGACAAACAAGGAGTACCCCTTTTCTTGGCGTCTCAGACATGCACTTTGGCTAAACATTTTTAAGAGCATTCTAATAGCTCAATTTGTGAACAAAACCTTTAAGAAAACCTGAAGAAGTTTATCATCATTTAGAAATTTCTGTGAAAAGAACACTTGAAAAGAAAATTTCAAGTTTTCCAGATTGACATATCTGATAAAAATGCTTTCTCTGAATAGAGTGAAAAGCACGAACTCCTTTTTCGTTGCACGCATACATAACATGCATCACGCATATCGTGCACACATCCTACATATAGGGAACCCAAAGGAAGAAATGCCGGTTCTCGCAGGATAATTTTCAAGGGTAAATTGTATCGACTCCAATAGTCAATTGTATATGCCCTTTACTTATGAGGTTTTTTTCTCTTCAATAGGGAAACATCGAATACCTCAAATGGCGACTGTGATCGAGAGGATCACCAAATCGCCACACGACAAATCCCCAGACTATCAAGCTGTCTAGGGATAGAGGAAAAAAATAATCAAAGACCCTGGCAATTGAGATAGATGACCAGAATCGACAAAATTCGTGAGAGCGGACTCCCCCAGTTGCTTCGAGGAGCCAAGCCGGGGGCAAACTCTTATGATCCCCCATGAAAGCACATCAGACCAGGGTTATTAAACCCAGAGATGACAAACACCCAGACAAGCCTGCCTGGGGCGGAATACTTGGGAAACACCGTTCCTTCAAATGTGCATGAACGTCTTCAAATTGGATTGAAAATCGTCAAGGAGCATGGGAAAATGCCAAGGCATGTTGCCAAGATGAACACCGCCCAACTGGGGCAAAGCAGTTGTCGACGTGATTGAGGATCATCTCACGAACAACACCCACAAATACAGACGAGATGAAGCAGCATCCATCATCCACATCAAATGAGAAGCGTCAGTAATCGACGAAGGAAAGGAATACGCCAGTAAGGCGTCATCAGGAATCCCAAGAGGGAAGACATCCCCAAAGAGGATGGAGATTATAGCAAAACGCAGGAATGAATTTAGCTGGGGTAGGCATCACCTAGCCATGATGAACCACGTCTAACCGGGGCAAGTGAATCATTTGTGCGCCGGACAAAGAAAGATGTGTCTTCTCCGGCAAAGTCAATGGACACAATGACAAAGTCGTCCTCATCAGAAGTAAACCCCAGGATACAAACCTGGGTGAACGGTAACTTTGTATCGTTCCAAATTGATCTCCCAAAGATCCCATGCTTAACATGAGTTTGTTCTCATTTGGCAGAAAATTGGTGGCGCCAAAAAGCCACAAAAGAAAGGATCTCGCCCAACGTGGAAGCGAAAAGAAATATCCGTTGTGGGGGGCAAGCTGCCAGGAAATGGAACCCCGCAAAATGGCGTTAGAATACGTCCAAAAGCACAAATTGATCTCATCCGGTTCAAATCCTAGAGAAGGATTCGTTGCCAACCAGACGGGTAGATCATGGCCACGAGCTAGATGACCGACTTCAACAAGCCTTACATTTGCGTTCAAATGGAGGCGCGAAGCGAGAGTAAAGTAGTATCGTTTCGATTTGTATTGAATTTCGAAACACGAACTTACACTTAATGTTTATTGTTGACAGGGATTCACCGTCAAGATGGACAGAAAACTGTTGGCACCAGAAAGTTGCAAAATAAAAGAACTCGCCGACAATGAGGCAAATAGAATTATCGACCTTAAAAGTCAAGACTCCAAGAAATGGTCTTTGATTATAAGACTGAGTGGAGGGTAAAAAGTATCGCTCCCACATTACATGCTTTGACATGCATTCTGATAGAAATTTCCTTTTTCCTTGAATAAAAGGAACTCTGAAGAGTGGCGCTGGAATGCGTCCAAAATCACAAATGGATCTCCTCTAGGGAAAATCCTTGAGAAGGATTTATTGCCAACCAAACGGAGGGATCAAGGCCACAAGATAGAGGGCCAAATTCTGCAAGCCGTGCGTTTGTGTTCAAATGGAAACACAAAACAAGAACAAGGCTGTATCGTTCCAATTTGCCTTAAATTTTGGAACGCCAACTGACACCTATTTCCCGTCTTTGACAGGGGCTCGCCAGCAAGGTGAAACAGGTTTTCACATCCCATGTATTACCCATTGGAACACATGACCAAGGGTAAGATGTATCGTTCTAATTTTTTGAAAAAATCATGAACGTACAATAACATGTTTCTTTCGCATTTTCAGGGATCTCTAGCCGCGGGGGACAGGTAAGTATCCCTCTCCCCAATCCATTGAAGATGTTGAATAAAAATAGAGAAGAAAAGAAAAACTTTCAGAATCTAATGTCTAGAAAAGACATAGAGTTCTAACTACATTAACAATCATGTTTTGAAAACAGGAGGTTGTCTGAACATGAATAAAGACATGCTTTGTGCATCATAAAACCCCATTGACGGGTAAAATTTTTGGAGAAAATAAAAGAGATTTTTCCAATCAAAAGTTGTTCAAAAATTTCAAAAGGACGTTTTCTCAAAAGACGAGAGGCAAAGCCTAATCCAAACACGTCCTATACACACTTGAGAGAGAAGTGGAGCGGATCAGATAGTGAAATCTGGACCTACGGAAGTATGGATTATTCGCAGCAATTACATGGATTGGGACGACGGAGGCATTCGTTTCATATCCCCAAACACTACAGGTGACCGTCGATAACCCCTTTGAACGGTGGTTTTCATTCTTAACCCTGTCAAGAACCACCCCACATCGGGGCAAAATGGAGGTGAGTCCAGTAGCATCAAGAGAAAATGGTTAGAAATTTTCTTGCTCGGACTAACATTAATCTTTGTGTGGTTCTTATATGGTAATCCAAGTGCCATAGGATGACGAGAAGCATTCATTTCTCTATCCCACACACCATATCCTTTGCACAGCCAAGTTGAGCCTGCAAATCCGTTTCATAAACCCGTTGGTGATCATTGCACATTCCAAGACGGATGCATCATCACGTCAGAAACAGAGGAGTTCGAGACTTAGGAATTACAAAGAAATTCCTAGGCTAATGCTTAAAGCATGTTTAGACATTCGAGCATATGTCTAACATGATCTACCGAAGATGAGAAAAGCGGGATTTCAAAAGGAAAATGAGGACGAAGAAAATCCCCAGCATCAAGAAAAAGCAAAGTACCTGGCAAAAGCAAGGCCGACGCTCGTGTAAGTTGTCTGATTGATCCCCAATGAAGCCTGGATGGGCAAAGAAAGAGAAAATCCCTAAGGGAGTCAGATCAAAAAGGCTGCTCCCCAAATGCTGCTAAAGAGCTGGTGCACACCTCAAAATCGGTTGCACACCTCAAAGACTAAAGATGCAGAAAGGAAAAGACAGGTGGCAAATTTGCAGTGATCACCAACGTCAATCCCCTCATGAATTCTGGGCCAAAAATAAGCATTTTTTTTCGGTCCCCAATCCTACCAAAGTTACGACCCTGAAACAGTCTTCTCTGATTAAGACACTTGGGTTGACATATCGCTTAGCTCGAAGAGGTACGACCAAGATTATTTCTTTCTCATTTTGCAGGGTTCTTGACTTACAAACCCGGAGCAGATGGTGAAGACTTTCATTGAATGGCCTTGACTCGAAAGCGGGTCCCCATTGAAGACCGATACCCAAGCCCAACATTACGGTCCCGTGGAAGACCTTGTCGCGACCCGTCCGAAAGCGGACGCGGCTAATGGATTACCGATCGCGGGTCTTGGATCGGCGCGAGCCCTCCCAGGCCCATACCAAATCGCGGCGGGAGTATTTTTCAGGAGGATTCGACGATAAGAGTCGATCGCTTTCGACCTTAGTGTGGTCGTGGTGGCATGTGCAACTTGTGCATGCATTTGGAGTCGCCACCGGTCTTTCTTGGAGGGTAGACCGGAAACCTTACTGATCGATTGGGAGAGATCGATCAGTTCTACGGAACCAGAGATTTTGGGTTCGGGGACTTGGTTACGCTGGTGTTGTTACCAACGCCCTTTCGGTACCTAACGCGAGTGATTTTCCTAACTAGGATTTCATGCAGGCGCAATTTTGGGTGAGGTAAGTCTGACTTTGCACATTAACCAGTTTAACATGCTCACGTAATCATAATAAATAAATAGATGTCAATCACATAAACATCTATCCTACGTGGTGATCATGGAATTATGATTTAATGGGTCTCGAGCCAATGAGACCACATTTAATCATTTTAATATTTTAATAATGGAGAGCCGCTCTTCGCTTCTTCCTGGTTTCTTGAACTCTTCAAGAATCGGGCCCCAAAGAGCTCGCCGACTTAAAAGGCTCCTCCACGTAATCCTCGTAGCATTTACATCAACAATTGACTATGCTAAAAATAAAGATTACATGAAAAATAAAAGGAGTACGCAGCCTCCATTTAATAATTACAACCCCAAATATATAAATAATCACCATACATTCATACATACATCAATCACATTGATTAGGGATTTTTCCATGATCACCACCCTTCCACGTAAGTAATAAATTCACAATTTAAAACTTAGGAAGGCACAATAAAAATTCTACGTTGAATAATATTCAGAATTTTTACGTAAAATAAGATAGCCATAAATTTTCGATTCAAAATTGATTTAGTCTCAATTTTTGCTACGTTGATTAATTTATCATATAAAATAATCAACCTCCATTAGCCATGTAAGACGAACAATTCGTTAATACATATTGGCCATAGTATTGCAAAAATTGCAAAAAATCAATTAAATACACGAAAACACCTAAGGATCGGCTCTGATACCACTGTTGGGATCCACGTAACACGTAGCGGAAATAAATAACAACCCATACATGTATCTCCAGAGGCGTACTTCGTGCATTTCAATCGAAAAAAATCACAAAGCCTCAAAGGGAGTAAATAGATTACCTCTCGTAGCGTGCTTGAATGGAGGTGTCGGTTCGATGTTCTTCGATCTCAGCCTCCACAAGTGTTAGGCATCTAGTTCAAACGCACCACCAATTGACGAACGGGGAGACGACTAATAACTCCACAACAATTGTGCTAGCAATATGCGGAATCAATATTCCGAACTTAGTATATTTTGCTCACTCAAGATTATGAGAATATAGAGAGTGTTTGTGTTCTTCTCTCTAAGCTCTCAAAAATTTGCACACTCTACAAAATGTCTCCCCCTCAACCTCAAAACTCTTGCCATCCTTTTATAGCCAAAAATACATTCCAATAAATTGTATTTAAAAATAGCACTAACAATTATAAATTCTATCTAAAAATAGCACTCACAAATAAATGACATTTAAAAATAGCACTAACAATAGCACTCACAATTTATAATACAAAAATGCTATTTAAAAATAGCACTAACAATAGCACTCACAATTTATAATACAAAAATGCTATTTAAAAATAGCACTAACAATTATAAATTCTATCTAATAATAGCACTCACAATTTATGATAAATAAATGCCATTTAAAAATAGCACTAACAATAGCACTCACAATTTATGATAAATAAATGTCATTTAAAAATAGCACTAACAATAGCACTCACAATTTATAATACAAAAATGCTATTTAAAAATAGCACTAGCAATAGCACTCACAATACAAAAATGCTAAAAAAAGGCACTAACAAAGGTGTTAAAAATAATAACCATTATTATTATTACAAGAGTTAAAGAGGTTACCAAACAGTACAAATATGCATAATGTATAAATACGTATGACGTATAAATACGTAGAGCATACATATACATCCGTGAAACCGGGGACTAATTGAAAGAAAAATGTGCAATTAAGCCCTTTTGGTAAAAATTGATTAAATTGGAGGGCAAATTGACCTAATTGCACTTTAAGACTTTAGAATCCAATGTCATAGCTTATAAAAAGTGAGAATTGAAAACTAAAAGACTCGAAAATGATTTTTTTTAGGCTCGGTTCGGGTTTATGTTTGTGAAGGAACATATTGACCCGAGCCGAATTTTTGAGATTTAAAATGACACACTTGAAGAGGAAATTAAAAAAAAATTATCGAATATTTTTGGGTATTTTTCTGACCACGAATGGTATTTTTTCTGATTTTTTGGGTATTTTTATAATTAAATAAACTCGAAAAATATTAAAAATACCGAAAACTATTTTTTGTTCAAAATTGGTTCCTAAGGTTAAACCAAGGCTTCCAAAGTTGATTTTGTGATTTTATGACCTTTTTTGATATTTTTAATTAATTTTAAAGAATAAAAATCACAATAATAAATGGTAAAAAAATCAGGTGTCAACAGCTGCCCCTCTTTGAGAGGAATCTCGTTAGAGGTTTCTCTCAAAGATAAGGTGGCACCTGATTCCTAACCGACTCAACTGGGAAAATAAGAGAAGAAATGTTATGACATCGGATCCTTAAGCCTATTGATAAAAGCTCAAATCAATCCCCGGTTTGCTCTAACAATTTGAACATGGGCCGGAGTGAGAGAGGCTTACCTGAAGCTCACCTGTCGGATGCTGCCGGTTGCGACGACTTTCAAGAAGATGCCTAGGACTCGTCATTCAGAATATCCTAGGGAGATTAAGTTCTGACCTGTATGGTAGGTCATACCATGATGGGATTCCTAACTTGTAGGAACCTAAGGAAGGCGCATCCCACGCTTTGGGATTTGCCAAGGATTTTGATCCGTATGGTGGATCAGACCTTTGTGTTGATCCTTACTGCGATATTTATCAATGAGTTGACCCTTATGGCGGTTTCTACCAATGAATTGACCCTTATGGCGGTTTCTACCATTAATGTGATCCCTCAGGCGGTTTCTACCTTGGTTTGACCCTTCAGGCGGTTTCTACCTTGAGTTGACCCTTCAGGCGGTTTCTACCTTTGATTTGACCCTTCAGGCGGTTTCTACCTTGTGTTGACCCTTCAGGCAGTATCTACCATGTGTTGACCCTTCAGGCGGTATCTACCTTGTGTTGACCCTTCAAGCGGTATCTTCCTTTGATTTTGACCCTTCAAGCGGTATCTACCTTTGATTTTGACCCTTCAGGCGGTATCTACCTTTGATTTGACCCTTCAGGCGGTATCTACCATATTTTGACCCTTCAGGCGGTATCTACCTTTGATTTTGACCCTTCAGGCGGTATCTACCTTTGATTTGACCCTTCAGGCGGTATCTACCATATTTTGACCCTTCAGGCGGTATCTACCTTGATTTGACCCTTCAGGCGGTATCTACCTTCATTTGACCCTTCAGGCGGTATCTACCTTTGTTTGACCCTTCAGGCGGTGTCTACCATCAGTTTTGACTTTGAAAAGGGGTCTCATGACGAGGGTTCTCCACGTCCGATGAGACTGCCTAAATGAAAAGGGGTCTCATGACGAGGGTTCTCCACGTCCGATGAGATTTCCTGAATTTTGAAAAGGGGTCTCATGACGAGGGTTCTCCACGTCCAATGAGACTGTCTGATTTTGAAAAGGATTTTTTTTTAAGGGTTTCTCTTCCCCAAGAAAATATTGGTAATCTTTGAGAAGACAGCAATTGTCCAATTGACAAAATTTTATGACTTAAGCTTTAGTCATGAGATGTGCATTTTGATGCTGGAGGTTATCCAAAACATTCTTGCAACATGCAAATGTGATCACAAATCCCTTGTATGGAAAATCTGGATCAACAGTTTGAAAATTTCCAAAAAGAGTTTGCTCAAAACATCAATTGGAATATTTCTCGACAAGGAGGCCATCTCACCTGTTTTGAGGTGATGATTTTTAGGGGATGCACTCAATTCCCTACTGACCTGTGCCTAGGTTTTAGGCTCATTCGCAGCGCATACATTTTGATCGGTCGGGAGGTCTTCCACGGGACCGTAATGTTGGGCTTGGATATTGGTTTTCAAGGGGGACCCGCTTTGGAGTCGAGGCCATCGAATGAAAATCTTCACCATCTGCTCCGGGTTTACAAGTCAAGAACCCTGCAAAATGAGAAAGAAAGAGTCTTGCTCGTACTTCTTCTAGCTAAGCTATATGTTAACCCAAGTGTCTTAGTCAGAGAAGACTGTTTCAGGGTTGTAACATTGGTAGGATTGGGGACCGAAAAAGGCTTATTTTTGGCCCAGAAATCACGAAGGATTTGACATTGGTGATCATTGCAAATTTGTCACATGTCTTTTCCATTCTGCATCTTCCATTTTTGAGGTGTGCAACCGCTTTTGAGGTGTGCACAAGTCCTTTAGAGAACGTCTCTTGTGGTATTAAGAGATTGACAATTTTGTCCGTGTTTTTGCACCACGGCTGACATCGTTTGGGGAGCAGTCTTCTTGATCTGACTCCTTTATGGGTTTTTCTCTCTTCCCAACTAGGCTTTATTGGGGATCAATCAAACAGTTTTCACGAGCATCGGCCTTGCTTTTACCAGGCACTTTGCTTTTTCTTGATGCTGGGGATTTTTTGTTGAAATCCCGCCTTTTCTTTTCCTTTGGAACTACGATGTTCAGAAAATTGTGCTAGATATACAACTTGAATCATAGCACATTTAAACGCCGATATGAGATTTTTCTATAAATCCCATCTCTTGATTTCTTCCGTTCTTGGAGTGATGTAGTTTCTATCTTGAAACATCCCATGATCACCAACAGGGCTTTATGAAATGAATTCGCAGGCTCAACTTGGCTGTGCAAAGGATATGGTGTGTGGGATAGAGAATGAATGCTTCTCGTCATCCTATGGCACTTGGATTACCATATAAACAACACACAAAGATTAATGTTAGTCCGAGCAAGAAAATTTCTAACCATTTTCTCCTGATGCTGCTGGACTTACTTCCTTTTTGCCCCGGTGTGGGGTGGTTCTTGACAGGGTTAAGAATGAAAACCGCCGTTCAAGTGGGTTGTCAACGGTCACCTGTAGTGTTTATGATATGAAACGAACGCCTCCGTCGTCCCAATCCATGTAATCGCTGCGAATGGTCCCTACCTCCGTAGGTCCAGATTCTACTATTTGATTCGCTCCACTCATCTCTCAAGTGTATGTAGGATGTGTTTGGATTTGAGCTTGCCTCTCTTTTGAGGAAACATCCTTTTGAGAGTTTTGAACAACTTTTAATTGGAAAAATCTCTTTCGTTTTCCCAAAAATTTTACCCGTCAAGGGGATTTTATGGTGCACAATGCATGTGCAGACAACCTCATGTTTCAAAACATGAATGCCAATGAAGTTAGAATTCCATGTCTTTTCTAGATATCAGATTTTGAAAGCTTTTTTCTTTTTCTCTCTGTGTTTTTGGTTTAACATCTTCAATGGATTGGGGGAAAGGGATACCTACCTGTCCACCGTGGCTGGAGATCCCTGAAAATGTAAAAGAAGCATATCATTGTATGTTCACGAATTTTTTTGAAAATTGAAACGATACATCCTACCCTCATGTACCCTAACAGGTAGTATGTGGGATGTAAAAACTCATTCGTCTCCAAGGCGATTCCCCTCTATCAAATCCGCTTATCCATGCTTGGAGTGTTTGTAACATCAATGGTTCATCTGCCCCCAGCTGGGCAGCGTCTGTTCTGCTATTTGAACGCATGACTCATTGAGTGATTTATCCATGTTTATCATCTGAGAAGGAAAAGAAAGAATACATTACTTCGGTATTCGATTGAAGATCGTTTAGGAACGATACATCGTTTTACCAAATAGGTGGCTTCGCGGCCAAACGTATTTCGTGTTGAAGGGGTAGATCCCATTATGCTCAGCGGGTGATAATTATGGTTCATGGAACTTGCTCCACGGATTAAGTGATTAATCAACGGCCTTCGGCTTGAAGATGCTCAAAGGGTGATGTTGACACTCACGCGCAATTAGTTCTAGATATTAATGAAAGATGTTCCCGTGAGAACCTTACAGTGCGATCAACAACATATGCAATAGGAGTATTCAACCCCTTTTCTCGAAGCATTTTTCATCGAGTAGCCATGCCTTGCATCAGACGTTTGATCACCGGCCTCGCGTCACCACTGCGATGGTCCTCCAGCTCCAAATTGATCGAGCCAAAGATTGAACTCATCGCCAAGGAAATTGCTCGGGTCTTCGAGCCATTGATGTTCAAGTTGGGTATCAACGATTGTTGGGGGCAGATTTCTTTCATTGCCTTCGTTGTGAGGGATTGGAGTCTTTGAGCTGGAACCTTCATCATTGCCCTGTTGGGGTTGAGACATACATTCCCGAAGAGTATTGATCCAAGTGTCCAGCTCCTCATCAAGGAAATCACCTGTTCTTTCTAGCCCTTGGTGCCCAGATTGGGTGTCGTCGACTGTAGGCGAGGGATTCCTCTCTTTGCTCTCGCCGTGAGCAATTTGACCCCTCGAATTGGAACTTCCTCCGATGACCGGCAAGTTCATATGTGCACTCTCTACCAATGCCAGATCCGCTTCAGGGACAACATTAATGACTGATTCGCGCTCAAACTGAGGAATTTCTATGTGCTGGAACTGTGGCATATACTCATGAGGAGTATTGAGATAGCTCGGCGGAGCATTCTGATTTGGGTTAGAGGAGTCGCTGACACGACTGCTAGTCCCGTCATTGCTGAAACACGGTTGGGTGCTCTTGGCTCTCCAATCATCATGGTTGTAACTCTGCCCAGCACTTGAGCTCCAACTGGCTTTATGATGGTTTAACGCTATCCTTCCATCCCTTAGCAATCTCCTATAGTACTTGAGGTGAGACTCAACGTTAATTCTAGAGAGCCCCGGCACATTCATAATCTCGAGTATGCGCAGTGGGCTAGCCGAATCAACTCCCAGTTCTCGAATTGCATCAACAAATTTGGTGTGAAGCTCATAGGTCCAGTAAAACCTTGTTCTCTTATCACCCAAAATTTCGTCAATACTTCGGTAGCTATTCTCTACGGGATCTAGTCGTTTCAAAAGTTGTCCAGGGAGGGACTCACCGACTTTGGATTGGCTGGCTGCGACAGCGAGTTCGTCATTGAGAGAATTCCCCCTGTGATGATTCATATCCCATTTCTCAGAGGATGTTGGTGTTGATCCTATGGTGTTGACTTGCTCATGCAGATCTCCGGCGGTATCTGGCTGTGTCGGAAAATGCTGTGGAGAATACGGTAACAGCTGAGCGTTATTCGTCAACAGGGATGGTTCATCGAGGAACACCTCGCCGAGGACAACAGGATTACCACAATTAAGGCAGGTGGCCTTGGTCAGAGCTTCCTTATATCTCGCGCTTTCAGCTTGAAGCTTCTCATTCTCCTCCTTCAGGACCAGTAACTCATGGTCTGCGTATTGCTGTTTCACCCGGGTTCGTTTGTTGGCGAACCAAAACTTGACCTTCGAAAGCTCTAATCCTATCTTTCGGCTCAACTCCATTTTCTGTTGTCTGCTTGGAGTGGGGCATTCATTGAAGAAAGTTTCGAGCTCTCGGATTTGGCCTGGAGTGTGGCGTTGTAGTTGCTTCCTTTTCCGGCTCCGGTCATCATTGTATACTCCTTCTTCGTAGCTGAAACCTAGAATTTCATCGCTGGAGGAGTCAGTCTCTATGGCCTTCGGGCAGGATTCAGCTCCAGGATCTTCAAAGTCTCCCAGCAGTTCGTGCTCAGAAATGTCCAGGTCGGGCGTTTCTAGCAGATGGGAATAACTTTTAAACATGATGGATCGGGGTATCTCGGGCTGATCTAGTTCACTCAGCTTTCTCAATTCGCTCTTACGTGTTTGCTCACTCTAGAAATTTTCTCAAGTGATTGTGTGTGTCCTGGAACCATCCTTCAGGCTGCATATGAAGACCAGCAAGCAAGCGCTCCTCCCGAGATTCTGCAATTACTCATCGTCTGTATTCCCCTTTCTTTTTCCTCGTGATAGGATCACAAACTCTCTTGCATTGATTCGGTTTCATCGAGTATTGCGCTCGTCCCCTAGTTCAGTCTTCAAAGTGGTGGGTCTACAATCTTTCGGCGCCTTTTATGATTTGCTAGGCCCGAGAACGTGGGGAGCAGCGGTGGACCCGCAATTAATGACTCCGTTTAATTCATTTATCTCCATGGGAATTAACGCTATGATCTTCTCTCAACCCCTTTTCATCGTTCAAACGAAGGTGACATTTTCCCTGTGCATGCTGTTACTCTTCATTTCAGCATCCCGGGCGCTTGGTGAGGAATGAGTTCGTGGCCACTCAAAATTTTAAAGACCGTATCTGGTTTCAGACTTAATCTAACAAGGGATCATCACAACTGAGCATGACGATGTTCGTCGATAGCGTTGGTTTTAATATAGAATTAACTATAGTCATTAAAGAAAAATGTTCCCGTAGGAACTTTACAACGGATAAAATGAGTGATCTACTCGTGAACATGTTCTTCTTCCTATGGGTGTTCGTAGTGACCGACCCATCGTGCCCCGAGCCAGGTGCTAGATCATGGCTGTCCAAGCATGCCAGCTTCCCACTGATTGAACAAGGCATCGAGCCCCTCATCGAAGAAATCGTCTGTCGTGGGTTGACCAGCGGCAGGCAGAGCACCAGCCGACTGTTGCTCGAATGGAGGAGTGCGCACTCGCTGTACTTGTGACACGCGCTCTTGAGAAGTGTTGAAATGGCCTGGGAGGACATTCTGATCAGCTTTCAGTTTGCCGGTGGTCGGGTTGCTAGCTTGATTGATGCTTAGATTTGGCCGGGTATCTCTTGATGCCTGAGCATTACAATGGCGGTCGCCCCTAGCTTTTGAGCTCGAGACGGATTCCTCCCGGTTTAGCTCCGCTCGACGTTGTTTTAATAGCTTTCTGTAGGCAGCAAGGTGATTCCTGACCAGCTCCTTACTAAGCCCCGGTACATTCATGGCCTTAAATATGCGCGTCGGAGTTGCTGAGTCGATCCCCATTTGGTGAACCACGTCTAGGAATCTGGAATGCAGTTCAGGGGGCCAAGCGAACCTCCTCTTATCGTGGCCCAAAATTGCATCGATGGCTTGACGACTGATTAACTCATCTCCAGCAGGACCTGACCCTATCGAAAATTGTTGTGCATGAGGCTGATATGCTTTGAGCTGGTCGGCGGTAACATCCAGCTCCTTGAAACTATAACTCCAATCAAAGCGATGCAAATCCCATCCCCCAGGAGGCATTTGTATCATCTTCGTAGGATCATCCTGCTCATGCGTGACTCCGGCAAAATCTGGTTGAGCAGGAGATGCCCCGAGGGAGTAAGGTGGTAAATGAACGTCTTCAATCATCGCGTGAGGCTTATCGGGGAATATCTTACCGAGGGCGACAAGGTTATCGCAATGAGGGCAAACGGTAATATTGAGAGCTTTTTCATACCTCATGTTTTCTGTTCGCAGCTTTTGGTTTTCTTCCTTTAAAATCTCGACCACCTGACGTTTGCGTTGAGCCTTCGATTTGGATCTCCTATTTTGAAACCAAAACTGGATCCTCGACTGATTAATCCCCAACTCCCGGCTCAATTCAATTCTCCACTTCTTTTTCATGTAATGGCTTTTACTGAAAAGGGTTTCCAGCATTTGGGTTTCCTCCTGAGAGTATTGGTGAGGACGTCTTCTTTTCCCGAGTTGAACATCGTGGATGTCGTTGTCGTCGTCGCCGTGATCTTGATTTCCGTTGCCAGAAGTGTTGGGCTCCATGGTTTTGGCGTTAGACTTGATCTTGGAATCTTCGAGATCCCTCTGTAGTTCAATTTCTGAGATTTTTGAGTCAGTCGCCTCTAGCAGCTGACAATAACCTCTTAAATATGTTGGATTGAGAAATGTTTGATTGGTTCTTGCCCACTCAGAGTTCTCCACTCTCTCATGTATGCTCACTCCCTATAAAGTTTTCTTCGAGTGACTTCGTATGTTTAGGAGACGCTCTTCAAGCATCATTAGGCAAACGTTCCCCCTCAAGACTTTGAATTTCTCGCTTAGCTTTTCAATCGTGATGGGACTGCCAAATCCTGTTAGGGCTCTCTTCGATAGTTTCGCTTACCTCCCACCTAACTCTAATAATGGTGATCCCGACAAATCTTTTACATCTTTTAATTGATGAGCCGGAAATCGCGGACCGAAACGAATCCAATGGTTCTCGTGAGGGGACCTCCTGCTTTACCCCCTAACTGGGCTCCACCAGCATTATTACTGAGACCCTTCATCATCCTCGAGTTGCTATAAAATGAGGAATTAATGTATGGAAGGTTAACGTTCTCGCATAATCAGCTTCTTCCTTCTAATCTCTCTGTCAAACTCGTCTTATTCTCAAGCCAACCCAACGCAAATGGCCTCCTCTCCCGTACGCACTTTTTCAACTGATGTCTTGGCCCAGTGGGAAAAGCTTTATAACCTACTGGGTCGCGGTTACGCACACATAACCGATCATTCTGCGACCGAGGATGAAATCCGTGTCCTGCTCGAGGACCTTGATACCACTTCTCTCGAAGGTACTACACTGGGGAGGGAATATAGAATTTTCCCGACTCTCTTTGCACACTCCTTAGAGGCCTACCGTGCTGCTAATCGGGAGGTTCTCGTGGCTCGCGTCTTGCGAGCTCGTTATGAGGATCGATCTGATCATTTGGTGCTGACCAACTATCTGGCCGATAGTTACAAAAAGGCCGTCGAGTTTGCTAATGAGCGGGTCGCGACGTTGCTTCGCGAGAGGAGAAATCTGGTGGAGCAATTGGCCCTATCCCTGACCACCGGCGAGCATGACCGCCGCAATGTCCTGTTGAGGCTTCAGAGCGACTGGCAGGAAGGACGGCTCGACAAAATAACCGCGGACATAGCTCGCGGGAATGGACTGGTTCGAGACCTGGAAACAATCGCCGAAGAACATGAGGCCAAGGTCGCCGAAGTTAAGGGAGAATGCAAAAGTCTTCTCCTCAGGCTTGCCGACCATGACATGCGGAGTTGGGAGTATGAGCAGAGCATTAATAACATGGAGAGTCAGTTGGGCTCCTTCGTGTCGTTAATTAGGGCTCACTTCGGCTTTACTTTTCTACCCCGAATTGTATGACCTGCTTTTGAAAACCCTCCACTGAGCAAAATAAATGAGAACTCTTGTGTGTGTGTTTTAACTTCTGTATGGTTCGTTTCTTCGAGCATCCGAACATCTTCAACTTGGGTGAGCCGAACCATAATATCAGTAAGCCGAGCAAATATGTCCTGATTTTATAACTCGCTCATGATCAGATGAGATAATAGCCTTAGACTTGTCCAGGAAAAGATTTCTCTCTATTAGCTATTTTTTTTTTACCTGCAAATAAAAAGACAGAATCAGAAGGAATAATTTGAAAAAGAAATCAAAAACTCCTTTCAATCCTATGCTTGCCCATGATTAATAAGGACAAGAACTTTTACAAGGGTTTTAATCTTGCGCGAAAAGTTTTTATCAATATTCCTCGAAAGAAAGCATACTATTGAAAGGAATGTAATTCACAATAATCGCTTTTGATCAATTTCGAGAGGAACGAATTACTCAAAAGTGCGAGGCATAATAACGTGTTTTAAATTTAATTGAAGATACGGCATCCAAATCAAGGCCGTTTTGTTAAGAACGAGAGTAATTTGGACATCTATCTCGTCATTAAATTCAAAACAACGCCGATATTCTCGATCAATTATCGTGGATTACCAGCGACGTAAAACATGCATGGACCAATTCAAGTGTATAATTCCTTCTAGCGAAATTGGGGTTGGATTACCCTATATGACCAAAAAGGTCGTGCAAGATTTCCAATTTTAATTTCCTCTAAAGGAATTATAAACTTGACTTGGGAGTATTCGGATGATTAGAGAAAATGCCACTATCACATTCCCATGACCTGTCAAAAGAAATACAACCAAGTTCCATCTAAATGTATACACCAATAGATCCCTAATACAATCACTCTAAGGGGTGAGATAGAGAAAGCCTCGATAAAAGTAAACCCTATACAAGAGGACTAGCAATGGAAAATGAAACAAAGGAATGTGATTCTAACGTTTAAGGATGCCCCAAGTTCGATCTGTGACTTCCGGATCACTTGCCCCAACTCGTCATCTTCATTGGACGATATCTCAATAATGTCCATAGTAGGCTCCTTTGTTGCTCACTCGGTGCTTGTCATGGGATATCATCCTCTTCGTCTTCTATCAAGGACGTTTGGGAAAAACACACACATCTATCCTTGAAATGGCATTTAATCTAATCACCAGAATGCAATGAATGAAATGCCTATATTTATATGAACTGTAATAGATTCGAGGTATAGAGAGTCTTACCAACCAAACTCGTCGACTTATGTGCGGTTTTAGGTGTACCAACCGCCCAAAGACATGCGCATGAGACAAGTTATGGTGAACTTCTAAAAATCAGAGGGTTTGGCACCTAAGGTTAAGGTTCCCACTTCGAGTTCTAGAAAGAGCCGATTCCATTGCACAGCTATCGTTGCATTGGGACTCGATCCATAGTTCGAAGCGAGCAGAATTGAAAAGTGGATTACCCCGCGTTTTTCCTCACGGAGATTCCATTTTCAATTCCTTCTATTGTGTTCCTATAGGCGACGCCCGGGGTTTTAGGCGCGGTTGTGTGTGTCCACGTGTTGTGATCATCACAATGCAATTCATGCATAGCGGTTTATCAATCAGCACTTCAAATCATCCACACAACATACATTCCTACGCCCAACCTGCATAAGACAATGTTAATCACGGACTACACCCCTTATTTCTCCAATCTGCAAAAACATATAACACCTATCGTAAGCGGACTTACCTCACCTTCACGAGCGCCTACATGGTTAGAAAAATCACTCAGCGTTTTAATTACGGCCTAAGTCCACTTGGGGTCTAGAACCATAGGTTCTAGAACACAGTCTCCCCAGCGGAGTCGCCAGCTGTCGCGACCCGTTCGAAAGCGGACGCGGCTAATGGATTACCGATCGCGGGTCTTGGATCGGCGCGAGCCCTCCCAGGCCCATACCAAATCGCGGCGGGAGTATTTTTCAGGAGGATTCGACGATAAGAGTCGATCGCTTTCGACCTTAGTGTGGTCGTGGTGGCATGTGCAACTTGTGCATGCATTTGGAGTCGCCACCGGTCTTTCTTGGAGGGTAGACCGGAAACCTTACTGATCGATTGGGAGAGATCGATCAGTTCTACGGAACCAGAGATTTTGGGTTCGGGGACTTGGTTACGCTGGTGTCGTTACCAACGCCCTTTCGGTACCTAACGCGAGTGATTTTCCTAACTAGGATTTCATGCAGGCGCAATTTTGGGTGAGGTAAGTCTGACTTTGCACATTAACCAGTTTAACATGCTCACGTAATCATAATAAATAAATAGATGTCAATCACATAAACATCTATCCTACGTGGTGATCATGGAATTATGATTTAATGGGTCTCGAGCCAATGAGACCACATTTAATCATTTTAATATTTTAATAATGGAGAGCCGCTCTTCGCTTCTTCCTGGTTTCTTGAACTCTTCAAGAATCGGGCCCCAAAGAGCTCGCCGACTTAAAAGGCTCCTCCACGTAATCCTCGTAGCATTTACATCAACAATTGACTATGCTAAAAATAAAGATTACATGAAAAATAAAAGGAGTACGCAGCCTCCATTTAATAATTACAACCCCAAATATATAAATAATCACCATACATTCATACATACATCAATCACATTGATTAGGGATTTTTCCATGATCACCACCCTTCCACGTAAGTAATAAATTCACAATTTAAAACTTAGGAAGGCACAATAAAAATTCTACGTTGAATAATATTCAGAATTTTTACGTAAAATAAGATAGCCATAAATTTTCGATTCAAAATTGATTTAGTCTCAATTTTTGCTACGTTGATTAATTTATCATATAAAATAATCAATCTCCATTAGCCATGTAAGACGAACAATTCGTTAATACATATTGGCCATAGTATTGCAAAAATTGCAAAAAATCAATTAAATGCACGAAAACACCTAAGGATCGGCTCTGATACCACTGTTGGGATCCACGTAACACGTAGCAGAAATAAATAACAACCCATACATGTATCTCCAGAGGCGTACTTCGTGCATTTCAATCGAAAAAAATCACAAAACCTCAAAGGGAGTAAATAGATTACCTCTCGTAGCGTGCTTGAATGGAGGTGTCGGTTCGATGTTCTTCGATCTCAGCCTCCACAAGTGTTAGGCATCTAGTTCAAACGCACCACCAATTGACGAACGGGGAGACGACTAATAACTCCACAACAATTGTGCTAGCAATATGCGGAATCAATATTCCGAACTTAGTATATTTTGCTCACTCAAGATTATGAGAATATAGAGAGTGTTTGTGTTCTTCTCTCTAAGCTCTCAAAAATTTGCACACTCTACAAAATGTCTCCCCCTCAACCTCAAAACTCTTGCCATCCTTTTATAGCCAAAAATACATTCCAATAAATTGTATTTAAAAATAGCACTAACAATTATAAATTCTATCTAAAAATAGCACTCACAAATAAATGACATTTAAAAATAGCACTAACAATAGCACTCACAATTTATAATACAAAAATGCTATTTAAAAATAGCACTAACAATAGCACTCACAATTTATAATACAAAAATGCTATTTAAAAATAGCACTAACAATTATAAATTCTATCTAATAATAGCACTCACAATTTATGATAAATAAATGCCATTTAAAAATAGCACTAACAATAGCACTCACAATTTATGATAAATAAATGTCATTTAAAAATAGCACTAACAATAGCACTCACAATTTATAATACAAAAATGCTATTTAAAAATAGCACTAGCAATAGCACTCACAATACAAAAATGCTAAAAAAAGGCACTAACAAAGGTGTTAAAAATAATAACCATTATTATTATTACAAGAGTTAAAGAGGTTACCAAACAGTACAAATATGCATAATGTATAAATACGTATGACGTATAAATACGTAGAGCATACATATACATCCGTGAAACCGGGGACTAATTGAAAGAAAAATGTGCAATTAAGCCCTTTTGGTAAAAATTGATTAAATTGGAGGGCAAATTGACCTAATTGCACTTTAAGACTTTAGAATCCAATGTCATAGCTTATAAAAAGTGAGAATTGAAAACTAAAAGACTCGAAAATGATTTTTTTTAGGCTCGGTTCGGGTTTATGTTTGTGAAGGAACATATTGACCCGAGCCGAATTTTTGAGATTTAAAATGACACACTTGAAGAGGAAATTAAAAAAAAATTATCGAATATTTTTGGGTATTTTTCTGACCACGAATGGTATTTTTTCTGATTTTTTGGGTATTTTTATAATTAAATAAACTCGAAAAATATTAAAAATACCGAAAACTATTTTTTGTTCAAAATTGGTTCCTAAGGTTAAACCAAGGCTTCCAAAGTTGATTTTGTGATTTTATGACCTTTTTTGATATTTTTAATTAATTTTAAAGAATAAAAATCACAATAATAAATGGTAAAAAAATCAGGTGTCAACAGACCTCCCGACCGATCAAAATGTAAGCGCTGCGAATGAGCCCAAAACCTAGGCACAGGTTAGTAGGGAATTGAGTGCATCTTTTATAAAAGACCACTATCTCAAAACAGGTGAGAAGACCTCTTGAACGAGAAATATTCCAATTAATGTTTTGAACAAACTTTTTTTTGGAATTTTTAAACTGTTAATCCAGATTTGCCGCGCAAGGAATTTGTGATCACATCTGTATGTTGCAAGAATGTTTTGGATAACCTCCAACATCAAAATGCACATTTCATGATTAAGACTCAAGTCATACGGTTTTTGTCAAATGGACAGTCGTGGTCTTCCCAAAGATTACTAACGTTTTCTTGGTGAAGAGAAATCTTTCAGGCTCAAACTTCTGCAGGATACCTGGAGAACCCAGCTCCCAGAATGTCGCCTCAACAGACCCAAGTGAAGCTTTGTCAAGATAAAATCTTTCACTGCTTCAAAACTGAATTCCCGATAAATTTTGGGATCTTTCAAAAGAAGGGGTGAGGATGGAACACTTTTTCAAAGAAGTCAGCAAATGGTCCTAGCATGACGTGGAGAACCCTCGTCCTAAGACCCATTTTTCAAAAATCAAACAGTCCTAGCATGACGTGGAGAACCCTCGTCCTAGGACCCCTTTTTCAAAAATCAAACAGTCCTAGCATGACGTGGAGAACCCTCGTCCTAGGAACCCTTTTTCAAAAATATCAAATGGTCCTAGCATGACGTGGAGAACCCTCGTCCTAAGACCCGTTTTTCAAAAATCAAACAGTCCTAGCATGACGTGGAGAACCCTCGTCCTAGGACCCCTTTTCCAAAATCAAACGGTCCTAGCATGACGTGGAGAACCCTCGTCCTAGGAACCCTTTTTCAAAAATATCAAATGGTCCTAGCATGACGTGGAGAACCCTCGTCCTAAGACCCATTTTTCAAAAATCAAACAGTCCTAGCCTGACGTGGAGAACCCTCGTCCTAGGACCCCTTTTTCAAAATCAAACGGTCCTAGCATGACGTGGAGAACCCTCGTCCTAGGAACCCTTTTTCAAAAATATCAAATGGTCCTAGCTTGACGTGGAGAGCCCTCGTCCTAGGACCCATTTTCAAAAAATATCAAACAGTCCTAGCCTGACGTGGAGAACCCTCGTCCTAGGACCCCTTTTTCAAAATCAAACGGTCCTAGCATGACGTGGAGAACCCTCGTCCTAGGAACCCTTTTTCAAAAATATCAAATGGTCCTAGCTTGACGTGGAGAGCCGTCGTCCTAGGACCCCTTTTCAAAAAATATCAAACAGTCCTAGCATGACGTGGAGAACCCTCGTCCTAGGACCACTTTTCAAAAAAATCAAGCAGTCTCATCGGACGTGGAGAACCCGCGTCATGAGACCCTTTTTTAAAAATTCAGACAATCTCATCGGACGTGGGGAACCCATGATCCCGGAAGGATGCCTTGCTCTGTCAAGAAAAGCTCATAGGGTCATGTTTTGCAGGATCCCTGGAGAACCCAGGGCCTAAACTGGTACCTTTTTAATGAAAAGTTTGCAGGTTTCAGCTTTCTACAGGATAATTGGAGTCCCCATATCCCAGAAGGTACCTCGCATGTCGAAAGGACAATTCGGCCTTCTGCGAGATTTCAGGTAACCCCTAAATCCCAGGATAGCCTTCAGGTGAACCTAGAGTTAGGTAAACCTTCCAAAAGAGACCTTAATGATGTCAATCCTTAGGCGGAGCCTTTTAGTAGGCAAACCCTTTCCCAAGACCGATCTACGAACGAACGATCGAGTCTCCGAGGCGGAGCCTTTTAGTAGGCAAACCCTTTCCCAAGACCGATCTACGAACGAACGATCGAGTCTCTGAGGCGGAGCCTTTTAGTAGGCAAACCCTTTCCCAAGACCGATCTACGAACGAACGATCGAGTCTCCGAGGCGGAGCCTTTTAGTAGGCAAACCTTTTTCCCAAGACCGATCTACGAACGAGCGATCGAGTCTCCGAGGCGGAGCCTTTTAGTAGGCAAACTCTTTCCCAAGACCAATCTACGAACAAACGATCGAGTCTCCGAGGCGGAGCCTTTTAGTAGGCAAACCTTTTTCCCAAGACCGATCTACGAACGAACGATCGAGTCTCCGAGGCAGAGCCTTTTAGTAGGCAAAACCTTTCCCAAGACCGATCTACGAGCGAACGATCGAGTCTCTGAGGCGGAGCCTTTTAGTAGGCAAACCTTTTCCAAGACCGATCTACGAACGAACGATCGAGTCTCCGAGGCGGAGCCTTTTAGTAGGCAAACCTTTTTCCCCAAGACCGATCTACGAACGAACGATCGAGTCTCCGAGGCGGAGCCTTTTAGTAGGCAAACCCTTTCCCAAGACCGATCTACGAACGAACGGTCGAGTCTCCGAGGCGGAGCCTTTTAGTAGGCAAACCTTTTCCCAAGACCGATCTACGAACGAGCGATCGAGTCTCCGAGGCGGAGCCTTTTGTAGGCAAACCCTTTCCCAAGACCGATCTACGAACGAACGATCGAGTCTCCGAGGCGGAGCCTTTTAGTAGGCAAACCTATTCCAAGACCGATCTACGGACGAACGATCGAGTCTTCGACTAGTCCCAACAAGACGGGATATGTCATTTCATAGGCGCAGCCTTTTAGTAGGCAAACCTTTTCCAAGACCGATCTACAGAACGATCGAGTCTCCGACAAACCCTACAGAACGGGCGCGTCATCCTGAGATTCCTATCAGTCTGGAGTCTCACCATGGTAGAAACCGCCATAAGGGTCAACTCAAGGTAGATACCGCCATAAGGGTCAAAACTAAACTCAACGGTAGATACCGCCTGAAGGGTCAAATATGGTAGAAACCGCCTGAAGGGTCAACTCAATGGTAGAAACCGCCATAAGGGTCAACTTGATGGTAGAAACCGCCATAAGGGTCAACCAAAGGTAGAAACCGCCTGAAGGGTCAATTCAAGGTAGATACCGCCACAAGGGTCAAAACTAAACTCAACCAAAGGTAGAAACCGCCTGAAGGGTCAAATGATGGTAGAAACCGCCATAAGGGTCAACTTGATGGTAGAAACCGCCATAAGGGTCAACTCAATGGTAGAAACCGCCATAAGGGTCAACTTGAAGGTAGATACCGCCATAAGGATCAAAACTAAGCCAAAGGTAGATACCGCCTGAAGGGTCAACTGAAGGTAGAAACCGCCTGAAGGGTCAAACCAAGGTAGATACCGCCTGAAGGGTCAACTCAAGGTAGATACCGCCATAAGGGTCAAAACTAAACTCAACCAAAGGTAGAAACCGCCTGAAGGGTCAAATGATGGTAGAAACCGCCATAAGGGTCAACTTGATGGTAGAAACCGCCATAAGGGTCAACTGAAGGTAGATACCGCCATAAGGGTCAAAATCAAACTGAAGGTAGATACCGCCTGAAGGGTCAAATATGGTAGAAACCGCCATAAGGGTCAACCGATGGTAGAAACCGCCATAAGGGTCAATCAATGGTAGAAACCGCCATAAGGGTCAACTTGATGGTAGAAACCGCCATAAGGGTCAACTAATGGTATGACCTACCATACAGGTCAGAGCTTAATCTCCCTAGGATATTCTGAACGAGTCCTAGGTATCTTCTTGAAAGTCGTCGCAACAGGCAGCATCTGACAGGTGAGCTTCAGGTAAGCCTCTCTCACTCCGGCCCATGTTCGAATTGCAAGAGTAAACCGGTGATTAATTTGAGCATTCATCAAAAGACTTAAGGGTCCGATGTCATGGCATTTCTTTCCCCCAATCGAGTCGGTTAAGATTCAGGTGTCATTTTGTCTTTGAAAGCAACCTCTGACGAGCTCACTCTCAAAGAGGGGCAGCTGTTGACACCTGATTTTTGACCATCTTTTATTTTAGTTTTTATTTCTAAAAATAATTAAAAATAGCAAAAAAAAGGTCAAAAAATTGCAAAATCAACTTTGGAAGCCTTAGCCTAGCCTTAGGAACCAATTTTGAACAAAAAATATTTTTTGAATTTTTAAATATTTTTTGGAATTTATTTAATTATAAAAATACCCAAAAAATAGAAAAAATACCATCCGTGGTCAGAAAATTACACAAAAATATTCAGAAATTTTATTTTAATTCTATATTTAATATTTTCACTTTTTATTATGGAAATGTGGCTTGGTTCATGGGGTTCCTTCACAAACCTAATCCCGAACCGGGCCTAAAAAATCCTTTTCGAGTCTTTTAATTTTCAATTCTCGGTTTTTATAAGCTATGACATTGGACTCTAAAGTATTGAAATGCAATTGAGTCAATTTGCCCTCCAATTTGATCAATTTTAACCAAAAGGGCTTAATTGCATAAAAATCTTTCAATTTAGTCCCCGGTTTCACAATTTTTGAAATTAAATTTCACACGGGCACACCCATTAAAATTAAACACCTCTACCCAACAGTTTTCATCATGATGAATCCATTGGTGGGCTCAATTTTGGCTAATTCGATCGTTTAGGCCTTCGATTTGGCGAAATTAAATTTCGGATCCTAGGGACAATTTGGGGTTTTCACAGAATTTCAATAAATTGATTCACGAAAATACCCATATTTGATGGAAAACATGTCAAGGGATCCGATTTTGCCATCAATTTCATGAAAAGAGGTCATTTAGGGGGTCAATTTGGCGATTTGGGCGATTTGGCCGAACCGGGCCGGTCGGGTCCGACCCGACCCGGCCCGACCCGGGTCTGCAAATGCACAGAATGTGCAGCAACGTGGGCAGTGAGGCAGGGGCAAAACAGGGCGTGATGGGCGCACGGTTTCGGGAAGAAAAAAGGCGACACGGCGTGGGGGACGATGGCAGGCGTCGGGGGTCGTGAGTTGCAGTGGCGTGGGGCATAAAAAATGGCCGGTCGGCCACCACGAACCGGCGAAGATCCTCGGTTTTTAAACCGAGCTCGGCCAAGGAAGGGGGGGGAGAGTTCGAGCGAGTAGGAAGCGAGGGCGAGGCATGACGGAGATCCCCAACCTTCAGCATGCCGCACTGAGGATCGCCGGAGCCTCAACCGCCGCCGACGTGCCGAAGACAGGTCGGTAGCTCCCCCGACATCCATTTTTTCTCCATGCATACCAAGTGTTCGACGAAATGCTTCAATGAGCATTTCGTTTTGTAACGCTCGGTCATGCCTCTCCCGAGCCCCATTCGTGTACTAGGGACCCTAAACCCTCATTATATTCATCTCTAAGCTTGTGTTGACCTTTGTTTCGCATTAAACCGCGGCGAAAACACGGCTCGGAGCTTCGCCGGCAAGGGTTCGGACCGGGAGCTCAACGGGGAACTTCCGGCGGTCTTCAAGCTCGAAATGAGCTCAGGTAAGCCTCTAGACCCTCCTTGGGTGTTGTTTGATGGTTTAGAATCGAGTTTTGATAAGAAAAAAATTCGGAAAATACTTCGCCGGAGCCGGGTTCGGGGAGGCCCGATTTGCTTATTTTTCGGCGTGTTCACGGCCTTCTTTTTGTTGTATGTTGATGCTGAGTGTCTAATGAGTCGAATGCCGCAAGAACGGGCGAAAAATACCAAGTTTCGGGCCCGTTTCGCAATTTTCCGGCGACCTCGCCGGAATTTTTACTATTCCCGCCGGATTTTTCACTGTTCATCGTCTTCTCCGGCGACCTTCCGGCCGGTCAACGGTCAACGGCCGACGTGGCGTGCCACGTAGGCAGCCACGTCAGCCGGGTGGGGTCCGGTCCGCTTATTTTCAAATAAAACAAACGGACGGCCGCGATCGCGACACGTGTCGCGATCCTGGATTTTTGGAAAATTAAATAAATGATTTTCGAATAATCGATCCGGCGGACGAGAATGTGCCACGTGGCTCGCTGAGGGACGTCCGATCTTGTACAAGATCGGACGCACCAGAGGAAGCCACGTGGCACGTTCTAGAGCGTTCGATCCGAAGGTTTTTCTAAAAAAAAGAAAATAATTGATTTTTGATCTAATGGCTACGATGTGGCCACGTGGCTCACTGAGGGACGTCCGATCTACTCTTTGATCGGACGCACGAGACGAAGCCACGTGGCACGACGTGGACCGTCCGATCCGGGGAATTTTCGGATAATTAAATAAAATAGATAAAAAACCAAAAAAATTGTTAAAAAATAGGAAAAATATTTAAAAATATAAAACGACGTCGTTTTTAGGCCGGTTTCGACCCCTAGGGTCGGGCCGGGCGCCCGAGAGGCGTGGGCCGGGTCTGACCCGGCCCAGAAAATATTTTTAAATATTAAAAAATTCAGAAAATAAGAAAAAATAAAAAAATAATCAAAAAATCAATAAAAAATGAAAAAATCATAAAAAAATTCAAAAAATTCGGAAAATTCAGAAAAATTCTAAAAAATTCAAGAAAATAGGAAATGGCCACATTCAACTGGTCACGACCTGTTTCGGGTCTTTTGACCCCCGATCTTTCCAAAAATGACGATTTTGCCCTTTCGGCAAATCGTCTTCCAAAAAAAATTTTCTAAAAAATCCAGGAAAATCCCAAAAAATAGGAAATGGCCACAAACAACTGGCCAAGACTCATTTCGGGTGTTTTAAACCCCGAACCTTCTTGAAAATGACGATTTCGCCCTTTGGGCGAATCGTCTTCCAAAAATTGAAGAAAAATCAAGAAATTCCAAAGAAAATTCTCAAAAATGGGAAATGGCCACAATCAACTGGCCATGGAATATTTTGGGTAATTCGGTATCCAAACCTTCCAAAAAATGACAATTTTGCCCTTCGGGCTAATTGTCCCAGAATCTTCCTATTTTACCCTTAGCCCTAAATCACATCTTCCCTAAGCCCTTATGGCTATACTAGGAGGCCAATGATTGAAATTGATGTGCATTGACATGATTTATTTATGCACTTGATTTGCGCTTTCATTATATTGACTGTGATTTGATAGGACCAGTCTTCCAATCTGCATGAAACCCTGAATCAAACCTATCTCACCCAAAATTGCGCCTGCATGAAATCTTAAATAGTAAAATCACTCGCGTTAGGTACCGAAAGGGCGTTGGTAATGACACCGACGTAACCAAGTCCCCGAACCCAAAATCTCTGGTTCCGCAGAACTGATCGATCTCTCCCAATCGGTCAGTAAGGTTTCCGGTCTACCCTCCAAGAAAGACCGGTGGCGACTCCAAATGCATGCACAAGTTGCACATGCCACCACGACCACACTAAGGTCGAAAGCGATCGACTTTTATCGTCGAATCCCTCAAAAAACACTCCCGCCGCGATTTGGTATGAGCCTGGGAGGGCCCGCGCCGATCTAAGGCCCGCGATCCACATTTCAGAGTGGAGGCCCGCGATCGGTAATCCATTAGCCGCGTCCGTTGATTTCGGACGGGTCGCGACAGTCTATAAATGCAATATTTTAGAAAAATAATCCTGATATACGGATCGGGTACGTAAAACATACCGGATTGGACACCGGCCTTCAATCGCCCAGCCCCAGCCTGCGACCATCCCCATGCCCGTTACCTGTCGATCACCATTAGAATGTCGATAGTCAATTTCACAAATTAAGACTAAAAAATTAAAAATTAAAAATTAAAAAAAAAATTAAAAAATTGGACACTGTTCATGCACTGTTCCGGCACTGTTCATGCACTGTTCCGACACGGCTCCGACACGCCCGACACGTCCGACACGCCCCGACACGTCCGACACGTCCGGACACGCTCCGACACGTCCGGACACGTTCCGACGACGGGGTGGTGACCCGAGGCTGTTTCTGGGCTCCACCAGCGGCGTGTAGGCTCCATAAGCTCCGAGGGAGGAGGTAGGACTCCAGGGCTGTCGCCGGAGGCGATAGCGCGCTTTGGCGATGACGGATTTGGCCCAATCCGAAACAATCCCGAACCAAACTCCGAAACGGGTGGAGGCCGCGGGTCTTGGGTTATTCACGGCGGCTTTGAGGTACGACGGCTAGCGACGACGGCGGAAGGGTCGAAGGCGAAGGCAAATAGTGCACGAAGGTGAGGATTCCATTTTTTTTTTTTAAGAAGAAGAAGAAGAAAAGAAGAAGAAGAAGAGGAGGAGGAAGAAGAGGAAGGACCGTCGGCCAAGAAGAAAAGAAGAGGAAGAGGAAGAAGGAGAGGAGACGGATGATGGGAGGGGGGAGGTGAATAAAAAAATAATAAATATAAAATAATAATATAGTAAAATATTAGAAAGTAATAATAATAATAAAATAATCAAAAGCGAAGACAAAATGATTATTCATCTTTTCCTTTTAAATGATGATGTTTTCAATCCTTTTCCTTTTAATTATTACTAATATTTTTGCCAAATTCAATTTTATGGTGATCAGAGAATACCTAAAATCGAACCTGAATTTTACTGTTTTATGAGGTCAGAAAATAGATAAAATAAAAATAAAAATACCGACTATTCTTATATAATTTTTGTGACCTCAAATATTATTTTTCTTGATTTTCTTCTTTTCTTTTCTTTTGTATTTTTCGAAAATATTAAAAAAAATGAAAATTATGAAAATTATTTTTTTTGGTCAAAATGGTTCCTAAGGCCAAGCCAAGGCTTCCAAAGTTGATTTTGTGATTTTATGATCTTTTTTTGATATTTTATGAATTTTTTTTTAAAAAATAAATAAATAAAAGTTTGATCAAAATTTAGGTGTCAACAGGCATCAAAGATGAGATGATTAAAACTTTCAAAGCAGCCGTTAGAGCTTTTGATGGAATGAAAAAGATAGTGGTAGGCGAGATCGAGCTGGATGTGCTCATAGGCCCAACCAAATTCTCCGCAAACTTCCAAGTGATGGATTTGCCGAGAACATTCGGATTCCTCTTAGGAAGACCCTGGATTCATGTTGCTGAAGCCGTACCTTCAAGTCTACATCAGAAAGTGCGATTCGTGGTTGATGGGAAGGTGATTACCGTTCATGGAGAAGTTGATCTCCTTGCATATCAGAATAGCGCTATTCCCGACGTTGAGCTGGAAGTTAAGCAAGAAGCGAGCTACCATTCCTTAGAGCTGGTGGCAGTGGTCCATACTCCTATAGGGGTAAAACTGAAAGCTTCTTTTATCTCTGAAGCCAACCTTTTACCAGCTAAGATACTACTGGCATATGGATTCAACCCAGGGAAGGGTTTAGGCAAGCATGGTCAAGGAATCATCGCTCTTCTATAGTTAAAATCCATCGAGCACAAGATAGGCTTGAGATATCAAAATACCCGTATTGATAATTCTACCTCTAAGATAGCAGGCCGAGGCCGAGGCAAGAGCCAGGGACGCTATGGAAGCCAAAAAAATCAGAAAGATTCCTTCATTGGTTCTTCAGCCTGGAAAGGCAAATCTAAGATGTTTAGCAGCCCTTTGAATGAGTATTTCAGCAAAGACTCTAGATGGTTGTTAGAAGAAGAGATAACTACGTCAGCAGAACTAGATCTGACTAACCCTTTTCAGGAAGACAACTCTGTGAACGTTATTATAGAATGGCTGGGTGATGAAACCACTACTTTTGAGTAAAGAAACATCTCCCCTGCTTTTAATATTGCACTTAAACTTCCTGCATTTTATCACACTTTTAGTTTCTATTGTTTGAGATAAATGTAGGAAAACACCTTTGGATCTCCGACCGTTGGTCCAAACAGCATAACTTGTAATGCGGTACATTTTTGCATTCAATAAAACACACAAGTTTTGTTAAGGATATGTGGAACCACAAATCAGCCCAATGATGACACTAGCCTTCCATATGGGAAGCTTGAGGCTTGGTTTGCCATATGATTCCTGGTTTTCAAAAGATTTCTGAGGAACAAAGATGTTTGGGGATATGAGGACTAGTTCCATTTACACCTGCACTTATTTTGAAATCTCTTTTGAAAAGATTTTTCACACTCATGCATACCATTTTTTATATGAAATACAGACTAACCATACTCATGACATTTCAGGCATATCATCTCAAACATGCATACTAGGTTGTTATGCGATTCAGATCACCACGATGATTATTCATGCAACATTGAGGAAGATGAGGATGAGGGTTATGCGGCTATCCGTAGAGAGTGGAGCGCCTTCGAAAGATCGATGCCTCCTACTTCAGAAGAGCCAATTGTCATTAACTTGGGTGACGCTACAGATATCAAGGAAGTCAAGATTGATGGACATTTATCCCGAGATGAAAGGCTCAGATTCACAGAATTACTGAAGGAATATCAGGATGTTTTTGCATGGTCATATGCTGATATGCCGGGTTTGGATTCCAGAATCGTAGAACATGCAATACCCACAGATCCCAGTGTTAGACCGGTGAGACAAGGCAGTAGACAAATGAAAGCTGAGTTAGAAGACAAAATTAAAGAAGAAGTGATGAAACTTCTTAGAGTTGGCTTTATTGAAGCTATCCCACAATCAGAATGGATTGCAAACATAGTCCCCGTTATGAAAAAAAGATGGCAAAGTTCGGATCTGTGTGGATTATCGAAACTTGAATAGAGCAAGCCCAAAAGATGACTTTCCACTTCCTCACATTGATGTGCTAATGGATAGTACTGCAGGGTATGAATTATTCTCATTCATGGACGGATTCTCCGGATATAACCAGATCCTCATAAGGCAGGAGGACAAACCGAAAACTGCGTTTACCACTCCTTAGGGAAACTTTTGCTATAAGGTTATGCCATTTGGACTAAAGAACGATGGGGCTACTTACCAGAAGGCAATGGTCACACTATTTCATGACTTGATCCATAAGAAAATTGAGGTATATGTCGATGACATGATCGCCAAATCCAAGAGAGGACAAGATCACATTCAAGTGTTAAGAAAGCTGTTTGAACGACTGCGCAAATACAAGTTGAGGTTAAACCCTAACAAATGTGTGTTGGGGGCAAAATCTAGGAAATTTCTTGTATTTATGGTCAGCAACAGGGGCATTGAGATTGACCCTTCGAAAATTCAAGTTATTCATGACCTAGCAACTCTCTCAACGGTGAAAGAAGTAAGAAGTCTTCTAGGGAGATTAAAAAGGGTGCGAAAGTGAACTGGGATACAGAATGCAACCAAGCATTCCAAAAGATCAAAACATATCTAGTTACTCCACCAGTACTTGTGCCCTCCATCCCAGGTTACCCATTGACCTTATATTTGACTATACAGCAAGAATCTTTGGGAGCCTTACTTGCTTAAATAAGCCTGGTGGATGGTAAGGAAAGAGCCATCTTCTATTTAAACAAGAAATTTACCTCGTCTGAAACGAATTACGTGCATGTCGAAAGGGCTTGCGTAGCAACGGTATGTGTACTTCGCAGATTGAGGCAATATATCCTACACCACCATATTCAACTGGTGACAGAAAATGACCCTATCAAATATATCATGGAGAAACCCACTTGATTGGGAAATTAGCAAAATGGCAAGTAATGTTGTCCGAATTTGACATCATAAGTTCTCCACAAAAATCTGTGAAAGGATGAGCCATAGCTAATATGTTGGCAGAGAATTCTCAAAATTGCACATCTTCTGAAAAGACAAAAGTGGAAGATCAAGTTTTGAATCTGACGGAAGATAAGTGGGTCATGTATTTTGAAGGCACTGTCAATCTATTAGGAGCTTGCACAGGGGCAGTACTAATATCCCCTGATGGTCAACATTATTCTGTTGCATCAAAAATGACTTTCCCTTGCACCAACAATATTTCAGAATACGAGGCATGTATTCTAGGCCTATAGTTGGCCATCTTCATGGAGGTACCCAAGCTGTAGATTTATGGAGATTTCATGCTCATTATTTTACAGACACATGGGGAGTGAAAAATAAAAGACGCGAAACTTATCCCTTATCATGAGTATCTTAAAGAATTGATAGTTAAGTTCGAAGAAGTGTCATTTGAATACTTGTCAAGATTGCATAATCAATTTGCAGACGCGTTGGCCACATTGGCCTCGATGTTGCAAATAACTGATGGGTTAGAAGTAAAGCCACTGAAGATTGGCATAATTAAAAAACCAGCTTATTGTATGCTGATCGAATAAGAATTTGACGGAGAGCCATGGTACCATGATATCAAGAATTATATCTTGAAAATGGACTTTCCTAAGGGATGTCAAGCGGGAGACCGAAGATATATAGCCAAGATGGCTAACAAATTCTTCCTCAGTGGACAAGTTTTATACAAAATGTCATTTGACTCCACTCTGTTAAGGTGTGTAGATAATAAAGAAGCAAATACTCTCATGAAGGAGATCTATGAAGGTATATGCGGGCCACACATGAATGTCCATCTTGTCGCTAGGAAGATCATGCGGCTTGGCTATTATTTGATGACCATCGAATCAGATTGTAATCAACATGTCAGGTCATGCCACCAATGCCAAATATATGGCGATAAGATTAATACGCCCTCGAATGAACTTCATCAGATGTTTGAAACTTGGCCTTTTTCTATGTGGGGAATAGACATGATAGGGCCTATCAATCTAACAGCTTCAAATGGTCATCGCTTCATCCTAGTCGCAATTGATTACTTCACGAAGTGGATAGAAGCCAGTTCTTATAAGAATGTCACTGCAAGAAATGTGGCAAGATTTATTAAAAGAGATATAATTTCTCGATATGGTACCCATCGAGTGATCATCATAGACAATGGGTCCAACTTAAACAACAAGATTGTTGATGATCTACTGAATCACTTTGGTATTCGACATCTTAATTCTTCCCCTTACCGCCCACAAATGATAGAAGCGGCAAACAAGAATATCAAAAAGATCTTGGTTAAGACTGCCGAGAATTATAGGAATTGGCCTAAAAGGCTACCCTTTGCCTTAATGACGTATCGGACTTCAATCAGGACTTCAACAAGAGCAACTCCCTATGCTCTGGTATATGTTATGGAAGCTGTCCTGCCCATAGAGATTGAGATTCATTCTCTAAGAATATTATCAGAAGTTAAACTCTCCGAGGTAGAGTGGATCAAGCACAGATGTGAACAGCTGAATCTGATAGATGAGAAACGTCTTAAAGAAATCTGTCATGGCCAGGGTTACCAGAAGAGGGTGGCCAAGTCATTTGACTGGAAAGTTAGAGCTAGAAGTTTTGAGGTGAATAACCTGGTGGTAAAGAAGACTCTGCCAAATGCTGTTCATCCGGGAGGCAAGTTTACCCCGAATTACGAAGGCCCTTATATTGTTAGGAAAATCCTCACGGGAGGAGCATTAATTCTTGTAAATTCCGACGGAGAAGAATTGGGATATCCTGTAAATTCAGATGTTGTAAAGAAGTATTATCCTTGAAATGAAATCAGATATTAATCACTTGGCTTGTCCCGAAACGATCAGAGTCGCCATGAAGGTCATTACATAAGCATATCATACATCCATGCATACATGGCATGTGTTCTGTTTTGCAAGATTTCGAGAAATAAACTCAGAATCAGATTCATTCAAATGGAACCAAGAGCAGAATGGTCCCTGACATCTAGAATCAGGTGATATGTATCTGTTCCATTAAGTGTTAAAATATCTTTCACTCACAGAAATTTATATTCTCTTTATACAAGAATGCCTGATGAAGATAGAAGACAGCAATGGAGAAATACTGTAAAATTTATCACCCCCTATAAGATAAAAAGGATCAGAAAAATGAACATTCATATAGTCGAACTTAGGGGTGAATCACGCTTTAGAAGAACAAATTCCTGACACTTATTGTACACCTGTTGGAACCGGATGTTATCCAAGCATGGTCGAGATATACATGATGCATCATTAAATCCCCTGTGGGGTGAAATGCCTGGAGAAAAATAAAGTGATTTTTCCAAAACAAGGGTAAATCGTCCAATCGAGTCATTTTTTTTTTCAAAATGACGATTTTACCCCTCAAAGGGTAAATCGTCCAATCGAATCTTGAAAATTGCTTAAAATTAGAATTTGGGTCAGGTGGTCGACCAATCCTAATGTTTGAGATTTTCAATTCTCGTCTTCGTCTGAAAATGACGATTTTACCCCTCAAAAGGTAAAATCACCTCTAAAATTCTAAAAAAATTCTGAAAATTTCTTAAAAATAAGAAATGGATTGGTTTGATGAATAATCCAGTTTCCATCACCTTTTGACTCCACGTTTCATCTGAAATGACAATTTTTCCCTTCTGGGGCAAATTGTCCCTAAACTTCTCAAAATTACGATTTTACCCCTCATTGGCAAATCATGTCAAAACCACTTTTGAGCCTTGATTGACATTTCTCTAGACTGATAGGGCATTACTAGGGATGCTATGTTGCTTTCATGTGATTTATCAGCACGTTTTGGATCCTTGATTTGCGCATTTATTTTTACTGATTGTGAGTGATAGGGTAGCCACTCCTATCTACTTGAGCTCCTAGATTTAGGATCCGTACCCTACTCATCTGCATGAATCTTAAGATTAGATAAATCGTTCAACTTAGGTGCCGAAAGGGCGTCAACTCTGACAGTTGGCGTAACAAAGTCTCTGATCCCATTTCTCTTGTTTTCGTAGAATCGAATAAAACGCTCCCGACTATTCGATAGGGTTTCCGATCGTACCCTTCACGAAACGATAGGTGGCGACTCATTGGCATGTACACGTATCACATGTCACCAGACCACATCGAAGGTCGACCACGTATACCAGCCGTTGCGATTTGGGTAACGGACCTTGGGAGAGGCCCGCGTCCAGACCGACGACCGGACGGCCCATTAGCCCTCGAGAGGGTTGCGACAGCTGGGTTATACACAAAACGTTGTTCCTATTCCTTCTAATACTCAGTGCGGAGTATAGACGAAGGTCTGTTGTATCTTGGGAGGATAGCCGCTAGAAGCCTTTCGCACCGAGTCTTGTACTCCGAGGAGTGAAATTTATCCTTAAGGACAGTGCTTGCATGCCTCAGACATTTGTTCTTACTTTACTCGTCTTTTCCAACATATTTCTTACAATTTTTATTTTTCATGTTATCTAATCCATTCATTATTCCAACAATCTTAAGGATAAATGCATCATAGATTTTCAACATGGAATTGTCGTTGCTACCACCGATGTTGGAATTGAAAGAGGAATCGAAAATGGTGAAGGACAAGTCACGCATATACATGAGCAGTTTATTGAAGGACATTACCGACCGTCACATAAGAGGTTTGGTTATTTCTGCAACGTTATTGTGTATCAGGTAAAATCGTTCCTTGAGGCTTCAATACTCATGTTTGCTTTTCCAAAGAGAAGCTGGACTTTCTCTATCAAGTTCGTAACTATTTATCTATGCATGCATTTGGAACTGGAAATTGAGGCACTCGATGACTTTCTATTGGCAAATTCGATAAAATGATTAAATGGCATCATAGTGCTTGTTCATAGAAGAAAATGAGTTCAATAGTTACTTTGTTCAATGCTTAACCTCGCACGATGTGATCATCGCACTTTTGTGCATTCATATCCTTCTTAATGCTTGAATTGAGAATTGTATGCGAATTGTAATAGTCGATCTTGCTTGAATCGATTAATGAAACATTCTATTTTTTTGGTTTAGTATGGGACACGAAAAGTGTTTCGTAGTTTGCAACTTTACTTGACCATAATCTGAGTAATCAAGTTGATGTTTGTGTACTCGATTCTACTTTTTCTCTTTGTCTTGATTACTCGAGTAATTGCTGTGAATGAGTAGATAAGATATATATATATATATATATATATATATATATATATATATATATATTCATTAAAGGAGAGATGTCATTGTTGAATCGTTGTTGCCAAAATTATACGACTATATTCTGTCTCTCTATATCTCTCTTCAACTCTTGGATTTAGCATAGGTGAAATTCCTTTCAAAAGGCATGTAGAGATTGGAAGAGCTGCTCCCACCAAATATGGCAATAAACACGGCAATCTTTTCGTGATCTTCGATGTCGTCAACCAGAATCGGGAGAGTAAGGCCAAAGGAGAAAAGAAGCCAAGATGAAAACAAAAAAAGGAAGTGGAATTTTCATCAATATTAGATGACTGCATCTTTCTTGCTCTTGATTCTTTATTTTCTTTTTCGGGTTTTACTTTGAGTTTCGTTTACAGGAAAATTCAGATTTTGAAGCGCCACACAGTTGTGTTATACGGCCACAATTGACAAAAGACGGCATAGAAAGAAAAAGGTGCATGACGACGTGAAGTTCAACGTGATTTGGTGACAATGCAATTGGGAAAGCGATGCGGATTCCGAGAGCTTGCTTAACAAAGTTTGAGGTAGCCAATTTGATTCTCCTACGGAAGATTATAGAAATGTGCTCATATTGTTGGGAGGATTTCATCTCTCATGATTAAGCTAAGTTTCTCTCCATGTCTTTGCTTAATTTGAGCTTGATTTGAGAATGCAGTTGTCATTTCTATTATGATGAGGACTCTAGGGAAGACGTTCCATTTGGAGTAAAGTGGAAAGTACTTAATTTTTATGATCCACGAGATCATGGATAGACTGGTCTTGATTGGGAGTTGTTGAGTACATGCACGAATGAGCTTGGATTATTCTTTAGTGATTGCCTATGTACATGCGTGCTTGAGAGTGCAATGGGAGCTTGTGCTTGTGCGTATGCTTGCACATGGCGATAAGTGCATTAATCTATGAGAATGCTCATCAATCCACGCACATCGGTGGTCGTGAGATGACCAGAGGTACAACTCTCTCTTAGTGCATTATTTTCTTTTGTTTTTGTCTATTGGATTACTCCACAAAAATAAAATTGGTTCTTGAATGAATCAATGAAATCAGTTGGTTGCAAATAAAATTTCAATAGGAAGATTAATCTTGATGTTCTTTTGATAAATATAAATGCAACATTGGTTGCAAAAGGTTTTACCAAAAAAATAAAACATTGATTATTTTGATACTTTTGCTCTAGTAAAAAGTTTCCTCTATTAGTGTTTCTTTGCATTTACTTTGATTTACAAACTTAATGTGCACCATATAGATTTTTCTCCATTGGAGTTGATAAATATTTTTTACACAAAAGTTGTTGATGGTGAATGTATAATTATTAGCTTATCTTTGACATGTGTATTGATGTTGTGAATGAAACAAAATATTTCTTGACTTCTAAATTTGATATGAAGTATTTGGGAGAAACTAATGTTATTTTGGGTGTTAGAATCATAAAAAGTGACCGTAGCCTAATGCTTACCCAACATCATTATGTGAAGAGGCTACTTAAGAAATACGAGCACTTTAATGGCACACCGGTGGGTACTCCTTATGATTTTAATTCTAAATTGGTGAAAATATGGAAGGCAATGTAGCTCAGTATGAGTATATTTAGATTATTGGGAGTCTGATGCATTTGATGAATTATACGCAATATACAATAACATATGATGTATGCAGATTGAACAGATATCTAGAAAATCTCAATCGTGATCTATAGATTGCCTTGAGCAGAGTAATGAATTTTTTTAGAGGAACCATAAATGATGGTATCCTATATAGTGGATATGTATTCACCTTTGTGGAGGTGTTGAAACTTGGAAATTAGCCAAGAATTTGTGGGGGAACGAAAATCTTGCTAAACCATAAGTAAACTTGGTTGAAGCAGATGATCTGATGACGTAATTGTTGATACCTAAATTTTAATTTTTAGAAAATCATTCATAAACATAAAATGAGAGTTAGTCATAATTCTCGCAAAAAAATAAATTCACATGCATTGCATATTTATTTTATGTCATGCATTCGCATTCAGTCGAAGATGGGTCAATTGAGCTTAATTGGACAGGCAGCTAGACCGAACTCTGTTCAGGATTTTTTTAGAGTAGTAGGGTGTGCCGAGTTTTATATGGGCCAGCTGGATTAATCTCCATGCTTAATTCAGTCCATTCAAGCATTTTAATTAAGGCTTTCGATTAAATGAAATCCTTAACCATAGCCCAATCTAGGTCCATGACTGCAACTCAAACTCGCAAGTAAGGACGAATTCGGGTATTATCATCATATTATTCTCTTGACCAAATTTTAATTGATATAAAGTGAAAAATTCAGATTTTTGCTTTAGGAGGAAGGAAAAATCAATATTATTCTTTCAATATTTATTTGGGATGATATTCATCAAATATTTAGATAATATTGTGAGAAAATATTGCGAGAATATTGCGTCCACCGAATATTCAGATTATATTCTTGTTCATCAAGTTAAACGATAAGTCGATAAATACGTGGTTATAGCTTAGGGTTAAGGGGGCCATTCACAATTGCAATACACGGCCATATTGAGAGATAAAAAGAAGAGATCGTGAGAAGTACTATTGAGGTGGAGAGAAAAAAGAAAAGAAGATAGAATTTCGGCACGAGGGAAAAAGGTCAGAGTAAACGTTCCTCAACCTTTCCATTGGCTTCGTCAAGTTCGGTACTGAAGACCAACGCCGAACTCCAAACCACGACGTATGCTTGGCTATTCGTGATTTCTGCACAGCCAAGCTCCTCCACATCGATGTCTTTCTATTGACGATTGTCCTCTCCAAGGTCACCTCCAACGATCAACGTAGTATTGGGAAAAAGATATGTGGAAGCGAAATCCTTTCTCCCTCCTTGCGTGATCAAGATGGACAAGAGAAAATAGAGAAATGCAGAAGCAGAGACTCACGAATTTTTATGTGGAAAACCCGAAAGGGAAAAATCATGAAGATCGTCCACTATAATAGCAGGATTACAACAATGTTTACTCATCGAAATTGGTGGATCACCCTCACCGGTATGGTGGAATACAACCAAGTACAAGAGGATAACAATCTTTCTCTTACTTTTCACACAATTGTGGCTCTCTCTCTCTCTCTCTCTCTCTCTCTCTCTCTCTCTCTCTCTCTCTCTCTCTCTCACTTGGAGGATATCTCTTGTGCTGTCGAATCTGACGACGAGACTTGTCGAACTTGGCTTCGACGCTTTCTCTCTTCGATGCGGAATGTGCATCGGAACTCTCGCTCTTGTCCTGCCTCAACGCATCTCTTCATCCCCTATTCATAGGAGGCCATGGGAACACTCTTCCATGCTCTAGAATCTTCACCAATTAATGAGGTGGATTTACGAAGATGATTAGCACCTTTTCAATGCATGGAGCCACGAGAATTCACTTTCCCGTACGAGGTGGTTGCATTGGAACTACGTAGACATTAATGCATTAATTCTCCCAACTAATTAAGGAGAATCCTAACACGTAATTATTGTTGACTTGCATGGTCTCATTTGTTATCACCTAAGTTCGTATAAACAGAATCGCAATTGAAAGACTAACCTGTAACCAATGCAAATGAGTCAACACAATATTGATCCGAGCCCAACGAAATGACGTTGTGTCATTAAGACAAATTTGCCACATCAGTCAGTACCCGAGGACCTTGGACGATTGTCTCCCAAGATAGAACGGATCGCGTTCCTCTGAAGCGGTACTTCTTCAAAGGACTCCTTCGAGCGCAAGTTTGCAGAACAATCGCACAGATAATAAAGATGAGTAATAAGGGGTGGAAAACACAAATTTCAGTAGTCAAAATGTGACCGTTGGGGTTTGTATTTATAGATAATGATGTGAAGAGTCGTGAATCATTACTGTTGATGAAGGAATGCGAACCAACAGTTCTGTTCGAACAAACATGTTCGTTTGTTTTATTCCGAACAAACATGTATGTTCGACGGATGAACTTGTTCGAACAAACATGTTTGTTCGCTTTATTCCGAACGAACATGTATGTTCGACGGTCGAACTTTCATGTTCGCTCAACGCCGAAAAAACATATCTGTTCGGACGAAAACGAATGTCCAGAAATTTCCGAACGTATCTATTCAAATTGTATCCCTTCAATTTAAAAAGAATAAATAAAAAAATGATGGTGTAAAAATAAATAAACGGGCAAACCTCAGCCCGGCCTGAACCGAACTGAATCTAACCGAGCCGAACCTAGTCGGCGGGCGGGCGGCGACGGCGTGCGCGTATGGGCCGACCTAGCTTTGCATAGGTCCTCCCTCGTCCACAAAAGTGCAGTGCCCCTTGGGGCCCAAACCCATTTGTAAAGTTGCAATATTTAAACCCATCCACCATCTATTCTTTTTCCTATGTGAGACTCTCTTTCTTTCATTTCTCATTCACTTCTTATGGGATTGTACATCAAAATCCCAACAATCCCCTACATGAATGATATGTTCAGATATCACGACTCTTCGTATATGCATGAAATGCAATGTGCGATTGTTTCATGAGAGAATGCTGCATCGGGATAAGTAGTCTGAGACTTTGAACTTTCCTTAGTGAAACCTATCGGACTTACTCGATCAATCAGTAGACTTGATGTCTTTGAATTGTCGACCTTTGGTGTAAGCCTAGACAATAGAAATCATACAACTGTCTCTTGAACAAAATTGGTTCTCACTGTTGTGTTCGTTTTGGCCGTGAACACCACCTGGTCTCATGAGTGTTTTAGAGAATTCGACTTTTTTTTTCAATTCTCACAGAAGCGGCCCTCACTTCACACTCACACTCACATAGGTGATTTCTAAATGTGCGGTAAATTACATACTTCATTCAGAATCATTAAAAGCTTTCGCTTAACCTTCCCATGTCAGTACTGTTTTCATCTGGGAATGAGTAAGAATTTACAGTACTCTACAATGTCTTCATAACTTGGTTGTCCCTTTGAACCTAGATCTTGGGATCTCCAGTCAACTAGGTAGAGTTTCCTCTATGATGACTTATTTATAGGCCTTTAAACCCATTCCCCTTGATGTTTTCACAACCAACTCTCTAGTTAGGCCTTTTGTTAGTGGATCCGCAACATTATCTTTTGACTTCACATAGTCAATTGTGATAATTCCACTAGAAAGAAGTTGTCTTACAGTATCGTGTCTTCGACGTATATATCGAGACTTACCGTTATACATGACATTCTTTGCCCTTCCTTTTGCCGCTTGACTATCACAATGAATATATGCATTTGGCACTAGTTTAGGTCAATTAGGAATATTTTCCAAGAAATTTCGAAACCACTCTGCTTCTTCACCGGCCTTATCCAAAGCAATAAATTCTGATTCCATAGTAGATATTGCTATACAAGTTTGTTTGGATGATTTCCAAGATACTGCCCCTCCACCAAGTGTAAACACATATTCACTTGTTGATTTTGTGTCTTTTGTGCCGGTTATCCAATTTGTATCACAGTATCCTTCAAGCACCGATGGATATTCTGTGTAATACAAAGTATAGTCTTGAGTATGCTTCTAGTAGCCCAACACACGTTTCATAGCTTTCCAGTGATTTTCATTTGGACTAATTGTAAATCGACTTAGCTTGCTTACCGCACAAACTATGTCTGGTCTAGTACAGTTCATGACATACATTAAACTGCCTAGTATACTAGCATACTCATTTTGAGGATTGCTTTCACCAGTATTCTTTGAAAGATGTAAATTAACATCTATCGGGGTACTTACTAATACAATGCCTAGATTCTTGTATTTTTCAAGAATCTTCTCGATGTAATGGGATTGAGATAGAGATAATCCTTCAGATGTTTTACGAATTTTAATTCCTAAAATAACATCTGCGACCCCCATATCTTTCATATCAAATTTGCTTGTGAGCATGCGTTTGGTTGCCTTGACAACCTCACTATTGTTACCCATTATAAGCATATCATCTACATACAAGCATAAAATGACAAAGCTATTATGAGTGGTCTTAACATATACACATTTATCGCACTCATTAATCTTGAAACCATTTGACAACATGACTTGGTCAAGTTTAGCATGCCATTGTTTTGGTGCTTGTTTCAAGCCGTAGAGTGACTTGATAAGTCGACGTACTTTCCTCTCTTGTTCTGGAACAATAAACCCTCAGGTTGTTCCAAATAGGGGTGAGCATGGTTCCCAAGTAGAACCGAGAACCGGAGAACCAAACTGCCGGTTCCGGTTCGGTTCCCGGTTCCGATGTGTCCGGGTCCGGTTCTCGGTTCCTCATTTTGAGGAACCGGCGGTTCCGGTTCCCGGTTCCTCTTTGGAACCTACCCGGAACCGGAACCGTATATGTTATAAAACAAAAATCCTAATTTCCTATATTAGTGTTTGAACTTTCCTCAATTGTGCATTGTTAATAGTTAATTATCTACTTCTATTTCCTATAGTTGTTTCCCTTACGATTCATTGAAATGACTAATGGTGTTATAGTATAAAAATGTATTACTTCACATTTGAGCTTGCATATTTATATAAAAAAAAATCTTTTCTCGCGACTCGGCATGTTCTAGGGTACCCTGGAACCGGATCCGGAACCTGTGGCAGGGTAGGTTCCAGGTTCCAGGGAACACATGGTAGGTTCCAAGTTCCGAAAAATGAGGAACCTGTACCCGAGGGTAGATTCCAGGTTCTAGGTGGAACCTACCCGGAACCTGGAACCGCTCACCCTTAGTTCTAAATATATTTCTTCTTCCAGATCTCCATTTTAAAAAAAGTTGTTTTAACATCCATTTGATGGATTTCAAGTCTGTACATCACTGCTATAGCGATTAACATTCGTATAGATGTAATTCTCGTGATAGGTGAATAAGTGTCGAAATAATCAAGACATTCTCATTGCCTGTAACATTTTACTACAAGCCTAGCCTTACACTTATCAATAGTACCATCTGCTTTCATTTTCCTTTTAAATATCCACTTACATTGTAGTGGCTTATTACCAAAAGGAATATCAACCAATTTTCAAGTATGGTTAGACATGATGAATTCAACTTCACTATTGATAGTTTCTTTCCAAAGCGGGGCTTCTGGTGATGTCACAACTTCCTTAAATATCCGAGGCTCATTCTCTAACAAATATGTTAGAAAATCAGGTCCAAAAGACGTAGAAGTCTTTTGTCTTTTACTATGTCTAGGTTCATCCTCTATTGGATCACTTCTAGATGTAATATCCCAGGGCCTCTTATTGTTATCAATTGGCTTATATACTATGTTATACATAAATATATTCTCAAAGAACGAAGCGTCCCTTGACTCAATAATCGTATTAACATGTATATTTGGGATCTCAGACTTATGAACAAGAAATCAATATGCATTACTATTAAGAGCATATCCAATAAATACATAGTCAACGGTTTTTGGTCCTATCTTAACCTTTTTAGGTTTAGGAACTGCAACCTTGGCCAAACACCCCCACACTTTGAGATAGTTCAAGTTAGGTATTCTGCCTTTCCATTTTTCATGGGGAGTTTGCTGTGTCTTTTTGTGAGGTACTCTATTTAAAATAAAGTTTGCCGTCAAGACAACTTCTCCCCACAAATTTTGGGGTAAACCAGAACTATTCAACAATGCATTCATTATTTCCTTTAAAGATCGGTTTTTCCTTTCCGCCACACCATTTGATTGTGGTGTATAAGGAACGGTGATTTGGTGAATAATACCAAACTCAGAACAAATTTCCTCAAAAGGAAATTCATATTCACCTCATCTATCACTTCTTATCACATTTATTTTCTTATTTAACTGATTTTCAACTTCAGATTTATAAGTTCTAAAAGCATTCACAGCTTCATCTTTACTACTTAGTAAATAGATATAACAAAACCTCGAACAATCGTCTATAAACGTGATAAAATACTTCTTCCCACCTCTAGAAGGTATTGCTTTCATATCACAAATGTCCTTGTGTATTAAATCTAAAGGTTCTGTTATTCTATTATTTACAGAATGAAAATGAGGCTTAGAGAAGTTAGATTCAACACACACTTGGCATTTTTCACTTGGACAGTCAAATTTCGGCAGTAATCCCATATTCATTAATTTCTTTATTGACTTGTAATTGACATGTCCTAGTCTAGCATGCCAAATATTAGGAAACTCAAGCACATAAGTAGAAGCAACTTTATTCATATCATCCTTGGATACAACAGTCATTACATTCATTTTGAACAAACCATCACTCAGATAACCCTTTCCTACATACATCTCATTCTTTGAGAGTACAAACTTATCAGATACAAAAACCAACTCTAAGCCATTCTTGCTAAAGAGAGATTCAGACACTAAATTCTTGCGAACATCTGGCACATGTAAAACATTATTTAGTGTCACAATTTTTCCAGATGTCATCTTTAGAGCAATATTTCCAACACCTTCAACCTTAGAGGTCGATGAATTACCCATATAAAGTTTTTAATCACCCCCATAGTAGTATAGGACGAGAACATCGATCTGTTTGCACAGATATGACGAGTTGCTCCAGTATCAATCCACCATTCCTTGGGGTTTCCCACCATGTTGCACTCAGATATCATAGCAATAAGATTGATATCATCAACACCATTGGAAATATGTTCCACCATGTCTGCCTGAGTTTTTTGTCTTTTCTTGGCTCTGCAATCTTTGGCTAGATGTCCAGACTTTCCATAGTTGAAGCATTTGCCAACGCACTTCTTCAGGCCTTGGGTGAATCCCTCTCCAAATTTGCTAGGCATTTTCCTCTTTTTGTTGAGTTTTGATCTTTCATCAACAACATTGGCCCTTGAGACCTCCAGATTCTTGGCAACTTTCTTATCAAGTATTCAAGTGATAACTCATTTCTCTTGTGTTTGAGATAATTTAAATCTCTTCAAGATGATGGCAATTTTTCAATGAAGGCAGCCACTTGAAATGACTCACTTAGTGTCATTCCTTCAGCATGAATATCATGCATGATCACTTGAAGTTCTTGAATTTGACTTAAGATAGTTTTACAATCGACCATCTTAAAATCCAAAAATTTGCCGATAATGAATTTCTTCAATCCAACATCTTCTGTTTTGTATTTCTTGTCCAGACTGTCACATAACTCCTTAGCCGTTTTCAGCGAACTATAAATGTTATAAAGGGTATTGTCTAGACCGTTGAGGACATAGTTGCGACACAGGAAGTCGGAATGCTTCCATGCATCCACAGCAGCAACATTTTCCTTGTTTGTCTCTCCAACATCCAATTTAGGACCATCCTCATTGAGGAATCTAGCCAAGTTCAAGGTCGTGAGATAGAACAACATCTTATATTGCCATCTCTTGAAATCAGAACCATTGAACTTTTCTGGCTTTTCTCCATGATTCAGAATATGAGTAATCGAAGTCGAAGTCGAAGCCATTTCTATTGAAAAATGATAAAACAGAACGTATATAATATCAAACAATTATATAAACGAAGTCATAGAATTTTTCCAAAAGAGCTATAAGGACGACGACAATAGGAATTCGACAGAGGACTATTTGAACGACGTATAGAGTTTCGAGAAAAGACTGATTCGAATAGACGTGATATATGAACGATGGTACATAATATTTCCAACGAAATATCACACGAACTAGGCACGAGGATATTCAACAGATTAAAATTTGTCTTAAGATTGTTATCACCTAAGTTCGTATAAACAGAATCGATTGAAAGACTAACTTGTAACCAATGCAAATGAGTTAGCACAATATTGATCCGAGCCCAACGAAATGACGTTGTGTCCTTAAGACAAATTTGCCCCCTCAATCAGTACCCGAGGACCTTGGACAATTATCTTCCAGGATAGAACGGATCGCATTCCTCTAAAGCGGTACTTCTTCAAAGGACTCCTTCAAACGCAAGTTTGCAGAACAATCGCACAGATGATGAAGATGAGTAATGAGGGGTGGAAAACAAAAATTTCAATAGTCGAAATGTGACGGTCGGGGTTTGTATTTATAGACAATGATGTGAAGAGTCGCGAAACATTACTGTTGATGAAGGAATGCGAACCAACAGTTCTGCTCGAACAAACATGTTCGTTCGTAACAAACATGTTTGGTCGACGGACGAACTTGTTCGAACAAACATATTGTTTGCTTTATTCCGAACGAACATGTATGTTCGACGGTTGAACTTTCATGTTCGTTCAACGCCGAACAAATATATCTGTTCGGACGAAAACGAATGTCCAAAAATTTCCGAACATGTCTATTCAAATCGTGTCCCTTCAATTTAAAAAGAATAAATAAAAAAATGATGGTGTAAAAATAAATAAACGCGCGAACCCCGGCCCGAATAGAATCGAGCCGACCGGCGGCGCGCGTGCGAGGGCCAACCTAGCTTTGCGTAGGTCCTCCCCCGTCCACAAAAGTGCGATGCCCCTTGGGGCACAAACCCATTTGTGAAGTTCAATTATTTAAACACATCCATTATATACTCTTTTTCCTATGTGGGACTCTCTTTCCTTCGTTTCTCATTCACTTCTTATGGGATTGTGCATCAAAATCCCAACATCATTCATACCATTCCCGATGCACTCTTGTGTTGAAGCCTTTGTGCGATCATCCTAATCATCACCAACGTCCAGCAAGCTTGGCATCCACGTGATGATCCTTCATTGGCAACGAGTTGATCATTGCATCATCATTGTGAGTTCTCGAGCTTCATCATCAATTCTTTCGTTCACGACTTCAGGCAAGCTTGAACACCACCGAGCCGTCCTCAAACCGATCCGTGGAATCTCTTCATAATTGAACCGATCCAAGGTGCAAGCTTGGATTGCGAGCTTTGGTCTAATTCAAATTAGGAAAGAGCAACCTTGTGAGTTGAAGCGCCAAAAGAGGAGAAGATTTGACGAGAGGAGACCATTCAATACTCTTGCATCGCTCGTGTGCCATCACCATGCTATTCTTCCTTTAACTTGATTTCCTCAAAGCCAGCGTAGTCCAGAACGCGAGAGCCCCAGATTTGCTTCAACACGAACCGACGAAGCATCCGCGCCAAGGACCAACGGGACTGGCTGTCCTCGTACCATCGACGGATAGCGACACCGCATCACGACGAAGCTGTAGTTCTGGTTGATTCACACCACCATTGCCGCCACCGAGAACACTTGCAGTCGTCCCTGCTCAGCCGCCGTAGGTCCCTTGCTCATCACCAATCATCGCCAGAGCGGACGCCCATCAAACTAAGCTGCTGTCTAGCCACCGTCCAGCTTTGTTTTTTGGGTAATCAGCCTCTGTTTTCTTATTATTTGAAGATCTAATCTTGTCAATACTTGTGTTAGATTATGGGGGTGCTCTTGTGGCGAATCGTGCTTGAAAAGGCACAATGTTGGACGAAAATTGCAGGTTGCGTGCGTGCTGGAATTTTTGCTTGAAAAGGTCAAAACTCTCAACTGTTTTTTCTTGCAATACATGCTTGTTAATTTGGTAACTCGCATATGTGTTTGAGGATCACATGTCGGCTCATAATTAAAGCTGAAAGTTTAATCCGTCGCAATTGAAAACCGAAAATTGGGCATTGTTGCATAAAATTATGATTTGTTTTCATCAAGCCTAGTCTGCTCATAAGATTGGTCGAGTTTCATGATACTGAGAATCGATAAAATTTAATTGAAACCATGTCTTTTCTCTAGGTGATGAATTGCTCAAACCATTTTTTTTAGATCAAATGCGACTGTCGAAAGATTGAGGAATTTTTGGTGATAAAAAACTGGAATTTTCGGTTCACTCACTCTCATGGCCGAATCTAGCTTGCTTATGGATGATCCTTGGTTCAAATTTTATTCCATGTTTGCGTGATCGATCCTATCTTTGATTTATCCGATGTCATTCGTTTATTAGAAATAAAGCTTAATAAACTGAACTTTATCTAATCATTTGAGAATATTTGAGTTAGATGATATGAGGTTCATTGTGGATAATTCTTGGCTTTGGATGTTTATCTCTAACATGCGAGTTAGTTGGATGCCATATCTTATCTTATCTCACGTGGACTTTCTGAATTTATTTGATTAGAGATAATATTTGAGTTCAACTGGATGAGATCCCGAAATTTTGAGAATTATCTGAAAATCAATTTTTCCTATCCTTAAAAGATAATTTTCTCAATTAAAATTGGATCAAACTTTGGATGAGGAAAGGTGGATCCCTAATATCATAATTTCGGCCACCCTTCTTGGATTTCAAATTCAAAGCTCGATTGATTCTCATCTTCTTTTTATCTTTGTTTGATTGTTTGTTTTGTCTGTAATGAAATTTACACCTTTTTTTTTTTAAACAAACATGCTCATAAGATATGCTCCCCTCGTGCCTAGATCCGTCGGAATAATTAAATTGCACGCCTTAGCCATGATCTCACGGAATGGGATGGCAATTTAGTATAGAACTTCATGTTCTTTCCCTTTGGCAAAAGGGACGTTGTTGTTCTATACATATATTCGCATACTGGCTCGAATCTTCGAGGATGTAGCAGATAAAAAATTCTTCTCTAACCCAGATCTTTGGGAATGAATGAATTTTTCGAAAAATTTAGAATTTAAGGTATTTTATGGGCATTTTTGTTTAATCTTGTTCAAATTTTCTGTTTGCTTTCGAGTGTTTCCTTTTTCTTGCGATAAATCCAAAAATACAAAAAAAAAAAATCATTTGTCATATCATATAGTTTAGTCAATACTTTACCATGTTATCATGCATATTGCCACATCATTTAGTATAGTTTGCATTGCATCTTTTTCCAAAGAAAAAATCAAAATCAATTCACAATAATCAATTGGAAAGAGATATTTCATGAAATTGGTACCGAAAGGGCATTAATTTTTAATTAATGTAACCAAGTCCTCGAACTCAATTTATCTAATTCGTAGAGATAAAATAGTTCTCCCGTTATTTTATATAGGATTTTAATCAACCTACCATAAATGATTAGTGTCGGCTACAATTGAATATTTTTTTCATAAATAAAACTAAGTTGCGATTTGGTAAGACTTGAGAGGGTCTTAGTTAGGTTAGTTCATTTAATTGACCTCATAATCCATTAGCCTAAAAAATTGAATATTTTAGGTCGCGACAGTAATTATGGTGGTCATTCCCCATGCCAATATTATGGCAATGAAAATGAGTGGTAGACTCAGGTGCTACTAAGCATATATGTGAAAACATAATGCTTTATCCTCCTATGCTATTTTAGGGTGTTGACACCTGATTTTTGATCATCTTTTATTTTAGTTTTTATTTCTAAAATTAATTAAAAATAGCAAAAAAGGTCAAAAAATTGCAAAATCAACTTTGGAAGCCTTAGCCTAGCCTTGGGAACCAATTTTGAATAAAAAATATTTTTTGAATTTTTTAATATTTTTGGAATTTATTTAATTATAAAAACACCCAAAAAATCAGAAAAAATACCATCCGTGGTCAGAAAATTACACAAAATATTCAGAAATTTTATTTTAATTCTATATTTAATATTTTCACTTTTTATTATGGAAATGTGGCTTGGTTCATGGGGTTCCTTCACAAACCTAATCCCGAACCGGGCCTAAAAAATCCTTTTCGAGTCTTTTAATTTTCAATTATTGGTTTTTATAAGCTATGACATTGGACTCTAAAGTATTGAAATGCAATTGGGTCAATTTGCCCTCCAATTTGATCAATTTTAGCCAAAAGGGCTTAATTGCATAAAAATCTTTCAATTTAGTCCCCGGTTTTACAATTTGTGAAATTAAATTTCACACGGGCACACCCATTAAAATTAAACACCTCTACCCAATATTTTTCATCATGCTGAATCCATTGGTGGGCTCAATTTTGGCTAATTCGATCGTTCAGGCCTTCGATTTGGCGAAATTAAATTTCGGATCCTAGGGACAATTTGGGGTTTTCACAGAATTTCAATAAATTGATTCACGAAAATACCCATATTTGATGGAAAACATGTCAAGGAATCCGATTTTGCCATCAATTTCATGAAAAGATGTCATTTAGGGGGTCAATTTGGCGATTTGGGCGATTTGGCCGAACCGGGCCGGTCGGGTCCGACCCGACCCGACCCGGGTCTGGTGGACAGCATGCACAGAATGTGCAGCAGCGTGGACAGAACAGGGGGGGGAGCGGCGAACAAGCGTGGGCGAGCGATTTTTTTTAAGAAAAAGGACACCACGCGTGAGGGGACATTGGCAGAGGTGGTGGACGTGCCGAGGCGGGCGGTCGGCCACCATGAGGGGGGGAGATTCGGTTAAAACCGAACTCGGCCGAGAGAGAGAGAAGAGAGAATTTTGGGGAGAGTTCGAGCGAGTAGGAAGCGAGGGCGAGGCATGACGGAGATCCCCAACCTTCAGCATGCCGCACTGAGGATCGCCGGAGCCTCAACCGCCGCCGACGTGCCGAAGACAGGTCGGTAGCTCCCCCGACATCCATTTTTTCTCTATGCATACCAAGTGTTCGACGAAATGCTTCAATGAGCATTTCGTTTTGTAACGCTCGGTCATGCCTCTCCCGAGCCCCATTCGTGTACTAGGGACCCTAAACCCTCATTATATTCATCTCTAAGCTTGTGTTGACCTTTGTTTCGCATTAAACCGCGGCGAAAACACGGCTCGGAGCTTCGCCGGCAACGGTTCGGACCGGGAGCCCAACGGGGAACTTCCGGCGGTCTTCAAGCTCGAAATGAGCTCAGGTAAGCCTCTAGACCCTCCTTGGGTGTTGTTTGATGGTTTAGAATCGAGTTTTGATATAAAAAAAAAATTCGGAAAATACCTCGCCGGAGCCGGGTTCGGGGAGGCCCGGTTTGCTTATTTTTCGGCGTGTTCACGGCCTTCTTTTTGTTGTATGTTGATGCTGAGTGTCTAATGAGTCGAATGCCGCAAGAACGGGCGAAAAATACCAAGTTTCGGGCCCGTTTCGCAATTTTCCGGCGACCTCGCCGGAATTTTTACTATTCCCGCCGGATTTTTCACTGTTCATCGTTTTCTCCGGCGACCCTCCGGCCGGTCAACGGTCAACGGCCGACGTGGCGTGCCACGTAGGCAGCCACGTCAGCCGGGTGGGGCCGGCCGTGTGTTTTCAAAGCAATAAAAACGGACGGCCACGATCGCGACACGTGTCGCGATCCTAGAATTTTTGGAAAATTAAATAAATGATTTTCGAATAATCGATCCGGCGGACGAGGATATGCCACGTGGCTCACTGGGGGACGTCCGATCTTGTACAAGATCGGACGCACCAGACGAGGCCACGTGGCACGTTCTAGAGCGCCCGATTTGTAGGTTTTATAAAAAATGAAAATAAATTAATTTTTGATCCGACGGCTATTATTGAGCCACGTGGCTCTCTGTGGGTCGCTCGATCTAGTGGAAGATCGGACGCACGAGACGAAGCCACGTGGCACGACGTGGACCGTCCGATCCGGGGAATTTTCGGATAATTAAATAAAATACATAAAAAATCAAAAAAATTGTAAAAAAATAGAAAAATGTTTAAAAAAATAAAACGGTGTCGTTTTAGGCCGGTGTCGACCCCTAGGGTCGGGTCGGGCGCCCGAGAGGCGCGGGCCGGGTTTGACCCGGCCCGGAAAATATTTTTGAATATTTTAAAAAAATTCAGAAAATAATAAAATAATCAATAAATCAATAAAAAAATAAAAAAATCATGAAATATTCAAAAAATTCGAAAAAAATCATAAAAATTCTAAAAAAAATTCCAGAAAACATGAAATGGCCACATTCAACTGGTCACGACCTGTTTCGGGTCTTTTGACCCCCGATCTTTTCAAAAATGACGGTTTTTCCCTTTCGGCAAACCGTCTTCCAAAAAATTTCTAAAAAATCCAGGAAAATCCCAAAAAATAGGAAATGGCCACAAACAACTGGCCAAGACTCATTTCGGGTGTTTTAAACCCCGAACCTTCTTCAAAAATGACGATTTCGCCCTTTGGGCGAATCGTCTCCCAAAAATTGAAGAAAAATCAAGAAAAATTCTAAAAAATTCTCAAAAATGGGAAATGGCCACAAACAACTGGCCACGGAATATTTTGGGTAATTCGGTATCCAAACCTTCCAAAAAATGACAATTTTGCCCTTCGGGCTAATTGTCCCTGAATCTTCCCATTTTACCCCTAGCCCTAAATCACATCTTCCCTAAGCCCTTATGGCTATACTAGGAGGCCAATGATTGAAATTGATGTGCATTGACATGATTTATTTATGCACTTGACTTGCGCTTTCATTAAAATTGATTGTGATTGATAGGAATAGTCTTCCAATCTGCATGAAACCCTGACTCATACCTATCTCACTCAAAATTGCGCCTGCATGAACTCTTAGCCAGGAAAATCTCTCGCGTTAGGTACCGAAAGGGCGTTGGTAATGACACCAGCGTAACCAAGTCCCCGAACCCAAAATCTCTGGTTCCGCAGAACTGATCGATCTCTCACAATCGGTCAGTAAGGTTTCCGGTCTACCCTCCAAGAAAGACCGGTGGCGACTCCAAATGCATGCACAATTTGCACATGCCACCACGACCACACTGAAGGTCGAAAGCGATCGACTCTTATCGTCGAACCCTCAAAAGACACTCCTGCCGCGATTTGGTATGGGCCTGGGAGGGCCCGCGCCGATCCAAAGCCCGCGATCGGTAATCCATTAGCCGCGTCCGTTTTGATTTTCGGACGGGTCGCGACATAGGGGAAGGAAGATAAAAATATATTTATCTTAGTGATTTGAGAACTACTCATGTTCTTGAGGAATGGAATGAAATCAACCCTTAATGTGTCTAAGAATTGTGATTGCCAAGCGGCAATAATGTAACTTTATTTGAAAAAGGAGACACGTTCAATTGAGACGTGATGTGATAAAGCAATTGCTTAAAGATGGAATTATGTCCATTGGAGTCAGAAATGGATTTGACCAATCCTCTGACTATTCATCGAGGGGAATGAGACAAGCCAGTTGAAGAAAATCAACGGTGATAGTAACCCAACCTATGTGTTTGGCGATCCCATGAAGTAGGTTCATATGGGTTATAACAAGTCACTTGTTGATCATGTGATGGACTATAAAAAAAAAAATGTCTCTCCTAAGGTGAAAAACAGTGCAAGTCCGCAAGGAAAAGAAGGTTGAGCACCAAGCTCTTAATGAATTCCATAGTCATTATTGGTGGTGTATTGAGCTGCAGAATACACTTGATGGAATCACCTATATAAATGTGGAGTGAGGCCGCTCGTATGAGTTTTTTGGCGAAAATCTCTAGAGCACTTATGAATAAACCAAGCATGCGCACGGCCTATTTGCGCAAAACCGCGTTGAACAACAAACCTTGTGGAAGTGTAATGTGATTGGTGAAATCATAATTCACAAAAAGAAATTATTGGTTCATAAAAATTTTATACTTCACTAATGATTTCGTGAGTTATATTTCATTCTTTCTAGGGCTGGTTCATAGCCTAATCAGCACTAGTTCCGAAGCATTACTCTCCAGTAACTCAGCTATATTCTGTTTTTAATCTTTCAAAACTTTTTGAAATATGTGGGGGATTGTTGGATATTTCAGCAGTTTTGAAATATTCTTTTTTTCGAGCTCAGATGTTGGTGAGCTCAGACGTTGGCGAACTCAGATATTCGTTGGCTTAGAATTTGACGAGCTCAGAGTCTGAGAAGAGTCTCAGAAGCAGCGTTCTCTTTCCCCCATTATTTTGTAACGTTTCTTTAAATGATTTGTAACGGTCAAATAACGATTTTCTAACGGCTTTATAACAACCATATAATGGCAGATTTATTGCTTGATTAAACTCCCCATTATTCTATAATTATTTCATAACAGTTTCTTAACGGCTACCTTTTGGTTGTTTATATAATGAATTTCAAGAAAGGATCTAAGGTTAACTTTTGAGATTTACACGAAAGCTTTTATCTTCTTTCATCTTCCTCTTCTACTGGGTTATACACAAAACGTTGTTCATGTTCCTTCTAAGACTTAGTGTATCTTGGGAGGATAACCGATAGAAGCCTTTCGCACCGAGTCTTGTACTCCGGGGGGCGGAATTTATCCTTAAGGACAGTGCTTGCACGCCTCAGACATTTGGTATTACTTTACTCGTCTTTTCCAACATATTTCTTACAATTGTTATTTTTCATGTTATCTAATCCATTCATTATTCCAACATGTCGATATGAAAGCCCTTTCGAAATTTGAATACATGCAAAGTCACACAACCACATCCAAAGATCAAACATCTTTCAATATGTTAATCACTCACCTCTTTTCTTCTTTTTTTTAACTTTTCTTTCTTTCACCCAAAATGGGTAATCGCGCCCGTCTATGCAACTTCCGGGCTTCCATATTCGAGCCCGAAACTTTGGCCCGGCCCAGTAAGATCCAAACAATCTAGTAAGCCCTGGAGTAAGTATTGTTGGGCGAAACCGGGTTTCGGACCGTTCGTTCAGACCGCGCTGTACAGCCTGTACTTGAAGTCCCCCTAACGGAGACGAAGAACAGAATGAATGCCTTAGTCTTGGCATAGACGAGCGGCGCTTAGGAAGTCCGATGAGGACCCTTCATTTTACTCGCGGAGAGGGTCGAAAAATGCTTAGATGCACCGGATGCGTGCAAAGATTAGCTCGTCCGGGCCTGCGAGCTTCCGCCTTCTACAAAGCCGAAACTCGAATCCTGGAAACAATGACAAATCCACGAATGATCCTGTCTCTAAATCCTCTTCATCTGCTTTATTTTTTGGTGTATGCTCTTGCTGTTACATTTGACCCCATCAAGCCTACAACCAAGCTCATGATGGCAGATTCAGAACACACACTCTGTCTAGGGAATCCTCCGTCTGCGCCTAAAAGAAATGAAGAGATGCGGAGCAGAATATGTCGTGACACTAAACCTGGCTAATATGCTTTAAGGATTCGGTTTAAGCTAGCAAAGGGAGCGACAAAGGGGACAAGTGTTGGACCGGTCGTTCTGGAACCACCTCTCCAGGCAGCCCTTGTGGAAGACATGATTGCACCTCGCCACCTCGCTCACTTCCTCCTCGTCCTCGAACCTGCTCAAGCACACGCAGCACTCCTCCGCTGCCGCCCTCCTGCCGCCACCCCCGCGATGATGACACTGCAGCTCGAACCGCCTGACCCGGATCGCGGAGGAGGCACTGCTTCTCTCCTCGGCAGGGCTGGAGTCTCTACCGTCTTCAGGAACCGGAGGCGTGGCCGTGTTGAACAGCATAGCCACTACGAAGACAATGCCCATTACCAGCATTGCGAGCAAGCCTTCGGTAGGACCTGGGTAGTTGGACAGACCCATTTGACCCCTTCTTTTTTTTTTTTTTTTTGGGTTCTATCTGTTCTGGGCTTTTTCTCGCTTACTTCTCTCTTCTCTGGCAGAGCTCGCAGGAGAGACTAGACCTCCGCATAGAGCGAGCGATGGAGGGTCGACTCTTGCCCGAGAGAGGACGGGGCCTCGGGTCGAGGCTCTTCTTAACGCCGAGTCCCGTTTGGCCGCCGGGGCCATTGGCATGGCATCGGGGTCACAAGTGGCGGACACGTGTAGCGTGGGCGTGGAGATTTTGAGGAGGCTAGCTGGTGGCCACGTGTCGGGACGGCCGGGTGACCAATGAGGACCCGCAACTTGGTAGGGGGAGAAGTGGGGGTGACCCCGTCAAGGAACGGACACGTGGAGTCGTCGTATCGTTTGACCACTCTTGTCGTTACTCACTTCTCAAAATATCCCAAGTCGCGATCAACGAGAGATTAGTAGCAGCAGGCAACCAACTCGGGGAATCTGAACTCAACTATGGGATCAGCAAAAGCCATGAAAGAGGGAACATCTCTTTCTAGCATTTCCATTCAGAAGTTTCTTGTCATTTCCTCAACAACGACCCGCGATTGTAATCTTGTTCAGACTCTCAAGCTCCACCGGCAGAGCAATATAAACCTCTCAAATGGATGGGACGTGTCGGGTTTCGAGTGGCTCACAAAATGAATTTGCACGTAATTGACTCAACTTTCATGTAACATCAGTTTTATCGATCCGTAACTGACCCAATACAAACCCCACCCAATAAGACTTCAGTTCTCGCTTCAGATAGAGATGATTTTAAACGGAAAACCCCCCACTTCCCAAAGCACCCCCGTATCACCGCCGCCGGGCCGCTTGCCCCCCAGGAAGACGTCGAGGCAGCCGCGAAAGCCGGAGATCTCCAAGACTCAAAACATGGGGAGTGGAGTGGATATCAAGGTTGAATGACGAGGTGGCGATGCGACACATGGACGTGCACGTGGAGAGGGAGGAGAAGCTCATTGAGGAGGCCTTTCTTAGGGGTGAGCATGGTTCCAGGGTAGAACCTGGAACCTGTAGAACCGGACCGGTAGGAACCGATTGGTTCCAGGTTCCAAGGTAAGAGGGTAGGTTCCAGGTTCCAAAAATTTGGGAACCTGCTTTGACGGGTAGGTTCCAGGTTCCAAGTAGGTGGAACCTGGAACCTGAAGCAATCTTTTATATTATTTTTTAGTATATGTCATCACGTCATTATGAGGGATTTCATAAGGACGATAATGAGTATGTAATTTGAAACTACTTTATCATCGAGTTTTTTACTTTATTATTGTTTTATACTTTTCGTGTATATATGTATGAGTTATAGTTAATAGATTTTAGTAGTAGATGGTGGTCATTAGAGGTAATTATTCGCATTGATCGTTCAATCAATAATATATGTGAAACCTGGATAGAACCTGAAATCGCTCACACATACTTTCTTCTATTTTGGTGCAAATGGAGTTTTATTGATAGGTTTTAGGGTACCCTGGAACCGGATCCAGAACCTGTGACAGGGTAGGTTCCAGGTTCCAGAGTATAGAGGGTAGGTTCTAGGTTCCAGAAATTGAGGAACCTGTAGTGGCGGGTAGGTTCCAGGTTCTAGGTGGAACCTACCCAGAACCTGGAACCGCTCACCCCTAGCCTTTCTGTCTGAGACTGACAAGCTATGGCCTCTTGCGTTCTCCTTCGACCTCTCAACAGTCAACACCTTCTCCCTCCAGTCCCACCGCCCCAGTCCCCGACCCCAACTGTGGCCATAGCCTACGCCGATCGCCCCAAATCCAAGGTCATGTTGATGGTGGAGATATTTGGCGAGGGGTTAGTGCAATCGCATTTTCCGTTAGCCGATTTGGATGAAATTAATGACGAGATTCGATTACACTAATTTGACAAATTTTTAAATTTGATTGCACTTTCTGAAAATTTTTAGGGTGCAATAGCCCTCTTAAATTTTTTTTCCAATTTACTTTACTGAATCAGTAAGTTATCGAAGTCAAAATTGATAATGGACTAAAATACAGCCCATTAAAAACCCATTTTTCAGTGGGGCTTTTTTTTTTTTTTTTGGAAAACATTTGAAATAACACATATTTTACCCGATTCATTAGATATTGCAAAACATGCGAGTTATTCACTCATTTTGCAAGAAAACATTTTTTCGAATCATTCAATTTCTCGAAACAAACGACGCGTAAATAGTAGCATAATTAGCTTATTGTCCCTCCCGACGTAGCACAAATAACGGCTTAGGAACCTCCAACGACGAAGTTGATTCGCCAAAGGATGAAAAAGGCGCTTACGGTCGAGACTCATGATAATTCTGCGTCCAAGACTCGCGGACACTGAAAATTGGCACTCATCCAACTGAACTCTTAAAAACTGGAGCAATTTCTCAACTGATAGCAAGAAACATGCTATCATTGGCGAATCAATACCGCTGCTGCGGCTAATTAATGGGATATACAGAACTATATGCCATGCTCTAGTCAAATCACCATGAGTATGGTCTTTGCAAGGATCCACTGCTGCCATTCAAATCCCTAGTGAGATTTCGTCGGCGAAGGATCAACTCCGATCGACCTAAAATAGGCCTTTTCCGCATCATCCATCCGTCTCTGAAACATGCCCCACTCCCTCCTACACCTCTCTCTGACCTGTCACATGCCAAAACACAGTCCATGAATAATAAGCAAGCTTCCGAAGAAATCGATGTTTCAAAGACTTAATAGCTCTAGGGGAAGAGAGAGGTGAGAGAGGTGTGAAATTTTTTTCATGGTGCATGCATAGCAAGTTCGACTTAGTATTCGACACTCCTACATACCCCGTGCCATGATGGCTTCCCATCTTGTACTTCTCCCTGCAGGATGTCAACCAAAAGAGATGTTGATAAGATAAACCATAGCCGAATGGTCATTACTTTTCATGACAAAGGAAAGAAATGACGAGTATCGTCCATCTACCTGGTTTCCTAGCGAGGGGATTGTTTGATGAACAACCCACTGAGCATCTACTACTCCTATCTTCTGGTGTGCTGGCTGTTTCATTTGATATTTCAGGAACACAGCACAATCAGACATGAAAAGGCAGACAAATGTCGATTACTAATAAGCAAATGGAATCAAAATGCAGGTCACACACCTCTACACATTTCCGGAGAGCAAAGTCGAGACCCCATCCATGGACCAGGTCATTCTGCAAATCCCCACACTTCAAAATTAAAGACGGAAAAGACAAAGTTGAAATAAAAGGCAGAGGGTACACAAAGGATGAATATGCTCGGGATGACCTGAAGCATATGCCACACGCAGCGCCAAGCATCTCGTGAGAAAACTGGAGCCATTATCTCAACAAACCTGGAAATGTTAAATACAAAGTTCTGTTGGGATCCATTTCCATCAATACTTAGCGATGACAAGATAATAATGAGCATCTCAAGAAAAGGAGATATTAACAAGGCTCAAAGTTCCTACGCTGCACACGGAGGCAGACTGGGACTAGTACACCAGCCAGGTTTCTCCTCTGTTTCTCTGGAAAACGAAAGCAAGTACCATCTATTAACTTACTAATCGAAGACTGCAAGTTTTAGCAAAAACAAGGGTGGCGTCATTCTCACTTGTGAACTTCACGATCACCTCTTCTTTTAGTCATCTGCCATGTTAAGCCTTTGTTAGGCTCCAGACCTGGCTGCGAGATCTCCAAGCCATGCTTTCTCACCAATTTTATGTATCTGGCATGGTACCACACAAAAATCGATGAGTTTCAATTATGACTAATGTAAATACTAGTAGAGAGTTATGTACATCTCTCGCTTACTCTTCTGCATTAAAATGCTCAACCCCTAAGTCCTCATCCCATATGAAAATGTAATCATAAGGTGCCACAATGTCAGGATGCAAGAACCGCTTGGCATACCACCTGAGGAGAGAGAGTGAAATCTAAGCCCCAAGTAAGTTCAGGAAATATACCGCACACTACGGGTAGCAGTTCTTTACCACTTTGTCTGCTTCCTAACACTCACGTGTATGGCCCTCTTGGACCATTCATATTCATCCCATTCAGTTGTTCTTCCATCGTAGTGGAACAAGAGAATGGTAAAGTTCCCTGAAAACTGTGAGAGGAACACATTTAGCGATGCATGTGATAGAAATAAATGCTAGGCATGTGAGCAAAAACTTGCAGAGTGAGATAATACCTTCTTAACGGCAGCATCAATATTCACCCGCTGATTATAACCAACGGTGAAGGTCACTAGGTACCTCGGTTTAATGGTTAAGTCCTGAAGATGACATATCGATTAGACATCTGGGAAAACTTAAGAGTTGCTGATTACATGCAATTCAGTTCACAGGCAGAGACGCACCTCACTTGGCTTACCCCAAAGTCTGCGCAGATAAAAATCTGACTCTGCCGTGATAATTCCCGGTGGCAGTCTTTCTGCACCTCTGGGATTTGAAGGGACCCAAATCTGTAACAAAATCACCATGACATCTACTAATTCGGAGTAATAAGAAAGATTAGGAAGTACCTATCGAGATAAAGCAGAGATGAATGGATGGTTCATTTATCAAACAAAGTATGCAGTTACCATCAGAGGACGTAAGTTCCTCTAGGGGACTCGTATTTTCTTTTGTTTACAGCCAAAGCAGAACCATGATGCAATTATAATTCATGAAAATTCCAATGATATTTACATGTGCTGGAAAGAGCAGAAAAGTTTTCAATGATTAGAGCCATGAAGTCTGATATCGTAGATCCCTTTCTATTCTGGATGGTCATTCACATTCAAGCATCAACCAATAATGAGCACATGCAATACGCATAAATTTTCAAGCAGGTGCCTTCCTCATTTCCAGATAGGCTATAAGCATTGAGCTAAAATTAAGGAGCTTTTACCTTAGATGTACCATTTTGAGCTTGATCTGAGCTGCTATTATAACCCTTCTCACCAGACAAATTTAGAATTGTTTGGGTTGAGAGCCCTGTTTTTGGGTCTTCCGAATACATGACATCAACAGCAGTCTGAAGGCTGGTTGGAAGATTAAACTACCAATTTTTGGAGAGAAGTACCCAAAAAATTTAGTAAAGAGGGAGAGTGCAAATAGTGTAAGGATGAAAAATGAAGAAGTGAAACAAGAGAAACAGATGGGATACCTTAATTAGAGACAATGTAGGAAAAGACAACCCAATGAAGAAACCACACACCACTCCAAAAAATGTTGTTATTATCAGCCTCATGGTGTCATTTGACTTTTTACACCCAGCACTGCAACAACCGAAAGACAAGTGATTCAGAAAGATAAAATTCAGCAGCCCATAACACTCAACACTATTCTCTCAGAAACAGTGAACAGTTACATAGTAATACAAGCCATCAGTAGTTCCCACCTGCGTGTATGATTCCCCATTTCCTCAACAATCTTCTCAGCGCGTGTTTACAATATGGAAAGCACAGGATGCTCTGCATCTGTTTCAATGACTTTTGAGTCGCCTGTTCTCCATTTTGGTTGAAAAGAGCCCAATGAAAAGACCTGAAAAGTAGCCCGAAGATATAGTAAACGGCAAAACTACTTTAAGAACACTTACAAATTCCACTGTCACTGGACAATTAGATGGAGAGCATAAGGAAGTGTAAGTTGTAGCTTCAGTTGGATTAATTCAGCTAATCAAGCGCGTCCACTAAAAAGTTAAGGGATGCACACCATCAGAGGCACAGCCTCTGATGAGCAACACACAAGATATTGCCAGCAAGTTGTGCCTCACCTAAACAGAAGGGTTCACAACTCCCAACTCGACCTCCATCTATCACTCCCTGATCTCATGAACTGGAGGATAACATAAGAGCTCTTGGTTTCGAACTTCACATTCGGCATAGACGCCAAATGTCTACCATCATCATGCAAGATCTTGCTAGGAAGGGCTTGCTACGGGTTCCTTTCTTGACCAGCTTCTCTTAGACTAAGTGACACTCAAATGTCCTCTCAGCCACCACGAAAAAAATAGAAAAAGGACTACAAATACAATCCACCTCAAGAATCAGATCATTAGAACAATGTTTTGGCGTGGTGGTCCTAAAATGCCTAGTATCCATTTTAAATCACGGACAATCCTGCTTGCTCTGAGAAAACCAATGGAATCATAAGTATGAGCCTCAGCTCCACCTTTGGATGAAAATCGTCCGTACTGTACCGGACCAGTCCGGTTGCCGGAGAAGTCAGCATACCAGAAAGACAGACCGAACGACAACACGTTTTCTTCGAAATCTATCGCGAAAAAAGCACAAACAACTACGAACAGCCAAACGCAAGCCCGATTCGTATAAAGTGAGTACTCGACAAATTCCGTGCTCAGCTAACAATCGGCCGAATCGCACAGGACGATGTCCCAACCGTTCGCTTCCTCGTCAAAACGCAAGGGAAACTCTAAACTCACTCCGCCGTCCTTGCAGCCGCCACGCCCGATCAAAAACCTCCGACGAAAAAACGCTAAGCCTCCTCGGCTCAAGGAGCTCAATCGCTCGCGGTCGCTCGCAGCACATAGCAGCAAAAAAAGGAAAGAGGCTCGGGGGAATGGAACGCACCTGGAAAACACGCGAAGCCCGTAGTGGCGAGGAACGAAAAGCGCGGTCGGTCTGACGAACCGCGAGAATCAAATAGAAGCAGCGAATCACGAGAATCTAGCCGGTCAGAGACCCGAGTCCCTGCTCAAAAGGCGCTTCGAGCAAAGCGAAAATGGCGTGACGAAAAGGGGGACGAGGATCGACGAGGATGTCGTCTCGGCGATGATTGACAACGAGATTCGTGTGAATTAAGGAAGACGAATGTTTTATATCGGTTAAAAGAAAAAATAGCCTAGAGAGAGAGAGAGGGGTCGTATCGTTTAGTGTGAATATCTATGCTCGGAATGTTCGTCGCACAGGCTTGCTTCGTACGACTTTTAGTATTTCGGCATTAATTGATTTCAAATTGATTAGGAAGAATATCCATTTATTTGTGCGTCTTGATTTTACCTAATTGTATTACCAATGTTCTTTTCCGAAATCACTTAGCTCCATTCGATGGTACTTTTAAAATCGAGCTTTGATAAAGATAAGTCGTGACCACGTTAAGGCTTCATCGATCGGCTTCAATCCCGTACGTGCGAGTTCGAAAAGTCGAAGGGATTAAAAGCAACACTATCCGAATCCTTCGAGAATTGTCATCTCTAAATTAATCGATTACAGTTGCAAATTATCTATTTTTGATTTCGTATCATCTTCAGGCCACCGCGTAAAGTCATGGTATTTAATTAGACGTGATTTCTTGACTTTCATGACAATTCCGGATGCTAACAGGGAAAAACGAGAAATGGAGATTTATGTATACTATACTGAAAGGGAATGGCATACGGTTGTTCAATCAAAGATTTAAATTGAGAAATTGAATTAGTTGCTGAATATAGAAGATGCGCTTGCCGGAAGAAGCGACCGACAGAGCAATTTTGTCAGGAAGATCGTTTTGCTTTTATGTCGCTAATAAAATTGCATGTGGTGTGTAATTTTGTAAAATTGCCTTGTTGGGAATTATTTGATTGCTTCCCGAACAAAATAGGAGTGAGCATGATTCCAAGTTCTAGGGTATAACATGGTAGGTTATATAGATTCCAAAAGTTGAGAAATCAGTTCAGACGAACCGCTTCGAAATCGAACCTACAACCTAAAACAAATCTCTATGTTTTTTTTTTTCACGTTTTTATGTCTTTGTGTGATTATATGGCGTCCAATCATGTTTCATGAGTGTGTAATCTGAAATTGCCAATCCGAATTTTCATTTTCGACAATGTCAATGACCGAGATGCTTCGGATTCTTCGTGTGTCTAAATACGAATTGTGGTCGATAGATCGCAGAAGCAAAAACGTGATGATCCACTGCAATCATTTACCAATGACAGAGTGGGTTCTAGGTTTCGGAACGAGTAAGTTCCAGCTTCCAAAACTTGAAAATTCAAATTCGGCCTTGACCGGTACGGTAGGTTCCAGATTCTAGGTTTTAGGAGGACCACGAACCGGATCCTAGAATCTGGAGCACAAAAATGTCACATGTCCACGTGGGATGATACAGATGCATTGCTCGAACGGTGTCTATATGGAACATACTCCGTCTCGCACTTTGGTCTTGTACACTCCGTTTCGTCTTCCGTTGATACCGTTGAGGACATCGATCGGGAATATCGAAATGGAAACGAGAAGTGCGCACGTGTGTAAGCCGCGAAAGAAAGACGGATGAATAAAAACGGGGAGAATCGAAGTCAATGCCCGGAAAGCCTCCGGCGGCAACTGGCGTAGACCATGACGCCGGGGAAGATTCCAACGCGTAACGATGCAAGGTCAAAGAGGCGGACGGAGAAAACTGCGGGAACTAAGGAAAGCAATAAGAATATATGCCCCTTGACTAGTTGCGTCATTGTAGGTGGAACCATACTAAGCCTTTGAAGTTTCCATTAAAGTTGGCAAGATTACTTGTTGGTCTTCTCTCTTTGACACTACGAATATTCAAGGGTTATATTTAATCGGGTCGAAGTTAAATCGGCGATGCAACCTGCCTAATGTTCGGATTGCCGTGGGAAAATTGTTCCAAAAAAGTCCCGATCCTATTGCATTTTTGTTAATTCAATCATAAACATCTTAATTTTGCCAACGAGTCTCCATCCTTTTCACCTTTTTGTCAACTTAGTTCATCGGACAAATTTTGTCCAAAAATTGCTGACGTGAATTTTTTTTAACATTTTTTTTCTTATTTGATTTTCTTTTCTTCTCTTCTATTTTCCTTCTTTGCAGTTTTTCTTTTTTTCCCATTTTCCCTCTGCCATCCCAGGCCCGGTTGTCCTTCTCTTGAGATTGGCGACCTTCGCCAGCCATCGACGAGGCTTGGCGATGGGCGGCGGAGGGAAAAAGAAAAAAAAATCAAAAAAGAAAAGGAAAAAGTAAAGAAAGAAAACAAATGAAAAGAAAAAAAAGTAAATAGAAAATTCAAAAATATTATTAAGAACTGTCTATGTCAATATAGACTGTGTCATATAGGATAATCGGTATTTACGTCAGCGATTTTTGGCAAAAAAATTGACCAGATAAACTCAATTAAAAAAACATGAAAATATTTATGATTCAATTGAAAAAAATCAAAAGGATTGTAACTGAATTGACAAAAATGGAATTTTAGGATTTTATGGATAATTTTCCCGATTGTGGCTGACTTTGAGAAATCCGAAGCTTAATAGCTCGCTCAAACTTAACTAGGATCTCGCGTACTTGAATTTTATTATTGATGACCCTTTTTTTTTTCACTTAGTATGCAACGACACGGTTCGATGGGGGTGTAGAGTGGTCGCTAGAGGGCCTGGACAAGGAGCGACTCCCGTTAAGCTTGTAGGATGACGAAGAGGGATAGGAACGAACCGAAATGCACACCGAACAAGGGGAAAAGATTCTTAAAATGAAAGCTGAAATTAACTAGAATGCGTTTTTTGACATAAGAACAATACTTAGTTTTGGAACTCCAAAGTTAAGCGTGCTCAGGTGAAAACACTCCAAGAATTGATGACCTCACAGGAAGGTGCCCATTTGTACGCCCACGGAAAAAACGTGAGGCTCGGTATGGAATGGGAAAAAGAGGACAATACCTTAGTGAGCTAAATTCAGGGCGTCACATAGTAAGTCTTCCATGGGTCTCGCAGTTTAGCTGTCTCGAGGTTTGATATCCCTGCCACCGGGCCGAAGAATGAACAGATGCTCAAGGGCGCTGATGTGCTCGTCTAATCGATAGATCTTAGGACGTGGTTTGGGCAAAGAGCACGAGAAAGAATAAAAACCTGTTAATCAATTCGGCGACTCACCTGAGCATATTGGCGTATCGTGCGACGATAACGCCTTTTTTGATCTCGTTAACGCCTTTTTTGATCTCGTTCCTTCGGCAATGCGATCGCGGGCTTCGATTGCTTGCGCATACGATCTCGCAAACGCCCCCGGAAGGCAAAAAATGACACGACTATTAATGGCCGGATCCGAGATCATCCTTAATGGAATGGTAATTAATTTCTCAATCTCATGATTAGAGGGTGGAATTAATGAGCCGTAGGGTTAGGTGGAGTTTACTTTTCTTGGTGTGGCTAGTCTGTGCACACGGTTGAGCGGAGGGGATCTTATGGCTGGCGAGGCAACGCGAAGGGGGGACAGCAACGTCTCTTCCCTATGTTATCATGTTGGGGTTCGAGGATGCCCACCACTTGTTTGAGTTTTTGCGCACCAATCTCTTGTCTTAAGACTGGGATGGATCTCCGCTCCAATACCCCACTTTACAATTTCTGAGCTGACCCTGTCATTCCTTTCTTCCCCTTTTTTTATTCCCCCTCTCTGCGGAATCAGTATGGTCCTTTGGTTTGGACATTAGTCCCCAGATTCCCTTCCGCTCAAAGGAACATTACCAATCTGGGGAGAAAAGATTGAAGAGAGAAACTCCAAGTTTTAATTTTTCTAGGGTTTCGACCCTCTTCGAGCGCTCGACTGATCCTCGTTCACACCAGTCCTTCAAACAGTTGAACCAAAAAAAAAAATGGCAGGAGGGTAATTTCTTGAAGAGGCACGAATTCGTAGTCTCAAAAATAATCCCAAGAGAATGCATAAATATGACGACTGGTACCGAAAAGGAAAGTCGAGATCAATATACAAGAAGGGCTCTGCTAATCTAGCCGTCCCCCCAAAGTCAGACGGTGGGACGGTCAACGATCACAAACGAAATTTGTGAAAACCCGATCAGCGATTTCAATATTTTGACTCTCCATTTCTTTTGCTTTTTTTTTTCCTTTTATGTGTTTTTATTGTAAGCCAAAATTATAACAAGTACCAGCGATGATTGAAAATACTCGATTCTTTGTTGATTGCAAATTAAATCAATTTTAGAAGTTGCAAATCAAATGATCATACGATCTCCCAGAGTTTGTATAAAAACAAGGCTGACTTTAACACTTTTTTTTTTGTGTACTTCGACCATCTTATCCTTTGAGTGGCCCACCACCTCTGATACAGTTTTATAATTCCTTTTTTTTTTGGTCAAGTCTTTTATTTCGTTTTTATTTTTTCCTTTGCGGGTCTCACTTTCCTCCTCCTCTCCTTCTTCCAGGAAGAATCTTCCTATCCACGCCTCCAAATCGTCTCTATTTTTTTTTCCTCATGGAGGTAATTCTCTATCTCTGTACCTCCTGCTCCTTGTTCTTCTAGAATTCCTGTCACAAAGTAGAATCAGGCAACACGCTATTGTTGTGCTTCTTGCATGTTCGGTTTTGGCTCCCAAGTAAGAACACTAGGCAGACTCATGCAAAACACGAGGTGATGATGTGTGTGCCTATGTTTGATATTATATCGAACCACAAGATCACTTTGTTATAGTTTTGTCTTCTAATTTTAACTTACAATTAAAACACATAAAAGTAAAATTCATACGAAAAAAACCCCTCTTTTTCGAATGTGGGCTATACTTTCACCACTTTCAAGATCTATATTTTGCACTGTGTCTCGTTGGTTAGTCGTCATACATCGTGCATTAGATTCATGTTTAAGTTTTATCCACCGTAGCTGTCTTACGTAGATATTCTCTCGTGTTTCCATCTGTCGTAAAGTTTGAGTGGGCCACATAAAATTTTGGTCATTTAGTTCCTCCCTTTGCCAAGGGACCAGGACTGGTCCGACGTCCTCCCTGGATGTTGTGGTAATTTTAACACACTTCAAAATTCAAATTATTTCATCAGGATAAAATTTCATAGTGAATTAGTGATCATTGTAACACTCCTTAAATTATTTTACCACAGAATTAAAACCCGTTTAACACCATACAATTAACAGCGAAATGATAGGAAAAACAAAATCACGATTTGAACGGATCGAAAATGTTTTTATTTTTTAAACCTGTAGCAGGTATTTTCCTTTGTAAACACTCAGGTTTGCATTATGTATTTATCTAATTTTATACGTGTACATTTAATTGTTGGGTCTATTCGATACTCCAACACTGTCTAACTAGGGTCAAAGCAATTGCAATCCCAATCCCAATCATCGGGACCGGTGGGCCTCTTGGCCTATTGAATTTGGCCCTTTAGTTTCAAAGTAACATTTCATTGATATTCGCAATAAAACAAAAGGAAACATCGTGGTACAATTGCTATAACTTCAAAACAAAACAAGTTCGACCTAACAAGATGAATCATTAACAATAGACATTGCATTTCTTTGCATTCAGTGATGGAGATTAGGCGCGAAAAGTATTCCCACAAAATTTTATACACGTGCACATAAAAAATGATATTTGCTTTTTGATTACATTAGTCTAAATTGAGTATTAATAATAGCTATCTAGATTCTAGATCGCTAGTATGTAACTAAGAGTATATGTTATTTTCGATATGGTATTTTTTTTTTCTTGTTTGCTCGTAAACTTGTAATCAATATTGTTCACAGGTGTCGTTAGAGGCGTCAAATGGGTGGGTCGGGTCGGGTTTGGGTCGGGTCGAATATGGTCCGACCCATATTGACCCATTTAACCCGTTTTGACCCATTTTTACACAATACAAATTGAATGACCCATACCCGACCCGACCCATACCCGACCCGTATTTCTTAAACATTTGTAAAATTAATTAAATCATATAGTACTTATTTTTTATAATTTGATAAAAAAAAATATTGCTAACACTTTTTATACAATACAAATTTATTGAATTTATTGAATTTTTTTAATTTCTTTAAAAATATTTTTATTTTATTTTTTTCGTTGGTCCTCCTTAGTCCTTCCTCCTCCCTCCCCTCCATCTGCAATTTCTCCATCCTCCTCTGTCAGTCGATTTGATCTGAAGAGTTTCACCAGAAGGATCATGATGGCCATGCATAGGAATACCGCGATCCTGAGTAGTAGGACTAGCAATGGCGCTTTGATCTGAGCCCAAATTAGCGGAAAGGGATCGCCTAATTAGCGACAGTTGCATGGAGATGTCATCTCTTGCTCCTCAAAACGTGTCGGGAAGGAGACTAATTGTAGAGAGCCGGTCCTTTTTAACAAAGACTCGTTTGCTCTGTTTTTCGATCTCGAAACAGAGCAATGTGAGAGAAGAAGAATGTGATGCTAGGGAACAGAGCTGATGAAAGCAAGTAGATCTCTTGAGCTAGTAATCGAACTGTTTATAAAAAGCAGAGAGCTGGAGAGAGAATAATTCCTCATGCCGACTTCCGTCCTCTTCCCAGCTCTCGACCCACCTCACCGCCTCATCGTTCATCCATCGGAGCACACGGATGCTCACGCAGCCCCGCAAGAGGAGCCGCGACAAGTGCCTGAGGTTACAAATCGTAATAGCATACCGATTTAGTGCAAATTGGAGCAGAAGTGCTGCAACGGCGGATCGGCTGCCATCTCCTGGTGGTTTGATAATGCGGAGTGTTGGTCGACCACGGCACATCCTTCTTCGGCTCCAGAAGCAAAGAGCTTGGTCTCGAGATCCTCGATGGGGAGGTTGACGTTGATCGTGCGGACGATCGGGGGGACTGTGGGCACGGCAGAAAGGGTGGCGTTAAGGGTTTTGTGATGCTCATATGGTCGTGACGAGCTAGCCGATTTAGAAGAGAGAGGAAAGATCGTGAGAGATGAAAGGAAGAGACGAAGAGATGACCTATTTCGCTAAGCCAAATGGGTCAAATGTGGGTCATAAGCAAACCCATATTTGACCTGTTTTTCAGGCTTTCATTTCTTTTTAACCCACTTAGGCCTATTTTATAAAAAAACGAGTTACCCATATATCATTGGGCCTCTTAAAACTGAGTTACAAAATGGGTCGTGGACCCATTTTGCCGGCTCTAGGTGTCGTTGGATGTCAGCATTGATTGTGCCTATAACAAGAAAAGCCAATATATTAAAATTAGGGAAAAATTCAAAAAAAAGCCCGAAATGGCCTCGTTTTATCAAATAAGAGGTCAGAGTCAACGTTGTTTCAAAGAATGGTCTCAAGTGCTCAAATCATTTCAAATAAGGGCCTAGCTAAGGGTCATTTTTGTCTTTTTTAACTTTTTGGCCTTTTCTTTTCTGTTTTTCTTTTTTTTCCCCTCCCCTCCCATCATGTTCATCATCTCCTCCAACGCCTCTTCTTCAACAGGTCCTCCATCCCTCGCGGAGCCGCTCCTTCTCCGTCGCCTACGCCCACTCTCGGTCTCCCTCGCCGGGTTGAACTCCCTCAACCTCCCGTCGTCTCTCTCCCCGCTTCACCGCTCGTCCAATCCCGCACCTTCAGGCGCGAACAACGGCCCATTCACGAGTGCGCGCGACGGTTCCTCCTTCGCCTAGAGCCGAGCTCCGGCGGCGTCCGACGGCGCGAGGGACGGGGTGGTCCGCAGCGACGGGGACCCCGCCGTGACCGTGGTTTTGTTGGGCTGGCTTGGAGCGAAGCGGAAGCACCTGAGGAGGTACGTGGAGTGGTACAACTCCAAGGGGTTCCACACGGTGACGTTTGTCGTCGGCGTCAAGGAGATGCTTTCGCTCGACTTGGGTCACGGAGTTGAGGACCGGATCAACGAGTTGGTGTGCGAACTGATGATTGGGTTCGGAGAGGAAGGAGGACGGCAGGGAGCGTTGCTTGGAAGCAGGTCGCCACTCCTGTTCTCGGGCGCAGACGCACTGGGGACGACGGACGAGGTTCGACTTCCGACTGTGTAGATGCGGTCGGTGGATGGTCGGATGCGATGCGTGGCGATAAGAGGGGCGCTGGCGATGAGCAACCCGGCGGCAATGACCCACGTGCTGCACAACAAGGAGGAGCTCCCGTTCGTGCGAGGGATGGAGGACCTGTTGAAGAAGAGGCGTTGGAGGAGATGATGAACAGAAGGGAAAGGAGAGTGGAAAAAAAAAGAAAAGGCCAAAAAGTTAAAAAGCCAAAAATGACCCTTAGCTAGGCCCTTATTTGAAACGATTTGAGTATTTGAGGCCCTTATTTGAAACAACGTTGACTCTGGGCCCTTATTTGATAAAACGATGTCACTTCGGGCTTTTTTTTGTAATTTCTCCAAAAAATTATAATCCTTTTCAAAATATTGATTTTGCAAAGTACGAGGACAATAATTTAAAAATGCGGCATTTCCTTTGTCAATTGAGCCCTTTTAAAACATTGTTAAGAGATGTCTCTTGACTCTACATACAATGGCTGCGTTTGGATACAGCTTTCCCAAGGGCCTTTGGTGTCCAAAGGCCCTTGGGCCAAATTTTTAGTGTTTGGTAAAAAAATTTCAAAGATACTTGGATGAAAGTCAGCTTTGTGAAGGCCAAAAGCTGAAGGCAGCCAGCCTTGGCTTTGGAGCATTTTCGGCAAGCAACAGTGGACGGTTTAACGAATTTTTTGGACTTCCAATATTACCCTTCACTTTTAGTCATAAGTCCATGTTTACCCATTTTTTGTTTTATTTCCTCCTTCTACCGTTCCACGCACTTCTGCCGCAAATCCATTACAGAGATGAAAGAAACCTAGGGTTTCTAGAGAGAGACTCTTCTTATCTGTCATCGACTTCGACGAGGCAATCGCACGGTGAAGGTCGATCTCCATCCATTCCTTCTCCGGCTTCACTGCGTTGGTCCTCGCGATCAACGCTTCGAGGCAATCGCACGGTGAGTTCGTCTTCTTTCTCGTTTCCAGCCTCTGCTTCTTGATCTGAAACCTCCGTGACTTGTGTCTCCATCAATAAGCAGTGAACTACCTTGTGGGGTCGATGATGTTCGCGTAATTTCTTGTGTCTGCTGGTTGTACTGAGTTTTTTCGTTCAACTGATTGACTGTTGTTTTTCTTTTTCCTTCTGCGATGTTTGTTTCTTTTTCTTTGAGGTTGGATCTGTCTAAATATATATTCTTTTGGTTGGAAATTCTGTTGGTGGATGATAAAGTTCGAATCTTTGTACTTCTTTGGCTGTTCTGTCTGGCCTTGAGAGAAGATCAGAAGAGCAAGAACCCACAAAAATTCAATCTTGAGCTTGCTGATTTAATTTCCATACCAAGCTGTGAGAATATGGGAATTTTTCGCTGAATGATGCTAGATCTTTCCCTATAAGCCCTTTTTATTGCGCAAGAGAAGAGAACAAATCGTGATAGTTCTTTGGAAAGTTTTGTCTTTCAACTAGTCCAGACTTGAAATTGGAGCATCACTTTCCATATGAAATTGAACCATGTATGACATCTTCATATACAGGAAATCAATGGGTAGAAGAGTTGATGAGCGAAGATGCTCATCCAAGAAGGTGTTATCAGATGTTTAGAATGGATAGAATTGTATTTAATAGTTTAAAGCATGATTTGGTAATAGGCTATGGTCTTAAACGATCTAGGAATATTGATGTAACAGAAATGCTTGGACTATTTCTTCTCATTTTAGGACATGGCGTGGGTAATAGGTTAGTACAAGAGCGCTTTCAGCGATCAGGGGAAACCATAAGCAGGTATTTTGGCTTAGAAATGAATAAAGTATGTGCAATGGGAAAAAATTTGATCCAGCCATCTGATCGGCAATTTAGGGAATTCCAGACAAGATCAGGAATAATCGACGATCCTATCCTTATTTTAAGGTATGTTTCGCTTATACAATTTAAATGTAGAATTAAACTTATATTTCGATTGTACAATAATATTTTCATTTTCGTATCAGGATTGCATTGTGGCTATTGATGGGACACATATTCCGGCAATGGTACGTACGCATGATCGGATTCGTTTTATTGGTCGAAAAGGAACACCGACTCAAAACGTATTGGCTGTATGTAATTTTTATATGGAATTTATTTATGTTTGGGCTGGTTGGGAAGGACAAGCTCATGACTCGTATCTTCTACGAAGCCATTGGGAGCCATGATGTATAATTTCCTCATCCTCCTCCAGGTTTGTGAATTAATGATTTTTGTAGAGTAAAATGTATACATGTGTCTATATATTGATTGAATTTACATTAAATTTGTGTAGGTAAATATTATTTAGTAGATGCCGGATATCCAAATCAAACAGGTTATTTGGGGCCATACAAAGAAGTCAGATATCATTGCCAGAATTTCGAGAAGGCCCCGCACCTACAGGTTATCGGGAGGTATTCAATCGTGCTCATTCCTCGCTGCGATCAGAAATTGAGTGAGCCTTTGGCGTGTTAAAAAAGAAGTGGAAGATTCTAAAGCAAATGCCAAGTTATCCGTTTGAAAAACAAGTGCAAATTGTGATAGCAGCAATGACTTTGCACAATTATATGCGGAGAAACGCCGTCAATGATACACATTTTGCGAGAGCTGATTTGGATATTGATTATGGACATGTAATTAACGTTAATGATGTAAATGAGGGGACTAGTGCTTTAAATGATAATTTATTTTCGAGAGCTGATTTGGATATTGTATTTGTGCATATGTGACTACGTTTATTATAATGAAAGTATTGTATTTTAATTGTGAAAGACGTCCATTTTGATATTTTCGACCAAAAAAAATTCACTTTGATATGCTTTTTTTATTTATAAACTTGTTGATACATTTATATCAAATTATTCTCAATGCGAATAATATAAACGCGGCAGTCATTATTTTTCTTTTTTCAGCTGTAAACATATTAAAAAAATCTAAATAAGTCACATTGAATGACTTTTCAAGTATATATTTACCAAACAACATTTTTGCAAAAGTCTTTTTCAAGGCACTTTTCAATTACAGTTTACCAAACAGCTTTTGCATTTCACCAAACCCCTTCAGACTAAAGACATTTGCATTCTCCCAATGACTTTCCCCAAAAGTCTTTCCAAACGCACCCAATATCTACATATTTAACATTTTTGTCTCATCTGTTTGTGTGGGGGACAATTATTTCGGGGACAATTATTTTCCAACTTTTCCATATTTGAACGACGGAAAACGTTTTTGATGGGTTGAATACAACAAGTTCATACAGGAGGAAAACGATTTTTCCTCTTTCGACAAGAATGAAATCACTTTCCCTAAAATCATCAATGTGGGAGGAAAAAATGTTTTAGAGGAATTGTTTTTCGACCTTTGGTGTTTAGATGACGAAAAACTGATCGATCTACGAAAAATATTTTTCATGAATTGAAAACACCAGATTTATATTGAGGAAAATGATTTTCTTTTCTGACAGGAAGGAAATCATTTTTCTCAAAACCACAAAACAAACATGCCCGAAAGTTCCTCTCTCCCGAAAGTTTAGAACACTTCTCTCTCTCTCTCTCTCTCTCTCTCTCTCTCTCTCTGCATCCGCTTGAATTTTGTAAATTTTCCCTCCAGAGACTGGCCAAGCCCAAGCCCAAAAATCTATTCGACGCATTGACCGCTGATTCCAAGCTCCCAACGGCTCGCATGCCGCAGCCATCTCTCTCTCCATCTGCTTCCTTTCCTCATTCACAGTTTCTCACTCTGTTCTAGCCGTTGAGCCCCCTCACGCCTTCACAGTGTCTCTCCGAAAAAACAATGGCTAGCACCCCATCTTCATCTTCAACCGGCGTCCCCACTCTCTCCTCTTCCTCCGCCAAGCGAAAGAGACCCTCGAAGCTGGAGATCCCAAACGTCCTGCGACAGCTCCAACCCGAGGAGCTCAGGTCCCGGGACCCCGCTTACCGAGACGACGACGTCTGCTTCGGCGAGCCTGGAGTCGCTGTCGTGTCGTTCAAAGGCAAGAAGAAGTTCATGGAGGACGCTTACAAGATCGCCTCTTCCTTAGATGGGAACACAAGTAAAGTGAGGACTTTTTTAGTGAGGTTTATGCGAGTATTTCTCCGAAGTTCCGGTTTTTTTTTATACCGTTTCTTGGTTTCCGGGAATAATTAATGTGCAGGGTTTCTTCGGTGTGTATGACGGGCATGGGGGCAGAAAGGCTGCAGAATATGTTGCGGAGCACTTGCACGAGAACATCCTTGAAATGATGGTGAATGCCGAGACGAGTTCAGACAAAGAAGCAGCTATTAAAGCTGGGTACTTGAAAACAGACAAGGAATTTATGACACAGGTAATTTTGAGCTATGTGCTGGAATGATTCGTTTAGGCAGTTTCTTGCATAATGAGAACAAATTCCTCAGCTTTTGACCTCCAGTCTGGCGGTGGACATTAGCTTGTTGAATGAAGTCTGAATTTGGTGAGTAGTGAATTGTGGAGAAGATGATTTACAAATGAGAACAGTTAGCTTCTTCAGATCTATCTTATTCTCATCCACGAGAGATGGTTCGGCTTCCATGAGTTCTCAAGAACTTGAGTGCTTTATCTTATAGTTTTTCTTCTATGCTTCAATCCATTTGGGAGAACTGGTGATAGCCTGTATTGAGATTTCACGGGTGCCAAAGTTCGAATTTTCCTGGAAGAGTTAGTTTTACTTGAAGATCCCTCAGATAAAATCATTGATTATTTCCTGCTTCTGGCGAATCGAGTGTGGCACTGTGGCTTGACTGGTATAAAAAGATGCAGTACACTCATTCATTCTCGTTCTTTAGTCATTTTGCCCTGTTTCATCAAACTCGCTTCTTACATTCTGTAGATTGCAGCAATCAACAAATTTTATCCTAATATACCAACTTGGTTTCAATTCTTCATTTGTTAGAATGAGCTGTAAAAGATATTGTAATTGTAGAAGATATGTATAAAATAGTGGATCTAGAAAATATATCTTTTAGGATTCTTTCCTTTATCTGTATACATATATACTTCTAGGTCATTATAAAAGATATGAGGCAGACATATAGAAAATAGAGGAATAAGTTTTCTTCCTCGAAATCTCTCTGTGTTAACATAATTTTCGTTTTCATCCTCATCATCACTATTCTAATCTAAAATCATTCTTTGCCAGTCAAAATGGACTATTCATCCATTCTCTAAAACCTCTATATGCATACATCTGGCCAAGTTTTATATCATATTGAATAGATCAAGACTGAACAGAGAGAATGCCAAGCACATATGCTTGTTATGACATTCAACTTGCTATACTCCTTTCAAATGCAGTACCCGACCATCCCATTAATAACTTTTTTGTAGGGTATAAGCAGCGGTGCCTGCTGCGTCACTGCCTTAATACAATGCCAGGAAATTGCTATTTCAAACTTGGGAGATTGCAGGGCTGTTCTCTGTAGAAGAGGAGTGGCTGAAGCTCTCACAAAGGATCACAGAGCAGATAAAGAGGATGAAAAGCAAAGAATAGAGGATATGGTACGCTTTACTCTCCAATCATATTCCTGAAAGTTAAAATTTTCTCAATTTTTATTTTTATTTTTATTTTTAATGATTTCAATGGGGTAATCTCTCATCTTGCAATTTAGGGAGGATTTGTGGAGATGCACAGAGGGTCCTGGAGAGTGCACGGGATACTCTCTGTTTCAAGAAGCATCGGCGATGCTCATTTGAAGCGGTGGGTAATGGCTGAACCTGATACAAGAGTTCTTCATATGACCGCAGATATGGAATTTCTAGTCTTGGCATCCGATGGATTGTGGGAAGAGGTGAGCATAAGAAAATAAGCAATTCACCGCTTTAGGTCATTGTTTAATTGTACATTTTGTGACTTTTTAATTGTACATTTTGTGCTTGATGAATGGAGGAAGAGTATGCTTATGCCTATCTATAAGAACAAGGGGGATATTTAGAACTGTTCCAACTATAGAGGCGTTAAGCTTATGAGCCATACAATGAAGTTATGTGAGAGAGTTATTGAGCATCGTTTGAGAATAGCAACCAATGTCTATGTTGACCTGTAAATCAATTTGGATTTATGTCAGGAAGATCTACCATGGATGCTATCTTCTTGATACGACAATTGATGGAGAGATATCGAGAAAAAAAGAAGGACCTTCATATGGTGTTTATTGATCTCGAGAAGGCATATGATAAGATTCCAAGAAAGGTCCTGTGGTGGGTTCTTAAGAAGAAAAAAGTACATTAAGGATATGTATGATGGTGTTATTACATGTGTGAAGGCTTGTAGTGTCACATCAAGTTATTTTCCAATCACAGTAGGTGTACACCAAGGTTCTGCTTTGAGTCCTTATCTTTTTGCCATAATTATGGATGGGTTAACAAAAGATATCCAAGATGAGGTGCCGTGGTGTATGTTTTTTTTGCAGATGATATTGTACTTTTTGATGAGATCAAGGTTGGGATTGATGCTAAATGAGAATAGTGGAGAAGCACGTTGGAGTCTAAAGGATTTATTTTAAGTCGAATTAAGACCGAATACATGAAGTGTGAGTTCGACACGGTAAGATGAGGAGATCAAGAATCCGTGAATATGCTTGGACAGGGGGAACCCAAAAAAGATGCTTTTAGATATCTATGATCAATATTAAGAGAGAGAGAGAGAGAGAGAGAGAGAGAGAGAAAGAGAGAGATGGATGAGGATGTAAGCCAAAGAATTAGAGTAGGTTGGATAAAATAGCGCAGTGCATCAGGAGTTTTATATGATCGCAAAATCCCTCTTAGGCTAAAAGGAAAATTTATAGAACCGCAATAGGGCCTGCAATGCTATACGAAACTGAATGTTGGCCAGCACAGAAACAACATGGGAGTAGAGGAGATGAAGACGTTAAGGTGGATATGTGGTCATATGAGGATGGATAAGAGAAGAAATGAAAATATTCGATAAAAAGTTGGAGTAGTATCAGTGGCAGAAAAGATGAGAGAATATAGAAGATGGTTTGAGCATATTCTTTGAAGATCCCCAGATGATCGGGTAAAAACAAAAGTGTGTTACCGAGAACATGACATGAAAAAAGGAAGAGATCGGTCGAAACTTGGGGAAAAGTAGTAAAACAAGATTTAATGATGTGGGAAATAGATTGGCGTACGGTTTGTCTGACGACGGAGTGGAGGAAAGCTATCAGCATTTCTATGTTTTTGACTGTCATTTTTAGTCATTTTTCCATACATATTTTTATATATTTATTTATTTTTTCTCAATCGGTCTTGCTTCTATTTTATTTATTTTTGGGTTCATCGACCGCCGATCCAAACTAGTTTGAGATAAACGTGATGTTGACGTTGTTTTGTTGAGTTTCTCATACTCTACCTTTTACCTTAGGTTGGCAACCAGGAAGCAGTCAACATCGTAAGACGTTCATGGGTGGCTGATAAGGCAACATTGTCATCGAAAGATCTTCACAAGGATGAAAATGATGAGTTCGGATGTGTTAATGTAAGCCCCTCGTCAAAACTGCGGAGGATCTCCCTGCTCAAGCAACAGAAGAAAATTAAGCAATCGCCAAGCCACAAAAGCCCTTTTGAAAGCTGGAAAGATGGTGAAAATGAGTTCTTCGGCGAAATCAACAGCCCACCATTGAAGTCGAGAAGAGTATCCCTCGTTAAGAGAGTAAACACGAAAACCGGATGCCTAAGTAGTCGAGAGAACAATGGCGACTGTAACAAGGGATTCTCTTCTGTCGGTCTTGCAGCTGCTTGTAAGGAGCTTGCCAATCTTGCTATCAGCAGGGGTAGTCGGGATGATGTCACTGTGATGGTCGTAGATTTGACTCAATTTAGACGTGACGAAGTAATATAGCCATTTTGGTCAATGAGAGTTTTTCTTCAGTCGCAATTATCCGGATGTCCTTTTTGGGAGTTGTACACACTACATAATTCCCTTCTTCTTCTTTTTTCGTTCCAAATGGATGGTACAGCTCTAAACCTTGAGATTCTTAGCTTAGTTTTCCACCATAGAATGTTGAGGGAAACTCGGCATGAGAGTTTCCCACATTGTTGTAGATTGATGACCTTGAATATTTGATTATAACATAAAAACTTGAAATACTTGTGACTTTGATCAACATGAGGCAAGAGAACACGGAAAAGAATACAGCCTTGTCTTTGGTATGCGAAAGGAGTTCAATTCTTGAAAAGAAACTGCTTCCCTGCATTTGAAAATGAAAGTTCATTGATGAGAGGGGGAAAGTTTTCAGAGGATGAGTTTGCCTCAGCGATCCAGTCTATGCATGACAAGCCATGTTCAGAGGAATCGGCGGGTGCGGATATGAGCCATCAAATATCTGCTAAAACATCCATCTGTTAGCTGCTTCTGTGAAATGAATTCCATCCCAACTGACCCGGACCGATGGATCTTCACACGACTTTGCTATTACAATCTCCTTTCCTTCTTCTGTAGTTTTGAATCCACATCTCCTACTATTGTTGAAGTTGTACTTCCCACCGTGACAACAGCAGCAGGCAATGAAAGATGGGTAATCCTCAGTTTCACCGATGGACTATCGTAGACTGCGTCTGAACTTGAATATGAGTCCGAGTTTGTTACTTAGTGAGCTACGTCTGAATCTGAAAATTGCGCTTGGAGGGTGTTTTTTTTTTTCAAAAGTAGAATCATTCTCATCTCAAGATCCGAATATGATATGCAATTTAGATGTCTAATTGTCTGATTGTTTGATAATATTCTTGTAAGAACTTTAGAGTAAGAATAGAATACAGTCAGGACATCACCTTCACAACAAATATGTCTACGCATTTATTAGATTCTATAAACACTATAGATTATTTTGTCCGTTTCAAAATCAATCAAGATGTTTCTCTCAATACAAATCACTAGTAAAAAGTAGGGGTGTCAATGGGCCGGGTCTCGGCCCGGCCCGAGCCGGCCCGAATTGAGCAGTACCATGCTCGGGCCGGGCCGGATTTGGGCCGAATTTTTTTTTCCTTTTTTTAAAATTTTTTTGAATTAAAATTAATTAACAAACCATCAAATGAAAAAATATAAAAAGAAAATATAAAAATAAATTAAATTTAAAAGAAAAAAATAAATATTTACAAAAGTTTGGCGTCGGGCCGGCCCGGCCCGGCCCAAGTACTAGACCCGGCCCAAAAAGGCCCGAAAAGGCAGAAAAATTTCGGGCCGGGCCGGCCCGTCCGGCGCGGGCCAAATTGACAGCCCTAGTAAAAAGTGCACAGCTCCATGCACACCTACTTTTTTATTTCACTAATAAATATTCTAGTTAACGGGAAAAAATATTATTGACATGATGCGAAGAAATTATACATGTAATACATGGAAAGAGAAATAGTTTAAGATTTGAAATTTTTGGTAAGGCTGTTTATCAAATAGGCCATGTTCGAATTTCCAAACTTCGTCACCTAGATAAAATTACAAAATAAAGAGTCGGGCACTTATGAAACATGTTTAATGAGAAAATATTCGATTTTCAGAATTTTAATAGTGAATCTACAGGGTTAACAAATGTATTAAAAATCGTAATATGTTCAAAAAAATTTCTCAAGACATTTAACGATAAAATCCTTAAATGAAAAAAGAAAAAGAAAAAGAAAAAGAAACGCCAAACAAAAAGAAGTCAAGTCATTAGTCAATGCCGGAAAAAGCCACAAATCGGGGGCGGCTAATGGCGTAGACTTCGACGTCGGTGAAGCTTCCAACACCAACACCAACACCAACACCAAACAGATGAGACCGACCCTTTAATAATTTAATCCTTAATTAGTTTTTTTTTTGTCAGATAATCCTTAATTAGTTGACGGAGGAAAAATCGTTGGGGTTGTTGGTGCCATGAATTCTGTGGGATGAGACCATTATCATCTTGGAAGATTTCTGAAAATGGGGTCCGTCGTCTGTGCACAAATTGATCGGGAGCAGATATTGCCCTTCACAACATGTTGAAAGCTAATCGTGCTAGAGTGATCCGTAAAGGACTGAATGGCCGAGCTAAATTAAGCTTGGTACGATCTGTGATAATGATCCAGATCACCATACTATTCTCAAGAATGGATTCTCGAGAGAAGACTAAATTGGTGTTTGATTCAGAACTTGTTTTTAGGTTGCGCCAGAAGAGTTATTCGATGGGGGTGATACATATATCAAACTGCATTTAGACCATTGAAAATGGTGGGTCTCATATGGATCTCACGCGGGCCTCACCAGGTCCAAATTGAAATTAATAGATGTGTTAAGTTGATGAAGGTAAACACACCAGGAACCATATCTTAGGATTGGTTAAAATCTTTTAGCAAACTTTAAGATGTACACACCAAGTTCTGAGGTTGTAGACTAGGAATATAAGCAGCTGTAAGCAAAAGAAATCAGACCACTAGTGGCCCATCATAAGTAGATCACAAACTGGACTGGTTCGTCTCGTCCGCACAGTAGAAGGGTGTCAACGGTTCAGTTCTCGATCCTTACCTCTAAAGAAATAGCTTCCCTGCATCCGAAAACGAGGGCTCAGACCATGCATTGGTCTCGGTGATTCATCCTACGGCATGTCAGGTTCAGAGGAATTGGCGGTTCTGAGTACGAGCCGCCGGCTATTTGCTCAAAAATCCATCTGTTTGCTGCTTCGGTGAAATGTATTCCATCCCAACTGACCCGGACCAATGGATCCTCGCATGACTTTGCTATTACGATCTCTTTGCCTTCATCTGTGATCTTGAATCCACACCTCCTACCGTTGTTGTAGTTGTACTTCCCACCATGACCGCAGCAGGCTTTGAAAGGCTGCTGAAATCCTGCAGATTAGCAAAAACCATCATCACAGGCCAAGAGCCATTGATACCACCTCCATGATTGAGCGGAAGAAATCGATTGTATTCCATCAATTTGTGTTTACCTAAATCTATTGCTAAACCAGTAAGTTCATAAGATTTTACAGCAATGCACTTTGTGTTTACCTAAATATATTGCTAAACCAGTAAGTTCATAAGATTTTACAGCAATGCACTTAGGAAATGACCAAAAAAGATGAGAAGGTGTTCAGGTAATTACCATGTTTGTGTGCTTGAGTGATGAGATTGTACTTCACAGAGTACACATCGACATACGTTACTGCAGCCAGAGGAAGTTCTGTCCTGAGTGAATCCACTGCTTCCTTCAACCTGGTGTTGAAGTACTGAGCCAACTCGTTGAAAGGTCTCAGGCAGCCATGTTCGTCTTCCGGTGCTTCGAGATGAAACCGGTCCATGATGTAGATCAAGCACCCCAACGGACCCGTGTTGTGTATCCAAAATGACCTTCCTCCTTCAGCATATACTTTCTGTTTTCACATAAAAAAAAATTTCCACTCATCCAAATACTTGAGAAATGATCTAGAATCAAACGCGGAATATCAACAAGAACCAGATTAGACAAAATGGCACCACCTTTATTGCATCTGAGAACTGAGTCATCACGTCAGGAATGTGTGCCTTTATCTGATCCACCGTCATGTTCTGCTTCAATCCAGCCGTGAGATCGTTCTGGCCGATGTCGAACGTGTACAAAGCCCTGGAGAAGTGGTCTTCCCGCGGCAATAGTCTCGTGAACACGCCTCCTTTTCGTTAACAGAAGGCACGGCACATCAAAACAAGAACACCCACATCAGCATCAGAAGATGACATTGGTGATGAGAAGCAATTCGATTGCCAGGTTTACGCAGTCCGCGGTTGAGAATCGGTACCTTGAGACCGAAAATATTGCGACCTCACGAGGAAGTCGGAGAACTCGATGAGCTGAACATTTAACTCAATCGGACTGTATCCGCTCTGGGACAGGGTCGTGTTCTGAGGTCTGATCGTTGATCCGGCCGTGGCGAAATTGGCTCCGTGACTGAAATTTGAACCAACGGAGTCCAAATATGCACTCAGGTGAGGCAATCTCAAATCCTCCGCTGCCACAAAAAAAAAAAAAATGAACTTTTTTTAGTTCACAGAATCACGCTTAGCCCATGAAATTTTCCAGGACTATAAGGTATGCGTAGGTGCTCGGTTCTTCTATGCTCGAGCTGGTAAAAACTCAATAATGTATTAAATTGGCCATAAAATATTCATATTATAGTAAAAAAAAGGTCACGAAAAATTTCAAATTGGTGCATCCGCGACAAATTTACTTCAAATTACTTTTTAGACCGTAAAAAAGGCCTCAAACTGATACGCCTGTGATAAATTTTACCGCAAACTATTTTTCTGACCACAATAAACCTCAAGGTAAATTTACGCCAAACTATTTTCTTTTACCATAAAAAAATCTCAAATTAATACATTTGTGATAAATTTACCTCAAACTGGCTCCAAACTGATATACATTTGGAAAATTTATCTTTCGTTAAATTGGGTTAATATCGCGAAAAATCACAAACTGATACGTTTGTGACAAATAGAGGGTAAAAATCCTAAATTGAACTCCCACGTGTCATCTAATTCAACAATTTGAAGGTAAAATTTAACGAAAAACAAACGAAGAGTAAAATTGTCACAAATGTATCAATTTTGGGTAAATTTGTTGTACCGATTTTGGGATTTTTCGTGGTGAAAAAAATAATTTAAGATAAATTTGTCAAAGTTGTATCGATTTGAGGTTTTTCATCGTATTATCCCTAAAATAAAATAGAATAAAGCTGACTCTAGGACGCCTTACAAGCATTTTACAGCTTCTTTGATTTTGCTTAAAAAGGATCTTATGTTCCAAAATAATAATAATAATAAAAATAGAAAAGAATGCAACATCTCATACAGTATATACACAGTATGTATGTATTAAATATTAATAGAGCTTTTTATGCTATCAATTTACTACATTAAAAAAAGAAGTAGAAGTTGACCAAGTGTTGTCGCACATATCGGCCGGATCCGGTTCCCCTGCCTTTAGGCAGGGATGCCTTAAATCATCTGGGCCGTTCATTTTTGAATGGACGGCCCAAATCGCTTACATGGGAGGATTTTTTTATGGTTTTTTAAGAAAAATAATCTGGATCGTCCATTTTTTAAACGGATGGCTCGGATCTTATCAGATTTAAAGCACCCGTTCGTTATATCGGCCCACACGCGGACAGATCTTATGTATCAGAAACGACAAAGCATGCCATCTTTGAAAATCTGCTAAGGTTGGACTGTGAAGCCCAGATTCAAATTCAAACAAAAATTGAACAATAGCTAACTGTTGAGAAAACCTCGAATCTGCGAACATTTTATTCCCACAAGATCAATACGAGGGAGTCATGGAAACTCAATATCCATTCCAAGGAACTTCGGAAGATCGTACCGATGAAATCGATGAGCAAGCGGCCGTCGCAGTACCGCCCAGACGGCCTGTGGAAGTAGGCCTCTCCGTTCGGCGAGGGGGCCTGCCCGAACGCCGCCGACAGCCCGCCCGTGTCGGAGTTCGAGTCCCCGAAGTTGAAGATGGATGGAAAATCGCATGCCGCCACTGCTGCCACCTCCGCAGGAGCCGAACACGCCGAAGATCGACAGAGCAGCAGCGCCAGCGAGGCGACCACTGCCGCTGTCGCTCGCAGGCCCGAGGAGGCCAGGTCCTTCGAGTTGGCCCCCATTTGCTCAGAGTGCGTGCACCGCGCGCATCCGAGCGAAAGGAAGAGTATTTATGTAAGAAGACATGGTAATATTTTACTCTTTGGGTCAAATGAAATGGTAATTTTAAAAATGATTCTTTCGACGACTACTGATTAAATTTGAATGCCGTCCATGAACGTCTGAGTGTCCGTGTGATAAATTAATTCCATGTTCACATTATGAATTAAAAGGTGTTGACACCCAAAAAAGTAACCCCCAAGAATCGCGTGCTAGGCACATGAAGAAGGCGGAATCAGTTACCGTCAGAAGTATCAAAATCAGGTACAAATCGGCTATCCAAATGCCACAGATCTAGGAAAAACTGGCGGCGTTTTCTCCCAAAAGGAAATGGAAAGAGCGCAAAAAAAAAAAAAAATCACGATCAAGGCAGTTATAGAGATGGGCAGCAAAATCTGAGAGTAAAAAGGAAGATAGCGCGCAAAACAAGAAACCGTCGACAGTAACGTCAGCAAGAAACCGTCGAAAGATATGAGAACGTGGGACTTAGCGTGGAGCCCAAGAATAGAGGTGCGCGACGGTTACCCAAGCATCTCTATAAAAACCCAGAGTCGCCCAACTTCGACACACACACAAACACACAAATCAAGTCTTTATCTTTTATTATCTTAACCTAATTTAGATGTAGTTTCAGATTCCCGTCGTCGATTCAATTCCGACGAGTTTCATATCTCGAGTTGGTGCTGTTGATTAATTTCGATGTCTCCCCTTCGTCCAAGGCCGTCGATTAGATTCTGATTTTGTGTCAAAAAACCTGTCTAGTGTCGTCGATTAAATTCTGGCATTGTGTCATATGCTTCACGATCCCATCCAACATCATCGTTTAAATTCTGGTATTGTGTCCCAAGTGTAAGCCATCTGAAGGATTACCTTTTGATTGGTCAAGAGTATATAAGCCGCTACCTACATTATTATCGAATTTTTTTTTGTATTTGACACTCTCCATCCAAAACTGACCTGGAACTCCTTATTGAAAAACGAGCTGCTTAAGTTCGATAAAAGATTTTCGCGTCAACAATTCTTTTGGGCTTCAGCCTTCTGAACCGAACCTCAGAGGTCTATTTGGGACTAATCGAAGAATTTCGACGTCAACAAAAGGCATAACGCATAAAAGTAATGATAGCTTAAAGGCGCTAAATTTTGTTTATTGGTTAGTAGACGGACGATGGTATCCATAGCGATCGTGTCATAACCGTTTCTTAGCAGTTCTCTGGCGGTTGTAGCAATGGTCACCGATGTAACGCCGGCTATCCATGTCGATGATTGAATCGTGTTTTCGTGCAAAAGACAGCTAGAATATCATCTTTACGAACGCGAGCCCGGAAACGAGGTGCCCTGTGAAGCACAGATTCGCAGAGACGCCGTTCGTCGTTCCCTGCCTGTATGGGATGGAAGGAAAGATAAAGTCTTGAGCTTGTAGTTGATTTTTCAGGATTGATAGGCTTGTGATTGAAGATGATGCTCGAAATTAAATGATTTTCGATTAGTGATGGAACTCGTCCTCGGCCAGAAAAGCCCTCGCCCGTGCGGGGAGATGGATTTATCCTAGATTCTTGTAGTCTCATCTAATCCTCTATCACTATAACATCTTGAGAATTTCTGTAAAACAACTCCGGGAGTGCATTAACCGTATTTTGCCAGGATGGCTAATCAGGGAGTATTTCACCAAGCAGACGTTGACGATACCTGATCGCGGCCTTCCTTCAGCCTGCAGTTGAAATCCTGAGCCACTTCGTTGAAAGGGGATGCGCAGCCGACGGGGTCAACTTGCGACGCCAGGATAGGTACCCGCTCCATCGCGTACTGGGAGGCAACGGACCGGGCCGTGTTGTGTATCCGAAAGAACCTGTCTCCTTGGCTTTAGACGTGCTGCACATACCACGTAGTTAGTTGTGATCAGGAAGAGGAGAATCACAACCACGTCGTCTATCAATTGGCGTGATTCGAGGGCCGGGAAGTGTTTCTGGTTCAGTTACGAACCGAGACGATGTTCTTGAACTGCCCTCGGACATTTGGAATGTATGTTCTCACTTCCGAGGTAGACATGTTCGTGAAGTACCCAGCTGTGAGGTCATTCTGGCCAATATCAAAGGTATACAGAGCCTCAGAGAAGACCTCTTCCAGGGGCAACAGCTTCTCAAAGACCTCTCCTATATTCGAAAGTCTCGTTTACATGATTATGAATGAACACATCGGCACCGTGTTGGCTACGAATGCTAATAGGGCAAGGACATAAGTTCCAGGACATAACAAGAACTAATGGATGAATGATTGTTTCTTTTTGACGACCACAGAAGTCGTAGAACTTGTCGCACTGAACGTCGAGAGAGATGGGGCTGAATCCCGACTGCTGAGATTTTGAACATAGTTAGTCCATCCTAGAATCTCATCAGATCCTTTTTCTGGTCTAGATCTCCTCTCCAGGTAGAGGCCCAACCTGGTGGTAAAAACAATCTCGATTTCATGCTGTCTTATCGAATTACTTAACGGACTAGTCCCACCGAAAAGACTTTACTATGTCTAACATTGCCCTCGGAACTTTCTCACAACGAAAGATCCGTGAATATGGCATCCTAACATAGCACGTAATGTGCTGCGGCAACTAGTGATTTGCGTGCTTCCTAGTTCCTAACTCATACTAAACTCCACCATTGACCTGAATGTTGGGCTAGATTTGGTCATTGTTGCAGTCAGTCATTGACAAAAAAGGGAAAGAGAGAGAGAGATAACAAAATCTGATCCCCATTTAAATTTGCGAATTGAGCAGCTAAGACACAAAAAGATCAAAAGGGGGCAAGCAGAAAGAATCAAGCAAGGAGAACTCGATTCAAAGTCTGGACTCAGTGAGAGGGAAGCCTATGACAAGCCTTGTTCAAAGGAACAGGTGGGTCAGAAAATGAACCACCCGCGATGTGATCAAAGATCTGTTTGTTGGCTGCTTCAGTGTAATGGACACCATCCCAGTTCACATAAACTGATGGGTCTTCACAGGATTTTCCCACCAACACCTCCTTCCCGCGCACCGTGATCTTCGCGCCGCAGCCCATGTGGATATTGTAGTTGTACTTCCCTCCATGGCCGCAGCACGCTCTCAACGGTTGCTTCAACCCTGCAATTCGATGACAGACATTAGCCGCCGATTCAGAATCGGTTCATACCAGATGATTTGTGGGTTACTTGATACTTACCGTATTTCTTCGGCTGGCTGATCAAGGCGTATTTGACCGCGTAAACGTCCGCATAAGTGATGGCAGCTAACCGCAGTTCCTTCCTCAATTGGGTCACGACTTTCTTCAGTCCGCGGTTGAAATCCTGAGCCACTTCGTTGAATGGGGACGCGCAGCCCGCGCCGTCGACCTGCGACGCCAAGATCGGGATCCGCTCCATCACGTACGGGAGGCAGCCAACCGGGCCCGTGTTGTGTATCCAAAAGTACCTCCCTCCTTCGCCATATATGTACTGCACCGTCCGGGTACATTTAGTAATCAGAAAACTCGCACTCAAATGAATCACGAGGTACATCTAATACACTGACCTTGACAATGTTCTTGAATTGTTCGAGCACATCGGGTATGTATGCTTTTACTTCGCTCGTGGACATGTTCATGAAATAACCGGCCGTGAGGTCGTTCTGGCCGATGTCGAATGTGTACAGCGCCCGAGAGAAAACTTCTTCCTTGGGCAACAGCTTCTCATAGACTCCACCTTATACCCGGGAAGATAAAACTCAGTGACAAGGATCATTTAAAAGTGCAAAAAAATGCTAATGTGTGGCGCTAGTCATGAGCCGTTCGACTCTCATTCAGATGATTCGGACCTGTTTTAGGACATGAAATTCCTGGAGATCGAGATTCTCATACCTCGGCTGCGGGCAACTTGAGATCGGCGGCGGAACTCGTAGAACTCGTTGAACTGAACGTCCAGAGAGATGGGACTGAACCCGGACTGACGGAGAGTCGAGTTCTGAGGCCTAATGGTCGAGCCGGCGGTCGCGAAGTTGGCTCCATGACTGAAGTTCGACCCGACCGCGTCCAAGTACGCGCTTAAATAGGGCAATCCAAAGCTTTGAGCTGAAAAGACAGACACACACACAAACACCGTTGATTCCTCCTGGTGAAATCAATTCAATGCTGAATGAAACACGTTGTAAAAGTTAGCTAATTGAGGACCCCATATGAATCACCGTTTGATCATGAAACTTGATCCAACCTACATTGCCTAAAAAAAAAAAAATCCTGAATCCTGTCCGAAAATTACAAGGATCTACTCAAATAATTTCCTGAGGCCCACCATTGAAGTGCTCTGCACCCATGCCAATGACATCGATGTCTGCAAGTCACTTTCTGTGACCAAGGGGGACCAACAGAGACTTCGGATTCACGCCGGACGGACGAAAGCATTCGTCGGTGGATTTCGTGCATCTACTTCGCTCGCACGTGCTTGTGTGCTCATCAACTTTGTTCCCACGAGTGTTTGATTGATTTTTCTACACAGCCGACGTCGCTTTCTGCTAAAGTTTTCTTGGCTATGTTCTATTTATTATGGCCTGTACTACGAGAAAATTGGACTACATAGCTTCGTTCGGTGTAATCACAGAGTATTATTATTCACGTTGAAAAGGACAATGAATCCATGTCATCGACCCTTCTTTGAATCTTAATCATTCTACAGATGATGTTACGTGATGAACTTTGAATCACTCTGGCACTGATAATCTCATGACGTTTTCTTGTTCTACCATATCTGTGTACCATTTGAGCGGAGCGAAAGAGAACATCACGAGAGAGGTGTCGAGAGAGATCGGTACCGATGAAGTCGACCAAGAGGCGGCCGTCGCAGTACCGCCCAGCCGGGCTGCGGAAGTAAGTCTCCCCGTGAGGCGGGGGCGCCTGGCCAAACACAGCCGAGAGGCCGCCGGTGTCGGAGTTGGAGTCGCCAAAGTTGAATACCGCCGGGAAATCGCACCAGGAGGCCCCAGCCAATGCCGCACCCCTGACCAAACCGCACGATACCAAGACGGCGAAGAAACCGAACAAATGACTGGCCTTCATGGCGAGGACCGAGAGAGACCTGAACCAAGAAAGGCAGAGAAGGGAGAAAAAAGAAAAAAATTGTGATTCTCTCGAAAGTGAAGGAGCGTAGTGTTTGAATTGGAAGGGAGAGCGATAAGGCTACTACTTTATATAACGCGGGGGGCGGAAAGGATCGATCAAATCGTTCACGTGCTGCTCTTTTTTGTCGCTTTCATGGCAATGATAGCATCGTTTTGGACGAGGATGTTAATTATTCTGACGTCATTGGGATAAGAACTTGTGGCGAAGAAGCTGGAGTGCGGATAATTTCGGTGACCATGTTGCCTTGTCATCACGTTGGTAAAAGTCTCGGATTTAGGGACTTAACTATGGCGATCAGCAAGGTTATGGTGGCAATTTAAATCAGAAGGGATTCTCCTTTATTTGGAATCTTTCATTGTAAAGGGGGGGCGATTATGTTAACCAGATCAGGTTTCCTCTCCTTACGACAATTTATATCTATCTATCTTGCAAGGAACGATAGGATCGAAAGTATGTGCATGGGTTTGGCAATTCCAGATCACAACAATCAATTTCCTTCGAACCCCAAGAGCCCGTTTCAGGACAACCAAGCAAAGACATTTTTAGTGTCTTAACTCGATCGGACTAATGTCTTTTATTACACTGCACTGCAGTTATTTGGGCGGGCAGCAGGAGCAGGAGCAGGAGCAGAAGCAGCAACGACAAGATTGTCCAAAATCAAGAAAAATCTCACCTCTCTTTTCAAGAACGAACCTAAAAAGAAAACAAATCTTCACCGTCTTCGAGAAACCGGTTTGGTTCTGGGATGAGGTAACTCCATCCAGCTTTGGGTGCTCTTCGTGATCAGCTTTTATGGCTCATCCCCATCCACGTGATTGACAGACCTTGCAGAAAAAAACAGGTGACGGTCGCAAAGATTGATGGCTCTTCCATTTCCTGCCCTCGCGGGAGGCGTTTCAGACTTTTATCCATCCAGAGTCCCACTTTCGGGGCTGGAGGAGGAGGAAACTTGCTCGAGGATGGAAGTGATCGAACTTACTTTTGGGCATCTGGTTGATTTTTGGAGTAAGAAGACCATTCCAATTTTGCTTTATTAGCTTAGATTTCGAGCCACGGTCGAAGATAGAAAGCGAGACTCCATGGCCCAATGGATAAGGCGCTGGTCTACGGAACCAGAGATTCTAGGTTCGATCCCCAGTGGAGTCGGTCTTCTTCCATTTTTACCCTTTTCTGAGTTTTGAGTAAAATTGCCTTCCCATGTCCCCAATCTCACTTGTTGTTTCCTTACCCGAAGGACAACTGCAAACGGAACCTTCAAGATTCGCGCCTGAAAGACCAACTCAGAAGCAGGATGGTCTCAATCGGCCAAGGGCCAACATTTCAATCAGTCCGTTAACAAATGTCCTTATAGGATTTATCATGGTTCTAGCTTAATCCTTATTAAAATTTCTAGATTAAGAACATTTACATGATCGCTTAGTGATTTTGATAACATTAATGCATTTTGCTGATCTAAATAGCTAGTGGCCACTTCTAAAAATACTTAGTTAATAAATAAATTTCGCGAGGTAAGATCCCGCTCTCTTAGTCGATGTTGATCCATTGATGGACCATTTTAACCATCTTCTTGATGCACCACTTGGACCGTCTTCCATAGGGGTGTGCAATCGGACTAGATTTATCCAAATCGGACCACCCGAAAAGCAGGTTCGAAAATCGATTCTCATTCAAATCAGTCTGGGAAATTGGTTTTAAATTTTGGGAACTGGCTGGAATCGGGCCTGTTCTCAATTCCAAATACTTAGGAACTAGATTGGTTTTGAAATCGATTTTTATCAACTGTTGAAAAAAAAAAAAATCTAGTCTCGCTCGTCTCAGCTCCTCTGTTTTTGGTGTATTGTAATTTCTATTGCTCATATGAGAGATTGTTGGTTTTGATAGATAGTGAGTTGTATTATTCATATTTTACTTTGAATCGTTTTATTGCTACTCATTTTTTTGTTGAAAAAAATGAAATTAAAAAGAGAGGTTATTAGATAGACCCTAGAAGCAGACCAAAAAAGATAGGATGGGTTCCAAAACAGGTTTTAGGATAAACAAGGTAGATTTCAGATTTCAAAAATTTAGAACCGATTATGACAAGATTGTTTTCAGGGTCTAGGTCCGAAATCTACCCATCCGGCCCTGCTCACCTCTAGTCTTTCAAACAAATAGCTCTAAACTCATTTCCCCACAAACGGCCTGTTCGGGGGTCGTCCAGTGATGGTTTACCTGAACATGGAACACGAAAACTAAAATTGGCAAAGACAGTCTCCTAACTACCATCCTACGATTGAACTGAAAATCTGTAAAGTCATCCTAGACCCTCGCTATTAGGAAAGCCTCACCAAGTTCATCTCCCGCCCAAGATAAGGACCGTCGTTTCTTCGTTTCTTGAAATCAGGAGGACATTAAACTCGACGGGATTTCGCTAGCATTCCATTCAGTGACTTTTCACCCATGCCCGATTGCCTAGTAATACTAATACCAATGTCCCATCGAATCACCATATTCAAACACAAATATGTTGTTGGGAACAACAAAGTTCTATTATCTCCTGTGAGAGTGACAGCCTGACAGGAGCGGCACAACAAAAACCCGTATTTCATAACATGACAAGGAAATGTTCAGCAATGAAAGGATCGTCGAATATAATAAATAGCCAGTTCCTCGGCAACCTAAAATCAGACTACTGTGTAAAAATTGGTCACATAGTAGACTTCCACAGACTTCATTTACCAGAGAATACAGTTGTCCTCAACACAGACAAAAATGAGAATTAGAATCCCAAAAAATGCATCTGTCTTCCGCAGCATTAAACAATTCCTTTTCTACTAACCAGACAAAAGTTAATAACAGACAGATATCAATTGAAAAAAGCAAAGCAGCAAAACAGTATCTGCTTCAAGTTGTCAAAAGTCGAGAAACCCAGAAAGTGCAACAGCTGTTCACCATCTCTCCCTCGACCTCGACCTGTCACGAAAGAGCATCAGGTTATAAGCACTTCAGATTTTTCTCGACTTCTGATACCAAGCTAGATGAACAGACATAGCATTCTTGTAAATCAACATGGCATAAAGAGCAACAGCTCAAATAAAAATTCCATGAACCTTTAGCAAATTAAATTACGTAAATAAACAGCAAGAGAGTGGTGAAGAGGGGTAGGATACTCTCAATTAAGTTTAAAAAACTATTCGATGCATCCTTTCGGACAAAGGCATAGCAAACAATCATTTGAAGAAAGAGAGAGAGGATTAGCTCAAAGTTACACTCCCAGCATCAGTGAATCCACCAGGGCATAAAAATAAGACTTGGATTACATCATGGAAGGTGAAGCTCAAAAAACTGTACAGTTAATTGGATATGTTTGTTCCGACCAAAAAAAAAAATGGATATGTTCGACACTACCTTATATTTCACATCAACACTGAAATCACATTAAAACTGAACATTACAAATCAGATCAACTCTCTAAAGTACCCACCCTTCCAACCAAAAAAAAAGTACCCACCTTGGTCAACATACATCAACAACGTCAACAACACCTTTATCCCAAACTAGTTGAGGTCGGCAGTCGATGAACCCCAAAGATACAAAAGATAAAAGCAAGACCGATCGAGGGAAAAGAAATAAATATGTAAAAATAAATAAACAAAAATAAAAATATAGATAAATATATATAGGGGGAAATGACTAAAAAGGACAGTCAGGAACATAGGAATTCTATCTCTCCACAATACTAATAGCTTTCCTCCACTTCGTCCTAAGACAAATCGTATGCCAATCTATTTCTCTCTCCCTTAAATTTTATTTTACTACTTTCCCTCAAGTAAGTTTCAGCCGACCTCATCATTTTTTCGTGTTATGCTCTCGGTAGCAAACTTATGCTCTTATCGGAGCATCTAGGAATCTTCGAAGAATATACCCAAACCATCTCAATCTATGTTCTCTCATCTTTTCTGCCACCGGTTTTGCTTTAACTTTTCGTCGAATATCTTCATGGTACTACTCAGGTTAAATACAAAGTATATAATTTCTTTAAGGATATTGCCAATCTTTTTCCATGGTACTAATCAGGTCCTAAATTTTGAAGCCTGAGGTCTAGGGAGTTTCCAGGGAAAGAGTGCGGTGCTATTTACAAATTTCCCAGATAGTAACAGAAGAGCATAAGTGACTATAAGATGCATTCTTTACCTGTTGGAGTCTCTACTGGCCAAAAATCCTCTATCCCTGCCACCTTGAAATGGTCTTCTCTCGTTCCCACCCCTGGACCATGCATCTCCCATGCCACGGGATGGAGGACGATCGTTGTAATCCATACTACGAGACTCATCAATTGACCCAGCCCGTGAAGGTGGCCTCTCAGAAAAGCTACCGGACCTGCCATAACCAGAACCAGGCCTCTCAACAGATCTCTGCCCAAATCGAAGTTTATCATCCAAATCACAGGTCAAAGCTTCCAGTTGCCGTTCCTTCAGTGATATTGCATCACTCAAACTCGGTCGGTCCCCTTCAGATCCTTGGGAATGTTCATTGTTTGCTTTATGAGCAAGTTCCTCCTCCCTTTCTTTCTTCAAGTTCTCTATCTCCTCCTTCAGCATCTTTTCCTGCTCTGTCTGAGGCCTGAACACCTTACTTGAATTAGATAACAAGGATATCCATTTGTATAAACCTTAAGAGAAAGGATCAGAACTGGTAACTAAAAGTATCAGCATGGCCATGGAAGGTTGCCAAAACTACACCTAAAAAGCATGTATAAAGGCAACCATATACTGTCTAACTGTTATCGGGAATCTAAGATTGTTAAGAAAACTTAAATTATTGTCCATGAGAAAATTGCTCGATTCACAAAATAGGGTCCTCATATGGTTTCATTTCCCAAAGTGAAGGACAACCAAAGTACCAACAAGACACTAGAAGAGAGCAAGTTAAAGGAAGTTTAGGATGAGCACATGAAAGGCCTTATGGCAGAACATTATCATGAAACAAACCACATTGACAGAATCTATCATATTCACTAAATATTAAGCGCTTCTGGATAGAAATGTCTTGTTAGTTTAGCTGCTCGCAACGCAAAATAATGCTCTAGCGTTTATTATAGAAATGGAGCTAGTTTTTGCACATAAGAGAACCACAATGGTTACAATACCACTCCCCATAAATCAAAACAATGACTGCTTCTACTTCGATTTGATTTTCTTTACAGTACTATCAATCACTGTGACTACAAAGCAGTGAAGTCTCCATTGCCACAGTTAAGCAAGTAACAGACAACGTAGGTAAAGGACGGGGAAAATGCACAAGTTGTTCTCTCATTGTTAACATCAACATCAACATCAACATCAATAACAACTTTATCCCAAACTAGTTGGGGTCGGCGGTCGTTCTCTCATTGTTAACATTGAAAATAAAAAATGTGTCTGCCTATCCAGGCATAGACTTCACAACAGTCGCAATCAAGGGCACCTTAAAATATTTTGCATTCATTAGATCACCTTTGTAAGCTAAAAGACCCTCTGGTAAGCTACAAGACCCTCTTCTCTCCCCATTATGCTAACTCTGACAGAATTTGGTGCTCGTCCATCATTTAGTAACATGAATACTTGAAAAGAAAAATAGTGCAAAAAGGACCTCAAGATCAAGAGATCAAGGAAAGCTAAAGAACTCCATCTTCAGTGCAGGAGCATTATGTGTTGGGTACTTATAACAATGCATATACTTCTTCCAGAAGCAAATGTTATATTCTGGAAACCCACACATCAAACTCTATATAAAATTCAGCATTCTTATCTTGATGAAACGTTATCCCAACTAGCTGCAAAATAACTCTTTCCTCGAATTCTACATAATTTGGTTGTCAAACAGGAATGTTTCTTTTAGCGACTGAGATTTTTACTCTAATAAGATCAAACATTAATGCCTCATGAAAAGAGAACCCGGTGGATTAGTTCTCACAAGGTCTCTTGCGGGAGATGGACCAACCTTGTCCACTTCCCCTCCATCCAATCACAGTTCACATAATGTTTAGCGAAACGGCAACAAAGCGATGAGGCAGAAAACAACCAAATCATGCGGCCAACTTGCAAGTAGCAGAGTGCTTTACTCTCAATAGCTTTTCCAAGTCACTAGCTAGGTATGCTTCTACATTACTTTTCCAAATTAAAATCATGATATTAAAGTCCAACAATCTTTAAGGATTTCTCTCTTCACAGATTCATGCAATCAGGACACTATTATGTCCACCACATATCACAAAAATCCTAAAGCGCCGTCAGAAGACTCAATACCAACCCAATGCTGTCCACTTCAAGCATCAGATGTTGAAGGGACAGATGAACAGAAAATCATCAATCACATCCACTAGTCTGCTGCACTCCTAGTACCTCCACTGAGGATTTATCAATTAATAAAGGACGTAAACCAAGATTTGCAGTCAAGAATTCCGGACAGAAAGTATTCTTAGTGAACGACACCACTAGAGAATTGCATTCAATGACAATATAGCATCAGATGATGCGGATTGGTTCGACAAACCTATCAACGCGGCGATGCTCCAACTCAAAATCAATTTTGCGCCAGTCCTTCCCTTTCTCCTCTAGCAACACTTCCCTAGGCTTGGCATCTCCAAACGGATTAACTTTTGGCCTTGGCCTGGCCACATTCTCAGTACCCTGCAGCCCTTGACTCTCAGACCGGCTCGAGTGCGCACTCGATGGCCTGCTTGACTGTGCACTTGTGGGTCTGCTTGTCTTCTTGGCCTCAATTTCTGATTCCAGCTTCCTGTAATCCAAACCCTTCTCGGCCAAGATTTCCTCTCGTGGCCGGGCTGCTCCAAATGGACTCGCCCTAGTAGTTTTCACCACTTCATTTGCCACCGAATCACCCTTACGCGGATCCAACACCAACCTCGGGCGCTCTGTGGTAAATCCTCCTCCTCCACCTCTGTTCCAGCTGTCAGACTCCATCCCAGTATCACGGAACCCCGAGCCGAAGGATCTTGAAGGAGCTGGTGGTTGCGGCTTCTTCCCCAATGCCCAATTATCAACGTCATCAGCCCTAGAGCCACCTCCAAGAGAATCATACCTGGTTTGCCTTGTGGAATCAAGGGAAGGCAGAGGTTTTTTCCCCATTGCCCAGTTATCAACCTCATCAGCACGAGATGGCTGGTCAAATTCCGAAACCCTCGAAGGCGGAGGGCCACGACGATCATCCTCGAAGCCACCGTAGGATCTCCGACCACCACCACCGCCTGCGCCGCCCCAGGAAGTATCCCCCTCCTCGCGGTCGCGCGTCCGGTTCGGCGGCGGGCCAGACCTCCCATAGGAAGAGAACCCACCCCCGAGCCGGCCGTACTGCATCTCCTCCGCAGAGCGCTCCTTCGGGCCCGTGGGCAGGCGCATCATTTCGTCAGGAGTCAAGCCCTTGTAACCGCCTCCGCCCGCGGCGTTGGAATTGCCGGAGCCGGCGGAATAGAACTCATTCAGCGACATCTTCTTCTTCTTGGGCTTGGTGCTGACGGACTCCCTGAGGCTGGGGAAGTTCTGAGGCTCGGCCCTGGCGGGGGCCGCTGCGGCTGCTGCGGCGGCGGCCTCGCGCTCCTCGGCCTCGGCTTGCTCGGACTCGGCGGCCCAGGCGCCGATGTTGCCCCAGGGTTTGGACATTCTTACAGTTCGAGATCTGGAGATCGATTTGGAGAGGGCTCGAATCGGGGAGAACCGGAGAAGGGAGAGGGAGAGATGTTGCGATCGTTTCAACGGCGATGGGTATGGAATATTGGCGAACCGAGCTGGGGCTCCGTCAATGGAGCCGGAGCTCCGAGAACATGAGAATATCGGATTGAGAGACCAAGGGTTTCCTGGCAGAGTCGCCTGACCTGACGATGGTGCGAATCGCGACGGGACGCAAATGATTTCTTTTTCGTTTTTTCTTTTCGCCTTTTTTGTACGAACGACCCAGCTGAGGAAAAATAAACAAATAGTAAATAATAATAAATGGGAATCTGCCTTCCAAGTTCCAACCTTTCCATTTCCAAAAGGTTCGGATCACAATTTCATCCTACTTAATTTTTTTTAAACACTAGCAAAAAAAAAATTATGACATCATAAATCTTAAATTATAATCACTGTGACATAATTATCTCAAACTTGTACCAGGGACACATTTATCATCCGTCAAGATTTTCGTCAGATTATTTTTCAAAGCAAACAACTTCATTTTTATTTCACTAGTTTGATGGTTTTTATTCCCAAAAAAAGAGGTCAAAATTCCTCGAATAATGCACTTTATTCCGAAAAAAAAAGATTGTATCTATTAATAAGAAAATTAAATAATCAACTTAACGAAAACATAAAAGAAGAGCTCGTCGAACAACAATGGAAATTGAAGATTATCGTTTTTTCAATTTGGTATAATTAAGTCGTCTCCTATTTACAAAAATCCCACCATTATCCCCCTTAACTGCTTCACTAAAGTTAGATTTTAAATCGATTTTCTCTTAAGTATCTCGATCTAAATTGTCGTAAATGTGCTCATTGTTCCCAATTGTAATGCGAACGTTGTAAACTTGAACATGAAAGGTTAAATTTCAACCGAGGAACCGGGTTTGGTTGAATGGTTGAAGTGCTGGATCCGAATTGGCAAATTTCACGTTTGGCTCCTAGAGGAAACATTGGAGGCCGTGCACGTTGTCTCCTGAGGTGATCTCTTACATCGAGCATAGATGTATTGCATGCATGCGTCCGGATTAATTGAAATGAACACTCGAATTATCACATCATGATAACCTATATATATATATATATGCATTCAAAGTGCAGTCAAGTCTTGAAATTTAAAAAGGAAATGCGATCTAAAGGCTTCCGTTGATCTTATCTAATTTAAGTGCTGGAAGAGTAAGAGACAGACTCTTCGCAAAGCCTTTCTCCTGCTGGCAATCAGTGTTTGCGGTCAAACGAGTTGATCGGGTCATAAATTATCCAATCCAAATGAACTCATTATTCATTTTATGACTCATTTCTCGTTACTCATACCCAACTCATTTCTAAAATACTTTCATATTTAATCTATTCTAGAAAACTTATATCTAAATCGAGGAAAGAATGCAGAGTGACTGAGCACAATATATATGGAGGGCAAGAGAGAATGAAGAGAGAGTCAATAGAGGTGACCCATTAACACTTATTATGTTTAAGCCCATTAATAACATAGCCATTGAATATAACTAACACATACAACAACTCAGCATGTTATATATGGGTCAAGAAATGGAATTACGACTCATTTTGATAGATCTAGTATCGCGTTTGCACCGGCTTTTGACTCCACATCGGCTCCATGTATCGAGTTACGTGGCAATTCATCCACACTAGCACACATGATTCGACGGTTTCACGATGAAATGGCTAAAACAATATCGTTTTCAATACAACTCAAGAAAAGGAAAGAACGAAAGTTTTGGCCAGGATCTTTCATGTCAACCACAACATTCGAATAGGATCAAAAGGAAAGGGAAAAAAAAGGAAGGGTCGAGCCCTAGAATTCTCTTTAAGCAACGGGACCGGCCGTTGGTGCGCTGAGAGTCAAGCTAAACGAAACGGCCAACATTTCTAACTCGTTGAATCGTTCGACCAGTCCTCCTGGTCTCTGCTTCTCCTTAGCCTGGACAAGGTAACTTCTTGACATCTCCATCTCTCTTGTTTTCCCTTTTAAGTAAGGTGCATCTGGCCGCCCGCGTTAATCTCGTCATAACCTATCTGCTGGTTCTACAAATCAGACACCGGACTTGGTTCAAAAGATTTGGAGAGAAAGAAAGGAAAATTGGCTCGTTTATCCCCCCTCCCCCTCTCTTCTCTTTTCTCTCTCTTTCTAGTCTTCAAAGCAGGAGAGGACACAACACCGATGTGTGGATTTTTTTAACACTTTAGGACACTTATTTCACTTTTTTGCAATTAGTTTTTAGCTTATGTTTTAAATTAATTTAAATAAAAATTATATTAAAAATCAAATTCATATCAAAACGATGTCGTTTCAGTCACATCATCGACATGTAAGTATGTTGCGACCCTCTCGAGGTTGCTTGCTTATGCGTGCTCTCGAGGGTTAATGGACCGTCCAGTCTGGTCAGATGTGGGCCTCTCCCAAGGCCTATTACCTAAATCACAACGGATGTATACATGGTCAACCTTCAGTGTGGTCTAATGACATGTGCTGCGTGTGCATACCAAGGAATCGCCACAAATCATTTTTTGGAGGGTATGATTGGACCACTCCATCGAATAGTTGGGAGTTTCTATTCAATTCCAAGAAAACTAGAGAAATGGGTTCAGGGACTTAGTTACGCCAATTGTTAGAGTTAACGCCCTTTCGGAACCAAAATAGACTGAATTATTTGACCTAAAATTTCATGCAGATGAGGGGGGTACGAATCCTAAAGTTAGGAGTTCATGCAGACAGGAGTGACTACCCTAGCACTCACAATCAACAAAAGTAATGGCGCAAATCAAGAAATCAAGATATGCAGATAAATCACATGAATACAACATGGCATCCCTAGTAAGGCCCTATTAGCCTAGAGAAACATCAATCACAACACTTCTTTCCATTTTTGGGTTAGAAGTCCTCTATTATCTTATAAATTGGTGCTAAGTAGATTCTTACTCATGAAAATTTGTGGGAACGCAACCCCACGAAAGTTAGCCCAAAAGACTCATTTCATCAAAAAAGATTCTCTTTCGACGTTTTTGCTGATAAATCTTCTGAGTAAGTGCAAATTCTTTCCATTTGGGGGTTAGAAGTCCTCAATTATCTTATAAATTGGTGCTTAGTAGATCCTTACTCAAGAAAAGTCTTGAGAAAGAAACACGACGAAAGTTAGCCAAAAAGATTCCTTTCATAAAAAAAGATTCTCTTTCAATGTTTTTGCATATGAATCTTCTAAGTAGGTGAAAATTTTTTTCATTTGAGGGTAAGAAGTCCTCCATTATCTTATAAATTGGTGCTTAGTAGATGCTTACTCATGGAAATTCTTGAGAACGCAACCCAACGAAAGTTAGCCCAAAAGATTCCTTTCATAAAAAAAGATTCTCTTTCGATGTTTTTGCCTATGAATCGTCTGAGGAAGTGCAAATTCTTTCCATTTATGGGTTAGAAGTCCTCCATTATCTTATAAAATGGTGCTTAGTAGATTCTTACTCATGAAAAGTCTTGAGAAAGTAACACGACGAAAGTTAGCCCAAAAGATTCCTTTCATCGTAAAAAGATTCACTTTCGATGTTTTTGCCGATGAATCTTCTGAGTATGTGCAAATTCTTTCCATTTGGGGGTTATAAGTCCTCCATTATCGTATAGATTGGTGCTTAGTAGATGCTTACTCATGAAAAGTCTTGAGAAAGCAACCCGACGAAAGTTAGCCTAAAAGATTCATTTCATAAAAAAAATTCTCTTTCGATGTTTTTGTCCATGAATCTTCTGAGCAAGTGCAAATTCTATCCATTTGGGGGTTAAAAGTCCTTCATTATCTTATAAATTGGGGTTAGTAGATGCTTATTGACGAAAAGTCTTGAGAAAGCCACAAGACAAAAGTTGCACAAAAGATTCCTTTCATAAAAAAAAGATTCTCTTTCGATGTTTTTGCCTATAAATCTTTTGAGAAAGTGCAAATTCTTTCCATTTGGGGGTTAGTAGTCGTCCATTATCTCATAAATTGGTGCTTAGTAGATGCTTACTCGTGAAATGTCTTGAGAACGCAACGAGAGGAAAGTTAGCCCAAAAGATTCATTTCATCAAAAAAGATTCTCTTTCGATGTTTCTGCCTTTGAATCTTCTTAGTAAGTGAAAATTCTTTACATTTGGGGGTTAGAAGTCCTCCATTATTTCATAAATTAGTGCTTAGTAGATGCTTACTCATGAAAAGTCTTAAGAAAGCAACACGACGAAAATTAGCCCAAAAGATTTCTTTCATCAAAAAAAGATTCTCTTTCGATGTTTTTGCCAATGAATCGTCTGAGGAAGTGCAAATTCTTTCCATTTATGGGTTAGAAGTCCTCCATTATCTTATAAAATGGTGCTTAGTAGATTCTTACTCATGAAAAGCCTTGAGAAAGCAACACGACGAAAATTAGCCCAAAAGATTCCTTTCATCGTAAAAAGATTCACTTTCGATGTTTTTGCCGATGATTCTTCTAAGTATGTGCAAATTCTTTCCATTTGGGGGTTATAAGTCCTCCATTATCGTATAAATTGGTTCTTAGTAGATGCTTACTCACGAAAAGTCCTGAGAAAGCAACCCGACGAAAGTTAGCCTAAAAGATTCCTTTCATAAAAAAAAGATTCTCTTTCGATGTTTTTGTCCATGAATCTTCTGAGTAAGTGCAAAATCTTTCCATTTGGGGGTTAAAAGTCCTTCATTATCTTATAAATTGGGGTTAGTAGATGCTTACTTACGAAAAGTCTTGAGAAAGCCACAAGACAAAAGTTGCACAAAAGATTCCTTTCATAAAAAAAAAGATTCTCTTTCGATGTTTTTGCCTATGAATCTTTTGAGAAAGTGCAAATTCTTTCCATTTGGGGGTTAGTAGTCGTCCATTATCTCATAAATTGGTGCTTAGTAGATGCTTACTCGTGAAATGTCTTGAGAACGCAACGAGAGGAAAGTTAGCCCAAAAGATTCATTTCATCAAAAAAGATTCTCTTTCGATGTTTCTGCCTTTGAATCTTCTGAGTAAGTGAAACTTCTTTACATTTGGGGGTTAGAAGTCCTCCATTATTTCATAAATTAGTGCTTAGTAGATGCTTACTCATGAAAAGTCTTAAGAAAGCAACACGACGAAAATTAGCCCAAAAGATTCCTTTCATCAAAAAAAGATTCTCTTTCGATGTTTTTGCCTATGAATCTTTTGAGAAAGTGCAAATTCTTTCCATTTGGGGGTTAGTAGTCCTCCATTATCTTATAAATTGGTGTTTAGTAGATTCTTACTCATGAAAAGTCTTGAGAAAGCAACACGACAAAAGTTAGCCCAAAAGATTCATTTCATCAAAAAAAGATTCACTTTCGATGTTTTTGCCTACGAATCTTCTGAGTAAGTGCAAATTCTTTCCATTTAGGGGTTAGAAGTCCTCCATTATCTCATAAATTGGTGCTTAGTAGATTCTTACTCGTGAAATGTCATGAGAACGCAACGAGTGGAAAGTTAGCCTAAAAGATTCATTTCATAAAAAAAGATTCTCTTTCGATGTTTCTGCCTTTGAATCTTCAAAGTAATTGAAAATTCTTTACATTTGGGGGTTAGAAGTCCTCCACTATCTTATAAATTGGGACATAGTAGATGCTTACTCAAGAAAAGTCTTGAGAAAGCAACACGACGAAAATTAGCCCAAAAGATTCTTTTCATCAAAAAAAGATTCTCTTTCGATGTTTTTGCCTATGAATCTTTTGAGAAAGTGAAATTCTTTCCATTTGGGGGTTAGAAGTCATCCATTATCTTAAAAATTGGTGCTTAGTAGATGTTTTCTCACGAAAAGTCTTGAGAAAGCAACATGAAGAAAGTTAGCCTAAAAGATTCCTTTCATAAAAAAAATTCTCTTTCGATGCTTAGTAGATGCTTACTCATGAAATGTCTTGAGAAAGCAACACGACGAAAGTTAGCCCAAAAGATTTTTTCATCAAAAAAGATTCACATTCGTTGTTTTTGCATATGAATCATCTATATAGGTGAAAATTCTTTACATTTGGGGTTAGAAGTCCTCCATTATCTTATAAATTGGTGATAAGTAGAATATTACTCATGAAAATTCGTGAGAACGCAGCCCGACGAAAGTTAGCCAAAAAGATTCCTTTCATAAAAAAAGATTATTTTTCGATGTTTTCGCCCATAAATCTTCTGAGTAAGTGCAAATTCTTTCCATTTGAGGGTTAGAAGTCCTCCATTATCTCATAAATTGGTGCTTAGTAGATGCTTACTTATGAAATGTCTTGAGAAAGCACCACGACGAAAGTTAGCCCAAAAGATTCCTTTCATAAAAAAAGATTCTCTTTCGATGATTTTCCCTATGAATCTTCAAAGTAAGTGAAAATTCTTTCCATCTTGGGGTAAAAAGTCCTCCATTATCTTATAAATTGGTGCTTAGTAGATGCTTACATATGAAAATTCTTGAGAATGCAACCCTACGATAGCTAGCCCAAAAGATTCCTTTCATCAAAGAAAGATTCACATTCGATGTTTTTGCCTATGAATCTTCTCAGGAAGTGCAAATTCTTTCCATTTGGGGGTTAGATGTCCTCCATTATCTTATAAATTGGTGCTTAGTGGATTCTTACTCCTGAAAAGTCTGGAGAAAGTAACACGACGAAAGTTAGCCCAAAACATTACTTTCATAAAAAAAAGATTCACTTTCGATGTTTTTGCCTATGAATCTTCAATATAGGTGAAAATTCTTTCCATTTGGGGGTAAAAAGTCCTCAATTATCTTATAAATTGGTGCTAAGTAGATGCTTACTCACGAAAATTCTTGAGAACGCAACCCCACGATAGTTAGCCCAAAAGATTCATTTCATCAAAAAAAGATTCACTTTCGATATTTTTGCCTATGAATCTTCTGAGGAAGTGCAAATTCTTTCCATTTGGGGGGTTAGAAGTCCTCCATTTTCTCATAAATTGGTGCTTAGTAGATGCTTACTCATGAAATGTCTTGAGAAAGCAACACGACGAAAGTTAGCCCAAAAGATTCTTTTCATTAAAAAAGATTCCATTTCGATGTTTTTGCCTATGAATCTTCAATATAGGTGAAAATTCTTTTCATTTGGGGTTAGATGTCCTACATTATCTTATAAATTGGTGCTAAGTAGATTCTTACTCATGAAAATTCGTGAGAATGCAACCTGACGAAAGTTAGCCCAAAAGATTCCTTTAATTAAGAGAAGATTCTCTATCGATGTTTTTCCCTATGAATCTTCTGAGTAAGTGCAAATTCTTTCCATTTGAGGGTTAGAAGCCCTCCATTATCTCGTAAATTGGTGCTTATTAGTTGCTTACTCATGAAATGTCTAGAGAAAGCCACATGACGAAAGTTAGCCCAAAAGATTCCTTTCATAGAAAAAGATTCCCTTTCGATGTTATTGCCTACGAATCTTCTACGTAGGTGAAAATTCTTTACATTTGCGATTAGAAGTCCTCCATTATCTTATAAGTTGGTGCTAAGTAGATTCTTACTCATGAAAATTCGTTAGAACCCAACCCGACGAAAGTTAGCCCAAAAGATTCCTTTAATCAAAAAAAGATACTCTTTCGATATTTTTGCCTATGTATTTTCAGAGTAAGTGCAAATTCTTTCCATTTGAGGGTTAGAAGCCCTCGATTATCTCGTAAATTGGTGCTTAGTAGTTGCTTACTCATGAAATGTCTTGAGAAAGCCACACGACAAGTTAGCCCAAAAGATTCATTTAATAGAAAAAGATACCCTTTCGATGTTTTTGCCTATGAATCTTCAATATAGGAGAAAATTCTTTACATTTGGGGTTAGATGCCCTCAATTATCTTATAAATTGGTGCTAAGTAGATTCTTACTCATGAAAATTCGTGAGAACCCAACCCGACGAAAGTTAGCGCAAAAGATTCCTTTAATCAAAAAAAGATTCTCTTTCGATATTTTCGCCTATGAATATTCTGAGTAAGTGCAAATTCTTTCCATTTGAGGGTTAGAAGTCCTCCATTATCTCATAAATTAGTGCTTAGTATATGCTTACTCGTGAAATGTCTTGAGAAAGCAACACGACGAAAGTTAGCCCAAAAGTTAAAAAAAGATTCTCTTTCGATGTTTTTGCCTATGAATCATCTGAGGAAGTGCAAATTCTTTCCATTTGGGGGTTAGAAGTCCTCCATTATCTCATAAATTGGTGCTTATTAGATGTTTACTTATGAAATGTCTTAAGAAAGCAACACGACGAAAGTTAGCCCAAAATATTCTTTTCATAAAAAATGATTCGCTTCCAATGTTTTTGCCTATGAATCATCTATATAGGTGAAAATTCTTTACATTTGGGGTTAGAAGTCCTCCATTATCTTATAAATTGGTGCTAAGTAGATTATTACACATGAAAATTCGTGAGAACGCAACCCGATGAAAGTTAGCCCAAAAGATTCCTTTCATAAAAAAAAGATCATTTTTCGATGTTTTTGCCTATAAATCTTTTGAGTAAGTGTAAATTCTTTCCATTTGAGGGTTAGAAGTCCTCAATTATCTCATAAATTAGTTCTTAGTAGATGCTTACTCGTGAAATGTCTTGAGACAGCAACACAACGAAAGTTAGCCCAAAAGCTTCCATTTATCAAAAAAAGATTCTCTTTCGATGTTTTTGCCTATAACTCTTTTGAGGAAGTGCAAACTCTTTCCATTTGGGAGTCAGAAGTCCTCCATTATCTCATAAATTAGTGCTTAGTAGATGCTTACTCATAAAATGTCTTGAGAAAGCAACACGACGAAAGTTAGCCCAAAAGATTCCTTTCATAAAAAAAGATTCTCTTTCGATGTTTTACCCTATGAGTCTTCAAAGTAAGTGAAAATTCTTTCCATTTGGGGGTAAAAAGTCCTCCATTATCTTATAAATTGGTGCTTAGAATATATTTACACATGAAAATTCTTGAGAACGCAACCCTACGATAGCTAGCCCAAAAGATTCCTTTCATCAAAAAAAGATTCACTTTCAATGTTTTTGCCTATGAATTTTCTGAGGAAGTGCAAATTCTTTCCATTTGGGTGTTAGATGTCCTCCATTGTCTTATAAATTGGTGCTTAGTAGATTCTTACTCATGAAAATTCTTGAGAACAAAACCCCACGAAAATTAGCCCAAAAGATTCTTTTCATCAAAAAAAGATCCACTTTCGATATTTTTGCCTATGAATCTTCTGGGTAAGTGCAAATTCTTTCCATGTGGGGGTTAGAAGTCCTCCACTATCTTATAAATTGGTGCTTAGTATATTCTTACTCCTGAAAAGTCTTGAGAAAGCAACACGACGAAAGTTAGCCCAAAAGATTCCTTTCATCAAAAAATGATTCACTTTCGATGTTTTTCCCTATGAATCTTCAAAGTAAGTGAAAATTCATTCCATTTGGGGGTAAAAAGTCCTCCATTATCTTATAAATTGGTGCTTAGAAGATGTTTACACATGAAAATTCTTGAGAACACAACCCCACGATAGCTAACCCAACAGATTCCTTTCATAAAAAAAAGATTCATTTTCGATGTTTTTGCCTATGAATCTTCGGAAGAAGTGCAAATTCTTTCCATTTGGGGGTTAGATGTCCTCCATTATCTTATAAATTGGTGCTTAGTAGATTCTTACACCTGAAATGTCTTGAGAAAGCAACACGATGAAAGTTAGCCCAAAAGATTCCTTTCATAAAAAAAAGAATCTCTTCCGATATTTTTGCCTATGAATCTTCTACGTAGGTGAAAATTCTTTACATTTGGGGTTTGAAGTCCTCCATTATCTTATAAATTGGTGCTAAGTAGATTCTTACTCATGAAAATTCGTGAGAACGCAACCTGACGAAAGTTAGCCCAAAAAATTTCTTTAATCAAAAAAAGATTCTCTTTCGATATTTTTGCCTATGAATATTCTGAGTAAGTGCAAATTCATTCCATTTGAGAGTTAGAAGTTCTCCATTATCTCATAAATTAGTGCTTAGTAGATGCTTACTCATGAAATGTCTTGAGAAAGCAACACGACGAAAGTTAGCCAAAATATTTCCATTCATCAAAAAAAGAGTCTCTTTCGATGTTTTTGCCTATGAATCTTTTGAGGAAGTGCAAATTCCTTCCATTTGGGGGTTAGAAGTCCTCCATTCTCTCATAAATTGGTGCTTAGTAGATGGTTACTTATGAAATATCCTGAGAAAGAAACACGACGAAAGTTAGCCCAAAAGATTCTTTCCATCGAAAAAGATTCACATTCGATGTTTTTGCCTACGAATCTTCTATATAGGTGGAAATTCTTTACATTTGGGGTTAGAAGTCCTCCATTATCTTATAAATTTGTGCTAAGTAGATTCTTACTCATGAAAATTCGTGAGAACGCAACCTGACGAAAGTTAGCGCAAAAAATTCCTTTCATTAAGAAAAGATTCTCTATTAATGTTTTTGCCTATGAATCTTCTGAGTAAGTGCAAATTCTTTCCTTTTGAGGTTAGGAGCCATCCATTATCTCTTAAATTGGTGCTTAGTAGTTGCATACTCAAGAAATGTCTTGAGAAAGCCACACGACTAAAGTTAGCCCAAAAGATTCCTTTCATAGAAAAATATTTCCTTTCGATGTTATGGCCTATGGATCTTCTACGTTGGTGAAAATTCTTTACATTTTGGGTTAAAACTCCTCCATTATCTTATAAATTGGTGCTAAGTAGATTTTTACTCATGAAAATTCGTGAGAACGCAACCCGACGAAAGGTAGCCAAAAAGATTCCTTTAATCAAAAAAAGATTCTCTTTCGATATTTTTGCCTATGAACCTTCTGAGAAAGTACAAATTCTTTCCATATGGGGGTTAGAAGTCCTCCATTTTCTCATAAATTGGTGCTTAGTAGATGCTTACTTATGAAATGTCTTGAGAGAGCAACACGACGAAAGTTAGCCCAAAAGATTCTTTTCATAAAAAAAACATTCCCTTTCAATGTTTTTTCCTATGAATCATCAATATAGGTGAAAATTCTTTACATTTGGGTTTAGAAGTTCTCCATTATCTTATAAATTGGTCCTAAGTATATTCTTACTCATGAAAATTCGTTAGAACGCAACCTGACGAAAGTTAGCGCAAAAAATTCCTTTCATTAAGAAAAGATTCTCTATCAATGTTTTTGCCTATGAATCTTCTGAGTAAGTGCAAATTATTTCCATTTGAGGGTTAGAAGCCCTCCATTATCTCGTAAATTGGTGCTTAGTAGATGCTTACTCATGAAATGTCTTGAGAAAGCAAAACGACGAAAGTTGGCCCAAAAGATTCCTTTCATAAAAAAAAGATTCACTTTCGATGTTTTTGCCTATAAATCTTCTGAGGAAGTGCAAATTCTTTCCATTTGGGGGTTAGATGACCTCCATTATCTTATAAATTGATGCTTAGTAGATTATTACTCCTGAAAAATCTTGAGAACGCAACACGACGAAAGTAAGCCCAAAAGATTCCTATCATAAAAAAAAATTCTCTTTCGATATTTTTGCCTATGAATCTTCGAAAGAAGTGCAAATTCTTTCCATTTAGGGGTTAGAAATCCTCAATTGTCTCATAAATTGGTGCTTAGTAGATGCTTACTCATGAAATATCTTGAGAAAGCAACACGACGAAAGTTACCCCAAAAGATTCTTTTCACAAAAAAAGATTCCCTTTCGATGTTTTTACCTATGAATCTTCAATATAGGTGAAAATTCCTTACATTTGAGGTTAGAAGTCCTCCATTATCTTATAAATTGGTGCAAAGTAGATTCTTACTCATTAAAAATCGGGAAAACGCAACCCGACAAAAGTTAACCCAAAAGATTCCTTTCATTAAGAAAAGATTCTTTATCGATATTTTTGCCTATGAATCTTATGAGTATATGCAAATTCTTTCCAATTGAGGGTTAGAAGCCCTCCATTGTCTCGTAAATTGGTGCTTAGTAGATGCTCACTCATGAAATATCTTGAGAAAGCAACACAAAGAAAGTTATCCCAAAAGATTCCTATCATAAAAAAAGATTACCGTTCGATGTTATTGCATATGAATCTTCTACGAAGGTGAAAATTCTTTACATTTGGGGTTAGACGACCTCTATTATCTTATAAATTGGTGCTTAGTAGATGCTTACTCATGAAATGTCTTGAGAAGGCAACCAGACGAAAGTTAGCCCAAAAGATACCATTCATCATAAAAAAAAATTCTCATTCGATGTTTTTGCCTATGAATCTTCGGAGTAAGTGCAAATTCTTTCCATTTGAAGGTTAGAAGTTTTCCATTATCTCATAAATTAGTTTTTAGTGGATGCTTACTCATGAAATATCTTGAGAAAGCAACACGACGAAAGTTAGCCCAAAAGTTTCCTTTCATAAAAAAAATATTCTCTTTTGATGTTTTTGGATATCAATCATCTGAGGAAGTGCAAATTCTTTCCATTTGGTGGTTAGAAGTCCTCCATTATCTCATAAATTGGTGCTTAGTAGATGCTTACTCATGAAATGTCTTGAGAAAGCAACACGACGAAAGTTAGCCAAAAGATTCTTTTCATAAAAAAAGATTCCATTTCGATGTTTTGCCCAACGAATCTTCTATATAGGTGAAAATTATTCACATTTGGGGTTAGAAGTCCCCCATTATCCTATAAATTGGTGCTAAGTAGATTATTACTCATGAAAATCCGTGAGGACGCAACCCGATGAAAGTTAGCCCAAAGGATTCCTTTCTTCAAAAACAGATTCTCTTTCGATGTTTTTGCCAATGAATCTTCTGAGTAAGTGCAAATTCTTATCATTTGAGGGTTAGAAGTCCTCCATTATCTCATAAATTGGTGCTTAGTAGATGCTTACTCATGAAATGTCTTGAGAAGGCACCACGACAAAAGTTATACCAAAAGATTCCTTTCATAAAAAAAGATTCTCTTTCGATGTTTTTGCCTATGAATCTTCAAAGTAAGTGAAATTTCTTTCCATTTGGGGGGGAAAAGTACTCCATTATCTTATAAATTGGTGCTTAGTAGATGCTTACTCATGAAAATTCTTGAGAACGCAACCCCACGAAAGTTAGCCCAAAAGATTCCTTTCACAAAAAAAAAGATTCACTTTCGATGTTTTTGCCTATGAATCTTCTAAGGAAGTGCAAATTCTTTCCATTTGGGGGTTAGAAGTCCTCTATTGTCTTACAAATTGGTGCTCAGTAGATTCTTACTCCTGAAAAGTCTTGAGAAAGTAACACGACAAAAGTTAGCCCAAAAGATTCATTTCATGAAAAAAGATTCTCTTTTGATATTTTTGCCTATGAATCTTGTGAGGAAGTGCAAATTCTTTCCTTTGGGGGTTAGAAGTCCTCCATTGTCTCAGAAATTGGTGCTTAGTAGATGTTTACTCATGAAATTTCTTGAGAAAGCAACACGACGAAAGTTAGCCCAAAAGATTCCTTTCATCAAAAAAAGATTTTCTTTCGATATTTTTGCCTATGAATTTTCTGAGTAAGTGCAAATTCTTTCCATTTGAGAGTTAGAAGTCCTCCATTATCTCATAAATTGGTGCTTAGTAGATGCTTCCTCATGAAATATCTTAAGAAAGCAACACGACGAAAGTTAGCCCAAAAGATTCCTTTAAAAAAAAGATTCTCTTTCAATGTTTTTGCCTATGAATCTTCAAAGTAAGTGAAAATTCTTTTCATTTGGGTGTGAATTTTTTTTTCATTTGGGTGTAAAAATTCCTCCATTATCTCATAAATTGGTGCTTAGTAGATTCTTACTCATGAAATTTCGTGAGAACGCAACTTGACGAAATTTAGCCCAAAAGATTCCTTTAATCAAAAAAAGATTCTCTTTCAATGTTTTTGCCTATGAACTTTCTGAGTAAGTGCAAATTCTTTCAATTTGGGGGTTAGAAGTCCTCAATTATCTTATAAATTGGTGCTCTGTAGATGCTTACTCTTGAAAAGTCTTGAGAATAGAACCCGACGAAAGTAATCCCAAAAGATTCCTTTCATTAAGAAAAAATTCTCTATCAATGTTTTTGCCTATGAATCTTCTGAGTAAGTGCAAATTCTTTTCATTTGAGGGTTAGAAGTTCTCCATTATCTCATAAATTGGTGCTTTGTAGATGCTTACTCATGAAAATTCTTGAGAACACAACCCAACGAAAGTTAGCCCAAAAGATTCATTTCATTAAGAAAAGATTCCCTATCGATATTTTCGCCTATGAATCTTCTGAGTAAGTGCAAATTCTTTCCATTTGAGGGTTAGAAGTCCTCCATTATCTCATAAATTGGTGCTTAGTATATGCTTACTCATGAAATGTCTTGAGAAAGTAACACGACGAAAGTTAGCTCAAAGGATTCCTTTCATAAAAAAAGATTCTCTTTCGATGTTTTTGCCTATGAAACTTCAAAGTAAGTGAAAATTCTTTGCATTTGGGGGTAAGAAGTCCTCCATTATCTTATAAATTGGTGCTTAGTAGATGCTTACTCATGAAAATTCTGAAGAATGCAACCCGACGAAAGTTAGCCCAAAAGATTCCTTTCATCAAAAAAAGATTCTCTTTCGATGTTTTTACTTATGAATCTTCTGAGGAAGTCTAAATTCTTTCCATTTGGTTCTAGAAGTCCTCCATTATCTTATAAATTGGGGCTTAGTACATGTTGACTAATGAAAAGTCTTGAGAATGCAACCCGACGAAAGTTAGCCGAAATGTTTCCTTTCATCAAAAAAAGATTCTCTTTCGATGGAGTAAGTGCAAATTCTTTCCCTTTGCGGGTTCGAAGTCCTCCATTATATAAATTGGTGCTAAGTAGATTCTTACTCTTGAAAAGTCTTGAGAAAGCAACACGACGAAAGTTAGCCCAAAAGATTCCTTTTATCAAAAAAAGATTCTCTTTCAATGTTTTTGCCAATGAATCTTCTTAGTAAGTGCAAATTCTGTCCATTTGGGGGTTAGAAGTCCACCATTATCTTATAAATTTGTGCTTAGTAGATGCTTGCTCACGAGAAGTCTAGAGAAAGCAACCCGACGAACGTTAGCCAAAAGGATTCTTTTCATAAAAAAAGATTCTCTTTTGATGTTTTTGTCCGTGAATATTCTCAGTAAGTGCAAATTCTTTTCATTTGTGGGTTAAAAGTCCTCCATTATCTTATAAATTGGTGCTAGGTAGATGCTTACTCATGAATTGTCTTAAGAAAGCAACACGACGAAAGTTAGCCCAAAAGATTCCTTTCATAAAAAAAAATTCTCTTTCGATGAATCTTCTAAGTAGGTGAAAATTCTTTCCATTTGGGGATAAGAAGTCCTCCATTATCTTATAAATTGGTGCTTACGAGATGCTTACTCATGAAAATTCTTGAGAACGCAACCCGACGAAAGTCAGGCCAAAAGATTCCTTTCATCAAAAAAAGATTCTCTCTCGATGTTTTTGTCTATGAATCGTCTGTGGAATTGCAAATTCTTTCCATTTGGGGTTAGAAGTTCTCTATTATCTAATAAATTGGTGCAAAGTAGATTCTTACTCATGAAATGTCTTGAGAAAGCAACACGACGAACGTTAGCCCAAAAGATTCCTTTCATCAGGAAAAGATTCACTTTCGAGGTTTTTGCCTATGAATCTTCCGAGTAAGTGAAAATTCTTTCCATTTGGGGGTTAGAAGTCCCCTATCATCCTATAAAATGGTGCTTAGTAGATGCTTACTCACAAAAAGTCTTGATAAAGCAACCCGACGAACGTTAGCCTAAAAGATTCCTTTCATAAAAAAAAGAATCTATTTCGATGTTTTTGTCCATGAATCTTCTTAGTAAGTGCAAATTCTTTCCTTCTGGGGGTTAGAAGTCCCCTATTATCCTATAAAATGGTGCTTAGAAGATGCTTACTCACAAAAAGTCTTAAGAAGCAACCCGACGAACGTTAGCCTAAAAGATTCCTTTCATAAAAAAAAGAATCTATTTCGATGTTTTTGTCCATGAATCTTCTCAGTAACTGCAAATTCTTTCCATTTGGGGTTTAAAAGTCCTCCATTATCTCATAAATTGGCGCAAAGTAGATGCTTACTCATGAATTGTCTTGAGAAAACAACATGACGAAAGTTAGCCCAAAATATTCCTTTCATAAAAAAAAATTCTCTTTCGGTGAATCTTCTAAGTAGGTGAAAATTATTTCCATTTGGGGGTAAGAAGTCCTCCATTATCTTATAAATTGGTGCTTAGTAGATGCTTACTCATGAAAATTCTTGAGAACGTAACCCGACGAAAGTTAGCCCAAAAGATTCGATTCATAAAAAAAAGGATTATCTTTCGATGTTTTTGCGTATGAATCTTCTGAGTAAGTGCAAATTCTTTCCATTTGAGGGTTAGAAGTCCTCCATTATCTCATAAATTAGTGCTTAGTAGATTTTTACTCATGAAATATCTTGAGAAAGCAACATGACAAAAGTTAGCCCAAAAGTTTCCTTTTATCAAAAAACGATTCTCTTTCGATGTTTTTGCCTATGAATCTTCTGAGGAAGAGCAAATTCTTTCCTTTTGGGGGTTAGAAGTCCTCCATTATCTCATAAATTTGTGATTAGTAGATACTTACTCATGAAATGTCTTGAGAAAGCAACACGACGAAAGTTAGCCCAAAAGATTCTTTTCATCAAAAAAGATTCCCTTTCGATGTTTTTGCCTATGAATATTCCATATAGGTGAGAATTCTTTACATTTGGGGTTAGAAGTCATCCATTATCATATAAATTGGTGCTAAGTAGATTATTGCTCATGAAAATTCGTGAGAACGCAACCCGATGAAAGTGAACTCAAAAGATTCCTTTCTTCAAAAAATGATTCACTTTCGATGTTTTTGCCTATGACTCTTCTAAGTAAGTGCAAATTCTTTCCATTTAAGGGTTAGAGGTCCTCCATTATCTCATAAATTGGTGCTTAGCAGATGCTTTCTCATGAAATGTCTAGATAAAGCAACACGACGAAAGTTAGACCAAAAGATTCCTTTCATAAAAAAAGATTTTCTTTCCATATTTTTGCCTATGAACCATCAAAGTAAGTGAAAATACTTTCCATATGGGGGCAAAAAGTCCTCAATTTCTTATAAATTGGTGCATAGTAGATTCTTACTCATGAAAATTCTTGAGAAGGCATCCCCACGAAAATTAGCCCAAAAGGTTCTTTTCATCAAAAAAAGATTCACTTTCGATATTTTTGCCAATGAATGCTCTGAGTAAGTGCAAATTCTTTCCATTTGGGGGTTAGAAGTCCTCCATTATCTTATAAATTGGTACTTAGTAGATGCTTACTCATGATATGTCTTGAGAAAGCAACACGACGAAAGTTAGCCCAAAAGATTCCTTTCATAAAAAAAGATTCTCTTTCGATGTTTTTGCCCACGAATCTTCAAAGTAAGTGAAAATTCTTTGCATTTGGAGGTAAGAAGTCATCCATTATCTTATAAATTGGTGCTTAGTAGATGCTTACTCATGAAAAATCTTCAGAATGCAACCCGACGAAAGTTAGCCCAAAAGATTCCTTTCGTAAAAAAAAAGATTCTCTTTCGATGTTTTTACCAATGAATCTTCTGAGGAAGCGCAACTTCTTTCCATTTGGTTCTAGAAGTCCTCCATTATCTTATAAATTGGTGCTTAGTAGATGCTGACTCATGAAAAGTCTTGAGAACACAACTCGACGAAAGTTAGCCGAAAGGATTCCTTTCATCATAAAAAGATTCTCTTTCGATGTTTTCGCTTATGAATCTTCTAAGTAAGTGCAAATCCTTCACATTTGCGGGTTAGAAGTCCTCCAATATATAAATTGGAGCTTAGTAGATTCTTGCTCATGAAAAGTCTTGAGAAAGCAACACGACGAAAGTTAGACCAAAAAATTCCTTTAAAAAAAAAGATTCTCTTTCGATATTTTTGCCGATGAATCTTCAATGTAAGTGAAAATTCTTTCCATTTGGGGTCAAAAAGTCCTCCATTATCTTATAAATTGGTGCTTAGTAGATGCTTACTGATGAGAATTCTTGAGAACGCAACCCCACGAAAGTTAGCCCAAAAGATTCCTTCCATCAAAAAAAGATTCACTTTCGATGTTTTTGCCTATGAATCTTCTGAGGAAGTGCAAATTAATTTCATTTGGGGGTTAGAAGTCCTCCATTATCTTATAAATTGGTGCTTAGTAGATTCTTACTCTTGAAAAGTCTTCAGAAAGCAACACGACGAAAGTTAGCGCAAAATATTCCTTTCATCAAAAAAAGATTCTCTTTTGATATTTTTGCCTATGAATCTTCTAAGGAAGTGTAAATTCTTTTCATTTAGGGGTTAGTAGTCCTCCATTATCTCATATTTTGGTGCTTAGTAGATGTTTACTCGTGAAATGTCTTGAGAACGCAACGAGAGGAAAGTTATCCCAAAAGATTCCTTTCATAAAAAAAAGATTCTCTTTTGATATTTTTGCCTATGAATCTTCGAAGGAAGTGTAAATTCTTTTCATTTAGGGGTTAGTAGTCCTCCATTATCTCATATTTTGGTGCTTAGTAGATGCTTACTCGTGAAATGTCTTGAGAACGCAACGAGAGGAAAGTTAGCCCAAAAGATTCCTTTCATCAAAAAAAGATTCTCTTTTGATATTTTTGCCTATGAATCTTCTGAGGAAGTGCAAATTCTTTCCATTTGAGGGTTAGAAGTCCACCATTATCTCATACATTGGTGCTTAGTAGATGGTTACTCATGAAATATCTTGAGAAAGCAACACGACGAAAGTTAGACCAAAAGATTCCTTTCTTAAAAAAAGATTCTCCTTCGATGTTTTTGCCTATGAATCTTCAAAGTAAGAGAAATTTTTTCCATTTGGGAGCAAAAAGTCCTCCACTATCTTATAAATTGGTGCTTAGTAGATGCTTACTCATGAAAAGTCTTGAGAACGCAACCCCACGAAAGTTAGCCCAAAAGATTCTTTTCATAAAAAAAGATTCAATTTCGATATTTTTGCCTATGAATCTTCTGAGGAAGTCCAAATTCTTTCCATTTAGGGGTTAGAAGTCCTCCATTATCTTATAAATTGGTGCTTAGTAGATTCTTACTCTTGAAAAGTCTTGAGAAAGCAACACGACGAAAGTTAGCACAAAAGATTCCTTTCATAAAAAAAAGATTCTCTTTTGATATTTTTGCCTATGAATCTGTTGTGGAAGTGCAAATTCTTTCCATTTGTGGGTTAGAAGTCCTTCATTGTCTCATAAATTGGTGCTTAGTAGATGTTTACTCATGAAATGTCTTGAGAAAGCAGCACGACGAAAGTTACTCCAAAAGATTCTTTTCATAAAAAAAGATTCCTTTTCGATGTTTTTTCCCTTTGAATCATCTATATAGGTGAAAATTCTTTATATTTGGGGTTAGAAGTCCTCCATTATCATATAAATTGGTACTAAGTACATTCTTACTCATGAAAATTCGTGAGAACGCAACCCGACGAAAGTTAGCCCAAAAGATTCCTTTCATAAAAAAAAAAATTTCTTTCGATATTTTTGCCGATGAATCTTCTGAGTAAGTCCAAATTCTTTCCATTTGAGAGTTAGAAGTCCTCCATTATCTCATAAATTGGTGCTCAGTAAATGCTTACTCATTAAATGTCTTGAGAAAGCAACACGACGAAAGTTAGCCAAAAAGATTCTTGTCATAAAAATAGATTCTCTTTCGAAGTTTTTGCCTCTGAATCTTCAAAGCAAGTGAAAATTCTTTCCCTTTGGGGGTAAAAAGTCCTCCATTATCTCAAAAATTGGTGCTTAGTATAGGCTTACTCCTGAAATTTCGTGAGAACGCACCTCGACGAAATTTAGCTTAAAAGATTCCTTTCATAAAAAAAAGATTCCCTTTCGATGTTTTTGCCTATGAATTTTCAAAGTAAGTGCCAATTCTTTCCATTTGGGGGTTAGAAGTCCTCCATTATTTTATAAATTGGTGCTCACTAGATGCTTTCTCATGAAAAGTCTTGAGAACACCACCCGACGAAAGTTATCCCAAAAGATTCCTTTCATTAAGAAAAGATTCTCTATCGATGTTTTTGCCTATGAATCTTCTGAGTAAGTGCAAATTCCTTCCATTTTAGGGTTAGAAGTCCTCCTTTATCTCATAATTTGGTGCTTAGTAGATGCTTACTCATGAAATATCTTGAGAAAGCAACCCGACAAAAGTTAGCCCAAAAGATTCCTTTCATAAAAAAAAGATTCTCTTTCGATGTTTTTGCCTATGAATCTTCAAAGCAAGTGAAAATTCTTTGCATTTGGAGGTAAGAAGTCCTCCATTATCTTATAAATTGGTGCTTAGTAGATGCTTACTCATGAAATTTCTTGAGAAAGCAACACGACGAAAGTTAGCCCAAAAGATTCCTTTCATAAAAAAAAAATATTCTCTTTCGATGATTTTCCCTATGAATCTTCTGAGGAAGTGCAAATTCTTTCCATTTGGGGGTAAGAAGTCTTCCATTATCTCGTAAATTGGAGCTTAGTAGATGCTTACTCATGAAATGTCTTGAGAAAGCAACACGACGAAAGTTAGTCCAAAAGATTCTTTTCCTAAAAAAAGATTCCCTTTCGATGTTTTTGCCTATGAATCTTCGATATAGGTGAAAATTCTTTAAATTTGAGGTTAGAAGTCCGCCATTATCATATAAATTGGTGCTAAGTAGATTATTACTCATGAAAATTCGTGAGAACGCAACGCGATGAAAGTTAGCTCAAAAGATTCCGTTCTTCAAAAAAAGATTCTCTTTTGTTGTTTTTGCCTATGAATCTTCTGAGTAAGTGCAAATTATTTCCATTTAAGGGTTAGAAGTTCTCCATTATCTCAAAAATTGGTGCTTAGTAGATGCTTTCTCATGAAATGTCTTGAGAAAGCAACACGACGAAAGTTAGACCAAAAGATTCTTTTCATCAAAAAAAGATTTACTTTCGATATTTTTTCCTATGAATCTTCTGAGTAAGTGCAAATTCTTTCCCTTTGGGGGTTAGAAGTCCTCCATTATCTTATAAATTGGTGCTTAGTAGATTCTTACTCATGAAAAGTTTTGAGAAAGCAACACGACGAACGTTAGCTCAAAAGATTCCTTTCATCAGGAAAAGATTCACTTTCGTTGTTTTTGCCTATGAATCTTCTGAGTAAGTGCAAATTCTTTCCATTTGGGGGTTAGAAGTCCCATATTATCCTATAAAATGGTCCTTAGTAGATGCTTACTCATAAAAAGTCTAGAGAAAGCAACCCGACAAACGTTAACCTAAAAGATTCCTTTCATAAAAAAAAAGAATCTATTTTGATGTTTTTGTCCATGAATTTTCTCAGTAAGTGCAAATTCTTTCCATTTGGGGTTTAAAATTCCTCCATTATCTTATAAATTGGCGCTAAGTAGATGCTTACTCATGAATTGTCTTGAGAAAGCAACACGACGAAATTTAGCCCAAAAGATTCCTTTCATAAAAAAAAATTCTCTTTTGGTGAATCTTCTAAGTAGGTGAAAATTATTTCCATTTGGGGGTAAGAAGTCCTCCATTATCTTATAAAATAGTGCTTAGTAGATGCTTGCTCATGAAAATTCTTGAGAATGTAAACTGACGAAAGTTAGGGCAAAAGATTCGATTCATCAAAAAAAGATTAGCTTTCGATGTTTTTGCGTATGAATCTTCTGAGTAAGTACAAATTCTTTCCATTTGAGGGTTAGAAGTCCTCCATTATCTCATAAATTAGTTCTTAGTAGATTCTTACTCATGAAATATCTTGAGAAAGCAACATGACGAAAGTTAGCCCAAAAGTTTCCTTTTATCAAAAAAAGATTCTCTTTCGATTTTTTTGCCTATGAATCTTATGAGGAAGTGCAAATTCTTTCCATTTGGGGGTTAGAAGCCCTCCATTATCTCATAAATTGGTGCGTAGTAGATGCTTACTCATGAAATGTGTTGAGAAAGCAACATGACGAAAGTTAGCCCAAAAGATTCTTTTCATCAAAAACGATTCCATTTCGATGTTTTTGCCTATGAATCTTCCATATATGTGAAAATTCTTTACATTTGGGGTTAGAAGTCCTCCATTATCATATAAAATGGTGCTAAGTAGATTATTGCTCATGAAAATTCGTGACAACGCAACCCGTTGAAAGTTAGCTCAAAAGATTCCTTGCTTCAAAAAAAGATTCTCTTTCGATGTTTTTGCCTATGAATCTTCTGAGTAAGTGCAAATTCTTTCCATTTGAGGGTTAATAGTCCTCCATTATCTCATAAATTGATGCTTAGTAGATGCTTTCTCATGTAATGTATTGAGAAAGCAACACGACAAAAGTTAGACCAAAAGATTCCTTTCATAAAAAAAGATTCTCTTTCCATATTTTTGCCAATGAATATTCAAGTAAGTGAAAATTCTTTCCATTTGCGGGCAAAAAGTCCTCATTTATCTTATAAATTGGTGCTGAGTAGATTCTTACTCATGAAAATTCTTGAGAACGCAATCCCACGAATATTAGCCCAAAAGATTCCATTCATCAAAAAAAGATTCACTTTCGATATTTTTGCCAATGAATCTTCTGAGTAAGTGCAAATTCTTTCCATTTTGGGGGGGGGGGGTTAGAAGTCATCCATTGTCTTATAAATTGGTGCTTAGTAGATTCAAACTCCTGAAAAGTCTTGAGAAAGCAACACGACGAAAGTTAGCCCAAAAGATTCCTTTCATAAAAAAAGATTCTTTTTTGATATTTTTACCTATGAATCTTCTGAGGAAGTGTATATTCTTTCCATTTGAGGGTTAGATGTCCTCCTTTATCTAAAAAATTGGTGCTTAGTAGATGCTTACTCATGAAATGTCTTGAGAAAGCAACACGACCAAAGTTAGCCCAAAAGATTCCTTTCATAAAAAAAGATTCTTTTTCGATGTTTTTGCCTATGAATTTTGAAACTAAGTGAAAATTCTTTGCATTTGGAGGTAAGAAGTCCTCCATTATCTTATAAATTGGAGCTTAGTAGATGCTTACTCATGAAAAATCTTGAGAATACAACCCGACGAAAGTTTGCCCAAAAGAATCCTTTCATCAAAAAAAGATTCTCTTTCGATGTTTTTACCGATGAATCTTCTGAGGAAGCACAACTTCTTTCCATTTGGTTCTAGAAGTCCTCCATTATCTTATAAATTTGTGCTTAGTAGATGCTGGCTCATGAAAAGTCTTGAGAATACAACCCGACGAAAGTTAGCCGAAAGGATTCCTTTCATCAAAAAAAGATTCTCTTTCGTTGTTTTTGCTTATGAATCTTCTCAGTAAGTGCAAATTCTTCACATTTGCGGGTTAGAAGTCCTCCATTATATAAATTGGTGCTTAGTAGATTCTTACTCAAGAAAAGTCTTGAGAAAGCAACACGACAAAAGTTAGACAAAAAAATTCCTTTCATAAAAAAAGATTCTCTTTCGATGTTTTTTCCTATGAATCTTCAATGTAAATGAAAATTCTTTCCATTTGGGGGCAAAAAGTCCTCCATTATCTTATAAATTGGTGTTTAGTAGATGCTTACTGATGAAAATTCTTGAGAAGACAACCCCACGAAAGTTACCCCAAAAAATTCCTTTCATCAAAAAAAGATCCACTTTCGATGTTTTTGCCTATGAATCTTCTCAGGAAGTGCAAATTCTTTTCATTTGGGGGTTAGAAGTCCTCCATTATCTTATAAATTGGTGCTTAGTACATTCTTACTCTTGAAAAGTCTTGAGAAAGCAACACGATGAAAGTTAGCCCAAAATATTCCTTTTATCAATAAAAGATTCTCTTTTGATATTTTTGCCAATGAATCTTCTGAGGAAGTGCAAATTATTTCCATTTGGGGGTTAGTACTCCTCCATTATGTCATACATTGGTGCTTAGTAGATGCTTACTCGTGAAATGTTTCAAGAACGCAACGAGAGGAAAGTTAGCCCAAAAGATTCCTTTCATCAAAAAAAGATTCTATTTTGTTATTTTTGCCTATGAATCTTCTGAGGAAGTACAAATTCTTTCCATTTGGGGGTTAGAAGTCCTCCATTATCTTATAAATTGGTGCTTAGTAGATTCTTTCTTTTGAAAAGTCGTGAGAAAGCAACACGACGAAAGTTAGCACAAAAGATTCCTTTCATCAAAAAAAGATTCTCTTTCGATATTTTTGCCTATGAATCTGCTAAGGAATTGCAAATTCTTTCCATTTGGGGGTTAGGAGTCCTCCATTATCTTATAAATTGGTGCTTAGTAGATTCTTACTCTTGAAAAGTCTTGAGAAAGCAACACGACAAAAGTTAGCACAAAAGATTCTTTTCAGAAAAAAAGATTCATTTTCGATGTTTTTTCCCTTTGAATCATCTATATAGGTGAAAATTCTTTACATTTGGGGTTAGAAGTCCTCCATTATCATATAAATTGGTGCTAAGTAGATTCTTACTCATGAAAATTCATGAGAACGCAACCCGACGAAAGTTAACACAAAAGATTCCTTTCATAAAAAAAAAATTTCTTTCGATATTTTAGCCGATGAATCTTCTGAGTAAGTGCAAATTCTTTCCATTTGAGAGTCAGAAGTCCTCCATTATCTCATAAATTGGTGCTTAGTAGATGCTTACTCATGAAATGTCTTGAGAAAGCAACGCGACGAAAGTTAGCCAAAAAGATTCTTGTCAGAAAAAAGGATTCTCTTTCGATGTTTTTGCTTCTGAATCTTCAAAGTAAGTGAAAATTCTTTCCATTTGGGGGTAAAAAGTCCTCATTTATCTCATAAATTGGTGCTTAGTAGATGCTTACTCATGAAATTTCGTGAGAACGCACCTCGACGAAATTTAGCCCAAAAGATTCCTTTCATCAAAAAAAGATTCTCTTTCAATGTTTTTGCCTATGAATTTTCTAAGTAAGTGCAAATTCTTTCCATTTGGGGTTAGAAGTCCTCCATTATCTTATAAATTGGTGCTTAGTAGATGCTTACTCATGAAACCTCTTGAGAACGCAACCCCACGAAAGTTAGCCCAAAAGAATCTTTTCATAAAAAAAGATTCAATTTCGATATTTTTGCCCATGAATCTTCTGAGCAAGTGCAAATTCTTTCCATTTGGGGGTTAGAAGTCCTCCATTATCTTATAAATTGGTGCTTAGTAGATTCTTACTCTTGAAATGTCTTGAGAAAGCAACACGACCAAAGTTAGCCCAAAAGATTCCTTTCATAAAAAAAGATTCTCTTTCGATGTTTTTGCCTTTGAATCTTCAAAGTAGGGGAAAATTCTTTGCATTTGGAGGTAAGAAGGCCTCCATTATCTTATAAATTGATGCTTAGTAGGAGCTTACTCATGAAATGTCTTGTGAAAGCAACACGATGAAAGTTAGCCCAAAAGATTCCTTTCATAAAAGAAAATTCTCTTTCGATGATTTTCCCTATGAATCTTCTGAGGAAATGTAAATTCTTTCCATTTGGGGGTTAGAAGTCCTCCTTTATCTCATAAATTGGTGCTTAGTAGATGCTTACTCAGGAAATGTCTGGAGAAAGCAACACGACGAAAGTTAGCCAAAAAGATTCTTTTCATCAAAAGGGATTCCCTTTCGATGTTTTTGCCTATGAATCTTCCATATAGATGAAAATTCTTTACATTTGGGGTTAGAAGTCCTTCATTATCCTATAAATTGGTGCTAGGTAGATTATTACTCTTGAAAATTCGCGAGAACGCAACGCGATGAAAGTTAGCTCAAAAGATTCCTTTTTTCAAAAAAAGATTCTCTTTCGATGTTTTTGCTTATGAATCTTCTGAGTAAGTGCAAATTCTTTCCATTTAAGGGTTGGAAGTCCTCCATTTTTTCATAAATTGGTGCTTAGTAGATGCTTTCTCGTGAAATGTCTTGAGAAAGCAACACGACGAAAGTTAGACCAAAAGATTCCTTTCATACAAAAAGATTCTCTTTCCTTATTTTTGCCTACGAATCTTCAAAGTAAGTGAAAATTCTTTCCATTTGGGGGCAAAAAGTCATCAATTATCTTATAAATTGGTACTTAGTATATTCTTACTCATGAAAAGTCTTGAGAAAGCAACATGACGAAAGTTAGTTTAAAAGATTCCTTTCATAAAAAAAAGATTCTCTTTTGATATTTTTACCTATGAATCTTCTGAGGAAGTGTAAATTGTTTCCATTTGAGGGTTAGAACTCCTCCATTATCTCATAAATTGGTGCTTAGTAGATGCTTACTCATGAAATGTCTTGAGAAAGCAACGCGACGAAAGTTAGACCAAAAGATTCATTTCATAAAAAAAGATTCTCTTTCGATATTTTTGCCTATGAATCTTCAAAGTAAGAGAATTTTTTTCCATTTGGGTGCAAAAAGTCCTCCATTATCTTATAAATTGGTGCTTAGTAGATGCATACTCGTGAAACCTCTTGAGAACGCAACCCCACGAAAGTTAGCCTAGAAGATTCTTTTCATAAAAAAAGATTCAATTTCGATATTTTTGCCTATGAATCTTCTGAGGAAGTGCAACTTCTTTCCATTTGGGGGTTAGAAGTCCTCCATTATCTTATAAATTGGTGCTTAGTAGATTCTTACTCTTGAAAAGTTTTGAGAAAGCAACACGACGAAAGTTAGCCCAAAAGATTCCTCACATCAAAAAAAGATTCTCTTTTGATATTTTTGCCTATGAATCTGCTGAGGAAGTGCAAATTCTTTCCATTTGTGGGTTAGAAGTCCTTCATCGTCTCATAAATTGGTGCTTTGTAGATGTTTACTCATGAAATGTCTTGAGAAAGCAACACGACGAAAGTTAGCCCAAAAGATTGTTTTCGTAAAAAAAGATTCCTTTTCGATGTTTTATCCCTTTGAATCATCTATATTGGTGAAAATTCTTTACATTTGGGGTTAGAAGTCCTCAATTATCATATAAATTGGTGCTAAGTAGATTCTTACTCATGAAAATTCGTGAGAACGCAACCCGACGAAAGTTAGCCCGAAAGATTCCTTTCATCAAAAAAAAATTTCTTTCGATATTTTTGCCGATGAATCTTCTGAGTAAGTGCAAATTCTTTCCATTTGAGCGTCAGAAGTCCTCCATTATCTCATAAATTGGTGCTTAGTAGATGCTTACTCATGAAATGTCTTGAGAAAGCAACACGACGAAAGTTAGACCAAAAGATTCCTTTCACAAAAAAAGATTCTCTTTCGATGTTTTTGCCTATGAATCTTCAAAGTAAGAGAAATTTTTTCCATTTGAGATCAATAGTCCTCCATTATCTTATAAATTGGTGCTTAGTAGATGCTTACTCATGAAAGCTCTTGAGAACGCAACCCCACAAAAGTTAGCCCAGAAGATTCTTTTCATCAAAAAAAGATTCAATTTTGATATTTTTGCCTATGAATCTTCTGAGGAAGTCCAAATTCTTTCCATTTGTGGGTTAGAAGTCCTGCATTATCTTATAAATTGGTGCTTAGTAGATTCCTACTCTTGAAAAGTCTTGAGAAAGCAACACGACGAAAGTTAGCCCAAAAGATTCCTTTCATCAAAAAATGATTCTCTTTTGATATTTTTGCCTATGTATCTGCTGAGGAATTGCGAATTCTTTCCATTTGTGGGTTAGAATTCCTTCATTGTCTCATAAATTGGTGCTTAGTAGATGTTTACTCATCAAATGTCTTGAGAAAGCAACACGACAAAAGTTGTTCCTAAAGATTCATTTCATAAAAAAAGGGATTCCTTTTCGATGTTTTTTCCCTTTGAATCATCTATATAGGTGAAAATTCTTCACATTTGGGGTTAGAAGTCCTCCATTATCATATAAATTGGTGCTAAGTAGATTCTTACTCATGAAAATTCGTGAGAACGCAACTCGACGAATGTTAACCCAAAAGATTCGTTTTATAAAAAAAAAATTTCTTTCGATATTTGTACCGATGAATCTTCTGAGTAAGTGCAAATTCTTTCCATTTGAGAGTCAGAAGTCCTCCATTATCTCATAAATTGGTGCTTAGTAGATACTTACTCATGAAATGTCTTGAGAAAGCAACACGACGAAAGTTAGCCAAAAAGATTCTTGTCATAAAAAAGATTCTATTTCGATGTTTTTGCCTCTGAATCTTCAAAGTAAGTGAAAATTCTTTCCATTTGGGGTTAGAAGTCCTCCATTATCATATAAATTGGTGCTAAGTAGATTATTACTCATGAAATTTCGTGAGAACGCACCTCGACGAAATTTAGCCTAAAAGATTCCTTTCATCAAAAAAAGATTCTCTTTTGATGTTTTTGCCTATGAATTTCTGAGTAAGTGCAAATTCTTTCCATTTGGGGGTTAGAAGTCCTCCATTATTTTATAAGTTGGTGCTCAGTAGATGCTTTCTCATGAAAAGTCTTGAGAACACAACCCGACGAAAGTTATCCCAAAAGATTCCTTTCATTAAGAAAAGATTCTCTATCGATGTTTTTGCTTATGAATCTTTTGAGTAAGTGCAAATTCTTTCACTAGCAGAATGGATAACATGTTCTCCCAGATGGCAGACAAAATTCTAGCGAGTCTCATGGCTAAGATGCCTTTACCTGGCCAGACATCCCAACCTCTGGCAGCACCTCCGCCTCCTGCAGCTGATGATCCGACCAAGAACTAGGGGCAGTTCTTGTCACTAGAGGACATGTTCATCCCGAGCTCTAGTATGAATGCTCCGCCAGTGGCTCCAGTTCACCAGGCCTGCCTTGTGGCGCCAGAGCAGACTAACGATACAGCAACACTGATGGCTCAGATGGAGCAACAGATGGAGCAGAAAATGGAGCAGAAGATGGAGGAAAGGCTCCTAGAGATTCAGGGAGCACATAGTGTCCCTCACATCGACTTTTCGGCCTTCACAAAAGTCGATGTGCCAGAGAAATTCAAAGTGCCCGATTTTGAGAAATACGACGGCGCCTCCGATCCTATGCAGCATGTTCAGATATACCAAACAAGAATGAGCAAATATGCTGACAACGGCCCCCTACTGGTTCAGACTTTTCAAGCCAGTCTGAAAGAGGCAGCCATGCGATGGTATATTGATTATGAGGTATACAGCATGGGCAATTGGAAACAGGCGGCGACTGCTTTTATCAAGCACTTCAGTTTCAACATAGACATCCTCGTCTCTAGAGAAGACCTGGAGCAGGCCGAAATAAAGAAGGGTGAGACGGTCAAGCAGTATGCTACCAGATGGAGGAACATTGCGTCACAACTCAAACCCGTTCCTCCTGAGAGGGAACTCATGAAGCTATTTGTCTCTACCCTTCCGTAAACTATGCGGACACAGATCCTTGGCACCTCTGCGATCTCATTTGCTCACCTCATAGCAATGGCCGAGGAGGTAGAAGGAAGTATGAAAAAGGGATGGTATAGTGAGTCAGGTTCAGCTGGCAAGAGATTTTTTGGAAAGAAAGACAAGGAGCCCATCCCTGAAGTCAATATGACTTATGCGCAGAAGACACCGGCCCAAGTCTTGAACATGTAGTTTGCTCCTTCACAAGCATCTGGTTATGGCCAACAGAATCAGAGGACCAACCAGCGCAAGAATCGAACATTCACTCCACTTCCTGGGACACTTTCCCAAGTTTTGACTGTCCTACGTAAGAAGGGGTTGTTGTCCTCTAAGCCCCAACGTCCCAACCCTGCGAAGTATCCTAGATATGACCCTGTACAAAAGTGTGACTATCATTCTGGAGAAATAGGTCATTCGGTCGATGATTATCCCGTGCTCAAGCACCGCGTCCAGGATCTACTCGAAACTGGGGCATTTGCATTTCAATTAGCCGATAAGCCCAATGTGCAGAGTAACCCACTACCAGATCATTCGAGCAATGCTTGAACAGTCGTGAATAGGGTGGAAGCAGACTTTCAAGCATGACCTTTTGTTTTTATCCAATCCCCTGCGTGGGATTTTCTTGCTTTCTTTAGGTGTTTAGGTTGCACTAGGATTTCACTTTCATTCAATATCACATTTCCTTTTCAATGAAATGTAATTCATTGATTTCATATCAATAAAATTACACAAATTTTTATTAATTTTGAAATCTTGTTGAAGTATCCCAAACCAACCCAATGACGATAACTAGCCATCAATCTATCATCTATGGTAAGCACTGATGGTTGGGCTTCTCAAGAATTCTCGTCCTAAGATTTTCAAAAAAATGATTTTTTCAAAAAGAAAAAAAAAAGAAAAGCTTTAAAAAAAACTGGATGGCGTATGGTCTAACCCTGTTTGTCTTACAGATCAATTTGTTATGTGTTTCAGAATCAGTCCAGGGGGCAGGGGGCATGTTCTCCAATTTGACTAGGCATTAACCCAGTTGATTCTTGGACGTCTCACACATGGTGATTAAGCATTTGAAGCAACCCAAATGATGACTCTTGGGGCAACCCTTAACTGATTCATCGATCTACTTATCAGTCACATCGTATCAGCCAGTTCAAACACCAGTTCATTAGTCAGCTGAGGCTAATCCATGCTTCACCCCCCGACCGATCGATTATCATACCACGTCAAAGAAATGGGGAAGAGGAAGATCACTCGATCTCAAAGGGAGTATCTCTTATCTTCGACTCGTCATACTTGGAAATGACTTTCGTTTTTCCTCTTGCAGGTGCCAACCAAGGAGACATGTTATTGATTGCTACCACCGAAGCAGATCGACAATCAAGAACATCTCAAATTTTCGTTCATTTCATTTTCTTGAGGTTCTTATTCATGAATGCTTTTCCATGCAGGATTAAACGTGGAAACAAGTCATATGCCAGTGCTCGAAGTTGAATTCCCAGCACTGGCCATGTTTGGGGCAATCTCATGACTTGGTGAAAGCTATACTCGTACCCATCCTGACTGAAAATGGGAGCATGCAGACCCCGACTTGGAAAATGAAGTATATCTCTCTGTTTCATATTATTTTAAGGGTGACACTTTCCTTTTGCAGGAACATACGACTGACCATGACAGTCATCGCCATTAAATTGGGGCAACCAGAGCACCTCAAGTCTTACCCAACTCCTTTGTACATGTGTCCCTCTCTCTGGGGCAAATATAGGAATGAGTCGATGCTCAACCCGAGGACTAGACTTCCTAACTTGGTTGATCTACTCACAAATACTGGGGCAATCCATTGTTCCCCATTCCTTAAAATTTCTTTCACTTCTGAATGTACTTGCATGATTTATGCGTGACTATATTTGATCTGCACTCATTTTCTGATATTATGGATGATCAAATCAAATTAATCTTATCATATTTTTGCCTGCATTGCTAATCTACACTGTGAGGTGATTTCAATCAGGAAGTCTCTTTGATCCAATTGATTTGATCATTTTGGATTAGGAACGTCAGGACGATGAAAGGCAAACCATTTCCATACACGTCCTATATCACAATCCCCAGTGAGTAATGTGAAGATTTCCATGCTTGCAAGGTAAAGAGTTATCTCGCGAAAAGTATGATGACCAAAATGACATGAGGCATTCATTTCCTCTATCCAAACACTACAAGTTTCCCGTTGCTAAACCCATTGAACGGTGGTTTCATTTCATAACCCTGTCAGGAACAACCCCACATTGGGGCAAATCTCAGAAAGTTCAAAGAATGAGTGGAGTTTTCTTGCTTTCACTTGCATCAATCTTTGAGTGAGTTTGTTGCATACGAATTCTGTGTTAGCTCAAGTGCCTTAGATATGACGAAGAGCATTTCGTTTCTATACCCATATATACTCATCCTTTGCTTAACCCAATTTGAGCGGCGAATTCATTTCTCTAAACCTAGCGGATGATGGTGATCATCCTGAAAAGGAAATTGTTTCGAATCATTTGAGAAGCAAAGTGCCTCGAGGAAAGCCGAAACTTGGAAAATCTGCCAGCACAATATGCAACAATTCAGATAAGACACTTCCTTCCTTAAAAAAAAAAAAGAAGGAGCTTGTAGTGCAAAAAAGAGAGAAAGAAAAAAGGCTTGCCACCAAAAAAAAAAATCAAAGTTGGCCATGCAAAAAAAAAAGGGAAAAAGCTTGCCGTGCAAAAAAGGGCAAAAACGCCTACTTTCATCGAAAAGGAAAAGAAAAAGAAAAGAGCTCTCTGAAGAATTTTCGGAAGGAAGGGAGGTCTTACCTGAATTGGTTCAAGAAAAGAAAGGCCATTCCTGAAGTGTAAAGTGACAAAGACGGATGATCACCGATTTTCTCATCTTCTTATATCCTTTGTCGAAAATAGGCCTTTCATTTCCAAGCCTACCATGAGCCTACATTACAATCCTTTTCAAAAGTCTCTTCTGATTAGGGCACTTGGGTTAATATGGGGTTTCAAATGCTTATGAATATCGCTCGAAGAAGTGCGAGCAAGATTATTTTTATCTCATTTTGCAGGGTTCCTGACTTGTAAACCCAATGCAGCTGATGAAGATTTCATTTCATGGCCTAATGACTCATATGAGTCCCCCCTTTTGAATAACCTTTGACCAAGCCTGAATTACAGTCCTTATAAAAGACCCCATGGATTGGCCTGGTCATACTGATTGCGAGAATACCCGGATCTTTGTCAGGCATGATGATGATAGTTCTGAGTGATTCTCTTACCCGCATTAATGGTCGAGTCTCAAAAGCCTTTTTCATGAGAAAGAGTGAAAAGTCATTTCTGACTGAATTTCCTCATTCAACTTGATCAGAATTGTTGAAAGGGTCAGACAGACTTCCTTATTGACAGAATTCCCCAGTGAAGCTTTATAATGCAAGCAAAAGCTCACAAATTTTTCTGGCATATAACATTGCATTTGCATGTCATCATTTTTAAGAGAATGGACAGGTACGATACAGTCGGCCTAGCCACCACTCACTCAGGAAACCCAGGTAAGTTTTCAAAACCCTTTTCAGATTGGCATCTTTTAAGATTTAAGTTGTCATCTCTGGGCCTTCATGTTGTACTGACATTTTTTCAGGCATCACACTATTTTGTATTCATACTGATTCGATTCAGACGATACATCATCTCTTGTCTTGATACGGTGAGACCTGCTTGAGAAGGTCGCAAGATATTATTTTTACCGCCTCATGGTGACCCATTGAGGAGGCCCCAAGAGACATCTCTTGTCTTGATACGATGAGACCTACTTGAGAAGGTCGCAAGAGATCATTTTTACCACATCATGGTGACCCGTTGAGGAGGTCCCAAGAGGTAACTTTCGTCTTGATACGGTGAGACTTTCGAAAGAAGGTCGCGAGAGGTTATATTTTACCGACTCATGGTTTATAGTCCACATGGCGACTTGCCAAGAGACACAGTGTCCACGCCGATTAGCTCGAGTGTCACACCTTACCGCCTCATGGTGACCCATTGAGGAGGTCCCAAGAGACAACTCTCGTCTTGATACGATGAAACCTTCGTGAGAAGGTCGCGAGAGATTATTTTTACCGACTCATGGTGACCCGTTAAGGAGGTCTCCAAGAGACAAATGGCCAGCTCGAACCATAACTCGAGCACATTTTCAAACTCTACACAGATCTTGCGCCGTTTCGCGTCAGAAGGAAACTTTTGGCAACAGATGGGCCAGTACCTTAGCATCCTGGCATCCACTGGAAGTCTGGAGGTTAAGGGAATCATTAGCTTATGAGGTATTTGGTAAAACAGGTATTTTCATAAGCGATCCATGTGCAGACTTCTTTGATGTGGGATAGGAGAAGTTTTATAGCACTGCATTTCATGCATCATTTCACTTGCATCAGAAAATGGGATTGAATCCCGCCAAAAAAATGATTATCATCATTATTATATCACTTGCATTTGCAAAACTTAGGTTTCAATTATGATCTTTGAGCGAAACCTCTACGAGCTTCCACTCAAAGAGGGGCAGCTGTTGACACCTAAATTTTGACTTTTCCTTTTAATAATTTATTTTGCATATAAAATCAGGAATTAAATTTTAGTTCCTACAAAAAATAACTAAATCATTTGTCATGTAGGATAGTTTATTTTATGCATTCATGCATTACATCTTGCATTGGACTGACGATGGAAGCGGACCCAAAGTTTGACAAGTAATCGACATAGCATGAGAAATTTGGCTAAGGCATGGGGGTTGTGTCAAAATTCAAAGCGGGCTTGGATTTATTTTCATATTTAATTCAGCCCACTAAATTTTAATTCAAGAAAAGGCCTTTAAATTAAAGTTTATTAATTGAAATAAGGCCAAAGCTTAGGCCCGCATTGTCAGGATTTGACCTACGCGTTTTCTATATAAACACATCTAGGTCACGTAACAAGGGAGGCCAGACAATTCACGATCATATACGGCCATACAAGGGCTCTCTCGGTTTTACTCTCTGGGGGAGTCGGCAAAGAAAAAAACTTACGGCTCACAAAGCTCAAAATACACGTGAGAGAGTTTGGGGAAGGCTGAAAGCATTCAGGGTAGACTTCCTTCACTGTCTTCTCCACCATTCGGGAACCACCATCCAGTGGTTCATCGTTACTAACATGTGCTGTCCCGAATCCACCACATAATAATTGCCTCAGCCCGCCTTGGCCAGCCGTTGTTCGAGCACCATCCCGACGAAGTTCGTGTCATCGTTCCGGTGTGATTGAGCAGCTATTTGGGAGTTATCCTACTAATTTGGACGAAGGAAGAGGCTTTCTCGAAAATCAATTGGCCTTCCTCATCGTGAAGCCGTCTCCGAAGCTTGACACATCGGCTCGTTCGTCGTCGTTTCTGTGTGGCTCTTCAGCTTTGTCCCGTTCCAGTGGTGGTCCAGTCTAGCTCCGAATAGCCTCGGTGATCCGCCATGGCCGCGTCCCATCGTCGACAAAATAGTCGTCCAAGCTGCACCCCTTCACTTTAGTCCGACCCTCCGAAAATATTTGGAGACAAATCCAAGTCAGATAGGCTCGTTCGTGGACTGATATTCCAGCTCGTGTGCATGTAGGATTTTTGCTTGAAAGGTAAATTTTTAGCTTTCAATTGCAATTCGGTGCTTTGCTGATGACTTGAATATGTGTTCGACATCACTCGATGATCTGCAATTGAAGTTAAAAAGTTTGATTTTCTTAATAATCAAAATTTCTGCTCGAGAGAATGCGTGAAACGTCATCACGTAGATTCAACCATGGAATTGCTTGAACACTTAGAGACTTTCTAAGCAATTTTCATCATGTAGTTGCCTTGGACACCTTTAAGAACTGATGAGTGGAAACATGATCTTCGGTGCACGTACATCCATAGCCGAATATGTTAAATGTGAGCTTATCATGATTGATTGGATCATCTTGTTATCTCGTGAGGTGGTAGCTAGCTTGTGGTGATTTGATTTCCTAATCATCTTTTGGCAGACCTTTTGAAATAATTTTATCTCAGAGATACTACGCTAAGTGTTCCAATTATCGCAAGATCGCGTCTGAACCTTTTGGGAAATTTAAGCAAATTTGATAAGATTTCAGCCTACTGAAGATATCTTTAAAATTTGGAAAGATTATCTGAAAATTCACTTCAAATCCTAAAAGATAATTTTTCTAATTTAAAAATGTCAATCCTTGGTGGATAGGGGATTAGCCCCTTTAGAATTTCAATCACCTTAGGTGATTTTCGAAAATTCTAAAAAAATGTTTGCACAATTTTAAACAAACATGCCCATAATATAAGCTCCCATCGTGCCTAGTCCCTTCGGAAAAAATTAAATCATTCGCCTACCCAGAATCTACTGGAGTGGATATGATTTAAGTATAAGATATCGTGTTCTTTCTCTCTGGCAAGAGGGACGTTGTCGTTTTATACCCCTACTCGCAGGCTGACTCGAATTTTCGAGGATGTCGCGTTAAAAATTCTGCTCTAATCCGAATCTTCGGAAATGAGTGAATTGTTGAAAATTCGGAAATTAAGGTATATTATGGGCATTTTTGTTTAATTTTGTTCATTAATTCAAAAATCCAAAAAAAAAATAATCAACAGAAAAACCCAAGAAAAAATTCATAAACCAATCAGAAAAAGGCATTGTCATGAAATTGGTACCGAAAGGGCATTAATTAATTTTTAATTAATGTAACCAAGTCCCCGAACTCACTATCTCTAGTTCGTAGAAATACAATAGTTCTCCCGCTATTTTATTTAGGTTTCTAATCGACCTACCAAGAAACGATTAGTGGCGGCTCCTAAAATTAAAAAAAAATCATTTCAGTGAAACCTAAGTTGCGAATTGGTAGGGCTTGGGAGAGTCCCTATTAGGTTAGTTAATTCATCTAATTAACCTAATAATCCATTAGCCTAATTTTTTTAGGTCGCGACAAAGTCAGAAGTCCTCCATTATCTCATAAATTGGTGCTTAGTAGATGCTTACTCATGAAATGTCTTGAGAAAGCAACACGACGAAAGTTAGCCAAAAAGATTCTATTTCGATGTTTTTGCCTCTGAATCTTCAAAGTAAGTGAAAATTCTTTCAATTTGGGGTTAGAAGTCCTCCATTAACATATAAATTGGTGCTAAGTAGATTATTACTCATGCAATTTCGTGAGAACGCACCTCGACGAAATTTAGCCTAAAAGATTCCTTTCATCAAAAAAAGAATCTTTTTCGATGTTTTTGCCTATGAATTTCTAAGTAAGTGCAAATTCTTTCCATTTGGGGGTTAGAAGTCCTCCATTATTTTATAAATTGGTGCTCTGTAGATGCTTTCTCATGAAAAGTCTTCAGAACACAACCCGACGAAAGTTATCTCAAAAGATTCCTTTCATTAAGAAAAGATTCTCTATAGATGCTTTTGCCTATGAATCTTCTGAGTAAGTGCAAATTCTTTCCATTTGAGGGTTAGAAGTCCTCCTTTATCTCATAAATTGGTGCTTAGTAGATGCTTAATCATGAAATGACTTGAGAAAGCAACACGACAAAAGTTGGCCCAAAAGATTCCTTTCATAAAAAAAGATTCTCTTTCGTTGTTTTTGCCTATGAATCTTCAAAGTAAGTGAAAATTCTTTGCATTTGGAGGTAAGAAGTCCTCCATTATCTTATAAATTAGTGCTTAGTAGATGCTTACTCATGAAATGTCCAGAGAAAGCAACACGACGAAAGTTAGCCCAAAAGATTCCTTTCATAAAAAAAAAGATTCTCTTTCAATGATTTTCCCTATGAATCTTCTGAGGAAGTGCAAATTCTTTCCATTTGGGGGTTAGAAGTCCTCCATTATCTCATAAATTGGTGCTTAGTAGATGCTTACTCATGAAATGTCTTGAGAAAGCAACACGACGAAAGTTAGCCAAAAAGATTCTTTTCATCAAAAAAGATTTCCTTTCGATGTTTTTGCCGATGAATCTTCCATATAGGTGAAAATTCTTTACATTTGGGGTTAGAAGTCCTCCATTATCATATAAATTGGTGCTAAGTAGATTATTAGTCATAAAATTCGTGAGAACGCAACGCGATGAAAGTTAGCTCAAAAGATTTCTTTCTTCAAAAAAAGATTCACTTTCGATGTTTTTGCATATGAATCTTCTGAGTAAGTACAAATTCTTTCCATTAAAGGGTTAGAAGTCCTCTATTATCTCATAAATTGGTGCTTAGTAGATGCTTTCTCATGAAATGTCTTGAGCAAGGAACACGACGAAAGTTAGACCAAAAGATTCCTTTCATAAAAAAAGATTCTCTTTCCATATTTTTGCATACGAATCTTCAAAGTAAGTGAAAATTCTTTCCATTTGGGGGCAAAAAGTTCTCCATTATCTTATAAATTGGTACTTAGTAGATTCTTACTCTTGAAAATTATGGAGAAAGCACCCCCACGAAAATTAGCCCAAAAGATTCTTTTCATCAAAAAAAGATTCACTTTCGATATTTTTGCCTATGAATCATCTGACTACGTGCAAATTCTTTCCATTTGGGGGTTAGAAGTCCTCCATTATCTTATAAATTGGTGCTTAGTAGATTCTTACTCCAGAAAAGTCTTGAGAAAGCAACATGACAAAAGTTAGCCCAAAAGATTCCTTTAATCAAAAAAAGATTATCTTTTGATATTTTTACCTATGAATCTTCTGAGGATGTGTATATTCTTTCCATTTGAGGGTTAGAAGTCCCCCATTATCTCATAAATTGGTGCTTAGTAGATTCTTACTCATGAAATGTCTTGAGAAAGCAACACGACGAAAGTTAGACCAAAAGATTCCTAAAAAAAAAGATTCTCTTTCGATATTTTTGCCTATGAATCTTCAAAGTAAGAGAAATGTTTTTCCATTTGGGTGCAAAAAGTCCTCCATTATCTTATAAATTGGTTCTTAGTAGATTTTTACTCCAGAAAAGTCTTGAGAAAACAACTCGACGAAAGTTAGCCCAAAAGATTCTTTTCATCAAAAAAGGATTCTCTTTTGATATTTTTACCTATGAATCTTCTGAGGAAGTGTATATTCTTTCCATTTGAGGGTTAGAAGTCCTCCATTATCTCATAATTTGGTGCTTCGTAGATGCTTACTCATGAAATGTCTTGAGAAAGCAACACGACGAACGTTAGACCAAAAGATTCCTCTCATAAAAAAAGAATCTCTTTCGATATTTTTGCCTATGAATCTTCAAAGTAAGAGAAATTTTTTCCATTTGGGTGCAAAAAGTCCTCCATTATCTTATAAATTGGTGCTTAGTAGATGCTTACTCAGGAAACCACTTGAGAACGCAACCCCACGAAAGTTAGCCCAAAAGATTCTTTTCATAAAAAAAAACATTCAATTTCGATATTTTTGCCTATGAATCTTCTGAGGAAGTGCAAATTCTTTCCATTTGGGGGTTAGAAGTCCTTCATTGTCTCATAATTTGGGGCTTAGTAGATGTTTACTCATGAAATGTCTTGAGAAAGCAACACGACGAAAGTTAGCCCAAAAGATTCTTTTCGTAAAAAAAGATTCCTTTTCGATGTTTTATCCCTTTGAATCTTCTATATTGGTGAAAATTCTTTACATTTGGGGTTAGAAGTCCTCCATTATCATATAAATTGGTGCTAAGTAGATTCTTACTCATGAAAATTCGTGAGAACGCAACCCGACGAAAGTTAGCCCGAAAGATTCCTTTCATAAAAAAAAAATTTCTTTCGATATTTTTGCCGATGAATCTTCTGAGTAAGTGCAAATTCTTTCCCTTTGAGGTTCAGAAGTCCTCCATTATCTCATAAATTGGTGCTTAGTAGATGGTTACTCATGAAATATCTTGAGAAAGGAACACCACGAAAGTTAGACCAAAAGATTCCTTTCATAAAAAAAGATTCTCTTTCGATGTTTTTGCCTATGAATCTTCAAAGTAAGAGAAATTTTTTCCATTTGGGATAAAAAATCCTCCATTATCTTATAAATTGGTGCTTAATAGATGCTTACTCATGAAAACTCTTGAGAACGCAACCCCACAAAAGTTAGCCCAGAAGATTCTTTTCATCAAAAAAAGATTCAATTTCGATATTTTTGCCTATGAATCTTCTGAAGAAGTCCAAAGTCTTTCCATTTGGGCTTTAGAAGTCCTCCATTATCTTATAAATTGGTGTTTAGTATATTCTTACTCTTGAAAAGTCTTGTGAAAGCAACACGACGAAAGTTAGCCCAAAAGATTCCTTTCTTAAAAAAAAAGATTCTCTTTTGATATTTTTGCCTATGAATCTGCTGAGGAATTGCAAATTCTTCCCATTTGTGGGTTAGAAGTCCTTCATTGTCTCATAAATTAGTGCTTAGTAGATGTTTACTCTTTAAATGTCTTGAGAAAGCAACACGAAGAAAGTTATTCCAAAAGATTCTTTTCATAAAAAAGGAATCCTTTTCGAGGTTTTTTCCCTTTGAATCATCTATATAGGTGAAAGGGCCTGTTTGGTTCAGCATTTGAGATGAGCATTGGGGCTCCAAAGTCCCTTGGCCAAATGTAAATGCTGTTTGGTTCATTTTTTGGCTCACTTTGGACAGATGCAATTGCATCTCAAATGCCCTCTAAAGGCCTTTAGGCCAAAGTACCTCTGGAGGTACTTTGGGAAGTTGCATCTCAAATGCAACTAATTTTTTTTAAAATTTTATCACATTCACTTGCCGCCTCCAACCGCCACCGTTCATCGCCGATCACCGTCACCGCCTCCCATCGTCGGTGGCCGGCCTCGCCACCGGTCGCCGGACGCCGCCGCCGGACTCCGGTGCCGGACGACGATCGCCGGACGCCGGCCGTCGCCTCCACCGGTCGCCGGACGCCAATCGTCGGACGCCGCCCGCCGCCCGCCGCCGGACGGTGAACACCGGTCGTCGGACGTCGGCCGCCGGACGCCGGTCGTCGGACGCCTATCGTCAGTCGGCGGCCGCCATTCGCCAGACGCCGTCGCCGTCTGTCGCCGGACGCTGCCGCCGAATGCCGGACGCAATCGCCGCCGCCGGTCGCCGATCGCCGGACGCCGCCGCCGGTCGCCGATCGCCGGACGCCGCCGCCGATCGCCGGAAAAGGAATCCTTTTCGAGGTTTTTTCCCTTTGAATCATCTATATAGGTGAAAATTTTTTACATTTGGGGTTAGAAGTCCTCCATTATCATATAAATTGGTGCTAAGTAGATTCTTACTCAGGAAAATTCGTGAGAACGCAACCCCACGAAAGTTAACCCAAAAGATTCCTTTTATAAAAAAAAAAATTCCTTTCGATATTTTTACCAATGAATCTTTTGAGTAAGTGCAAATTCTTTCCATTTGAAAGTCAAAAATCTTCCATTATCTCATAAATTGGTGCTTAGTAGATGCTTACTCATGAAATGTCTTGAGAAAGCAACACGACGAAAGTTAGCCAAAAAGATTCTATTTCGATGTTTTTGCCTCTGAATCTTCAAAGTAAGTGAAAATTCTTTCCATTTGGGGTTAGAAGTCCTCCATTATCATATAAATTGGTGCTAAGTAGATTATTACTCATGAAATTTCGTGAGAACGCACCTCGACGAAATTTAGCCTAAAAGATTCCTTTCATAAAAAAAAAGATTCTCTTTCGATGTTTTTGCCTATTAATTTCTGAGTAAGTGCAAATTCTTTCCATTTGGGGATTAGAAGTCCTCCATTATTTTATAAATTGGTGCTCTGTAGATGCTTTCTCATGAAAAGTCTTGAGAACACAACCTGACGAAAGTTATCCCAAAAGATTCCTTTCATTAAGAAAAGATTCTCTATAGATGTTTTTGCCTGTGAATCTTCTGAGTAAGTGCAAATTCTTTCCATTTGAGGGTTAGAAGTCCTCCTTTATCTCATAAATTGGTGCTTAGTAGATGCTTACTCATGAAATGCCTTGAGAAAGCAACACGACAAAAGTTAGCCCAAAAGATTCCTTTCTTAAAAAAAGATTCTCTTTCGTTGTTTTTGCCTATGAATCTTCAAAGTAAGTGAAAATTCTTTGCATTTGGAGGTAAGAAGTCCTCCATTATCTTATAAATTAGTTCTTAGTAGATGCTTACTCATGAAATGACTAGAGAAAGCAACACGACGAAAGTTAGCCCAAAAGATTCCTTTCATAAAAAAAAGATTATCTTTCAATGATTTTCCCTATGAATCTTCTGAGGAAGTGCAAATTCTTTCCATTTGGGGGTTAGAAGTCCTCCATTATCTCATAAATTGGTGCCTAGTAGATGTTTACTCATAAAATGTCTTGAGAAAGCAACACGACGAAAGTTAGCCAAAAAGATTCTTTTCATAAAAAAAGATTCCCTTTCGATGTTTTTGCCTATGAATCTTCCATATAGGTGAAAATTCTTTACATTTGGGGTTAGAAGTCCTCCATTATCATATAAATTGGTGCTAAGTAGATTATTAGTCATGAAAATTCGTGAGAACGCAACGCGATGAAAGTTAGCTCAAAAGATTCCTTTCTTAAATAAAAGATTCTCTTTTGATGTTTTTGCCTATGAATCTTCTGAGTAAGTGCAAATTCTTTCCATTTAAGGGTTAGAAGTCCTCTATTATCTCATAAATTGGTGCTTAGTAGTTGCTTTCTCATGAAATGTCTTGAGAAAGCAACACGACGAAAGTTAGACCAAAAGATTCCTTTCATAAAAAAGATTCTCTTTCCATATTTTTGCCTACGAATATTCAAAGTAAGTGAAATTTCTTTCCATTTGGGGGCAAAAAGTCCTCCATTATCTTATAAATTGGTACTTAGTAGGTTCTTACTCTTGAAAATTCTTGAGAACGCACCCCCACGAAAATTAGCCCAAAAGATTCTTTTTATAAAAAAAAGATTCACTTTCGATATTTTTGTCTATGAATCTTCTGAGTACGTGCAAATTCTTTCCATTTGGGGGTTAGAAGTCCTCCATTATCTCATAAATTGGTGCTTAGTAGATTCTTACTCCAGAAAAGTCTTGAGAAAGCAACACGACGAAAGTTAGCCCAAAAGATTCCTTTCATCAAAAAAAGATTCTCTTTTGATATTTTTACCTATGAATCTTCTGAGGAGGTGTATATTATTTCCATTTGAGGGTTAGAAGTCCTCAATTATCTCATAAATTGGTGCTTAGTAGATGCTTACTCATGAAATGTCTTGAGAAAGCAACACAACGAAAGTTAGACCAAAAGATTCCTTTCTTAAAAAAAGATTCTCTTTCGATATTTTTGCCTATGAATCTTCAAAGTAAGGGAAATTGTTTCCATTTGGGTGCAAAAAGTCCTCCATTATCTTATAAATTGGTGCTTAGTGGATGCTTACTCATGAAACCTCTTGAGAACGCAACCCCACGAAAGTTAGCCCAAAAGATTCTTTTCATCAAAAAAAGATTCAATTTCGATATTTTTGCCTATGAATCTTCTGAGGAAGTGCAAATTCTTTCCATTTGGGGGTTAGAAGTCCTCCATTATCTTATAAATTGGTGCGTAGTAGATTCTTACTCTTGAAAAGTCTTGAGAAAGCAACACGACGAAAGTTAGCCCAAAAGATTCCTCACATCAAAAAAGATTCTCTTTTTATATTTTTGCCTATCAATCTATTGAGGAAGTGCACATTCTTTCCATTTGTAACGCCCCATACCCTTCTCGGGCCCGCTACCATCCCACTACGGCCGTTTCCATTTCATAGTTCCCAAGATCAATGGCGAACGACTTATGAGCAATACCAAATGGACATGCGGAAGCGACGAACAATCTCATTTACAATTATTTTCCTTCCGAACACAATGACTCAGGATGAAAAAGAGAGATTTAAAACTTACTTCATACATCCCTTAAAAGAGTCAAATACACAATAGGGTTACAACTTGCCATCTCCCAAAATACAACTTCCTTTAATAAAACAACGGTAGATGAAGTTCAACCCTACAGAGCTATATAGGCGTGTAAAACCCAAAAATAAGAAAGTAGCTCCCTAAGACTAAAAAGAAAAGGGAATATAGTCAGGTAAGGTTAACGGTTCATCTACTTCAAAAGGTTATCTTCAAAAGTCAGTCCATAGTATTCAAGGGACCTCGTCATTCGGGACCTGAAAATGTTGTCCCACAACGGGGTGAGAATAAATCTCAGCAAGTCATTCCTAACCCTAAATTAGACCATTAGTACCTCCTAACACCTGAAAGTAGACAATTCTAATAGAATTATAATCATGGAATTTAAGACAATAAATAGAAGTACAACAAATAGACACTCAATTCAGTCCAATTCAAGATGCGATTTCAAAGTTTAAGCTAAGCTTCGTACTTTGGGCATTTAAGCAATCAACTACTCAAATAAGGCAATCCATCAATAACTCGATTCTAGTCCTCCATTATCATATAAATTGGTGCTAAGTAGAATCTTACTCATGAAAATTCGTGAGAACGCAACCCGACGAAAGTTAGCCTAAAAGATTCCGTTCATAAAAAAAAAAAAAAAATCTTTCGATATTTTTGCCGATGAATCTTCTGAGTAAGTACAAATTCTTTCCATTTGAGGGTCAGAAGTCCTCCATTATCTCATAAATTGGTGCTTAGTAGATGCTTACTCATGAAATGTCTTGAGAAAGCAACACGACGAAAGTTAACCAAAAAGATTCCTTTCATAAAAAAAGATTCTCTTTCTATTTTTTGCCTATGAATTTTCTGAGTAAGTGCAAATTCTTTCCATTTGGGGTTAAAAGTCCTCCATTATCTTATAAATTGGTGCTCAGTAGATGCTTACTCATGAAAAGTCTTGAGAACGCAACTCGACGAAAGTTATCCCAAAAGATTCCTTTCATTAAGAAAAGATTCTCTATCGATGTTTTTGCCTATAATTCTTCTGAGTAAGTGCAAATTATTTCCATTTGAGGGTTAGAAGTCCTCCTTTATCTCATAAATTGGGGCTTAGTTGATGCTTTCTCATGAAATGTCTTGAGAAAGCAACACGACGAAAGTTAGCCCAAAAGATTCATTTCATAAAAAAATATTCTCTTTCGATGTTTTTGCCCATGAATCTTCAAAGCAAGTGAAAATTCTTTGCATTTGGAGGTAAGAAGTCCTCCATATCTTATAAATTGGTGCTTAGTAGATGCTTACTCCTGAAAAATCTTGAGAATGCAACCCGATGAAAGTTAGCCCAAAAGATTCCTTTCATCAAAAAAAGATTCTCTTTCGATGTTTTTACCTATGAATCTTCTGAGGAAGCGCATCTTCTTTCCATTTGGTTCTAGAAGTCCTCCATTACCTCATTAATTGGTGCCTAGTAGATGCTTACTCATGAAATGTCTTGAGAAAACAATACGACAAAAGTTAGACCAAAAGATTTCTTTCATAAAAAAAGATTCTCTTTCGATGTTTTTGCCTATGAATCTTCAAACTAAGAGAAACTTTTTCCATTTGGGAGCAAAAAGTCCTCCATTATCTTATAAATTGGTGCTTAGTAGATGCTTACTCATGAAAATACTTGAGAACGCAACCCCACGAAAGTTAGCCCAAAAGATTCTTTTCATCAAAACAAGATTCAATTTCGATATTTTTGCCTATGAATCTTCTAAGGAAATCCAAATTCTTTCCATTTAGGGGTTAGAAGTCCTCCATTATCTTATAAATTGTTGCTTAGTAGATTCTTACTCTTGAAAAGTCTTGACAAAGCAACACGACGAAAGTTAGCACAAAAGATTCATTTCATCAAAAAAAAGATTCTATTTTGATATTTTTGCCTATGAATCTGCTGAGGAAGTGCAAATACTTTCCATTTGTGGGTTAGAAGTCCTTCATTGTCTAATAAATTGGTGCTTAGTTGATGTTTACTCATGAAATGTCTTGAGAAAGCAACACGACGAAAGTTATTCCAAAAGATTCTTTTCATAAAAAAAGATTCATTTTCGATGTTTTTTCCCTTTGAATAATCTATATTGGTGAAAATTCTTTACATTTGGGGTTAGAAGTCCGCCATTATCATATAAATTGGTGCTAAGTAGATTCTTACTCATGAAAATTCGTGAGAACGCAACCCAACGAAAGTTAGCCCAAAAGATAGCTTTCACAAAAAAAAAAAAAATTCTTTCGATATTTTTGCCGATGAATCTTCTGAGAAAGTGCAAATTCTTTCCATTTGAGAATCAGAAGTCCTCCATTATCTCATAAATTGGTGCTTAGTAGATGCTTACTCATGAAATGTCTTGACAAAGCAACATGACGAAAGTTAGCCAAAAAGATTCCTGTCATAAAAAAAGATTCTCTTTCGTTGTTTTTGTCTCTGAATCTTCGAAGTAAGTGAAAATTCTTTCCATTTGGGGGTAAAAAGTCCTCAATTATCTCATAAATTGGTGCTTAGTAGATGCTTACTCATGAAATTTCGTGAGAACGCACCTCGACGAAATTTAGCCTAAAAGATTCCTTTCATAAAAAAAAAGATTCTCTTTCGATGTTTTTGCCTATTAATTTCTGAGTAAGTGCAAATTCTTTCCATTTGGGGATTAGAAGTCCTCCATTATTTTATAAATTGGTGCTCTGTAGATGCTTTCTCATGAAAAGTCTTGAGAACACAACCTGACGAAAGTTATCCCAAAAGATTCCTTTCATTAAGAAAAGATTCTCTATAGATGTTTTTGCCTGTGAATCTTCTGAGTAAGTGCAAATTCTTTCCATTTGAGGGTTAGAAGTCCTCCTTTATCTCATAAATTGGTGCTTAGTAGATGCTTACTCATGAAATGCCTTGAGAAAGCAACACGACAAAAGTTAGCCCAAAAGATTCCTTTCTTAAAAAAAGATTCTCTTTCGTTGTTTTTGCCTATGAATCTTCAAAGTAAGTGAAAATTCTTTGCATTTGGAGGTAAGAAGTCCTCCATTATCTTATAAATTAGTTCTTAGTAGATGCTTACTCATGAAATGACTAGAGAAAGCAACACGACGAAAGTTAGCCCAAAAGATTCCTTTCATAAAAAAAAGATTATCTTTCAATGATTTTCCCTATGAATCTTCTGAGGAAGTGCAAATTCTTTCCATTTGGGGGTTAGAAGTCCTCCATTATCTCATAAATTGGTGCCTAGTAGATGTTTACTCATAAAATGTCTTGAGAAAGCAACACGACGAAAGTTAGCCAAAAAGATTCTTTTCATAAAAAAAGATTCCCTTTCGATGTTTTTGCCTATGAATCTTCCATATAGGTGAAAATTCTTTACATTTGGGGTTAGAAGTCCTCCATTATCATATAAATTGGTGCTAAGTAGATTATTAGTCATGAAAATTCGTGAGAACGCAACGCGATGAAAGTTAGCTCAAAAGATTCCTTTCTTAAATAAAAGATTCTCTTTTGATGTTTTTGCCTATGAATCTTCTGAGTAAGTGCAAATTCTTTCCATTTAAGGGTTAGAAGTCCTCTATTATCTCATAAATTGGTGCTTAGTAGTTGCTTTCTCATGAAATGTCTTGAGAAAGCAACACGACGAAAGTTAGACCAAAAGATTCCTTTCATAAAAAAGATTCTCTTTCCATATTTTTGCCTACGAATATTCAAAGTAAGTGAAATTTCTTTCCATTTGGGGGCAAAAAGTCCTCCATTATCTTATAAATTGGTACTTAGTAGGTTCTTACTCTTGAAAATTCTTGAGAACGCACCCCCACGAAAATTAGCCCAAAAGATTCTTTTTATAAAAAAAAGATTCACTTTCGATATTTTTGTCTATGAATCTTCTGAGTACGTGCAAATTCTTTCCATTTGGGGGTTAGAAGTCCTCCATTATCTCATAAATTGGTGCTTAGTAGATTCTTACTCCAGAAAAGTCTTGAGAAAGCAACACGACGAAAGTTAGCCCAAAAGATTCCTTTCATCAAAAAAAGATTCTCTTTTGATATTTTTACCTATGAATCTTCTGAGGAGGTGTATATTATTTCCATTTGAGGGTTAGAAGTCCTCAATTATCTCATAAATTGGTGCTTAGTAGATGCTTACTCATGAAATGTCTTGAGAAAGCAACACAACGAAAGTTAGACCAAAAGATTCCTTTCTTAAAAAAAGATTCTCTTTCGATATTTTTGCCTATGAATCTTCAAAGTAAGGGAAATTGTTTCCATTTGGGTGCAAAAAGTCCTCCATTATCTTATAAATTGGTGCTTAGTGGATGCTTACTCATGAAACCTCTTGAGAACGCAACCCCACGAAAGTTAGCCCAAAAGATTCTTTTCATCAAAAAAAGATTCAATTTCGATATTTTTGCCTATGAATCTTCTGAGGAAGTGCAAATTCTTTCCATTTGGGGGTTAGAAGTCCTCCATTATCTTATAAATTGGTGCGTAGTAGATTCTTACTCTTGAAAAGTCTTGAGAAAGCAACACGACGAAAGTTAGCCCAAAAGATTCCTCACATCAAAAAAGATTCTCTTTTTATATTTTTGCCTATCAATCTATTGAGGAAGTGCACATTCTTTCCATTTGTAACGCCCCATACCCTTCTCGGGCCCGCTACCATCCCACTACGGCCGTTTCCATTTCATAGTTCCCAAGATCAATGGCGAACGACTTATGAGCAATACCAAATGGACATGCGGAAGCGACGAACAATCTCATTTACAATTATTTTCCTTCCGAACACAATGACTCAGGATGAAAAAGAGAGATTTAAAACTTACTTCATACATCCCTTAAAAGAGTCAAATACACAATAGGGTTACAACTTGCCATCTCCCAAAATACAACTTCCTTTAATAAAACAACGGTAGATGAAGTTCAACCCTACAGAGCTATATAGGCGTGTAAAACCCAAAAATAAGAAAGTAGCTCCCTAAGACTAAAAAGAAAAGGGAATATAGTCAGGTAAGGTTAACGGTTCATCTACTTCAAAAGGTTATCTTCAAAAGTCAGTCCATAGTATTCAAGGGACCTCGTCATTCGGGACCTGAAAATGTTGTCCCACAACGGGGTGAGAATAAATCTCAGCAAGTCATTCCTAACCCTAAATTAGACCATTAGTACCTCCTAACACCTGAAAGTAGACAATTCTAATAGAATTATAATCATGGAATTTAAGACAATAAATAGAAGTACAACAAATAGACACTCAATTCAGTCCAATTCAAGATGCGATTTCAAAGTTTAAGCTAAGCTTCGTACTTTGGGCATTTAAGCAATCAACTACTCAAATAAGGCAATCCATCAATAACTCGATTCTAGTCCTCCATTATCATATAAATTGGTGCTAAGTAGAATCTTACTCATGAAAATTCGTGAGAACGCAACCCGACGAAAGTTAGCCCAAAAGATTCCGTTCATAAAAAAAAAAAAAAATCTTTCGATATTTTTGCCGATGAATCTTCTGAGTAAGTACAAATTCTTTCCATTTGAGGGTCAGAAGTCCTCCATTATCTCATAAATTGGTGCTTAGTAGATGCTTACTCATGAAATGTCTTGAGAAAGCAACACGACGAAAGTTAACCAAAAAGATTCCTTTCATAAAAAAAGATTCTCTTTCTATTTTTTGCCTATGAATTTTCTGAGTAAGTGCAAATTCTTTCCATTTGGGGTTAAAAGTCCTCCATTATCTTATAAATTGGTGCTCAGTAGATGCTTACTCATGAAAAGTCTTGAGAACGCAACTCGACGAAAGTTATCCCAAAAGATTCCTTTCATTAAGAAAAGATTCTCTATCGATGTTTTTGCCTATAATTCTTCTGAGTAAGTGCAAATTATTTCCATTTGAGGGTTAGAAGTCCTCCTTTATCTCATAAATTGGGGCTTAGTTGATGCTTTCTCATGAAATGTCTTGAGAAAGCAACACGACGAAAGTTAGCCCAAAAGATTCATTTCATAAAAAAATATTCTCTTTCGATGTTTTTGCCCATGAATCTTCAAAGCAAGTGAAAATTCTTTGCATTTGGAGGTAAGAAGTCCTCCATATCTTATAAATTGGTGCTTAGTAGATGCTTACTCCTGAAAAATCTTGAGAATGCAACCCGATGAAAGTTAGCCCAAAAGATTCCTTTCATCAAAAAAAGATTCTCTTTCGATGTTTTTACCTATGAATCTTCTGAGGAAGCGCATCTTCTTTCCATTTGGTTCTAGAAGTCCTCCATTACCTCATTAATTGGTGCCTAGTAGATGCTTACTCATGAAATGTCTTGAGAAAACAATACGACAAAAGTTAGACCAAAAGATTTCTTTCATAAAAAAAGATTCTCTTTCGATGTTTTTGCCTATGAATCTTCAAACTAAGAGAAACTTTTTCCATTTGGGAGCAAAAAGTCCTCCATTATCTTATAAATTGGTGCTTAGTAGATGCTTACTCATGAAAATACTTGAGAACGCAACCCCACGAAAGTTAGCCCAAAAGATTCTTTTCATCAAAACAAGATTCAATTTCGATATTTTTGCCTATGAATCTTCTAAGGAAATCCAAATTCTTTCCATTTAGGGGTTAGAAGTCCTCCATTATCTTATAAATTGTTGCTTAGTAGATTCTTACTCTTGAAAAGTCTTGACAAAGCAACACGACGAAAGTTAGCACAAAAGATTCATTTCATCAAAAAAAAGATTCTATTTTGATATTTTTGCCTATGAATCTGCTGAGGAAGTGCAAATACTTTCCATTTGTGGGTTAGAAGTCCTTCATTGTCTAATAAATTGGTGCTTAGTTGATGTTTACTCATGAAATGTCTTGAGAAAGCAACACGACGAAAGTTATTCCAAAAGATTCTTTTCATAAAAAAAGATTCATTTTCGATGTTTTTTCCCTTTGAATAATCTATATTGGTGAAAATTCTTTACATTTGGGGTTAGAAGTCCGCCATTATCATATAAATTGGTGCTAAGTAGATTCTTACTCATGAAAATTCGTGAGAACGCAACCCAACGAAAGTTAGCCCAAAAGATAGCTTTCACAAAAAAAAAAAAAATTCTTTCGATATTTTTGCCGATGAATCTTCTGAGAAAGTGCAAATTCTTTCCATTTGAGAATCAGAAGTCCTCCATTATCTCATAAATTGGTGCTTAGTAGATGCTTACTCATGAAATGTCTTGACAAAGCAACATGACGAAAGTTAGCCAAAAAGATTCCTGTCATAAAAAAAGATTCTCTTTCGTTGTTTTTGTCTCTGAATCTTCGAAGTAAGTGAAAATTCTTTCCATTTGGGGGTAAAAAGTCCTCAATTATCTCATAAATTGGTGCTTAGTAGATGCTTACTCATGAAATTTCGTGAGAACGCAACTCGACGAAATTTAGCCTAAAAGATTCCTTTCATCAAAAAAAGATTCTCTTTCGATGTTTTTGCCTATGAATTTTCTGAGGAAGTCCAAATTCTTTCCATTTGGGGGTTAGAAGTCCTCCATTATTTTATAAATTGGTGCTCAGTAGATGCTTTCTCATGAAAAGACTAGAGAACAGAACCCAACGAAAATAATCCCAAAAGATTCATTTCATTAAGTAAAGATTCTCTGTCGACGTTTTTGCCTATGAATCTTCTGAGTAAGTGCAAATTCTTTTCATTTGAGGGTTAGAAGTCCTCCTTTATCTCATAAATTGATGTTTAGTTGATGCTTACTCATGAAACCTCTTGAGAACGCATCCCCATGAAAGTTAGCCCAAAAGATTCTTTTCATCAAAAAAAGATTCAATTTCGATATTTTTGCCTATGAATCTTCTGAGGAAGTGCAAATTCTTTCCATTTGGGGGTTAGAAGTCCTCCATCATCTTATAAATTTATTTTTAATAGATTCTTACTCTTGAAAATTCTTGAGAAACAACACGACGAAAGTTAGACCAAAAGATTCCTTTCACAAAAAAAGATTCTCTTTCGATGTTTTTGCCTATGAATCTTCAAAGTAAGAGAAATTTTTTCCATTTGGGATCAAAAGTCCTCCATTATCTTATAAATTGGTGCTTAGTAGATGCTTACTCATGAAAACTCTTGAGAACGCAATCCCACAAAAGTTAGCCCAGAAGATTCTTTTCAACAAAAAAAGATTCAATTTCGATATTTTTACTTATGAATCTTCTGAGGAATTCCAAATTCTTTCCATTTGGGGGTTAGAAGTCCTCCATTATCTTATAAATTGTTGCTTAGTAGATTCTTACTAAAGTTAGCCCAGAAGATTCTTTTCAACAAAAAAAGATTCAATTTCGATATTTTCACTTATGAATCTTCTGAGGAAATCCAAATTCTTTCCATTTGGGGGTTAGAAGTCCTCCGTTATCTTATAAATTGTTGCTTAGTAGATTCTTACTCTTGAAAAGTCTTGAGAAAGCAACACGACGAAAGTTAGCACAAAAGATTCCTTTCATCAAAAAAAGATTCTCTTTTGATATTTTTGCCTATGAATCTGCTGAGGAATTGCAAATTCTTTCCATTTGTGGGTTAGAATTCCTACATTGTCTCATAAATTGGTGCTTAGTAGATGTTTACTCATCAAATGTCTTGAGAAAGCAACACGACGAAAGTTATTCCAAAATATTCTTTTCATATAAAACGATTCCTTTTCGATGTTTTTTCCCTTTGAATCGTCTATATAGGTGAAAATTCTTTACATTTGAGGTCAGAAGTCCTCCATTATCATATAAATTGGTGCTAAGTAGATTCTTACTCTTGAAAATTCGCGAGAACGCAACCAGACGAAAGTGAACCCAAAAGATTCCTTTCATAAAAAAAAAATTCTTTCGATATTTTTGCCGATGAATCTTCTGAGTAAGTGCTAATTCTTTCCATTTGAGAGTCAGAAGTCCTCCATTATCTCATAAATTGGTGCTTAGTTGATGCTTACTCATGAAATGTCTTGGGAAAGCAACACGACGAAAGTTAGCCACAAAAATTCTTAGCATAAAAAAAGATTCTCTTTCGATGTTTTTGCCTCTCAATCTTCAAAGTAAGTGAAAATTCTTTCCATTTGAGGGTAAAAAGTCCTTCATTATCTCATAAATTGGTGCTTAGTAGATGCTTATTCATGAAATTTCGTGTGAACGCGCCTCGACGAAATTTAGCCTAAAAGATTCCTTTCATCAAAAAAAGATTCTCTTTCGTTGTTTTTGCCTATGAATTTTTTGAGAAAGTACACATTCTTTCCTTTTGGGGGTTAGTAGTCCTCCATTATTTTATAAATTGGTGCTCAATAGATGCTTTCTCATGAAAAGTCTTGAGAACACAACCCGACGAAAGTTATCCCAAAAGATTCATTTCATTAAGAAAAGATTCGCTATCGTTGTTTTTGCCTATAAATCTTCTGAGTAAGTGAAAATTCTTTCCATTTGAGGGTTAGAAGTCCTCATTTATCTCATAAATTGGTGCTTAGTAGATGCTTACTCATGAAATGTCTTGAGAAAGCAACACGACAAAAGTTAGCCCAAAAGATTCCTTTCATAAAAAAAGATTCTCTTTCGATGATTTTCCCTATGAATCTTCTAAGGAAGTGCAAATTCTTTGCATTTGGGGGTTAGAAGTCCTCCATTATCTCATAAATTGGTTCTTAGTAGATGCTTACTCATGAAATGTCTTGAGAAAGCAACACGGCGAAAGTTAGCCCAAACGATTCTTTTCATCAAAAAGGATTCCCTTTCGATGGTTTTGCCTATGAATCTTCCATATAGGTGAAAATTCTTTACATTTGGGGTTAGAAGTCCTCCATTATCATATAAATTGGTGCTAAGTAGATTACTACTCATGAAAATTCATGAGAATGCATCCCAATGAAAGTTAGCTCAGAAGATTCCTTTCTTCAAAAAAATATTCTCTTTCGATGTTTTTGCCTATGAATCTTCTGAGTAAGTGCAAATTCTTTCCATTTAAGAGTTAGAAGTACTCCATTATTTCATAAATTGGTGCTTAGTAGATGCTTTCTCATGAAATTCCTGAGAAAGCAACACGACGAAAGTTAGACCAAAAGATTCCTTTCATAAAAAAAGATTCCCTTTCCATATTTTTGCCTACGAATCTTCAAAGTAAGTGAAAATTCTTTCCATTTGGGGGCAAAAAGTCCTCCATTATCTTATAAATTGGTACTTAGTAGATTCTTACTCATGAAAATTCTTGAGAACGCACCCCCACGATAATTAGCGCAAAAGATTTCTCACATCAAAAAAAGATTCTCTTGTGATATTTTTGCCTACGAATCTGCTGAGGAAGTGCAAATTCTTTTCATTTGTGGGTTAGAAGTCCTTCATTGTCTCATAAATTGGTGCTTAGTATATGTTTACTCATGAAAGGTCTTGAGAAAGCAACACGACGAAAGTTAGCCCAAAATATTCTTTTCGTTAAAAAAGATTCCTCTTCGATGTTTTTTCCCTTTGAATCATCTATATTGGTGAAAATTCTTTACATTTGGGGTTAGAAGTCCTCCATTATCATATAAATTGGTGCTAAGTAGATTCTTACTCATGAAAATTCGTGAGAACGCAACCCGACGAAAGTTAGCCCAAAAGATTCCTTTCTAAAAAAAAAAATTCATTCGATATTTTTGCTGATGAATCTTCTGAGTAAGTGCAAATTCTTTCCATTTGAGCGTCAAAAGTCCTCCATTATCTCATAAATTGGTGCTTAGTAGATGCTTACTCATGAAATGTCTTGAAAAAGCAACACGACGAAAGTTAGCCAAAAAGATTCTTGTCTTAAAAAAAGATCCTCTTTCGATGTTTTTGCCTCTGAATCTTCAAAGTAAGTGAAAATTCTTTCCATTTGGAGGTAAAAAGTCCTCCATTATCTCATAAATTGGTGCTTTGTAGATGCTTACTCATGAAATTTCGTGAGAACGCAACTCGACGAAATTTAGCGCAAAAGATTCCTTTCATAAAAAAAATATTCTCTTTCGATGTTTTTGCCTATGAATTTTCTGAGTAAGTGCAAATTCTTTCCATTTGGGGTTAGAAGTCCTCCATTATCTTATAAATTGGTGCTCATTAGATGCTTACTCATGAAAAGACATGAAAACACAACCCAACGAAAGTTATCCCAAAAGATTCCTTTCATTAAGAAAAGATTCTCTATCGATGTTTTTGCCTATGAGTCTTCGAGTAAGTGCAAATTCTTTCCATTTGAGGGTTAGAAGTCCTGCTTTATCTCATAAATTGATGCTTTGTTGTTGCTTACTCATGAAATGTCTTGAGAAAGCAACACGACGAAAGTTAGCCCAAAAGATTCATTTCATAAAAAAATATTCTCTTTCGATGTTTTTGCCTATGAATCTTCAAAGTAAGTGAAAATTCTTTGCATTTGCAGGTAAGAAGTCCTTCATTTTCTTATAAATTGGTGCTAAATAGATGCTTACTCATGAAAAATCTTGAGAATGCAACCCGACGAAAGTTAGCCCAAAAGATTCCTTTCATAAAAAAAAAGATTCTCTTTCGATGTTTTTACCTATGAATCTTCTGAGGAAGCGCAACTTCTTTCCATTTGGTTCTAGAAGTCCTCCATTATCTTATAAATTGGTACTTAGTAGATGCTGACTCATGAAAAGTCTTGAGAACACAACCCGACGAAAGTTAGCCGAAAGGATTCCTTTCATCAAAAAAAGATTATCTTTCGATGTTTTTGCTTATGAATCTTCTGAGTAAGCGCAAATTCTTCACATTTGCGGGTTAGAAGTCCTCCCTTATATAAATTGGTGCTTAGTAGATTCATACTCATGAAAAGTCTTGAGACAGCAACACGACCAAAGTTAGACCAAAAAATTCCTTTCATAAAAAAAAATTCTCTTTCGATGTTTTTGCCTATGAATTTTCAATGTAAGTGAAAATTCTTTCCATTTAGGGGCAAAAAGTCCTTCATTATCTTATAAATTGGTGCTTAGTAGATGTTTACTCATGAAAATTCTTGAGAACGCAACCCCACGAAAGTTAGCCGAAAAGATTCCTTTCATAAAAAAAAGATTCACTTTCGATGTTTTTGCATATGAATCTTCTGAAGAAGTGCAAATTCTTTTCATTTGGGGTATAGAAGTCCTCCATTATCTTATAAATTGGTGCTTAGTAGATTCTTAGTCTTGAAAAGTCTTGAGAAAGCAACACGACGAAAGTTAGTCCAAAATATTCTTTTCATCAAAAAAAGATTCTCTTTTGTTATTTTTGCCAATGAATCTTCTGAGGAAGTGCAAATTCTTTCCATTTGGGGGTTAGCAGTCCTCCATTATCTCATACATTGGTGCTTAGTAGATGCTTACACGTGAAATTTCTTGAGAACGCAACGAGAGGAAAGTTAGCCCAAAAGATTCCTTTTATCAAAAAAAGATTCCATTTTGATATTTTTGCCTATGAATCTTCTGAGGAAGTGCAAATTCTTTCCATTTGAGGGTTAGAAGTCCTCCATTATCTCATAAATTGGTGCTTAGTAGATGCTTACACAAAAATTTTCTTGAGAAAGCAACACGACGAAAGTTAGACCAAAAGATTCCTTTCATAAAAAAAGATTCTCTTTCGATGTTTTTGCCTATGAATCTTCAAAGTAAGAGGAATTTTTTCCATTTGGGAGCAAAAAGTCCTCCATTATCTTATAAATTAGTGCTTAGTAGATGCTTACTCATGAAAACTCTTGAGAACGCAACCCCACGATAGTTAGCCCAAAAGATTCTTTTCATCAAAAAAAGATTCAATTTCGATATTTTGGCTATGAATCTTTTGAGGAAGTCTAAATTCTTTCCATTTGGGGGTTAGAAGTCCTCCATTATCTTATAAATTGGTGCTTAGTTGATTCTTACTCTTGAAAAGTCTTGAGAAAGCAACACGACGAAAGTTAGCACAGAAGATTCATTTCATCAAAAAATGATTCTCTTTTGATATTTTTCTCTATGAATCTGCTGAGGAAATGCAAATACTTTCCATTTGTGGGTTAGAAGTCCTTCATTGTCTCATAAATTGGTGCTTAGTAGATGTTTACTCATGAAATGTCTTGAGAAAGCAACACGACGAAAGTTATTCCAAAAGATTCTTTTCGTAAAAAAAGATTCCTTTTCGATGTTTTTTCCCTTTGAATCATCTATATAGGTGAAAATTCTTACATTTGGGGTTAGAAGCCCTCCATTATCTTATAAATTGATGCTAAGTAGATTCTTACTCATGAAAATTAGTGATAACGCAACCCGACGAAAGTTAGCCCAAAAGATTCCATTCATAAAAAAAAAAAAAATTTCTTTCGTTATTTTTGCCGATGAATCTTCTGAGAAAGGGCAAATTCTTTCCATTTGAGAGTTAGACGTCCTCCATTATCTCATAAATTGGAGCTTTGTAGATGCTTACTCTTGAAATGTCTTGAGAAAGCAACACGACGAAAGTTAGCCAAAAAGATTCTTGTCATAAAAAAGATTCTCTTTCGATATTTTTGCCTCTGAATCTTCAAAATAAGTGAAAATTCTTTCCATTTGGGGGTAAAAAGTCCTCCATTATCTCATAAATTGGTTCTTAGTAGATGCTTACTCATGAAATTTCGTGAGAACGCAACTCGACGAAATTAGCATAAAAGATTCATTTCATCAAAAAAAGATTCTCTTTCGATGTTTTTGCCTATGAATTTTCTGAGCAAGTGCAAATTCTTTCCATTTGGGGGTTAGAAGTCCTCCATTATTTTATAAATTGTTACTCAGTAAATGCTTTCTCATGAAAAGTCTTGAGAACACAACCCGACGAAAGTTATCCCAAAAGATTCCTTTCATTAAGTAAAGATTCTCTATCGATGTTTTTGCCTTTGAATGTTTGAGTAAGTGCAAATTCTTTCCATTTGAGGGTTAGAAGTCCTCCTTTATCTCATAAATTGGTGCTTAGTAGATGCTTACTCATGAAATGTCTTGACAGAGTAACACGATAAAAGTTAGCCCAAAAGATTCCTTTCATAAAAAAAGATTCTCTTTCTATGTTTTTGCCTATGAATCTTCAAAGTAAGTGAAAATTCTTTGCATTTGGAGGTAAGAAGTCCTCCATTAACTTATAAATTGGTGCTTAGTATATTCTTACTCATGAAAATTCTTGAGAATGCAACTCGACGAAAGTTAGCCGAAAATATTCCTTTCATCAAAGAAAGATTCTCTTTCGATGTTTTTACCTACGAATCTTCTGAGGAAGCGCAACTTCTTTCCATTTGGCTCTAGAAGTCCTCCATTATCTTATAAATTGGTGCTTAGTAGATGCTGACTCATGAAAAGTCTTGATAACACAACCCGACGAAAGTTAGCCGAAAGGATTCTTTTCATAAAAAAAGATTCTCTTTCGATGTTTTTGCCTATGAATCTTCAATGTAAGTGAAAATTCTTTCCATTTGGGGAAAAAAGTCCTCCATTATCTTATAAATTGGTGCTTAATAGATGCTTACTCATGAAAATTCTTGCGAACGCAACCCCACGAAAGTTAGCCCAAAAGATTCCTTTCATCAAAAAATGATTTACTTTCGATGTTTTTGCCTATGTATCTTCTAAGGAAGTGAAAATTCTTTTCATTTGGGGGTTAGAAGTCCTCCATTATCTTATAAATTGGTGCTTAGTAGATTCTTACTCTTGAATAGTCTTGAGAAAGCAACACGATGATAGTTAGCCCAAAAGATTCCTTTCATAAAAAAAGATTCTCTTTTGATGTTTCTGCCTTTTAATCTTCTGACTAAGTGAAAATTCTTTACATTTGGGGGTTAGAAGTCCTCCATTATCTCATAAATTTGTGCTTAGTAGATGCTTACACATGAAAAGTCTTAAGAAAGCAACACGACGAAAATTAGCCCAAAAGATTCCTTTCATAAAAAAAGATTCACTTTCAATGTTTTTGCCTATGAATCTTTTGAGAAAGTACAAATTCTTTCCATTTGGGGGTTAGTAGTCCTCCATTATCTTATAAATTGATGTTTAGTAGATTCTTACTCTTGAAAAGTCTTGAGAAAGCAACACGACAAAAGTTAGCCCAAAAGATTCATTTTATCAAAAAAAGATTTACTTTCGAAGTTTTTACCCAACGAATCTTCTGAGCAAGTGCAAATTCTTTCCATTTGGGGTTTAGAAATCCTCCATTATCTCATAAATTGGTGCTTAGTCGATTCTTACACGTGAAATGTCTTGAGAACGCAAAGAGTGGATAGTTAGCCCAAAAGATTCATTTCATAAAAAAAGATTCTCTTTCGATGTTTTTTCCTTTGAATCTTCAAAGTAATTGAAAATTCTTTGCGTTTGGGGGTTAGACGTTCTCCACTATCTTATAAATTGGGGCATAGTAGATGATTACTCAAGAAAAATTTTAAGAAACCAACACGACGAAAGTTAGCCCAAAAGATTCCTTTCATGAAAGAAAGATTCTCTTTCGATGTTTTTGCCTATGAATCTTTTGAGAAAGTGAAATTCTTTCCATTTGGGGGTTAGAAGTCATCCATTATCTTAAAAATTGGGTCTTAGTAGATGTTTTCTCATGAAAAGTCTTGAGAAATCAACCTGAAGAAAGTTAGCCTAAAAAATTCCTTTCATAAAAAAAATTCTCTTTAGATGCTTAGTAGATGCTTACTCATGAAATGTCTTGAGAAAGCAACACGACGAAAGTTAGCCCAAAAGATTTTTTCACAAAAAAAGATTCACATTCGTTGTTTTTGCCTATGAATCATTTATATAGGTGAAAATTCATTACATTTGGGATTAGAAGTCCTCCATTATCTTATAAATTGGTGATATGTTGAATATTACACATGAAAATACGTGAGAACGCAACCCGATGAAAGTTAGCCCAAAAGATTATTTTTCGATGTTTTTGCCTACAAATCTTCTGAGTAAGTGCAAATTCTTTCCATTTGAGGGTTAGAAATCCTCAATTATCTCATAAATTGGTACTTAATAGATGCTTACTCAGGAAATGTCTTGAGAAAACAACACGACGAAAGTTAGCCCAAAAGATTCCTTTCATAAAAAAAGATTCTCTTTCGATGTTTTTGCCTATTAATCTTTTGAGAAAGTGAAATTCTTTCCATTTGGGGGTTAGAAGTTATCTAGTATCTTAAAAATTGGTGCATAGTAGATGATTTCTCACGAAAAGTCTTGAGAAAGCAACTTGAAGAAAGTTAGCCTAAAAGATTCCTTTCATAAAAAAAAAAAAATTCTGTTTCGATGCTTAGTAGATGCTTACTCATGAAATGTCTTGAGAAAGCAACACGACGAAAGTTAGCCCAAAAGATTTTTTTCATCAAAAAAGATTCACATTCGTTATTTTTGCCTATGAATCATCTATATAGGTGAAAATTCATTACATTTGGGGTTAGAAGTCCTCCATTATCTTATAAATTGGAGATAAGTAGAATATTACACATGAAAATTCGTCAGAACGCAACCCGATGAAAGTTAGCCCAAAAGATTCCTTTCATCAAAAAAGGATTATTTTTCGATGTTTTTGCCTACAAATCTTCTGAGTAAGTGCAAATTCTTTCCATTTGAGGGTTACAAATCCACCATTATCTCATAAATTGGTGCTTGGTAGATGCATTCTAATGAAATGTCTTGAGAAAGCAACACGACGAAAGTTAGCCAAAAAGATTCTTGTCATAAAAAAAGATTCTCTTTCGATGTTTTTGCCTCTAAATCTTCAAAGTAAGTGAAAATTCTTTCCATTTGGGGGTAAAAAGTCCTTCATTATCTCATAAATTGGTGCTTAGTAGATGCTTACTCATGAAATTTCGTGTGAACGCACCTCGACGAAATTTAGCCCAAAAGATTCCTTTCATAAAAAAAGATTCTCTTTCGATGTTTTTCCCTATGAATCTTCAAAGTAAGTGAAAATTCTTTCCATTTGGGGGTAAAAAGTCCTCCATTATCTTATAAATTGGTGCTTTGTAGATGCTTACACATGAAAATTCTTGACAACGCAACCCCACGATAGCTAGCCCAAAAGATTCCTTTCATCAAAAAAAGATTCACAAAAATTCCTTTCATCAAAAAAAGATTCTCTTTCGATATTTTTGCCTATGAATCTTCTGAGAAAGTGAAAATTCTTTCCTTATGGGGGTTTGAAGTCCTCCATTGTCTCATAAATTGGTGCTTAGTAGATGCTAACTTATGAAATGTCTTGAGAGAGCAACACGACGAAAGTTAGCCCAAAAGATTCTTTTCATAAAATAAACATTCCCCTTCCATGTTTTTGCCTATAAATCTTCAATATAGGTGAATATTCTTTACATTTGGGGTTAGAAGTCCTCCATTATCTTATAAATTGGTGCTAAGTAGATTCTTACTCATGAAAATTCGTGAGAACGCAACCCGACGAAAGTTAGCCCAAAAAATTCCATTCATTAAGAAAAGATTCTCTATCGATGTTTTTGCCTATGAATCTTCTGAGTAAGTGCAAATTCTTTCCATTTGAGGGTTAGAAGCCCTCCATTATCTCGTAAATTAGTGCTTAGTAGATGCTTAATCATGAAATGTCTTGACAAAGCAACACATCGAAAGTTGGCCCAAAAGATTCCTTTCATCAAAAAAAGATTCACTTTCGATGTTTTTGCCTATAAATCTTCTGAGTAAGTGTAAATTCTTTCCATTTGGGGGTTAGATGTCCTCCATTATCTTATAAATTGATGCTTAGTAGATTCTTACTCCTGAAAAGTCTCGAGACCGCAACACGGCGAAAGTTAGACCAAAAGATTCCTTGCATAACAAAAAAATTCTCTTTCGATATTTTTGCCGATGAATCTTCGAAAGAAGTGCAAATTCTTTCCATTTAGGGGTTAGAAGTCCTCCATCGCCTCATAAATTGGTGCTTAGTAGGTGCTTACTCATCAAATATCTTGAGAAAGCAACACGACGAAAGTTAGCCCAAACGATTCTTTTCATAAAAAAAAGATTTCCTTTCGATGTTTTTGCCTATGAATCTTCAATATAGGTGAAAATTATTTACATATGGGGTTAGAAGTTCTCCATTATGTTATGAATTGGTGCAAAGTAGATTCTTACTCATGAAAATTCAAGAGAACGCAACCCAACAAAAGTTAACCCAAAATATTCCTTTCATTAAGAAAAAATTCCCTATCGATATTTTTGCCTATGAATCTTCTGTGTAAGTGCAAATTCTTTCCAATTGAGGGTTAGAAACCCTCCATTGTCTCGTAAATTGGTGCTTAGTAGATGCTCACTCATGAAATATCTGGAGAAAACAACACGACGAAAGTTATCCCAAAAGATTCCTTTCATAAAAAAAGATTCACATTCGATGTTTTTGCCTATGAATCTTCTACGTAGGTGAAAATTCTTTACATTTGGGGTTAGAAGTCCTCTATTATCTTATAAATTGGTGCTTAGTAGATGCTTACTCATGAAATGTCTTGAGAACGCAACCCGACGAAAGTCAGCCCAAAAGATACCATTCATCATAAAAAAAAAAAAATTCTCTTTCGATGTTTTTGCCTATGAATCTTATGAGTAAGTGCAAATTCTTTCCATTGGAGGGTTAGAAGTCCTCCATTATCTCATAAATTAGTTCTTTGTGGATGCTTACTCATGAAATATCTTGAGAAAGCAACACGACGAAAGTTAACCCAAAAGTTTCATTTCATCAAAAAAAGATTCTCTTCCGATGTTTTGCCTAACAATCTTATTAGGAAGTGCAAATTCTCTCCATTTGGGGGTTAGAAGTCCTCCATTATCTCATAAATTGGTGCTTAGTAGATGCTTACTCATGAAATATCTTGAGAAAGCAACCCGACAAAAGTTAGACCAAAAGATTCCTTTCACAAAAAAAGATTCTCTTTCGATGTTTTTGCCTGTAAATCTTCAAAGTAAGTGAAAATTCTTTCCATTTGGGGGCAAAAAGTCCTCAATTATCTTATAAATTGGTGCTTAGTAGATGTTTACTCATGAAAATTCTTGAAAACGCAACCCCACGAAAGCTAGCCGTAAAGATTCCTTTCATAAAAAAAAAAAATTCACTTTCGATGTTTTTGCCGATGAATCTTCTGAGGAAGTGTAAATTCTTTCCATTTGGGGGTTAGAAATCATGTATTGTCTTATAAATTGGTGCTTAGTAGATTCTTACTCCTGAAAAGTCTTGAGAATGTAACAAGACGAAAGTTAGCCCAAAAGATTCATTTCTTGAAAAAAAGATTCTCTTTTGATATTTTTGCCTATGAATCTTCTGAGGAAGTGCAAATTCTTTCCATTTGGGGGTTAGAAGTCCTCCATTGTTTCCTAAATTGGTGCTTAGAAGATGTTTACTCATGAAATTTCTTGAGAAAGCAACACGACGAAAGTTAGCCCAAAAGATTCCTTTCATCAAAAAAAGATTTTCTTTCGATATTTTTGCCTATGAATCTTCTGAGTAAGTGTAAATTCTTTCCATTTGAGAGTTAGAAGTCCTCCAGTATCTCATAAATTGGTGCTTAGTAGTTGCTTCCTCATGAAATGTGTTGAGAAAACAACACGACGAAAGTTAGCTCAAAAGATTACCTTCATAAAAAAAGATTCCCTTTCGATGTTTTTGCCTATGAATCTTCAAAGTAAGTGAAAATTCTTTCCATTTGGGGGTAAAAAGTCATCCATTATCTCATAAATTGGTGCTTAGTAGATGCTTACTCATGAAAATTCGTGAGAACGCAACTCAACGAAATTTAACCCAAAAGATTCCTTTCATCAAAAAAAGATTATCTTTCGATGTTTTTGCCAATGAACTTTCTGAGTAGGTGCAAATTCTTTCCATTTGAGGGTTAGAAGTCCTCCATTATCTCATAAATTAGTTCTTGATGGATGCTTACTCATGAAATATCTTGAGAAAGCAACACGACGAAAGTTAGCCCAAAAGTTTCCTTTCATCAAAAAACAATTCTCTTTCGATGTTTTTGCCTATCAATATTCTGAGGAAGTGCAAATTCTTTCCATTTGGGGGTTAGAATTCCTCAATTATCTCATAAATTGGTGCTTAGTAGATGTTTACTCATGAAATATCTTGAAAAAACAACACGACGAAAGTTAGCCCGAAAGATTCTTTTCATAAAAAAAAGATTCACTTTCGATGTTTTTCCCAACGAATCTTCTATATAGGTGAAAATTATTCACATTTATGGTTAGAAGTCCTCCATTAGCTTATAAATTGGTGCTAAGTAGATTATTACTCATGAAAATTCGTGAGAACGCAACTCAATGAAAGTTAGCCCAAAGGATTCCTTTCTTCAAAAAAGATTCTCTTTCGATATTTTTCCAATGAATCTTCTGAGTAAGTGCAAATTCTTACCATTTGAGGGTTAGAAGTCCTCCATTATCTCATAAATTGGTGCTTAGTAGATGCTTACTCATGAAATATCTTGAGAAAGCAACCCGACAAAAGTTAGACCAAATGATTCCTTTCACAAAAAAAGATTCTCTTTCAATGTTTTTGCTTGTGAATCTTCAAAGTAAGTGAAAGTTCTTTCCATTTGGGGGCAAAAAGTCCTCCATTATCTTATAAATTGGTGCTTAGTAGATGTTTACTCATGAAATATCTTGAGAAAGCAACACGACGAAAGTTAGCCCGAAAGATTCTTTTCATAAAAAAAAGATTCCCTTTCGATGTTTTTCCCAACGAATCTTCTATATAGGTGAAAATTAATCACATTTATGGTTAGAAGTCCTCCATTAGCTTATAAATTGGTGCTAAGTAGATTATTACTCATGAAAATTCGTGAGAACGCAACTCGATGAAAGTTAGCCCAAAGGATTCCTTTCTTCAAAAAAGATTCTCTTTCGATATTTTTCCAATGAATCTTCTAAGTAAGTGCAAATTCTTACCATTTGAGGGTTAGAAGTCCTCCATTATCTCATAAATTGGTGCTTAGTAGATGCTTACTCATGAAATATCTTGAGAAAGCAACCCGACAAAAGTTAGACCAAATGATTCCTTTCACAAAAAAAGATTCTATTTCAATGTTTTTGCTTGTGAATCTTCAAAGTAAGTGAAAGTTCTTTCCATTTGGGGGCAAAAAGTACTCCATTATCTTATAAATTGGTGCTTAGTAGATGCTTACTCATGAAAATTCTTGAGAACCCAACCCCAAGAAAGTTAGCCGAAAAGATTCCTTTCATAAAAAAAAAATCACTTTCGATGTTTTTGCCTATGAATCTTCTGAGAAAGTGCAAATTCTTTCCATTTGGGGGTTAGAAGTCCTCTATTGTCTTATAAATTGGTGCTTAGTAGATTCTTACTCCTGAAAAGTCTTGAGAAAGTAACACGACGAAAGTTAGCCCAAAAGATTCCTTTCATGAAAAAAAAGATTCTCTTTTGATATTTTTGCCTATGAATCTTCTGAGGAAGTGCAAATTCTTTCCATTTGGGGGTTAGAAGTCCTCCATTGTCTCCTAAATTGGTTCTTAGTATATGTTTACTCATGAAATTTCTCGAGAAAGCAACACGACGAAAGTTAGCCCAAAAGATGCCTTTCATCAAAAAAAGATTTTCTTTCGATATTTTTGCCTATGAATCTTCTGAGTAAGTGCAAATTCTTTCCATTTGAGAGTTAGAAGTCCTCCATTATCTCATAAATTGGTGCTTAGTAGATGCTTCCTCATGAAATGTCTTGAGAAAGCAACACGACGACAATTAGCCCCAAAGATTCCTTTCGTAAAAAAAGATTTCCTTTCGATGTTTTTGCCTATAAATCTTCAAAGTAAGTGAAAATTATTTCCATTTGGGGGTAAAAAGTCCTCCCTTATCTCATAAATTGGTGCTTAGTAGATGCTTACTCATGAAAATTCGTGAGAATGCAATTCGACAAAATTTAGCCCTAAAGATTCCTTTTATCCAAAAAAGATTCTCTTTCGATGTTTTTGCCTATGAACTTTCTGAGTAAGTGCAAATTCTTTCCATTTGAGGGTTAGAAGTCCTCAATTATCTCATAAATTAGTTATTAGTGGATGCTTACTCATGAAATATCTTGAGAAAGCAACACGACGAAAGTTAGCCCAAGAGTTTCCTCTCATCAAAAAAAGCTCTTTCAATATTTTTGCCTATGAATCTTCTGAGTAAGTGCAAATTCTTTCCATTTGAGGGTTAGAAGTCCTCCATTATCTCATAAATTGTTGCTTAGTAGATGCTTACTCATGAAATGTCTTGAGAAAGCAACACGACGAAAGTTAGCTCAAAAGATTCCTTTCATAAAAAAAGATTCTCTTTCGATGTTTTTGCCCATTAATCTTCAATGTAAGTGAAAATTCTTTCCATTTGGGGGTAAAAAGTCCTCCATTATCTTATAAATTGGTGCTTAGTAGATGCTTACTCATGAAAATTCGTGAGAATGCAACTCGATGAAATTTAGCCCAAAAGATTCCTTTCATCAAAAAAAGATTCTCTTTCATTTTTTTTGCGTATGAATTTTTTGAGTAAGTGCAAATTCTTTCCATTTGGGGGTTAGAAGTCCTCCATTATCTTATAAATTGGTGCTCAGTAGATGCTTACTCATGAAAAGTCTTGAGAACACAACCCGACGAAAGTTATCCCAAAAGATTCCTTTCATTAAGAAAAGATTCTCTGTCGATGTTTTTGCCTATCAATCTTCGAAGTAAGTGCAAATTCTTTCCATTTGGGGGTTAGAAGTCCTCCATTATCTCATAAATTGGTGCTTAGTAGATGCTTACTCATGAAATGTCTTGAGAAAGCAACACGACGAAAGTTAGTCCAAAAGATTCTTTTCATCAAAAAAGATTCCCGTTCGATGTTTTTGCCTATGAATCTTCTATATAAGTGAAAATTCTTTACATTTGGGGTTAGAAGTCCTCCACTATCTTATAAATTGGTGCTAGGTAGATTATTACTCATGAAAATTCGTGAGAACGCAACCCAATGAAAGTTATCCCAAAAGATTCATTTCATCAAAAAAAGATTATATTTCGAAGTTTTTGCCTATGAATCTTCCGAGTAAGTGCAAATTATTTCCAATTGTGGGTTAAAAGTCCTCCTTTATCACATAAATTTGTGCTTAGTAGATGCTTACTCTTGAAATATCTTGAGAAAGCAACACGACGAATGTTGGCCCAAAAGATTCCTTTCATAAAAAAAGATTCTCTTTCGTTATTTTTGCTTATGAATCATCAAAGTAAGTGAAATTCTTTCTATTTTGGGGTAAAAAGTCCTCCATTATCTTATAAATTGGTGCTTAATCATGCTTACCCATGAAAATTCTTGAAAACGCAACCCGACGAAAGTTAGCCCAAAAGATTCCTTTCATCAAAAAAAGATTCACTTTCGATGTTTTTGCCTATGAATCTTCTGAGGAAGTGCAAATTCTTTCCATTTGGGGTTTAGAAGTCCTCCATTGTCATATAAATTGGTGCTTAGTAGATTCCTACTCCTGAAAAGTCTTGAGAAAGCAACACGACGAAAGTTAGCACAACAGATTCCTTTCATCAAAAAAAGATTCTCTTTCGATATTTTTGCCTATCAATCTTCTGAGGAAGTCCAAATTCTTTCCAATTGGGGTATAGAAGTCCTCCATTGTCTTATAAATTGGTGCTTAGCAGATGCTTACCCATGAAATGTCTTGAGAAAGCAACATGACGAAAGTGAGCCCAAAAGATTCATTTCATCAAAAAAAGATTCTCTTTCGATATTTTTGCCTATCAATCTTCTGGGGAAGTCCAAATTCTTTCCATTTGGGGGTTAGAAGTTCTCCATTATCTTATAAATTGGTGCTTAGTAGATTCTTCCTCGTGAATCGTCTTGAGAAAGCAACACGACAAAAGTCAACCCAAAAGATTCCTTTCATCAAAAAAAGATTCTCTTTTGATGTTTTTGCCTATGAATCTTCTGAGTAAGTGCAAATTATTTCCAGTTTGGGGTTAGAGTCCTCCATTATCTTATAAATTGCTGGTTAGTAGATTCTTACTCATGAAAAGTCTTCAGAAAGCAACATGACGAAAGTTTGCCCAAAAGATTCCTTTCATCAAAAAAATATTCACATTCGATGTTTTCGCCGATGAATCTTCAGAGTAAGTGCAAATTATTTTCATTTGGCGGTTAGAAGTCCTCTATTATCTTATAAATTGGTGCTCAGTATATGCTTACTCATGAAAAGTCTTGAGAACACAACCCGACGAAAGTTAGCCCAAAAGATTCTCTATCGATGTTTTTGCCTATGAATCTTCTGAGTAAGTGCAAATTATTTCCATTTGTCGGTTAGAAGTCCTCCATTATCTCATAAATTGGTGCTTAGTGGATGCTTACTCAGGAAATGTCTTGAAAAAGCAAACGACGAAAGTTAGCCCAAAAGATTCCCTTCAAAAAAAAGATTCTCTTTCGATATTTTTGCCTATGAATCTTATAAGTAAGTGAAAATTCTTTACATTTGGGGTTAGAAGTCCTCCACTATCTTATAAATTGGTGCTTAGTAGATTCTTACTCATGAAAATTCATGAGAACGCTGCCCGACGAAATTTAGCCCAAAAGATTCCTTTCATCAAAAAAAGATTATCTTTCGATGTTTTTGCATATGAATTTTCTGAGTAAGTGCAAATTCTTTCCATTTGGGGGTTAGAAGTCCTCCATTATCTTATAAATTGGTGCTTAGTAGATGCTTACTCATGAAATGTCTTAAAGAAAGTAACCCGACAAAAGTTAGCCCAAAAGATTCCTTTCATCAAAATAAGATTCTCTTTCGATGTTTTTGCCTATGAATCTTCTAAGGAAGTGCAAATTCTTTCCATTTGAGGGTTAGAAGTCCTCCATTATCTCATAAATTGGTTCTTAGTAGATGCTTACTCATGAAATGTCTTGAGAAAGCAACACGGCGAATGTTAGCCCAAAAGATTCTTTTCATCAAAAAAGATTCCCTTTCGATGTTATTGCTTATGAATCTTCTACGTTGGTGAAAATTCTTTACATTTGTGGTTAGAAGACCTCCATTATCTTATAAATTGGTGTTAAGTAGATTCTTACTCAAGAAAATTCGTGAGAACGCAACCCGACGAAAGTTAGCCCAAAAGATTCCTTTCATCAAAAAAGATTCTCTCTCGATGTTTTTGCCTATGAATCTTCTGAGTAAGTACAAATTCTTTCCATTTGAGGATTAGAAGTTCTCTATTATCTCATAAATTGGTGCTTAGTATATGCTTACTCTTGAAATGTCTTGAGATTGCAACACGACGAAAGTTAGCCCAAAAGATTCCCTTCATCAAAAAAAGATTCTCTTTCGATGTTTTTGCCTAGGAATCTTCTGAGGAAGGGCAAATTCTTTCCATTTTTGGGTTAGAAGTCCTCCATTATCTTATAAATTGGTCATAAGTAGATTCTAACTCACGAAAACTCGTGAGAACGTAACCCGACGAAAGTTAGCCCAAAGGATTCCTTTCAACAAAAAAAGATTCTCTTTCGATATTTTTGCCTATGAATCTTCTGAGTAAATGCAAATTCTTTCCATTTGAGGGTTAAAAGTCCTCCATTATCTCATAAATTGGTGCTTAGTAGATGCTTACTCATGAAATGTCATGAGAAAGCAAGACGACGAAAGTTAGCCCAAAAGTTTCCTTTAATCAAAAAAAGATTCTCTTTCGATGTTTTTTCCTATGAATCTTCTGAGGAAGTGCAAATTCTTTGCATTTGGGGGTTAGAAGTCCTCCATTATCTTATAAATTGGTGCTTAGTAGATGCTTACTCATGAAATGTCTTAAAGAAAGTAACCCGACAAAAGTTAGCCCAAAAGATTCCTTTCATCAAAATAAGATTCTCTTTCGATGTTTTTGCCTATGAATCTTCTAAGGAAGTGCAAATTCTTTCCATTTGGGGGTTAGAAGTCCTCCATTATCTAATAAATTGGTACTTTGTAGATTCTTACCCATGAAAAGTCTTGAGAAAGCAACACGACGAAAGTTAGCCCAAAAGATTCCTTTCATCAAAAAAAGATTCACTTTCAATATTTTTGCCGATGAATCTTCTGTGTAAGTGCAAATTCTTTCCATATGGGGGTTAGAAGTCCGCCATTATCTTATAAATTGGTGCTTAATATATGCTTACTCACGAAAAGTGTGTTGACACCTAAATTTTGATTTTGATATTATTATTTTATTTCTTTATTTTATTTTATTTTTATTTTTATTTTTTATCTTTATTTTTATTTATTTTTTTTATTTATTCGTGTAAGCATAAAAATGAGAATTGTAATTCTCACAAAAATAGTTTCGCATGCACTGTATATTTTCTAACATTCATTTGGCATTTAGGATAGAGTCAGTCAATAGAGTTTAAATTTGTCGGATAAGCAAACCAATTATGCGACGGCAAGATGAGCAGGTTCCTATGGTACAATGATAGTTGATGAGGATGGTCAAAGATGCTTCGCGAGCTGAACGGCACAAAATCTGAGCGAGAACGTGAGAACGTAATAAAAAAAAAAAGATCCTACTCATTGTCCATCGAATAAAATAAGGGATTGATTGCTCCACCAACTTAAAAGAAGAGACATAAAAAAAGGGGAGTGGGGGACAAGGATATAAAAAAAAAGAAAAGAAAAGAAAAGGGGGGGAATTTTTTTCTCTCCGTTGCGGCACTTCCTCAAGACTGCGGCATTAATTCCCTCGGTAGACGGATTTCACCAGGGAGGTCCATAAAAGCATTTTTGTTGAAGCGTCCACGAGGAGCATTGAAATCGGCCCCGACGAGTCAAAGTCTTCGACTTTCCATGTCTGTTCTTCTCGGTCCAATATTGATGAATCAGGAGAAAACTGGATAATCGTTCGGCAAGAGAGCATAGGAGTTCTTTGCTGAACCTTTAAACTTTACCATCCAGAGGATAATGCAAGGATCTGCAGCTGACTCTGAGCTTGAAGATGGAGCAGTGAAGCTCGACTCTCTCTTCAATGGCAATCTCTAAGCTCACTCCTCTTCTCTTCGCTCCCGTCTTCCTCTCCATTGCCGAACCAGGCGAGCCATCACTCTTCGCAGACATCAAGCAAGGCCAAGACCCAGATAAGGAACCGTACGTGGGTGTGAACATCGGCACCGACGTCTCGCATCTCCTCTCCCCGCCAAGCCAAGCTCAACCCCGTCGCTCAGTTGCCGCATCCCAGTCAGAATTGCCAGAACCGACGCGAGCTTGAGCCGCGAGCAGGTCCGCGACAACTTCTCACGTCAACTCCACCCGTCTCGGCCAACCACGGTCCTCAGTCCAAGTCCGAACCAAGCCAGTCACGCTCCGGCCATTGCGAGCCATGAGAACCCCGCCAGTCACCTGCAGTCGCCTCCTCCGACACTGCACAGCTGGTCCCGACCACTCCAACTGCTGTTCAACCCAACGACGCCATCGACGGCCCAAGTCCGTCAAACCCAGCCATGTCTGACGCTCCCAAGCTCGTCGCTGTCCCGCCACCACCCAAGCATCCACGGCCGTCGCCCTCAGGATGTGGATCCGAAGCATGCCGACTTGGTCGCGAGGAACAACGTGCTACAGCCCGATGAGGTGGTGATGTAATGACATGTAACCTGGTGAAGACTGAGAGTTGGTTTGAACCTCCGAGCTCGCTTGAGACGCAGACTCCTTGTCCGACGACTATCATCCGACGCCGAGAAACCATAAGTCCCACCGGACTTAACCACGGGTCTCCAAGCAGCGGGACCATTTCACAGCGGCCCGCCGAACCTGGGAACGACGCTGACGGTGGCTAGACGTCGTCTTGACGGGCGAATCCCGACGGTTCGCCAGAGTGAGTCCCGAACAGGTGGAGCATGGTGGCCGTCGACGGATGATGACGAAACGGCTTCGAGCCGTATGTGGAAGAGAAGCTGCGTCACACGGTCGACGCTTCTCCTTTCATGGTCGGCATCGGTGGAGCGGTTTCGGTGGCAACATCCCGAAGGGCGTAGACGACGGGAGTCGAAGCCGAACTCGGTCCTGTTGCATGGGCGAAGCGGACGTCTCACTTGGAAGATGATGAATAGTAAGGTAAGGTGTTGGATAGGTAGAATGTTTAGTTTTGTGGGCTTTTAGAGTTGGGTCTGCGTTGGTGCGAGTAGAGGAGAGTTTGGGCTTAGGTGAATTGCTTTTAGCAGGCTTAAAGAAAAGAAGGTGGGCTTGTTGGGTTTCTTGTGTGATGGGCCCGGCTCAAGTCCTCTTTCTTGGTTTGGATTAGGTTCGACGGTTCGATCCAGGGTCGGGCCTAAGAATCCTATCCGGATCCGGCCATTTTAATTAAGTAATAATTAAATAACAAAATAATAAATATATATATTTAAAAAAATTAAAAAAATTAAAAAAAATTAAAATAAAAAAAATCGAAAAAATTCAAAAATTATAAAAAAAATTCTCAAAAATGAGAAATGGCCACAATCAACTGGCCATAGAATATTCTGGGTAATTTGGTATCCAAACCTTCCAAAAATTGACGATTTTGCCCTTCGGGCTAATCGCCTCGTATCTTCCCATTTTTCCCTGGTCCAAAATCATACCTTCCTTAAATCCTTATGGTTATACTAGGAAGTCTTAGATTTGAATTGGTATGAATCGATGTGATTTATTTATACATTGGATTGCGCTTTTATTAAAATTGATTGTGATTGATAGGAATGGTCTTCCAATCTGCATGAAACCCCGAATCAAGCCCACCTCATCTAAAATTGCGCCTGCATGAACTCTTAGCTAGGAAAATCACTCGCGTTAGGTACCGAAAGGGCGTTGGTAATGACAACAGCGTAACCAAGTCCCCGAACCCAAAATCTCTGGTTCCGCAGAACTGATCGATCTCTCCCAATCGGTTAGTAAGGTTTCTGGTCTACCCTCCAAGAAAGGCCGGTGGCGACTCCAAATGCATGCACAAGTTGCACATGCCACCACGACCACACTAAGGTCGAAAGCGATCAACTCTTATCGTCGAATCCCTAAAAAATACTCCCGCCGCGATTTGGTATGGGCCTGGGAGGGCTCGTGCCGATCCAAGGCCCGCGATCGGTAATCCATTAGCCGCGTCCGCCTTCGGACGGGTCGCGACAAAGTGTTGTGAAAGCAACACGACGAACGTTAGCCTAAAAGATTCCTTTCATAAAAAAAAGATTCTCTTTCAATATTTTTGTCCATGAATCTTCTGAATAAGTGCAAATTCTTTCCATTTGGGGGTTAAAAGTCCTCCATTATCTTATAAATTGGCGCTTAGTAGATGCTTAATGATGAAAAGTCTTGAGAAAGTCACAAGTCGAAAGTTAGCCCAAAAGATTCCTTTCATAAAAAAAAAGATTCTCTTTCGATGTTTTTACCTTCGAATTTTCTGAGTATGTACAAATTCTTTCCTTTTAGGGGTTAGAAGTCCTCCATTATCTCATAAATCGGTGCTTAGTAAATGCTTACTTATGAAATGTCTTGAGAACGCAACGAGAGGAAAGTTTGCCCAAAAGATTCCTTTCATCAAAAAAGATTCTTTTCGATGTTTCTACTTATGAATCTTCTGAGTAAGTAAAACTTCTTTTCATTTGGGGGTTAGAAATCCTCCATTATCTTATAAATTGGGGCTTAGTGGATGCTTACTCTTGAAAAGTCTTGAGAAAGCAACACGGCGAAAATTATCCCGAAAGATTTCTTTCATCAAAAAAAGATTCTCTTTCGATGTTTTTGTCTATCAATCTTCTTAGTAAGTGAAAATTCTTTACATTTGGGGTTAGAGGTCCTCCATTGTCTTATAAATTGGTGCTTAGCAGATTCTTACTCATGAAAAGTCTAAAGAATGAAACCCGACGAACATCAGCCGAAAAGATTCCTTTCATCAAAAAAGGATTCTCTTTCGATGTTTTTGCCGATGAATTTCCTGAGTAAGTGTAAATTTTTTCCATTTGGGGTTAGAAGTCCTCCATTATCTTATAAATTGGTGCTCAGTAGATACTTACTCATGAAAAGTCTTGAGAACATAACCCGACGAAAGTTAGCCCAAAAGATTCCTTTCATTAAAAAAAGATTCTCTTTGGATGTTTTTGCTTGTGAATCTTCGAAGGAAGTGAAAATTCTTTCCATTTGAGGGTAAGAAGTCGTCCATTATCTTATAAATTGGTGCTTAGTTGATGCTTACTCATGCAAATTCTTGAGAACACAACCCGACGAAAGTTATCCCAAAAGATTCCTTTCATCAAAAAAAGATTCTCTTTCGATGCTTTTGCTTATCAATCTTATGAGGAAGTGCAAATTCTTTCCATTTGGTGGTTAGAAGTCCTCAATTATCTTATAAATTGGTGCTTAGTAGATTCTTACTCATGAAAAGTCTTGAGAAATCAACACGACGAAAGTTATCCCAAAAGATTCATTTCATAAAAAAAAAAGATTCTCTTTCGATGTTTTTTTCCTATGAATCTTCTTAGGAAGTGCAAATTCTTTCCATTTTGGGGTTAGAAGTCCTCCATTATCTTATAAATTGGTGCTAAGTAGACTCTTACTCATGAAAATTCATGAGAACACAACCTGACGAAAGTTAGCCCTAAAGATTCCTTTCATCAAAAAAAGATTCTCATTCGATGTTTTTGCCTATGAATCTTCTGAGTAAGTGCAAATTATTTCCATTTGAGGGTCAGATGTCCTCAATTATCTCATAAATTGGTGCTTAGTAGATGCTTACTCATGAAATATCTTGAGAAAGCAATACGACGAAAGTTAGCCCGAAAAGATTCCTTTCATAAAAAAAAAAAATTCTCTTTCGATGAATCTTCTAAGTAGGTGAAAATTCTTTCCATTTAGGGGTAAGAAGCCCTCCACTATCTTATAAATTGGTGCTTAGTAGATGCTTACTCATGAAAATTCTTGAGAACGCAACCCGACAAAAGTTATCCCAAAAGATTCCTTTCATCAAAAAAAGATTCTCTTTCGATGTTTTTGCCTATAAATCTTCTGAGGAAGTGCAAATTCTTTCCATTTGAGGGTTAGAAGTCCTCCATTATCTTATAAATTGGTGCTTAGTAGATTCTTACTCATGAAAATTCTTGAGAAAGCAATACGACGAAAGTTAGCCCAAAAGATTCCATTCATCAAAAAAACATTCACTTTCGATATTTTTACCGATGAATCTTCTGAGTAAGTGTAAATTCCTTCCATTTAGGTGTTAGAAGTCCACCATTACCTTATAAAATGGTGCTTAGTAGATGCTTACTCACGAAAAGTCTTGGGAAAGCAACCCGACGAACATGAGCCTAAAAGATTCCTTTAAAAAAAAAGATTCTCTTTCTATGTTTTTGTCCATGAATCTTCTGAGTAAGTGCAAATTCTTTCTATTTGGGGATTAAAAGTCCTTAATTATCTTATAAATTGGTGCTTAGTAGATGCTTACTGATGAAAAGTTTTGAGAAAGCCACAAGTTGAAAGTTAGCCCAAAAGATTCCTTTCATCAAAAAAAGATTCTGTTTCTATGTTTTTGCCTACAAATCTTCTGAGTAAGTGCAAATTTTTTCCATTTAGGGGTTAGAAGTTTTCCATTATCTCATAAATTGGTGCTTAGTAGATGCTTACTCATGAAATGTCTGGAAAACGCAACGAGAGGAAAGTTAGCCCAAAGGATTCCTTTCATAAAAAAAGATTCTCTTTCGATGTTTCTGCCTATGAAACTTCTGAGTAAGTGAAAATTCTTTACATTTGGGGGTTAGAAGTCCTCCATTATCTTATAAATTGGGGTTTAGTAGATGCTTACTCATGAAAAGTCTTGATAAAGCAACAAGACGAAAATTAGCCCGAAAGATTTCTTTCATCATAAAAGATTCCCTTTCGATGTTTTTGCCTATGAATCTTATGAGTAAGTGAAAATTCTTTACGTTTGGGGTTAGAGGTCATCCATTATCTTATAAATTGGTGTTTAGCAGATTCTTACTCATGAAAAGTCTAAAGATCGCAACCCGACGAACGTTAGTCGAAAGGATTCCTTTCATCAAAAAAAGATTCTCTTTCGATGTTTTTGTCGATGAATCTTCTGAGTAAGTGCAAATTCTTTCCATTTGGGGGTTAGAAGTTCTCCATTATCTTATAAATTGGTGCTCAGTAGATACTTACTTTTGAATAGTCTTAAGAACGCAGCCCGACGAAAGTTATCCCAAATGATTCCTTTTATTAAGAAAAGATTCTCTATCGATGTTTTTGCCTATGAATCTTCTGAATAAGTGCAAATTCTTTTCATTTGAGGGTTAGAAGTTCTCCATTATCTCATAAATTGGTGCTTAGTAGATGCTTACTCATGAAATTTCTTGAGAAAGCAACACGACGAAAGTTAGCCCAAAAGATTCCTTTCATAAAAAAAGATTCTCTTTTGATTTTTTGCCTATGAATCTTCTAAGTAGGTGAAAATTCTTCACATTTGGGGTTAGAAGTCCTCCATTATCTTATAAATTGGTGCTTGGTAGATTCTTACTCATGAAAAGTCTTGAGAAAGCAACACGACGAAAGTTAGCCCAAAAGATTCCTTTCATAAAAATAGATTCTCTTTCGATGTTTTTGCCTATGAATCTTCTAAGCAGGTGAAAATTCCTTACATTTGGGGTTATAAGTCCTCCATTATCTTATAAATTGGTGCTTAGTAAATTCTTACTCATGAAATTTCGTGAGAACGTAACCCAACGAAAGTTAGCCCAAAAGGTTCATTTCATCAAAAAAAGATTCTCTTTCGATGTTTTTGCCTATGAATCTTCTGAGTAAGTGCAAATTTTTTTCATTTGAGGGTTAGAAGTCCTCCATTATCTTATAAATTTGTGCTCAGTAGATGCTTACTCCTTAAAAGTCTTGAGAACACATCCCGACGAAAGTTATCCCAAAAGATTCTATATCAATGTTTTTGCCTATGAAATTTCTGCGTAAGTGCAAATTCTTTCCATTTGAGGGTTAGAAGTCATTCATTATCTCAGAATTGGTGCTTAGTAGATGTTTACTCATGAAATGTCTTGAGAAAGCAACACGACGAAAGTTTTCCCAAAAGATTCCTTTCATAAAAAAAGATTCTCTTTCGATGTTTTTGCCTATGAATCTTCTAAGCATGTGAAAATTCTTTACATTTGGGGTTAGAAGTCCTCCATTATCTTATAAATTGGTACTTGGTGGATTCTTACTCATGAAAATTCATGAGAACGCAACCCGACGAAAGTTAGCGCAAAAGATTCCTTTCATCAAACTCACTGGTTTTGACGATGGACATGAGTTTTTTCGCATCTTCCTTCGAAACTTCTTTCTTTTCGGATTCGCCCTCCCTCGGGGCGTAAAATCTTTCAGACCTCATTACAGAGTCTACTTCTTTCATCCTATAGTCCCAATGGACCGCCTTAGGGTCGTAGTCTTCTACTGGAGGTACTTTTATAGTTACTGTCATCAGGCAAGATGCCTCTAGTTCAGTTTCATCATCTGCTTCGTTTCTCGGCAGTCGAATCACAAGAGATTTAATCGTACATTCCTCTTCCTGACTCAGGCTATCAAGCTCCTCTAGTTTGAGCACCACCGTCGTAGCTACTTCAATCATCGCCATAGTGTTACCAAGGTCTTTTGTGGTAATTTCGTACCTTAGCTAATGATGCCTGTTAATATCACTTGTTTCCGTTTTCATTGCAAATTTCGGGTACTTTCTCATTCCCTTGAATGGTTCAACTAAGTTTTGTTGCTGAGCTTTCGATCTCTCCATCTTGACGTACTGCTTTGCATTAAGCTCGTGATTTATCGTCTGGTCGAACGGCGATTCAGGCTCTTTTGTAAAAAGGCTCTATTACCTCATTCTAGACCTTTGGTTGGACAAGATCGTCCATTCCTCCCCACCCATCGGGTACGATATCTTCCATCCTCTGGTAGAAACTGGGAGGAGCAGAATATTTTACTTTAAAGTTGTATCGACCAGAATCTTCACCTAGATTGTCTATAACTTCGCCCCTCTCTAGCGCTTTAGTCACGAATCTGCGATCGGCCAAACTTCGCCTGGTAGCTTCTAGTTCATCCTCGTCAAGTTCTTCTTCCGGTTTGATAATCAACTCAAGGTCGCCTACCGGACTTTCATGGAGGATATTTCACATGTTTCCCTGTTCGGTTTTGACCATGAACTAGTCCCATTCCCAGCTCACAGAGGCCTTAACTCATTCGAATCTTTCATCGGTAACGCTCGACATTATCCCCAAGCTCATCATCTTGGCAATACATAAATTCTTCCTGTCAGCAGACACTTCTCCCTCTTTTGGATATAATGAAGCGATTGCCAGAATGTTAGTTAGCTTAGGTACATTCACCTTCAGCTCAAGGTGATTTTCTTCTTCACTAGCGAATATTGCACCAACTGCTTGGTGATCAGGAAGTGGATTCTCTTGCACGTTTGGAGCTACATCATCAAATTTCAAAATCTGACTATCGATCAAAGCTTGCACCTTCAGCTTAAGGATATAGTAATTATCTACGTTGTGTCCTCTTTCACCCATGTGATAGACACAGGTTTGGTTTTCATCAAAATCAGGATATTTAACAGGATTCGCTCTAGGGGGTTCTTTTGTCACCAAGTGTTGTTCTAGTAGCATCGGGAGCAGTTTGGATAAAGGTCTCAAGAGCTGAGAAAACTATTTTTTAGGGTGCCTCTTCCTAGGCTCTTGCCCTTTTGGCGTTGACCATGACGATCCTCCCTTGGTCTGATTGGAGTTATTGAACACATTGGGTTTATGGGAATCCGGTATGAATGCTATATCGAGTTCAGTCTCTCTTTCCTTTTTTGTAGGGTATTGCATCCTCGTAGAAGTTTCATGTGGCCTCCTCTCTCTTAAGGCTCACTCGAGTCTCTCGGCCACCTTTATCATGTGTGTAAAGGTTTGACATCCTAAAGTGTTCAATCTGTCAAAGTATTCGTACGGAAGTGCTTTTAAGAACAGGTCGATCAAATCCTCCTCCGGGATTGACGGTTTTACTTGGGTCGCCAAAGCTCGCCATCTCTGGGCATATGTTCTGATTGTTTCACCTCTCGCCTTTAGAGTTCGTAGCAGGTCTTCCCTTGTCGGGGCTGTAGCTGTGTTAAACTTATACTACCTTATGAAATCTTTCGCAAGATCTTCCCATCCATCATAAACGTCAAGGTCTAACTTAATGAACCAAGCCAGAGCAGCGCCAGCCAAACTCTCTTGGAACGTATTCATCGGCAATGGAATGTAATCCGAATATTGCACCATTTTACGCAGGTAATACTTGAGGTGAGCGCGGGGACAGCTCATCCCATTGTACTTCCTCACGAAGTCTGGCTCTTTGTAATCAAGAGGGGTCTCCACCTTGACGAAAGGGGATATCTTGTCAAAACGAGCCAGCTCATAACCCTGGCTGCTCAAATACTCATCGATTTTGGCTATTCTCTTAGCCTCAACTTCAATTTTCATAGTATGTTTCCCTTTTTCCTCCTTATTGAGGTTAATGACAACATGGGGTGTCTTTGATTGTGACTGGACGTTCGGCATATGGATGTCTTCCACGACATGTTGGGCATCTTCTGTTGTCTCTTTATCAGCCATATTGGGTACTGAGGATTGACCTGAGTTGTTCTGATTAGGTGCCACTGTCTGTCTGCTTGGGAGGCTTCTAACATTGCCTTAATGTCAACCATCATAGTTGCCATAGTAGTCATCTGAGTTTCTAACAGGCCTACCCATGGAGTCAACTCCTGCTATTCCATTCTCGTCTTAAGTCTAGTACGAAAATGATACTTTGGTAGTTCCATGATTAGAGTGCACCTGTTTATTTAAGAATGACAAGTAAGTATTTCTTCAGGATTGGTAGGAAAAGTACTGAATCCTTCTAATTACATGTTTTCTATTGATGAATGAGAAAAATGACTACCTTGTGAGCCTTAGTCTCATGTGAGCAATTCTTTTAATTATTCTCCAAAAGAATTCATGAAATTAAAATAAGCGTAATTTTTGGCGATAATTTTTATGCGTATATAAAACATGCCTATGCTCATACATATGTGTCCAAAGTAACATTCAATACAAATGAGTATGCTGAAAAGACATCATAACGTTCACACATTTTACACTTGACAAAATAGTCTATTCAAGTCTAGGGCGTTTGAGGTCTAAGGTATCCTTATCGTCCCAGCAGAGATCAATTCCTTCAGTCTGGGATTCTTCATCTTCTGAATATGATGGCGATCCCATGTCTTCGGGTATATACGGCTCTACTCCAGGCACGTATGGTAAGATATATTCAGGTACATAAGGTTCGACAAAGCTGCGTCTGGTCGCCTCAAAGTGTTGAATGTATTCTATGGTAGCCCTATGAATATTCTCCTTATGAGTCATATCATCTAGCCATCTTATGTCTTTAGAAGGGCGTATAATAAATTTCACCTTGAATTCAAATTGTTTCTTCTTTTCTTTTGTAAGGGTCTCCCTCGGCATGTCAAATGAGAAGATACCTGGTCGTGGCAATGAAGGGATTTCTTGCAATGCTCCAAACTGTCGGATAACCCTCCTCGGATAATACGCCGTGGCGCCTGTGAATCCTAACAAGGGGACTGGGTTTTTGTCTTTACATGTGAGCTTGACTTTATTCAGTGTTGGTAATCTAAGCCGCCATCGGAGTTGTTCTGGTCTTAGAGTTCCAAGGAATTTCTTCCATTCTCTAAAGTTGAACTTAGGAATACGTGTATGGGTTCTGATGAAAGTTTTAAGAGGATGGGCATTGGAGTTAATTTCAGTGAAACCCATGCTGATATGAAATTGTTTGATATGAGATGTGAACCATAGATATAGAAGACCGCTAGAGGCTCTAAAGATTCCTTTGTTATTTTTCTTGAAGCGGTTTAGAGAAAGGAAAGTTTCAGCAATGATAACATTCGAATAATCCCACCCACAACAAACTTGTCTAACTACTACAGCCATAATAGGGTCAAAGATAACAGGCGAGATCGGGAATAGCACAAAGCTAAAGAAAGCAAAGACAAAGGCTCTACCAGATTTAGTTCATTTGATAGCAGGGAGGTTAGGAAATCTATTTATAAAGAAAGAAAAGGAAATCCGTCTAGAATTACTTTTAGCATCTGATTTGATTTCACTGAGGTTTGTATCGAGGAATTCTGCCAGTTGACTCAAAGGTTCAAACCCTATAGGAGGTTAGACTAGTAAGTGAGTAAACTCAACTCCAATGGCGGCGCTGTACTCTTCAAGAGTAGAGGTAACTTCCAATTCTTCCATGCAGAATGTCGTGATGGTAGGATTCCAATAGAGCGCCATGGCTTGGATAAAGGCAGGTGGACACTCAATCTTCAGCAGCTCCAATAGATACCCCAGTCACGATTTGGCATATTTCTGGCTAGCTTTGCCCATGCTGTCCCACCATGCTAGAAGCTCAGTTCGGGAGATTTTGAACACTTGAATATCATTCTTCCCATCAAATCTAAAATATGCAAATGATTTTGAAAAGTCAATCACCAAAAATTACTCTAAACATGTGACTATGCAAATGCCATGAAATATGCATGGGCTGACTTAATTGCATAGTTCAATCAGAGAAATGGAAATTAGAGCATTTTTCAGGTATGGAAGACCTGACTTGGAGTCTAATTTGAATTTCAAGCAAGTGAATTATGTAATTTAATCAGAATCACCCTAGTGACTAAAGGAAATAGTAACGTCACATTCCATTGGTCAAAACATCGGATGGGAGTAAGGCGGAGTGAATCCCTTATTACAACTAGAACGCCTAATGAAAGAAGGTAGAGAGAGACTTTGCAAACAAGAAAGCCATAAAAGGCCCATGGAATATGGAGACCTAAACTATCCCTCCCCAAGATCTAATCTTCATCAGAACAGTAGTCAATTAGGGGTTCCTTCCCAATGGCATCTTCATCTGTCCCTTTTTCAGGAAATGGCTCGATAGTTGGGACCTCTCCCCTAGCTGGGTATCCCTCAGAGTGTGAAGAACATTCTTCGGCAGTTTGGTTGAGAGGACTTAGCTCTTCTGGCCATTCTCTTGTCCATGGTAAAATGACTTCAGGGACCTTATCGAGTTTTACCTTTTTGAGTATGATGCGCTTCGGATTCGTCTTGGTTGCAGGGCGTCTTCTCTTTCCCCAAAGAGTGATCATCGGTTGGTTCTCCTTGGCTTGACGTTCGACCTTTCGACGGGCGTATGCGTCTCTAGCTAGGCGGTTGCGATATTATCTTTTCATCTCCAAGTAATCCTTGAACATTTCGTCCGCTTGTCGTTTGAACCTAAGGTTATCAACATAATAGCGGGCTTGACAATCTTCGGCGTATCTCAGCTTGCGTCTAGTTAGGTCTCGGCCATGCACAAATCTGGTAAAGTGCAACCTTGTGTTTGGTCCGAGACGAGTGACCTTCCTTAGGTATTCGAAAGTTACCAATTCTGTCTAACTTCTAGGAAACAGCGACATCCTACCCCCTTTATCGTTGTTATTTCAATCAGTCACTTGAATGATTTCGTAATGTATGCAATGCATGTAAATGTGAATATTGCATGAATATACTATGAAATAGGAAATAGTGAAGTACATCGAAAGTAAATACCTTACCAACCAAAACCCGGGGAATGTCAAATATTCCCCTGTAATAATGGGTGATTTTAGGTATACCAACCTTCCATAAGCATACGCATGAGACAAGTGTGTATACTCTAAAAATAAAAAATCAAGTGAGGAACCTATGGCTCAGGCTCCCACGATCCAAATATGGCAGATTCCTCCCCAAGAGTACCCACCAAAGAGGGCTAGATATCGCCAATTTGGATTGTGAGTGGGAACGAATACGAAAGTCTCAAGTGCCATCAAACACGAGATCCTTTCGTACCCTTTCCCTATCTAAGGTAACCTAGAGGTGGTTGCAGTCGGGGTTTGACCGCCAATGTGTGCGATGTGTCGTGATCATCACAATGCAAGTCATGCACAACAGTTTGTATCAAAACACCGCTTCAATACATGCGTAAGATAAACATACATTCCCAACTCCAACCTGTAGGAAAAATGTCAACAATCACTCCACCCCTTATTTCTCCAACCTGTAAAAATATCTAACACAACGGTTAGTGTACGTACCTCACCTTCGAGAGCATCTGCAGAAAACAGGATTAGATAAACCAATCAACTTTTTAATCGGCTCAAGTCCTCTAAAATTCATAACCAGAGATTCTGGTTTGAAATAAGTCCCCAGCGGAATCGCCAGTCTGTCGCGACCCTCTCGAGGCGAGACTACTCTCGAGGGCTAATGGGTCGCCCGATATCACCTGATCGGACGCGGGCCTCTCCCAAGGCCCATAACCCAAATCGCGACGGCTGGATATATGTGGTCGACCTTTGGTGTGGTCTGGTGACATGTGATACGTGTACATGCCAAGGAGTCGCCACCAATCGTTTCATGGAGGGTACGATCGGAAACCCTATCGAATAGTCGGGAGCAATCTATTCGATTCTGCGAAAACCAGAGAAATGGGATCGGTGACTTTGTTACGCTAACTGTCAGAGTTGATGCCCTTTCGGCACCTAAGTTGAACGATTTATCTAATCCTAAGATTCATGCAGATGAGTGGGATACTGATCCTAAATCTAGGAGTTCAAGCAGATATGCGTGGCTACCCTATCACTCACAATCAGTAAAAATAAATGCGCAAATCAAGGATCCAAAACGTGCCGATAAATCACATGAAAGCAACGTGGCATCCCTAATAAGGCTCTATCAGCCTAGAGAAGTGTCAATCAAGGCTCAGACGTGATTTTAACATGATTTGCCCATGAGGGGCAAAATCATAATTTTGAAAAGTTTAGGGACAATTTGCCCCATAAGGGAAAAATTGTCATTTCAAATGAAATGGGGAGTCAAAAGGGGATGGAAATAGGATTGGCGACCAAACCAATCCATTTCCTATTTTTCGAAAATTTCCAGAATTTTTCTGGAATTTAGAAGTGATTTTACCCTTTGAGGGGCAAAATCGTCATTTTCGGGCGAAAACAAGAATTGAAAATCTCAAACATTAAGATTGGTCGACCTTGTGAGCCAAATCCTAATTTTAAGCAATTTTTAAGACTCGATTAGAATAGGAAAGACGATTTACCCTTTTAGGGGTAAAGTCGTCATTTTGAAGAAAAGACGAGATTCGAGAACCCAAGCAGAAGGATTGGTCACCTAACTGACCCTAACCCTTATCTTGGCGTCCTCGACCTATCTTGTATACAAGGCTGAGACGGTTTACCCCTAAAGGGTAGGATCGTCCAATTCAGAAAGAACGGATAAGAAATCCCAAAAATAGGATTGACCAATTGTATGTGGTCATTCCTCGATTTTTGGAAATTTCTGGAGTGTCTAGGAATTTTTCACAATTTTTCTATATTTTTTGGGATTTTCTAGGATTTTCTAACATTTTTCAGAATTTTCTAGAATTTTTTTAATTTTTTTATTATTTTTAAAATCATTTTCCGAATTTTTTATTAAAAATATGATTCGGACCGGGTCAATCCGACCCACTCGAGTCGGAACCCGGCCCAGACCCGAACCCACGCGATCAGCCAATCCAAAACGACACCGTTTCTGTTTTTTCTGTTTTTCTATTATTCGGATTTAATCCGACGGCTCTTATTGAACCACATGGCTACTCCACGGCCTTAGGATCAGATTACTAGAACCTACGGCTTAGATTTAAACGGAGACTCAATCAGGACCGTCCGATTGACATACCTAAATCTACGGCCAGGATTAGAAGACTAGACTTGATCTAGACCGTCCATTCACACTAACCTAAACGACGTCACCCATTAATTTAACCACATGTTGCCGTTTCAGTTTTTTTTTTCTCTTTTTTTTTATAACCTAATGTCCAAATTACTAATCTGACAACTACTAAAATTTAGGGGTGATTTATCTAAGCCGTCCGATCAGCCCATTCGAATAACAACTTCTAACGGCCATGCTGATTGGACTAACACGTGGACCAATGATTCACTAACACCTAGGACGCTGACTCGTTGACCGGCCATGTCAGCTTCGTCTTCAACCTCTCAATTGCTACTGGACGGACGGTTACGAATCTCCGGCGACGATCCGACGGTGAATCCTTAACACAATCGCACGAGACCGGCGCCAATCGACTCGTAATAACCTCTAGTTTAACATATTTAAGAATCGAAGCATTTCATCCACAAAATCACGAGCTCCATGCAAAATGCCGAGTACGGCCATGGAAGTTCAGTCACGCGAACTACGCCAAATCAGGGAGATTCATTCACAGATTAACACGAAAGGAGGTTCAGAACACTTACATCGAGCTCCGATTGAGCTCGCACGGCCTAGATTTGGCTAGGCGACATTGGACAGTGTTCGGCAATGAAGGTTGAATTTGGAGACAAAGCCATTGCAAAATGAAAGTGCGATGATGGCCAGTGATGCTTGGGGAGTAAAACGCCTACTCTAACTTGAACAATTATAATCGGAATCGAGTTCCGCCATTAAAGCATAGTAAGAAAGCTTAGAGGCTGAACTTACATATTTCGAAGTGATAGGTCACGTGGCCGGTGGTGATCGACTCCTGCTACTTCAGGCGTGCTTCTGATGACTTTAGCTAGCTTCGGTTTGGCCGGAGACGGCATAACCAGTGCCTTGAATTCGAGCTCGAATTCTCGACGGCGGGGACCGGAGAATGAGCTCTCTCTCCCTCGTTTTCTCCTCTCTTGATTCTGTTGTTCTCCCTTAATAGAATGGACTCGCCTCTTCCTTCTAGAAAGCCTTTGCGGGCTATATACCATTTTCCAAACTTTGCCGCGAATTGGGTGGGGGAGGGGGGGTAACTAACTCGAAATAGGACGTGATTGTGCGTGCCATTTGGTCCAAACGGCGCCGGAGGTGGTGGGCAACTTCGTTAGGTTGAAATGATTCCCCGACGTGTGCAAATGGACGTCCGATTTGGGCTATTCTGTGAAGGTTGATTTTTACGGCCACCGCGACGTTGACTGATAGATTTCTTCCTTCTCCGGCGGCCATTGGTCGTGATTCTGGTATTAATCGACGGGGAATGGCTTGAGGAACAAAACCCCCCTTCAAACTCTTCCAATCATAGCCACTTTCATCTTCAAAAGTCCAAGGACTAAATTGAACATTTACTAAAAGTTCAGGGACTGAATTTAACAAGTCAAAAGTTTAGGGATCAAATTGCACATTTTTATCAAAATTCAAGGATTAAATTGAACAAATTAAAGGATCAGATTGCACATTCTGCCAAAATTTAAGGACGATTTATATCATTTTGCCAATTGAAAACGCTCACTGACCCACGCGCGACACTTCACCGTAGTCGCACGTGCGTCACTTCAGTGCTGTCCCCGGAAATTTCACCCAAATTGGAGTCAGTTCACGGAGACAGGCAAAACCCTAGAGAAATGAACCATCTCGCGAAACGAGCATCAATCATCCTGCAGCAACCGAGCTGGGCTTGCTCCGCCGCCGAGTCACTAAGCCGCCGCCGCGTTATCAACCACCAGCAGTCGCGGGGAATCCGAGTGAAGGTCCTCAATGGCAACCTCGAGCAGGCCCTCGGCTTCATGCAGCGCACCATGCAGTCGAGCGGGGTCGAGCGCCTGATCAAGCGGGAGCAGACGCACCACCTCAAGAACTCGGAGAAGCGCGTCCTGGCCCGCAAGAACCTCGAGCGAAAGCTTCGGTCCCAGGACCTCGCTCGCAAGCTCAAGGCTATCCTCATCAAGAAAGTCAGGTAAATTTTCTTCTTCTTTTTGTGGCGATCGATGACGTGCTCGATTTGTAATGTTTGCTCTGTTCCTTTTGAATCGAATAACTTTGGGGATGGGGCGATCGAAATCGTTCGTTTGCGATGCTTTTGCCCTGGAATTGCTTAGGGATCAATTTGAAGAGTCTAATCGCTCAAATCTCGGGATGCTGTTGCGATGCTTATACACCGATACGTTGTTTTCTGTTGACTTTACATGAAATGATGATGCAGATTTGGTTGTAGAAGTCCGAGCTGATTGTGCTTTAGCTCACTGGTAAAAAATGACCGCCGGAGAAGATTCACATAGAGAGAGGAAGTGCTTGTTTGAGAACCTAGAACCGATGTGAAATCACTTGGCTGCTTCACCAGCCTTTAATGTCACCCAATTTGCAGCTTGTTAAAACGCTCTGATTGACCTTTCTTTTGAATTTTCAAGTTTGATCTTGTCAATGGCTCGTGTAAACGCAAATTACATTGCTTACTTGCTAGTGGAAAGTATTTTCACTAGGCATGATAGCATTTTATTGACTTTATTGGAAAAAATAACGTAATTCGCCCCCAAAATTTGACAGCGCGGTGAGGAAAGGTACTGTTGTTGATCATATGTAGCTGACTGAAAGTTAAAACCTGGATAACACCTTCAGTTCATGATTTCACTAGTTTGATATGCGTAAAGTCGAGTTAGCTGCTGCTTGTCGCGACCCGTCCGAAAGCGGACGCGGCTAATGGATTACCGATCGCGGGTCTTGGATCGGCGCGGGCCCTCCCAGGCCCATACCAAATCGCGGCGGGAGTATTTTTCAAAGGGATTCGACGATAACAGTCGATCGCTTTCGACCTTAGTGTGGTCGTGGTGGCATGTGCAACTTGTGCATGCATTTGGAGTCGCCACCGGTCTTTCTTGGAGGGTAGACCGGAAACCTTATTGACCGATTGGGAGAGATCAATCAATTCTGCGGAACCAGAGATTTTGAGTTCGGGGACTTGGTTACGTTGATATCATTACCAACGCCCTTTCGGTACCTAACGCGAGTGATTTTCCTAACTAGGATTTCATGCAGGCGCAATTTTGAGTGAGGTAAGTCTGACTTTGCACATTAACCAGTTTGACATGCTCACGTAATCATAATAAATAAATAGATGTCAATCACATAAACATCTATCCTACGTGGTGATCATGGAATTATGATTTAATGGGTCTCGAGCCAATGAGACCACATTTAATCATTTTAATATTTTAATAACAGAGAGCCGCTCTTCGCTTCTTCTTGGTTTCTTGAACTCTTCAAGAATCGGGCCCCAAAGAGCTCGCCGACTTAAAAGGCTCCTCCACGTAATCCTCGTAGCATTTACATCAACAATTGACTATGCTAAAAATAAAGATTACATGAAAAATAAAAGGAGTACGCAGCCTCCATTTAATAATTACAACCCCAAATATATAAATAATCACCATACATTCATACATACATCAATCACATTGATTAGGGATTTTTCCATGATCACCACCCTTCCACGTAAGTAATAAATTCACAATTTAAAACTTAGGAAGGCACAATAAAAATTCTACGTTGAATCATATTCAGAATTTTTACGTAAAATAAGATAGCCATAAATTTTCGATTCAAAATTGATTTAGTCTCAATTTTTGCTACGTTGATTAATTTATCATATAAAATAATCAACCTCCATTAGCCATGTAAGACGAACAATTCGTTAATACATATTGGCCATAGTATTGCAAAAATTGCAAAAAATCAATTAAATGCACGAAAACACCTAAGGATCGGCTCTGATACCACTGTTGGGATCCACGTAACACGTAGCGGAAATAAATAACAACCCATACATGTATCTCCAGAGGCGTACTTCGTGCATTTCAATCGAAAAAAATCACAAAGCCTCAAAGGGAGTAAATGGATTACCTCTCGTAGCGTGCTTGAACGGAGGTATCGGTTCGATGTTCTTCGATCTCAGCCTCCACAAGTGTTAGGCATCTAGTTCGGACGCACCACCAATTGACGAACGGGGAGACGACTAATAACTCCACAACAATTGTGCTAGCAATATGCGGAATCAATATTCCGAACTTAGTATATTTTGCTCACTCAAGATTATGAGAATATAGAGAGTGTTTGTGTTCTTCTCTCTAAGCTCTCAAAAATTTGCACACTCTACAAAATGTCTCTCCTCTTCAACCTCAAAACTCTTGCCATCCTTTTATAGCCAAAAATACTTTCCAATAAATTGTATTTAAAAATAGCACTAACAATTATAAATTCTATCTAAAAATAGCACTCACAAATAAATGACATTTAAAAATAGCACTAACAATAGCACTCACAATTTATAATACAAAAATGCTATTTAAAAATAGCACTAACAATAGCACTCACAATTTATAATACAAAAATGCTATTTAAAAATAGCACTAACAATTATAAATTCTATCTAATAATAGCACTCAATATTTATGATAAATAAATGCCATTTAAAAATAGCACTAACAATAGCACTCACAATTTATGATAAATAAATGTCATTTAAAAATAGCACTAACAATAGCACTCACAATTTATAATACAAAAATGCTATTTAAAAATAGCACTAGCAATAGCACTCACAATACAAAAATGCTAAAAAAAAGGCACTAACAAAGGTGTTAAAAATAATAACCATTATTATTATTACAAGAGTTAAAGAGGTTACCAAATAATACAAATACGCATAACGTATAAATACGTATGACGTATAAATACGTAGAGCATATGTATACATCCGTGAAACCGGGGACTAATTGAAAGAAAAATGTGCAATTAAGTCCTTTTGGTAAAAATTGATTAAATTGGAGGGCAAATTGACCTAATTGCACTTTAAGACTTTAGAATCCAATGTCATAGCTTATAAAAAGTGAGAATTGAAAACTAAAAGACTCGAAAAGGATTTTTTTTTTTTTTTTTTTTAGGCTCGGTTCGGGTTTATGTTTGTGAAGGAACATAGTGACCCGAGCCTAATTTTTGAGATTTAAAGTGACACACTCGAAGAGGAAATTAAAACAAAATTATCGAATATTTTTGGGTATTTTTCTGACCACGAATGGTATTTTTCTGATTTTTTGGGTATTTTTATAATTAAATAAACTCGAAAAATATTAAAAATACCGAAAAATATTTTTTGTTCAAAATTGGTTCCTAAGGCTAAACCAAGGCTTCCAAAGTTGATTTTGTGATTTTATGACTTTTTTTGATATTTTTAATTAATTTTAAAGAATAAAAATCACAATAATAAATGGTAAAAAATCAGGTGTCAACACTGCTTTTTTGGCAAGTGCTGTTACCTGCGGTTTTTGAGCACCTTGCCAAAACTGTTCTTTGGGCATAAAGTTCTCACTTAGTGCATCAGTTGTGAGATTCTGAAAGGGCTGAAGGTGGTTAATATTAGGTCGAACAAATGAGCAGCTTCTTGTCTTTACTCACTTCAGCAAACATTCAATCCATCACAAGAATCTATTGCATATGTTCTTCCACAATGGTCCTGCTCTCTCAGATTTTAAGCCAAGGATGATGATGCTACCATCAAAAGGATTGGAGAAAGGGCTGTGCTGTCCGAGCTGAAATTGTTTTTTTTTTCCACTATTCTATTTCTTTTCATTATGTAGTTTATCTCACGGCGTTGTTTGTTTCTACCACCCTATCCATAAAGGCTTTTTCTCGTCTGTCTGATTTGTAGGTCTCCATTGTCTTCACATGTTTGCCAATCTCATGTCTGCATTTTACAGTGCTCGCTAAATGTTGCTGATTGTATTATTGCAGGGGTCTATAGGAGTGCTATGCAGCAGTTTGTTACCACACATGAGGACTCAATTTTCACAGTTTCGTGGCATGTAGATCTCTTCCATTAAAAAATTATGCGAAAGAACATTTCTGTTACGATATTGTCAGCAATGAAATGCTCATTTGATGGATAGTCTGATCTGTTGCTTGATATGCATATGTCTTGTTGTCGTGGTTATGTGTGGTCTATTCGTAAGCTTGAGTTTCTTCGTGATGTGAGGATTTGAATCAACTGTGATGAATTTCGCCATCAGCAACACAGCATTGGAAGCAAACGGGGGACGTGTAATAACTCCAGCCATGATAAGCAGTAGCAGCAACCGAGTAAATTCTCGCGTTTATTGACACCCCTTGGGGGCTATGGTGACCCACTTCCTGAAAAGTTTTTGTTGCTCGGCTAGTCTTTGACGCTACACTGAAGGAGTGGAAGCAAGATATGCATCTTCGCTTACAGAATGCTGCGGTATTTCTTACACGAGACATGGAGGGGGGTTCATTGAAAATTTGTGAATTCTCCAAAACCGAAGCTTTTGTTGTTCTTAATTCTTAGGGCACATCAAGTTGTAGATAGTCTGTCTTCTGCATGAGACATGGCGGGGTTCATTGAAATTTGTGAAGTTTCCAAAACAGAAGCTTCGCTTGTTCTTAATTCTTGGGACATGTCAAAGTTGTAATTGTCTGTCTCAAATCTCAGATCAATTGCTTCCTGACCGTCTATTTGTCATGGAAGTGCTGCGGTGCTGCATTACTCTGAACACTAGGGTTTGGCTTTTGCTTCAACATGTTTAATGGTAGGATTCTAACCTGTGAGTAGAACAAAGAGCACCGACAAATCCAGGCGAAAGGTGGAATCATGCTTGTCCCAAAGTCAAGTCGTGTCGTCTCTCTCTATATCTATCTTTATCTTTCGCTCAAGCAGATTTGATCATATTGGTTTTCAGTTTTAGTAAGATCGTAATTAACTTACAAGCATAATGCAAATGCCATCCAATGTAGACTGCAAATCCGTAGTGCCAGATGTGCTATTCGAATCCGAAACATAGGCGGACAAAACTTGGGTAGATGGGCTAGGATTTCCTACCATAAAGATAGGAAATCATAGCTCCCAATCCCATGGCCCTTGGATCTTCTCCCGCTAAAATAATGATTCCCTACCTTTATGGTAGGGGATCCGGATCGGATCCTGGGTAGATAGCCAGCAAAAAGGCACCGGCTGGAGCGACCCGATTGATCCCCCAGCTTACAAAAATCATCCGCCGCAAATGCCTCTGTGCAGTTCGCACAAAAACACTAGTCCCAAGCATTTGCAACATGACCTGAAGCTCAACTCAAAGAAATGGCAGCAACTTTGGCGCAAGATACTCGGTGAACCTTGATACACAGAGAATGTAGAAGAAAAAAGCGCTCTCAAATGTCTTTATTTGATTCGAAACTCAATCGATTGATCCCCAATTGCTCAGTTACATGACGCTATTTACCTCTACTTATAAGTATACAGCAGGCTTGTTTTCTATACATGACTTTGTATATTAACAGCTTCCGTCCCTCCCTCCCAAATCATCGCACAAGCAGCATCACTTCCACTGCCTGGGACGCCAAAAGATGGTCTCAGAGTCTCGAGACATTACTTCCAACAGATCCAGGCGATTGCATATCCGAGTCCGCGATGGTCATGAATATATCGATCTTGGTTGCGGGATCTGTTCTGCTGATAAAAGATGCTGGGTTCTTCCCTCACCATCTGTAAGTGCATTACGTAATTTAAACTCTGGCATCACCGGTCTTTCAGCATCTAGGCAAAATGTATATGAACTGAAGGATCGGTTTCGCACCGTGCAACAGCGGAACATCACAAACTGCTCAACCTTAGATCCTCGCACCCCTCCTGCAAATATCATAAGTCTTTGGAGGTTAAGATCGGGCATCTAATAGTATGTTATCGATCAAAACAAAATTCCAGCACATGCCAGCGATACCCACACACGCAGGAGGAGAGAGACAGATAGAATGAAAAAAATCCACTAATCATATTACTAATGCCCAAAAAAAAATCTTTTCCATCCACTAATCAGTAGCTTTTCTTTTCTTGGCCAACCATATATTTCAGTGTAACAAATGTGGAATTCTGGACTTCGAAATATGTTTTATATTATGAAACTGCCATTTTCCTCTGCTAGTCATGGGTCAGCTCAAATTCAAGCAAGTACCGGGACAAAACAGCAGAGAAATAAAGTCCAGCATCTTGTCTACATGTTACAACATGGAATCGTTTCTTGACTTCAATTAATCCTTCGATGTTATCAAACTAATGTAACTTCAGAATTTGCACTCGCTAGGACCCAGACAAGGAACGATTTTACCTGCGCCACAACTTTGCTAAATACTCAACTACAGAGAATTTTCTTCCTAATGGCTACTGATAACTGTCTTAACAACGTACAGACATATATCTGTCTGAAAAGAAGTAACATTATCCTCACTTTCTTTAGATAGGATTTAATTGGTGCCATACTCAACATCACTAGTGGATTATATGCCCCAATACCCTGCCTTGCTTCAAGATCAGACAAGATACACACCTTTACTGCCTCCAAATCATCACAACGGCATATCCATCAACTGGTATACCAATTTATAAACATGAGCAGGCCACTTCGTTCATCTTTGAACCAAGCAGACAAACACGTGAAAGGAAATATTCCAAATCCATCTTGTGATCCTTGACCAAAGCAAGTTAGCAACCAAAAAGGCTGAATTATCCTCTTGATTCAATTCCAGTTACTAACAATTCAAGACACCAAATCAGTCTCGCATGGTTAATCATTCTGAAAGATGCAATATCACAGCACTGAATTTATTTCTTTAAACCAAAGCAACCATGAGGCCAGAAAACCTAAAACATTAAATTCTCATCATTAGGGTAAGCTAAGATATTGGAAGACCCATATACGTCAATCGCATAAGATCTTTCCTTAATTTAATTTTCAAGTCATGAATAACATGGCAAGATACACACTCACAAAGGCACACGAGAGAGAGAGAGATACCTATGCAGGGAATTCCCTGTCAACCATCGCTTCAACTCCATTTTCCAACTCCATGCCAGTCTTCATGGAGTCAGCATCTGACATGAGCACTTCTGTATATCCTTCAGGGCCTTCAGTATCTGCTTGACTGCATTCGCTATCCTCCATAAGGCTGTCATCTAAAGAAAACGACCATGACCTCACCAAATTTCGGTGAACACGGGGTGGTCTGTCTACTGAGGCCAACATCATTCTAGGAGGAGGATCACTTCCTCTGCGCTCAGCTATAGATGGAGGGGTGCCTTTACAGGGCAAAGAAGCATCTGTGTCCCTCAAGGCATGAGAAGCAGAACAGGGCTCTCTAGGTGAAGGTGGAGTCTCTTTATAAGGTAAACAAGAACTAATCAGCAAAGGAACACGCTTAACAGAAAAAGGATCTGATTGTTCCAAACCGGAAGGTGAAGGTTGCTGGGAAGAAAAGTACGACAAGTCAGACCAATTAGAAGAAGAGGGTGAAAAGGTAAATGAACTAGCATAATCAGATGTTGAAGGTGATAGGGCAGGGGACTTAGAGCTGATGATAGGGCTGACAGGAACACGAGAGAAAGAATCTGGCGAACTGCAAGGTGTTGGGATTGGTGATGAAAAAGGATCAGTGCAAGTGACACTTTCGACCTCCTCGTTATAGTCATCCCTTGTCATATCTGAACCACCCTTGAGAAAATAACTAAAGGAATCTGGTGAACCACATGGATAGGTTGATGGGGTCGATGGTGAAGGAGGATCAGTTATTGAATCATGGTTTTCTGATCCTTCATCTGCCATACCAGTGACAATGTCATTACATGGAGAAGAATCGCATCTCACTTTGGATGCTGTAACGAAGTCTTTCATCACGCCACTAGCAAACTTCTGCCGAAGCCTATCCCACCCGTTTTCTCTTGCAGGAAGGCACGTTTCTGAACTGGTATTCGATACAGAAAAGGGTGGAACCACTCCTCCAGCAAGTGCTTTGTGAAATATCTCAAAATCTGAATCATATGCACCAACTTTTCTTTCACCAACCCTGGTACTCGTGTTACTCGTATCATGTCTGCCCGATAAAGTTTCTTCTTCGGCACTTTCATATTCATCTGAGAATAGTTGTCTATTGCCAAGAGAATTCCAAAACTCAAAAGGCTCTTCACCTTCTTTAATGCTCACAATTGGACCCCGCGCCCTTTCGTACCGGATAACCTGACCAGCAGCCTCCTTCGCTTTATTTAGCATCACGGTATTGCAACCTTTCCCAATCCAAATATATATGGAAGAAGGAATGTGCACGATGAATGCTCCTCGAGAGTCGAGTCTCTCCGCACTTGGATTGCTCAACATCTTTGGTACAAGATGAAGAGGATCATAGGGTGAGTGTGGAGCCATCCGATACATCCTCAGCACAGGAGTCATGCTTGAGGGCACCGCATGCACCCGCTTCTGGCACTGCAAAAGTTGGCAAGCAAACCCCATATTAGGGTTTGTCACCCCTCTTGCTGCCTTCACATATTGAAACGCGTCCTCAAAGCTCTGTCCCTCCCTCCACATGAGATAGGCAATGACCAGAGAGGTCGAGCGAGACACGCCCTGGCAACAATGCACAAGAACTCGCCCTCCCTGTTCTCTAACATCCTCAAAGTAATCAAACACATCATAAAGAATGCTTGTTATATCTTCTGATGGGCTATCTTGCAACCAAAGCGTCTTGTACACAAGGTCGCTCTTGAAATACTCGGGAGAAACGAAGCCCACGCAATTGAGTACATGCGTAATCCCATTCTGCCTCAACAATTCCCGGTTCTGAGCTACGGCATCACTCCCCAAGTATATGTGATCAGCTATCCTCGAACACTCCTTATTGAAAAAAGCGAGCTTGTCCCTCTTGAACTGAAATTCCAGGGCCGGAGCATCTGAATTGCAATTATCGAGCTGCTTCGTCGTCGGCCCCCTCGGGGTTTGAGGGTTAGGCCACACGCCGAGGTCATCGGAACCGGCTCTAGGCCACTCCTCGACATTCCGGCGAGAAATAGAGAGGGGCTGAAGAGGCGGTAAACAGGAGCGTGCCTTGTTATTCGGCTGGGGCCTCGGGTTCGGCTTGAATGGCGACCGGTCCGTCCACGAAACAGAGCGCAAGTAAGTTTTCCGGGGGGCACCGGCAGGCCGGTCTCTATCTTCCTCCCTTAACATCTCAGGCAGAAATCACCAAACTCGCGCAAATAGCGAGCACACACAAAAAAGGATTGTTCCCGGAAGGAGCATTGAAAAGGGCAAGTTGGTGTCCCGATCAGATTAAAATAGCCTGACGTCGAAAGCTCAAAATTCTTAAAATCTTTTTTTTTTCTCAAAGTACCAGCCGTTTTCACCACCTAAAACCCTTGACTGTTTCTCGCTCTAGGAGGAGAACTGCTTAACTAATCTCTCTCTCTCTCTCTCTGCATAACCCCGTACAGCAAGAAGGAAGACGAAGAAAAATCAAACACGAATGTGTGACCGAGTAAAACTAAAACCCCAGAAGAGCTGGCGTAAAGAGAGATTCGAGACCAAGAGCAAAAGGGAATTCAAAAAAAGCGCAGGAGAGAATAACGGGTCAAATTCATAGAGTCGAGTTTGTTGAATGTGGACTTACACGAAACAGGGGAAGGAAGAATCTTTGGCGTCTGGTTGTGGAAAAGAAGGCGAGGGAAGCGAAGCAGCTGTGCCGTTGCTGAATGCTACGCGTACCGCAGGCGCAAAGAAGAGAGAGAGAGAGAGAGAGAGAGAGAAGAGTTTCGTCGAAGCTAATGAGAGACGGAGGAGTAAGGAAGGAAGAAGGAAGGAAGGAAAAGGGAGGAATGGGTCAAAGTGCCACGTCACCATGGATGGTCATAAGATGCATGCCATGCATGCATGTCGAGTCTTGTGATGTCATTTAAAATCTCGGGATTCCTTCTTCTTTTTTTTCTTTAAATTTTAACTTTCATCGAGGGGGAAAAAAGAAAAAGAGTTAAAAGAAAAAGTAAATAATAATTTGAGGGGGAGAGAGGGAGGAGGAGGAAATGCCTCGATCACGGGATGAACGGGGCTCGCAGTTGCAGACCCCGTTCGGACCAGGGCACCGCCAGTAATAGCAGCAACCCCCTCGCACGTGAGATAAATTTCACTCGCGGGGGTCTTCTTTCCTATTTTTCACAGCAAAAAAAAAAAAAAAGGGGGGGAAGCAATAATTATGTTTATTAATTATGCGTTTTCTCCGGAAAATGCTCAAACGCATAAATAGTTCCCAAGACTTTTTAACTTCTTGCCGACGGGCTCGATCACATGGCGACTTTCGTACCGTCGCTCATTTGAGTGCCATGATTTTTCATTTTAAAACACTTGAATGCCATCGCGATTCACGTGCAGCGCTCGCTTGAATGGCATAGGACTTTTTCATCGGACACTCGAGTGCAACGGCTTTTGAAAGCGTCCGCCGCAAGTGCTATGCCACGTTGGATTTCCGGCCCTTTGGATGATCGTTTTTAAAAGGTTATTGGCGCTCAGGTGATCGTGTTTCAAAAGTCACGATAATTAAGTGAAATTATCGAAACAAAAACAAAAAACAAAAAAAAAAGTATTGCGGCGGCTAAGTGAGGGAGCCGTACCCATTCGTCAATGGTCCCGAAAGGAAAAAAAAAACAATTTAGAAAATGAAAATGCTTAGGCATCATTAGTCCGTTAATATTCTGGAAAAATCTTTCTAGGCGGACAACGTTTGGTTTGGTGGCCAAAACAACCGGGTAGGAGCGAGCAGGTCACGACCGAGGACCGATAGCCTTGTTGGACTTGGACTGCTCTTTTTTCTTTTTGCACATCGTTATTTTATTCATTTATTTTTTTAAAAAAAATTATTTATTTATTCGTTTTCCTGATTTTGGGTTTGAAGTTTGAATGGAAAGAGAGGAAGACGTCACTTTCGGACAATAATGGGTGTTTGGCATTTGTTAGGATCGTCAGTAATCCCCAAAAATTCTCCAAAAAAGAAAAAAAAAAGTTAAAAAGAAAGAAACTACGAAATTGGTCAACAAGTTTGCGAGTTAGAGCGTTCAAAGTTCAAACCTACTGAAGTGGGACTGTAGGAGGTTGTCATTGTCTGTCCTCCATTTTGGACCAGTCGAAGTTGCGACTTTGAAAGATTGGGGGGGGTGGAGGATTTTACCGGTTTCCATTCAAAGTTCAAATCGCACCATTCACGCCAGGACACCCCTTTTTTTTTTCTTTCTCCCTCCAAATAAGATAGGATAGGATAGGGAATTTATGTGTGGTCCTGTCGATTCGCAATTGGGTGAAAAAAAAAAAATGAAAGCGGGAATCGAATGTCAATGTAGCACCTAGATAAGAGTCCTTATTTGGTGCGAAAAAGAGAGAGAGAGAGAGAGAGAGAGGGAAAAGAATAAAGAAAGATGGGAATAAAGATTCGGAGGATGAAACGAGACTTCGGAGCAGATATATATGGCTCTACACGAGGTTCGGTCCGATTCGAACGGCTCGATGCTTCTTCGAGGATCTATCGAAATTACTTTGCAATTGCCTCTCTGGACGGCATCTTTTTCCTCTTGTGATGTTCCCTCTTGAATTTTCGCATCCACCTCGGTTTGAACCGGTGTTTCGCATTTTTAACCCGTTTCCCGCTCGATAACTCCAATAATTACCGGAAAGAAAGACAATATAAATTTTCAGCCCTCATTATAATCAACCACTGCTCTTTGGAGCATGATTAGTAGAATAATGAAGGTGAGTCAAAGAAGGTGGGCGGCGAAGGAAAGGAAACAAGAAAAGACCAAAGGAAAAAAAAAAAAAAAAAAAAAAAAAAAAAAAGAGTCTCCAGCATACTCTCCTCGCAGCATTCTTCAGACGCTAAGTAGTAGAATAATGCTGTGGAGTTGCGTCATCGGATGAAGACGGAAGTTTGGATTCATGCTACGGTTCGACGTCCCGGCACTCGAAAGCTTTGCTGCTCTTTGCTTGCTCGACGGTAAGACACGACCATCTTACAAAATTGGTCATTGTGGGGTGGAACCCGCAAGGTGTTTGTTTTCTGGCCCAGCTGAGCTGATCTTAGTTGAACGGAATGGATACATCAACATCGATTCGGAACCCCTTCTTGATGTGTATCCGTTCACATGGACGCAGCTAATAATATCTGTTTTTGGTCGATTTCGCTTGCCGATTGCATGGACCGATCCCCGTTTCGACTCTGACGTGGGAAACTTCGCTCGCTAGGGCCATGCCATGCCCCACGGGGCAATGCAAATCGAGGAGGTGCTATTTTCCATGCCATTCGCGCCAACCAAATACAGGGGGACGTCGCCAGGAACTTCCAAATTAAATGGAGAAAGAGTGTCTGTAAGGTCATGATAGACGTCGGCATCGCTTTTTACGCGTAAGCCGGAATAGAAATTGCATGAAAAACGCGCACGGAATTTAAAGTTAGCGATAGTTTACTATTAATTAACGGTAACATAACATTGTTTTGTTTTAAGCTAAGTGGATTTATCCATTCGATGAACTTTTCCTTTTTTTTTCTACCCAGATGCTGCTTTGTGTTCACTCATTTCTCGAAATTCATACACTGATGTTTTTTGTTAGTTGATTTTCAGCCACATTATAAAAACTATGCCATATGACAATAACAGAACGCAAAATGAAGTGCTCTTACCAATATATGATAAATTAGAGAATACAACCAAAAGATTATTCAACCATAGGGTTGCGTACTCAAAATTAACGGGAAATTTTATTAGGTTAGATAGCAAGACTTTAAAAGGGCTTGTTGTTATGTTTAGTTCACTCATTTGGACTCCTCTTGTGATATTCTATCATGAGGTACAGTGTGACGACCTGGTCCGACGAGGGAGGGCAGATGTTCGCTGGGGCCAGAGGATCTGGACAAGGAGCAGCTTTTAACAGGCTTACAATATGGATAGAGGGGGGAATGTATGACCGGATGGCGCACTGAATAGGGGGAGAGTGCTCCCGCGGCATAGCTGTGAAACTGGAATGAACTCACAAGAGAGGTGCTATTTGACGTAACGATAATGTTTAATATCGGAACTCCAATATTGAGCATGCTCAGGTGAGAGCATTGCACGGATGGATGACCTCCTAGGAAAGTGCCCCCGTGCACCGAAGAACTCTCGACATGGGATGGGTCAAAGCGAACGAAAGGACTTGATGAAATACATGTCTGGGGATCGATTCTCAGTGTGTATGCGGCCGAGCATTATTTAGTACACATCGTAATGAATGCACAAAATAAGTAGCAATAAGTGGAAAGGTCCTCACACACCACCTTCCATGTATACGTGGGCGTTCAGAGGACTTAAGGAAGCAAAAAAAGCAGTTGTTAGATATGTGGTCCATAAACCACAAACCATACATGTGTAGATTGGTCCACCCAAAGATAATTCCCGTGACGAACAAAGCTGCAATAATTCATTTCCTCTTTAGCTGTAGCGTGGATCAACATCGACCGATCGAAGGTGTGTACTCATAGTCACGACTTTGTACATAGGAATTCCGCCCGCTAGATTGGACCGAATTGAGGTGCATCTCTATCGACGAAAGTAATGGCTTTGGACTTTAGCCCCATATAATTCTATGTCGTGTGGACTAATCTTTGGCTGTGTGGACTAATCTTTGGCTAATCAGAATTGGACGCTCTTGGATGGCGATGTTAATCCTTTGTCTTCCTTTGTCTTGTGACGCGACCCCCCAAATGATGCTGTCGGACGAGGTTTTTGAGGTTCATGACTTTTCTATTTGGGAAGCTGCAAACGTATGGTAAACCGTCTTGGGCATGGGAAGTCAATGGGCTTTTACAAGGAGATGTTTGGTTCTGTTTTCTAGGCCCAAGCCCACGGTCGAGGTTCAAATTTTGGGGGCCCAGATCATTTCATCACTCTTTATCTAACAAAAAAAAGCTGAAATGGAGTCGATCATATGGACCGGAATCTGGACGACGATATTCACCTGCTGTCACAAGCTTAAACTCCTCCTAAGCATCATCACAAAAGTCACGCACTCTCCACGGGACGGTTAATTCGGGCCATGGCTTGCTCTACGCTACTTTCAATCTAAAAAGGTCCAGGGTTGGCTGAGTCCATCACTGCAACCCCACAAAGATGCCGGCAGTCATGAAGTTTCTCTCCACACAAGGTGTTCCGCTCAAGGATGACCACCTTCGCGATGAGTCACCCGTCGAAGTGCCCCGCCTTGGCGTCGGTGGTCTTAAATCCGATAGCCACGCAAAGAAAAAAAGGGAGGCACATTGCCTGTGGAAATTTCAGGCAACCGCCGTGGTGGTGGTCGCTACTGAAAGGGGGTCACCTAAGTGGTGCGTCCGTTTGTGTGATGGTGGCCCAACGATGCCAAGGACATGCAGTTATGCAATGCGACGATACATTTTGAAATGTACATGGATCATTTTGAAGGGAGAATTAAAGGACAATCTTAATGAGATTTCGTCTCCATTTGTGTAGATAAAACGCACTTACACCAGCTTATTCTAGAATCGGGAACCAACCACGAAGGGCCGACTCCATGGGATCACAAACAGAGATTCGGGAACCGTCCAGCCCATCCGGGAATCGGAACACCAGTTCTTGGGTGGTTCCATTGAATTAGCCTTTTAAGTAAAAGGTCATAAATGGGGGAAATAAAGGCAAAAAGTACGTAACAAATGAGAGGCCGCTCGCCAAATTCAAAGTAGAAACAACAAGCAAAACGAAGAAGGATGTCCTCCTTTCTCTTTAGTGACGTTACGTGCCAACCAACGAGATACTATATTAACGAAATTATACGAACGGAGCAAGAAATTCTGAGCTGGAAGGGCCTTACTCTTTACCCTCGGAGTATGCCAAGTATCATAAATCACGTGTTCCTATTGCTGATCGCGATGCCCAGCACCGCAAATCGCAAATCACGTGTAGCAAATTGTTTATTTTTTATTTTTTATTTTTTATCTTGGATTGAAGAGTGAGGAGTTGGAGAACGAGAGGGACAGATCCTACGTATAATTTCTTCGAATATGTCCTTGAATTCATTCGAGACGTGCCATGTTTTGATCTTGCTTCTCTGCTTTTCTCACTTTTTCTTTCCCTTATTCCAAGGTTCTATCACTACATTGCCTCTAATTAAGATTTTGAAACACGAACTTATGTATATGTATACATGGAACTGGAAACCGAGTAGATGTTCATCGGTTTCAATTTATTAACTGGTTCTTTTGCTCAACCCTAGATGTAGTTATGATTATTACCAAAAAAGTCCTAATCTATTGCAATTATGCAAATTCAGTCCTAAACCGTTTTGCATTTGTTCTAATTCAATCCATCCGATCAATTTTAGTCACCAGGCGCTGATGTCCAGGAATTACTTGCGATATTTTCCCAATTAGAAAAAATCAGTTCTTTCGGCTGTAAGTTCAACTTATGAAATATCCATCTTGGTTTCTCTTTCTTGTTATGGGACCCGTTGGTGGGAAATCAAATGCTTCCGCCCGCATCACCATATCCCTTTACACATCAACAACAACAAGAAGTTGTCAATGCAAATCGTGGATCTAAACTTAGCAGCCTAAGGGAAGATGAGTCAAATTTCAACTGCTAAACTTTCACCTGGAAATGTTAGGTGAATCATCACCAGTAATTTCCTCCCCGCCCAAAAGGGAGTTCCCACCATCTGGATCTTCCTGGACAATGGAAGACTAGTCATCCCTACGTGATCGCGAAGGTGTTCATGTCAATTTTGGCCATCGATTCTTCAGCATCCTTCTTTAATAAAATTCTTCAGCATCCATTTTCTACTGAACGCTGTGAGTGCTCTCACTGCGCATCACCCTCTCGACAATGGCTCTTCCCATCCTCTTCACATGGCTCGCTTCTCTTTCCCTTCCTCCCCTCCTCCTCCTCCTCCTCATCCTCCTCGCAGCGAAAAAGAAGAACCTGAACCTCCCTCCGGGGCCTCCACCGCTCCCCATCATAGGCAACCTCCACCAGCTCGGCCACTTGCCTCACCAGTCCCTGTGGAAACTCTCCAGGCGGTATGGCCCCGTCATGCTCGTCCGCCTCGGCGGGGTCCCCACCATCGTCGTCTCCTCCCCGGGTGCTGCCAGGGAGGTCCTCAAGACCCACGACCTCAACTGCTGCAGCCGCCCTCGGCTGCTCGGCACGGGGCGCCTCTCCTACGACTACCTTGACATCGCCTTCGTCGAGTACGGCGATTACTGGAGGGAGCTGAGGAAGCTGTGCGTGCTCGAGCTGTTTAGCGCCAAGCAGTCCCAGTCCTTCCGTCGCCTCAGGGAAGAGGAGGTAGGTTCTATGATCGAGTCGATCGCGAGGTCGGCAGAGAGCGGAACTCCTGTCAATCTGAGCGAGAAGTTCATGGCTCTGACGGCTGACATCACTTGCAGGTAGGGTCTCCTGATGCAGTTCATGAGTCGAGTGTGAGTCCCGTCGACCTAGTTGCTACTTGAACTGAACTCAATCCTTCGAGATTTCACAATATAGGTCAATTAATGAGCCCGGTTTTTTAAAAAGTTTAGTTCCGCTTGATAATGTTTTCTAGGTTCGAATTTGAGTCTACTTGATCAGACTCCATTGAGCTTACGAGTTACCCGAGTTATTTAACGGTTGCCAAGTTCAGACTTGATTCAAGCCAATGCTCCAACGAGGAAATCCGACCCAAACTCGAAAAGAATTGAACCAAAGCTTGTCGAACCCGAGAGACAAGCACGAACTTGACTTGTTTGCGCACCTTACATGCAGGGCCGCGTTTGGGAAGGCGTTTCGGGGGACGGAATCCGACGAGGGAAGCTTATTGCACATGATTCACGAAGCAATGGCGATGCTGGGAAGCTTCTCGGCATCCGATTTTTTCCCTCGATTCGGCTGGATAGTGGACAGGTTCACGGGGCTTCATTCGAGGTTGGAGAAGAGCTTTCGCAATCTGGACGTTTTCTATCAGAAGGTGATCGACGAGCATCGGAATGCGAATCAGAGCAATAAGGAAGAGGAGGACATTGTGGATTTGCTGCTGAAGATGGAGATGGACCAGATTGAGCTCGCGGCAGTTCGGCTCAGTGAAGATAACATCAAGGCCATCTTGATGGTAAATCATACAATCTCTTACGTACTCCCCAAGTAGCTCTAGATCATATGCACTGTTGAGAGACAAACTTGAATGTCTATAAAGGGTAGGATTACAATTCAAGAACTTATAATATGGAAACTGGGTCTCTCAGGATATATTTCTAGCTGGAGTGGACACCGGTGCACTTGTCATGGATTGGACAATGGCGGAGCTCGTCAGGAACCCGAGGGTGATGCGAAAAGCTCGAGAGGAGATCCGGAGTTGCATCGGAAACAAAAAATTGGTCGAGGAAGACGACCTCCACGGGCTCAAATATCTCAAATTAGTACTCAAGGAGGCAATGAGGCTACACCCTCCAAGTGTGCTACTTATCCCGAGGGAAACAATGGGCCACTTCAAGCTCTTCGGCTACGATGTTGAGCCGAAGACCCGTGTCCAGGTCAACGTGTGGGGCATCGGGCGGGATCCGAGCCTGTGGGAGCACCCGGAGGAATTTGTGCCTGAGAGGTTTGAGGACAGTCCGATCGATTACAAGGGGAATCATTTTGAGCTATTGACGTTCGGGGCGGGACGGAGGGGATGCCCGGGGATTTCGATGGGGATGGCAGTGGTTGAGCTGGCGCTCGCCAATGTCTTGCGCTCCTTCGACTGGGAATTACCGGAAGGGATGACAGAGAAGGACGTGAGTATGGAAGAAGGGGCTGGCTTGACCGTATTCAAGAAAGTGCCTCTTACTCTGTTGCCGGTTAATCCATTGCCTGAAACTGATGCATGGCAAAATCATCTTTAAACGAAAACATCATTCATGATGTTAATTATGATCAAGTGTTTGGCTGTTGTACATTAGAATTTTGTAGCATGAATCTCAGTTATCGAGACACAGTCGAGGATGTTGATTATGCTGCAATTAATAAGAAGACCCTTTTGAGGAATTTGGGAATTGTGACCATAAAAGAGACAGCGAGATTTTCAGTTTAGCAGTCACTTGCGCATTCACACATTGCATCTGTGTCCCATGCATGCAAATCACTTTGTAAGTTAAAAAGTCTTTTAGTTGCCCGTGTTACTCCAGCATCGAAAATTTATAAGGACATCGTGTTCAGTTCTTATAAGTAAATGCTAAAAACACACAAGCAAGCTTACAAAGTTCATCATAATCAAATGATTTATGAGTCTCATACCTTGCAATTGAATTTTATGAGACGTTCTGAAATTTCGATATTCGTAAGATAACTGTATTCGATGAATTTAGATCATGAATTCTATTCTGGATAATAGGAATTAAATTTTTGAGGATTTAAGGGACAATAATTAGATAATTATGAGACGTCGGTTCAGAAAAAGTTAAGTTGGGGTAAACGAGCCTTAGGCTCCGTTTGTTTCACGGAAAATATAATTTCTCTGAAAAATATTTTCCAGGAAGTAATTTTCTTAGAAAATGACTTAATTTTCTGGCGTTTGGCTAAAAGTCAAAAATCAAAAGAAAAATAATTTCCTACGTTTGGCAAAGGAAATAATTTGTTCTCTCTTTCCTCGGGTCAGTACCAACAAAACCATTGCCAACTCCTCGACAACAGGCTCACTCCCTTTGACGACTTAAAACCAAAGCTGCGAGCTCGCACCACCAAGTGCAGTCCTCCAACGCGGCGGCGCGGGTGGCGCACCAAACGGACTCCGTGAGCAAGGCCATCGCGCAGTACACGCAGGACGCGCGCCTCCACGCGGTGTTCGAGCAATCGGGGGAGTCCGGCAAGTCCTTCGACTACTCACAATCCGTCAGGACCACCACACACACGCAGTCCGTCCCCGAGCAGCAAATCACCGCCTACCTTTCCAAAATCCAGAGGGGCGGTCACGTACAGTCCTTCGGCTGCATGATTGCGGTGGACGAGGCTACTTTCGGGAACCTTGCCTATAGCGAGAACGCGAGGGAGATGCTGGGGCTCACGCCGCAGTCTGTGCCGAGCCTCGAGAAGCCGAAGGTCCTCGCGATTGGGACGAACGTCCGTACGCTCTTCATGCCCTCGAGTGGGGTCCTCCTTGAGAAGGCGTTCGGGGCGCGGGAGATTATGCTGCTGAACCCCCTTTGGATTCACTCGAAGAATTCGAGGAAGCCGTTCTACGCCATTTTGCACAGGATTGATGTGGGCATCGTGATTGATTTGGAACCAGCGAGGACAGAGGACCACGCATTGTCCGTTGCTAGAGCTGTGCAATCGCAGAAGTTGGCGGTGAGAGCGATTTCTCACCTGCAATCACTTCCTGGCGAGGATATTAAGCTCTTGTGCAATGCGGCGAAGATACCCCAGATTGCAGCTCCGACGACTGAATCGGAGTGGAAATTGTAGAAGAGAGAGAACGAGCAAGAGGCAACAACTATGAGGAGAGAGAAAGAGGAGGGACAAAGAGGGAGAGATAGAGAGAGAAAAGATGTGAAGATCCCACGCGAGAGAAGACCGTGAGACAGGGAAAATGATTTCCTTTTTTCAAAAAAGGAAATCACTTTCCTTAATTTTATAAGGTTTTTTTCGTTGACCAGAAAATATTTTTCATTGACCAGTCATTTTCGGCCCCCCAAATACTGGAAATTGTGAAAAATATTTTCCCGAAACATATTTTTCATGAAACAAACGGAGCCTTAGTATCGGAAATTTCCTTTTCGGACCCGCGAATCGAAAAACCAACACAAGTTACATCAAAACCAACAACCACCCCCACAACCCCCAAAAAAAAAAAAAAAATCACGTCGCTCCCCCTACCCCTTCTCTCTCTCTTCTTTCCTTTTCTTTTAGTTTTTTTTTTCCTCTCTTCTCTCACCTCTCCCTTCTCTCTCCTCTGTTATCGTGCGACAACACAACACCCCCCCACTATTCTTCTCTGCACTCCCACGACGACCCCTCTCCAGCCTGTCACCAGTGGTGCACGAGCAAGCGAACAAATGAGCAAGGCGACAGGGTTGCGGAATCGAGACGCGTCATCGAGTGAGGTGACGAGACCGCGGAGTGACGAGGAAAAAGAAAAACAAGTGAGCGAACGAACGAACAAAGAAACGAATGAGCGAGGAGACAGGGCCACGGAATCGAGGCGCGTCATCGAGCGAATGAACGAGCGAGGCGATGGGGCAATAGAGCAACTAGAAAAAGAAATTAAAAAATGATTAATTGAAAACAAATTGAATAATAAAAAAAATTAAAGAAAACAAGAAAAAGAAAGTAAAAAATGATTGAAATAAAATAAAAAAGGGAATGTTGCAACTAAAACAATTTTTTTTAAAAATATAAAAAATGCCTTGTGCGGTATTGTGATTGCTTATAGTAGCGCGCAAGCACTGCGCAGTGCTCGGGTGCCGCGCAACCTTTGCGAGGCGCTTTAAATACCGCGCGGGTCTTGCGCAGTATCATGACTATCGCGTGAGATTCAAATTTGTAAATACAATTTTTACAAACCTAATTTGATAAATATTTTATTTTTTAAAATTATTTTGGAAAAAAACCCGCCGACTTCACTGTAATTGTTTTTTTTTATGGTGTTGAATAGAGGTGGCAAATGGGTGGGTTGGGTCGGGCTTGGGTCGAGTTGAATATGGTCCGACCCATATTGACCCATATTTAACGACCCAAACCCGACCCGACCCGACCCGCGACTGACCCATACCAGACTCGACCCGTTTTGACTAATATTATCAAAACACAACAATATTTTATGAAAATAATATTACTAAAATACTTCCCAACCCTGGTCCCTGCCCCAGCCTCGTACTTGATCCCCGGCCCCCTGCCCCGGTACAGACACCGATCTAGACACCGGCACCTACCCCGATCCCAACCCCGGCACCGGTCCCGACCCCCGACCTTGGCTCGGGTCCCGGACCCGGCCCCGGCCCCGGGGCTCGAGACCCGACTGGCCCCAGCCCTCGAACCCGACCCCGACCCCGGCCTCTAGGACCCGACCCCGGCCCCCGTGCCCCGGTCAAGGCCCCGGGACTCGGACCAAGCCCTGGTCCCAGCCTCGGCCTCGGGATCAGGCCCTGGTCTCAGGTCACGGCCCCGGCCCTAGGACCCGGCCCCAAACCCGACCCCGACCCCGGACCCGGCCCCGATCCCGACCCCGACCCCGACCCCGGACCCCGACCCCGGACCCGAGACCAGGCCACCGCCCCTGGACCCGGCCTCGACCCCGATCCCGACCCCGAACCAGGCCCTAAGACCCGAGACCCAGCCTCGGCCCCCGGGACCCGGCCTCGGCCCCTTGGACCAGGCCCAGGCCCAGGCCCAGGCCCCAGACCCCGGTCATGGCCCCGGGACCTTGTCCCGGCCTAGGCCCCGGCCCCAGCCCCAGGTCACGGCCCCGGTCCTAGTACCCAATCCCGGCCCCGGCCCTATGACCCGGCCCCAGGACCCGACCCCCGACTCGACCCCGGCCCCCGGACCCGGCCCTCGGCCCCGACCCCGGCCCCTGGACCAGGGCCTTGCTCTGGTCCCATGATCATTTGTAACTTGTGGAAGGATGTTGTCATTATGGGTCGAATGTGGGTCCAATATGAGTCGAAAATTGATTTAAGTGTGACCCATATTTGACCCATTTTATGGGTTTGTGACCAATATTGCCACCTCTAATCACCACCCCGTTACGCCACCGCTCCGTCGCCGACGCCTTTTTAGCCCACCGCCAGCCAGCCGCCGTCGCACCCTCACTAGCCGCTCGCCCGGTTGCCGCGAGCTGCTGCCGTCGAGACCAGCCGAGGACCCGCGCGACTCAAGCCCCCGACCCCCGAAACCCACAACACGACAGTCCCTCTGTCCTGTTGCGCCCCCACCAGCCGTTCATCCCCGTCGCACGGTGCCTTCACCAGCCAACTGTTGGTGCTGTCACCCCCCACCGAGCTCGGCCAGCTCCGCGAGCCCCCGAGATCCGAAGCCCTCAAGTTCCATAGCCCAAAGGCCCACCAGATTCGAGCCCGAAAACCCCAGCCCACCGATCCTCCCTCCGCCTCGTCGTCGTCGCCCACCACCTCAGCCGCCGACCGAAACTGCTACTGTGTCAACCCGAGGGACCCAAAGCCGAACCCCACGCCGTCGTTGACCCACAAGTCATCGGGAACCCCGAGCTGCTGCCGCCAGCCTCCCTCGACCCGAGCCCAAGCTGTCCAGCCGTTGTCAGCCCTTCCGCCGGACCACGACCCCCACTTGAACTAGCAGACCCGAAACCCTCAAGCCCTGCGTTCTCAAGCCGTGCTGCGCCGAACCGAGCTGCCACCGTGCCATGAACTTCGTCGCCGCCGCCGCTGTGGTCGCCATCATCATTGTCGCCCAAGTCGTCACCGAACCGTAGTTTAGATTGTGAGTGCACCTCTAAACTCTAATTAGGAAGTTAATTGCGTTTAGGGGTTAGATTAGTTAACTTAATGACGGACGAGTTTAGTTAACTGAGGTTGAATTAGATCAGTGATTGGGTTACAGTAACTGTAGTTACTGTAGTCTAATCATTGTTGCTTTATATCAATCATGATTAGATTAGATTAACTATAGTTACTTTTAGATAATCGTAGTTAATTTAATTAATCGTGATCGTATTAATTAACTGAAATTGAATTAGTTAATTATTGTGGTGCTAATTGACTGTGGTCCGATAATTTAATTGAGATGAGATGAGATGATTGATTAAGGTCGGGATTATAATTGAGTTAATTATTTATAATTGGATTAATTAATTGTGGTCGAAATAAATAAATAATTACTATTGGATTACTTTTGAGTGCTTATTGAATTATTATTGGGTGATTGTTTGATGACTGTTGGGTGTCTTGATTGTTGAGAATTTTATAATTGAGACGAATAATCACCTTGCTTAATATGCAAAATATAGTGGATAAAGTTTATGCATGTGACCACGTGTGAATTACTTATTGTATTTTGAGCATGAAAAATGGCCTTGAGCTGATTTTTGAGCAGAAATGTGTGTGCATTGAAATATAATACAAAGATATAAATTGGCTGGTTGCCTGACATACTTGTATGGCCATATGATGGTTACCGTCACCCAGGGTACTAAAGGACGATGCCTGATATGTCCGTCCCGGGGGTACCGGGGAATTATACAGCTTATCGGTTGCACGACAGTTCGTGTCGTCGGGCTGGTCGGTTGCCGGTCGCAGCAAGTTGCGGACTGACACTCTCCACATAAATGCTTGATATATTCGGCCCGGGGGTACCAGAGGGATTATCGGTTCTCGTCGCCGAAGGAATGTGACGAAGCTCGGTCATGCCGGAAGAGTATCAATTGTCTAGTGTGCTGGGGCCGAGTGGCCATTAATAACCACAACATGTGTGATGCATTGTCCAAGAAAGTTGTGATGAGTGTTTTGGTTGAGTGCCTTGATTTTTGTGCAATTGATTGCCATGATACGTACTGTATAATGTGTAGACCAAGGCGGAGGTAAGATTGCATGTGATTGATGATTAACTGTTGGAATGTGCCTAATCCTGTGGTAGTTAGAGCGTGGTGATGGTTGCACGCTATTGGTATATTATCGATAGTTTCCTTACATGCTTAGACAGCCCTGAGCGAATCAGCGCTCTACTTGGACTTAGGCGTTGACTCACAAAGATTTTATATCTCACCCGTTGTTATTAATCATTTTTCAGGACCTTAACTATGGAAATCTCGCTCTGTAGAGGACGTAGACGTTGACCTCCCTCTTTGAGTAGTTTGGAGTAGTGTTAACCCCAATCCCGACCTACTACTTTTTGTTGATTGTCAGTAGTGGCCCTGAGGTAGGACTTGTGTATACATACTTCTCAAGGTTAATGAGATAAATAAATCAAAGTGATTTTTTTGCTGATGTTGATTAATCCTAATGTCGTTTAATTATTGTATGAGGAAGTAGCACGTTCTGCACGCACTTAATAAAAAGATAAAAATGAATAAGTTGATGGCGTGTCTGAGACGTCATCCTTTTATGATCTGAGGCAATTTGGTAGGGTTATTTCGTGTCCGAAGATCGGGGCGTGACATCCCCGTCCAAGGTGGTATCAGAGTAAGGTCAGAACCGCCTAGTCATGGCCTGAAGTGATAATGAGAGTTATGTTTTTGGGATAGTTAGTAGGATTGGAAATCCCGTGCATGTGCTTGTTACATGAGTTTTAAGGCTGTATGCCTGAGTTCTCATTATGTGTTGCTTTAGGATGAACATAGTTCCTTAAGCTACCTGCAAAATTAGCAATTGTAATGCGAGGGTTCCTAAAGGAAGAGCAGCTCAAGAAGATCATAGAGCAGATGGGATTCTGTAGACGTTGAAAGCTGTGGGAGACATAGTTGGGTAGCACGTGAGGAACCAAGCTGCTATCACTATTGCTGCCCTGCTCCGAATGAAGACCCATCGGCTGGAAACGAGAATGGTGACCAACTGATATATAGGTTGGTGAAGCAGTTTCTGAAGTTTAAGCCACCTAAGTTTTCAAGAATTGGAGATCCGGAGGCTGCCACCTTGTGGATTAAGGAGTTAGAGAAGGCTTTCGCTTTATTGAGGCGTTCAGAGGAAGATAACGTAACGCTGGCTGTTTACCAACTGCAAGGTAACGCTAACACCTGGTGGGAAGTCTCTCGAGGAAGGATCTTTCTAGAAGGTGCGGTCCCGGTATAGAATGCCTTCGTGGAAGCTTTTAACGACAAGTACTTTTCTGACTATGCCAGAGAGTAGAAGATGGCTGAGTTTATGTGTTTGCGTCAAAACCAGACGTCTGTAGATCAGTATGAACGAAGTTTGCTGAGTTGTCGAGGTATGTCCCAAGAATGGTAGAAGATCCTGTGGATGAGGCAAGAAAGTTCAGAGATGGGCTGAAGCCCAAGTTGAAGGATCTGCTGGTGCCGCTGAATTTAAAGGATTATAATGAGCTGTATGAGAGGGCCCATCTTGTAGAGTGGAACATGACTGACAGGGCAGCCGCATCTGGATCACGGTTTGTGCCCTCTAGTAGGAATGACTATCAGTTTGGGAAGAGGCCGATGTCTGAAGGGAAGTACCCTATTCCGCCCAACCGAAGGAACGTTGTAGGGAAGCCAACATACAACCCCATTGGAGAGTGCTGATTCTGTAAGCATAGGCATGGAATAGCCCCGTGCCCTTTTAAGATGGGAGCTTGCTTTGGATGTGGTCAGTATTAGGGGTGAGCGGCTCTCGGTCCGGTTCCCCTCAAGAACCGGGAACCAGGCCCAATAGTCCCGGTTCCCATTTTTCGGAACCGCGAATCGGACCAAACTATTGGTCCGGTCTGGTTCCGGTCCAGTTCCAAGGAACCAATAAAGGATGTCGTGGGAACTTCTATGCTTTCACGAAGGTGGACGTTTTTGCGGAGGTTCATGCACAAGGTGGACTTTACATATAGTTGGGTGGAAAAAATTGAAAAAGAAGTCATTCTTCTGTGTCCCTCGCGGCAATCTCAAAATTACCATTCAGCTGAGAATGGTTACAATGAAGGTTTCAATTTTGGATGGGTACATGATGGTGGAATCAAAGACCGTTCATCAGAATTCTTTACCGTAAGGGTTCCAATAAAACGACAGTTCAATAAATTGAGAACAAAATATTCAAAAACATTATGGGCAACAGAATTGTTTCACAAAAGCCAACAGAATTCTCCCACAAAATCCAACAAAAGCCAAGAGAATGCTTGCACAAAAGAACATAATTCTTCCACAAAAGAGGATGTTCATCATGAAGGTGTAGATGACTTGTAAGTTGGGATTCGGCAATAAAATAGCTCACATCTTCCTGCAAAGTTAGACGCTCAACTCCTTGTGAATCGCCAACAACTGATAAGCCTGTAAAACGTACAGTATTTTACTTCCCTGAATTCGATAGGCAAAAAAGATAATAAACAACCCAAAAATACTCAAAGATAACGCTGATGGCAACCCAAAGATAAGATACAAAACAAAACAAACTTAACAACTCAATCTCGCACTACAAAGATGCAAAAGCGATACTTTATACCAATAGCCTAAAAGGGTTATTATGCCTTTATTTGAATATCCAAAAGATTACACAGTATAATACATGCGTAACAAGACATTCGTGCCTTCAAAAGCAATGTATACGCAGAATAAGAAAGTTCATGGATTTAGTAAAGACCCAACTCCTTTAGTCCAATATTTAGCATTTCTTAATATCTAGATTAATTGGAAAGTCAGAGTGGAGGACCAAATTTTCCTTCATAAGTTCACGAGAACATGACATTAGTTTTAAGTAAAAATTAATTGAGTGCAAAAACAAGAACATACAACAATTATACATTAGTGCATCATAGTGAAAAGAGGATCATACGTTTGTCAAAGTCAGCATTGGAAACTATATTCCAAAAATTAGTGAATGAAAATCTCACCATATATTCCTTCCACCAACTTGTAAACTCTATTTACCGGTAAGCTCCGAGCAAGCATCATCCATGGCTAGTAAAAAAATAAGGTATTAATTGGAGCATTCACTTATTAGATATACAAAAAAAAAAAAAAATACAAGATTCAAAAGAAAAGATGTATCCATGACTTACCCCACTCGAACTTTTCTGTGTTCTCAATGCACTCCTCAATATTAATCATCTTGTTAACAACTCTCAACCAATCTTGAGCGCAAATCAAAGCTTCCACCACTCTAGGAGTCAAAGAACTTCGATAGACATCAAGCACACGACCAGATGTGCTGAAAGTGGACTCTGAACCAACGGTTGTTACAGGAATAGCCAAGATATCCCGAGTTATCAAAGAGAGTAATTTAAGCTTTTGGCCAGCAGTATTCCACCACTTCAAAATGTTAAGAGTACGACCTTCTTCACGTGCAGCTTGAAGATACTTTTCGATCTCGGATAAATTGCCCTCGGACACTTTTTTCTCCTCATCCATAAAGTATTCAAATGCCTTGTCCCCATCAAAACTCGCATCGAAATTCACAATGAGGCCAATCTCATCTTTGTGACCTTTCTCACGTTGACCACCCGAACTACCACCAACAACAATTAAAAGTTGACCACGCGAATTTTTGTCGCAAGAAGTTATGGAACCACAAGACTTCTCGTAAAAACTAAACAAACGTTCTTGGTAAGTCCTCACATAATCGCACCTCTTATGTACTATCCCATCATCATCATATATTAGTTTATAACAATATCGCACATACTTCATCTTTTTTCTTGGATCTAATACCACCGCAATCAAAACCATCATATTCAATTTTTCGAAACTCCCATAATATTTTTCAAAATTTTCCTTCATCTTCACCCCCATGGCTTTCACACTAGCATCTGAAACGAACGCCGTTTGTTTCAAAGTTTTATATAAACCAGCTATTTCGTCAAAATAATCATTTGAAGTGATATACAAAGTCCCAAACATCTTGTTGGTGGAATCATAAAACTTCTTCAAAAATATGATAAGAACTCTGGCATTTTCCCAATCTTCAGTTTTAGGAGTTTCATCTTCAAGCTCAGCCAAGAAGAAAGGATCATCTTCTTCCAGCCTCTCAAAAGCTTTTCTTAGCTTTAAGGCAGTGGAGTTCCATCTAGTGAAAACATCAAGACAAGCTGAACCTTTATAACTGATCATTGCAGGCTTAAGTATACCCCAAGTGCCATAAGTTGTGTACGACGCTCACTTTAGTGCCAAAACTTTCAAATCGATGACTTTTGTGCTAAGTTTTTGTAACTTCGATCACTTAAGTGCCAACTTCTTTTAAAAACGATCAATTTAGTGCCAACTCCGATTTAAGCTGACGTGGCTCGTCGAAAATTCGACATGCGTATTTTTTATTATTATTTACGTTGACATAGTTTATTGGACTTGGCACTGAAATGATCATTTTTAAAAGAAGTTGGAACTTAAGTAATCGAAGTTACAAAAACTTAGCACTAAAGTGATCGATTTGAAAGTTTTAGCACTGAAGTGATCGAAGTTACAAAAACTTAGCACTAAAGTGACCGATTTGAAAGTTTTGGCACTAAAGTGAGCACCATACACAACTTATGGCACTTGAGGTGTACTTAACCCGATCATTGCACTCTCAATACAAGCTTGGAATGATTTAGCTCTCATGGGAGAACTTCTCACATGCCTAACAAAGTTTCGAATACGTGTAATAGAATCATGTATCTCATGCAATCCATCCCTCACAATCAAGTTTAAAATATAAGCCGTGCACCTCATGTGTAAAGCTTCACCATCTAAGATCAATAGCTTATTTTTCAAAAATTTAGCTTTCAAAAACTTAATGGCCACATCATTCCAACTGGCATTATCCACAGTGATCGTGGACACATGTTTCTCTATTCCCCACTCGTAGATGTATTTCTCAATCATTTTTTTCAATTTCCTTACCCTTGTGACTAGACATTACCACAACATTGATGATTCTTTTGTACAATTTCCAATCATCATCAATAAAATGAGCAGTGATACATAAATAGTTTAAGTTCTGACAAGAGCTCCATGTATCGGTCGTGAGTGCGATCCTAGACTTAAACTTGCGAAAATAATTCTTCAAACTCATTCTTTTAGCAAGATGCAACTTCATGCAATCTCTAGCCAATGTAAATCTTGACATGAGATTGAAAAGAGGTTGTAACTGCTTTATAAAATCACGAAATCCCACACGCTCAACCAATGAAAAAGGATGTTCATCCACTATAATCATCCGAACAAGCATTTGCCTACAAAGTTCTTGATCAAACTCCCATGTTGATAAGTCATTAGCACCACCAGTGGTGGTATTTGCCTTAGTCATCTGAGTCTTATCTATTCTACGTGGGATAAAAAACTTTTGCTTCTTATCTATATTTCGAGGATACTTATTGCACCTACTCAAGTGCTTCAACATAGCAGAAGTACCGTTATTAACACAATACCAATACATGGCGCCACAATATTTGCAGAACACCTCAGTTTTTCCCTTCTTATTTTTGTTGCCTTTACGAAAATGAGCCCAGGCTTTTGATGATTTCCGTTTACCAGTATCAGTTGGGCAACCATGAGATACCTTATTTTTGCCGACTTCCTCTTCGAAGACTTCTTCACCTTCATGTTCCAGTGAATCCATTGGCGAAGTCACCTCATCGATGTATTTGTCAACTTCCATTAACATATAGGTAGACCACCTGAATCAAACATATTATCCTCTGTTATGTACTAAAGAAACAGCCAAAATTTGGTGAGGCCCTTAACAAAAGGGAGGAATAAAAGTGATTACTATTCTAGTTTTGATTGAAATTGAACTCGTGAAGGCTTTACAGATTGTATGCCATCATGTAATTAACGAATATGAAATGTGAAACTAAACTAACTTCTCAGTAAGAATAACAAATCATCTATGCCGCACTGCATCGGGTGGTCGACACCGACATTCAACCTTAGTTGAGATGATTACTTGCGGCATCTCGTTGAACCACACCGTAGCCACAACACCTGTGGGGATCCGACAATCATCCATATCCTTCCAACTAATTCTACTTTTCCAATTCCCAAGTAAATACCAAAATTTCCTACCATGACAAGACAAGAACAAAGTAGGGAAAGCAAGCAATGATCTCTAGCCCAGATAGCGCTCTTTGAGACCCTAACAGTAGTAATTAGTGCGGCGATGTCTCTCACCCCTAGTAACGATCTCTCTTCTTCTCTTCCGTGGAGTTCTTTGAACCCGTTTTCCATTTTTACAAGAAAGACAACTCCTTTTAACGATTAAAAGGGAAAAGAGAAATGATGATACCTCGAGAACGTTGGGGACGGAGAGAAGCAACAAGGATTCAGAACGAACAGAATCAGCAGAGCAGTTGGGTTTGCAAGGTTGAATCAGTTCGCTGGCTTCTCCCCTGGACAGAATCATCAGCGATGCGGAACGAACTGCACTTCACCAGAGACACAGATTTCACCAGAGACGAGAGGCGGACGAAGCTCGACGGCGCCGAATCTCTCGTGCTCCGATCTACACCTCCATCCGAAACTTCGAACTATCGCAACATCTCCGTGTTATTTCACACTATCACAGAAAGGCGAGCAAGGAGGTCTTTTGCCGAGAGGGAGAGAGAAGGAATGAAGATCACTGAATCGATCGAAATCTTCTTGGCCGGTTGGCCTCCACCTAATCCTGCTCACGCTCGCGCAGTCGGACAGAGAAGGGCGAGAGAAGAGGAGATGACCAAGACTCTGAGAGGCGAGAGTATGTTTGACAGAAAGGAAAAAGAAACCCTAATGATCGACTAAAACGTGAGTATATTTTTATCTTTTTTTTTATTTTTAAAGATCGAGCTGTCCGGTTCCAGAACCGATCCTTAGAACCGAGAATCGGACCGTCCGGTCACCGGTTGCAATTTTAGGAACCGGGGACCGGACCGGATCTCCTAAAATCGGGAACCGGACCACCAGTCCCGGTCCGGGCAGTCCCGGTCCAAGCGATCTTTTTTGCTCACCCCTAGTCAATATGGCCATCAAGTGAGGGATTGCTCGCAAAGAAAAATGAGAGTTCAAGCGTCGCCGCCGCAAGAAGGACAACTGCGAGGGAATGCTCCGCAGGACAACCTGCACCGACCCTTCTAAGGAAAAATGTGTTGTCTGCGGCAGGATGTTCCGCATGTAAGTTGGTTGGAGGCGGTCGCGAGGAAAAGATAGACTTGAGTTATGGATATGTATTGAAATATAAGTTTGAACTTGTGTTGTACACTCATGATTTTAGTTATCTACTTTCATTAATGGCCTATGAGTGGTGATATAATTCAGATTTGTAAGGAGACGAACGAAAATCAGGGAGTTTTGAGCATGGATTTGAGCTGGTGAGTGTGTTTGAGGTTTAGTGATCTGCTTATGGGCGAATGGCTAGTTGGATTATATGATCGTGATCCTGGATTGTCAACGATTAGAGTTGAGGTTTGCAAAGTGATCTACGCTATTGAATTCTTACTGATGATTTGGTCACTCGTGGTAATAGATTAGTCCGTTAAGATATGGACTGACGTAGAAGTGAGTGATATGTGGTGAGTAGTAAGGATGATCATGCGTTGCGTGTGTTTATCGCATTAAAACGAAACTCGAGAAACATGCACGAATGAACATATCATTATTTTGACGGATTTGATAAACCATAAGACATGGTATGTGACGTGTTTTATGTAACTCAACTTTGTAGACGTGTGACTTGGTGAGGTTCTGTAATAATCCGGTCAGACAAGGACGGGGAGTGATCGCCAGAGCAAGAAGGCCAGAAAAAAAGAGCGGCTCCTGGCAGGCTTCTAAGATGATCATGGGTGTCGCGACCTAAAATTAAAAATTCTAGGCTAATGCATTATCAGGTTAATTTTAACGACTAACCTAATATGGACTCTCCCAAGCCCTACCAAATCGCATAATTAATTAGATATGATTTAGAATTTGGAGTCTCCATTAATCATTTTTGGTAGGTTGATTAAAAACCTAAGTAAAACAGCGAGAAGACTATTTTACTTCTACGAACCAGAGATTGTGGATTGGGGGACTTGATTACATTAACTAATTAAAGGTAATGCCCTTTCGGTACCTTAATTCCATGAGATGTCCTAAATCGACGACTCGGATTGAATGTTCAAAGTTTAGTGTAGGAAGTTCTTTTTTGGGATTTTCGCTTTTTATATGCAATGCATGAATGACCATGAATGAATGCATGATATGAATGAATGAATAAATAACAAAAGATGCAATGCTAGACATGCAGAATTAAAGTCATATTTTCCTATATGCAAAATTTAACTAATTAATTAAAACATGCGAAATGAGAACGAAAATGCATTCAAACATGACACAAAAATGCAAGACAATTCATTCTATTCTAAACCATGGAAGGCGTGAGTAACACATGAAACAATTACGCAAGCAAAATAGATTAAACATGCGACATGACACGACATAATACATATAACATATGAATGACATGACGTGCAAAAATAAGATGTGGGCATGAGATATGCAGACATTAGATATGCAAGTGCAAGCATGAGATTTTTGAAAAATATGGTATGCAATAAACATGATGATACTCGAATACATGATATGCAAGACAACAAGTGACATGCAGATATAGATATGCAACACATGGGGATATGCAAAGATGTGTGTGAGATATGCAAGATATGCATGAGCAGATTTTTTTGTATTTTCATGTGAATTTTTTAGCAATCTGAAGATATCCATGAATGATTTGATTATCTTGATTTTATTCCCAAAAAAAATCCGATAAGATAAGGTTTTTAAGAAACCATATCTTCCTAAAATTTTAATTAGATAAGGCTTCCAAGAAACCACATCTTACTAAATTTTTTGATATCTTAAATATATGGAATTAAATCAAGACACATTAATCAAGAGAGCATATTTCAAGTAAAGCAAGATAGGATCAAGATTGACATGAATATCCATATTTTGTATTTTTTCTAAAATAATGATACCAAAATCTAAAGCCGGCTTATGAAGATAGTGTTTCGGATCTAAATGGCAATAGATCAAATTAGCTAACTTTCCTTTTTTCTAAGCTAGAGAATCGTAGCCGAATGACAACGGGTTTGATATTCCGATTTAACATAAACGTTGCCTATTAGAAAAAAAAAAGTTTTCCTAATTTAGGTAGATTCTTTTTGTTTTTAAAGATCTATAGAGAGATATGCATGAGATTTCAAATACGTTCGAAATAGGTTACGTAATTTAGAAAATCAATCGAATAACGAAGATTACCTATTTCGGAGATTATGCAAATATCTCATCTCCAAATCCGAATGCAGCGGGCGGGATCGGCGGACAGTGGGATGACTCTCGTCTTGGTCATGCACTCTATCTTTTGATTGGTTCTTCAAGCATGTCCTATACGTGGTCAATCATGGATAGGTTCTGCATGAAAGAGAGCAAAAAGGGTTTGCTGATTAAGGTGCTATGGTGAGCTGCTGAGATCGTCGGTAAAGGGAGCTTTTGGAGATTGTCAAGCTCATGTTGATGTCGCTCAGTCAAAATAGCAACCCCGTCGTCGAACGGCTCGCGAATTGGGACGCGCACATAGAACTTGTGGTAATCTGGGGAGTCGCTTGTGAATAAGCTTTGACGCCAACATCGCCTTCTGCACCACTTGAACCTTTTTTTTCTTTAGTCCCTCTCTATCTCTCAGGAAAGAGGCAAAGGAAGCTCCCGGTTGGTGCTCAAGGTTAATGTTTGAGGAACTTGTCAGTTGTTCTCTTTTGTAGCCTTGCTTATTGCCTTGCCCACGTTGAATGCTACTTTCACAGGGAAGGGGACTCGCTTTGACCAGCATAGGGACGCCAACATGAACTTGAATTGACGGATGATGAAACACTAATATAACCTGCAAAAGGGGTTAACAAACGTGACACAAAGACAAAATAATTTGACATGTTAACAAACTGACAGGTGGCTACTCTTTGCGAGGAATTGGACTAATCCAAACACGACGACTGGATCAAGAGCATCAAATTATGTCCAGAAAGAAACAGTGCTATAATCCTTCTAGATAGTCTGGCTTGGAGCAAGGATGGTGCTCTTGTCGAAGAGTGCAACTTGGTGGGGCTGCTGCAGGTCGTGATCTACCGGCCGATGGTGATTCATGGAGAACGCTTAGGAACCTTTTTGTTTTGTTTTGTTTTAATATTCAACATACCACTTGAACCTTTGTCCTATTCTCTTTTATCAATTTTCACTGACGATGAACCTGAGTCGAAGGGGAAACGTAGTTGTTACACGAGGACTCCTTGGTGACGATGGTGTCGGACGCAAATCGGGCCACAACAGCAGCCCACAGTGTGCTCGAGAAAGACAACACCAGCGGGGTGGGTTTGGCTCAGAAACTCGTCGCCTTGGCTTGCGGTGACCGGACAGTTAAGCATGTTTGAGTTTCATTAACGAATCAGAAAGAGATGAGGTAACATTTTGGCTACGACCGCATGCGGATTAGCGGAGGCTGCATTGTGGAACACTTCTTTTGACCATGAGCTCCGCCGCTTGACTCGCACTTGCTCCTTGCCGCCTTCTTTTTGTCCTCGATTTCCCTGCTTCCTTCCATAATGTGGAGAATCTCTCCTCTGAACGTGTGGCCACCGAAGACTTCAAGAGGAAGTCCTTTGTTTCCTTTTTTTTTTTTTTTTTTTCATTTTGGCCGTGTATGACAAATTGTGTGGCCTCGAATTCCAGAATCCCTCCGCCTGCAAATAAGTGGCGGTCAAAACAAAGCCAAAAAAAAAAGACAAAAGCATCTTAATTTGAGAACATTTTTTTTGGTCCGAAAAAAAAATCAATACGAAATATTAAGGATCCTTACCACCATAGCTCAAAGGCGGAGCGTCTAAACAAAGAAGATCCCAGAGGGGTCGAGGGGGTCTAGAGACCCAAAATACAGAAATACTATTTGAACGATGGGCCTTAGCCAGCCAATCTGCCACCATATTTGTTGTGTGGCTGCAATAAGCCACCAAGATATTTTCGTCCTGGGCCAGCAACAATTGGGCTCAAGAACCAGGGTTTCAGTTTGCCAACCCACTTGTACTTCCCCATTTACTTCCAACGCCAAAGTATGATTGTCAGTGTGAAGACTTATCTTCCTCCTTGCCACGTTCTTCGAATCTAGACGTTTCCTCTCGATGAACTTCACGGCTTCTAGTAGAACACTTGCGATGGCACCATCACCGTCGGCACCACCTAGACATGCACGGTTCGACGGAACCGGCGGTTCCGATTCCGCCAAATGGTGGAACCAGACGGTTCCGGGTCGGTTCCAGTTCCGATTCCGAACTTTTAATTTTATTTTTAAAATAAAATAATAAAATAAATAAATTATTAATTAAAAATTATAATCAAATTGTACATTGTAAAAAAATTTGAAAAAAAAAGATGAGGAATTGGCTTAAACTTAATGAATTATCATTAAGCGCTGCATATCTTCTTGGGGATATAAGAATCAAAACCCATGTAGTTCTCTTACCTTTGGCAACCCCAACTTACCTCATCCTCAATCGTCGCTACCTGTTATTGTGGTAGCAGTAGTATCTCCACAATCATCACTGAAGAATTCGTGTTCTCGATCCAGCTCTTGTTGTCGAAGCCTAGTCCTTGTCCAATCATCGACGCAAGCTTGAAACTCCACACTTTCCGGACTTAATCTTGAACGGCGAGAGTCCAAAATTAATCCTCCAGCACTAAATGCTTGTTCAACTGCCACTGTTGAAGAAGAGGTCGCTAATATTTGTCTTGCGATGAGGGAGAGAACTGGATATTGAATTGAATGGTTCTTCCACCACTCAAGAATCTTTAAATCTGCGCTGTGTTTGGAATCACTAAACTCAAAATAAATTGTAAATAATTTTCTAATTCGGAAATACTACCTGTTGTCCCTTTTTTATTTTTTTTGCCTATTCATGAGCATTTTATACCCTCTACCGAGTGAAATACCCGTATTGCTTCGTGAGACACTATGCTGGACAGATTCACATCCACTGTCACTTAAACCATATTTACTACAAAATTCATTATATAATTCTACTATAACTTTTTTAACATCTACTTGTATACTTTGAATATCTATTACTTCATTCAAATGTAAACGATCATAATAATAAGCATTCAAATAATCTAATAAACCATCTAATTTAGTACGTGGATCGAAAACAATACCAATTAAATAGACAAGAGGAATGTTCAAATAATAATGTAACCATTTTTCTCGCATTACTAAAATACTCGAAGCTAATTCAGTATCTTTTTTCACATTCATTAAAAATAGCAGCAATGTTAACACACTCTATTAAAAATAAATGCGTAGTAGGATAATAAACACCAAATAAAATATTAGTAGCATCATTAAAAACTTTCAAAAAATCTATTTTTTTTTTTTGCAAACTGCCCAATGTTGCGAGAGCAAAGCAATATCGGGAACATTATTCGAAATAAAGGAACATAATAAATCTTTGTAATCAAAAGTTTGTAGAAGCATCTCGTAGGTAGAATTCCAACGAGTCGGAATATCTTTTGGAAACCTTCTTGCCTTTCTCCCATTTTTTTTACAATATTTTCCTCACTCTTTCATAAGTTGATGACGGCTCCATAAATATCTAATTGCATTATTTATTGGCTGAAGAGATGTTGCACGAACTTGTAAACCATCTTGAACACATAAATTCAAAACATGGCATGCACATCTAATGTGAAAAAATTGTCCGCCAAAAGAGGGTTTACAAAGTTTTTCTAACTCAAGAATGGAAGTAGTATTTGCAGCGGCATTATCAAAATCAACTGAAAAAATTTTATCAATCAAATTAAATTCTTCTAAAACTTGCCTAATTAGTCTATAAATATTATGGGCCGTATGCCTTTCAGGAAAAAATCGAAATACAAGAAGTCTTTTTTGAATAATCCAATCATCATCTATCCAATGGCACGTGACACCCATATAAGAATTAATATTCCAAGAATCAGTCCAAATATCACTACCTATATGTACACGTCCATTGAATTCTTTAAAAAATCTTAACAATTTCTTTTTTTGTTTTGTATAAACATGTTCAAGTTCACGTTTAAGAGTATTTCTCGAAACAAATGGTGCTTGTGGAACTAACGCAGTGTTTACCAAATATCTAAAATTAGGATTTTCACCAGTATTAAACGTAGCATGCTCAAGGGCAACATATTCAGCTAATGTTTCTTTGTAAAGTGCATTAGTGAAACGAAAAAAAGGATGAACGTTAGGATTGGCGAACCCGGAAATTTGTTGTTGGCTAGTGTCGATCCCCGCTTGCGTTGAATGTTTTTTCGTCACATGCCGACGAAATGTTCCATAGCCATCTCATTTACCAAGTTTGTATGTATGCGGACAATATTTACAGCTTATATCAAACTTGCCTTCATTTTCATTCCATACTTTGTTAAAGTGTAGCCATAAATCGGATTCTCGGCTCTTCCGTCCCGGCTCCTTTGCTATCGACGATTCTTCGACACCACGAGGACGAAGACTTTCTTGCGTTGGGACGCGCTCGACGTTGGGATTGGAAGCATCGTCGTTTTCCCAACATGCATATTCACGAGGATCATATTCATGAACGGGATAATCGGATTCTCCCATCTCGATCGGCATCAGGCTCTTTCCCTTTCCAGTATTTCTACTTCCACTTGCCATTTTTTGAGAAAATTGATTGAAAAATTGAGATGAAATTTAGAGAGTATAGCAGATTGAGAGAATTTGAGAGATTATGAGACTTGAGAGTATTAGAGAGAATTGAAAGAACTTGTGAGAAAAATAAATAGGAATTGAGAGGTATTTATAGTTTTTTTTTAATTTAATTTTATTTTTTGCCTTTGGGCCGTTGGCCCACGCGGGGGAAGAGCCAAACGGCTCTTTCCCCATGGCGGGGGGGCCCCGCCCCTTGAAATTTTCAAGGGGCGGGGCCCACAAGGGGGGGTTTTTTTTTTTAACGGGTTGGAACCGGCCCGTGAAGGGCCGGTTCCGAGTCCGGGTCGTATTTGGCCATGTCTAGCACCACCTACAAAGGCATCAATATTCAATTTCAGGTCAGATTTCATTGGGGGAGTCCATTTTTGTGGGGGATCTTGTCTGATTTCTATAAAGCTTTGATCTTTGCCGGTCGATTTCCTATAACTTCGCATAATCACTTCTGCTTCGCACATGAGGGTTTCCGGATCTGGCTTTTTCCCTCTGAAAACTGAATTTGCCTTCCATATGCACCAGAGCAAGACAGTAGTTCTTTCGAACAAGGGAGAAGTGACCGGATTCTCGATCCGGTCTTGGAGTCATGCATCAATTCTTGCGTTCTTTGGAGGAGGGTAAAGGAGTAAGAGCCTCTGATCTTGCCATATACGTTCAGTCCAAGGGCAAGCAAGAAACAAATGCTCTGTGGTTTCCACTTGAGAATCACACAAACAGCAGTAAGTGTGAGGCATGATTTTTCTTCTGAACAGGTTTTCTTTAGTTGGAAGAGCATTTTGACACATCTGCCAAACAAACACACGCACCTTTGGGGGGGGGGGATCTTGGCTTTCCATATTCTGTTCCAAAGCTTTCTTGAAGGCTGGAATGAGGAGGAAGCCTGCTCTGTATCTGTTTTCTGAGTTTCCTCTCTCATTTTGTTGTAGACACTCTTAACAGTAAAGGATCCATTATGCTTAACTGTCCAAATCAGCTTATCTTTCCTGAGGTGAGGGTTGATTGGAATAGCTAGAATTTATTCTGCTATTTCTTCTTCGAACAAATCTCTTATGCTATTTTCATTCCATTTTGCTTCCTCTTTAGAGATCAAATCTGACACCTTCAGAGGTTCATTTCTGTTTGTCGGCCCCCCAAGCACTCCTCTTTGTAGCCAAAGGTCTTCTCGAATATTAACCATCTCCCCATTACCAATTGACCACCTTACTGACCCTACTATGCTCTCCCTCCTAGACAAAATACTTTGCCATCCCCATGAAGGCCTAGAACCCTTAGCAGGTTATAAAAAATTCTCATTTGGAAAGTACATACCTTTCAAAATCCTGCTCCACAAAGCATTCTGGTTCTGAGTAAGCCTCCACGCTTGCTTTCCTAACATTCCTTTGTTAAACGTAATGAGATCTTTAAAACCAAGACCTCCGTTGTCCTTCCTTTTTTTTTTTCAGAACATCCCACTTTCTCCAATGCATACCAGTTCCAGTTTCATTGTTTTTCCACCAAAATGCCACTATTCTCTTTTCAATCGAGTTGCAAATGGAAACTGGAATTTTGAAGATAGGAATAGCATATTGTGGAATAGCATGTACAGTCGTTTTTAGCAATATTTCCTTACCTGCTTTAGAGATCAGATTTTCCTTCCACCCTTGCAACTTCGTATTAACTCTTGCATTGATCCAGGAGAACATTTGTTTCTTCGAAACCCCCTAATCAGATGGTATTCCTAAATATTTCCCTATTTTTTCTATGATTGGAACTCGTAAAAAACCTGCCAGATTATTTTGAAGCTGCTGTGGACAATTTTTCCCCATGAAAAGCCCTGGCTTGTTTAGATTTATTTCTTGGCCCGAAGCCATGCAATACTGATTCAAAATCTGAACCAAATTTTGACATTCTGTCAAAGTCCCCTCTAGAAAGAAAATAGAATCATCCGCAAAAAGTAGGTGGGATAGAGTAGGACAAGACCCATTCAGCTTTATACCTCTGATAGTTCCATCATTCACTGCCTTCCTCATTAGCATTGAGAGCGTGTTTGTCATTAGGATGAATAAATATGGAGACAACAGGTCCCCTTGACGAATTCCTCTAGATGGCTTGAAATAAGGCAAGGGATCGCCATTAAATTTCACACTGAGAGTGGCTGGAGTTACACAAGTCATAGCCCTTTCCACACACACAGTGCAAAAGCCCATCTTTAGGAGACTAGTTTCTAGAAAATCCCACTCTACTCTATCATATGATTTCCTCATATCCAGTTTCAAAATAGCTTGGAACCTTTTCTTCTTCTTTCTCACTCTCATTTGATGTAAGACTTCCCGTACAATAATGATATTGTCTTGTATTTGTCTCCCCCCAACAAAAGCACTTTGCTCCTCTGTGATAAGAACATGCAGCCAACGTTTAACTCTATTCGCCGAGATTTTTGAGATAATCCTATAGGCCACGTTACAAAGACTGATCGGCCTATATTGATCTAGTTTTTCGGGGTTCTCTACCTTTGGAATCAAAGTGATATGTGTTCGATTCAGTTCAGGATTCATAATACCATTCTCAAAGAACATTTTGATTTCTTCAAACAATCCCATCTTGATACAGTCCCAATTCTTTTGAAAAAACAGACCATTCAGACCATCGGGTCTAGGAGCCTTTAAGGGATCCATTGCAAATTCCACCTGGTGGATTTCTTCAAGGGTGACTTCTGCTGATAGTTCCATATTCATCTCACTAGTTACCAAGGTTGGGCATTGCTGTAAAACAGGTAGGAAATCCCTTGACCCTTCTGATGAATATAAACCCTCAAAAAATTTTGAGGTCATCTGTTTCAACCTTTCCTGGTCTTTAACCCTTATGTGCTGCTCAGAATGTTTAAGCATAGAAATCCTGTTACGCTGCCTTCTTTGGATTGTGGTAGCGTGAAAAAATCTAGTGTTCTTATCCCCTCATTTCAGCCAGTTGATGCGGGACCTTAAGCCCCAGTACATTTCCTCTCTTCTCCATAATGATTCAATCTGTTCTAATATATCTTCTCGAATATCCTTTTGCTGGTTGACATCTCTGTCATTTGTTATTCGCTCCAACTCTTCTTTCAATTTCTGGATTTGCCTCCTGCTGTTTGGAAACTTTTTTTTGCTCCACTCATTCAGAACCCCTGTGACATCTTTGATTTTCTGTGTCAGACCGTCCCCTTTTCTTTCAGATTCCTCCCAACTTTCTTTAATAATTCGCCCACAGTCTTCATTCTCCATCCAAAAAGATTCAAAACTGAAACTTCTTTTTCTTTTTACCCTCTCAGCAGACAAAGATAAAAGGATTGGGCTGTGATCTGAACCTATCGCTGGTAAAGCGAAAGACTCAGCTAGAGGAAAAGCTATTCTCCAGTTCAAGTCACAAACAGCCCTGTCAAGTCTTTTTCTCACCAAATGACCCTCTTCTCTGTTGTTCGACCAGGTAAATGCACACCCCTTACTCTCGAGATCCATCATCCCACAACTATTTAATAGCTAGCTAAAGCTTTGCATTCGGTAATTATCTGACTCTATTTTCCCCATTTTCTCCCAAGGGTATAGAATTTCATTGAAATCCCCAATCCAGACCCACGGAAGATCAATCCACCCCTTCAGCATTTTCAAACTTTCCCAGGTTCTCAGCCGTTGCTGGTAAACTGCTGGTGCATAAATTAGTGTTATGCGAAATATCATTCCTTGATCTGTGTCATCATATTGAATATTGATAAATTCCTCTGTAGCTGCCATAATTGTGATCCTTAATTCTTCTTTCCACAACAGAGCTAAACCTCCACTCAACCCAGAAGGATTAACTACAAAGTGATGCTGAAAATTCAAATTCTTCATCAACCTCTGAATAACATTTTCTTTATTTTTTGTTTCACTAAGTGTTGACACCTGATTTTTTTTACCATTTATCATTGTGATTTTTATTCTTTAAAATTAATTAAAAATATCAAAAAAGGTCATAAAATCACAAAATCAACTTTGGAAGCCTTGGTTTAACCTTAGGAACCAATTTTGAACAAAAAAATATTTTTCGGTATTTTTAATATTTTTCGAGTTTATTTAATTATAAAAATACCCAAAAAATCAGAAAAATACCATTCGTGGTCAGAAAAATACCCAAAAATATTCGATAATTTTGTTTTAATTTCCTCTTCAAGTGTGTCACTTTAAATCTCAAAAATTCGGCTCGGGTCACTATGTTCCTTCACAAACATAAACCCGAACCGAGCCTAAAAAAAAATCATTTTCGAGTCTTTTAGTTTTCAATTCTCACTTTTTATAAGCTATGACATTGGATTCTAAAGTCTTAAAGTGCAATTAGGTCAATTTGCCCTCCAATTTAATCAATTTTTACCAAAAGGGCTTAATTGCACATTTTTCTTTCAATTAGTCCCCGGTTTCACGGATGTATACGTATGCTCTACGTATTTATACGTCATACGTATTTATACGTTATGCATATTTGTATTGTTTGGTAACCTCTTTAACTCTTGTAATAATAATAATGGTTATTATTTTTAACACCTTTGTTAGTGCCTTTTTTAGCATTTTTGTATTGTGAGTGCTATTTTTAAATAGCATTTTTTGTATTATAAATTGTGAGTGCTATTGTTAGTGCTATTTTTAAATGACATTTATTTATCATAAATTGTGAGTGCTATTGTTAGTGCTATTTTTAAATGGCATTTATTTATCATAAATTGTGAGTGCTATTATTAGATAGAATTTATAATTGTTAGTGCTATTTTTAAATAGAATTTTTGTATTATAAATTGTGAGTGCTATTGTTAGTGCTATTTTTAAATAGCATTTTTGTATTATAAATTGTGAGTGCTATTGTTAGTGCTATTTTTAAATGTCATTTATTTGTGAGTGCTATTATTAGATAGAATTTATAATTGTTAGTGCTATTTTTAAATAGAATTTTTGTATTATAAATTGTGAGTGCTATTGTTAGTGCTATTTTTAAATAGCATTTTTGTATTATAAATTGTGAGTGCTATTGTTAGTGCTATTTTTAAATGTCATTTATTTGTGAGTGCTATTTTTAGATAGAATTTATAATTGTTAGTGCTATTTTTAAATACAATTTATTGGAAGGTATTTTTGGCTATAAAAGGATGGCAAGAGTTTTGAGGTTGAAGGGGAGAGACATTTTGTAGAGTGTGCAAATTTTTGAGAGCTTAGAGAGAAGAACACAAACACTCTCTATATTCTCATAATCTTGAGCGAGCAAAATATACTAAGTTCGGAATATTGATTCCGCATATTGCTAGCACAATTGTTGTGGAGTTATTAGTCGTCTCCCCGTTCGTCAATTGGTGGTGCGTCCGAACTAGATGCCTAACACTTGTGGAGGCTGAGATCGAAGAACATCGAACCGACACCTCCGTTCAAGCACGCTACGAGAGGTAATCTATTTACTCCCTTTGAGACTTTGTGATTTTTTTTTCGATTGAAATGCACGAAGTACGCCTCTGGAGATACATGTGTGGGTTGTTATTTATTTCCGCTACGTGTTACGTGGATCCCAACAGTGGTATCAGAGCCAATCCTTAGGTGTTTTCGTGCATTTAATTGATTTTTTGCAATTTTTGCAATACTATGGCCAATATGTATTAACGAATTGTTCGTCTTACATGGCTAATGGAGATTGATTATTTTATATGATAAATTAATCAACGTAGCAAAAATTGAGACTAAATCAATTTTGAATCGAAAATTTATGGCTATCTTATTTTACGTAAAAATTCTGAATATGATTCAACGTAGAATTTTTATTGTGCCTTCCTAAGTTTTAAATTGTGAATTTATTACTTACGTGAAAGGGTGGTGATCATGGAAAAATCCCTAATCAATGTGATTGATGTATATATGAATGTATGATGATTATTTATATATTTGGGGTTGTAATTATTAAATGGAGGCTGCGTACTCCTTTTATTTTTCATGTAATCTTTATTTTTAGCATAGTCAATTGTTGATGTAAATGCTACGAGGATTACGTGGAGGAGCCTTTTAAGTCGGCGAGCTCTTTGGGGCCCAATTCTTGAAGAGTTCAAGAAACCAAGAAGAAGCGAAGAGCGGCTCTCCGTTATTAAAATATTAAAATGATTATATGTGGTCTCATTGGCTCGAGACCCATTAAATCATAATTCCATGATCACCACGTAGGATAGATATTTATGTGATTGACATCTATTTATTTATTATGATTACGTGAGCATGTTAAACTGGTTAATGTGCAAAGTCAGACTTACCTCACCCAAAATTGTGCCTGCATGAAATCCTAGTTAGGAAAATCACTCGCATTAGGTACCGAAAGGGCGTTGGTAACGACACCAGCGTAACCAAGTCCCCGAACCCAAAATCTCTGGTTCCGTAGAACTGATCGATCTCTCCCAATCGATCGGTAAGGTTTCCGGTCTACCCTCCAAGAAAGACCGGTGGCGACTCCAAATGCATGCACAATTTGCACATGCCACCACGACCACACTGAAGGTCGAAAGCGATCGACTCTTATCGTCGAAGAATACTCCCGCCGCGATTTGGTATGGGCCTGGGAGGGCTCGCGCCGATCCAAGACCCGTGATCGGTAATCCATTAGCCGCGTCCGCTTCCGGACGGGTCGCGACAGCTGGCGACTCCGCTGGGGACTTGTTCTAGAAACTATGGTTCTAGACCTCAAGTGGACTTAGGCCGTAATAAAAATTGAGTGATTTTTCTAACCCTACAGGCGCTCTTGAAGGTGAGGTAAGTCCGCTCACGATAGGTGTTATATGTTTTTGCAGATTGGAGTAATAAGGGGTGTAGTCTGTGATTAACTTTATTTTACGCAGGTGTGGCGTAGGAATGTATGTTGTGTGGATGATTTGAAGTGCTGATTGATAAATTGTTGTGCATGACTTGCATTGTGATGATCACGACACATGGACACACACAACCGCGCCTAAAACCCCAGGCGCCGCCTTTAGGAACACAATAGAAGGAATTGAAAATGGAATCTCCGTGAGGAAAAACACGGGGTAATCCACTTCTCAATTCCGCTCGCTTCGAACTATGGATTGAGTCCCAATGCAACGATAGTTGTGCAATGGAATCGGCTCTTTCTAGAACTCGAGGTGGGAACCTTAACCTTAGGTGCCAAACCCTCTGATTTTTAGAAGTTCACCATCACTTGTCTCATGCGCATGTCTTTGGGCGGTTGGTACACCTAAAATCGCACATAAGTCGACGAGTTGGGTTGGTAAGACTCTCTATCCCTCAAAACTATTACAGTTCATATAAATATAGGCATTTCATTCATTGCATTCTGGTGATTAGATTAAATGCCATTTCAAGGATAGATGCATGTGTTTTTCCCAAACGTCCTTGATAGAAGACGAGGAGGATGATATCCCATGGCGAACACCGAGTGAGCAACAAAGGAGCTTACTATGGACATTATTGAGATATCGTCCAATGAAGATGACGAGTTGGGGCAAGTGATCCGGAAGTCACAGATCGAACTTGGGGCATCCTTAAACGTTAGGATCACATTCCTTGGTTTCATTTTCCATTACTAGTCCTCTTGTATAAGGTTTATTTTTATCGAGGCTTTCTCTATCTCACCCCTTAGAGTGATTGTATTAGGGATCTATTGGTGTATACATTCAGATGGAACTCGGTTGTATTTCTTTTGACGGGTCATGGGAATGTGATAGTGGCATTTTCTCTAATCATCCGAATACTCCCAAGTCAAGTTTATAATTCCTTTAGAGGAAACTAAAGTTGAAAATCTTACACGACCTTTTTGGTCGTACAGGGTAATCCAACCCCAATTTCGCTAGAAGGAATTATACACTTGAATTGGTCCATGCATGTCATACGTCACTAAGTAATCCACGATAATTGATCAAGAGTATTGACGTTATTTCGAATTTAATGACGAGATAGATGTCCAAATTGCTCTCGTTCTTAACAAAACGGCCTTGATTTGGATGCCGTATCTTCAATTAAATTTAAAAACACATCGTTATGCCTTGCATTTTTGACTAATTCGCTCTTCTGAATATTGGTCAAAAGCAATTATCGTGAATTACATTCCTTTCAATAGTATGCTTTCTTTCGAGGAATATTGATAAAAACTTTTCGCACAAGATTAAAACCCTTGTAAAAGTTCTTGTCATTATTAATTACGAGCAAGCATAAGATTGAAAGGGGTCTATGCTTTCTTTTTCAGATTATTCCTTTTGACTCGGTCATTTCATTTGCAGGTGAAAAACAAGTAGCATAAAGAAATCTTTTCTTGGATAAGTCTGAGGCTATTCTTTCATCTGACCATGAGTGAGTTAGAAAATCAGAACACATCTACTCGACTTATTATGGATCGGCTCATCCAAGTCTAAGATGTCCGGATGCTCGAAGAAATGGATCATATAAAAGCTAAAACAAACACAGGGGCTTTCATTCATTCTTGCCCAAACCAGATCATACAATTCATTGGGGTGGAAAAGTAAAGCAGAAGTGAGCCCTAATCAACGACACAAAGGAGCCCAGCTGGCCCTCCAGGTTATGGATGCTTTGTTTATACGCACCACTCCGCGTATCATGGTCCGCAAGCCTGAGGTGGAGGCGTTTGCGTTCATCATTGACTGCAACAACCTGAGTCTCGTGATCTTCGGCGACTGCTTCCAAGTCCCGAACAAGTCCATTCTCACGAGTTATATCCTCGTTTATGCCGTTGAGCCTTTCTTCCAGCCACTCGCTCCGATTCCTTAGCAGGGCATTACGTCGATCGCGCTCATAGGTAGCCAGAGATAGAGCTAAGTCCTCCACCAGATTCCTCCTCTCGCGTAGCAATGTCGAAACCCGCTCTTTGGCGAACTCAACAGCCTTTTTGTGACTATCGGCCAGGTAGTCAGCCAACGCTAGGCGGTCGGACTGATCCTCATAACGGGCTCGCAAGACACGAGCCACGGTAACTCCCCGATGAGCAGCGCGGTAGACCTCCAAGGAGTTCGTAAAGAGCGTTGGAAAAATATTGTATTCCCTCCCCAACGCGGTACCCTCGAGGGAGGTGATGTCCAGGTCCCCGAACATGACTCTGATCTCATCCTCGGTTTCGGGATGATCCGCTATGTGAGCGTAGCCTCGACCCAAGATGTTATAGAACTCTTTCCATCGAGTCAAAGCTTCGGCTGAGAAAGTGTGAACTTGGGAAGAAGCCATTTTCGACGGAGATGTGTGTAGTGGAGCGATTAGAGGATGGAAGCAAATTATATGAGAGCGTTAATCTCCCAAACACCAACTCCGCATTTTATAGCGTCTCGAGAGTGGAGAAAAGTTGCAGCAATAATGCTTGTGGAGCCGGGTTAATTAATGTAAAGCGAGGGCTGCTCCTCCCGTGAATCATCAGACATGTCCTGATCCGCAATTTCAGGCCTGACAAATTCGGTCTCGCCATTATTAAAGCTGGGAGGGAGGCGAGCGCAACTATCGAAGAAGCCGCGAAAGGATTGTGTTGTTCCATCACGCATGAAGCTGGGCGGCGAGTGAACAGCTCTGCCACTTAAAAAGAGAAGACAGTGCTGAACAGGCATGACTATTGAGGAAAAGTGAAAGGCGAGCGCAACTATCGAAGAAGCCGCGAAAGGATTGTGTTGTTCCATCACGCATGAAGCTGGGCGGCGAGTGAACAGCTCTGCCACTTAAAAAGAGAAGACAGTGCTGAACAGGCATGACTATTGAGGAAAAGTGAAAGGCGAGCGCAACTATCGAAGAAGCCGCGAAAGGATTGTGTTGTTCCATCACGCATAAAGCTGGGCGGCGAGTGAACAGCTCTGCCACTTAAAAAAGAGAAGACAGTGCTGAACAGGCATGACTATCGAGGAAAAGTGAAAGGCGAGCGCTACTATCGAAGAAGCCGCGGAAGGATTTGGTTACCCCTTCGTGTCGGAAAGCTGAGCAGGAGGTAAACAGTTCCGTCGTTTCAAAAACAGAACGCTGAACAGACCTAGCTTTCGAGGAAAAGGAGGCAACAAATCGAAAGAGCGAGTATACAAAAGAGAACAGAGAACCCCGAGTGACGAGTTCGTTGAAAGACCTCAAATTCTCTAGAATCAGATTCGACATCGAAGCCATGGAACTCAACATCGCCGGTGACGAACATCAAGATCGCAGTGGTGACGACGGCAGTGACCACGACGCTCAACCCCGGAAAAGAAAAAGTCGCCAGCGCTACGCTCGGAAAGAAATCCAGGAGCTTGAAGCTTTCTTCGATGAATGCCCTTGCCCAAATGAGGAACAAAAGATTGAATTGGGCCAGAAGCTGGGAATGAATCCTATGAGAATCCATTTTTGGTTTCAGAATAGACGTTTCAGACTAGGTGTCCAACACAGGCGTAAGGAGATCACGGCCCTAAAAGAGCATAACCAAAACCTTCAAATGGAAAACATGTGGTATGAGAAAATTCTCAGTACTATTACCTGCCCTGACTGCGGTGGCCCTACCACCCTCAGTAAATTGTTCCCCAGTAAGCCTTCTACGAAGATGGAAGGTGCTCATTTATCCCCCTGCTCCCTTGAGCCATCTCCGGTACAATCAGATCCTGCTAATGGCGCGCATGAGCAGATCGATCCTACAGAAATTATACCAGTGTCTTCGGAGGAAGAAGATACGTGTCGTTATGATCGGAGTCACCTCATCGAAGCCCATGAATCTCCTCCACAACAGCTTCCGGTAAGATCAGATACGGTTCAAGAGGAGTTAGAGGTTAGTCGGCAGGCTATCTACGCCACTCTGGACGACGAGAAGAAGAAATTCACTTGGCCCCCGGAGCTTCATCTCAAGTTCTTGGACGCAGTTCGACAGATAGGACTCGACTTCATAGGTCCGACAAGCATACTTAGGGTCATGAACGTACCGGGACTTACCAAGCAATTAGTCGCGAATCACCTTGGTTGCTACAGAAGGGCGTTAGGACAGCGTTATGCAGAACTGAATCCGAGCAATAGACTCGGCTGCGAACCCAGCACCCTTATGACAAATGAGGCCCGGTCGAATCTGGACGACTATTGGGGATTTGATCAGGATATCCTCGCGAGTCATTTCAATATTCCTCAAGAACACGCATCACAAGTGCAACGAGTAAGCACTCCTCCGTCCGAGCAGCAGCTAGTCAGTGTTCATCCTGTCGCAGATCAGCCCACCACGCCCAGTGCTCAAGGGTTTGCCCAATCAGAGCATATGGCTTCAGATGATCTAATGGGAGAAAGCTTGGAGCACTCTTATTTCCCTAATCCCCAAGTGGGAGATGCTTGTGGTAGTCAATCGATCAAATCTCCTCTTATAATCCCAGACAAAGATGGAGGTTCCAGTTCGAAGAACCCGTCGGGCGATGCAGCTTAACCTACACATCAATCGTTCGAGGGGTCGGGTGATTTCTTCGATGAAGGACTTGATACCTGGTTCGATCAGTTGGAAGCTATTAAAGGTTGGCAACCATGATCTGCACTTGGTAATGGCACACCTAAGCTGAGGCCAGACTGGTTAGTCATTGGACATGCCCCAAGAAAGAAGGGGATGTACGCGAGAAGGATGTATCTCCTATTGTAAAGTTCTCATCGGTGCATGCGTTTGTTTCTTCAATAGCTAGAGTTGATTCTGCATAATGTTTTTCGCAAACGTCATCTCGTGTGTATACGGTAATTCCTTGTTATTAAGTTCAAGGTAAAATCAGCCCCGACGCGTGAAGGCAGAATTGATAGCATGAGTTACTAGCAGAATGTGATCGAGCTCGAAAGTGAAAGATTACTAGCGGCCCCAAACGCAATGACCGCAAAATCAGGGGCAATCTTTAAGTTTCGAGCAACTACAAATCTATTTCTCACGAGGCATTCAGGTCAATCAAATATAAAGCGTCGGGCTGTGAGAATGATGCGTAGTCAATCTGTTGACACAGGCGAAAAAGGAGTCGCGTAGATCCGAAAGCAAAAACCTTTCTTGGCTAGTCAACAATGCAGAATGAAAGAGCATATATAAACAAACTCGCATTTATTTCATTCAGCAGGAAAGTTTACAAGTGGATCACTGAGGGGGAGCTGTAAACCCAAAATGAGTTCTGACAAGCATCACAAAAAAGCTTAACTGACTCTCCATGCTATCCATGCCTTGCTTACAACCCACACTCCGGGAATCGAGGTCTACAAGCTTGAAGAAAAGGAGACGACATTTCTCCTTAAGTTCGTTCACCTTGGTGTCATAGTACTCGAACTCAAGCTCTAAGTCATGAGCCAGCACCCTCCCGCGAGCTATATCCATGCTCAGGTCTTCAAGCCTTTCCTCCAACCAGGCACACTGGAACCTCAGCACGAAGTTGTGCTGGTCTTGCTCAAAGGCGGTGTCAAAAAGAGCCAGACGCTCCACCAAGTTGTCCCTCTCACGGACCAGCATCGAAACCTGGGCGTGGGCGTATTCAACAGCCCTTTTATGGTTATCGGCCGTCAGCATGGCCAACATCAGGGACTCAGTTCGGTCCTGATAACGGGCTCGCACGATACCAGCCAAAGTGACCTCCCGGCTAGCAACTTCGTAAGCCTGCATGAAATTGTTAAAGAGAGTTGGGAAGATCACAAACTCCCTTTGCAGTTTCGTACCTTCAATACACGCAGTATCCAGGGCCGGAATCAGAGTACGAACTTCAACCTCAGCTTCAGGATGATTGTTTATGTAGCCATAACCCCTACCCAAGAGGTGGTAAAATCTCTCCCATTGGGTCGAAGCTTCAGGTAAGGCAACAGGCATAGAGGAGGAATCCATATGCGATGGAATGACGGAGAAGAGAGTGAGAATGTGAAGAGTGTTTGAGAGGCTGAGTCTGATAAGGCTAAAGTGTTAATCTTCTTGACATCAATCTATCACCTTATAAATGCTCGAGTACAGGGAGAAGTGGTAATAATATTTTATGTGCAGTAGAGCCAAGCGGGTTTCGTTAATGCATCCCCGATGAGTCACGAATCCACCACCGTCCTGTGATCTCGGGTTTTACGAAACATAATGGCGCCGAAAGGTGGGCAGGCTTGTTACTCTAGAGACTGGGCCAGGGGGACAAGCGTAGTGCTCGACAAAGCGAAATCAACGCAAGAGATCTTCAGGCTCCGTTCACGTAGAAAAGAGCAAAAAAGGACAAAGTGGGAATTACGAAGCCTTGAGAAAAACGCTCGTCAAGTAGCCATCACAAAAGGACGAAGTGGGAATCTCGAAACATTGAGAAGAGCGCTCGTCGGGTAGCCATCACCTTTGATCGAAGAACGGTGATCCGGCTCCTTTAACCTCTCAGAATTTGCAGAGAAAGTGAAGATCCAAGGAGGAACAAAGAAAGCTGAGTTAACGGAAAATCAAACAGTGATATCCCGGTCAAAATGTTCAAGGGATTCTGTCATTTACTGGAAGCGCCAGACTTGGAGGTCTCCGAGCTTGAGCTGCTGGAAGAGTTTGAAGATCTCAGGACCGAACCTGACACGAGGGCCATGGAGACCGATCCTTCTAATGATGAAACCCGCGGCTTGGTTAACGAGAACAGTACCCGCGACGGTTATCAGCGTCAGAAAGGGGAATATCTCAAACGCAACACTTCAGGTCAAGTCCATAAACTCGAATTGTTTTTCAGGGAATACCCCTATCCGGACATGGAACAGAAAATCAAAATGGGCCAGGAGATAGGGTGGGAGCCTCGGAAGGTCAAGTGCTGGTTTGAAAACAAACGAACCCGGCTGAAGCAGCAACGCGATCGGCACGAGTTAGCGGTTGTAAGGGAGGAAAATGAAAAGCTTCGAATAAAAAACACTCAGTACAAAAAAGCTCTAAGCATCGCTATTTGCCTGGAGTGCGGTAACCCTGTTCCCACGGACGGAGTATTCACTGAAGAGCCAGATCTAGGGGTTTATAATGCTCATTTGTTGCAATGCCCTTCGCAACATCTTTCGGAACAGGCGGGTACCGCCGAGGATCTACAAGAGGAAACTAGTGCTATAAGGTCAAATTCGACGCCCATTGTGGAAGGGAACATGCGTCATGACAAGTCGGGTCCGCTCGATGATGAACTCACCATCATGACCAGCCGATCTGAGACCACTAAATCCCCTCCAGAGCAACCTCCAACACGACCAGATTCCGAGAAGAGTAACCGCCAAGTTGCTGACACCACTTCGGCTAGCAAGAAAATAAGATTTCGTTGGACCCCGGAGTTTCATAGCAAATTTGTTGATGCAGTTCAACAGTTGGGGATCAGTTTTGCTTGCCCATTGCGCATACTCGAAATCATGAACGTGCCGGGACTGACTAAAAATATGGTCAAGAATCACCTTTGGCGCTACAAGAAACTACTGAGAGATGGACGAGCGTCGCTAGACCAAGATAGAGGCGGTTCAACACGACCAGATTCCACGAAGAGTAGCCGCCGAGTTGCCAACCCTACTTCGGCTAGCAAGAAAACAAGGTTTTATTGGACCTCGGAGCTTCATAGCAAATTTGTTGATGCAGTTCAACAGTTAGGGATCAGTTTGGCTCGCCCATCGCGCATACTCAAGATCATGAACATGCCGGAATTGGATAGAAATAAAGTCAGGAACCACCTTTGGTGCTACAAAAGACTACTGAGAGATGGACGAGTGGCGCTAGACCAAGAGAGAGGCAGTTCAAGTTTAAACGATGAGCATGGCTGTGATCGCAATCCTCATGAAGCAGGAAGCATCCAATCACCTCTTAACACCGATGGGACTGACAATTACACGGTCGATTGTTCAAGCATCAATCAGAGTACTCCCATGGGTTATCCCAGTACTCCTCAGGAGTATGTACCGCAATTTCAGCAAATCGGGACTCCCCAGTCTGAGCACTGACTGGCCGTTAATACTAGTCCTACAGCGGATCTAACACTGGCAGGAGATGCACATACAATCTTGCGAGACGATTACGGAGATTCCGGCTCGAAGAATCAGGTGGTCCATGACGAAAATGGCAAAAAGATTCCTTCTCCAGTAGTCGACAATACTCAACCTGAGTGTCAGTCGCTCGATGGTTCAGACGATCTCCTTGAAAACATCTATTCTTGGTTCGATCGGCTGAATTCCCCCCTGAGTTACCCTGGTACTCCCCAAGAGTATGTACAACAATTTCAGCAGGTATGGACTCCCCAATTTGAGCACCAACCGATCGTTAGTGTTATTCCTACGGCGAATCCAGCATCGGGTACAAACCTACTGGACAACGATGAAAATACCAACTCGAGAAGTGAGGTTGTTCATGTCGAAAGTAGTGTGAGGAACCCATCGCCAACGGTTGAGGATGCCCGACTTGGGCGTCAATGGCTTGAAATTTCAAGCGAGTCCCTCAGTGAGCAACTCGGCGTGTGGATCACGCATAAACCGAGAAACCAGGTTGTTCATGCCGAAAATGGGAGAAGTCCGTCACCAGCAATTAAGGATGCTCAACTTGGACGACCCGAGCGGTCGGACGATCTCCTGAATGAGCAACTCAGCCTATGGGTCAAGCATTTTGGAACAAGTGCATCTTCGCAGTCGTGACCGGTACCGGCGACCGGACATCTGGTTCGAAGCTCGTGTGCTAAATCATTAGAAGGCTCAGGAGAGTGAGAGGTGAATACATCGAATGAATGTGTTACGGATTTCGTTGTAAAGTTCCCGCGGGAACATTGTAATTAACGCTGAAAACTAACCGCTCTGAGTGTCAACATTACCCTTTGAACGTCTTCGAGCCAAGGGCCATGGATTAATCACTTAATCCGTGGAGCAAATTCCATGAACGATGACTATCACCCGCGGAGCATAATGGGATCTACCCCCATTCAGCACGAAATACGTTTGGTCACGAAGCCTCCCATTTGGTAAAACGATGTATCGTTCCTAAACGATCTTCAACCGAATACCAAAGTAATGTCTCATTTCTTTCCCTTCTCAGGTGTTAAACGTGGATAAATCACCCAAGGAGCCATCTGTTCAAATAACAAAACAGACGTTGCCCAACCGGGGGCAGCTGAACCATTGATATTGCAAATATTCCAAGCATGGATAAGCGGATTTGATAGACGTGGTTCATATCAATACGCGACGTCAGAACGGGATGAGAACCAAGAGTAAAGTTGTATTGTCCCAATTTGTCTTCAATTTGGGAATATGAGTTAACACTTGCTATTTATCCTTGATAGGGACTCACCATCAAGGAGGACAAATTTTGACAACCTGTGTGCACTCGCAGGGGCACACGACCGAGGGTAAGATGTATCGTTCTAATTTTTTGAAAAATTCATGAACGAACAATAACATGTTTCTTCCGCATTTTCAGGGATCTCCAGCCGCGGGGGACAGGTAAGTATCCCTTTCCCCAATCCATTGAAAATGTTGAATAAAAAATAGAGAAGAAAAGAAAAGCTTTTAGAATCTGATGTCTAGAAAAGACATAGGATTCTAACTTCATTGGCATTCATGTTTTGAAACATGAGGTTATCTGAACATGCATTGGGCATCATAAAATCCCATTGACGGGTAAAATTTTTGGAGAAAACGAAAGAGATTTTTCCAATCAAAAGTTGTTCAAAACTTTCAAAAGGACGTTTTCTCAAAAGACGAGAGGCAAAGCCTAGTCCAAACACGTCCTATACACACTTAAGAGAGAAATGGAGCGGATAAGACATCAGAATCTGGACCTACGGAAGTAGGGACCATTCGCAGCGATTACATGGGTTGGGACGACGGAGGCATTCGTTTCATATCCCCCAAACACTACAGGTGACCGTTGATAACCCCTTTGAACGGCGGTTTTCATTCTTAACCCTGTCAAGAACCACCCCACATCGGGGCAAAATGGAGGTGAGTCCAGCAGCATCAGGAGAAAATGGTTAGAAATTTTCTTGCTCGGACTAACATTAATCTTTGTGTGTTGTTTATATGGTAATCCAAGTGCCATAGGATGATGAGAAGCATTCATTTCTCTATCCCACACACCGAATCCTTTGCATAGCCAAGTTGAGCCTGCAGAATCATTTCATAAACCCGTTGGTGATCATTGCACATTCCAAGACGGATGCAGCATCACTTCAGAAACGAAGAAGTTCAAGACTTAGGGTTTGCAAAAGAATTCCTAAGTTAATGTTTAACCTTGTTAGACCTTTGATCATAGGTCTAACGCGATCCTATGAAGATGAGAAAAAGTGGGATTTCAAAAATGAATGAGAAAAATCCACGGCATCGAGAAAAAGCAAAGTGCCTGGTAAAAGCAAGGCCGATGCTCATGAAAGCTGTTTGCTTGATCCCCAGTGAAACTTGGATGAAAAAAAAAAAAAATTCTTAAAGGAGTCAAATAAAAAAAGCTGCTCCCCAAATGCTGCCAAGCACAGAACAAAGACATGGAGAGAGTCGGTCTCTGAATGCAACAAGGGACGCTCTCTAAAGAGCTGGTGCACACCTCAAAATCGGTTGTACACCTCAAAAACTAAAGATGCAGAAAGGAAAAGACAGGAGGTAAATCAGCAATGATCACCAATGTCAAACTCGTCATGAATTCTGGGCCAAAAACAAGCCTTTTTCGGTCCCCAATCCTACCAACATCATAACCCTGAAACAGTCTTCTCTGACTAAGACACTTGGGTTAACATACAGCTCAGCTCGAAGAAGTACGAGCAAGACTATTTCTTTCTCATTTTGCAGGGTTCTTGACTTGTAAACCCGGAGCAGATGGTGAAAACTTTCATTCAATGACCTTGACTCAAAAGTGAGTCCCCCTTGAAGACCAATATCCAAGCCCAACATTACGGTCCCGTGGAAGACCTCCCGACCGATCAAAATGTATGCGCTGCGAATGAGCCTAAAACCTAGGCACGGGTTAGTAGGGAATCGAGTGTATCCCCTATAAAAAAACACGATCGCAAAACAGGTGAGAAGACCTCATTGTCGAGAAATATTCCAATTGATGTTTTGAACAAACTCTTTTTGGAATTTTCAAACTGTTGATCCAGATTTTCCGTGCAAGAGATTTGTGATCACATTTGCATGTTGCAAGAATGCTTTGGATAACCCCCAGCATCAAAATGCACATTTCATGATTAAAACTTAAATCATACGGTTTTGTCAAAATGGACAGCCGTGGTCTTCCCAAAGATTACTAACGTTTTCTTGGTGAAGAAAAATCTTTCAGGCTCAAACTTATGCAGGATACTTGGAGAACCCAACTCCCAGAATGTCGCCTCAACAGACTCAAGTGAAGTTTTGTCAAAATAAAATCTTTCACTGCTTCAAAAAACTGAATTCCCGACAAACTTCGGGGTCTCAAAAAAAGGGGGAAGAAAAATCCTTTTAAAAGAAAAAGTCCTATCAGACGTGGAGAACCCTCGTCCCAGGACCCATTTTCAAAATATCAAACAGTCTCATCGGACGTGGAGAACCCTCGTCATGAGACCCCTTTTCAAACATGGTAGATACCGCCTGAAGGGTCAACACAAGGTAGATACCGCCTGAAGGGTCAACACAAGGTAGATACCGCCTGAAGGGTCAGCTCAAAGGTAGATACCGCCTGAAGGGTCAAATGAAGGTAGATACCGCCTGAAGGGTCAAATCAAGGTAGATACCGCCTGAAGGGTCAAAATATGGTAGATACCGCCTGAAGGGTCAAATCAAAGGTAGATACCGCCTGAAGGGTCAATACAAGGTAGATACCGCCTGAAGGGTCAACACATGGTAGATACCGCCTGAAGGGTCAACACAAGGTAGAAACCGCCTGAAGGGTCAACTCAAGGTAGAAACCGCCTGAATGGTCAAACCAAGGTAGAAACCGCCTGAGGGATCACATTAATGGTAGAAACCGCCTAAAGGGTCACATATGGTAGAAACCGCATAAGGGTCAACTCATTGATAAATATCGCAGTAAGGATCAACACAAAGGTCTGATCCACCATACGGATCAAAATTCTTGGCAAATCCCAAAGCGTGGGATGCGCCTTCCTTAGGTTCCTACAAGTTAGGAATCCCATCATGGTATGACCTACCATACAGGTCAGAGCTTAATCTCCCTGGGATATTCTGAATGACGAGTCCTAGGCATCTTCTTGAAAGTCGTCGCAACCGGCAGCATTCGACAGGTGAGCTTCAGGTAAGCCTCTCTCACTCCAGCCCATGTTCAAATTGTTAGAGCAAACCGGGGATTGATTTGAGCTTTTATCAATAGGCTTAAGGATCCGATGTCATAACATTTCTTCTCTTATTTTCCCAGTTGAGTCGGTTAGGAATCAGGTGCCACCTTATCTTTGAGAGAAACCTCTAACGAGATTCCTCTCAAAGAGGGGCAGCTGTTGACACCTGATTTTTTTTACCATTTATCATTGTGATTTTTATTCTTTAAAATTAATTAAAAATATCAAAAAAGGTCATAAAATCACAAAATCAACTTTGGAAGCCTTGGTTTAACCTTAGGAACCAATTTTGAACAAAAAATATTTTTCGGTATTTTTAATATTTTTCGAGTTTATTTAATTATAAAAATACCCAAAAAATCAGAAAAATACCATTCGTGGTCAGAAAAATACCCAAAAATATTCGATAATTTTGTTTTAATTTCCTCTTCAAGTGTGTCACTTTAAATCTCAAAAATTCGGCTCGGGTCACTATGTTCCTTCACAAACATAAACCCGAACCGAGCCTAAAAAAAAATCATTTTCGAGTCTTTTAGTTTTCAATTCTCACTTTTTATAAGCTATGACATTGGATTCTAAAGTCTTAAAGTGCAATTAGGTCAATTTGCCCTCCAATTTAATCAATTTTTACCAAAAGGGCTTAATTGCACATTTTTCTTTCAATTAGTCCCCGGTTTCACGGATGTATACGTATGCTCTACGTATTTATACGTCATACGTATTTATACGTTATGCATATTTGTATTGTTTGGTAACCTCTTTAACTCTTGTAATAATAATAATGGTTATTATTTTTAACACCTTTGTTAGTGCCTTTTTTAGCATTTTTGTATTGTGAGTGCTATTTTTAAATAGCATTTTTTGTATTATAAATTGTGAGTGCTATTGTTAGTGCTATTTTTAAATGACATTTATTTATCATAAATTGTGAGTGCTATTGTTAGTGCTATTTTTAAATGGCATTTATTTATCATAAATTGTGAGTACTATTATTAGATAGAATTTATAATTGTTAGTGCTATTTTTAAATAGAATTTTTGTATTATAAATTGTGAGTGCTATTGTTAGTGCTATTTTTAAATAGCATTTTTGTATTATAAATTGTGAGTGCTATTGTTAGTGCTATTTTTAAATGTCATTTATTTGTGAGTGCTATTATTAGATAGAATTTATAATTGTTAGTGCTATTTTTAAATAGAATTTTTGTATTATAAATTGTGAGTGCTATTGTTAGTGCTATTTTTAAATAGCATTTTTGTATTATAAATTGTGAGTGCTATTGTTAGTGCTATTTTTAAATGTCATTTATTTGTGAGTGCTATTTTTAGATAGAATTTATAATTGTTAGTGCTATTTTTAAATACAATTTATTGGAAGGTATTTTTGGCTATAAAAGGATGGCAAGAGTTTTGAGGTTGAAGGGGAGAGACATTTTGTAGAGTGTGCAAATTTTTGAGAGCTTAGAGAGAAGAACACAAACACTCTCTATATTCTCATAATCTTGAGCGAGCAAAATATACTAAGTTCGGAATATTGATTCCGCATATTGCTAGCACAATTGTTGTGGAGTTATTAGTCGTCTCCCCGTTCGTCAATTGGTGGTGCGTCCGAACTAGATGCCTAACACTTGTGGAGGCTGAGATCGAAGAACATCGAACCGACACCTCCGTTCAAGCACGCTACGAGAGGTAATCTATTTACTCCCTTTGAGACTTTGTGATTTTTTTTTCGATTGAAATGCACGAAGTACGCCTCTGGAGATACATGTGTGGGTTGTTATTTATTTCCGCTACGTGTTACGTGGATCCCAACAGTGGTATCAGAGCCAATCCTTAGGTGTTTTCGTGCATTTAATTGATTTTTTGCAATTTTTGCAATACTATGGCCAATATGTATTAACGAATTGTTCGTCTTACATGGCTAATGGAGATTGATTATTTTATATGATAAATTAATCAACGTAGCAAAAATTGAGACTAAATCAATTTTGAATCGAAAATTTATGGCTATCTTATTTTACGTAAAAATTCTGAATATGATTCAACGTAGAATTTTTATTGTGCCTTCCTAAGTTTTAAATTGTGAATTTATTACTTACGTGAAAGGGTGGTGATCATGGAAAAATCCCTAATCAATGTGATTGATGTATATATGAATGTATGATGATTATTTATATATTTGGGGTTGTAATTATTAAATGGAGGCTGCGTACTCCTTTTATTTTTCATGTAATCTTTATTTTTAGCATAGTCAATTGTTGATGTAAATGCTACGAGGATTACGTGGAGGAGCCTTTTAAGTCGGCGAGCTCTTTGGGGCCCAATTCTTGAAGAGTTCAAGAAACCAAGAAGAAGCGAAGAGCGGCTCTCCGTTATTAAAATATTAAAATGATTATATGTGGTCTCATTGGCTCGAGACCCATTAAATCATAATTCCATGATCACCACGTAGGATAGATATTTATGTGATTGACATCTATTTATTTATTATGATTACGTGAGCATGTTAAACTGGTTAATGTGCAAAGTCAGACTTACCTCACCCAAAATTGTGCCTGCATGAAATCCTAGTTAGGAAAATCACTCGCATTAGGTACCGAAAGGGCGTTGGTAACGACACCAGCGTAACCAAGTCCCCGAACCCAAAATCTCTGGTTCCGTAGAACTGATCGATCTCTCCCAATCGATCGGTAAGGTTTCCGGTCTACCCTCCAAGAAAGACCGGTGGCGACTCCAAATGCATGCACAATTTGCACATGCCACCACGACCACACTGAAGGTCGAAAGCGATCGACTCTTATCGTCGAAGAATACTCCCGCCGCGATTTGGTATGGGCCTGGGAGGGCTCGCGCCGATCCAAGACCCGTGATCGGTAATCCATTAGCCGCGTCCGCTTCCGGACGGGTCGCGACACTAAGGAAAATCAACTTGGGCCTTTCTTAATCCACCATGGCTCGTAGAGCTTGAACTGTCAAGGGTGTGCCCAACCCTTGACAGTTCCAAGCTAGAACACTCATTTGTAACCCGGTGACTTATTAGAGCTAGCCACTAGAGCCCTTATATTGACCTCCTCAGCAGAAATGATAGGAGTTTCAAGTAGATTCGTCTCATCTAGCATCATTTTACTACTGTCAGCCTTTCCCTCAATTGAACCCATTCTTCCTTTTTTCGCTTCTCTCACCTTTACCTTTTCTTGTTGTAGAACCTGCGACTCTCGGCCACTCTGGAATGAAGGGAGTTCTAACACGGGGGGGCTTACTTCAGTACAACCCCCTTTCTGTTTATTCTGTTGACAAAGCGAGGTGCCAAGTTCTATTTCCCATACTTTCCTTTTGACTCTCTCTTCTCTTGAGGCGTTGCTACTTTTCTCACCTCATCTCTTTTCCTGGACATGATTTGGGCAACCAGAGATGTCTGGGGTTTCTGGAATAGTTTCTTCCTCTAGATTTTCTTCTATTTTAGCCTCATAGAAAGATTTCCAAAACGGGCTTTGCAAGTTCATCTCACTCCTCAACCATGACCCATAGAACTGATTATCTATATCAGAAAAAGCTTCCTCATTATATGGGATAGATGTATAGTTTTGTGCATAGTGGCCTATTTTTCCACAAGAATAGCAGAATGTAGCTAGCCGTTCATAGAGAAAATCCAGCCAAAGCATTTTCCCCTTGAAGCTATAAATCATGCCCGATTCTAACGGAGATTCTAGATTCAGAACCACTTTCGCCTTACTAACAGAAAAACCCATCATTCCTTTTGTTTCTCTTTTAACATCCAACACTTCACCTATTTTCCCGGCAATACTCTCAATGACCTCTTCCTTTCTTCCTTCTACAGGCAGACCCACAATGTGAATCCAAAAGGCACAAGAATCAAAGGGTAAGCATTGTGGGATAATACTAGATTCCCATGGTTTTAGAATCAGCAAGTGACGTGAGAAAGACCAAGGGCCCTAATAGAGGATCTTCTGTTTTGCCTCTATGTTCTCAAAAATGAAGGAAAACAGTCCAGGTTCCAGGTGAGAACATACCACATTATCTGTTTTCCAAGCTTTCTTCATCGTTGTTTGAAATGCTTGGAAGTTGATCGAGGGGTTTCCATGTAGCCGTCCAAAGATAGTGCGTTCTCCTTTTTCTAAGCTTTCCTAAGTGACCATATTGTCCATAATTGCATTCTTTGTTTTTGGCCATAGGTGACCCAAACGATTACACAGTGCGGCCAGTCTAATCTCCTGCTCGCTATATTGATCCATGTTTACACCAACAGTGACGAAGGGAAAAGGATCAAGCGCTTACAGATCTAGAAATTTATGGGACTGGGAAAGGGGGAAAAGGGAGCCGAAAGTTAGGGTTAGGGTTCGGCTGAGTAAGACGAGACAGAGAAGCTTGTAGTAATTTTAAAGGGGTTCGAGGATTGTAATGTTGTAGCAGAACATCAAGCGAAAGTTTTCCATTGAAAAGTATACAGGATTTGGGGATGAAGCAGAGGAAAACCTACCAAGAGGTAGGGGAAGAACTCTCACGAGAGAGAATTGACACCCCCTTTGTTGTCTTCTTTCCTCTGGCGAATCGTGGATGTGCGCTCCCTATGGATGATGGCCTCCTCAACCTCACGATCTTTCTCATGCCCTGGACCAAGAATCAAGACTGCTACCTAGGGGTGTCAAATGAATAGGTTGGATCAAGTTTGGGTTAGATCATAAATGGTTAGACCCAAATCGATCCATTAACCCGTTTATGACCAATTTATGCACAATACAAATTTCATGACCCATACCCGACCCATACCCAACCCATACCCAACCCAACCCATTTAAGAGAACACTTTTATATTTAATTTAATCAATGAAAATTTATTTCTTATGACTGTTTAATAAAATTATATTGCTGAAATATTTTCATGAAATACAAATCGGCATTTTTATTGGATATGGGTCACCCCATACCCGGCCCCCGGCTCTCGACCCCGGTCCCGACCCCTGACCCCTGACCCAACCCCGACCCGGCCCCAACCCCAAACATGGCCACGGTCTCCGGTCCCGACCCCGGCCCTGATCCCAAACCCGGCCCCGACCTAACCTCGGCCTCGGACCCGATCCCTGCCCCGGCCTCGGACCCGGCCCCTACCCCGACCCCGACCCCGACCCCGACCTCGACCCAACCCCGACCCCGGCCCCTGCCCCTGCCCCGGCCCCGGCCCTAGTCCTAGGCCTCGGCCTAGGTCCCCGACCCCAGCCCTTGCCCGGCCTCTACCCCGGACAAGGCCCTGGCCCCGACCCTAGAGCCGGCCCCTGCCCCGGACTCGGTCCCGGCCCAGGCTCCGGACCCCGACCCCGGTCCCCGAACCCGACCCTAGCCCAGGCCTTGGCCTCGGCCTCGGTTCCGACCCCGGATCCTGCCCCAATCTGGGAGCCGGCCCTGACCCTGGACCCATCCCCGATCCCGGAGCCGACCCCGACCCCAGCCCTGGCCCTGGCCCTGGCCTAGGTCCGGGACCCGGCCCCAGCCCCAACCTCGGCCTCGACATTTTTATTTGATATGGGTCACCTCATACCCAGCCCTCAGCCCCCGACTCCGGTCTCGGACCCCGGCCCCCGACCCTAACCCCGGCCCCAGACCTCGGCCCCTGGATCCGGCCCCGGCCCCGGCCCAGGCCCCGAATCCGGCCCCGGCCGGAGCCTCGACCCCGACCCCGACCCCCACCCCGACCCAGGCCCAGGTCCCCGACCCCGGCCCTGCTCGGCCTCGGCCCTGGACTCGGACCCGGCCTCGGTCCTCTGCCCGGCCCCGTTTTCTGACCTGGCCCCGGTCCTCGGCTATTGAAGGAAGAAGATGAGATTGAATTAAATGGGTCATAAATGAGTTTTGACCAAACCCATTAAGACCCATCTATTTTTGTCTTCTTGTTGTAAAACCCATTTATGACAAACAAAAGAAATAATAGTGACCCATTAATGACTCATTTAATGAAAAATGGGTCTATAAATGGGTTTTAGACCCATTTTGACAGGTCTACAGTGCTACCCAAGATTTCTTTTTCCTCAATCACTCGTGCGGTGCCTTTTTCTTTATGGCCGCGTATTATCATCTGTTGGCCCCCCTCCTACATGAAGCAACCACTTGTTTATATAGCGCTCTCTAGGTCTAATTAAGGTTTTCCTTAAAGGCTTAATTGTTTTGGGCCAATATCAATTAAGCTCAAGCCTTATATTATTAATGGACTGAATCTAATTAATCTAGCCCATGACTTCCATTTTCTTACGAGAATTTCAGCCCCAGTTTGTATGCCTAGGCGGGTCCCAATTTCCTCTGCTGGGCTCCTATCTCATGTGAATATTTCAACACACTCCTTAGCCTTAGTCGAAATTTTCGGATTATGCTTGTTCCAATCGTCCATCAAATTAAGCTCGTCGACTCACCCTTTGCAAATCACATGACTGAAATAAATATGCAATGCATGAAAATTTATTTTTGCGAGAATTATGATTAACTCTCATTTATGCTTAAATTGATGATTTTATAAAAATCAAAATTTAGGTGTCAACAATGGGAGCAGGAATGAATCAAGTCATATGTAAGAGAAAATAAATTACAGTAGGGATACTGACCATAAGGGTCTTGCTTTGCTTTCTTTAGACCCCTTGTTTCACTTCGATAGTATCATAAATCAGCTCGATACAGAAGAAATGATCGCATGCTATTAAGTAAGTAAAATAGATCAATTCAGAAAAGAAGCAAGTAAAATAGTTGGAAAATGGTCAAAATCGCAAAAAAAATAATAATAAAAAAGTCCTAAAGCTATTGCAATTGTGCCAATTCAGTCATAAAAATATTTTTATTTTTATCAATTGATTACTAAATATTTTGTATTTGTGGCAATGCAGTCCATTCGATAAATTTTGATTGGATGACGCTGATGTGGATAATTTTTAATTATATGTTAATATATTTTCAAATCAATTTTTATTTTCCTTTTTTTATTCTCCTTCTTTCTCTCGCCAGTCGATGACCCAGAGACGAGGGCCAGCAAGGCTCGACCTCATTATGGCTACGTGAGGCCAACCTCGCCCTCGCCGACCCTCGCCTCTAGGCTCTAGCCGAGAAGAAGGAGAGGAAACAAATATAAAAAAAGAAAATAAAGAAAGGAAAATTAATTAAAAATACAAAAAAAAATTGGTATAAAGTATTATAGTATTATTTAAGATTGCAACGTCTGTGCTGGCCAATCAAAGTTTGCCGGATGGATTGAATTGACTAAAATACAAAAAATTTAGGACTCAATTGGCCCAAAAAAGGTTTAAAATTGAATTATCACAATTGTAATTGATTTAATTTTTTTTTGGTAATTATTTTTTCTTTTTTGTGAAATTCTAAACCATTGCACTTTTATCAATTCAGTTTTAAACATTTTAATTTTATCAATTTTGGCTGTAAATCGCTGATATGGACGCCGACTGTCTTATAACATTGCCGTTGTGGAGCTAAACAATTTTTAATTACAATTTACATTTTGTTGTCCCATTTTTCTCGTTTTCTTATGTTCTCCTTTTTTACCTTTTTTCCAATTTTTTTTTTTTGTTTCTTCATTCCCTTTTGCCTTCATCGACCATGAACAAGGCTCGATGATGGCTGGTGGAGGGAACAATACAAATAAAAAAATAAAAATGAAAAAGATAGAAAAAAAGTAAAAAATAAAGAATGAAAACAGAAGAAGAAAAAAAGAAATAATTAAAAAATATTAAAATATCATCAAAAAATAATCCATGTCAAGGTCAGCTATGCTATGTAAGTCGGTTGGCGTCACGTTAGTAATTTTTGGTCAAAATTAATTGAATAAATTAAATTGATAAAATATAAAATGACTTAGAACTTTATTGATATAATAAAAAGGTACTTTTTCCCGAGTTCGGATACATAACTTGTAGCATCCGAATCATACTTTATGCAACAACCAAACGACATGTGGAGCCCATCTTCATGAGCGTAGCAGGCATAGATAATCAATTCATGGACAGGACAAGACAAGATAATACGTGGAGATGCCGCTTCTTTCTTTCTACTAACTATTATCACTCACTTCAAGATTGAGGCAACATCAAAACCCATGGATGGAACGTGTCCGAGCGTTTTCAGCTCACTAGACCCAGAGGTGGCAATATGGGTCACAAACCCATATTATAAAATGGGTCAAATATGTGTCATTAACTTTTAAAGGATTCACTAAAAATAGGTCACACTTAAATCAATTTTCGACTCATATTGATCAACTTTCGACCCATATTGATCCGCTTTTGACACATAAAGACAATATCCTTCCACAAGTTACAAATAGTCCTAGGACCGAGGCCGAGTCCCAGGGCCGGGGGCCGAGGGCCGGGGTCGCGCCCTAGGGTCGTGACTGGGGTAGAGGCCGGGTCCCGGGCCGAGGCAGGAGCCAGGGCGGGTCCCGGGACCAGGTGCCGGGGCCGAGGCCAGGGGCCAAGGCCGGGTCCCGGGGTCAGGGCAGGGGGCCGTGAACGGGGCCTGGTTCCGGGGCCGGGCCCTCGGGCCAAGTCCCGGGGTCGGGGTCGGGTCCTGGGCAGGGGCCAAGACCGAGGCTCGAGGCCGGGGTCTTGGGGCAGGGGCCGAGGTCCCGGGGCCAGGGTCCCGAGGCAGAGGTCGGGGCCAGGTCTAGGGGCAGGGGCCAAGACCGAGGCCGGGGCCGAGGCCAGGGTCGGGTCTTGGGGCGGGGGCCGGGTTTCGGGGAAGGGGCCGGGACCGAGGCCGGGTCTCAGGGGCGGGGGCTCGGGGCTGGGGCCGGGTCCCGGGACCGGGGTCCCGAGGCCGGGGGCATGAGGCCGGGGCCGAGATCGGGTCTCGGGGCGAGGGCCGGGGATGAGGCCGGGGCCGAGGTCCCGAGGCCGGGGGTCGGGACCAGGGGCAGAGGGGTCGGGCCGTGTCCGGGACCCGGGTCCCGGGGTCGAGGCCGGGTCACAGGGCCTGGGTCGGGACCGGGGCCGGGTCTCGAGGCCAGAGTTGAGGGTCGGGACCGGTGCCGGGTGTTGACACCTAATTTTGGCGATCCCGTATTATTATTATTATTATTATTATTATTATTATTATTAGTTAATTATGTATATTTTCTTGTTTTATTGCAAAATAGGAAAATACAAAAAAAAATTATTATTATTATTGCCATTTATTAAAAAAAAAAATCGGATTCGACTAGTCTGTCCATGTGCCAAGTTGGACCCTTTTTCCCATGGGCTGGCCTCCCATTTTTTTTTTCGTGCAAGCCCAATTTGTTTTTTTTCTTTGGCCCAATTTTCCTTTTTTCTTCAGCCCACATCCACCCACACCCTCTCATTCTCACGTCACTCCCTGGTCCCACCCATGCATCATTTTCACTTCCACGGTCACAAATCACCAAAGGCACGTCCATTCTCCTCCACACAAAAAAGCTTGGACAGGATCTCCTCTCACCCTCAGCCACATGACAAAACTTTGTGGGGGAAGGTAGGGGAAAACAGACAAAAAAAAAAGCTCAATCCCAAAAAAAATCTCAAACTTTAGCCTTTGTTCCAAAAATATCCACAATTTTTTTTGTCTCATAAAAAATCTTCAACTTTTGATTTTGTCCCAAGTCTACCAATTCAATCCCAAAAATACCTCAAACTTTGGCCTTTGTCCCAAAAATATTCACAACTTTTTTTTTGTCTCTTAAAAAATCTTCAACTTTTGAATTTGTCCCAAATCTACTAGTTCAATCACAAAAAAACCCTCAAAACCCATCTCGTAGAATTCCCGACGACCCAACGTCGGCCGTTTAGCTTCTGTCGAAACTCTAAATGATTCTCAACCGTCGCTCGATGGTGTGGCCTTATTCCGAGACAATAGAAACCCTCGTCATCGGCTCCTTACCCGTTGATAGTCCTCGATGCCAATCGAGCCTTCCACTGAGGACCATCGTACCGACCATGCATCTGTGACAACAAGCTGCTGCCGACCCTGCATCTGTGACAACAAGCTGCTGCCGACCCTGCCTCTGTGACGAAAAACTGCTGCCCCCAATGCTTTCTTGTGATCATCATTTCGGTAAAAAATTGAAGTATAAAAAGAAGATTTGTTAATATCTTGAAATTTGTATGTGAATCTCGAGTAACTCAATTATGTCTAGAAATGAATTAATGCAGCTGCAATGTGCCAAACATTCTTCCTTGAAACAATTGAAAATACATTTTGATCTTTGTCGAACAATCATGGGTTCTGTTCAACTGGGCGCGAAACACTCTTTTTTTTTTTTTAATAACTGTGGTAAATTTGGGACAAAATCAAAAGTTTGAGGTTTTTTATGAGGCAAAAAAAGTTGTGGGTATATTTGGGATAAAGACCAAAGTTTGAGGTTTTTTTGGGACAAAACCAAAAGTTGAAGGTTTTTTAGGAGACAAAAAAAAGTTATGGATATTTTTAGGACAAACGTCAAAGTTTGAGGTTTTTTTTGGAATTAGGCCAAAAAAAAAAGGAGAGGGGAGGAGGCTTCGGGTGGGGGTGGTTCGAAAGGGATTTGGATCCCCTGCCAAGGTGGGATCTAGGCAGGGATGCCAAGGTTCTAATCTCAGCCGTCCGATTCAAACGGACGGCTGGGATTTAGCCACGTCACAATAAGCCCAAAATTTGGGCGCCAATTACTAAAAACAAAAATTCAAACCTCCTCTTTCGGAGATCTCTCTCTCTCCTCTCTCCACCCGCGTTTCTTCCCCTTCAGAACGTTCTCTGCTCTCTGCTCTCTCGCGCTCTGGGTCGCCTCGATTCTTCGCCGGCCGTCTCTTCGATTCTTCGCCGGCCATCTCTTCGATTCCTCTAGTGAGTTTTCTCTCGCCTCATATGCGTTTGCCCTGTCCTCGATTCCTCTCCGAAAAATTTGATTGCTCTGACCTTCGCGCTCGGAATCGCTCGGCGTTCCTCTGTCCTTGTCCGTCGCCTTTCCTTGATGCCGGCTTCCTCTCAGCTTCCCTTCTCGCCGGCTTCCTCTCAGCTATGCTGAGGACGTGGCCAAGGATTCGCGCGACGGCGACTCCGCGGCCAAATCGGCGGAGCTGCGTCGACAGGGATCGTGGTGCCGGCGTCGACGGCCCGGCGGAATCGCCTCCTTTCGACCAGCAATGGGAAGGTTTCGGACGACGAGGCTGGAAAGGGGGAAGGCCGAGGGCGGTATGAGATGAAGTTCTCCAACTCTGCATCAACGCTCGCCAAATCTTCCTCTCTCAGCCCATCTCTTGAAGCTTCATGCTCCGATTAGAATCTGCGGTATGAGCGCACACACTCTCTCTCTCTCTCTCATGTTGTCATGCTCTCATCACATGATTGATTCGAAGGTGGCTTTGGTTGTGCAGCAGGTGCATTAGTCTGTGGCAAAGGATTAAATGGCTAGGAACTAGTAATCATAAGGGCTTATGTGTTATAGCATTTAAGCCTCAACTGAAGAATCTCAACCATTGATGACCGATGGAAGACTTTTGGTATGAAGGTGGGTTTTTCCCGGGATATAGGCATAAGAGAGGATGCTATTGGCATGCTGGAATGCAACACTATTTGCGTATTGATTGGGGCCAAATGTGATCTGTCACACTACATCAGTAGTTTTAGATGTTACTTTTTCACTTTGAAGGTTATTGTGATATGTTAGTATATTACTGGTTTGTAATATTTACTGTTCTCTATAGTGCAGGCATTCAACTTGGTAAGTGATGCGCTTAGACATGATTGCACTGATGTACGAGTTGCTGCTTGCATTTGTTTGAGAAGTCTCTCTCGGTCAGTCAAGGTTTGCATTATGAGTACTAAACTTTGAGTTTCTACTTGAGTTAGTAATGGTTAATATATAATCATAAACATCTTTCAGAATCTGAGTGCAGGTTTTTTTGTGAACAAGACAGTTATAATTCCATTACTGCAGCTTCTGCATGATCCTTCCATTGCTGTTCAGTTATGAATTTTTCCAGATTTTTTGTCACCTTGCTGATTCTTTTTCTTCCTTTTTTTCTCTTAAAATTGCAACTTTGTTGTGCTTACATCTTTGCATCGAAGTTTCTGGTATACTGGTCCTCATCACTTCCTCTTTTGGGTTTCAGCTGGCTGCCCTTGGTGCAATTAGCAATATTGTGGTTGGTTTCACAAAACATAACTCCAATTTTATACATTATGAAGGAGTTAAGCAGCTTGTTGAGTTGTCAATGGCAATGGATCCAGTTGTAAGGTCACTCTTTATGGGCTGTGAATAACTTGACATTCCTTGCTGACAGCAAATGTAAGGAAGTAGTTCTGTCAGAACTCACAGCATCCTCATTAGCAAGCCTTATCTGTGGTATGGCATGGAACCTGATTTAATAAATTCAAACTCTGGAATGACAATATGTCATTGGCACAAGTTGAATCCTGGCTGCTCTTATTTTGCAGATCCAGAATCTGCTGTCCAGGAACAAGCTCTGGCTCTTGTTTGCAATCTTGTTGATGGGTGTGTACAGTCTATTGACTATGTATTTGCTGAGGACAGTATTACATTAGATGCTATGTGAAGGTTGCTACAATATGCTTCAAAAGCTGAAATAGGTATTCAGGCCAGAACTACTTTTTTGCTTAAGTCTTGATATTTTAGTATTGAAATGGTTCAAAAGTGTACGAAGAATGTGATCATCAAGCTACTTGTGGAACCAACCACCCAAAGAGACCAGTGGAGAATGTCAAGGCCAATGAACCCATTTCAAGACAAGTTGACTTAGATTTTGTCTTAGACTTGAGATCAAATGGAATGAGATGAGAACAGGACGTTAAACTGAATCAGGATAATCAACTTCACGGCTTGATGATTTAAGTGGATATACTGAAATCAAGTTCAGATTGTTTGATATGTGTCTCTTGGGCATTTTTAGCCTTCTAGGTAAATGTTACTAGAATTTGATAGGCTGGCTCGAAAACTTATATACTGGTTTCTTCGAAAGACAATGATTTTAGGATCTGAACCATTTCCGTTGTCTTTTGGGAAGTGCAGTGTTCTATTGGTTCATTTGCTATCAGCATCCAAAGACACTGTGTTTGGTAGGTTGGAACAACATGTGGCCTGGCATGGCACCAGCCCCTTCATTGTTGTTGGGCTGTGTCATGTTGCTCTGATCCATCACCACCCCTACTTAGTTGCTGTCCTAAGCATAGAAGTTATTTTCACTTAAATTAAGGACACACTTATCGGCCAAAAAACTGTGCTTTAAGTGGGAGAAACATTGAAGTTCTTCTTTTCTTTGTTCTTTCATTTAAATTTAATTTCTGAGAACTCCTTTCCTGTATTACTAGTCTTCTATGTGACAATAGTAGCTTGGTAGGTTTTACATTGCATTTTGAAAACGGCTCTCCAATATGGGCTGTCTCAATGCCATGTTCATTTTGTTTCACCAAAATTGAAGAATCAGTGTGAAAATTTCTTGATGTATAAGTGAGCACGAGGCGTTATGATGACACTAGTTTTGCATATTGCTGAAACCCAACATGCATCTTTTACAGGGAATGTATGCACTAAGCAACGTTGCAAGTTCACTGTTGCTAATCTTGGAAGCAGCGCACAGGGAATTGTTTTGGTGCCCCGCCAATTACCTGGGTTGCCTTTGAAAGTTCACTGTTGCAAATCTAGTATTTTGTATCTCCATTCTTTATTGACCACTGTTATAAAGTGAGGCTGTCTGAGTGTATCTTTTGGTCACTAGAGCGTTCGCTGGTGCTGCATTACATGTAACATGGGGATACCTTCTGTAAATTAAAAAAAAATTGAGATGAAACAAACCGTGCTTGGATATTGTTTCGGGCTGATATTGTATTGCCAAGTTGGATGTGTTCCTCTAGAGCTCAATGACTTGAGATATCTTTTTTGGCAATAGTTACTTGAGAATTGATCGTAGTGTTTTTCTTTTTCTTTTTTAACTGGAAGCTTGGGGTAAAATCCCAGTAAGGGCTTCACTTTTCAACATACCTCAATCTGTTTTTGGTCAATATCGACCATTTTATTGTTGAGGTGAGATTAAGCTGTATCGCGGCACAGTAGCATGAGTTTACGAACACACATTGAGTACTGAGCATCGAAAGGACATGCCTGCTCAATTTCTGAGTTCCGACAAAACGCTTAAATGTTCTTCGAAAGAAGTCTCCAACAATTTGCGCTCTTGTCCTGTGGGCAAACATGGGAATCCAAGGAAGGAGTTGCCTTCATTTTCATGTGACACTCCAATATACGTGCCTATCTTGATCAGCCATAACGGTGCAAAAATTAGCCGGCGTCCTTTGTTGGTAATTGTCGGTATTGATTCAGAGTAAAAGAAGAGATGTTACGAAAAAAAAAACAAAAACAAAAAAGGTTGCAACATGTCTATTAACTGACTACGTTTTGGCAACATACGCATCGCAACTGGAAGTGCATCAATGGTTTCCAAAGTGAATGCTAATGGCTTGAAATAGTTGCACTGTCCAATCTAGGGTGCAATCCAATGTCTGAACCTTAGTTCTCCCGATTGAGACACATGATATCATTATCATGTCAGGTACCTAATGATGGATCCCTTTCGCAAAGTTAGGGGGCCAAGCGCTACCATATAGCTCATACACTTGAGCAGGCCTGGATATCCACTGATCTATGTGAATGCAGAATAGAAAAGTTGAATTCTAGTCCAGCCACTGCACTGTCATTGACAATTCTGATGGAAAAAATGATCAATTGGCCGGAATACCAGCAAAAGAAATGCAGAAGCCACTCTGAGAGAACTCCGAACCTCAACATTCATTCACTAAAAGCTAAAATGATGCTTGTTCCAATATGTACAATTTTACAGGCGACAAATCGGGTAGTAATAGATGGAGGACAATATTCCTTTTGTCTTGAGGCACAGAGAAACCCGAACTTAGGAAAGGTTGCCATGAAACATGGATCCAAAAATTTGCAGATGCAAAGCAACCAATCATCCAATCTTCTCGGTATTGGTATCGTCTGTAGGCCATATCACGGTCTCAATGAGCCGTTCGCGCATTAGCTGCAAGTTCTCGTCGGAGATTTCTTTGTATATCTTGGCATGATCACATTTCTGCACAGACAATCAACTATGGACATAAGCACTAAGCACTAATCCCACCCTAATTGGATCCTTATGAACAAGCTGACGCAAATCTTTGGTACCTTGATCCATTTTCCGTATAGGTGAAGACGCGTTACCATCACTTTTTTTTTGCGCGACTTCTTCTTGTTTCATATCCACCCTGTGTACTAAATAAAAGCTAAAACAATTTGAACCAACCACATACCATTGCACTTGATCCCATGAGTTATGGGGAGAAGGGGAATTATGAGGAGCCAAACAGAAAGAACAAAAGTCAGGTGCAAAAAGAGTTGCAGAACATGGCAAGCTTTCATAGCCATCCCAACCAGGAACTCCTGAGAAGGAAGCCTTGCTGGAGCATTCTCTGCATAGAGCAATGAGCTATGACCCAAGAAACGAGCTATGCCCCTCCCGAGAGATGCAGAGCTAGCAGTCCAGAATCCAAACTTAATGGATCGTTTCCTCCTCTGCAGAGTTCACATAAATACGTTACTTGATAAAACTTAAGAGGATCAAAGCACTTGATTACCAAGCGCATGCACGGAATATCCTAATAAGAAGACACGCAAAAGATAAGATGATACCTTTAATGAACTAGCATGGTGTTTTATGAAATGCCTGGTGGCATCTTTTCCTAAATTTGCCGCGCAGAGAGGGCAGACCTGAAGTAGCAGGCATCAAAGCAATGTCTGAAAATGTAAATTCTAATTACACTTGGACTGCATGAAGCACTATGACATGATAAGTTTCTGTTTAACTACTTTTGGAACTGCCAAGTTTGCATATATGTATCTTTTAAAACCAGGGTAAGATGAATGAAGAATGCATATGGCAGTCCCGCAAATCCAGAGTAGCAAAAAGAAAGAGAAAGTACTGCATTTTCAAGTCAAAGCAGTGTTCATTCGGCTAGTGTTTGCAAAGTTAAAGCATATAAGAGCAAGACATTACAACCCAAAAGTTAAAGCATCCAAGAGCACTTGCATTAGACTAATTAGACCAAACCAACTTGACTCAGAACCCACAGTTGAGCAGGCCAACTGAGAACACATTCCTTATCTTAAAACGGTTCCAAAACCATCCAATTGAAGTAATATCTCCACTGATCCAAATCTTTTCACGACATTACAACCCAAAACAAAGCAACTTCTAGATTATGTTCTCTCGAAGGATCTTAATATTTGCAAATTGAATGCATCCAAACAATTCCCAAGAGCTCTACATTCACCAAACAACTAAACTACAAAACAAAGTAAACCTTTTCAGTCCCTTTCGCATCTCTTTCACACTTTGTGGTGGGGCCTGGGTTCGTCTGGCCTGAGATTGTTTGTCCATCTTAGCCAACAACTCTTGTCGCAATGATCGTCTCAACGGGACAGAAGTTCCCAATGTTAGTCCATTTCTGCGCTAGAAGTGTGGTCCTCCGTTGCTTCCGAACCTATCTTCACATCCATTGCAAATTCCTATAGCCCCCAAATCAGCAGATGATGTTAGTTTCCAGAAAACACAAAGAAGGAAAAGGGCGTTTCTTAAACTGATGGGACCCATTCCAAGAATTCTAACAGCCAAAAAAACCCAAATATATCCTTGACAACACTTCAATCCAGCAAAGAGGTTTATGGCCCTGGATCTATCTACCCATTATCCAACGACAATCCAGCAAAAGCTGATAACTCTTCATTCATTAGCAAAAGACCATCTTTCCCGCAAAAGCCCACCACCCTAGCAAAAGAATTTCTAAAGACGAAAAGACCAGAGAAAATGGAGCAAGAATATAGCAATTTGCTCTCAAGTATCCGGAAAACCGAAGCCAAAACTTACTAGAACGAAGCCATTCCCCAAAAAGAGCGAACTGATCGGATTGAAGTACCTTAGAGTGGCGATTGCAGCGAGCGAGTTCGCAAACTATGCGGGCGCAGAGAGAGAAGAAGAAGAGGAGGCGAAGGCGAAGGCGGAGGGGGTCGGAATCCAGCAGCTGAGACCGGCGGCACTCTTGGGGGAGAGGGTTCGGGGCCCAGTAGCTGCGACCGGTGGAGTTTTGGGAGAGACGAGGGTGGACGCGGATCTGAGCTTCAGACACAGCAATGGAGACCGACAAGGATCTTGGGCGAGGCGAAGGCGAAGGCGGAGGGGGTCGGGACCCAGCAGCTGAGACCGACGGCACTCTTGGGGGAAGGGGGCTCGGGAATCACCAGCTGCGACCCGCGGCGTTCTGGGGGAGGCGGAGGTAGCCGGGACCGAGAGGAGACGGGAGAGGAGAGAGCGAGAAGCTGAGATACGCGAGAGAGAGGGGGGGGGGTCGAGACAGGAGAGAGAAAGAAGGTCTTCGTGGTGCGTAGGAAAGAGAGAGCGTCGATATAGAGGAGAGAGAAAATGGCCCGCGCGTCTTCAAAAAAATTTTGGCAAGTGGGCCCGATGCCACGTGTCGCATGTTCCCGCTCAAATTTCGGCTCGCCACCTTTAGAAGACGTGGCCTAATCTCAGCCGTCCGATGCGAACGGATGGCTGAGATTAAAACCTAGTCACCCCGCCTAGATCCCACCTTGGCAGGGGATCCGGTTCCGTTCGAAGGGGGAACCGGATCGTCTGCCCTGGTGGAGGAAGGGCAGCCATGACCTTCGACAAATCTCAGCCGTCCGATGCGATCGGACGGCTGAGATTAAAACACTTACAAAAACGATAGTGACCCGTGCGTTTTAGTTTGAAATTCATATTTCAAACTAAAAAAAAAAAAAAAAATCTGCTCCAGACTTACCCTTTGTCCTCTCTGTCTCTCTCGATCCCTAACCGAAGATTTTCTTCACTTCTTCGCCGAAGTGAAGAAGAGAAGTTCCAGAAGGGAAGACCACACCGGAGATTTTCTTCACTTCCGTTCGGCGAGAGCTTCTTCTCTGCTCAAGTCGCCGTTCGATCTCTCTTTCGTCTCTCCGTTTCTCTGCGCGAATCTCCGTCGAGGCACGGCTCTTGCTCTCTCGGTCGCTCTGCCCAATCTAGCGTGCCAGCTCTTGATTCCTAGGTCAGTTTGTGTTCCTTGGGTTGTTTCGTCGTTCGGTTTTGGCTTTGTCGCGTATTTGATCCGATGACTTGCTTCGGTCTTGCGAAGCTCACTCCAATCAAGGTTTTCGCGCTGAGTCGCGGGCGCTTGATGCGTCCGGGGCTGTGTGTGTGTTCGTCCCGGTGGAACGCTGCATTTCTAATTCTCTTTCGATTCTCTCTATCTGTGGAATTTAGGGTTCGGACGTCGAGGGGAACCCTCATCTCCGAAAATCCCTGTCTGTGTCGCCGGCTTCCTCTCAGCTTCCCCTCTCAGCTAAAGTTTACACCACGGCCCAATCGGCTTGCTACGACGGCGTCCAGGTAACATTTCGCTACAGTGATCTCCATTCTACACAAAACCAAAAAAATTTGCGTTTCGCGTTCCTGCAAAATCCCAAAAAATGCAGACACACACAGAGTAAGGGAGAGCGAGCGAGAGAGAGCGAGGGAGGGAGTGCTCCCGGATCGTCTGTACCCTTTTCTTCACTTGCCTCGCTCGAGCTCTCTCTTCGTCTCTCAAGGATTTCCCGACTATCTTGAAGGTTTTGGAGGCCTCTAAGCGTGTCGTAAAAGCCCTGAACATTTATGCTCGGATTGAAGTTGTTTTCTGTTCGATTGGGTGCAAAATTTGAGCGAGTGCCGACTTAAATCGGGTCACCTCTCACTTGGTGATGTTGAATGGCTATGTTCTGCATGTGGATGTGCTCTGCTTCTTTTGGAATTTGGAACCCTAGGCTTGATTGTGAAATGGTTCTTTCGCGAAAATAGGTGGCTTTATTGGCGTTTTTGCATGTAAATTGATTTGGGTCAACTTTGGCATGATATCTTTTGGGGGTGGGAATCGTAAAGTTTTGGCCTTTCTTGGCCCAAGAGGCTAGCAAGAAGGTTTCTTGGCTTTGTGCTTCGGATTGCTTATTTTATTACAGTGATCTTAACCTGATACACCAGTGGAACGAAATTCAGTTGCTTTGTCTGGGTTTCTATTTCATCAGGCCATGGCCCAATCGCTCCTTTGTCCATGTCCGTCGCCTTTCCTCGACGCCGGCTTGCTACGACGACAGTAGAATCCCAGTTGGAACTGACTTCTCGATTCGTCGACTTCGATTGACTTGGACAGGCCTAGTCTTTGGTGAGTTCACAGGTTTTTGTTTTCTTTTGGTTGCCCTTTTGTTTTTTTTTCCTTCGATTTCTGAGTTACCGACTGAAATATGGGAACCCTTTAGTTTATTTCCATCATTCTTAGTTAAATTTGCGATTCTTATCAGTTATGTTCGGTACCTGATCTTTAGTTATATGCGACATAAGGTGTATTTGACTCCTTTGTTAGCAGAGTTTACTTATGTTGTTTCTTGCGTATTTTGTGTGTGGGAACTTTAGCTAATTATTCTTAGTATTTACGTTGATTTGGCTGTGTTAATCTACATAAGGTTTTAAGTTAATGTTTTAACAGCTAGTTGATTTCATCATAATGACCATTTTATGGGTTTTTTGTCAAATATTATGTGATTATTGGATGGATTGCTGAAAGTAGAGAAAAGGTTGCCTTGTCATTGTGAATGGTCGATCTGAAGGGATGTGGAAGCGAAAAATAATTTTTTTTTTGTTAAGTAAATTTTCGTCCGCATCTTATGTGTTTTGCCAAAAATGAAATCCCAGCTAATTAAAGGGTTGTTTCTTTTGTGTTTTTCTCGTTTTTGCTGCATTCAGCAGTTGTTTTCGATGTCTTCTATGACGTCAAACTCATAATCAAGTAAGTGGTTTTAGTCATGCAAATTACAAAGGATATAAAAATTGGGAAGCTGCAAAACAGGCATACTTGAATTTTTTCAATGTGGAGGAGTTGCCTGCAATAATTCATTTGCCTACTCGATTTCGTCCTAAGAATGAACATGTGAAGCATGTACGTTAGTTAGTTACTTTTGTGATAACACACTTTAATTTTGCAACGGTTTAAGGATGTAACAATTATATGACTTTTTGTTATATCTAATCAGGATGATGCTTGTCCCAGTAGCCATATAAATAGAGATTCGAAAATGGAGTTGGAACAAACTCGAAGGGAGTTGGAACATACTCGAGGTGCGCTTCAGTTGATTGTACGGGAGCTACAGAATGCAAGGGAGGTCACTGACAACTATCGCGTATGATTAGTGGCTTCAGGAATGTTAACATCGATTAGATATGATTTTAGGTGTAATTGAATTGTACTACAACGCTAATGAATGGATGAAGTTATGTTTTTAAATGGGATTGTTTTCTTTCGTGGGTTGCTTGATTGTTTTCATTTGCTTCTATGTCATCAACACACGAGAGTTGTGATATATTGTTTCTGAGAAGTTTTGATTTGGATTGGTCATTTTGTTCTATCTGCACCTCTTTTTGGCTGCCAATTATAAATTTTATCATGTTTGTTTCAGAGAAGCAACACAAATTGCCATCCTTCATTGACTACAAATGTAAAGGAATGGCAACAAAAAAATTCGGAAATGGCGTACATTTGATGTTTCGTTTGGCGTTTTTGTATTATTTTTTTATTTTATGAATATAAAGCCGTTGGTTAATTACGAAAAGTAATGTACAATTACTAACGCATTTTTTTTTGTATAAAAAAGAACGAAATTGACATAACAAAAGGAACGGCGACAAAAAAAATCGAAAATGTCGTACATTTGATGTTTCGTTTGGCTTTTTTGTATTATTATTTTTTATTTTATGAATACAAAGGCGCTGGTTATTTACGAAAAGTAACATACAATTAGAAACGCGTTTCTTTTTTTATAAAAAGGACGAAATTGACATAACAAAAGGAACTTCAAAAAAAAATCGAAAATGTCGTACATTTGATGTTTCGTTTGGTTTTTTTGTATTATTTTTTTATTTTATGAATATGAAGCCGTTGGATATTTACGAAAGTAACGTACAATTAGAAATGCAATTTTTTTTTTTTATAAAAAAGAACGAAATTGACATAACAAAAGGAACGGCAAAAAAAAAAAAAATCGGAAATGCTAGAAACACTGAAAGAGCAACATTTCCCCTAGATCACAAAACACCCATCACACTTTGATATAAGTGACTATATTACTTGCCGTCCCTGCAAGTAATAGATTCAGAATGTGCTAAGATAGAGAGAGACAAGGATTGTCCTGTAAAGCGATGTGAGGATAAGAAAAAATGCACATACCACCAGGACAACAGCCAACCAATATTAAGAATGAACTGCATAATGTGATGGCAGATTCAAAAGTTTGCTAACAAGAAATCCATAGATTGGCATCACCTGCCACAAGTAACACATTAATCTGGACCGAAGATGTCTCGGTAAATGGGTAGAAAATGAGCACACGCTCACAATGAGGCGTCTCTAATCAGCTGTTCATAAAAAATGAAGCATAAACATGTCTTCTTATCCAACTACTGTAAGCAAAGATACAACGTTGCATCGCGATCAAACCATGTGCCTATCCACTTCAGAGAAAACACAGAAGTGACCAGTTGGTCTTCAAAGTCAAGAGCTAGAACAATAACACAAATCCACCATCCCATAATATGATCTAGGGGAAATGTTGCTCTTTCAGTGTTGATGACAACAGCAAGCACTATATCAGCTGTGGTTGGTAATACGATCAACCTCACTTCTGTCAGGTGCACTGTTTGTTTCCTGTAATTGGTCTCCTTCATCCCTTAATTTGTTATCCTTCTGTTTTTTCCTGACACGTCTCTTTGACTTACCTACATTGCAAGAAATGCTAGAAACATTGAGAACTTGGTAACTTTATGCAATCGCCAAAGTTAACTTCTACAGAGCGCGTACTTGAAAGTCTAGTAGCATTATACCTTGTATATGGTAATGCGTATTCTATTTACAACTGAGTATAATCATGACGATCACTAAGAACAGTAAGATACCCACACAAAGAGGCAAATCAAACTCCAAAGTAAATTAAATACTAGGAAGCGAATTGAAAGACCAATAGAATCGTGTACACATATGCAGAAACACAACAGGAAGCAAAAACACATAAGCAGTAAAATGCTTGTAGGATCTCAATGATATTCATTCTCTCTATTACTCTCTCACTTTTGACTCGGACTACTCGATCTGCACAAGAAAAGAATTCAACAAGAAGAACAGCATTTGCATTTTCTTTCTTTGCAAAAACAGATTGACCACCACCAGTGAAATTAGAATATAACATTGTGCCAGGAGGCAACTGTAATAGTTTGGCTTCCTATAATGGTGACCAGACCAGTGAACTTCAAACTTCAGAGAGACATCAACTGAATAATCTAAAGGAGATGAGAAGCAAAATAATTGTTTCTATGCTTACAGATATGATTTTTTTTTTTAGTAATGCATGTTCATATAATATAGGGCCACTGGTATCTACATCTTTGTGCTTTGATAATGAAAAAGGTAGTTTCTTATGTGAAAATGCAGCAAACATTCACGATGTCTTGAAAAGGTAATCTTACTACATATACTCTAATGGTACCCACTCCGGAATAACTTCACTCATTAATCTTGAAATCCCGAAGAACAAATTAGTAAATCCATCCCACTTCGCATTAGCATTGAAATATTTGCAATGGAGAAAATAGCTGGATATTTGGTATCATACAAAGGTTGCAAAATGAATAATGGACAAGAATGAAGAGCATACATTCCCATCCCAATCGCAACAAGGCAAATTTCAGGTTGGACCATCAGCACAAGTGACCTTGACCTGCTCACCTGTATCCATGGAACCTGCAAAACAACATCTAGTGATATTAGCCAAACTTGAGTGAACTCATGAACGAGTACCTTCAGTTTTAGACAGTATCATGTTCAACAAATTGATCAAGGACACACTATTATCCTCCAATAAAAGCAATGAAATCTGATGATTTGACATTTGGTAAGTGGCCATCTAAGTAAGATGCACAAGTTTATCAAGCACAACACTAGACTTCTTAGTATATCCATCTATTCTACCGCCATATCTCTTCACTGCCAAGATTTGAGAGAGAAAACTAGTTTCTTTCACCAAATCACTATGACTCTTTACCCATTGCTGCAGATCAACCAGAGTGCCTGTAGAGTAGTTAAAAAGGTAAAGGAAGAGCTGGAAAGGATAGGAAAATCAGTATGTCATCACCAACAGACTCCACGAGATCAACTAAAAAGAGTCCACATTCTCATCACCACCAACCTTTATACGCTAAATCACTAGATTGGAAGACCAATTTCACCCCACCCCCCACCCACCACCCCGCAAAATCTGACATACTTTGATGAAGACATTACTTACCTTGTGCCAACATCATCCATTTGAGAGGGAGTCCCCATTTGAGGGAAAATTTGTCCGCTCGTACTAACCAATGGACATGGTTCTCCTTCCCTATCCATTTCAGATACCTGATGGAAATGCGTCAGAATGGTGATTGAAAACATGGACAAGATATAAGGTCAAACATCATACATGCACTAGGTATCTATACTTGGAACTACAGATTTCTGCTAACAACAAAGAGGAAGCACATAGGTACAAGAAGTGTTCACCAGAACATCATTTATGCTATCTAATAGCTCCTGTAATAGCACCTAAATGAAGATATCCAGCACTCACGAGTACGTCCGCAAGCACTGAGAGAGGCATTTACTATGAAAAGAGGACCTCAGTTATTCTCGTGTTCTTCCAAGAAAAGAAAAGAAAAACTCTAAATGAAGTTCATTTAAGATGATCTATAGTGACCGTTTCCTATTATTAATCTTCATTATTGGCACGTGATCCATATCAAATTGAACATGCACTAGACACTGTTGCTTCCTTGCCCTCAATTCGAGCAGTATCTGAAAGTTTCACATGCTTCGCACGCGCACAAGCGATGTGGAAACAAAACATCTTACCTTTCGATGATTTATGAGTGTCTTTCACAGCTGCCGACCTCGATGTGGGAAGGTGCTTTCACTTGGATTATAACCCGTGCTCTTGAAGCAAGCCTGTTTAACAAAAAAAGTACGGCCATTTCAAACAACGTCAACATAAAGATCCACAACACCACGCCTCAGTGAATTAGATGAAGGAGAACCAAGTTGATAGAGATTGCTGAACCTAAAACAGGATAGTAACTTAAAAGCAGATGCTAAAGCAAACAGGCAGAAAGTCAAGAGCATAAAATATACGGCAATTGTCTGAAACAGACCGACCATCCAAAGATATACACCAATGATTTCAGACAGACTATATCACGAACTGTGAAACTTTTCCTTTTAATATATCTTAAAACCAGCAAGTGCTTCCACTCAAATTGACTGGTGGTGGAACAACAGAAAGATCACGAATCCAGGATATAAGCAGGTAAGTTCACAAAAGAGATAGTAGAATTAGATTCCTAGAGAATTATATCAAAACAAGTAAGTACTTCAAGTGTACGCAGGATATACTCAACATCTACGCCTTTCTCTAAACTATTTAACACCACTAAAGGCGGTTGAGGAAATCTAATGCTGATCGCTAACGCAAATTGACAGAAGAAAGCAAAAATCACAAACCTCGTGGTCACAGTCCACGAGTTGCTCCTCGCTCAAGCTCACAAGCTCTCCCGTGGACAGAAAATGAGCTCCTTCGAGAGCTCCGGCCGCACTAAAAGACCAGCACGACCCACACGCCTCAATGAATTAGATGAAGGAGAACCAAGTTGAAATTTAACTTTCTTCGCTCTCTCGCCTCAAATGCCTTTCCCCTATCTTCGATTCCTCAAATGCCTTTCCCCTTATCTTCGATTCCTGCGAAAATCTCTCTGCTCTCACCTTCGTGTCGCGCTCGGAATCGTGGATCGGTGCTCCTCTGTCCGTGTCCGTCGCCTTTCCGCCGGCTTCCTCACAGCTTCCCCTCTCGCTCGCTTCCGTCGCCTTTCCTCGACGGCTGCCTCCTCTCAGCTTCCTCGTGGATCGGGGCTCCTCTGTCCGTGTTCGTCGCCTTTCCTCGACGGCTGCCTCCTCTCAGCTTCCTCGTGGATCGGGGCTCAGTCGGCTTTCCTCGACGCCGGCTTCCTCTTAGCTTCGCCTCTCTGGATCGTGGTGTCGCCTTTCCTCGACGCCTGCTTCCTCTCAGCTTCCCCCGTCGCTCGCGTCGCCTGGAGGCATGATTGATTGAGAAGGAGGAAGCACGATTGCTTGAGATGGAGGGGGAACGAAAGAAAATTTTGGGGGAAGAATTGCTCGATCTGAAAATTTGGGGACTGATTTCGCGCTCAAACTAAAACGCACGCCTCACTCTCGTTTTTGTAATTTTTTAATCTCAGCCGTCCATCGCGATCGGACGGCTGAGATTTGCCGAAGGTCATGGTTGCCCTTCCTCCACCAGGGCAGACGATCCAATTCCCCGAAGGCAGTGGTGTCGATGGGAGCAGCCGACGGAGGAACAAGGCACCCGGTGATGGCTGGTCATGGCCGGTCCAAAGGCGTGGCGAGCGGCAACGGCGACCCGATCGTCGGGACGAACCAGACTAAGAAAATGGAGGGGGGCTCGTTTGTCTTCAGGCCCCAATAGGAGCATAGCAGTTCTCTACTGTTAAAGGGGACGAAGGGAAAGAGGGCAGATAGCTCTCAGGAAGCAACCCTCGGTACAAAATGAGAAGAAGGAACTCCCAAGCCGTCGAGGAGCGAGCGGACCGAGCCGTCATCAGTCGGTCACTATCGTCGCAGCCCGAGCAAGTCGCCTCACAGTAGGCGACGAAGGCGACATGACTGTCGTGGAACGGCGTAGAAAGGAGAGCACTGAGGCCCCATTCCAGACTGCCGGCGTGATTTGGCCAGGAGCTGATCGGCTTCTTCGCGTCGTGGTCTTGCATCTCGCCTTGGTCGGTCTCCGAAGAAGCCATTACATAAGTGAGACACAGTCTGGTCGGGGGCGTCCGTGTGAGAACAACCATGGTTGGCCGGCTGTGCCAGCAAGGTCGGACCGCTTCAGGCATCACGTGGCAGAGGTTGCCGAAATGGTTGCTCCACGAAGAAGAGAACTCGTGAAGGTAGAGGCGAGACCGGTCGAGATCGAGTCGACGAGGCAGGCGAGCATGAGTCGAACCAAAGGCAGTGGCATGGCTGGCGGATCTCGTCATGGTCTCGGTACTGGATAAACAGACTTGGTTTATAGCGAGAGATAGTCTGTTGGAGTGTGATCCAACGGCGACGATGAGCGAGTCCCTCTGGCGGTCGGTGTAGCGAGGGGGTGTTTTGTGGCCAGCGACCATATTTACGTGTGGTCGGTCTGGTAGGGGTCGAAAGGTAGCGTTGTGCACGGCTAGAGTCGATCGGCGATGACCACAGATGGCAGCGTGGCAAGCAAATTTGGCAGCGGCGCGGTGGGCGAAATCCAGTGTCGTTGAGCCTTCAGTGGACGAGCAGACCCGGCGTGGCTGGTGAGCGTGACCTAGCGGCGGCTCGTGAAACGGAGCCGGACGGTGCGACGAACGAGCCCAGAGCTGCGACGACGCCATCGTGAACAGAGGGAGTCGTCGGACCGAAGCCAACGGTGGTCCGACGAGTTAGTAGGCGATGACCACAAATATGGTGTGGCGGGCAGACCTTGGCGTTGCGGTCTCGGCACTCGGTGGGATGCACCGGTCGGCCTTTGGAGGTCCGTCGGAAGAAGCTTGACAGCGGCGTGGCGAGCGAGGACTGCTGGCCTCGAAGCTGCGGCGTCGCCGTCGGGTGTCGCGGACACGAGAGAGCGTCAGAGGAAGAAGACGATGAATAGTGGAGGAGCCGTTTCACGTTTTTCTGTGGTTGTTTTGGGTTGGATCAAACGGGCTGGTGAAATAAAGACGAAGAGATTGGGCTCAGTTGGGCTGGTCCAAAGAATGAATGGCAGAAGCTGCGCATTCGGTAGCTGGGCTAGAAGGAGTTACAGGTCCAGTTCAGCCAAAGCTTGGAAAAATGGGCCTGAGCCTTTTTTGAGTAAACCAGGCTCGCGTCTGGTTCCCTCTCGGGCCTGATCAGGTCCGACGATCTGATCCAGGCCCGGGTCCGAGAACCCGACCCGGACCCAATTTTCTTTATTTATTATTAATAGATAATAATAAATAAAAACTAGAAAAATTCCAAAAAATAATTAAAAAATCAGACAATTTTACAAAAAGTCAAAAAAATAATAAATAGATAGGAAATATTTCTATTTGTTTATTTTGTCTAATTAGGTTTTATATGCTTGCTCATTCATATATTTGTCATGTTATTTGCATAGCTTAGCTAAATTTTGCATGTGAATTTTTAAATGATTCGATATTAGTATTTCTCAATAGATAAATTAGTGCAATAATTAGAGTTTAATTCGAAACACTCGTTTTATCCTTTATTTGACTGAACTTTGCTGATTATCTACTTTGAGTGAATACATATGCTTCAGACGTGGCGATAGACAGTGATGTCCACGGAAATAGATAGTCCATCGAGGCTTGGTGTTTGAAGGCCGACGTCCAATCCAATCCTTTTTTGTATATTCGATTCACGTGTCGGAGTTACTTTCTTTAAATATTGTCATTATAGATTTGGACTGCATGCGCTTATTCTAGTCTTTATTTGGCATATTTACCTGATTGAGTGTTTATTATAACATTGTCTTTTGAAAAATTGCATGTTAATCGCTTTTCCTATTGCTAGGTTAAGGGTAAATAGGTAATTGCACAAAATGATAGAAAAACATTATGCATGATCATTTAGTACTGGTTAGCTACATAGTAAGCTTAAAATGACGTGTAGAATGTGTGGTCACCTTAGGGAATATTAACTGGTTAGGTATCGAAAGGGCGCTAATTATCTAGTTAGCGTAAACAAGTCCCCGAACTTAGAATCTCTGGTTGCGTAGGAATCGAGATAATACTCCCGTGTCTCGATTGGTTTCTAGCTGACCCCAATAGGCTAGTGGCGACTCCTAGTAACTTTTTAGGTTGCTAATCAGTAAAACGAAATCTAATGTCAAGCGAGGTAGGACTTGGGAGAGTCCACGTCATTGACCGATGGCAATACCTCTAAACCCGCCGGATCCTCGAGGGAGGCGCAAGGCAGGTCGCGACATCCGGGGCCGATGGATCGGGATCGGGATCGGGGTCGGTGCCGGGGAGGGGGATCAGGGACGAGGCCAGGGCAAGGGCCAGGGACGGGGTCGGTGTAGGGATCGGGGTCGAAAAGTATTTTAGTAATATTATTTTCTTAAAATATTGTCGTGTTTTAATAATATTGGTCAAAACGGGTCGGATCGGGTCGAGTTTGGGTTATTAAATATGGGTCAATATGGGTCGGACCATATTCGACGCGACTCGACCCAAACCCGACCCAACCCACCCATTTGCCACCTCTAATTGGACTAGACCTCTCTGGTTCTCTTGCTTCTCTTGCCAGATTATGTGTATCCTTATCCTAATCTTTCCGCTATTGGATGGTATCATGATTCCCCATGAAACACATAAGGAATAGCTTTGAATTGTGTGGTAGATTGGGACCAAATCTCGCGTGAAGTATTCTCTTCTGATTGAAATGAATAATGGGATATGTAATAGGAAGTGTCGTGAAAGAGTGGAATCAAGTGAAGTTTTTTGAGGTAGAGGTGTCAGCAGTTCGGTTCGATTCGATTTTTCAGATAATTTTTTTGGAAAGTACAATCCAATTTGAGTGGTTGGAATAGTAGCTGCAATTACTTCGTTGAATGGGATATGTCCAAGCGTTTTTAGTTCATTGAACCAGACCTCTCTGATTTTCTTGTCAGGTTATACATGCATACTTATCCTAATCTTTCAGCTATTGGATGGTACCATGATTCCCCATGAAACACATAAGGAATAGCTTTGAATTGTGTGGTAGATTGGGACCACCACGTTAATCTCGCGTGAAGTATTCTCTTCTGATTGAAATGAATAATGGGATATGTAATAGGAAGTGTCGTGAAAGAGTGGAATCAAGTGAAGTTTTTTGAGGTAGAGGTGTCAGCAGTTCGGTTCGATTCGATTTTTCAGATAATTTTTTTGGAAAGTACAATCCAATTTGAGTGGTTGGAATAGTAGCTGCAATTACTTCGTTGAATGGGATATGTCCAAGCGTTTTTAGTTCATTGAACCAGACCTCTCTGATTTTCTTGTCAGGTTATACATGCATACTTATCCTAATCTTTCAGCTATTGGATGGTACCATGATTCCCCATGAAACACATAAGGAATAGCTTTGAATTGTGTGGTAGATTGGGACCACCACGTTAATCTCGCGTGAAGTATTCTCTTCTGATTGAAATGAATAATGGGATATGTAATAGGAAGTGTCGTGAAAGAGTGGAATCAAGTGAAGTTTTTTGAGGTAGAGGTGTCAGCAGTTCGGTTCGATTCGATTTTTCAGATAATTTTTTTGGAAAGTACAATCCAATTTGAGTGGTTGGAATAGTAGCTGCAATTACTTCGTTGAATGGGATATGTCCAAGCGTTTTTAGTTCATTGAACCAGACCTCTCTGATTTTCTTGTCAGGTTATACATGCATACTTATCCTAATCTTTCAGCTATTGGATGGTACCATGATTCCCCATGAAACACATAAGGAATAGCTTTGAATTGTGTGGTAGATTGGGACCACCACGTTAATCTCGCGTGAAGTATTCTCTTCTGATTGAAATGAATAATGGGATATGTAATAGGAAGTGTCGTGAAAGAGTGGAATCAAGTGAAGTTTTTTGAGGTAGAGGTGTCAGCAGTTCGGTTCGATTCGATTTTTCAGATAATTTTTTTGGAAAGTACAATCCAATTTGAGTGGTTGGAATAGTAGCTGCAATTACTTCGTTGAATGGGATATGTCCAAGCGTTTTTAGTTCATTGAACCAGACCTCTCTGATTTTCTTGTCAGGTTATACATGCATACTTATCCTAATCTTTCCGCTATTTGATGGTATCATGATTCCTCACGAAACACACAAGGAATAGCTTTGAACTAGGATTGTGTGGGATCAGAGTTTCCACGTTAATCTCGTGCGAAGCACTTTGAAATGAATAATGCGATATCTATTGGAAGTATCTGAAAGGGTATTATCAAGTGAAGCTTCTTGGGCTAAGGATGTCAGCGATTCGGTTCGGATTGCTTTAGTTAAAACTTTATGTAACGGACCAATTCATCTTATCTTTTGTAATTCCACTCGAGTACAAACCCTCCAATGAAAATATGAAAAATAAATAATTTTTTTTTTATATTACCTTTATACCCTTTTTGGTGTTTATAAATATCACCATAGTTCCATTAGTGGAACCTCAAAGCAAAAGGGCAGGTTTCGTCTCGACCTGCAACGTGTGATTCGGACAAGATGGAAAAGGATAGGATGAGAGGGACGAGATTAGCCGACGGCGACGCCGCTTGATATCGAATGGCAAGTCGCCACCATCAGAAAATCGTCGATCTCGTCGCGAGCTGAAAAACCACACTCTAGCCGTTTGCGAGACACCTTTCACTCTCCTTCATTATTCAAATTTTTTTTTTTACTAGTTTTCATTTTCAGGAATTTTTTTTTCGAGGATTGAGTCCAGTTTGAGTAGTTCGAATAATAGCTGCAATTGAATTTTGAAAAACCACTTTGCTTTAGTTGAAACTTTATGTAGCAAATCAATTCATCTTTATCTTTTGTAGGTCAACTCGAGTACAAAACGTCCCATTAATGTAAAGAAAAGCTATTAATTTTTTTTTTCGACCTTTTTGGCATGTATAACTGTCACCATAGTTTCATTCGAATATATTTTATCTGATGAACTCTAGAATAGTAAAAGTAAAACCTCATTCAGGGTTGTATCAATTTGATATTTCTGCTATATCAAGTCTAAATGTTTTTATAAGGTTATCTAGATATGACACTAATTTATCATGGATTCTTTTACTTACGTTAATCTAATTCTTGTTCCTAATAACTAGGAGTGTGAGGGGGAGATTGAGCAAAACTCGAGCATAACTTTCACCTGAAACGGTACCTAATTATTCATCATTTCCCTCTCTTCACGAATATCACCTGAGTAGGAGAGAGAAGCCGACCATAAGCTGGAAATATCTGGCAAGGGATTAGCAGAAATTAATGTGGAAAAGACTAAGCAAAATTAATAACTTGAGACAAAATTCAAAATAAAAATAAAATAAAAAGCTTGGGAAAAAAGAAAAGAACGTTGGACCGGGCCAGGGTGGTACGAACTCATCGGGGGCGGCCGCAACCCGATACGAAAGGCTAGATTGGGACACGGGGCCAGACTCTCGAGGAATTTCGATCTCTGATTTGCCCGGGAGCTCGCCGTGCGCGCGTGCGGAGCAAATGGTTTGTAAAATTAAACATTCAGCTGGGCAAACACGAGCAGCGTGGTCTCGAGATCGCGGGAGATTATTAGCAAATCGAACAAGAATTGCGAGGGCCAAGGCCAACCTTACAAATTGAATTATTCAGTCAACAAATCTGGCCATGTGCGAATCTAATTGACCCATAGGTCAATGTTTGTCAATGTCTCTAAAGGGTCCGACTTTTCCGCCTGGTGATGACAAAGGACATTAATACGATCCATCAGCATCAGCGCCAATTATTTGCTTATCCACAGACCGTTCAACTTGTCTTGGTCCTGGGCTGTTTGTCCTGGCATACCATTTTTGTCCGCAAAAGAACACCTAGAGCGTCAATCATTCATTTTAGTACGATTTTTTTTAAATAACTTAAATGTCAAATCGAAAGAAAAACGATCATTAAGTGCCAATTTCGATAAAAAAAAAATGATAACTTAGCTCCTACATAATAACACTTGTATTTTTTAATTTCCCTGCCAGAAGTCAATCTAGCAGAGAAATCTATTTGGTAAAAATACTGTCGAAGTAGAAATGCATTTGGTTAAAAAAAGTGACTTCTAGTTGGATTTTCTACTTATGATAAGTTTTTTGGCCAACTTCGAGAAGTAAAAATTTTTACTTCTCGTCAGAGAAATCACTTCTCCGACCATACTGGCGTCCACCATGGCCAACGCCCGTCAACCGCCGCCGGTTGCCGCCGCCGCCTGCCGTTCATCTCAGCCGCTTGCTGCCGCTCAACGTTCGCCGACCACCACCCCCATCGGGGACAAGCCTGAACTCGATGAGCAGGTATGCTATCCCCACATACACGGCTCTCCTAGCCTTAAATAGGGGATTGCATGTTTGCTCACTCAAGCCCATTTTTTAAGCTCAATCCTTACGGTGCCAGAAATTTCGGGCTCACAGGTTTCACATTGTGGCAAGTGGGGAGCATACTGGACCAAACCAATCGTACTATTGAATCAACAAGAGGATTCTGATATGCGAAGAACCATGCTTATAAGAAAGAAGAAAGAGGAAATTTAGAAACTCATGGTCTAGGAAATAATATTGATATTTCACAGGAGGCAAAGTTTTGCCTTTTACACGACTCCGGGGGGCCTTTTATAGGCATTACAAGCTTATTGGGACAAAGAGACAATGGATACGCAGATCCAACAAAAAATTAACAGTGAACAACTACAGTGCCAAACAGTACTGCTACAGTACTACTACAATGCCAAACAGTACTACAGTAACTGCTACAGTGTCAAACAGTGAACAACTACAGCGCCAAACCAGTGTCAGTGAACAGTACTTTTCGGGAAAAGTCGTCCGAAATTTACAAGAAAGTTGACAGTTTCATCTACTCATTTAAGACAAAGACTTCAACACTTTCAACAAAGACTTTTACACACACTTATATATAACATAGACTTTTTACACACACGTGAAGTCTGAGCAGTTTAAAGCCGACAGCGGTTTGGGTCTGAATGATAATTGGCATCGTCAGAGTCGGAACTGTCTGGGCCATCTTTATCTCTTTTGTATTTATTCCAGTACCACTATTCTTCAAGCTGGGATAGTTTAATCTCTAGGTCTTTAGATAGTGGGGGACTGTCTGCTCGTTCTATCTCGTGTCTTTCTGCTGACAGAATATCTTCCATGGTAATTGGGTCTTGCAGATTTTGTTGAGGGTCTTGATTAGAGCTGGATGGCATTTGAGGCTGGAGCCATAATTGAAGCTGAGGCCACGTAGAGCTGGATGACTCGTCTTGGGTGCTTGATACAATATCCTGAGTATGATAAGGATTTTGAGATAATGGTCCTCCCCAAGGATCTTGAGTAACAGTGTCCATAGAAGAACCGGGCTGGCTTCTTCTATATTCTTTTAGAGCTTGAATGGTCTGAAGGTGAATCTTAGGCCTATCCCACGAGAGGTTCGTGTGCTGATATAGTCAAATCTCAAGAGGAACTTCTTGATTTTATTCACATAAAACTCGCTGGAGTTCTCTGTACTCATGCTGCATCAGCAAAATGGATCTTGGAAGTGTTGTGTGGAATTGGAAAACTTGTTGATGGAGATTGGGCTTGAAAGTAGTGGTGCCATAGGGCAATGCTTTGTCTCGTACATCTCTTGTTGGACTAACTCGCTCAAGGTCTCTGAAAAATAATTGTGGTGTGCCTTTCTGATTCATCTCTTCCAATGCGCCTTTCTGAGATGAAACGATTCTTCCATGCTGCTAAAGGCTGGAATCAAGTGAGCATTTCTGTCAGGCCTTTCTGGTTCGAGAAATCTCCCATAAGTGCTCTAGACAGGACTCGAACAATCTTGTCTATCGAAAATTCAATGGCTACAGCATACAAATTGAGAAAATACCAAAAGAACCATTTGAGATCTTCGAAGAAATCATGATCAGGAGACCACTGTAAAAGATGAATGAATGGATAATCTGGATTAAGGCCGAGTGGTCCTAACATTAATCCGCCATAAGTGCTGAATATGCGGTAATGGTACATATGTATGTAATACTTCAAATTCTCAGAAAAATTATTTTCTGCAACTTCTTCTGGAACTTCTGGAGGATAACTATAAGAATTTTATGGTTTATCTTGTATAGGTGTAGTGCGAAATATTTTTGAGTTCAATGGATTTTTGCGAACATACATGTTGATGGATTCAACTGGTTGCTTTGGTCGGGACAGAAAATCTACAAGGACATTCTTTTTGCCTGCTATGTGTTTAGCATCAAAAGAATATTTTGAGAACCATTCAACTGAGGATGGGAAATTTGTTTCTGCTTGAATTTGAGCATTTGGGGAAATGAAGGCATCCATTTCTACCAGAAAGTGATGTCTAATAAGGTGGTATTCAAATTTTTTGATGTCTATTTGACTACGAGAATCTCCTTAAAAGTGGAGTGATAATGCATTTATGCATGGGTGAATCTTCCACCTTTGTAAGCATAGATGAAGCGCTTATCTTTGATTTCTTCAAGGAGAATGGCTGCCCAATATTTATCACTGGTATCAGTTTGCAAAATTCTCTGACTAGTGGAAGGAATTTACAAAGGAGGAAGATGCTGCAGAATTTCTTTGAGATGGGGCTACCGCCTGTGTCTGCTTCTGCCCCCAAGGGGGAGCATATTTCTTTAACATTCTTTGAAGAGGATAGATCACTTTGGAGATCTTTGGAAAAAAGTCTCGGAGATAATTGACAATTCCAAGAAAAGCTTGGATTTGGTTAACTGTCAAATTCTCAGAGGGAAATTTTTGTAGTTCTTCTGCAAGGTGAGGTCATAGGCAGTAGGTACCTTCTTTCAAATGCATGCCTAAGAACTCGATCTCTTTCTGGGCAAGAATCATTTTCTTTTGGAAAAGCATGATCCCATGTTTCTGGACAATATCAACAAACTGGGAAAGCAATTTGCAATGGGATTCCTCATCCGGACTATAAAGGACGATATTGTCAATGTAAATATGGGCATGTGATAGAATATGTTGGAAAATTCTACACATGACTTTTTGAAAAATGGATGGGGTTATTTTAAGGCCAAATGGGACAACTGCTCATTGGAAATGCTGGTTTGGAATGCAAAAACCAATTTTCGAACGGTCGTCGGAATGGATTCCAATTTGCCAAAAACTCGCTTTCAGGTCGAACTTTGAATAGATCTTAGCCTGCGCTAGGCTACCGAATAAGGAGTTTTTGTGAGGCAAATGGAATTTGTCATCTTGAAGGAAATGATTCAAGGGTTGGTAATTGATCACCAATCTAAGCTTACCACGATTCTGTTATGCTCTCTTGTTCACATAAAAGGCTTCACATTGCCATTGCGAATCAGTTGGTTCAATGAGACATTGAGAGAGTAGCTCAGTGCATTCCTTCTAGGCTAAAGCAAGATGTTCAGGATTCATACTAGAATGACTGGCTTTTGTGGAATTAACATTTTCCCTTTTCTTGAAAGGAAGTTTGACAAAAAAAAGCCAGTATTTTTTCAAAGAGGGTTTGAATAAGTTTGGACAAATTGGGAATGAGACTCAGAATAACAAGATAAGAGACTTTGAGTGATTGGATCAAGAATTTCTGGGCGAATTATGAAAAGTCTCTGGATATCCACGTATTTGCGAAACTGTAAATCAGTGGGTTTGATCCTTAGCTGTGACAGCTGGGCAATGTCGCGACCCGTCCGAAATCGGACGCGGCTAATGGATTACTGATCGCGGGCTTTGGATCGGCGCGGGCCCTCCCAGGCCCATACCAAATCGCGGCGGGAGTTTTCTTTTGAGGGGTTCGACGATAAGAGTCGATCGCTTTTGACCTTAGTGCGGTCGGGGTGACATGTGCAATTTGTGCATGCATTTGGAGTCGCCACCGGTCTTTCTTTGAGGGTAGACCGGAAACCTTACTGACCGATTGGGAGAGATTGATCAGTTCTGCGGAACCAGAGATTTTGGGTTCGGGGACTTGGTTACGTCGGTGTCATTACCAACGCCCTTTCGGTACCTAACGCGAGTGATTTTCCTGACTAAGAGTTCATGCAGACGCAATTTCGGGTGCGGTAGTTTTGGTTCAGGGTTTCATGCAGATTGGAAGACTGGTCCTATCAAATCACAGTCAATATAATGAAAGCGCAAATCAAGTGCATAAATAGATCATGTCAATGCACATCAATTTCAATCATGGGCCTCCTAGTATAGCCATAAGGGCTTAGGGAAGGTGTGATTTAAGACTGAGGGTAAAATGGGAAGATTTGGAAACGATTAGCCCGAAGGGCAAAATCGTCAATTTTGGAAGGTTTGGATACCGAATTACCCAAAATAATCCATGGCCAGTTGTTCGTGGCCATTTCCCATTTCTGAGGATTTTTTTTGGAATTTCTTGATTTTTCTTCAATTTTTGGAGGACGATTCGCCCAAAGGGCGAAATCGTCATTTCAAGAAGAGTAGGGGTTTAAAACACCCGGGATAAGACTTGGTCAGTTGTTTGTGGCCATTTCCTATTTTTTGGGATTTTCCTAGATTGTTTTAGAATTTTTTTGGAAGATGGTTTGCCGGAAGGGAAAAACCGTCATTTCTAAAAAGATCGGGGGTCGAAAGACCCGAAACAGGCCATGGCCAATTGAATATGGCCATTTCCTATTTTCTGGAATTTTTTAGAATTTTTTAGAATTTTCAGAATTTTTTGAATTTTTTATGATTTTCTATTTTTTATTGATTTTTTTATTATTTTTTTTTTATTTTTGAATTTTTTTTAATATTTAAAAATATTTTCCGGGCCGGGTCAAACCCGGCCCGCGCCTCTCGGGCGCCCGGCCCGACCCTAGGGGTCGACACCGGCCTAAAACGACACCGTTTTATATTTTTAAATATTTTTCCCTATTTTTTAACAATTTTTTTGATTTTTTATCTATTTTATTTAATTATCCGAAAATTCCCCGGATCGGACGGCTCTCATTGCGCCACGTGGCCTAAACCTGTGCGTCTGATCTTCCACAAGATCGGACGCTCCAGAGAGGGCCACGTGGCTCGATCATACCCGTCGGATCAAAAATCAATTTATTTTCCTTTTTTAGAAAACCACTCAAATCGAACGCTCCAGATCGTGCCACGTGGCCACCTTCGGCGCGTCCGATCTAACATTAGATCGGACGTTCCACAGTGCGCCACTTGGCACAACCTCGTCCGCCGTATCGATTTTAATTTATTATCCAAAAATCATTTATTTTATTTTCCAAAATTCTAGGATCGCGACACGTGTCGAGATCGTGGCCGTTTTTTTTATTTTATTTCTTAAAATCCCTGTGGCCCCCACCCAGCTGACGTGGCGCCTACGTGGCATGCCACGTCGGCCGTTGACCGTTGACTGCCGGCGAAGTCGCCGGAGAAGACGATGAACAGTAAAAATTCCGGCGACTTCGCCGGAATTCTTGCCGGAAAACTTCGAAACCGAGCCAAATCTTCGAATTTTTTGTTTCTTTTTTTGGCATTAGACTCCCTAAGACAACAACATTAACGTACAGCAAAGACAAGGGCCATGAACACGCCGGAGAAGCCTTGAACGGGCGGCCACCGAACCGGCTCCGACGAGGTAAACTTGCAGAATTTTTTTCGTTTAAAATCGGTTCTGAACGTTCACATGGCATCTAATGAGTATCAAGAGGCTTACCTGAGGTCCTTTGATGGTCGGTGGCCGTGGACTTCGCCGGTGTGAGCTTTAGGTTCGGCCTGAGCACATCGAACTCCGGCCATCGCTCCCGGCATGGTTCCAATGCAAAATAAACACGTAAACAAGCTTAGAGTCGGTTCTAGGATTAACTTAGGGCCCTAACCGAACATATGCCACTCGAATCACGCACGGCCGAGGACGAAACCGAGTTGGAACATGCATCGGCATTTCACCGAACAAATGGCGTGCATAAAAAAATATGGAGATCCGGCGAGATACCGACCGGTCCGGAGCTTGCCGACGACCGCCGAGCCCTTGGTGATGTTCTCTGTGGTGTGTTGAAGATCCGAAGAAGCTCTTTCGCGCTCCCCCTCCACTCGAAAAAGTCCCCCTCTCTCTCGGCCAAGCTCGGTTTTTTTAACCGAGAATCTCCCCCCGTTTCATGGCCGACCGGCCCGTTTTTTGTGCCCACGCCCTGCAGCACACGCCCCCCCGACGTCTGCCATGGTCCCCCACGCCGTGTCACCTTTTTCTCTTCCCCAAAATCGCACGCCCATGCCTCCTGTTTTTCTTTTTTTCTGTTCTGCACTTCTGCACATTCTGTGCGTGGGTCTGCAACATTGTTGCAGACCCGGGTCGGACCGGGTCGGGTCGGGTCGGACCCGGCCGACCCGGTTAGACCAAATAGTCACATTGACCCCCCAAATGACCTCTTTTCATGAAATTGATGGCAAATTAGGATTCCTTGGCATGTTTTCTATCAAATATGGGTATTTTCGTGAATAAATTGATTGAAATTTAGTGAAAACCCCAAATTGTCCCTAGGATCCGAAAATGAATTTCGCCAAATCGAAGATCTAAACGATCGAATTAGTCACAATTGAGCCCACCAATGGATTCACCATGATGAAAAATATTGGGTAGAGGTGTTTAATTTTAATGGGTGTGCCCGTGTGAAATTTAATTTCAAAAATTGTAAAACCGGGGACTAAATTGAAAGATTTTTATGCAATTAAGCCCTTTTGGTTAAAATTGATCAAATTGGAGGGCAAATTGACCCAATTGCATTTCAATACTTTGGAGTCCAATGTCATAGCTTATAAAAACCGAGAATTGAAAATTAAAAGACTCGAAAAGGATTTTTTTAGGCCCGGTTCGGGATTAGGTTTGTGAAGGAACCCCATGAATCGAGCCAAATTTCCCTGATAAAAAGTGAAAATATTAAATAGGGAATTAAAATACAATTTTTGAATATTTTTTTGTAATTTTCTGACCACGGATGGTATTTTTTCTGATTTTTTGGGTATTTTTATAATTAAATAAATTCCGAAAAATATTAAAAAATTCAAAAAATATTTTTTGTTCAAAATTGGTTCTAAGGCTAGGCTAAGGCTCCCAAAGTTGATTTTGCAATTTTTTTTTTACCTTTTTTTGATATTTTTAATTAATTTTAGAAATAAAGACTAAAATAAAAGATGGTCAAAAATCAGGTGTCAACAGGCAAGAATATCCTACCCAATGATAAGGTCTTTGTCTGGGGAACTACATCCAAGGATTTTAGTGGATATGGAGTATCTTGGAAATATTTGGAGTGTGATCATTTTGCTGCGGAATTTTGTGGTAAAAGTATCACTAGAAGCAGAATGAAAATACCATGTATAAGGCATCCATAATTTCTCTAGGAGTACTTTTATATCCATGAGAGATGCAACCGCACCAATATCAATGAGAACGATAACTTGAATTGGTTTATCATCATCTGAGATATGGATTTGGATGGGGATATATGGAGAGTGAAAAACAGGTTGGACATGGAAAGAGTCAGAGATAGTATCAGAGAAGACTGCAAAGATATCACCAGGTGACTCATAAGAGTCTGAAGAATATGTCTGAAAAGCAAAGAGTGTGTCGGGTCAAGGTTCATCTTCGACAGAGAATACAGATTCGATATCTTCATCATCTAGTGGGATACCTGTGGTTGCTGAAATTTTTTGGATCATATAGCTTCTTTGTCGTTTTGCTTGGGGACAATCTTTTGCAAAATGCCCTTTCTTCCACCGTCGCCACCGCCTGCCGCTTGACCACCGACGTCGAAGATTTTGTTAATAATGTTTCAAAAGTAGAAATTTTCAACAATTACCAAACGAATTTCTTTATCAGAAGTCAATCTAGAGAAGAAGTAGAAAAATTAACTTCTACTTTTAAGGAGAAGTTGAGAAATTAACTTCTAGGCAGAAGTTACTTCTAAGTAGAGGAGTGTTGTCATGCGTAGCCTTAAGTGTCAATTACGGCAAAACAGTACACGTGATATTTTTTTTTATTAATTTCTTAATATTATGTGAATTTTTTAATTTTTTTGTCCATTTAAAATTTAGTCCACGTGATGCCACATGAACTTTTAAACTAAAAATTAAGTTAATTTTTTAAAAACTTAAAAGTAAACAGAAAAATAACTTAAAAAAAAGCTTGCATTTGCAGTGGTAAAGGCTGTGAGCCCTTGCTGCTAGCGATGGTGGAGGGTGGCCAGCGGGCCCAACGACCCCCGCCGAGACCTCGCCAGGTAGACGCCACGTGTTTACTGATCCTCGATAGTGTTTTTTATAGCTTATTTTCAGTTTTTTAGTTTATTTTTGCTTTTTTATATATTACGTCGATTCTTATTATTGATTTTTAAATTTTTTTGCTGACTGGGATATTCCGGCAAGTCACCTAGACACCACGTATGCATTCCGGCGATGCCCACTGGAGTTGGCACTGAAATAACTGGCACTTAAGTGATCCAAAAAATAAAATGAGTGCCGTACACAAATATTGACACTCATGTATCTTTTGTCCATTTTTGTCTTCGTATCACGTTTCAGAGTCAAGATTCTTCTGCAGCCATTTTTGTCTTCGTAGCCATTTTTGTCTTCGTATCTCGGTTCAGAGTCAAGAATCTTCTGCAGCCATTTTGTCTTCGTATCACGTTTCAGAGTCAAGATTCTTCTGCAACCATTTTTGTATTTAACACGACTTAACCACGCCAAACTAACTCAACACATTTCCAAGTATTCTCAACAAGTACAATGGCTCTTCACATGCTCTTCCCATGGCTTGCTCTTTCTCTTCCTCTCCTCCTCCTACTCTTCTTCTCGGTGAAAAACTTCAACAACAAGAAGAAGAAGAACCTTCCTCCAGGGCCTCCATCACTCCCCATCATAGGCAACCTTCACCAGCTCGGCCACTTGCCTCACCAGTCTCTCTGGGGATTCTCCAGGCGGTACGGCCCCATCATGCTCATCCGCCTCGGCAGCGTCCCAACCGTCGTGGTCTCGTCCTCCGAAGCTGCCAGGGAGGTCCTCAAGACCCACGACCTTGATTGTTGCAGCCGCCCGCGGATGGTCGGCATGGGACGCCTCTCCTACGACCGCCTCGACATGGCCTTTGTTGAGTACGGCGATTACTGGAGGGAGCTGAGGAAGCTGTGTGTGCTTGAGCTGTTTAGCGCCCGGCGAGTCCAGTCCTTTCGGCACATCAGGGAAGAGGAGGTGGGGTCGATGATCGAGTTGATCGCACAGTCAGCAGAGGGCGGAACTCCGGTTAATATGAGCGAGAAGTTCATGGCTTTGACGGTTAGCTTCATTTGCCGGTAATAGTGGCGTAGTTGAGGATTAGCTATTTCTGGAGTGATATTTTGGATGACCTAAACATAACTTAAATAGACGGACATCACTCATATAAGAAAAAGAAAACTTTCTAATTTAGAAATGTTTGTGCTAGGAAGGAGAACTTCAATAGTGGAAAATTGGAAATGATGAAATTCGTCAGTTAAGAACTCGAGGGATAAAGAAAGGAAATTCCATTTGTTGCTTATAGGATTAGCCCAAATTGCTTTAGCGACGACATTCATGATTTTTTCGAGGGTTAATACCACGATAGTACACATATAATCAATTTATCCAAAATTATTTTTCTTTCTCACAAAAAAATTTTAAACCGATACACATATGACAAATTTGATAAGCTAACCAATCACACCGACCATCCCCGCCGCCACATCGGCGATGGGGCAGCAGCCATAGGCTAATGGCCTGGTTTTTTCTTTTTCTTTTTTGAGTTTAAAACATTAAAAAGAAACACTAAAAAAAGGTAAAGGACGAAATGAACTTTATTAGCCAGTGATATCAGGTCTTTTTCTGATATTGACATGATTACTTTAGGCCATTATTTGAAATAATGTTCACTTTAGGCCCTTATTTAAGACAACGAGGGCACTTCAAGCATTTATTTAAAACAAGTCCACTTTAGGCCCTATTTCGGGTTATTATTTGGAATTTTACTTTAATTTTTTTAAAAACAAGTTGTTATTGGTTCAGAGTAGCAAAACCCAACTAGATATGAGTTTTTATGGGTTTACAACAAGCAATTTTCAATCCATATTTCGAACTTAGGCTTCATTTGTTTTGTAGAAAATGAATGTTTAGAAAAATATTTTCCTAAGAATGATCGCCTTTGCCATGGCCATTTCTCCTACTTTTTTGTGACAACTGATGAGAAAGATACATATAAATTGTCAAAACATTTTTTTTTCTTTATGTATTAAAATTTATTGAATTCGTTTTGTGTTTGTTAATTGGGGTTTTACACGGTCTCATGATCTTTACTTAAACTACGGAAAAGTGATTACCTCGATACATAAATTTACCTTAACTCAAGCCATGTTCGCCCAGATTTCTGGCGAGGGTCGCCAGTCCTCACCGAGGCACCGATGAACCCACCCCACCAGCGATGGGGTGGCTGCCCGCCCTCCAGCCTTTATGTTCTTCTATTTTTTTTTATTAACTAAAATTTAGGTTAAAATGTTTTTTTGATGAAAATACCTTGATCGACCGGAGTTGTTGGTCGACTGGTATGGTTATGCTCTTAACAAGATCCACTTTAGGCCCTTATTTGAGAATTTTTTTAAAAAAAATTTATGCTCTTATTTAGATTTTTTGCAAATTTTAATTGACCCACAAAATATCTTGATCAATCGAAATATTTGGTGGTAAGGTTAGGCGCCAACAAGATCTACTTCAGACATTTATTTGAGAAAATTGGAGCATTTCAAGTTCTTATTTAGATTTTTTCCAAATTTTAATTGACCCACAAAAGTAAGAACGAATAAAGAGACGTGCGGTACCGTGGAAAGACATCAAGGTCCCTTTTGCAAAAATAGAATTTATTGAGACGGAACTAAGGATGTCCAATTCTTGCCGAAATAACTGAAAGATCTAAACGGGAAGATCCCGCTAATAATTGAACCCACTGAATATGAGTTAAAAAGTAGGCCTTTAACCCATTTTGCCACCTTTAGTTACTACTCGAATTCTTCGAGATTTGGCAATATTAAACTCGAGCTCAACTTGACCACGAGTCCTGCGTTCGAACTTGACTATACTCGATTAGATTCGATCAGGATTACGAGCTATTGAATTATTTATTAATTATCAAGTTCAAACTTGATTCAAGTCAATGCTCCAAACCAAAGCTTGTCTAACCTGAGAGCCAAGCATGAATCGTCCACAAGAAACTCTTGACTTGTTTGCTCACCTTACATGCAGGGTCGCATTTGGGAAGGCGTCTTCGTGGATGGAGATGGAGCTCAACGACGGAAGGTTCATGGATATGATTCGCGAGGCAATGGCGATGTTGGGTAGCTACTCGGCATCTGATTTTTCCCCTCGGTTCGGCTGGATCGTGGACAGGTTCACGGGGCTCCATTCGAGGTTGGAGAAGAGCTTTCACAATCTGGACGTTTTCTATCAGAAGGTGATCGAAGAGCATCGGGATGCGAACAAGAGCGATGAGGAGGTGGAGGACATTGTCGATTTGCTGCTGAAGATGGAGAGGGACCAGACTGAGCTCGCGGGGGTTCGGCTCGAAAAAGATAACATCAAGGCCATCTTGACGGTACATCATACAATCTCTTACTTAATACCTAGTGTATATCCTATACACGATTGAGAAGCAAACTTGAAGGTTCTTTATGTTCTTCTTATATGAATACTCCGTCCTCTTTCTCGTATATTATGGTATCACGGGAAAAATTGATGCACGTCTTCTTTGTGAATCATGACTTCCTGGTCACTCTTAGGATATATTCCTAGCTGGAGTGAACACCAGTGCACTTGTCATGGACTGGACAATGGCCGAGCTCGCTAGGAACCCGAGGACGATGCGAAAAGCTCGCGAGGAGATCCAGAGTTGCGTTGGAAACAAGAAATGTGTCGAAGAAGATGACCTCCGCGGGCTCAAATATCTCAAGCTGGTACTCAAAGAAGCAATGAGGCTACACCCTCCTGGCGTACTACTCCTTCCAAGGGAAACAATGGGCCACTTCAAGCTATTTGGCTACGACGTCTACCCTAAGAGCCGTATCCTGGTGAATGTGTGGGGCATCGGACGGGACCCGGACCTATGGGAGCGACCGGAGGAGTTTGTGCCCGAGAGGTTCGAGGATAGTCCAATCGATTACAAGGGGAATCATTTCGAGTTGCTGCCATTCGGGGCTGGGCGGAGGCAATGCCCCGGGATGTTGATGGGGATGGCGACGATCGAGCTGACACTGGCCAATGTCTTGCACTCCTATCATTGGGAATTGCCAGACGGAATGACGGAGGGAGATGTAAGTATGGAAGAAGGGGCTGGCATAGCCGTGTTCAAGAAAGTGCCTCTCACCCTGTTGCCGGTAAAGGCATAGCATGAAATCGATGCATGATGAAATGATCGTTAAACGGAAACCATCATATCTCTAAAAATATTTTATATGATCAAACGTCTTAAAGTTGTGTGGTACAATGTTCTAGCATATTTATGTACTGTGACTATTGAAGAGAGATCATCTGTTGAGCGAGTCACTTGTGGGTTAACAAATTGTATTTGTATCCCAAGTGTGCAAATTACTTTGGAGTGTTAAAAGTCTTTTACTTGCATCGGGTGATTCCGCACACATCTTTTGTGGTTCGAGTCGGGTAGCATGGAAATTCGAAGATCATCGACACGCCTGTGGGCATAGATAGTCAATAAGACGATACGCGTGGAGATGCTGACACTTTACTAACTAGGGGTGTCAATGGGCCGGGCCAGGCCGGGTCTCCGCTCGGCCCGAGCCGGCCCGAAGGTGAACAGTACTGAGTTCGGGCCGGCCCGCGCCGGGATGGGTCGAATTATTTTTTATTTCATTTTTTTAAAATTGAAATTAATTGAAAAATCTACAAAATGAAAGAATATAAAAAGAAAAAAATTAAATTAAATTAAAGGGAAAATACCGATGTAAAAAAAAAAAAAACAGGCGTCGGGCCGGCCCGGCCTGAAAAGGCCCAAAAATTAACTGAATTTTCGGGAAGGGTTGGGCTGGCCCGATTGGCCCGGGCCTTTTTGACACCCCTATTACTAACTCTAACTCACTTCTCTTGCCATATTACGTGCACACTTGTCCTAATCTTGGCTCATCATTACACATAACTGTTGTGCGGATCCGATCGTGTGGACCGCCGAGTCTTGGCAATATTCACCGGTTGCCATGAGAATTTTAGAGGATAAAATTCATGACCCGTAGAATTAATTACAGGCCGTGTTGGGGTATTGTTCATACTCTCCAACGATAGGAAAATTCATAATTTTTCATTAGTAGTTTGAGCTTAGACTTATAAATAATTACTACTATGTATACTCTTTTTCGCTTGTAATTGAATGATGTAACGAGATGTGTGATGTGCTAATCATAGTAAAATCATCTACTGGACATAACCCTAGTTTAACAATGAACCAGAATAAAATCTTATGTCTCGATTTCTCTTTCTCACTTTACGTTTTATTTCGATTTGATTGTACACCAAATCATAACAGGCCGTACATCATCAAACTAAAAAAAAGGGTTAAAACCACAAAAAAGCCCAAAGTGTTACACCAATGACAAATTTACCTAAAATATTTTTTGACCATTAAAAACCCTAAAATAGTTCACCTTTGACAATTTTTTTCCAAACTAGTACACCTGTAATAAATTCATCCTCTATTAGTTTTCATTAATTTTATCGTCAAATTACTAAGTCGGATGACACGTGGCAATTGCCGAATGTACATGTTTGGGAAGGTTTTTACCATCTATTTGTCACATGTGTACTAATTCAGGATTTTTGATAGTCAGAATAATTAGTTCGAGGTAAATTTATCACAAATATATCAATTTAAAATTTTTTCCAGTCGAAAAAATAATTTTGGGTAAATTGATCACAATTGTACCAATTTGGGGGTTTTTGTGATAAAAAAAAATAGCATGGGGTAAATTTTTCACAGGTTTACCAATTTAGGATTTTTCGTGGTATTAATCTTTTAAAAAATAACAATCATGTAAAAATTAGCGAATGCTTTCAAAGTTACTTAGCATTATTAAAAACTCGATAATATAGTTGCTATTAATTTGGGATGTATCAATAGTGTATGAAACCTTATGGTTGCGTGAATGTATCATAGAGCACATTAGAATTCTTATTATTCTATATTATTATTCATCAAATTTGAAAAAATTAGATGCTATTGATATGGATCTTGGGGGGCAAAAAAAAAAAAAGAACTTTTTTGTGTGTGTGTACAAGGCATGTTTTTCAATTTGCTTAATAACTTCATTATCAAAAGGTTTCTAAAATTTTAGTGTTGTACCTTTTGTCTAGACAAGATATTATCAATATAGAAAATTGTTTCTTTTCTACTTGAAAAAAAGGGGTGAAAGAGCCGATCATCATTAGCAACTCCCTCTAGGCATTATCCTTGTAACTTTCAAAGGGTGTCATCACTATTCCTTTGACTGAACTTGGCCGCCGGAGTAATGAGTTTGGCAGTCGAGAAAATGTGGTTGCCGTGTGAGACACAGGGACTCGGTGGTTGCAGGACAGCTGCCACCGTGGGGGTCCTGCCATCTCAATGTAATCTCAATTGCAAGGCGATCATGGCCGCCTCTCAACGGCGACCGCCATGACAGTGGCCTCGAATCTGGTAGGCATGTGTCACGAACCGGGAGTTTTTCTACCGTTCCTCACGATCCGTGCAGCCTTAGGAACGATCCTAAGTCAGCCAACACACCAACTCACACTCACTCAAGGGTCGGGTAATCCGAACCGAACCGGTAGGCACAAGATCACTCGCACAAGGATCACACGACTTGGAGAGAGTGGAGGGAAATCTGGGTTTGTATTGATTCTCCGATTCATTTACAAGGGAAGGGACGAGCCCTTTATATACACACAAGGCACAGCTCGTATCATGATTGCACTACTCATGACTCATGCCAGCAGGCATCATCATTGTGCCACTCACGCCTCATGCCGGCCGGGCTAGTGGAAGACCAACGGTCACCTGGCCGAACGGTCGCCTAGGCCAACGGTCATGTCCCCCACTCGCTTGGATCATGCTCGAGTGGGCTGAAGGGTCGGTTTGGGCCGGCGGTTCGGTTCGGGCCATCCGCCATCATCCTGATTAGCTCATGGGCTAGCTCCCGCATCATGTCACGGTCATTTTGATCGAACAAATGCTTGGGCCGTGATATTCTCCCCCACTTAAATGGGCGACGCCCTCGTCGCCGTTTTTCGCATGGAAAGCCTCGATATGTTTCCGGAATTGCCACAACGCTTCTTCCGGTTCCCAGCTATCCTCGCTTTCTGGCAAACCTCGCCATCGTATCAGATATTCCTGTTTGGGTGCCCTATAGCGCTTCCGTATGACTCGATCGTCCAGCACCCGCTCGACCTCACGATCATAAGCCATCTTTGCTCCCATTGGCGCCCGCTGTGATTCCCCCCGTTCCGGTTCCACTTCGTCCAGGTGAAATGGTTTGAGCATGCTCACATGGAATACCGGATGTATCTTCAATTTCGCTGGGAGTTCCAGTTTGTAAGCCGCTCTTCCAATCCGTTGCACCACACGGAATGGTCCTTCGTAGCGACGCAGCAAGGCCTTATGCACTCCCTTATATCGTAGGGGCAGCTTGCAAAGGACTTGATCCCCGATCTGGAACTCCATATGCCGACGTTTCTTGTCAGCCCATTTCTTCATTCTTTTTGAAGCTTTGTGGAGACACGTCCGAGCTAAATCGGCCTCCTCTTGCCACTCCACAGCGCTTCGAATTGCGGCCGGACTACTTCCTCGGTAGCCCGTTGCGACCGCGTTCGGAGTGAGCGGTTGCTGTCCCGTCACAATCTCGAAGGGACTTTTACCCGTCGACTCGCTCCGCTTCAGATTATACGAAAATTGAGCCACATCGATCATCTTGGCCCAATCTCTTTGGGTTGCGCTCACATAGTGTCGTAGGTACACCTCCAGTAGCGCATTCACCCGTTCGGTCTGGCCATCGGTTTGTGGGTGAAGACTGGTGGAAAAGTTTAATTCAGAGCCGAGCAATTTGAAAAGCTCAGTCCAGAATTTACCCGTGAACCGAGGGTCTCGATCACTCACGATCGTCCGTGGCACGCCCCAAAGCTTGACGATGTGCTTTAGGAACAATTTGGCTGCCTCCTCAGCCGGGCAATCATCCGTGGCCGGCACGAACGTTGCATACTTAGAAAACCGATCAACAACCACCATTAGGGTCCGACACCCTTCGGACTTCGGCAATCCCACGATGAAATCCATCGAGATGCTCTCCCATGGCTTTTCCGGGACCTGCAGTGGTTCAAGGAGTCCAGCCGGACACCTTTGCTCGAGTTTGTCTTGCTGACACACGAGGCAAGTCTTCACGTAGGCCTCCACATCATCACGTAAGTGCGGCCAGTAGTATTGATCTTCCACGAGAGCCATAGTGCGACGAATCCCAGGATGACCCGCCCACTTCGAATCGTGGCATTCTCGTAAGATCTCCCTTCGCAATTTCCCGAACGATGGAACATAAAGTCTCCTACCTTTGGTGTAGAGGAGATCGTTTTCACACCAAAACGTTCGAGTCTTGCCTTCTCGCACATACTCGAGAAGCACTTTGGTCGAAGGGTCGTGTTGCAGCCCTTCCTTAATTCTGTCGATCAAAGGACACTCGGGTCGACTTATCGTGGCCAGTACACTCTTCCGGCTCAAAGCATCCGCGACCGAGTTTGTTTTTCCTGGCTTGTACTCCAACACGTAGTCGAACTCGGCCAGGAAATCTTGCCATCGAGCTTGCTTCGGGCTCAGCTTCTTTTGAGTCTGAAAATAGCTTGTGGCGACATTGTCTGTTCGCACGACAAACCGGGAACCCAGGAGGTAATGTCTCCAAGTGCGAAGACAATGGACGACGGCGGTCATTTCCTTCTCCTGAACAGTATACCGCCGCTCAGCATCATTCAACTTCCGTGACTCGAAAGCCACCGGATGTCCTTCTTGCATAAGGACGCCCCCTATGGCAAAGTCCGAAGCATCAGTCTCCACCTCGTAGGGTTTGTCAAAATTGGGCAGCACCAGCACCGGTTCTCTGGTTATCAGCTGCTTCAAGCGATCAAACGCTTCTTGGACATGTCTCGACCACTCCCACGTTCTTCCTTTCTTGAGCATGTCCGTGAGAGGGGTTGTGATGTCTGAGTAATCCCGAATGAATCGGCGATAGTAGTTCGCCAATCCAAGGAACGATCTCAGTTCCGTGAGCTTCGTCGGTGGTTCCCACTCCGTGATGGCTTGGATCTTTGCTGGATCCATCCTTACTTGTCCCCCACCAATGATATGGCCGAGGAAGGGTACCTCAGGCTGAGCGAAGGCACATTTCTCCTTCTTCACATACAACTCATTGTCCCTTAGGACTTGAAACACCTGTCTAAGATGTTTGGTATGCTCTTCGAGCGTCCGACTATAAATAACAATGTCATCCAAATATACCACAACAGACCGATCGAGGAATGGTTGTAGTACCTTATTCATGAGAGTGCAAAAGGTCGCCGGAGCATTGGTTAACCCGAAGGGCATCACCAAGAACTCATATGAGCCATACCGAGTCACGCACGCTGTCTTTGGTTCATCACCTTCTGCGATTCGAACCTGGTAGTACCCCGAACGTAGATCGAGCTTCGTGAACCACCGCGCGCTTCCGAGCTGATCGAACAAATCCGCAATGAGCGGGATGGGGTACTTGTTCTTGATCGTGAGCTTGTTCAAAGCTCTATAGTCGATGCACATCCGAAGAGACCCGTCGTGTTTCTTTTGGAACAACACCGGCGCACCAAATGGGGCCTTCGAAGGTCGTATGTAACCTGCATCAAGTAGGTCTTTGAGTTGTTTCCTCATCTCTTCCAACTCTGGGGGTGCCATGCGATACGGCGCCATGGCAGGTGGTCGAGCATCCGGGACCAGCTCGATTCGATGGTCTACCTCCCTCTTTGGTGGAAGCTTCTTAGGTAACTCGGGAGGCATGACGTCCTTGAACGTTTCAAGGACTCGCAATACCTCTGTCGGGGCTTCAGTCTCGCCCATTTTTGGGTCTTCGGCCTTGAGAACTGCCAAGTACGTCTCCTCTCCTTTCTGAGTTCCTCGGGAGAGTTGAATTGCCGAGATCATCTTTTGGTTAAGCCCGGGCTTACGGGCTAACGGGACCACACACTGGGATCCGGGTTCCAGGATGCACAAGCAATCCATGGACGGAACTACCATGCCGTTCACTCGTTCGATGAATCCTAGACCAATGATAAAATCATAGTCGTCGAGCGGAATTACATCAATGTTTTGTTTACCTCTCCATGGTCCCACCGCGATCTCCACATCACGAGCCGTGCCGAGAGCAGGGACTCGTTCCGAGTTCACCGTCTTCAACCAGCCACCTTGTCTTTCGACTTGCAAGCCGAGCTTCTTGGCAGCTTCTGCCGATACGAACAAGTCAGAAGCTCCCGTATCGACAAGGGCGCTCATCTTCGTGCTGCCGATCATCACTTCTGCGAACATCATGCCCTTGGGCTTGCTCGCCTTCTTGGCTTGCATGGCGTTGAGGACCCTTACCGATCCCACCTTCGCCATTTGTTTCTCTTCCTCGTCGGCTTTGAGGGTAGCCGCAACTTTCTGTCCTTTGGGGCAGTCTCTCGCCTTGTGAGGACCCTGGCAAAAGTAACATCTATAGGAGATCGGTCCATCTCCTCTCTGTCCACCATAGCTAGTTCCCACCTCATGACGAGCTTGAGCTGCTGGTGCTCTGTTGTTATAGGGACGATGAGGGGGTCTGTTCCTATATCCCCCACCAGTCACCTTGCCCGCCTTAGGCCGAGCATCCTTCTTCTCTGGGGCCTTGAACTCTTCGAGCGAATCAGCTACCGTCATGGCTGAAGCAAGTTCCCTCGCGTTCTGCCTTTTCAACTCGTTTTTGGCCCAGGGTTTGAGACCACTAATGAACTGATAGTAGGCCTCCGTGTCATTCATCGAGGGGATTTGGAGTTTCAGCTCCGAAAACTTCCTCACGTATTCACGGACCGTGCCCCTCTGCTCAAGACGCCTCAGCTCATCTCGAGCTTCTTCTTCCGCATAGGCAGGGAAGAATTGCTTCCGGAACTCACCGGTGAAGGCTTCCCATGTATCGATAGGCCCAGCCGCTCTATCATTGATCCGAGTACGCCACCACAGTAACGCGGTTTCACCAAGGTACATTGCCGCGGTGTTGACCCGTGTGGCGTCGTCCCGAATCCCGGTCGCCTCAAAGTACTGATTCAAATACCAAAGGAAGTTATCAACATCCTTGGCCGTCCTCGAGCCCCTGAACTCTTTAGGTCGAGGGACATCCACTCTCGACGGTGCGGGAATCATCCCGTCCACACGTCTGGCCTCAAGGGCCACCACTCTGGCACGCAGGTCGGTCGATTCAGCCCGCCGTTCGTTCGACTCCGTCCGCAGCTCCGCAATTTCTGCTCGAGCAGCGGCTAGTGTGACCTCCAAGGTCTCGTTCTTCTTTTGGATATCTTCTGAGTCTTTAAGAGCACCCCCGACTTGCCCTTGAAGCGCACCCATGCTGTCTCTCAGCTCCCGCATCATGACGAGCAGCTCCTCTTTCCCAGCAACGAGTACCATCAAGTCGTTGGTCAGCTCAACGACTCTATCCTGCGACTCCGCAGTGGCCAGCTCCATCTGACCCACCCGGTTCTCTATGTCGCGCAACATATCCCGAGAAGTAGCACGATCCTTCCTGGTCTTAACAGCAACTTGCTGTTCGTTGGGTCGTTCAACAGCTCTTCCAGTTCGTTCATCATCGAACTGGACTTCGGCATCAACCACGGCTTCAACCGCCTTCTCAGCATTCTTGGCCATCGCTTCGAAGGATGAGTGTAAACACAAGATCGACTCCGAACAGAGATCGAACTCGCTCTGATACCACTTGTCACGAACCGGGAGTTTTTCTACCGTTCCTCACGATCCGTGCGGCCTTAGGAACGATCCTAAGTCAGCCAACACACCAACTCACACTCACTCAAGGGTCGGGTAATCCGAACCGAACCGGTAGGCACAAGATCACTCGCACAAGGATCACACGACTTGGAGAGAGTGGAGGGAAATCTGGGTTTGTATTGATTCTCCGATTCATTTACAAGGGAAGGGACGAGCCCTTTATATACACACAAGGCACAGCTCGTATCATGATTGCACTACTCATGACTCATGCCAGCAGGCATCATCATTGTGCCACTCACGCCTCATGCCGGCCGGGCTAGTGGAAGACCAACGGTCACCTGGCCGAACGGTCGCCTAGGCCAACGGTCATGTCCCCCACTCGCTTGGATCATGCTCGAGTGGGCTGAAGGGTCGGTTTGGGCCGGCGGTTCGGTTCGGGCCATCCGCCATCATCCTGATTAGCTCATGGGCTAGCTCCCGCATCATGTCACGGTCCATTTTGATCGAACAAATGCTTGGGCCGTGATACATGCATGCACAGAAACAGGAGGTCACAATGCCGGTGGAAATGTCAAGCTGAATCATGCAACCACCCCAACGGAGTTACCCAAGGAGTGCGACCATTATGCGATGATCGCGTAGCAACATCAACAGCAGCACCCGCCCGGGGTTCGCTGCTCTGCAGCTATTTTTCATTACAGAGAGAGATAGGTTTCTAAAAAAAAATGGAAAGGAAGTTCACAAAACCCTATCAAATCCAAGTCGTCTTTGTCTTAAGAAAGATCCACCTTACCATTATTTTAAACAACGTCAACAAGTCCATGTCAGCAAATCCGTCCTCGGAATGGCACAAGGACGATCGGTGACACTTTTTAAATGTATTAAAACCATTTCCAACAAACAAAATAGTACGATGATAACTTTCTAGTAACAGTCAATAACCTCCATGACATCCATCTTCCTTATTGTTCCTCCCTGTTAGTATACATGACGCTCACTTGCACTGTGTTTGTTTGGTTGGCGTGCAAGGTGGAATGGGCTTTGCACCCTTTAATGGGATCATGATTCATGAGAATCATGCGGAATAGCTTTGAATTGGACTGTCGTCATGTGGGTGAATAAGGATTTCCACGTTAATCTCGTGTGAAGTGTTCTCTTCTGATCCAAAAGAAATATGAAAAATCTTTTGGAAAATGCTGCAAAAGAGTGGGGAAGAGTGTTAAAAAAAAGTCATAAATCTATTGCATTTGTGCCAATTCAGTTCTAAATCTTTTATTGGTGCCAACTCAGTCCTAAACATTTTGCATCGATGCCAATTCAGTCCTAAATCTTTTGCATTTCTATTAATTGAGTCGATTAGGCCAATTTTGGCAGAAAATTCATTGACATGGAAGTTGGTTGTCATACATGGCATGGCTGGCGCTGACATTGATATTTTTTTTTTATATTTTTAATAAATGTTCATAAATATTTTGCTTTTTTCTTATTTTTCTTTTCTCAATCTTTAAAAAATATTTTAAAATATTAAAATTGTATCTAAAAATATTCACGTCAGCGTTAGCCATACCATGTATGACAATCGATGTATATGTTAGCGAATTTCAGGCCAAAATTGATTGGATTGACTCAATTAACAGAAATGCAAAAGATTTTTGGACTGAATTGACACAAACACAAAATATTAATGACTAGATTTGTACCGATAAAAGGTTTAGAATTGCATTGGCACTCGCAAAAGGTTTGAGATTGAATTGACACAAATTATAGATTTAGGATTGAATTGGCATAAATGCAATATGTTTAAGACTTTTTTCTAACACTTTTCCCTAAAAGATTGTGTCAAGCTCTTTGAGCGACTTGACTCACTATCTTAATTCATGTGAAATTGTTGGAAGGTTTACAAGGTCACTTTGCTTTAGTTGAAACTTTATGCAATGGACCAATGTTTTTTGCCTTTATAAGTCAATTTGAGTACAAATCTATTGTAATAGTGTCAATTCAATCTTATACTTATTTTTTTCAATTGAGTCCTTAACCTTTTGAATTTGTGCCAATTAATTTCATTTGACTGGCTGATGCTGAAGTGGCGTCGCTGGCGCTAACGTAGATGATTTTAATAATATTTATTTTTTAAAAAATTTTAATGTTTCTTTTTCATTTTTTTCCTCTTTCCATATTATTTTCTTCCTCCATGTGGCCAGCGAGCTCCGAGAACCTTGCCAACCACAGTGGAGGAAGAGGGAAATCAAAAGGAAGAAAAGAAAAAAATATTAGAAAATTTCAAAAATGTTTTAATATTATAAAAAAAAATCACATCAGCGCCGATCGGCCAAATGGATTGAATTGGCAAAAATACAAATGGTTTAGGACTCAATTAGTAAAAAAATAAAAAGAAATTAAATACTGAATTGGCATAATGACAATTTTGAAAGGTCACTTTGCTTTTGTTTTGGCTTTATGCAACGGACCAATGCTTTTTACCATTTATAAATCAATTTATGTACAAACCCTCTTATTACTTCACGAGTCAAGATCAAGTTTGATCAGTCGAGCTTAAATCAGGTATCGAGTATAGTAAGTGGTTTTTTCCTTGTGGAAAATAAACGACTATCCTTAATCTCCTAAGGTATCCTTAAACCATATGTCCATTAACCTTAAATTAAGACTCTCTTTCATTTCATTACCACCTTGTCCTTTATCTTAGTCCAGACATTAACATGTATAAACCCCCGAATATGAGCAAATAGATAAAAATTACAAATTTATAATTCGTATCAAAACTATTTGAGTTTGACTCAAGTTTCAAATGAAACTATTGAGTGATTCAGTCGAGCTAGAATTGAAAATCAAGCTAGGAAATATGTTGACTCTTGTAAATCATTTTCTTTGTCCATTATTCGACAATTTCTTGTTATCATGGCAATGTGCTATATTGAAATTTTCTCAACAAAATTTGGAGATCATAGATGTTTTTAGGCGGAAGAACACTAAAAGTGCCAATATTTGTGTACGGCGCTCACTTTAGTGCCAATATTTTTTTTTGGATCACTTCAGAGCCAATTTTTGTCAAAAACGATCATTTCAGTGCCAACAGTACACGTGTCATGATTTTCGACAAACCACGTCAGATCACATTGGGACACGTGTCATGATTTCCGATAAGCCACGTCGGATTTGGCACTAAAATGATGTTTTTGACAAAAATTGGCACTGAAGTGATCCAAAAAAAAATATTGGCACTAAAGTGAGCGCCGTATACAAATATTAGCACTTCTGCTGTCCTTCTGCCGATGTTTTTAGGTAGTTTTTCTAATTGAAAAATTAACCTGTCAATCAAATATCATTTTTCTCAAGGACCCATGCTAACAAATTATGTGGAGGGAAATGCTTCCGTGATAGTATTGCCATCTCAACCATAAACTCACACAGCATCACCTCATGTTTTGCATAAATCACTCGTTGATTGAGAGATCGTGTGGTCAGAAATAACTAATGGTACTATCAGACTGTTAGGTTAGCAGTTTCCTTACGTTTAACCAGCTTCAATCGGTTGAATGAAGAGGTAGATTCCAATTAAGGATCAATATATATATATATATATTGCATCGACATCATGTCAATGCAGTCGTACTATCTAATCAGTAGCCTTAGGTCAGAGTAATATTAAGTGTAACTTTCGCCAATTTCGTATCAATTTCAATAACAATTTCTTCATCATCCACTTTATATTGATCTTCAATATCACCCTCGTATTACTTAAACATCCCAAATGAACTCAAATTGTAAGTATTTTGACAGCACATAGCCATCCCAACAATGGCTCTTCACACCGTCTTCACATGGTTATCTCTTTCCCTTCCTCTCCTCCTCCTCCTCCTCTTAGTGAAAAGCTTCCACAAAAAAGACAAAACCGCCCCGAAGTCTATGACTACGACGACGAAGCAGCGGAAGAAGAACCTCCCTCCGGGGCCTCCACCACTCCCCATCATAGGTAACCTTCACCAGCTTGGCCACTTGCCTCACCAGTCTCTGTGGGAACTCTCCAGGCGGTATGGCCCCGTCATGCTCATCCGTCTCGGCTGCGTACCGACAGTCATCATCTCCTCCCCCAGTGCTGCCAGGGAGGTCCTCAAGACCCACGACCTCGAATGTTGCAGCCGCCCGCAGCTACTTGGCACAGGACGCCTCTCCTATGACCACCTCGACATCGCCTTCACCGAGTATGGTGATTATTGGAGGGAGCTGAGGAAGCTGTGCTTGCTCAAGCTTCTTAGCGCCAAGCGAGTTCAGTCCTTCCGGTACGTCAGGGAAGAGGAGGTGGGTTCAATGATCAAGTCAATCGCGCAGTCAGGAGAGAGCGGAACTTTGGTCGATATGAGAGAGAAGTTCATGGCTTTGACGGTTAGCACCACTTGCAGGTAGGGCCTAGTGGTGTAGTTACTACTTGAACTCACCTCAATTCTTCGGGGTTTGAGCATATATTGACCCTGGTTCTTTGAACTTGAGCTCAACTTGAATAGACTCGATTAGGCTTGCGAGCTATCCGAATTATTTAGCCATTATCAAGTTCATAACTTGATTCAAGTCAATTCTCCAACTAGGAAAACTCGACTGAAACTCGGAGAAAATTCGAACCACTCCTTGTCTAGCCTGAGAGCCAAGCAAGAATCGCCCACAAGTAAGTTTGACTTGTTCCGCACACCTTACATGCAGGGTCGCATTTGGGACGGCATTTCCGTGGATGGAGTTCAACGACGGAACGTTCATGGAGATGATTCGTGAGGCAATGGCGATGTTGGGAAGTTTCTCGGCATCTGATGCTTTCCCTCGATTCGGCTGGATACTGGACAGGTTCACGGGGTTTCATTCGAGGTTGGAGAAGAGCTTTCGCAGTCTGGACTTTTTCTATCAGAAGGTGATCGATAAGCATCGGAACATGAATAAGAGGAACGAGGAAGAGGGGGACATTGTTGATTTGCTGCTGAAGATGGAGAGGGATCAGACGGAGCTTGCCGCAGTTCGGCTCCAGGAAGATAACATCAAGGCCATCTTGATGGTACATCATAGTTCATACAGTCTCTTACATATTTCCCCAAATAGACCTAGATCATATACACTGTTGACAAACAAACTTGAATGAATACTCGGTCTCTCAGGATATATTTCTTGCTGGAGTGGACACTGGTGCACTTGTCATGGACTGGACAATGGCGGAACTTGCCAGGAACCCGAGGGCGATGCGAAAGCTCGCGAAGAGATCCGGAGTTGCATCGGAAACAAGAAGTGGGTCGAGGAAGACGACCTCCACGCGCTCAAATATCTCAAATTATTACTCAAGGAGGCCATGAGGCTACACCCTCCGAATGTACTGCTCGTCCCGAGGGAAACCATGGGTCACTTCAAGCTGTTCGGCTACGATGTCGACCCGAAGACCCGTATCCAGGTCAACGTGTGGGGCATCAGGCGGGACCCGAACTTATGGGAGAGCCCGGAGGAGTTTGTGCCCGAGAGGTTTGAGGGCAGTCCGATCGATTATAAGGGGAATCATTTTGAATTGTTGACGTTTGGGGCAGGGCGGAAAAGGGGGTGCTTCTTGAAGCCGAGAGAAAACGCACAAGGAGGAGGAAACGAAGGTGAAGGCCGTTCTCGTGCGTTTTACAACTAGTGAATGCAAATGAAGATGTTGTCAATTGAAAGCCCTAATCGCAGTTGGCAAAAAGGAAAAGGACTTCAAATCCCTCGTTTTTTGCAAGAAATTTCTAATTTTGGAGATCCTCGTCTTCGAGTTTGAACTCCCAACCGACGTGTCCCTCTCGCTTGCCTCTGGGCTCTATCCAGTGGAACTTTTCCAAGACAACAAAAAAAGAAAGAAAGAAAGAAAGAGAAAGAGAGAGAGAGGGAGGGAGACAGGATGAGAAAAATGTAGTCCTATGTGACGTAACGTGTACCAAACTATCTCTACGCAGAGCAATGAAAATCCTAGGGGTCGCAAAAGTCAAAATTTTCGTGGGAAACACTGATGTGTGAAACAGAGCCCAACCCCATATGAATCTTCAATAGACAGAGGGGACTAATGCTCATGTCGCTGAATCGAATTGTGAGATGATTTAATGGATAATCAAGTGGTCGCACTCGGGTTTCTAGAAACATCACATGAATTTTGTTAACAATTTGTCCCTCCAAACACTTGTTAACCAAATCCAATTCACATAAGACGTATTACTATTACGTTGCTGTCCCAATCAAAATTCCTTGAACTCTAACATGAATATATAATCTAATGACTTCATCGTTTGGGCTTTTTAAAAGAGGAGAAAACTATCGAAAAAAGTCATGAATTTTTTGTAACTTGCCAATTCACTTATCTGGCCTGCTTTGGCTGGCCAACGTTGACTTGGATAGTGTTTAATAATATTTTAATAATTTTCGATTTTTTTATATCATTTATTCCGATTATCCAAAGTCGGTCGGAAGAGTTAAATCAACACAAATGCAAAATGTTTTGCGACTTGATTGGAAAAAAATTAGGAATGTATTGATACGAAGATTCTTGCGCCCCGCGACGGGAAGGGATTATTCCGATTATCATTTATTCCGATTGTTGTGGAGCATGTTGATTTCCCAATGATGGGGATGGCGGTGGTCGAGCTGGCGCTTGCAAATGTCTTGCACTCCTTCGATTTGGAATTGCCGGAGGGGATGACAGAGAAAGACGTGAATATGGAGGAAGGGGCTGGCCAGACCGTATTCAAGAAAGTGCCTCTCACTCTGTTGCCAGTTAAGCCATCGCCTGAAACCGATGCATGACAAATTCATCGTTAAATGAAAACATATAAACATGATGTTAATTATGATCAAGTGAGTGAATGTTGTGCATTACAGTTTTGTAGCATAAATCTCATTTCCGAGACATAAGTCGAGAATGTTGATTATCCTACAATTAATAAACAGACTCTTTTGGGGAATTTCGGAATTGTAACACTATAGAAGAGACGAGATTATCAGTTCAGCAGAGTCATTTGCGTGTTAACAAATTGCTTTTATAGTCCATGTATGCAAATCAATTTGTACATTAAAACCTTTTAGGTGCACGTGTTAGTCTCTCGTCGAAAATAAAATTACCAAAAAAAATCCAAAATCTATTACAACTGTGCCAATATAATCTTAAGATTTTTTCTTTGTCCGTTTAGTCCTAAATATTTTGCATTTGTTCTAATTCGGTCCTTATAGCTAATTTTGATAGAAAATCGTTGGCATGGCCAAATTTTAATAATATTACGATACTTTTCAATTTTTTATTTTTATCTTTTTTTTCTCTTCTTCTTCCTCCTCCAACTAGCTGACAAGCCCGCCGACCGGCTAGAGGTAAGGGCAGCGAAGCCGGCCCTTGCCCGCCTCTAGAGAGGCCGGCCTCGCCTAGCCATGGCGAGAAAAAAGTTAGACATACTAGTAGCTAGCTTTGATATATTCCGGCTTCACATTTTAAGAAGGTTGGGCCTCGAGGCTTACTTTCCACCTGGTCAAAGACAAACAGAATTAGTACCATCTATCAAGCGTCGATTATCGCATTCCGACGATACAACTTGCCTCGGGCTATCGCATTATCAAGAGCATATTATTTCTGTCTTCATATCAAGATTAAGGTTCCCTTGGGGTATCGTATTATCTAGAGCATATTATTTCGGTGGATTTTTCATGAAAATATTATGTCGGCTCGAGGAAGATAACATCAAGGCCATATCGTCACGGGTTTTTTTTTTCCAGACTAGGTGTAGTTTTTTTTTTTTTTACCAAAACGGGTGTCTTTTTTTTTTATTTACCAAACCGGGGGTCGCTCGGCAGTCTTACTACCGAGCGGCCCACGGCTCGACAGTCATACTGCTGAGCGGGCCTCGGTCGTCCTCGCGAAGCCCGCTCGGCAGTTTGGATGTTTTTTTTTTTTTTTTTAATTCTTGCTCGGCAGTTTAATTGCCGAGCAAGATGGCCATCCCTTGCAAGCAATGCTGAAGCCAAGAAGATCAGGATGAAGAAAGCATAAAAGCAACTGAAGTGGGAGCATTCTCTATGTAATCTAGTGGTATTGTCCGGTTTTGCTTCTGACAGATGCAGAGTTTCTTAGTCTTGTTGCGGAAGTGTTTCAACTAAGTGCAGTGCTGACATAAATAAGAACAAGATCCCATTGCTTTGAGGGTAAACACTGAAAGAAGGAACTCAACTATAGGTTTGCTTAGGCAATGACCCATTCTAGTTCCGGAAATACTTACGTTGGGGCGACTTATGTTAGCTTTGGGTTCAGTAAATGGGTTGAAAGAATTATCAGTCTTTTATTTCGATTGGATTAGTAGAAACAAGAAATGCAGGGATTTCCTTCAAAAGGGCATCAAATTCATGTGATTTGGGCTGTTTTGTTGGAAGGGAGGGCCGAATTATGGATTACAAAAGTTACGGGACTATCAACATAGGATCTAGATTCATTGGTAGTGTTGGTTTTATGAGGGAGCACGGTAAGTACCGTGGTCCGCCCATGTAGGGTATCCCACCCCTTGGCGGTTACCCATTTCAAACGTGATATAGGATCACGTCTTTTCATCATCGTCGTCTGTTCCATTAATACGACGTTCTTTAGAAACGTTGTCATTAGACGTTCTTCAAAGAAAGAACATAGAGACAGAGAAAGAATGAGACGACGATGAAGACGAATTCTCCCGAACGTCAATCTGACGAAGGACTCTCGAGACTGCATTGTGGACTCTTAATCTGTGAAAATCACGGTATGTCCCCTGGTGTGATATACTCGTTTACGATCAGTGATTCAAGTTAGATCCTAGGGCTTGTTGATTCAGAATAATTCCGCTACGTTGATATTGGGATTGGTTCCCTTCATTGGTATCAGAGCCAAGTTTCTTGTTTCCTGATCATATAATGAATTTCGTGTTTCTTTTTATGGGCAAATCATTTTTTTCTCGGGGCTTTTGTGGCCATAGAGTTTTACGCCGATTCCGGCCAAATTCCGATGAATCATGGGCTGTCTTCGGAACAGTAGGGTCGCATCTCCATGGGGAACAAAAGCCCTATGGCATCTCAACAAATGAATGTTTGCCGGAGACGAATTTCGCGAAGGAATTTCGCGGGTTAGGGTTCGGCGTCCCAGCGATTTTCGCTCAATTTCGTGAAAATTAATCACCATTTTTCGTTGATTCTTAGACTTATGTGGTCGCACCGGCGTGTTGAGCAAAACCCAGTAATGATTTTGGATTAAAATGGGCTACTGGAGAGGAATTGGACGGTGAAAGGGGCGGCGAAATCCCCGCTCGGGAACTGTTCTTGCGCGAAGGAAAATGCAGAAAATTTCCTTCTGCTCGCGCGAGGAAGAAGATTCAGTTCCGGGCCATTTCGGGCAAAGGGCAGCAGTTCCGGGCAGTGGGCATCAGGGATCCAACCTCCAAGGCAACGTTGGGTTGCTCAATGGATTTTTTTTTTTAAAGGGAGGACAGGTTGCGCGTGGGAATAGTTATGGCCGCATGTATGCGTGGAGTAGTGGGCCGTGCGGGCAGCGCTGGGCAGTTCAAAATTTTTTCTTTTAAAAAAAAGAAAAGAAGAAGAAGGAAAGTGATCACGGAGATTTGAACCTGCGCCCACCCAAAAGACCACACATAAAGTCCAACAAATTTGTCCACTAGGCCACCTCACGTGCATGTATCATAAAGTAGAACTTATATTCTATTAATGAGAATATTGGGATTTGCGGTTTGTTCCCACCGCGACCCGATAATTTGGCCCGGCCCAAGATCCGAGATTCCGACCCGGTCGTTCGTCGGCCGTTGACCCAGTCTGTGATGACCGTTGCTGGTCTTCGTTGACCGGTCAACTCATCTTTTGAAAATTGCAATTTTTCCCCTGATCTATTTTAAAATTGTAATTTGGTCCCCGATTTTTTTTGAAAAATTTCAATTTGGTCCTCAAAATTTTTGAAATTGCAAATTAGTCCTTGATCTTTGTCAAAATTGTGATTTGGTCCTCGATTTTTTTTTGGAAATTGCAATTTGGCCCTTCAAGTCAACTTTGGCCGTTGACCACGCGTTGACCGAATGAGCTGAAACTTTGATCGGCTCGTACGGGCTTGTTTGAGCTCCGATTGGGGCATGCGAGGTACCATTACGCTTGTATCGAAATTATCTTCGATTTGATATGCTATATAAGCATGTTTGATGAACATAAAATTTTAAAATACGTGTGAATCCTCTTGATACATGTATTTTTTTTATTTTTATTTTCGATTATTTATCGTCAATATTATTTTAATATTGAGAATGGCTTACATGCTTATATGATGATTGATGATAGCATGTATAAAGTTTAGATTAATTGCTATCCATACCTTGTATATGAAATTAGAGTATGATTTGATGCATATGTTATTGGTAGTTCAAATCATGCCATGTCATTTTGCTATGATTACAAGATATCAAGATCATAGTATGAATTATGATCTTTATTTGAGTGGGGAGTTCTAGAAAATTTTAGTAATTTCAGTGAACTCGATTTTACATAAATAATTATGTTAATGATAATTTCAAGCGAGGATTCTCAGACGATGATTGGGAACATAGTGAACTTTCGACTTTGAGACCTTATGTGAAATTATTTATTAACATAATTAGTTAGTGTAAAATAGATGCATAAATATTAGGCATCAATAGATCGTGATTACATGTTTATAGAACTTTGTGTTCAGATATTGTGGCTTTAGCTTCTTGAAAATCGTAGCTAAGCCTAATTAGAATAGAAATTAGACGGCGAGAATTATGAAACTGGAATGTGAGAATCCAGTATCTGCTAGAAAAGTTAAAAGCACTAGAAGCTCTTAACCTAGTTATGAAAGTACCTGAAGATGAAAATACTGCATAATATAAAAAAAGGGCATTTGCTGTATTGAACAAGATGTACTCTATTACTCGCATTATGTTGCTGAGTCGCATGAAAATATTTTTATGCATGAGTTCAGGCATTTATGAAAATGCTATAGTCAAGTGGGAGGCATTAAAAACTAAGTTTTGGTTAGATGCCGTTCACCAACTTGGGACAGATCACTATAAGTTTTGACATCAATATGATGCATTGTGGGCTAAATCTAAATAGTTTTTGTAGCTCAAGTCAAACAAGATAAGTGAACTGTTAGATGCAGACTACATTTTTACTTGATGAGTAGCAAATGCAAGCAGTAAACTGTTCTTTACCTCATAGCTATGTGTTTATGAAAATCCACAATAAAGAGTAAAAACTCTTGAGGATTCTATGTGTCGTCTTAAACTAGAATACTGGTTCTAACTTAATTGGGGCTTCGTGCTGCTGGCAATAGCGTCAATGTGGGTTTGAGAAGTGAAAAAGTAAAGGAATAGATCTTCAGAAAAGAAATCAAAGTTTAACCGACATGGAAAAGGAAAATGTTCATTTAAGAAAAACATTTCAAAAGTGAAGTGTTTTAACTGTGGCAAAAAGGGTCACTTTACTCATAATTGTGATGGGTTAAAGATGTTAGAATCCCTTTGTACACTTAAGAGTGTACATATGCCTGTAGTTCAGTTTTGGTAACTGAATTTTATCCTTTGTGGATTATAGATATAAGGGCCATAGACCATGTAGTAGTGAAATTTTAATAAGTTCCACATTGAGCAAATTTAATAAATGTGAGAAATATTTTCTAAGTGAAAATCAAAGTAATTGGCACTTGCCAATTAAATATGTGTGATAGTCGCACTTTATTCTTACTAATGTTTATATGCTCTAAAACACGACGGAATTTAGTTTCCGTGTTAGTTTGGTTAAACTTGGTTTCAATTTGAACTTTCATAACGATGGTGATGACTTGTCGTTAGAAACAAGTTATTAGAATTCTATATGGTTTCAATGTACAGATTGTTGAGTACAATTATGTGAATGATAGTTATTCCCTATTTTCATCTTTCGTGATGATATGAATATGTGGCATGCTAGGCTAGGTAAAGTAAGCTAAAGAGGGCTTATTTGACAGTATTAAGAGTGTCAATTTGCCCATTTGTAAGCATTGCCTAGTGGGAATAATAGTGAGGAAACCATTTAGAAAATAAATAAGAGCTAAGTTTCCTTTGCATTTATCCATTTAGACATATTTGGTTCAATAAATGTGAGAGCAAGGCATGAGATTGTTTATTTCATCACACCAATCGAAGTCAAGAAAATATATCTGATTAGTTCAGATATTTATGTGATGAAAAAGGAATAGAAAAATAGTTTTCTATTTCGGCGATTCCTTAATAGAATTGGAGTTGCAAAAAAAAAAAAGATTCCAATAGATATGGTTAAGTCTTTGATGGCACATCCTATTGTGAGTATTACCTTTTGTGGTGATATTTTATTGATGGCTGTCTAGATACTTAACTGTGTGCCTTATAAATCAGTTACTCCTACTCCATATGAGTTGTGGACAGGTCGAATATGAGATTTGAGTTTGCTCAAATCTTAATATGCTTCATATGCACATGAGTCCTCCCATAGGTATGGGAAATTGGGCCCTAGAGGCAAAAAGAGTATCTTCGTGAAATACTAAGAGCACTCGAAAGGGCAAGTGCTATAAGGGAGCAAAAAAGTGGGAAGAGTAACTGAATTTGAATCATAAGATGTCACATTCTTAGTGAATGTACTTCCGAAAAAGGGCGAGATAAGTTGTTTGAATCTTGGATAGTGATAATGATTTTATTGAGACATCTTATCCAAGTGGGAGCAATGTGAGAAGTGGGGAATTTGTTTCGAATAAGTCTCAATTGCAACCACTTGATGTGAAGAAGATGTCGTCGTTGTCTGATCCGAGTGGGAGCGTAATGGAGAATGATGTACTAAGTGTGCAATCTCTAATTTGGCGAATAAGAGAGCCAAGAAATGTAAATGAGACTCGGACTTGCCCTAGTTAAAAAAAAATGGATATGAGCAATGGAAAAAGAGATGGAGTCGATGAGATCAAACCAAGTATGAGAACATGTTGATCTTTCGAATGGACACAAAGCCATTGGGAGCAAGTGTGTTCTCAAAATAAAGCGTAAAGCTGATGGCTCGATTAAGAAATATAAAGCTCGCCTTATGGTGAATTAGTATGATCAGTTCACCTTATTCTGAAAGTGATTGGTATGGATCTTGGATTACATCAAATGGATGTAAAGATTGCAATTCTCAATGGAGAATTAAAAGAAGAATTTTTGCATGAAACAACCTATTGGGTTTGTTATAGAAGGCCAAGAACAAAAGGTATATCGACTTTTGAGATCGATATATGGCCTTAAGCAGTCTTCATGATAATGATATATGCTTTTTCGTAATGCCACTGTGGCATATTTTTTTTTTAATGATTGATGAGAATCATTGTGTATATATCAAAAGATCCAAAGATCAGTTTGTGATCTTATCATTCTATGTTGATGATATGTTAATTGCTTGGAGCAGTATGGAGTTAATTGATACAGTCAGAATTGGTTATGTTCCAATTTTTTATATATGGATGAATCTGCATACGTTTAAAGAGATTATGATCTCTTTCACAATAGACTTATTTGGATAAAGTCCTTGAGTGATTCCATTTGCAAGATTGTAAAATAAAAGATACTCCTATTGTAAGAGGTGAAGGTCTGAGCCAAAGATGTGTCCTAAGACTCCACAAGCAAAATAAAGAAATGAAAAGTGTTCCATGTTCTAGTGTTGTTCGAAGCTTAATGTACACTATGTATGTAAAAGACCTGATATTAATTATGTAGCTGGAATGGTGTGTAGATATCAATTCACTACAGGTCAAGTGCTTTGAATTGTCGTCAAGAAAATTCTGAGATATTTTAAAAAAATACTGCTGAATTGTTATTGAGTTATCAAGGTAGAGATTTGCACCTTGAAGGCTATGCTGATGTTGACTGAGGAAAATGTTTAACTTTGCGTTCTTACTTAGAAATGGCGCCATGTCTTAGAGTAGTAAGAAGCAAAGGTGTATAGCCTTATCCACGATTAAAAATGATCTCGTGGTGTTATCAATAGTAGTATAAGAGAATGTTTGGCTTTAGAGACGTTTGGATCAGTGAGGTGTTGCTAAGGGTGCTGCAAATACAATTATTAGTTCATTGTGACAGCCAAGCAACAAAAGCTTACACTAAGGATCCATTGCCAGACCAAGCAAATAGACATGTGATATATTTTTTGAAAAACATTGATGCAAGAAAAGATGTGAACATACAATACACATACATGCACAGAATGATAGCAGATCTTCTATGAAGTGAGTACCTAGAGATATTGCTCCTCAGTCATGTGTTAGCAAAGGGATTAGTTCCATATATTGAAATCTCTAGAACTGCATAAAAGTGGGAGTACTTGACATTTATATTTCCCAATGTTCACAGTTAATGGTAGTTGTTATCATTATTGATGCCTATGAGTTAGTATGACATTTATGCATATTAATGCTTGGTGCATTATGTTGAGAAAGTATGTCGGACAGATGAGATTAGCCTACTCACACAGGTAATCGCCTCTATTTACTACGTGATGAATAGAGATGAGAAGATTTCAAGCTTATTATTTAGGTGATAATTGAGAGCTGAAACTTGGAAATTTTAAGATCGCCTTAACGGAATGTTAAGATGAGGTCATAATATTTATTATGTCCGAAAGTGAAATACTTAAAGTGATATAGCCCACATATTTCACTTTATCTGTCTTAATGCCAGATGTGAGTTCTAAAAGTTTCTATTACAGAGAGTAGATTTGTGAACTCAAGCTAGACATTGAGTATGTCTGAGCTACCATCTGTACGGTATTAAAAGAAAAGCCATACGCTCCATGGGAAAGGAGAGAATACCGTAATACGTACTTCATATTACGTATGCATGAATCGGCCAAGTAGAGTTGGCAAGAGTTTTGATCTCAACTCTATAGCCGTGTGAGACTCTTGAGGATAAAAGTTCCTCAAATTAAGTCCCCTCACGACTCTTACTTATTCTCAAGATTTCTTTTTGGTGTTCGCTATCTTAGGGTGTTACCAATGGTCATGAGATTGATTCGACCTAATGGGACATTTCTAGAAAAGCGAGCTGGACTGAGATTGAGAGGTTTAAGGGAAGAGGAAGATCAAATTTGTTTGGATGTCACATTCAATCTTTGTGTTCACAGGTCGACCAATTATGATTATTTGAGTTAATCATGATTGTGAATACAATGTATTGCATTTGAGCGCTCAATGAGATCGAAGAGATCAAGAGAGATATGATGTAAATGTGACTGATTGATCTAGGGTACTACATACTGAATCTACTCTGAGTTAACATGCCATTTTAGAGCTGCTATATACTCCCAACGGATGTATGGCAACGAGCTCTCGCAGTATGCTGGTCGCACGGATTATTTGTCAATATGAACTTTGCAGAAAATAGAGAGAGTTATATTTAACCATTCGTGGATAAGTGGGAGTTGTTGATCCTTAGTGGACAAATGAGAGTTATGAATAGCCCTTCATGGGCGAGTGTGAGATGTTGGTTTTATGAGGGAGCACGGTAAGTACCGTGGTCCGCCCATGTAGGGTATCCCACCCCTTGGCGGTTACCCATTTCAAACGTGATATAGGATCACGTCTTTTCATCATCGTCGTCTGTTCCATTAATACGACGTTCTTTAGAAACGTTGTCATTAGACGTTCTTCAAAGAAAGAACATAGAGACAGAGAAAGAATGAGACGACGATGAAGACGAATTCTCCCGAACGTCAATCTGACAGAGGACTCTCGAGACTGCATTGTGGACTCTTAATCTGTGAAAATCACGGTATGTCCCTAGTGTGATATACTCGTTTACGATCAGTGATTCAAGTTAGATCCTAGGGCTTGTTGATTCAGAATAATTCCGCTACGTTAATATTGGGATTGGTTCCCTTCAGGTAGGACAAGATTAAGACATGCAAGCCCTGATCAGATTCTTATGTTTTATGAGCTGCTAGATCACCTTTCGATTTTGTCTAGGTTGTCTACGATAAAATTCATGTGATTAAGAAACTTGTGTAAATGCTTAAGCTATTGACAATTCCTATTTTGTTTTCTCATAATGTTTCTATCTCCTATCTCCCCATTATATTCATTAAAAATCTTGATATTTGGAAATTGCATTATGTGTTTACTATACTTTGAACTGAATCCTATATTTGGCAAGATAAGCAAATTTGTTTAGTTTGTATGCATGTTCAAACTATATATCTTTTATTGCGTGTGACACATCTGTTGGAAAATATAGTCAAATGGGAAGAATAACGGAATTAGACTCTGAAGCGTGATAGCATTCTCTTTAAGGAATTATTTTCCCTACGACATAGCTAATGGTTATCGGCAAAAATCGCCCAAGATACAACAGAGTCTCAAGTGAGATTATTAGATAGCAGTTCCCATACCCATGTAAATTTCGGCAAACCCCCTATTTTGATCGAAAATTCCAAATCGATTTTGATTCCATCGCCTATTAAATTAAGTTCGATCGACTCGCCTTCGACTGAATGCCGATGCATGACAGAAAAATAAATATGCAATGCATGAGAATTTATTTTTGCGAGAATTATGATTAACTCACATTTTATGTTTAAATAAATGAATTTCTTACAATCAAAATTTAGGTGTTAACAGATGGTTCTATCCAAGCTTTTAAGGCTAGATTAGTAGCCAAGAGTTAAAGGCAAAAAGAAAGAATAGATTATTTTGATACGTATGCTCCTGTAGTATGTATAATATTTATTCGAATTCTTTTTGCTTTAGCGTCCATTTATGTCCTTTGCGTTCATCAAATGGATGTCAAGACTGCTTCCTTAAATGAAGATTTAAATGAGGAAATTTATATGAAACAATCATAGAGTTTTGTTCTTCCTAGAAATGAGAGGAAAATATGTAAATTAGTGAAATCTCTTTATGAGCTTAAACAAGCACAAAATGAGTGGCACGAGAATTTCGATTCAACCATATTGTCTAATGGTTTTAATCATAATAGTGTTGATAAGTTCATTTATTTTAAATTCACTAAAGACTATGGTATTTTGGTCTGCTTATATATTGATGATATGTTTATCTTTGGAACTAATATGACTGGGGTCATTGAGACTAAGCAGTATCTAACCTCAAACTTTAAAATGAAAGATTTCGGCGAAAGAGATACTATTTTAGGTATTAAAGTTAAAAAGCATAGCGGAGTTAAAATCACCAGTAATGGTAACTCGACATAATACTAGCACATCACTAGTTATAAGATTTAATGGTTAAAAACAAGTTACTGAAAGTGATTGTTTGATACTGCCATTAGCCCGGACATGAGAAATCAATGTCGCCTGTTATGTTTTAGAGACTGAGTTATACTCTTAATAAAGTATAATACAATTTAGTAATAACACTTGGTAATTGGATGAAGAGGTACGTTTGAATTAACCGCTATTGGACAAAGAGGTGTATGAGAATTAACAACTTTTCGGACGTGAAAATGGGTGTTCTTTTCTTATTATATATTTAACTATTTTGTTCATTTTCAGAATACAATTCTTCAAATTTTCAGAGTTTCGCTTCTTTTCAAAATAGATACAGCCATCCTTTCTCATTGTTTTCTAGAGAATTCTTGAAGAATGATTAGAACTGCTATCTAATAATCTCACTTGAGATTCTGTTGTATCTTGGGTGATTTTTGCCGATAACCATTAGCTATGTCATAGGGAAAATAATTCCTTCAAGAGAATGCCGTCACGCTTCAGAGTCTAATTATGTTATTCTTCCCATTTGACTATATTTTCCAACAGATGTGTCACACGCAATAAAAGATATATAGTTTGAACATGCATACAAACTAAACAAATTTGCTTATCTTGGTAAATATATGATTTAGTTCAAAGCATAGTAAACACATAATGCAATTTCCAAATATCAAGATATTTAATGAATATAATGGGGAGATAGCAGATAGAAACATTATGAGAAAACAAAATAGGAATTGTCAATAGCTTAAGCTTTTACACAAGTTTCTTAATCACATGAATTTTATCGTAGACAATCTAGACAAAATCGAAAGGTGATCTAGCAGCTCATAAAACATAAGAGTCTGATCGGGGCTTGCATGTCTTAATCTTATCCTACCAATGAATCTAGATTCTATGTTGATAGTCCCGTAACTTTTGCAATCCATAATTCGGCCCTCCCTTCCAACAAAACAGACCAAATCACATGAATTTGATGCACTTTTGAAGGAAATCCCTGCATTTCTTGTTTCTACTAATCCAACCGAAATAAAAAACTGATAATTCTTTCAAACCATTTACTGAACCCAAAGCTAACATAAGTCACCCCAACGTAAGTATTTCCGAAACTAGAATGGGTTATTGCCTAAGCAAACCTATAGTTGAGTTCCTTCTTTCAGTGTTTACCCTCAAAGCAATGGGATCTTGTTCTTGTTTATGTCAGCACTGCGCTTAGTTGAAACACTTACGCAGCAAGACTAAGAAACTCTGCATCTGTCAGAAGCAAAATCGGACAATACCACTAGATTACATAGAGAATGCTCCCACTTCAGTTGCTTTTATGCTTTCTTCATCCTGATCTTCTTGGCTTCAGCATTGCTTGCAAGGGTGGCCATCTTGTTCGGCAGTTTAACTGCCGAGCAAGAATTTAAAAAGAAGAAGAAGAAGAAGAAGAAGAAGAAGAAGAAGAAGCGTCCCGCTCGGCAGTTAGACTACCGAGCAGGCGCCTCGCTCAGCACCCAAACTGCTGAGCGGGCCTCGCGAGGCCGACCGAGGCCCGCTAGACAGTATGACTGCCGAGCCGAGGGCCGCTCGGCAGTATGACTGCCGAGCGGCCCCCTGCTCGGTAAATAAATAAAAAAAAGACACCCGTTTTGGTAAATATATTTTTTTTACACCTAGTTTGGAAAAAAAAAACCCCATCGTCACAGAACATCATACAATCACTATATACTACACAATGTAGATCATAGGGATAAGTGGGGTGGAAATCCTAAAATTTGTTACCAAAATGCAATTGAGTCCTAAAATTTTTCATAAGTGCAATTAAGTCCTAAAACTTGTCAAAAAGTGCAATTGAGCTTTAGAACTTTCTAAAAGTGCAAAATCAAGTCATAAAACTTGTCAAATTTGTGAAATCAAGTCCTTTTGGTGATTGCACTTTTTAAAAGTTTTATGACTCAATTGTACTTTGTTGACAAGTTTTAAGACTTAATTGCACTTTTTGAAAGCTTGTAGGACTTGATTGCACCAAATTGACAAATTTTAAGACTCAATTATACTTTCGGAACAAGTTTTAGGGTTTCCAGTGCACTTATCCCTCGACCATATACATGATTGAGAAGCAAACTCGAAATCCTATTTCCTCGCATATAAATGGTATCACAGAAAAAATTGATGTCCATGTCTTTTTTGTGAATCATGACTCGGTGGTCACTCTCAGGATATACTCCTAGCTGGAGTGAACAACGGTGCACTAGTCAAGGATTGGACAATGGCGGAGCTCGCCAGGAGCCTGGAACCCAAGGGCAATGCAAAAAGCTTGCGAGGAAATCTGAACTTGCATTGGAAACAAGAAATGTGTCGCAGAAGACGACCTCGACCTCAGCAGGCTCAAATACCATAAGTTAGTACTCAGAGAAGCAATGCATGAGGCTTCACCGTCCTAGCATACTATGTTGTCCACTAAGAGGGTATACGTGCTTGAAGTTCATATATGAAAAATTAATGTTGATAGACAAACCTTAATTTTTCGAGCCCAACGAGTAATCTGAATGCAAATGAATGATCCGAGCCCAACGAAATAATATTGTGTCCTTAAGATAAATTTGTCCCCTCAACCGGTACCCGAGGTTCTTGGACAATTGTCTCCCAAGATAGAACGGATCACGTTCCTCTGAAGCGGGTACTTCTTCAAAGGACTCCGACGAACGCAACTTTACGGAATAATCGCACAAGATGATGACGATGATGAATGAATGACGAACATAACAATTGTATCTAATGCTCGTGTCTAATCCTCGTTTTTAATGCTATGGTCAATGCTCTATTTATAGAGTGTGAAGCGAAGAGTTACGAAGACATATGGCTTCGTCAAAAGGGTCGTCGACGAAAAGACATGATTTCGTCGAAAGGATTCAACGAAACGTCACGAAGTCGCATGGTTTCATCGAAAAGATTCAACGAGACGAAATGAAACAACTCTTCATTTCTATTACGAACTGAAACAACTCTTCATTTCTCATTCAACTTCATACGGGACTTTGAAATCAAAGTTCCAACAATCCCCCACATGAATGAGAATTTCAACTATCAAAACTCTCCATGAATGCATGACATGCAATGTGCGAATATTCCATGAGAGAACGTTGCATCGAGATAAGTAGTCTGAGACTTTCAACTTTCCCTAGTGAGATCTATCGAACTTACTCGGTCAATCAGTAGACTTGATGTCTTTGAACTGTCGACCTTTGGTGTACGCCTAGACAATGGAAATCACACAACTATCTCTCAAACAAAGTTGGTTCTCACTATTGTGTTCGTTTTGGCCATGAACACTGCCTAGTCTCATGAGTGCTTTAGAGAATTCGGCCTTTTCAATTCTCACAGAAGCGGCCCTCACTTCCCACTCATATAGGTGATTTCTGAATGTGCAGTATACCACATACTCGATTCAGAATCATTGAAAGCTCATGCTTAACCTTCACATATTAGTACTGTCTATATTCAGGAATGAATAGAAAAATTCACAGTACTCTACACTGCCTTCATAACTTGGTTGTCCCTTTGAACCTAGATCTTGAGATCTCCAGTCAACTAGGTAGGGTTTCCACTATGATGACTTATTTATGGCCTTAAAACTCATTCCCCCTAATGTTTCCACAACCATCTCTCTAATTAGGCCTTTTTGTTAATGAATCCGCAACATTATCTTTTGACTTCACATAGTCAATTGTGATAATTCTACTAGAGAGAAGTTGTCTAATAATATTGTGTCTTCGACCTATTGTCGCGACCCTCTCCCTTAGCGCGAGGCGGGAGCGGGCTAATGGGCCGCCCGATCGCTGGCTTGATCGGACGCGGGCCTCTCCCAAGGCCCATTACCCAAATCGCAACTGCTGGATATACGTGGTCGACCTTCAGTGTGGTCTAGTGACATGTGATGAGTGTATATGCCAAGGAGTCGCCACCAATCGTTTCGTGGAGGGTACGATCGGAAACCCTATCGAATAGTTGGGAGTGGTCTATTCGATTCTGCGGAAACCAGAGAAGTGGGTTCGGGGACTTAGTTACGCCAACTGTCAGAGTTGACGCCCTTTCGGTACCTAAGCTGGACGGTTTATCTGATCCTAGGATTTCATACAGATGAGTGGGGTACAGATCCTAAATCTAGGAGTTCATGCAGATGGGAACAGCCACCCTATCACTCACAATCATTAAAAGTAAGGGCGCAAATCAAGGAATCAATACATGCGGATAAAACACATGAAATCAGCATGGTATCCCTAATGAGGCCCTATTAGCCTAGATAAATATCAATCAAGGCTTAGGAGTGATTTGGACATAATTTGCCCATGAGGGGCAAAATCGTAATTTTGAATAATTCGGGGAAAATTTACCCTTAAAAGGGTAAATCTGTCAACTTAGACGAATTGGGAAGTCAGAAGACAGAGGAAATAGGATTGGCCATCAATCCAATCCATCTCCTATTTTTCGGGAATTTTCAGGATTTTTCTGGAATTTTCAAGTGATTTTACCCTTGGAGGGGTAAAGTCGTCATTTGGACAAAGATGAGAACTGAAAACCTCAAATATTAGGGTCGGTCATCCATCTGACCCAAACCCTAACTTTAAGCAATTTTCAGAACTCGATTGAGACAAGAAAGACAATTTTCCCATTGAAGGGCAAAATCGTCATCTTTGAGAAAAGGGGCGGGACTCGAAATCCAAACTTAAGAATTGGTTGTCTAATCGACCCTAATTCTTGCCTTGGCATTATCGGCCTTATCTAGCATGCACAGCAGAGGTGATTTACCCCTAAAGGGTAATGTCGTCAAGTCTCGGAAAATTGGGTAAGAAACCCCAAAAATAGGGTTGACCAGTTGTCTGTGGTCAATCCTCGATTTTTGGGGATTTCTGGGGTGTCTAGGATTTTTCCACAATTTTCCATATTTTTCTTTGAATTTTCTGGCATTTTCTAGCATTTTTTGGATTTTCTGAAATTTTTCCAATTTTTTTTATTTTTTAAAATCATTTTCTGATTTTTTTATTTAAAAAATGTTATTCGGGCCGGGTCGACCCGACCCACTCGGGTCAGAACCCGGCCCAGACCCGGACCCGCGCGTGCCCTAGCTCCAAAATGACACCGTCCCCTCCTTTGAATTGTCGGACTTGATCTGACGGCCTTCATTGCGCCGCGTGGCTATTCCACGTCCACTGGATAACCTGACTGGAATCTACGGTTTAGATTAGGCGAAGACTTGATCAGGGCTGTTTGATCAGATTACTTAAACCTACGGCCACGATTAGATTCTAAGATTCGATCTAGACCGTTGATTTACACTTACCTAGACGACGCCGCACGGCCACTAACCTACACGACACCGTTTCAGCTCGTTTTAATTTTCCAATTTTAAAACGTTTTCGAATAATCCTAATTTCTAATCGGGCGGTCACCATCTATTAGACTCGATTATTCTCGGCCGTTGGATTCTTTTTATTTGAATAACAGACTCAAAGGCCGTGCTGACTCGACATCCACGTGGACCAATCACGTGTTGCCACCTAGACCTTTGACCCATTGATCGCGCCACGTCAGCTTCGTCTTCAACCTCGCGACTCCGGCAGAATGGACGGCTGTAGTTCTCCGGCGATGATCGTGCGGTGAAATCTTAATGGAATCACTCGAGACCAACGGCAATCGATTCGCGATTAGCTCTAGTTTGACATATCTAAGAATCGAAACATCCTATTCACAGAATCAAGAACATCGTGTGAATTGCCGAGTACGGCCATGGAAGTTCAATCATGCGATTCACTCAAAATCAAAGAAATTCAGTCACAGAATAGCACCAATGGAGGTTCAGAAGACTTACCTCGAGCTTCGATTGAGCTCGCTCGGCCCAGATTTGGCTGGGCAAGAATCGGCTATGGAGGCTGAATCGGAAGACTCGATTTGGGGTATATGAGCAAAATCAATGCAAAATGAAGACGCGAACATGGTCAGTGACGTTCAAGGAATGAAAGGCACACACTAATTGCAAGAAGGATCATGGAATGTGTGAATCGCCATGAATGCCCAAGGAAGAACTCGAGACTGCGACTCACCTGTTCTTGTGATTTCGCGGGGCGCGGCCGGTGGCGATCGCTTCCTGGCGCTTTGGGCGGTCTCCTAGAGGTCTCCCCGAGCTTTGGTCTAGCCTGAAAAGGCCTGACCGATGCTCTGTGGATTCGAGCTTTGTCATCGACAATGGCGGTTGGAGGACGAGCTCACTCTCTCTCCTTCTCCTTCTCTCTCGATTTGGTTTCGCCCTTTACAACTGAATCTGTTCGTCCTTTTAACTGAAAGCCGACGTAGGCTTATATAGCCTGTTGGATTTTTGGCGCCGAACGGTGGAGCTTCAACCAACTCCATTTGGCACGTGTAGTCACGTGCAAATAGGTCAGAACGACGTCGGGGAGGATGGGCATTCCGTTTAGTCCCTTTTGGTTCCGCGGTGAGCTTCATTTCGCACGAATTTGGTAAGGATTTGAGCTATTTTTGCCTTTGTTGACTTTTGCAGGTCCGAAGGTTTGACTGGCCGATTGCTCCTTGCTCCGGCGGCCATTGATCGTCGTTCTTGCTCCAATCGACGGTGAGTGATCTAAGGAACTAAACGCCCACCATTGCGTCTTCAATTGAGGTCGATTGGCCCGTCAATTTCCCCGTCAAAGCTCGTCTTTCTACTGTTCACTCGCCAGGAACCTGAGGAAGACGATGACACTGTAGCAGGCCGGTTCGACCGGTCTGACCGGTCTGAACCGGTCCCGAATAGGACTTTTTCAAATTAAGCCCAAATTAATGGGAAAATTTTGCAATTGAATCTCATAATCGAATCTAGGGCATGAATTCTATCTAGAAATGTGGTTTTGCCCAAAAGTTTTCATCAATTTCTACAAAATCCCCAAATTCTCATTTGATCGGAAATTGGGGATAGTGTAATTGAGGGTGCAAATGATCAAATTGAGTTAAACCACCTATGCCAATTGATTTAAAATGGTGAAATCCATTGGGTAGCATGTTCAATTTGTAATGATAGTTCTTGAATTGAAAGTAATTTCGATTATGCTCAATTTCAAGGACTAAAATGCAATTATGTTTGCAATTGAACAGTTTGTCCGGGCAATTGGGTCAAATTGAAATAGGGGACTGTCGCGACCCTCTTGAGGTTGTCGGGCTCTCGAGGGCTAATGGGCCGTCCTGTCTGGTCGGACGCGGGCCTCTCCCAAGGCCCATTACCCAAATCACAACGGAGGTATGCGTGATCGACTTTCAGTGTGGTCTAGTGACATGTGCTAAGTGTGCATGCAATGGAGTCGCCACCAATCATTTTTTTAGGGTATGATTGGACCACCCAATCGAATAGTTGGGAGTTTCTATTCAATTCTGCGAGAACCAGAGAAATGGTTTCGGGGACTTAGTTACACCAACTGTCAGAGTTGACGCCCTTTCGGTACCTAAGTTGACTGAATTTTCTAGCCTGAGATTTATGCGGATGAATAAGATATGAACCCTAAATCTAGAAATTCATGTAGATAAGAGTGATTATCCTAGCAATCACAATCAGTAATAAAATGCCCAACTCAAGGAATCTAGATATGCAAATAAATCACATGGCATTTCTAATAAGGTCCTATTTATCAATCACAGTTCAAGAATGATTTAGCTGTCCTAGCCATTCTACACACGATCTAACCTAATAAAAGCATTAGGAAGCATCGAAGGAGTTCGAGAGTACTCACATGGGGTTCGCCATGCCCTGGTTTGGTCTTGGACGAGCTATCGAGCTCATGCCGACCCGATTATATTTGGGGATCCACTCGGCGTTTTACACCATGAAATCATGTGAAACAAAAACGAAAATATTCAGCAAGGGGCATTTATTGTAGATGGTGGTCAATCTAATTGGACGTCAAGACTAAAAAAGATGTAGAAATTTACAAATTAAAATACTCGAATGACATTTTTTTGCCAAATTCAACTCTATGCGTCGTGAAGAAACACATGCAATTGAACTTGAATTTTGACTATTTATGAGTTCAAAATGTAAAAGAAATTAAAATAAAAATATTGACTATTTTTCTATATTTTTACGACATCGAACGCTATTTTTCTTCATTTTTCATGTATTTTTCTATTTTTGGAAAATATTAAAAAATATTTAAAAATATGAAAAATTATTTTTTTTATCAAAAATGGTTCCTTTAGCTTGGTCAAGGCTACCAAAGATGATTTTTTTATTTTTTTAACTTTTTATAGATTTTTTATGAATTTTTTAAAAATAAACTATGAAAGACTGATCAAAAATCAGGTGTCAACAGCTGCCCCTCTTTGAGAGGAATTTCGTCAGAGATTTCTCTCAAAGACAAGGTGACACCTGTGTTCCGATCAACTCGACTAGGAAAAGAAAAGAAATCATGACATCCAATTTTCATGCCCATCAATGTGTGCTTTTCCTTAAAAAGAGATGTGCTCATTCAATTCCATGATATGATGTAAGAAAGTTAAGGAGTAGATAGACTTCCCTGCCCCTTACCTGCCGAATGCTTGCGGCATTTGCTGTGTCGATGGGTTCAAGTAGATTCCTAAGGACTTGTCATCGGAGTGTCCTGGGGATGTTAAGCTCTGACCTGTATGGTAGGTCAAACCATAATGGGATTCCTAACTGATAGGAACCTAAGGAAGACGCATCCCACATTTGGGAATTTGCCAAGGGTTTTGATCCGTGTGGTGGACTAAACTAGAAATGGCTTGCCTAATGTAAGGCTTATTAGGGAAAACGACTCCTCCCGCGTTCGGGATTCATCAAGGTTTTGATCCGTATGGTGGATCGGACCATTGGGTTGATCCTTCAGGCGGTCTCTACCAGTCCTTTGACCCTTCATGCGGTTTCTACCATTCATTGACCCTTCATGCGGTTTCTACCATTGAGTTGACCCTTCAGGCGGTTTCTACCATTGGTTGACCCTTCAGGCGGTTTCTACCATACATTGACCCTTCAGGCGGTTTCTACCATACATTGACCCTTCAGGCGGTTTCTACCATACATTGACCCTTCAGGCGGTTTCTACCATTGTGTTGACCCTTCAGGCGGTTTCTACCATTGATTGACCCTTCAGGCGGTTTCTACCATTGAGTTGACCCTTCAGGCGGTTTCTACCATTTATGAGATTCCAAATTGATATGAATCAAAGGATGACGTACCCGCTCTTCGGGGCTAGTCGGAGACTCGATCATTCTGTGGATCGGTCTTAGAAAAGATTTGCCTACTAAAAGGCTTCACCTAAGGATGACGCACCCAGTCTTTGGGGTGGCCAAAAGTCCTGTAGAAAGCTTAGACCTGAAAAAATTTTCCTCGCCAAGAAGATATTAGTAATCTTTGGGAAGACAATAATTGTCTAACTGACAAAATTCTACGACTTAAGTTTTAGTCATGAAATGTGCATTTTGATTGTTGGAGGTTATCCAAAACATTCCTGCCATATACAGATGTGATCATAAATTCCTTGCACGGAAACTCTAGATCAAACAATTTGAAAATTTCAAAAAGAGTTTGCTCAAAACATCCATTGGAGTATTTCTCACCCAAGAAGGCTCCTCACTGCTCTGTGATAATGATCTTTAATAGGGAAAGTGCTCAATTTCCTACCGACCTGTGCCTGGGTTTCAGGATCATTCGCAACGCATACATTTCGACCGATCAGGAGGTCTTTCACGGGACCGTAGTGTTAGGCTTGGATATCGGTTTCCAAGGGGGGCTCACTTTTGAGTCAAGGCCGTTGAACGAAATTTTTCACTATCTGCTCCGGGTTTACAAGTCAAGAACCCTGCAAAATGAGAAAGAAATAGTCTTGCTCGTACTTCTTTGAGCTAAGTTATACATTAACCCAAGTGTCTTAGTCAGATAAGACTACTTCAGGGTTGTAACATTGGAAGGATTGGGGACCGAAAAAGGCTTATTTTTTGCCCAGAAATTGTGAAGGGTTTGACATTGGTGATCATTGCAAATTTGCCACATGTCCTTCGAAGAACATCTCCATTTCTTGAAGTGTACACTCCTCTTTTAGAGCGCACAAGGATGTTTAAAAGCGTCTCTTGTTACATTAAGAGACCGTCTGTTTGTGTGTTTGCAATTTGAGCACGACAACATTTGGAGAGTAGTCATCTTGATCTAACTCCTTTGCAGGGTCTTTTCATCGTCTCTCTAGACTTTACTGGGGATATTTTGAATAGACATCAGCCTTGCTTTTTACCAGGCACTTTGCTTTTTCTTGATGTCTAGGGATTTTTCTTTTCCCCCTTTTTTTAATCCCGTGTTTTTCTTTTCTTTTGGAGCTAGGATTTTCGGCAATCATGCTAGATATGCAACTTAAACTTTGGCACGCTTCCATTCCTAGAGTGATGTTGCCTTTGCTTTGGAATATGCAATGATCACCAATAGGTTGATGAAATGAATTTGCTGGCTCAACTTGGTTGTGCAAAGGATAACAGTGTGTAGGATAGAGAAATGAATCATTCTCGTCATCCTATGACACTTGGATTATCATATAAACAACACACAAAGATTTATGTTAGTCCGAGCAAGAAAATTTCTAACCGTTTACTTTCTGATACTGTTGGACTAACCTTCATTTGCCCCAATGTGGGGTGGTTCTTGACAGGGTTGAGAATGAAAATCGCCGTTCAATGGGGTTCTCAATGGGCATCTGTAGTGTTTGGAATGAAGAAATAAATGCCTCTGTCATCTCGATCCATGTAATCGTTGCGAATGACCCTTATATCCATAGGTTAAGGTTTCTCTATCATTTCCAATCTCCTCATCTCTCAAGTGTGTATGGGACGTGTTTGGATTAGGCTCGCTTCTCTTATGAGAAAATACCCTTTTGAACAGTTCAAACGACTCTTATTGGAAAAATTCATTTCATTTCATCAAGATTTATCCTTCAAAGGGATTTTATGATGCACCATACATGTGTAATTCATGTTCAGACAATCTCATGTTTTAAAACATGAATGTCAATGAAGTAAGAATTCTATGTCTTTTTAGATGTGAGAATCAAATTAATTCTGAAAGTTTTTAATCTCCAATGAATTGGGAAAATGGATACTTACCTGCCCATCGAGGCTGGAGATCCTGGAGATATAAAAGGGATATGTCATTGTATATTCTAAAACTTTACAAAAATTGGAACGATACATCTTACCCTTGGTCATATGCTCCAACGAGTGTACAAGGGTTGTGAAAATCTGCACTTCACATAGTAACACAAGATTGTTGGGTGTTCTAAAGTTCTTTCGACTTCTTGGTTTTTGGAGAAAAATGAAACTTACATGTCTGCCTTGATGGCGAGCTCCTGCCAAGGATAAATATTAAGCATTATTTTGGGTTTCCAAATTCAAAACAAATTGGGACGATACTACTTTACTCTTGATTTGAATTCCTTCTGCATGCCAATGTGCGGATTGTAGAAGCCGGCCCTCAAGCTTGTGGCCATGATTTCTTCGTCTGGTTGGGCAACGAATCCACCTCGAGGATTTACGTCGGAGGAGATTCATTCATCTTTTTGGGCGTGTTTCATGCACTGTTTTGTTATTTGAATGCATGGCTTCTTGGGTGCCTCATCTCTGTTCATCACCTGAGAGGAAAATGAGAGAACATTATCCCCGCATCTGATTGAAAATCATTTAGGAACGATACGTTCTTTTTACCAAATGGGTGGCTCCGCGGCCAAATGTGTTTTACATTGAAAGGATGGATTCCATTACGCTCTGCGGATGATAACTATCGCTTCGGGGACTTGCCCCACGGATCAAACGATGAATTTGATGTCTTCGGCTTCGACATGCTTTCCAGATGTAGGAATGGTTTGCCCCCATTTTCAGTGGAGATGGGTTTTGTCGAGTGGGCAAGATCAAAAACTCATCCTAGATTTTGCTTTAGTCGAAGGTTGAAATCCCGACCTTGGATAAGCGAATCATGATTCATCTCCTTCTGCTTCGGATTTGTCATTTGCGTGCTTCACATTTTACAATACCAACTTCGCCGCTTGATGAAAATGAATCGATGATTTTCGAATTGCCCCAAGTTCTATAGTCATCTGCGTCGAATCTCTTTGAACTTCATCGGGTGATAGACAAACTGATAAAATGATTTTTCAATCCTGAGATCGAACTCCTGACGTTTCGTACCACTTCCAGTTCACTGACTACCAGGACAAAGCACTATTGGCGTCCCTAACTGGTTCGTTTTTTGTTATAAAATTCTTGAAGCAGTTAGCGACCCCCATCGAGAATGAAACAAGCTCAATTTAGAGTTCATAACGACTAAAGGTCCCTTAGAACGATACAGAGCTAACCGTCTTTGAGCTCGCTCGGGCTTTTGCTCGCATTTTCCTATGTGAAGCCTTTAAATGTTTTTCTTCGTGGCGTTCAATTGATTCGCCTCGACTCTAATCTAACAAGGGATTGTTGTACTCAAGCATGATGATGCTCGCAGGTAGTACTGATCGCTGCCCCAGATTAACTCTAGGCATTAAGGAAGATTATCTTGCATGGAAGACTTTATGACAGAAAGATTAATGATACATCCATTCACATGTGCCTAGTTCCCTTGAGGATTCTCGGTGATCAGCCAGCTACACCATGAATCAGACATATAATCGTCATTTTGGATCATAACTTCATAAGTCCATCAGTTTTAAACTGATCGATCCAGATATGGAGCTCCTCATCAAGGAAATCTTTTGATTCTTCGAGCAACTGATATTCGGGTTGACCATCATCGCTTGGCGTTGAAGGATTCCTGTTTCTGTTGTGAGCGATCTGATTCTTCGAGCTAGAACCTTCGTCGTTGCTCGAGATTATAAGAGGATGATTGATCGGTTCACTATCAAAAGCACCTTCCATTTGGGAATGGGAGAAACAAAAATCCTCAAAGCATCCGCCCGCTTGATCTTCCGAAATCATATGCCCAAGCCGGGCAGATCTTTGAACACTAGGCGCAATATGTTGATCGGGGATAGGAAGAGCACTAGCGAAAAGTTGCTGCTCAAACCAAGGAGTTCGTACCTGCTGCACTTGTGGCATATACTCTTGAGGGGTGCTGAGATGATTCGGGGGAATATTCTGATTAGCGCCCAAGTAGTCGATGGTGCTGCTACCAGCTTGGTCGGTGCCTAAATTCGGCAGGGTATTTCTTACTTCAGGGGCATTGTAGTTATAGCCATGCCTAGTGTTTAGGCACAAGTTGAGTTCTTTCAGGTTCAGTGCTGTGTGGCGCTGTCTTAGCGCCCTTCTGTAGCTCTTGAGGTGACTCGCGACTCCATCTTTAGTGAGTCCTGGTATGTTCATGATCTCAAGTATGCGCGTTGGATATGCTGAGTTGATCCCTAGTTGCTGAACCGCACTAAGGAACTTGAGATGAAGCTCGGGGGACCAATTGACCCTCGTCTTCTTGCGACCCGGAACAGTGTTGACAACTTGGCTATTGCTCTCTGGCCTATTTCCAGTAGAATTTGATCGAGCCAGAAATTGTTGTGGAGGGAATTCATCAGCTTTGGATTGGTCGGTCGTGATAGTAAGCTCATCGTTAAGGAAACTCCAATCATGGTGACGCATATCACATCCTTTAGAAGGCATCGATATTGACTTCGTAGAATTGATTTGTTCATGCATATCTCCAACAAAATCCGATTGTATCGAAGATGGTTCGAGGGAGTGGGGTGGTGAATGAGCATTTTCAATCCTCATATAAGGCTTATCAAGGAACATTTCGCCGAGAGTGATAGGGCCACCGCAATTAAGGCAAGCGATAGTGCTGGGAGCTTTCTTATACCTCATGTTCTCCGCTCGAAGCTTTTCGTTTTCCTCCTTTAGAATCGCAAGTTCTTGACGTCTGTGTTGAGCCCTCAATTTGGCTCGCTTATTTTGAAACCAAAACTTGACCCTCAAAGGTTTCATCCCTAGCTTCTGGCCCAATTCATTTCTTTGTTTCATGTTCGGGAGAGGGCATTCACTAAAGAAAGCTTCAAGCTCTTGGATTTCATTCTGAGTGTGGCACTGGCGACGTTTCCTTTTCCGAGATTGACCATCGCTGCTGCTGTTGTCATCGCTGCTGAGCTCCTGAACTTCGTTGCCGAAAGGGTTGGGTTCTGTGGTTCTGGTACCAGACGCCATCCTGGAATCTTCGAGATCTCTCAGTAGTTCATTTTCTGAGATTTTTGGATCAGTCGCCTCTAGCAACTGATGGTAACCCTCAAACATGTTGGATCGAGAAATGTTCGATCAATTTTTGCTCACTCAGGGTTCTCTACTCTCTCATGTATGCTCACTCTCTCTAAATTTTCTTTTGAGTGGTTCTGTATGCCCATGAAACGTTCTTTAAACATGGATGAAGATCATCAGGCAAGCGTTGCTCCCAAGATTTCGTATTTCCCGCTTTGTCGTCTTCTTTCTTCTTTTCAACGTGGAGGGACACCAAATCGATTTCCTTTTCTCGATATCCATGTCTGTCTCCCACTTATTTTCAAAAAGGTGGAACTACGCTCGCCTCCTGCTCAGTTTTTTAATATGATGGGACCGCCAAATCCTTTCGCAACTTTTTTCGATAGTTGCGCTTAACTCCCGCTCAATTTTAATATGGTGACACCGACATATCTTTTTACAACTTTTTTAGGTTTATCAAGCCTGAAATCGCGGACTGGGACAGATCTGATGGTTCACCGAAAGAGCCACCACTGCTTTACCCAATTAACTTGGCTCCACGAGCATTATTGCTATGCCTTTCTTCATTCTCGAGTTGCTATAAAAGGAGGAGTTAATGCAGAGAAGATTAACACTCTTACATAATTGCCTTTTCTTATTTCAATCACTCTACCACACTCATCTTCTTCTCCCCCACTCCAACGAAAATGACCTCATCTCCTATTCGCGCTTTCTCGGCCGAAAATTTGGCCCAGTGGGAAAAACTCTATAACCTCCTCGGTCGAGGCTATGCTCATATAGCCGATCACCCAGAAACTGAAGATGAAATCTGCATTTTGCTCGTGGAAATAGACACCACCTCCATCGAGGGCACTAATTTAGAGAGGGAATATAGAATCTTCCCAACCCTCTTTATAAACTTTTTAGAGACTTACCGTGTCGCTCATCGAAAAGCTACCGTGGCTCACGTTTTGCGAGCTCGCTATGAGGATCGGTCCAACTGCTTGGTGTTGGCCAACATTGTGGCCGATAGTCACAGAAAGGCTGTTGAGTTCGCCAACAAGCGAGTCTCGATGTTGCTTCGCGAGAAGGGAAATTTGGTGGAGCGCTTGGCCTTATCCCTGACCACCTATGAGCACGACCGTCGTAATGTCGTGTTGAAGTTTCAATGTGAGTGGCAGGAAGAAAGGCTTGACAGCATTACCGCGGATATAGCCCATGGGAGAGGACTAGTTCGGGACCTGGAAATAGCCGCCGAAGATCACGGGACCAAGGTTGCCGAGCTTAAAGGGGAATGTAAACGCCTTCTTCTTAAGCTTGCAGATCTCGAGTCTCGAGGTGGTGAGTATAATCAAAGCATCAATAATATGGAGGGCCAACTTGGTTCCTTTGTGATGCTAATTAGGGCTCATTGCGGTTTTATGTTTCCACCCCGATGATTTGTATGATCTGCTTTTAAGGTCCCTCGATTGAGCGAAATGAATGAAAGCTCTAATGTGTGTGTCTCAACTTCTGTATGGCTGACTTTCTCGAACACCTGACCACTCTCAACCTAGGCAAGCTGCGCTTTGACATTTATGATTCGAGCGTGTACATCTTGATTTTTTAATCTTGCTTATGATCGGATAAAGGAACCTCCCACCACGATTATCCACAAAAAGACTTCTCTTCTCTACTTGTTTTTAACCTGTTTCAAATGAAAAGGCAGAATCAGAAGAAAGAATTTGAAAAATAAAGCATAAATCCTTTCAATTTTATGCTTACTTGTGATTAATAGGGATAAGAGCTTTTACAAGGGTTTTGACCTTGTGCAAAAGCTTTTATCAATATTCCTCAAAGGAAAGCATATCATTGAAAGGAATGTAATTCACGATAATCGCCTTTGATCAATTCCAAGAAAATCAATGGAATGTTCAAAAGTACACAATTACGATATGTTTTAAATTCAATTGAAGATACGGTATCCAAATTAAAGCCGTTTGCTAAGAACGAGAGTAATTTGGATATCTATCTTTTCATTAAATTTGAAAAACACGAATACTCTTGATCAATTATTGTGGATTACCAATGATGCAAAATATGCATGAACCAATTCAAGTTTATAGTTCCTTCTGGCGAAATTGGGATTGTATTGCCCTATACGGCCAAAAGGTTGTATAAGACTTCCAATTTCAATTTCATCCAAAGGAATTATAAAATTGATTTTGGAGTATTCGAGTGATTAGAAGAAATGCCACTATCACATTCCAATGACAAGTCAATAGAAATACAACAAATTTCAATCTGAATGTATATAAACACAAATAGATCCCTAATACAATCAATCTAAGGGGTCAGATCGAGAGGATCTCAGCAAAATAAATCCTATACAAGAAGGCTAGAAATGAAAATTAAAACAAAGGAATGTGATCTTAATACTTAGAGATGCCCCAGTTTCGATCTTTGAGACGTGACTTCAGGATCACCTATTCCAAATCGTCATCTTCATTAGATGATACCTCAATGATGTCCATAGCAGGCTCTTCTTGTCCACTTGGCGCTCGTAATGGGATGACACCATTTTCATCTTCCATCAAGAACATTGGGAGGAAAACACACCTATCTATCCTCAAAATGGCATTTAATCCAATCACCGGAATTATGCAATGAATATAATGATTAAGAGCTGTAACAAGTTCGAGGGATAGAAAAGTCTTACCAACCAAACTTAAGAGAAAATCAAGCTTTTCTGTATTTTTAGCATTGTTAGGTATACTAACCTTCCATAGACAAACGCATGAGACAAGTGAGGGAAAACTCCTAAAAATCAAAAGATAGGGCTTGGTACCTAAAGCCAAGGTTCTCACCTCGAATTCTGGGAAGAGCCGATTCCATTGCACAACTATCGTTGCATTGGGACTCAATCCATAGTTCGAAGTGAGCGGAATTGAAAAGTGGATTACCCCATGTTTTTCCTCACGGAGATTCCATTTTCAATTCCTTCTATTGTGTTCCTAAAGAGGGCGCCTGGGGTTTTAGGCGCAATTGTGTGTATTCATTGTGTCGTGCTAAAGTAAAAGACATGCATTTTATTTAACAATCACCGCTTCAATATAAACATCCACACAATCATACATCCAAAACTCCTGCCTGCATAAAACAAAGTTAACAAGCACTTCACCCCTTATTTCTCCCGTCTACAAAAACATCTAACACATTCGTTAGCATATACACCTCACTTTCGAGAGCATCTGCATAAAATTAGGTTAGAAGAATCAATCAACTTTTTAATCGGCTCAAGTCCACTAAATGGTTAAGAACCAGTCCCCAGTGGAGTCGCCAGTCTGTCGCGACCCTCTTGAGGTTGTCGGGCTCTCGAGGGCTAATGGGCCGTCCTGTCTGGTCGGACGCGGGCCTCTCCCAAGGCCCATTACCCAAATCACAACGGAGGTATGCGTGATCGACTTTCAGTGTGGTCTAGTGACATGTGCTAAGTGTGCATGCAATGGAGTCGCCACCAATCATTTTTTTAGGGTATGATTGGACCACCCAATCGAATAGTTGGGAGTTTCTATTCAATTCTGCGAGAACCAGAGAAATGGTTTCGGGGACTTAGTTACACCAATTGTCAGAGTTGACGCCCTTTCGGTACCTAAGTTGACTGAATTTTCTAGCCTGAGATTTATGCGGATGAATAAGATATGAACCCTAAATCTAGAAATTCATGTAGATAAGAGTGATTATCCTAGCAATCACAATCAGTAATAAAATGCCCAACTCAAGGAATCTAGATATGCAAATAAATCACATGGCATTTCTAATAAGGTCCTATTTATCAATCACAGTTCAAGAATGATTTAGCTGTCCTAGCCATTCTACACACGATCTAACCTAATAAAAGCATTAGGAAGCATCGAAGGAGTTCGAGAGTACTCACATGGGGTTCGCCATGCCCTGGTTTGGTCTTGGACGAGCTATCGAGCTCATGCCGACCCGATTATATTTGGGGATCCACTCGGCGTTTTACACCATGAAATCATGTGAAACAAAAACGAAAATATTCAGCAAGGGGCATTTATTGTAGATGGTGGTCAATCTAATTGGACGTCAAGACTAAAAAAGATGTAGAAATTTACAAATTAAAATACTCGAATGACATTTTTTTGCCAAATTCAACTCTATGCGTCGTGAAGAAACACATGCAATTGAACTTGAATTTTGACTATTTATGAGTTCAAAATGTAAAAGAAATTAAAATAAAAATATTGACTATTTTTCTATATTTTTACGACATCGAACGCTATTTTTCTTCATTTTTCATGTATTTTTCTATTTTTGGAAAATATTAAAAAATATTTAAAAATATGAAAAATTATTTTTTTTTATCAAAAATGGTTCCTTTAGCTTGGTCAAGGCTACCAAAGATGATTTTTTTATTTTTTTAACTTTTTATAGATTTTTTATGAATTTTTTAAAAATAAACTATGAAAGACTGATCAAAAATCAGGTGTCAACAGGGACAATTAGATTGAATGTCAAGATCCTAGAAAATGCCAAAATTGCAAATTAAAAGACTCAATTGCTATTTTTTTTCTTCAAATTCAATAGTACGGGTTACAAAGGAACACCTAAAATTGAATCTGATTTTGGATTTTTTGTGAGGTCAAAAATACAAGGGATAAAAAGGAAAAATATTGGATATTTTTCCATATTTTTGTGACCTCAAATGCTATTTTTCTTGATTTTTTAAGTGTTTTTTCTATATTCCAAAAATACTGAAAAAAAATATGAAAAATGTGAAAAATTATTATTATTATTATTTGGTCAAGAATGGTTCCTAAGGCTACCAAAGTTGATTTTGTAATTTTTTGACTTTTTATGAATTTTTTGTGATTTTTCGAAAATAAAACTGAAAAAGACTTGGTCAAAAATCGGGTGTCAACAGCTGCCCCTCTTTGAGAGGAATCTCGTGAGAGGTTTCGTTCAAAGACAGGTGACACCTGAGTCTAGACCGACTTGACTGGGGAAGAGAAAAACGAATCTTGACACTCAATCTTTCTTGTCCCGCTAATGAATGCTCTGCTTCTCATTCTTTTGCTTACTTGAGAGAGAAAGTAGAGAGACCCACCTGTTACTTACCTGTTGATCACCTGCCTGATGCTCGTACGGCATGCGCGGTGTATAGCGGGTTCAAGTGAATACCTAGGGACTCGTCTTTTGAGTATCCTAGGGCGGTTAAACTCTAGCCTGTATGGTAGGCCGTACCAAAATGGGATTCCTATACTTGACAGGAACCTGTGAATGACGCACCCAGTCTCTTAGGGATTGTCGGGGTTTTGATCCGTATGGTGGATCAGACCATGAATAGGAATTTTGATCCGTATGGTGGATCAGACCATGAATAGAACTCCTCTCTGCTAGGAACCTATGGATGACGCACCCAGTCTCTTAGGGATTGTCAGGGGTTTTGATCCGTATGGTGGATCAGACCATGAATATGACTCCTCTCTGCTAGGAACCTATGGATGACGCACCCAGTCTCTTAGGGATTGTCAGGGATTTTGATCCGTATGGTGGATCGACCATGAATAGGAATTTTGATCCGTATGGTGGATCAGACCATGAATAGGACTCCTATCTGCTAGGAACCTATGGATGACGCACCCAGTCTCTTAGGGATTGTCAGGGGTTTTGATCCGTATGGTGGATCAGACCATGAATAGGACTCCTCTCTGTTAGGAACCTATGGATGACGCACCCAGTCTCTTAGGGATTGTCGAACATTTTAATCCGTCAGGGGGATCAGGCCGAGAATAGGATTCCTTTCCGCTAGGAACCTATGGATGACGCACCTAGTCTCTTTGGGATTGTCGAACATTTTAATCCGTCAGGGGGATCAGGCCGAGAATAGGATTCCTTTCTGCTAGGAACCTATGGATGACGCACCCAGTCTCTTAGGGATTGTCGAACATTTTAATCCGTCAAGGGGATCAGGCCGAGAATAGGATTCCTTTCTGCTAGGAACCTATGGATGACGCACCCAGTCTCTTAGGGATTGTCGAACATTTTAATCCGTCAGGGGGATCAGGCCGAGAATAGGATTCCTTTCTGCTAGGAACCTATGGATGACGCACCCAGTCTCTTAGGGATTGTCAGGGATTTTGATCCGTATGGTGGATCAGACCATGAATAGGACTCCTTTCTGCTAGGAACCTATGGATGACGCACCCAGTCTCTTAGGGATTGTCAGAAGTTTTGATCCGTATGGTGGATCAGACCATGAATAGGACTCCTCTCTATTAGGAACCTATGGATGACGCACCCAGTCTCTTAGGGATTGTTAGGGATTTTGATCTGTATGGTGGATCAGACCATGAATAGGACTCCTTTCTGCTAGGAACCTATGGATGACGCACCCAGTCTCTTAGGGATTGTCAAGGATTTTGATCCGTATGGTGGATCAGACCATGAATAGGACTCCTCTCTGTTAGGAACCTATGGATGACGCACCCAGTCTCTTAGGGATTGTCGAACATTTTAATCCGTCAGGGGGATCAGGCCGAGAATAGGATTCCTTTCTGCTAGGAACCTATGGATGACGCACCCAGTCTCTTAGGGATTGTCGAACATTTTAATCCGTCAGGGGGATCAGGCCGAGAATAGGATTCCTTTCTGCTAGGAACCTATGGATGACGCACCCAGTCTCTTAGGGATTGTCGAACATTTTAATCCGTCAGGGGGATCAGGCCGAGAATAGGATTCCTTTCTGCTAGGAACCTATGGATGACGCACCCAGTCTCTTAGGGATTGTCGAACATTTTGATCCTATATTCTAAGGAATTAACTAGGATTTATACAAATGAGGTGTGCCTGACCTTGAGGCTTTACCAAATGGGCTATTCTGGGTTTAGGGGTTACCTAGAACCTCATAGAAAGCTGATTCTGAAAATTGTCCTTTCGACACGCAAGGCGTTATTCTGGGATTTGGGGATTCCAAATATCCTGCAGAAAACTTAAACCTGCAAAAACTTTGATAAGATTCTTCTGGGATCTAGGGGTTACCTGAGATCTCGCAGAAAGACTATCTTGAATATTGTCCTTTTGACATTGAAGGTGACATTCTGGGACCTGGGAGCTCCAGGTATCCAAGAGAGGTTGTGTTCTTCTGAGATCTGGACTCGCCAGGAATTCTGCAGAAGCTTAGACATGTGAATCGTTTCTCACCAAGAGTGATACAAGCTGTTTTAGGAGCCGAAGTCATCAGAAATCTTGCAGAAGCTCCAACCTGAAAGTTTTCTTACCAAAGGCACATCAATGGTCTTTGAGCACTTTATGACTTATACTATGGTCATGAAAAATTTCAATGAATGCATTATGATGCTGGAGGTTATCCAAAACACCTTGCAATATACGAGAGTGATCAAAAATCCCTTATGAGGAAAGTTTGAATCAAACAATCTGAATTTAGCCAAAAGAATTTGGTTAAAATGTCCATTGGAGTATTCTCATCAAAGAGGACTTCTCACTGTTTTGAGATAATGGCCTTTTACCAAGAATGCACTCGAATTTCCTATCAAACCTGTGCGCCTAGGGTTCAGGATCATTCGCAGTGAATACACCTCGATCGATCAGGAGGACTTCCAAGGGACCGTAATGTTGGGCTTGGTCAACGGATTTCAAAGGGGACTTGCGTGCAAGTCAAGGCTTTCGAAGAGAAGTCTTCAATGTCTGCTCCAGGTTTACAAGTCAAGAAACCTGCAAAATGAGAAAGAAATAATCTTGTTCGAACTTCTTCGAGCTAAGCTTAGACATTAAACCCTATGTCAATCCATGTGCCTTAATTAGAAAAAGGCTTTTCAGGGTTGTAACATAGGTAGGATTGGGGACCCAAAAAGGCTTGTTTTTGGCTCAGAATACGCGAAAGGTTTAAACATTGGTGATCACTGCAAGTTTACTGCCATCTTGCCCCTTCTGGTTCAAAGAGCGTCTTCAGTCTTTGAAGTGCATATTTGTCTTTAGAGAACATCTCTCTCATGTCAAGACGGCGTCAATACCTTGTCTATGCTTTTGTCATCTGAATGTGACATAATCTGGGAGTATCCTTTGCTGTCCAGCTCCCTTGGGATTTTCTTTTATAATCAGATCTCACTAGTGACCTATACAAAGGTATCATGCCATCTTTTGGCATTTACAAGATCAAATACCTGATTCACAAGTGCACAAGTATTTGGATGGGCATCGGCCTTGCTTTTACCAGGCACTTTGCTTTTTCTTGATGCCCAGGATCGAATTTTTCTCTCTTTTTTCTTTTTCTCATCTTTTGTCGAGATCCCACCTTTTCTTTTCTTTTGGGGATCAGAATTTTCAAATGAGTGTGCTAGATGTACAACTTGAATCTCAGCACTCAAACATTAATCTAGGAATTTTTCACAAATCCTGTGTTTTGAACTTTTCCGCTCTTGAAGTGACGTCGCTTCCGTCTTGGAATATGCAATGATCACCAACGGGCTTGCGAAACGAACGTGTAGGCTCAATTGGGCTGTACAAAGGGTAAAAGTGTATAGGATAGAGAAACGAATGCTTTTCGTCATCCTAAAGCACTTGAACTACCATAGAAGTTAAAATGACAAGCAACACACGAAGATTGATGCAAGTCTGAGCAAGAGAACTTCTAACCATTTACCTCCTGATATCGCTGGACGTACCTCCAGTTTGCCCCACTGTGGGGTGGTTCTTGACAGGGGTATAGAATGAAACCGCCGTTCAAAGGGCTATCAACGGTCATCTGTAGTGTTTATGATAGAGAGACGAATGCCTCCGTCGTCTCGATCCATGTAATCACTGCGAATAACCCCTACTTCCGTAGGTCACGGTCTCGCTGTCCTTACCACTCCACTCATCTCTCAAGTGTGTATAGGACGTGTTTAGATTCAGGTTGCCTCTTATCTGAGGAAATATCCTTTTGAACGGTTTAAACAACTTTTGCTGGAAAAGTTCATTTTGCTTTTTCCAAAACTTGCCCTCAAAAGGGATTTGTGATGCACAATATATATTTCAACCATGTTTAGATAATCTCCAAATCTAAACATGAATGCTAATGTCACAACTGTGAGAATTCTGCATCTTTCTAGACATGAGATTTGAATGCATGCTAGATTCCAAGTAGCCTTCAAATTCTAGAAATAAGGATTCTGACAGTCTTAAAAACCTAAAAGGTTGGGAAAGGAATACTTACCTGCCCCGCGCGACTAGGGATCCCTGAAAAACATAAAAGGAATATGTTGGTGTATGCTCTCGAATTTCAGAAAATTAGAACGATACATCTTACCCTTGATCATGCACTCCAATGAAAGTGGATAGATTCGTGAAAATCTGCATTTTTCTTAACAATACAAGATGATTAAGTGTTCTAAAATTTCTTGAAATTTTCAGTCTTTGGAAAGAAAGGACGTGCACCTGACCATCATAACAGTAAGTCTTCTTGATCATGGATTCCAATCTATCGCGACCCTGCTCCATTTGGTTCTGCAATATTGAATACATGCTAATGTATGCATGGATGCATGACATGCTTATGCAAAGACTATCATGAAGAGTAGGCTCAATTCGAGGCAGGGCATATGACCGGAATCTGATTTTATTTCAAGGGTAATATTTCTTCACAGCATCTGAATTCACAGGGTGCCCCAGTTCTTCTCCCTCGGAGTTTACAAGAATTAATGCTCCTCCCGTGAGGATCTTCTTAACAATGTAGGGGCCTTCGTAATTCGGAGTGAATTTTCCCCCGAGATGGGTAGTACTTGGCAAAACTTTTCTAATTACCAAGTCATTTACTTCGAAGTTTCTGGTCTTGACCTTAGATTGAACGCCTTGGCTACTCTCTTCTAGTAAGTTTGTCCATGGCAAATGGCTTTAAGACGTTTCTCGTCTATTAAATTCAGCTGTTCATATCTGTGCTTGAAATACTCTGACTCAGAGAGTTTATCTTCGGATAAGATTCTCAAAGAGGGAATCTTAACTTCTACTGGTAGAACTGCTTCCGTCCCATACACCAGACTATAGGGAGTTGCCCCTGTAGAAGTCCTGATCGACGTTCGGTAAGCCATCAAGGCGAAGGGCAGCCTTTCGTGCCAATCCCTTTAGTATTCTGCTGTTTTAGCCAAGATTCTCTTGATGTTTTTGTTGGCTGCTTCCACTGCCCCATTCATTTGTGGACGGTAAGGAGATGAGTTCAGATGTCGAATGCTAAAGTGATCCAGCAGATCATCGACAACCTTGTTGTTCAGGTTGGACCCATTATCTGTGATGATCGCTTGAGGGGTACCATACCGGGATATGATATCTCTTTTGACGAATCTTGCCACATTTCTTGCAGTGACATTTTTGTAAGAGCTAGCTTCTACCCACTTTGTGAAGTAATCAATCGCTACCAAGATGAAGCGATGACCATTCGAAGCCACGGGATTAATAGGCCCTATCATGTCTATGCCCCACATAGAGAAAGGCCAAACTTCAGACATTTGGTGCAGTTCGCTTGGGGGTGCATTGATCTTATCCCCGTATATTTGGCATTGGTGGCATGACCGGACGTGCTGACAACAGTCTGATTCGATGGTCATCCAATAATAGCCAAGCCGCATGATCTTCCGGGCGAGGAGGTGGCCGTTCATGTGAGGCTCACACACACCTTCATGGATCTCTTTCATGAGGACATTTGCTTCTCTGGCATCTACACATCTTAACAGAGTAGAATCAAACGATCTCTTATACAGGACTTGTCCATTGAGGAAGAACTTGCTGGCCATCTTGGTTATGTATTTTCGGTCTCCTGACTGGCATCCTTCAGGGAATTCCCCTTTCAAGAGGTAATTCCTGATGTCATAGTACCATGGCTCTCCATCAGATTCTTCTTCGATTAGCATACAATAAGCCGGCTTTTCAACAATGCCGATCCTCAGAGGTTCTACATCCAACCCTTCAGTCGTTTGTAACATCGAGGCTAGGGTGGCTAACGCATCGGCAAATTGATTGTGAGACCTTGACAGGTATTCGAATGACACTTCTTCGAACTTGAGTATCAATTTTTCAAGGTATTCGTGATAAGGGATGAGCTTTGCATCTTTCGTCTTCCACTCCCCCTATGTCTGTAGAATAATGAGCATGGAGTCTCCAAAGACTTGTAACCTAGGTATCTCCATAGAAAGGGCCAGTCGTAGGCCCAGAATGCATGCCTCATATTCTGAAATGTTGTTGGTACAAGGAAAAGTTATCTTTGCCGCGACAGGGTAATGTTGACCATCCGGGGATATCAGTACTGCCCCAGTACCTGCCCCTGATAGATTGACAGTACCATCGAAATACATGATCCACTTGTCTTCTGCTAAGTTCAGAATTTGACCTCGAGTGTTTATTACTTCAGGGGATTCAACGCTTGACGGGTTTTCTGCCAGCATGCCTGTTATAGCTCTTCCTTTTATCGACTTCTGTGGGGAACACTTGATGTCAAATTCAGACAACATCACTTGCCATTTTGCCAATTTCCCAATTAAAGCGGGCTTCTCCATGAGGTATTTGACAGGATCGTTCTCTGTTATGAGCTGGATGTGGTGGTGTAGGGTATACTGCCTCAGTCTGCGAAGTACCCATACCGTTGCTACGCAGGCCCTTTCAACTGGTATATATTTTGCTTCAGATGGCGTGAATTTCTTACTCAGGTAATAAATGGCCCTCTCTTTTCCATCTATCGGGCTTGTTTGGGCAAGTAAGGCTCCCAAGGACTCTTGTCGTATGGTCAGGTATAAGGTTGTCGCGACCCTCTCGAGGTTCGCCGTGGGCTCTCGAGGGCTAATGGGCCGTCCAGTCTGGTTGGACGCAGGCTTCTCCCAAGGCCCGTTACCCAAATCGCAACGGAGGTATGCGTAGTCGACCTTCAGTGTGATCTAGTGACATGTGCTAAGTGTGCATGCCATGGAGTCGCCACCAATCATTTTTTGGAGGGTATGATTGGACCACCCTATTGAATAGTCGGGAGTTTCTATTCAATTCTACGATAACCAGAGAAATGGGTTCGGGGACTTAGTTACGTCAATTGTCAGAGTTGACGCCCTTTCGGTACCTAAGTTGATTGAATTTTCTACAATTTTTCTCAATTTTTTTTCCTTAATAATTCACTTTTTATTTGAAAATTTTTTTTTATTAATTTCCTGAAAATAAGTCCCAACTGAACGGTCCCTAACTCGCCACGTGGCGTCTCGGTGACAATCGAATCATTTTAATTTTTGTAAAATTCGAAATTCATTTTTTTTAATGTTAAAAATATTTTTTATTCTGAAAATCATCGGGTCACGACACGTGGCTCATCTGCAACCATCCAATCTAGCATTTTTTTTGTTTTTGTTTTCATAGGACGCAACACAATGCAAAAAATAAAGAAGATTATTAAGTCATTATACAACATAAACATAAGCAAAGGAGATGGGATCCGGTGAATTTTACGACGTCGGAGTCCGTCGGTGCTCGTGCAACAATGTGTGGGGGTATAAACCACCAGCAGGAGGCTCGGCCTTCCGATTCTGGGGTAGCACAATATAATTTACAGAAAATAAATAAATAAAACACCTTGGACACCAATAGGAGGCTTAGCCTTCCGATTCTGGGTCTTTTATACGAAATATAGAAATGCTATGACATAAAGTAAATACACAGCAAATATTTGGACACCAACAGGAGGCTCGGCCTTCCGATTCTGGGTCTTTTATGCGAAATATAGAAATGTTATGACATAAAGTAAATACATGTCGCGACCCGTCCGAAAATCGGACGCGGCTAATGGATTACCGATCGCGGGCTTTGGATCGGCGCGGGCCCTCCCAGGCCCATACCAAATCGCGACGGGGGTATTTCTTTGAGGGATTCGACCATAAAAGTCGATCGCTTTCGACCTTAGTGTGGTCGGGGTGGCATGTGCAACTTGTGCATGCATTTGGAGTCGCCACCGGTCTTTCTTGGAGGGTAGACCGGAAACCTTACTGATCGATTGGGAGAGATCAATCAATTCTACGGAACCAGAGATTTTGGGTTCGGGGACTTGGTTACGTCGGTGTCATTACCAACGCCCTTTCGGTACCTAACGCGAGTGATTTTCCTGACTAAGAGTTCATGCAGACGCAATTTTGGGTGAGATAGGGGTGGTTCAGGTTTCATGCAGATTGGAATACTAGTCCTATCAATCACAATCAATTTAACGAAAGCGCAGTCAATTGCATAAATGAATCATGTCAATACATATCAATTCACATCAAATGGCCTCCTATTATAGCCATAAGGGCTTAGCGAAGATGTGATTTAGGGTTAGGGGTAAAATGGGAAGATTCGAGGACAATTAGTCCGAAGGGCAGAATTGTCATTTTTGGAAGGTTTGGATACCGAATTACCCAAAATATTCCATGGCCAGTTGATTGTGGCCATTTCCCATTTTTGAGAATTTTTTGGAATTTCTTGATTTTTTCTTCAATTTTTGGAAGACGATTCGCCCAAAGGGCGAAATCGTCATTTTAAGAGGGTTCGGGGTTCAAAACACCCGGGATGAGCCTTGGCCAGTTGTTTGTGGCCATTTCCTATTTTTTGGGATTTTCCTGGATTTTTTTAGAATTTTTTGGAAGACAGTTTGCCGAAAGGGCAAAACCGTCATTTCGAAAAAGATAGGGGGTCGAACGACCCGGAACAAGTCATGGCCAGTTGAATGTGGCCATTTCCTATTTTCTGGAATTTTTTAGAATTTTTCTGAATTTTCCGAATTTTTTTGAATTTTTTATGATTTTCTATTTTTTATTGATTTTTTGATTATTTATCATTATTTTTGAATTTTTTAATATTTAAAAATATTTTCCGGGCCGGGTCAGACCCGGCCCGCGCCTCTCGGGCGCCCGGTCCGACCCTAGGGGTCGACACCGGTCTAAAACGACACCGTTTTATATTTTTAAATACTTTTTCCTATTTTTTAACAATTTTTTGATTTTTTTATCTATTTTATTTAATTATCCGAAAATTCCCCGGATCGGACGGTCCTCATTGTGCCACGTGGCCTTTTCTCGTGCGTCCGATCTCTCACTCGATCGGAAGACCCACAGAGAGCCACGTGGCTCAATTATGGCCGTCGGATCAAAAATTAATTTATTTTCCTTTTTTAGAAAACCATTCAAATCGGACGCTCCAGATTGTGCCACGTGGCCACCTTCGGCGCGTCCGATCTAACTTTAGATCGGACGTTCCACAGCGTGCCACTTGGCACAATCTCGTCCGCCGGATTTATTTTAATTTATTTATTTTCCAAAATTCTAGGATCGCGACACGTGTCGCGATCGTGGCCGTCCGTTTGTTTTATTTGAAAATACATGGATCGGACCCCACCCCGGCTGACGTGGCTGCCTACGTGGCACGCCACGTCGGCCGTTGACCGTTGACCGGCCGGAGGTTCGCCGGAGAAGACGATGAACAGTGAAAAAGCCGGCGGGAATAGTAAAAATTCCGGCGAGGTCGCCGGAAAATTGCGAAACGGGCCCGAAACTTGGTATTTTTCGCCCGTTCTTGCGGCATTCGACTCATTGGACCACCCACATCAACATACAACACAAATAATAACCATGAACACGCTAAAAACCGGCGAACCGGACCTCCCCGAACCCAACTCCGGCGAGCCGATTTGCAAAAAAAAAATTTGCGTTTAAACTTGATTCCAACCGTTCACATAGCATCCAAGGGAGGTTTGAGGACTTACCTGGGGTCCCTCGATGGTCGGTTGCCGTGCGCTTCGCCGGACCGAGCTCTCGGCTCGGGTATGCGTCGGGGAGCTCCGGCCATGGTTCCCGGCACATTTCAATGCAAAATAAATAGCAAGGTAGGCGGAGGGATGGTGGTAGAGGAGTTTAGGAACCTCGGGGAGCCTCGGCCGAGACTCAAAAAATGCAAAGCCCGTTTGGGCATTTCGTCGAACACCCGGCGTGCATAAGAAAAAATGAAGACCGGGGAAGATACCGACCTATTCCGCGACCGTCGACGGCGACCGAAGCTCCCATCAGGCTCCAAGAGGTGCCGGCAAGCTTGTCTTGCCCCGGCTTTGCTCGAAAATCCTCCCGAAAATTTTTTTTCTCTCTCTCGGCTCCCCCCGGTTTTGACCGCGAATCTCTGCCCTTTCGCATGGCCGACCGGCCCGTTTTTGTGCCCACGCCCCTCTGCCAAACGCGAATATGCTCGGTGTCCATGTCCCCTCACGCGTGATGTCCTTTTTCATTTTAAAATCGCCGCGCCTCGCCCCCCTGTTTTTTTTTTTCTGTTCTGTCCACGTTCTGCAGATTCTGCACATTCTGTGCATGGTCTGCAGACCCGGGTCGGACCAGGTCGGGTCGGGTCGGACCCGACCGACCCGATTCGACCAAATAGTCAAATTGACCCCCCAAATGACCTCTTTTCATGAAATTGATGGCAAATTCGGATTCCTTGACATGTTTTCCATCAAATATGGGTATTTTCGTGAATCAATTTATTGAAATTCTGTGAAAACCCCAAATTGTCCCTAGGATCCGAAATTTAATTTCACCAAATCGAACGCCTAAACGATCGAATTAGCCAAAATTGAGCCCACCAATGGATTCAGCATGATGAAAACTGTTGGGTAGAGGTGTTTAATTTTAATGGGTGTGCCCGTGTGAAATTTAATTTCACAAATTGTAAAACCGGGGACTAAATTGAAAGATTTCTATGCAATTAAGCCCTTTTGGCTAAAATTGATCAAATTGGAGGGCAAATTGACCCAATTGCATTTCAATACTTTAGAGTCCAATGTCATAGCTTATAAAAACAGAGAATTGAAAATTAGAAGACTCGAAAAGGATTTTTTAGGCCCGGTTCGGGATTAGGTTTGTGAAGGAACCTAATGAACCAAGCTGGATTTCCCTAATAAAAAGTGAAAATATTAATGAGAGAATTAAAATAAAATTTCTGAATATTTTTTTGTAATTTTCTGACCACGGATGGTATTTTTCTGATTTTTTGGGTATTTTTATGATTAAATAAATTCCGAAAAATATTAAAAAATTCAAAAAATATTTTTTGTTCAAAATCGGTTCCTAAGGCTAGGCTAAGGCTTCCAAAGTTGATTTTACAATTTTTTGACCTTTTTTGCTATTTTTAATTAATTTTAGAAATAAAAAAACTATAATAACGGATGGTCAAAAATCAGGTGTCAACAATACACAGTAAATATTTAGACACCAACAGGAGGCTCGGCCTTCCGATTCTGGGTCTTTTATGCGAAATATAGAAATGCTATGACATAAAGTAAATACACAGTAAATATGAAAAAAAAATACAAAATAAACAATAATCCGAGCTCGGATGAGGAGGACGTTGAACAATTTTCACAAATCCGAACGGTGAAGATGAAGAAAGAATTCAGATGACATTGTACACAAAATTTTACCTCGATCCGATGGTCGAATTGATCGGAAACTGAAGAAATACCGGCGGATGAACAGTTCCCGCGCTTGGAACAACTTCTGATTTGGCTGCTGTGCGACCACCTAGAGAGATCTTTTTGAAGATCCGAACGGTGGATGTGAAGAAGGGGTCACGAAGACCTTGCACAAAAAAAATCAGCTCAATCCAACGGTTCAATCGGCCGGAAACTCAAGAAATGTAGACGGGTATACAGTTCCCGCGCCTGGAACAGCTTCTGATTTGGCTGATTTGCGACCACTTTGAGAGATTTTTTTAAAGATCCGAACGGTAGATATGAAGAAGGGGTCAAGAAGATCTTGTACACAAAAAATCAGCTCGATCCAACGGTCCAATCGACCGGAAACTCAAGAAATGTGGAGGGTAGTGGTGTGATGACAAGAGGAAGGGAAGAGAGAATATGGAAATGAGCGTGGGAGAGAGGGGGAAGAAGAAGAAGGAAGAGGAGGAGGAGGAGAAGAAGCTACGGATGATGAGGGGGGGAATATAAATAGTAATAAAAATAAAATAAAATAATGAAATAGTAATATAATAATAATATAATAAAATATTAAAAAGTAAAAATAATAATAAAATAATCAAAAGTGAAGACAAAATGATTAGTCCTCTTTTCCTTTTAAATGATGATGTTTTCACTACTTTTCCTTTTAATCATTACTAATATTTTTGCCAAATTCAATTTTATGATGATCAAAGAACACCTAAAATCAAACCTGAATTTTACTATTTATGAGGTCAGAAAATGGATAAAATAAAAATAAAAATACCGACTATTTTTATATACTTTTGTGACCTCCAATATTATTTTTCTTGATTTTCTTTTTCTTTTTTTCTTTTTTTCGAAAATATATTAAAAAAAATGAAAATTACGAAAATTATTTTTTTGGTCAAAATGGTTCATTTAGCTTGGCTAAGGTCACCAAAATTGATTTTTCAATTTTTCAACTTTTTATGGATTTTCTATGAATTTTCAAAAAAATAAAATAAAATAAAAATAAAAATAAATAAATAAAAAAAGTTGATCAAAATTTAGGTGTCAACAAAGGTCAATGGGTGACCAGGAATTGGTGGTACAAGCACCGGTGGTGTGATCAAATAGTTTTTGATCATTTGGAATGCCTTGCTGCACTCGGCGTCCCATGTTATTTTTGCGCCTTTCTTAAGCAATTTGAAGATTGGCTTAGCCACATCAGACAGTTGGTTGATGAACCTGGCAATATAGTTCAATCTCCCTAGAAGGCTTCTCACTTCTTTTACTGTGGATGTAGTTGATAAATCGTGGATGGCCTGGATTTTTGAGGGATCAATTTCAATGCCTCTGTTGCTGACTATGAACCCAAGGAGTTTCCCGGATCTTGCCCCAAACACGCATTTGTTAGGGTCAGCTTTAACTTGTATTTGTGCAGGCGCTCAAATAGTTTTCTTAATACCTGTATGTGATCTTGTTCTTTCTTGGATTTAGCGATCATGTCATCAACATATACTTCAATCTCTTTGTGGATCATATCATGGAATAACGTGACCATAGCCTTCTGGTAGGTAGCCCCGGCGTTTTTCAATCCAAAGGGCATTACTTTGTAGCAAAAATTTCCCCATGGTGTGGTAAATGCAGTCTTGGGTTTGTCTTCTTATTTCATGAAGATTTTGTTGTATCCCGAGAATCCATCCATGAATGAGAATAATTCATAACCCGCCGTACTATCCACCAATACATCAATGTGGGGGAGTGGAAAATCATCTTTTGGGCTTGCTCTATTCAAATCTCGGTAATCTACGCAGATCCGAACTTTTCCGTCTTTTTTCATGACGGGTACTATATTTGCAATCCAGTCCGAGTATGGGATAGCTTCAATGAAGCCTACCCTAAGAAGTTTCATGACTTCTTCCTTAATCTTGTCTTCTAATCCGGCTTTCATCCGCCTGCTGCTTTGTTTGACTGGTTTGATGCCGGGATCTGTGGGCAATGCATGTTCCACGATTTTAGGATCAAGTCCTGGCATATCCGCGTAAGACCATGCGAAGATGTCTTGATATTCTTTTAGTAGCTTGGTGAATTCGAGCCTTTCATCTCGGGATAGGTGTCCGCCGATCTTGACCTCTTTGACGTTCGCGGTGTCTCCCAAATTAATAACGACTGGATCTTCTGAGGTGTTGACACCTAAATTTTGATCAATTTTTTTTATTATTTTTTTTAAAAACCAATTCATAGAAAATCTATAAAAATTGAAAAATGGAAAAATCAATTTTGATGACCTTAGCCAAGCTAAATGAACCATTTTGACCAAAAAATAATTTTCATAATTTTCATTTTTTTAATATTTTCGAAAAATACAAAAAAAAAAGAAAAAAAAAGAAAAAGAAAAGAAGAAAATCAAGAAAAATATTTGAGGTCACAAAAATATATACAAATAGTCGGTATTTTTATTTTTAATTTTCTTTACTTTAGGACCTCATAAAACAGTAAAATTCAGGTTTGATTTTAGGTGTTCTCTAACCACCATAAAATTGAATTTGACAAAAATATTAGTATTGATTAAAAGGAAAAGGAGAAAAAACATCATCATTTAAAAGGAAAAGGGGACTAATGATTTTGTCTTCTCTTTTTATTATTTTATTCATTATTTATTATTTTATTTTTACTTTTATTATTTTATTATTATTATTATATATTTTCCCTCTCTCTCTCTCTCTCCCACTCCCTCTCTCCTTCCCGCTGCCTATTTATCTTCCCCCCCTCTCTCTCCCACGGGGGGATTTTTTTTTCCCCATATTCTCTCTTCCATTTTTTTTGTCATCAGACTACCACCCTCCACATTTCTTGCGTTTCCGGCCGATTGGACCGTTGGATCGAGCTGATTTTTTTGTGTACAAGGTCTTCTTGATCCCTTCTTCATATCCACCGTTCGGATCTTTAAACAAATCTCTCAAAGTGGTCGCACAGCAGCCAAATCAGAAGCTGTTCCAGGCGTGGGAACTGTATACCCGCCGACATTTTTTGCGTTTCCGGCCGATTGAACCGTTGGATCGAGCTGATTTTTTGTGTGCAGGGTCTTCTTAATCCTTTCTTCATATCCACCGTTCGGATCTTTAAAAAGATCTCTCCAAGTGGTCGTACAGCAGCCAAATCAGAAGTTGTTCCTGACACGGGAACTGTTCATCCGCCGGTATTTCTTCAGTTTTCGATCAATTCGACCATCGGATCGAGGTAAAATTTTGTGTATAATCTCATCTCAATTCTTTATTCATCTTCACCGTTCGGATTTGTGAAAATAGTTCAACGTCCTCCTCATCCGAGCTCGGATTATTGTTTATTTTGTATTTTTTTCGTATTTACTGTGTATTTATCTTATATCATAGCATTTCATGCATCATATAATTAATTTTCATTGTATTGCATCTAATAAAAGTGTGCATTTTCTATATTTTACTTATTAGACCCAGAATCGGAAGGCCGAGCCTCCTGTTGGTGTCTAAATATTTGTTATGTATTTATCTTATATCATAGCATTCCATGCATCATATAGTTAATTTGCATTGTATTGCATCTAATAAAAGTGTGCATTTTCTACATTTTACTTATTAGACCCAGAATCGGAAGGCCGAGCCTCCTGTTGGTGTCTAAATATTTGCTGTATATTTACTTTATGTTATTTCGCCTATCAGACCTAGAATCGGAAGGCCAAGCCTCCTATTGGTGTCCAAGGTATTTTATTCATTTATTTTCTGCAAATTATATTGTGCTACCCCAGAATCGGAAGGCCGAGCCTCCTGCTGGTGGTTTATACCCCCACACATTGTTGCACGAGCACCGACGGACTCCGACGTCGTAAAATTCACCGGATCCCATCTCATTTGCTTATGTTTATGTTGTATAATGACTTAATATCTTCTTTATTTTTATTATAATTTGCATTGTGTTGCGTCCTATAAAAACAAAAAATGCTAGATCGGACGGCTGCAGATGAGCCACGTGTTGTGATCCGGTGATTTTCAGAATAAAAAATATTTTTAACATTAAAAGAAATGAATTTCGAATTTTACAAAAATTAAAATGATTCGATTGTCACCGAGACGCCACGTGGCGAGTTAGGGACCGTCAGTTGGGATTTATTTTCAGAAATTTCAAAAAATCATAAAAAAAATAATTGTAAATCAAAAAAATCAATAAAAAATAGAAAATCATAAAAACAAAATTCAAAAAAATTCGGAAAATTCAGAAAAATTCTAAAAAATTCCAAAAAATAGGAAATGACCACACTCAACTGGCCATGACCTGTTCCGGGTCTTTCGACCCCCGATCTTTTCCGACATGACGGTTTTGTCCTTCCGGCAAACCGTCTTCCAAAACAATTCTAAAACAATTCAGGAAAATCCCAGAAAATAGGAAATTGCCACAAACAACTGGCCAAGACTCATTCCGGGTGTTTTGAACCCCGACCCTTCTTAAAATGATGATTTCGCCCTTTGGGCGAATTGTCTTCCAAAAATTGAAGAAAAAATCAAGAAATTCCAAAAAATTCTCAAAAATGGGAAGTGGCCACAATCAACTGGCCATGGAATATTTTGAGTAATTCGGTATCCAAATCTTCCAAAAATTGATGATTTTACCCTTCGGGCTAATCGTTCCCAAATCTTCCCATTTTGCCCCTGGTCCTAAATCACGCCTTCCTGTTGACACCTGATTTTTGACCATTTATTATTGTGATTTTTATTCTTTAAAATTAATTAAAAATATCAAAAAAGGTCATAAAATCACAAAATCAACTTTGGAAGCCTTGGCCTAGCCTCGGGGACCAATTTTGAACAAAAAATATTTTTTGGTATTTTATAATATTTTTCGAATTTATTTAATTATAAAAATACCCAAAAAATCAGAAAAATACCATTCGTGGTCAGAAAAATACACAAAAATATTCAATAATTTTGTTTTAATTTCATCTTCAAGTGTGTCACCTTAAATCTTGAAAATCGGCTCGGGTCACTATGTTTCTTCACAAACATAAACTCGAACCGAGCAAAAAAATTCCTTTGCGAGTCTTTTAATTTTCAATTCTCACTTTTTATAAGCCATGACATTGAATCCTAAAGGCTAGAAGTGCAATTGGGTCAATTTGCCCTCCAATTTGATCAATTTTAACCAAAAGGGCTTAATTGCATATTTTTCTTTCGATTAGTCCCCGGTTTCACGGATCTTGAATTTCACACGGGCATACCCATTAAAATTCAACACCTCTACCCATAATTTTCATCATGCCCAATCCATTGGCGGCCTCAATTCAGGCTAATTTGGTAGTTTGGATGTATATGTATGCTCTACGTATTTATATGTCATACGTATTTATACATTATGCGTATTTATACTGTTTGGTAACCTCTTTAACTCTTGTAATAATAATAATGGTTATTATTTTTAACACCTTTGTTAGTGCTTTTTTAAATAGCATTTTTGTATTGTGAGTGCTATTGTTAGTGCTATTTTTAAATAGCATTTTTGTATTATAAATTGTGAGTGCAATTGTTAGTGCTATTTTTAAATGACATTTATTTATCATAAATTGTGAGTGCTATTGTTAGTGCTATTTTTAAATGGCATTTATTTATCATAAATTGTGAGTGCTATTATTAGATAGAATTTATAATTGTTAGTGCTATTTTTAAATAGCATTTTTGTATTATAAATTGTGAGTGCTATTGTTAGTGCTATTTTTAAATAGCATTTTTGTATTATAAATTGTGAGTGCTATTGTTAGTGCTATTTTTAAATGTCATTTATTTGTGAGTGCTATTTTTAGAAAGTATTTATTATTTGTGAGTGCTATTTTATAATACAATTTATTGGAATGAATTTTTGGCTATAAAAGGATGGCAAGAGTTTTGAGGTTGGGGGGGAGACATTTTGTAGAGTGTGCAAATTTTTGAGAGCTTAGAGAGAAGAACACAAACACTCTCTATATTCTCATAATCTTGAGTGAGCAAAATATACTAAGTTCGGAATATTGATTCCGCATATTGCTAGCACAATTGTTGTGGAGTTATTCGTCGTCTCCCCGTTCGTCAATTGGTGGTGCGTCCGAACTAGATGCCTAACACTTGTGGAGGCTGAGATCGAAGAACATCGAACCGACACCTCCGTTCAAGCACGCTACGAAAGGTAATCCATTTACTCCCTTTGAGGCTTTGTGATTTTTTTTCGATTGAAATGCACGAAGTACGCCTCTGGAGATACATGTATGGGTTGTTATTTATTTCCGCTACGTGTTACGTGGATCCCAACAGTGGTATCAGAGCCGATCCTTAGGTGTTTTCGTGCATTTAATTGATTTTTTGCAATTTTTGCAATACTATGGCCAATATGTATTAACGAATTGTTCGTCTTACATGGCTAATGGAGGTTGATTATTTTATATGATAAATTAATCAACGTAGCAAAAATTGAGACTAAATCAATTTTGAATCGAAAATTTATGGCTATCTTATTTTACGTAAAAATTCTGAATATGATTCAACGTAGAATTTTTATTGTGCCTTCCTAAGTTTTAAATTGTGAATTTATTACTTACGTGGAAGGGTGGTGATCATGGAAAAATCCCTAATCAATGTGATTGATGTATGTATGAATGTATGGTGATTATTTATATATTTGGGGTTGTAATTATTAAATGGAGGCTGCGTACTCCTTTTATTTTTCATGTAATCTTTATTTTTAGCATAGTCAATTGTTGATGTAAATGCTACGAGGATTACGTGGAGGAGCCTTTTAAGTCGGCGAGCTCTTTGGGGCCCGATTCTTGAAGATTTCAAGAAACCAAGAAGAAGAGTAGAGCGGCTCTCCGTTATTAAAATATTAAAATGATTAAATGTGGTCTCATTGGCTCGAGACCCATTAAATCATAATTCCATGATCACCACGTAGGATAGATGTTTATGTGATTGACATCTATTTTTTTTTTATGATTACGTGAGCATGTTAAACTGGTTAATGTGCAAAGTCAGACTTACCTCACCCAAAATTGCGCCTGCATGAAATCCTAGTTAGGGAAAATCACTCGCGTTAGGTACCGAAAGGGCGTTGGTAATGACATCAACGTAACCAAGTCCCCGAACTCAAAATCTCTGGTTCCGCAGAATTGATCGATCTCTCCCAATCGGTCAATAAGGTTTCCGGTCTACCCTCCAAGAAAGACCGGTGGCGACTCCAAATGCATGCACAAGTTGCACATGCCACCACGACCACACTAAGGTCGAAAGCGATCGACTGTTATCGTCGAATCCCTTTGAAAAATACTCCCGCCGCGATTTGGTATGGGCCTGGGAGGGCCCGCGCCGATCCAAGACCCGCGATCGGTAATCCATTAGCCGCGTCCGCTTTCGGACGGGTCGCGACAGCTGGCGACTCCGCTGGGGACCTTGTTCTAGAACCTATGGTTCTAGACCTCAAGTGGACTTAGGCCGTAATTAAAACGCTGAGTGATTTTTCTAACCCTGCAGGCGCTCTTGAAGGTGAGGTAAGTCCGCTCATGGTAGGTGTTATATGTTTTTGCAGATTGGAGAGATAAGGGGTGTAGTCCGTGATTAACATTATCTTATGCAGGTTGGCGTAGGAATGTATGTTGTATGGATGATTTGAAGCGCCGATTGATAAACTGTTGTGCATGACTTGCATTGTGATACTCACAACACATGAACACACACAATCGCGCCTAAAACCCCGGGCGCCGCCTATAGGAAAACAATATAAGGGATTGAAAATGGAATCTCCGTGAGGAAAAACACGGGGTAATCCACTTTTCAATTCCGTTCATTTCGAATTATGGATTGGGTCCCAATGCAACGATAGTTGTGCAATGGAATCTACCCTTTCTAGAACTCGAGGTGGGAGCCTTGGTCTTAGGTTCCAAACCCTATCTTGATTCTTAGAGCCAAACCTCACTGGTCTCATGCGTATGTATGTGAATGATTGGTACACCTCGAAACCAAAAGGTCATTCAGCGCCGCTTATGAATCAAAATCCAAAAACTTGTGTGAAGAATCAATCGCGAGTTGAAACGAACCAGGATGGCATGGAAAAGCGCTGGACCACCTTGGAGAGTCAACTGACGAGGGCAAATGCCTCTTGACCGGGCAACCGAATCAAGGATAAGGACGTGTCATTCCTAATTGATTTTCAATCAGATAATGACATAATATTTCATATCTCTTCCTCTCAGGATAAGATGGTTAAAGACCAACAAAAGGGAGCTTGCCTTCCCTACAAAATGGAAAGGAGTGCACCTTCATCGGGCATCACCCATTGGGTTTGCAAAAACGAGATGGATTTATTGTGATGAGCCTTAAGTAGACAACGTGAAGCTGGGGCAACCTAATTTGGATCGACTCTCCCTAAGTCGAAAAAGTTGTATCCGTTCCAAATCGGATTGACCGGTTCACGAGTTGATATGGTTTTCCATTCTTGCAGGTGATGACAAAAATGAATGGGACCACTGAAAAATTTCCAGCATCTTGGATGCCAGAAGTGACCAGAGCGGGGATAGTAAATCCGTAATCGTTTCAATTAAAGCTCCTTACGCGGTGATTGACTCTTTCACTCATTTCATCGCGCAGGTTGTTGAAGTACTCAATCACGAGTAAACCCATTTTTGCGGATGTCAAATAGCCTGAATGCGTCAATGCAGCAAAATGCAAAAGGGAGTTAGCTGGGGCAAGCGTCACCTAGCTACGACAAATCACGCCCAATTGGGGCAAGCGAATCATTTGTGCGCCGGACAAAGAATAACGTTTATTCTCTGGCAAAATCAATGGACGCAACTGTAGAGTCGTCCGCATCAGAATTAAACCCAAGATACGAATATGGGTGAACGGTAACCTTGTATCGTTCCATTTTGGTCTTCGAAGACCACATGCCTAACATGAGTTTTTACTCATTTAACAGGGAGTCGTTGGCACCGAAAGCCTCAAAAGAAAAGAACTCGCCAACGAGGAGGCGAATAAAGCTATTGACCTTGGGAGTCAGCACTCCAAGAAATGGTCTTTGATTATAAGACCTAGTGGAGGGTAAAAAGTGTCGCTCCTACGTCCCGTGCTTTGACATGCATTTTGATAAGATTTTATTTTTTTCCTTGAATAAAAGGAACCTTGAAGAATGGCGCTGGAATGCGCCCAAAAACACAAATGGATCTCCTCTGGGGCAAATCCTTGAGAATGATTCATCGCCAACCAAACGGAGGGATCAGGACTACAAGATAGAGGGCCAGATTCTGCAAGCCGCGCGTTTGTGTTCAAATGAAAACGCCAAGCAAGAACAATGCGGTATCGTTCCAATTGGTCTTGAATTTTGGAACACAAACTGACACTTATTGTTTGTTTTTTACAGGGGCTTGCCATCAGGGCAAAACGGGTTTTCACATCCCATGTATTACTCGTTGGAAATACATGACCAAGGGTAAATTGTATCGTTCTAATTTTTTGAAAAATTCGTGAACGTACAATAACATGTTTCTTCCGCATTTTCAGGGATCTCCAGCCTCTGGGGACAGGTAAGTATCCCTTTCCCCAATTCACTAAAGATGTTGAATAAAAAAACAGAGAAGAAAAGAAAAGCCTTCAGAATCTGATGTCTAGAAAAGACATAGAATTCAAACTTCATTGGCATTCATGTTTTAAAACAGGAGGTTGTCTGAACATGAATAAAGGACATGCATAGTGCATCTTAAAATCCCCTTGGCGGGTAAAATTTTTGGAGAAAATGAAAGAAATTTTTTCCAATCAAAAGTTCAAAACTTTCAAAAGGATGTTTTCTCAGACGAGAGGCGAAAACCTAATCCAAACATGTCCAACACACACTTGAGAGATGAGTGGAGTGGGCAGATAGCAAAATCTGGGTCTACGGAGGTAGGGACCATTTGCAGCGATTACATGGGTTGGGACGACGGAGGCATTCGTTTCATATCCCCAAACACTACAGGTGACCATTGATAAACCCCTTTGAACGGCGCTTTTCATTCTTAACCCTGTCAAGAGCCACCCCACACCGGGGCAAAAAGGAAGTAAGTCCAGCAGCTTCAGGAGAAAATGGTTAGAAATTTTCTTGTTCGGACTAACATTAATCTTTGTGTATTGTTTATATGGTAATCCAAGTGCCATAGGATGACGAGAAGCATTCATTCTCTATCCCACACACCGAATCCTTTGCACAGCCAACTTAAGCCTGCGAATTCATTTCATAAACCCCTGTTGGTGATCATGGCATGTTTCAAGATAGAAACTGCATCACTCCAAGAACGGAAGAATCCAAGAGATGGGATTTATAGAAAAATTTCATATCAGCGTTTAAATGTGCTATGATTCAAGTTGTATATCTAGCACAATTTTCTGAACATCATGGTTCCAAAGGAAAAGAAAATGCGGGATTTCAACAAAGAAAAATCCCCAGCAGCAAGAAAAAGCAAAGTGCTTGGTAAAAGCAAGGCTGATGCTCGTGAAAACTGTTTGATTGATCCCCAATAAAGCCTAGTTGGGAAGAGAGAAAAACCCATAAAGGAGTCAGATCAAGAAGACTGCTCCCCAAATGATGTCAGCCGTGGTGCAAAAACACGGACAGAATTGTCAATCTCTTAATACCACAAGAGACGTTCTCTAAAGGACTTGTGCACAACGCAAAAGCGGTTGCACACCTCAAAAATTGAAGATGCAGAATGGAAAAGACATGTGACAAGTTTGCAATGATCACCAATGCCAATCCCCTCACAAATTCTGGACCAAAAACAAGCCTTTTTCGGTCCCCAATCCTACAAATGTTACAACCCTGAAACAGTCTTCTCTGACTAAGACACTTGGGTTAACATATTGCTTAGCTCGAAGAAGTACGAGCAAGACTATTTCTTCCTCATTTTGCAGGGTTCTTGACTTGTAAACCCGGAGCAGATGGTGAAGACTTTCATTCAATGGCCTCGACTCCAAAGCGGGTCCCCTTTGAAAACCAATATCCAAGCCTAACATTACGGTCCCGTGGAAGACCTCCCGACCGATCAAAATGTATGCGCTGCGAATGAGCCTAAAACCTAGGCACAGGTTAGTAGGGAATTGAGTGCATCCCCTATAAAAAAAACCACTATCGCAAAACAGGTGAGAAGACCTCCTTGTCGAGAAATATTCCAATTGATGTTTTGAACAAACTCTTTTTGGAAGTTTCAAATTGTTGGATCCAGATTTTCCGCGCAAGGGATTTGTGATCACATTTGCATGTTGCAAGAATGCTTTGGATAACCTCCAGCAGCAAAATGCACATTTCATGATTAAAACTTAAATCATACGGTTTTGTCAAAATGGACAGCCGTGGTCTTCCCAAAGATTACTAACGTTTTCTTGGTGAAGAAAAATCTTTCAGGCTCAAACTTCTGCAGGATACCTGGAGAACCCAGCTCCCAGAATGTCGCCTCAACGGACCCAAGTGAAGCTTTGTCAAGATAAAATCTTTCACTGCTTCAAAATTGAATTCCCGGCAAATTTCGGGATCTTGCAAAAGAAAGGGTGAGGATAGAACCTTTTTTCAAAAGAAGTCAGCAAACTGTCCCAGCAGGACGTGGAGAATCCTCGTCCTAGGACACCCTTTTCAAAACTTAGGCAGTCTCATCGGATGTGGAAAACCCTCGTCATGAGACACCTTTTCAAATATCAAACTGTCTCATCGGACGTGGAAAACCCTCGTCATGAGACACCTTTTCAAAATTCAGGAAGTCTCATCGGACGTGGAGAACCCTCGTCATGAGACCCCTTTTCAAAATATCAAACAGTCTCATCGGACGTGGAGAACCCTCGTCATGAGACCCCTTTTCAAATATCAAACTGTCTCATCAGACGTGGAAAACCCTCGTCATGAGACACCTCTTCAAAATTCAGGAAGTCTCATCGGACGTGGAGAACCCTCGTCATGAGACCCCTTTTCAAAATATCAAACAGTCTCATCGGACGTAGAGAACCCTCGTCATGAGACCTCTTTTCAAATATCAAACAGTCTCATCGGATGTGGAGAACCCTCGTCATGATACCCCTTTTCAAATTCAGGCAGTCTCATCGGACGTGGAGAACCCTCGTCATGAGACCCATTTTCAAATTTAGGCAGTCTCATCGGACGTGGAGAACCCTCGTCATGAGACCCATTTTCAAATTTAGGCAGTCTCATCGGACGTGGAGAACCCTCGTCATGAGACGCCCTTTTCAAATCAACTCAAGGTAGAAACCGCCTGAAGGGTCAATCAAAGGTAGAAACCGCCTGAAGGGTCAACTCATGGTAGAAACCGCCTGAAGGGTCAAAACTAAGGTAGATACCGCCTGAAGGGTCAACTAAAGGTAGAAACCGCCTGAAGGGTCAACTCATGGTAGATACCGCCTGAAGGGTCAAACCAAGGTAGATACCGCCTGAAGGGTCAACGCAAGGTAGAAACCGCCTGAAGGGTCAACTCAAGGTACATACCGCTTGAAGGGTCAAACCAATGGTAGATACCGCCTAAAGGGTCAAATGAAGGTAGATACCGCCTGAAGGATCAAATGAAGGTAGATACCGCCTGAAGGGTCAAATCAAAGGTAGATACCGCCTGAAGGGTCAAAACAAAGGTAGAAACCGCCTAAAGGGTCAAAACAAAGGTAGAAACCGCCTAAAGGGTCAACTCAAGGTAGATACCGCCTGAAGGGTCAGCACAAGGTAGAAACCGCCTAAAGGGTCAAAACAAATGTAGAAACCGCCTAAAGGGTCAAAACAAAGGTAGAAACCGCCTAAAGGGTCAACTCAAGGTAGATACCGTCTGAAGGGTCAGCACAAGGTAGAAACCGCCTGAAGGGTCAGCTCAAGGTAGAAACCGCCTGAAGGGTCAACTCAAGGTAGATACCGCCTGAAGGGTCAAACTCAAGGTAGAAACCGCCTGAAGGGTCAAACTCATGGTAGATACCGCCTGAAGGGTCAGCACAAGGTAGAAACCGCCTGAAGGGTCAAACTCATGGTAGATACCGCCTGAAGGGTCAGCACAAGGTAGAAACCGCCTGAAGGGTCAAACCAAGGTAGAAACCGCTTGAAGGGTCAACTCAAGGTAGAAACCGCCTGAAGGGTCAAACCACGGTAGATACCGCCTGAAGGGTCAAATATGGTAGAAACCGCCTGAAGGATCAGCCTAATGGTCCGATCCACCATACGGATCAAAACCTTGACAAATTCCAGACACGGAAAGAGTCGTTTCCCTAGGTAAACCTTACAGTAGGTGAACCATTTCTGGTTCGATCCACCATACGGATCAAAATCCTTGGCAAATCCCAAAGTGTGGGACGCGCCTTCCTTAGGTTCCTACCAGTTAGGAATCCCATAATGGTATGACCTACCATACAGGTCAGAGCTTAATCTCCCTAGGATATTCTGAATGACGAGTCCTAGGTATCTGCTTGAAAGTTGTCGCAACCGGCAGCATCTGACAGGTGAGCTTCAGGTAAGCCTCTCTCACTCCGGCCCATGTTCAAATTGTTAAAGCAAACCGGGGATTAATTTGAGCTTTCATCAAAGGGCCTTAAGCGATCCAATGTCGTAGCATTTCTTCTCTCATTTTCCCAGTTGAGTCGGTTAGAAATCAGGTGCCACCTTATCTTTGAGAAAAACCTCTAACGAGATTCCTCTCAAAGAGGGGCAGCTGTTGACACCTGATTTTTGACCATTTATTATTGTGATTTTTATTCTTTAAAATTAATTAAAAATATCAAAAAAGGTCATAAAATCACAAAATCAACTTTGGAAGCCTTGGCCTAGCCTCGGGGACCAATTTTGAACAAAAAATATTTTTTGGTATTTTATAATATTTTTCGAATTTATTTAATTATAAAAATACCCAAAAATCAGAAAAATACCATTCGTGGTCAGAAAAATACACAAAAATATTCAATAATTTTGTTTTAATTTCATCTTCAAGTGTGTCACCTTAAATCTTGAAAATCGGCTCGGGTCACTATGTTTCTTCACAAACATAAACTCGAACCGAGCAAAAAAATTCCTTTGCGAGTCTTTTAATTTTCAATTCTCACTTTTTATAAGCCATGACATTGAATCCTAAAGGCTAGAAGTGCAATTGGGTCAATTTGCCCTCCAATTTGATCAATTTTAACCAAAAGGGCTTAATTGCATATTTTTCTTTCGATTAGTCCCCGGTTTCACGGATCTTGAATTTCACACGGGCATACCCATTAAAATTCAACACCTCTACCCATAATTTTCATCATGCCCAATCCATTGGCGGCCTCAATTCAGGCTAATTTGGTCGTTTGGATGTATATGTATGCTCTACGTATTTATATGTCATACGTATTTATACATTATGCGTATTTATACTGTTTGGTAACCTCTTTAACTCTTGTAATAATAATAATGGTTATTATTTTTAACACCTTTGTTAGTGCTTTTTTAAATAGCATTTTTGTATTGTGAGTGCTATTGTTAGTGCTATTTTTAAATAGCATTTTTGTATTATAAATTGTGAGTGCAATTGTTAGTGCTATTTTTAAATGACATTTATTTATCATAAATTGTGAGTGCTATTGTTAGTGCTATTTTTAAATGGCATTTATTTATCATAAATTGTGAGTGCTATTATTAGATAGAATTTATAATTGTTAGTGCTATTTTTAAATAGCATTTTTGTATTATAAATTGTGAGTGCTATTGTTAGTGCTATTTTTAAATAGCATTTTTGTATTATAAATTGTGAGTGCTATTGTTAGTGCTATTTTTAAATGTCATTTATTTGTGAGTGCTATTTTTAGAAAGTATTTATTATTTGTGAGTGCTATTTTATAATACAATTTATTGGAATGAATTTTTGGCTATAAAAGGATGGCAAGAGTTTTGAGGTTGGGGGGGAGACATTTTGTAGAGTGTGCAAATTTTTGAGAGCTTAGAGAGAAGAACACAAACACTCTCTATATTCTCATAATCTTGAGTGAGCAAAATATACTAAGTTCGGAATATTGATTCCGCATATTGCTAGCACAATTGTTGTGGAGTTATTCGTCGTCTCCCCGTTCGTCAATTGGTGGGTGCGTCCGAACTAGATGCCTAACACTTGTGGAGGCTGAGATCGAAGAACATCGAACCGACACCTCCGTTCAAGCACGCTACGAAAGGTAATCCATTTACTCCCTTTGAGGCTTTGTGATTTTTTTATCGATTGAAATGCACGAAGTACGGCCTCTGGAGATACATGTATGGGTTGTTATTTATTTCCGCTACGTTTACGTGGATCCCAACAGTGGTATCAGAGCCGATCCTTAGGTGTTTTCGTGCATTTAATTGATTTTTTGCAATTTTTGCAATACTATGGCCAATATGTATTAACGAATTGTTCGTCTTACATGGCTAATGGAGGTTGATTATTTTATTGATAAATTAATCAACGTAGCAAAAATTGAGACTAAATCAATTTTGAATCGAAAATTTATGGCTATCTTATTTTACGTAAAAATTCTGAATATGATTCAACGTAGAATTTTTATTGTGCCTTCCTAAGTTTTAAATTGTGAATTATTACTTACGTGGAAGGGTGGTGATCATGGAAAAATCCCTAATCAATGTGATTGATGTATGTATGAATGTATGGTGATTATTTATATATTTGGGGTTGTAATTATTAAATGGAGGCTGCGTACTCCTTTTATTTTTCATGTAATCTTTATTTTTAGCATAGTCAATTGTTGTTGTAAATGCTACGAGGATTACGTGGAGGAGCCTTTTAAGTCGGCGAGCTCTTTGGGGCCCGATTCTTGAAGATTCAAGAAACCAAGAAGAAGAGTAGAGTGGCTCTCCGTTATTAAAATTTAAATGATTAAATGTGGTCTCATTGGCTCGAGACCCATTAAATCATATTCCATGATCACCACGGTAGGATAGATGTTTATGTGATTGACATCTATTTTTATTTTTATGATTCGTGAGCATGTTAAACTGGTTAATGTGCAAAGTCAGACTTACCTCACCCAAAATTGCGCCTGCCATGAAATCCCTAGTTAGGGAAAGATCACTCGCGTTAGGTACCGAAAGGGCGTTGGTAATGACATCACGTAACCAAGTCCCCGAACTCAAAATCTCTGGTTCCGCAGAATTGATCGATCTCTCCCAATCGGTCAATAAGGTTTCCGGTCTACCCTCCAAGAAAGACCGTGGCGACTCCAAATGCATGCACAAGTTGCACATGCCACCACGACCACACTAAGGTCGAAAGCGATCGACTGTTATCGTCGAATCCCTTTGAAAAATACTCCGCCGCGATTTGGTATGGCCTGGGAGGGCCCGCGCCGATCCAAGACCCGCGATCGGTAATCCATTAGCCGCGTCGCTTTCGGACGGGTCGCGACACTTCCCTAAGCCTTATGGCTATACTAGGTGGCCATGTGATGTGAATTGATGTGCATCGATGAGATTTATTTATGCACTTGATCGCGCTTTCATTTAAATTGATTGTGATTGATAGGAATAGTCTTCCAATCTGCCATGAAACCCTGAATCAAACCCATCCCACCCAAATTGCGCCTTCATGAATCTTAGCTAGGAAATCACTCGCGTTAGGTACCGAAAGGGCGTTGGTAATGACACCAGCGTAACCAAGTCCCCGAACCCAAAATCTCTGGTTCCGCAGAACTGATCGATCTCTCCCAAGCGGTCAGTAAGGTTTCCGGTCTACCCTCCAAGAAAGACCGGTGGCGACTCCAAATGCATGCACAAGTTGCACATGCCACCACGACCACACTAAGGTCGAAATCGATCGGCTCTTATCGCCGAATCCCCAAAAAAAATCCCCCAAAAAAATACTCCCGCCGCAATTTGGTATGGGCCTGGGAGGGCCCGCGCCGATCCAAAGACCGCGATCCGCACTCCGGTGCGGTGGAAAGGCCCGCGATCGGTAATCCATTAGCCGCGTCCGCTTTCGGACGGGTCGCGACAGCTGGCGACTCCGCTGGGTACTTTGTTCTAGAACCTATGGTTCTAGACCTCAAGTGGACTTAGGCCGTAATTAAAACGCTGAGTGATTTTTCTAACCTTGCAGGCGCTCTTGAAGGTGAGGTAAGTCCGCTCATGGTAGGTGTTATATGTTTTTGCAGATTGGAGAGATAAGGGGTGTAGTCCGTGATTAACATTGTCTTATGCAGGTTGGCGTAGGAATGTATGTTGTATGGATGATTTGAAGCGTCGATTGATAAACTGTTGTGCATGACTTGCATTGTGATACTCACAACACATGAACACACACAATCGCGCCTAAAACCCCCGGGCGCCGCCTATAGGAAAACAATAGAAGGGATTGAAAATGGAATCTCTGTGAGGAAAAACACGGGGTAATCCACTTTTCAATTCCACTCATTTTGAACTATGGATCGAGCCCCAATGCAACGATAGTTGTGCAATGGAATCTGCTCTTTCTAGAACTCGAGATGGGAACCTTGGCCTTAGGTACCAAGCCCAATCTTTTGATTTTTAGAGTCAATACCTCACTGGTCTCATGCGCATGTATGTGAACGATTGGTACACCTCGAAACCAAAAGGTCATTCAGCGCCGCTTATGAATCAAAATCCAAAGACTTGTGTGAAGAATCAATCGCGAGTTTAAACGAACCAGGATGGCATGGAAAAGCGCTGGACCACCCTGGAGATTCAACTGATGGGGCAAATCCCACTTAACTAGGGCAAACGCCACCTAACCGGGGCAGCCGGGTCAAGTGTAAAGACGTGTCGTTCCTAATTGATTTTCAATCAGATACCGGCATAATATTTCCTATCTTTTCCTCTCAGGTGAAAAACAGGTAGAGAAGGAAAATCCATTTGTGGATAGACACGAGGGACATGTTTTACATGGCATACATTTGTCGAAAATGTCCTCATCCGATCACATGCAAGATGATCATGGAACGATGGTGAAACTATAATCGTTCCAATAAGCCCTTCGAATATTATACCTGATGGGGACCTTTATGTCTTTTGTCTACAGGATAGGATGGTCAAAGACAAACGAAGGAAAATTTGTCTTCCCTATAAGACGGAAAGAAATGTGTGTCGCGACCCGTCCGGAAGCGGACGCGGCTAATGGATTACCGATCACGGGTCTTGGATCGGCGCGAGCCCTCCCAGGCCCATACCAAATCGCGGCGGGGAGTATTCTTCGACGATAAGAGTCGATCGCTTTCGACCTTCAGTGTGGTCGTGGGTGGCATGTGCAAATTGTGCATGCATTTGGAGTCGCCACCGGTCTTTCTTGGAGGGTAGACCGGAAACCTTACCGATCGATTGGGAGAGATCGATCAATTCTGCGGAACCAGAGATTTTGGGTTCGGGGACTTGGTTACGCTGGTGTCGTTACCAACGCCCTTTCGGTACCTAATGCGAGTGATTTTCCTAACTAGGATTTCATGCAGGCACAATTTTGGGTGAGGTAAGTCTGACTTTGCACATTAACCAGTTTAACATGCTCACGTAATCATAATAAATAAATAGATGTCAATCACATAAATATCTATCCTACGTGGTGATCATGGAATTATGATTTAATGGGTCTCGAGCCAATGAGACCACATATAATCATTTTAATATTTTAATAACGGAGAGCCGCTCTTCGCTTCTTCTTGGTTTCTTGAACTCTTCAAGAATTGGGCCCCAAAGAGCTCGCCGACTTAAAAGGCTCCTCCACGTAATCCTCGTAGCATTTACATCAACAATTGACTATGCTAAAAATAAAGATTACATGAAAAATAAAAGGAGTACGCAGCCTCCATTTAATAATTACAACCCCAAATATATAAATAATCATCATACATTCATATATACATCAATCACATTGATTAGGGATTTTTCCATGATCACCACCCTTTCACGTAAGTAATAAATTCACAATTTAAAACTTAGGAAGGCACAATAAAAATTCTACGTTGAATCATATTCAGAATTTTACGTAAAATAAGATAGCCATAAATTTTCGATTCAAAATTGATTTAGTCTCAATTTTTGCTACGTTGATTAATTTATCATATAAAATAATCAATCTCCATTAGCCATGTAAGACGAACAATTCGTTAATACATATTGGCCATAGTATTGCAAAAATTGCAAAAAATCAATTAAATGCACGAAAACACCTAAGGATTGGCTCTGATACCACTGTTGGGATCCACGTAACACGTAGCGGAAATAAATAACAACCCACACATGTATCTCCAGAGGCGTACTTCGTGCATTTCAATCGAAAAAAATCACAAAGTCTCAAAGGGAGTAAATAGATTACCTCTCGTAGCGTGCTTGAACGGAGGTGTCGGTTCGATGTTCTTCGATCTCAGCCTCCACAAGTGTTAGGCATCTAGTTCGGACGCACCACCAATTGACGAACGGGGAGACGACTAATAACTCCACAACAATTGTGCTAGCAATATGCGGAATCAATATTCCGAACTTAGTATATTTTGCTCGCTCAAGATTATGAGAATATAGAGAGTGTTTGTGTTCTTCTCTCTAAGCTCTCAAAAATTTGCACACTCTACAAAATGTCTCTCCCCTTCAACCTCAAAACTCTTGCCATCCTTTTATAGCCAAAAATACCTTCCAATAAATTGTATTTAAAAATAGCACTAACAATTATAAATTCTATCTAAAAATAGCACTCACAAATAAATGACATTTAAAAATAGCACTAACAATAGCACTCACAATTTATAATACAAAAATGCTATTTAAAAATAGCACTAACAATAGCACTCACAATTTATAATACAAAAATTCTATTTAAAAATAGCACTAACAATTATAAATTCTATCTAATAATAGCACTCACAATTTATGATAAATAAATGCCATTTAAAAATAGCACTAACAATAGCACTCACAATTTATGATAAATAAATGTCATTTAAAAATAGCACTAACAATAGCACTCACAATTTATAATACAAAAAATGCTATTTAAAAATAGCACTCACAATACAAAAATGCTAAAAAAGGCACTAACAAAGGTGTTAAAAATAATAACCATTATTATTATTACAAGAGTTAAAGAGGTTACCAAACAATACAAATATGCATAACGTATAAATACGTATGATGTATAAATACGTAGAGCATACGTATACATCCGTGAAACCGGGGACTAATTGAAAGAAAAATGTGCAATTAAGCCCTTTTGGTAAAATTGATTAAATTGGAGGGCAAATTGACCTAATTGCACTTTAAGACTTTAGAATCCAATGTCATAGCTTATAAAAAGTGAGAATTGAAAACTAAAAGACTCGAAAATGATTTTTTTTTTTTAGGCTCGGTTCGGGTTTATGTTTGTGAAGGAACATAGTGACCCGAGCCGAATTTTTGAGATTTAAAGTGACACACTTGAAGAGGAAATTAAAAAAAAATTATCGAATATTTTTGGGTATTTTTCTGACCACGAATGGTATTTTTCTGATTTTTTGGGTATTTTTATAATTAAATAAACTCGAAAAATATTAAAAATACCGAAAAATATTTTTTGTTCAAAATTGGTTCCTAAGGTTAAACCAAGGCTTCCAAAGTTGATTTTGTGATTTTATGACCTTTTTTGATATTTTTAATTAATTTTAAAGAATAAAAATCACAATAATAAATGGTAAAAAAAATCAGGTGTCAACAGCTGCCCCTCTTTGAAAGGAATCTCGTTAGAGGTTTCTCTCAAAGATAAGGTGGCGCCTGATTCCTAACCGACTCAACTGGGAAAATAAGAGAAGAAATGTTATGACATCGGATCCTTAAGCCTATTGATAAAAGCTCAAATCAATCTCCGGTTTGCTCTAACAATTTGAACATGGGCCGAAGTGAGAGAGGCTTACCTGAAGCTCACCTGTCGGATGCTGCCGGTTGCGACGACTTTCAAGAAGATGCCTAGGACTCGTCATTCAGAATATCCTAGGGAGATTAAGCTCTGACCTGTATGGTAGGTCATACCATGATGGGATTCCTAACTTGTAGGAACCTAAGGAAGGCGTATCCCACGCTTTGGGATTTGCCAAGAATTTTGATCCGTATGGTGGATCAGACCTTTGTGTTGATCCTTACTGCGATATTTATCAATGAGTGGACCCTTATGCGGTTTCTACCATATGTGACCCTTCAGGCGGTTTCTACCATTAATGTGATCCCTTAGGCGGTTTCTACCTTGGTTTGACCATTCAGGCGGTTTCTACCTTGAGTTGACCCTTCAGGCGGTTTCTACCTTTGATTTGACCCTTCAGGCGGTTTCTACCTTGTGTTGACCCTTCAGGCGGTATCTACCATGTGTTGACCCTTCAGGCGGTATCTACCTTGTGTTGACCCTTCAAGCGGTATCTACCTTTGATTTTGACCATTCAGGCGGTATCTACCTTTGATTTGACCCTTCAGGCGGTATCTACCATGAGTTGACCCTTCAGGCGGTTTCTACCTTGTGTTGACCCTTCAGGCGGTATCTACCATGTTTGAAAAGGGGTCTCATGACGAGGGTTCTCCACGTCCGATGAGACTGTTTGATATTTTGAAAATGGGTCTTGGGACGAGGGTTCTCCACGTCTGATAGGACTTTTTCTTTTAAAAGGATTTTTCTTCCCCCTTTTTTTGAGATCCCGAAGTTTGTCGGGAATTCAGTTTTTTGAAGCAGTGAAAGATTTTATTTTGACAAAACTTCACTTGAGTCTGTTGAGGCGACATTCTGGGAGTTGGGTTCTCCAAGTATCCTGCATAAGTTTGAGCCTGAAAGATTTTTCTTCACCAAGAAAACGTTAGTAATCTTTGGGAAGACCACGGCTGTCCATTTTGACAAAACCGTATGATTTAAGTTTTAATCATGAAATGTGCATTTTGATGCTGGGGGTTATCCAAAGCATTCTTGCAACATGCAAATGTGATCACAAATCCCTTGCACGGAAAATCTGGATCAACAGTTTGAAAATTCCAAAAAGAGTTTGTTCAAAACATCAATTGGAATATTTCTCGACAATGAGGTCTTCTCACCTGTTTTGCGATCGTGTTTTTTTATAGGGGATACACTCGATTCCCTACTAACCCGTGCCTAGGTTTTAGGCTCATTCGCAGCGCATACATTTTGATCGGTCGGGAGGTCTTCCACGGGACCGTAATGTTGGGCTTGGATATTGGTCTTCAAGGGGGACTCACTTTTGAGTCAAGGTCATTGAATGAAAGTTTTCACCATCTGCTCCGGGTTTACAAGTCAAGAACCCTGCAAAATGAGAAAGAAATAGTCTTGCTCGTACTTCTTCGAGCTGAGTTGTATGTTAACCCAAGTGTCTTAGTCAGAGAAGACTGTTTCAGGGTTATGATGTTGGTAGGATTGGGGACCGAAAAAGGCTTGTTTTTGGCCCAGAATTCATGACGAGTTTGACATTGGTGATCATTGCTGATTTACCTCCTGTCTTTTCCTTTCTGCATCTTTAGTTTTTGAGATGTACAACCGATTTTGAGGTGTGCACCAGCTCTTTAGAGAGCGTCCCTTGTTGCATTCAGAGACCGACTCTCTCCATGTCTTTGTTCTGTGCTTGGCAGCATTTGGGGAGCAGCTTTTTTTATTTGACTCCTTTAAGAATTTTTTTTTTTCATCCAAGTTTCACTGGGGATCAAGCAAACAGCTTTCATGAGCATCGGCCTTGCTTTTACCAGGCACTTTGCTTTTTCTCGATGCCGTGGATTTTTCTCATTCATTTTTGAAATCCCACTTTTTCTCATCTTCATAGGATCGCGTTAGACCTATGATCAAAGGTCTAACAAGGTTAAACATTAACTTAGGAATTCTTTTGCAAACCCTAAGTCTTGAACTTCTTCGTTTCTGAAGTGATGCTGCATCCGTCTTGGAATGTGCAATGATCACCAACGGGTTTATGAAATGATTCTGCAGGCTCAACTTGGCTATGCAAAGGATTCGGTGTGTGGGATAGAGAAATGAATGCTTCTCATCATCCTATGGCACTTGGATTACCATATAAACAACACACAAATATTAATGTTAGTCCGAGCAAGAAAATTTCTAACCATTTTCTCCTGATGCTGCTGGACTCACCTCCATTTTGCCCCGATGTGGGGTGGTTCTTGACAGGGTTAAGAATGAAAACCGCCGTTCAAAGGGGTTATCAACGGTCACCTGTAGTGTTTGGGGGATATGAAACGAATGCCTCCGTCGTCCCAACCCATGTAATCGCTGCGAATGGTCCCTACTTCCGTAGGTCCAGATTCTGCTGTCTTATCCGCTCCATTTCTCTCTTAAGTGTGTATAGGACGTGTTTGGACTAGGCTTTGCCTCTCGTCTTTTGAGAAAACGTCCTTTTGAAAGTTTTGAACAACTTTTGATTGGAAAAATCTCTTTCGTTTTCTCCAAAAATTTTACCCGTCAATGGGATTTTATGATGCCCAATGCATGTTCAGATAACCTCATGTTTCAAAACATGAATGCCAATGAAGTTAGAATCCTATGTCTTTTCTAGACATCAGATTCTAAAAGCTTTTCTTTTCTTCTCTATTTTTTATTCAACATTTTCAATGGATTGGGGAAAGGGATACTTACCTGTCCCCCGCGGCTGGAGATCCCTGAAAATGCGGAAGAAACATGTTATTGTTCGTTCATGAATTTTTCAAAAAATTAGAACGATACATCTTACCCTCGGTCGTGTGCCCCTGCGAGTGCACACAGGTTGTCAAAATTTGTCCTCCTTGATGGTGAGTCCCTATCAAGGATAAATAGCAAGTGTTAACTCATATTCCCAAATTGAAGACAAATTGGGACAATACAACTTTACTCTTGGTTCTCATCCCGTTCTGACGTCGCGTATTGATATGAACCACGTCTATCAAATCCGCTTATCCATGCTTGGAATATTTGCAATATCAATGGTTCAGCTGCCCCCGGTTGGGCAACGTCTGTTTTGTTATTTGAACAGATGGCTCCTTGGGTGATTTATCCACGTTTAACACCTGAGAAGGGAAAGAAATGAGACAGTACTTTGGAATTCGGTTGAAGATCGTTTAGGAACGATACATCGTTTTACCAAATGGGAGGCTTCGTGACCAAACGTATTTCGTGCTGAATGGGGGTAGATCCCATTATGCTCCGCGGGTGATAGTCATCGTTCATGGAATTTGCTCCACGGATTAAGTGATTAATCCATGGCCCTTGGCTCGAAGACGTTCAAAGGGTAATGTTGACACTCAGAGCGGTTAGTTTTCAGCGTTAATTACAATGTTCCCGCGGGAACTTTACAACGAAATCCGTAACACATTCATTCGATGTATTCACCTCTCACTCTCCTGAGCCTTCTAATGATTTAGCACACGAGCTTCGAACCAGATGTCCGGTCGCCGGTACCGGTCACGACTGCGAAGATGCACTTGTTCCAAAATGCTTGACCCATAGGCTGAGTTGCTCATTTAGGAGATCGTCTGACCGCTCGGGTCGTCCAAGTTGAGCATCCTTAATTGCTGGTGACGGACTTCTCCCATTTTCGGCATGAACAACCTGGTTTCTCGGTTTATGCGTGATCCACACGCCGAGTTGCTCACTGAGGGACTCGCTTGAAATTTCAAGCCATTGACGCCCAAGTCGGGCATCCTCAACCGTTGGCGATGGGTTCCTCACACTACTTTCGACATGAACAACCTCACTTCTCGAGTTGGTATTTTCATCGTTGTCCAGTAGGTTTGTACCCGATGCTGGATTCGCCGTAGGAATAACACTAACGATCGGTTGGTGCTCAAATTGGGGAGTCCATACCTGCTGAAATTGTTGTACATACTCTTGGGGAGTACCAGGGTAACTCAGGGGGGAATTCAGCCGATCGAACCAAGAATAGATGTTTTCAAGGAGATCGTCTGAACCATCGAGCGACTGACACTCAGGTTGAGTATTGTCGACTACTGGAGAAGGAATATTTTTGCCATTTTCGTCATGGACCACCTGATTCTTCGAGCCGGAATCTCCGTAATCGTCTCGCAAGATTGTATGTGCATCTCCTGCCAGTGTTAGATCCGCTGTAGGACTAGTATTAACGGCCAGTCGGTGCTCAGACTGGGGAGTCCCGATTTGCTGAAATTGCGGTACATACTCCTGAGGAGTACTGGGATAACCCATGGGAGTACTCTGATTGATGCCTGAACAATCGACCGTGTAATTGTCAGTCCCATCGGTGTTAAGAGGTGATTGGATGCTTCCTGCTTCATGAGGATTGCGATCACAGCCATGCTCATCGTTTAAACTTGAACTGCCTCTCTCTTGGTCTAGCGCCACTCGTCCATCTCTCAGTAGTCTTTTGTAGCACCAAAGGTGGTTCCTGACTTTATTTCTATCCAATTCCGGCATGTTCATGATCTTGAGTATGCGCGATGGGCGAGCCAAACTGATCCCTAACTGTTGAACTGCATCAACAAATTTGCTATGAAGCTCCGAGGTCCAATAAAGCCTTGTTTTCTTGCTAGCCGAAGTAGGGTTGGCAACTCGGCGGCTACTCTTCGTGGAATCTGGTCGTGTTGAACCGCCTCTATCTTGGTCTAGCGACGCTCGTCCATCTCTCAGTAGTTTCTTGTAGCGCCAAAGGTGATTCTTGACCATATTTTTAGTCAGTCCCGGCACGTTCATGATTTCGAGTATGCGCAATGGGCAAGCAAAACTGATCCCCAACTGTTGAACTGCATCAACAAATTTGCTATGAAACTCCGGGGTCCAACGAAATCTTATTTTCTTGCTAGCCGAAGTGGTGTCAGCAACTTGGCGGTTACTCTTCTCGGAATCTGGTCGTGTTGGAGGTTGCTCTGGAGGGGATTTAGTGGTCTCAGATCGGCTGGTCATGATGGTGAGTTCATCATCGAGCGGACCCGACTTGTCATGACGCATGTTCCCTTCCACAATGGGCGTCGACTTTGACCTTATAGCACTAGTTTCCTCTTGTAGATCCTCGGCGGTACCCGCCTGTTCCGAAAGATGTTGCGAAGGGCATTGCAACAAATGAGCATTATAAACCCCCAGATCTGGCTCTTCAGTGAATACTCCGTCCGTGGGAACAGGGTTACCGCACTCCAGGCAAATAGCGATGCTTAGAGCTTTTTTGTACTGAGTGTTTTTTATTCGAAGCTTTTCATTTTCCTCCCTTACAACCACTAACTCGTGCCGATCGCGTTGCTGCTTCAGCCGGGTTCGTTTGTTTTCAAACCAGCACTTGACCTTCCGAGGCTCCCACCCTATCTCCTGGCCCATTTTGATTTTCTGTTCCATGTCCGGATAGGGGTATTCCCTGAAAAACAATTCGAGTTTATGGACTTGACCTGAAGTGTTGCGTTTGAGATATTCCCCTTTCTGACGCTGATAACCGTCGCGGGTACTGTTCTCGTTAACCAAGCCGCGGGTTTCATCATTAGAAGGATCGGTCTCCATGGCCCTCGTGTCAGGTTCGGTCCTGAGATCTTCAAACTCTTCCAGCAGCTCAAGCTCGGAGACCTCCAAGTCTGGCGCTTCCAGTAAATGACAGAATCCCTTGAACATTTTGACCGGGATATCACTGTTTGATTTTCCGTTAACTCAGCTTTCTTTGTTCCTCCTTGGATCTTCACTTTCTCTGCAAATTCTGAGAGGTTAAAGGAGCCGGATCACCGTTCTTCGATCAAAGGTGATGGCTACCCGACGAGCGCTCTTCTCAATGTTTCGAGATTCCCACTTCGTCCTTTTGTGATGGCTACTTGACGAGCGTTTTTCTCAAGGCTTCGTAATTCCCACTTTGTCCTTTTTTGCTCTTTTCTACGTGAACGGAGCCTGAAGATCTCTTGCGTTGATTTCGCTTTGTCGAGCACTACGCTTGTCCCCCTGGCCCAGTCTCTAGAGTAACAAGCCTGCCCACCTTTCGGCGCCATTATGTTTCGTAAAACCCGAGATCACAGGACGGTGGTGGATTCGTGACTCATCGGGGATGCATTAACGAAACCCGCTTGGCTCTACTGCACATAAAATATTATTACCACTTCTCCCTGTACTCGAGCATTTATAAGGTGATAGATTGATGTCAAGAAGATTAACACTTTAGCCTTATCAGACTCAGCCTCTCAAACACTCTTCACATTCTCACTCTCTTCTCCGTCATTCCATCGCATATGGATTCCTCCTCTATGCCTGTTGCCTTACCTGAAGCTTCGACCCAATGGGAGAGATTTTACCACCTCTTGGGTAGGGGTTATGGCTACATAAACAATCATCCTGAAGCTGAGGTTGAAGTTCGTACTCTGATTCCGGCCCTGGATACTGCGTGTATTGAAGGTACGAAACTACAAAGGGAGTTTGTGATCTTCCCAACTCTCTTTAACAATTTCATGCAGGCTTACGAAGTTGCTAGCCGGGAGGTCACTTTGGCTGGTATCGTGCGAGCCCGTTATCAGGACCGAACTGAGTCCCTGATGTTGGCCATGCTGACGACCGATAACCATAAAAGGGCTGTTGAATACGCCCACGCCCAGGTTTCGATGCTGGTCCGTGAGAGGGACAACTTGGTGGAGCGTCTGGCTCTTTTTGACACCGCCTTTGAGCAAGACCAGCACAACTTCGTGCTGAGGTTCCAGTGTGCCTGGTTGGAGGAAAGGCTTGAAGACCTGAGCATGGATATAGCTCGCGGGAGGGTGCTGGCTCATGACTTAGAGCTTGAGTTCGAGTACTATGACACCAAGGTGAACGAACTTAAGGAGAAATGTCGTCTCCTTTTCTTCAAGCTTGTAGACCTCGATTCCCGGAGTGTGGGTTGTAAGCAAGGCATGGATAGCATGGAGAGTCAGTTAAGCTTTTTTGTGATGCTTGTCAGAACTCATTTTGGGTTTACTGCTCCCCCTCAGTGATCCACTTGTAAACTTTCCTGCTGAATGAAATAAATGCGAGTTTGTTTATATATGCTCTTTCATTCTGCATTGTTGACTAGCCAAGAAAGGTTTTTGCTTTCGGATCTACGCGACTCCTTTTTCGCCTGTGTCAACAGATTGACTACGCATCATTCTCACAGCCCGACGCTTTATATTTGATTGACCTGAATGCCTCGTGAGAAATAGATTTGTAGTTGCTCGAAACTTAAAGATTGCCCCTGATTTTGCGGTCATTGCGTTTGGGGCCGCTAGTAATCTTTCACTTTCGAGCTCGATCACATTCTGCTAGTAACTCATGCTATCAATTCTGCCTTCACGCGTCGGGGCTGATTTTACCTTGAACTTAATAACAAGGAATTACCGTATACACACGAGATGACGTTTGCGAAAAACATTATGCAGAATCAACTCTAGCTATTGAAGAAACAAACGCATGCACCGATGAGAACTTTACAATAGGAGATACATCCTTCTCGCGTACATCCCCTTCTTTCTTGGGGCATGTCCAATGACTAACCAGTCTGGCCTCAGCTTAGGTGTGCCATTACCAAGTGCAGATCATGGTTGCCAACCTTTAATAGCTTCCAACTGATCGAACCAGGTATCAAGTCCTTCATCGAAGAAATCACCCGACCCCTCGAACGATTGATGTGTAGGTTGAGCTGCATCGCCCGACGGGTTCTTCGAATTGGAACCTCCATCTTTGTCTGGGATTATAAGAGGAGATTTGATCGATTGACTACCACAAGCATCTCCCACTTGGGGATTAGGGAAATAAGAGTGCTCCAAGCTTTCTCCCATTAGATCATCTGAAGCCATATGCTCTGATTGGGCAAACCCTTGAGCACCGGGCGTGGTGGGCTGATCTGCGACAGGATGAACACTGACTAGCTGCTGCTCGGACGGAGGAGTGCTTACTCGTTGCACTTGTGATGCGTGTTCTTGAGGAATATTGAAATGACTCGCGAGGATATCCTGATCAAATCCCCAATAGTCGTCCAGATTCGACCGGGCCTCATTTGTCATAAGGGTGCTGGGTTCGCAGCCGAGTCTATTGCTCGGATTCAGTTCTGCATAACGCTGTCCTAACGCCCTTCTGTAGCAACCAAGGTGATTCGCGACTAATTGCTTGGTAAGTCCCGGTACGTTCATGACCCTAAGTATGCTTGTCGGACCTATGAAGTCGAGTCCTATCTGTCGAACTGCGTCCAAGAACTTGAGATGAAGCTCCGGGGGCCAAGTGAATTTCTTCTTCTCGTCGTACAGAGTGGCGTAGATAGCCTGCCGACTAACCTCTAACTCCTCTTGAACCGTATCTGATCTTACCGGAAGCTGTTGTGGAGGAGATTCATGGGCTTCGATGAGGTGACTCCGATCATAACGACACGTATCTTCTTCCTCCGAAGACACTGGTATAATTTCTGTAGGATCGATCTGCTCATGCGCGCCATTAGCAGGATCTGATTGTACCGGAGATGGCTCAAGGGAGCAGGGGGATAAATGAGCACCTTCCATCTTCGTAGAAGGCTTACTGGGGAACAATTTACTGAGGGTGGTAGGGCCACCGCAGTCAGGGCAGGTAATAGTACTGAGAATTTTCTCATACCACATGTTTTCCATTTGAAGGTTTTGGTTCTGCTCTTTTAGGGCCGTGATCTCCTTACGCCTGTGTTGGACACCTAGTCTGAAACGTCTATTCTGAAACCAAAAATGGATTCTCATAGGATTCATTCCCAGCTTCTGGCCCAATTCAATCTTTTGTTCCTCGTTTGGGCAAGGGCATTCATCGAAGAAAGCTTCAAGCTCCTGGATTTCTTTCCGAGCGTAGCGCTGGCGACTTTTTCTTTTCCGGGGTTGAGCGTCGTGGCCACTGCCGTCGTCACCACTGCGATCTTGATGTTCGTCACCGGCGATGTTGAGTTCCATGGCTTCGATGTCGAATCTGATTCTAGAGAATTTGAGGTCTTTCAACGAACTTGTCACTCGGGGTTCTCTGTTCTCTTTTGTATACTCGCTCTTTCGATTTGTTGCCTCCTTTTCCTCGAAAGCTAGGTCTGTTCAGCGTTCTGTTTTTGAAACGACGGAACGGTTTACCTCCTGCTCAGCTTTCCGACACGAAGGGGTAACCAAATCCTTCCGCGGCTTCTTCGATAGTAGCGCTCGCCTTTCACTTTTCCTCGATAGTCATGCCTGTTCAGCACTGTCTTCTCTTTTTAAGTGGCAGAGCTGTTCACTCGCCGCCCAGCTTTATGCGTGATGGAACAACACAATCCTTTCGCGGCTTCTTCGATAGTTGCGCTCGCCTTTCACTTTTCCTCAATAGTCATGCCTGTTCAGCACTGTCTTCTCTTTTTAAGTGGCAGAGCTGTTCACTCGCCGCCCAGCTTCATGCGTGATGGAACAACACAATCCTTTCGCGGCTTCTTCGATAGTTGCGCTCGCCTTTCACTTTTCCTCAATAGTCATGCCTGTTCAGCACTGTCTTCTCTTTTTAAGTGGCAGAGCTGTTCACTCGCCGCCCAGCTTCATGTGTGATGGAACAACACAATCCTTTCGCGGCTTCTTCGATAGTTGCGCTCGCCTCCCTCCCAGCTTTAATAATGGCGAGACCGAATTTGTCAGGCCTGAAATTGCGGATCAGGACATGTCTGATGATTCACGGGAGGAGCAGCCCTCGCTTTACATTAATTAACCCGGCTCCACAAGCATTATTGCTGCAACTTTTCTCCACTCTCGAGACGCTATAAAATGCGGAGTTGGTGTTTGGGAGATTAACGCTCTCATATAATTTGCTTCCATCCTCTAATCGCTCCACTACACACATCTCCGTCGAAAATGGCTTCTTCCCAAGTTCACACTTTCTCAGCCGAAGCTTTGACTCGATGGAAAGAGTTCTATAACCTCTTGGGTCGAGGCTACGCTCACATAGCCGATCATCCCGAAACCGAGGATGAGATCAGAGTCATGTTCGGGGACCTGGACATCACCTCCCTCGAGGGTACCGCGTTGGGGAGGGAATACAATATTTTTCCAACGCTCTTTACGAACTCCTTGGAGGTCTACCGCGCTGCTCATCGGGGAGTTACCGTGGCTCGTGTCTTGCGAGCCCGTTATGAGGATCAGTCCGACCGCCTAGCGTTGGCTGACTACCTGGCCGATAGTCACAAAAAGGCTGTTGAGTTCGCCAAAGAGCGGGTTTCGACATTGCTACGCGAGAGGAGGAATCTGGTGGAGGACTTAGCTCTATCTCTGGCTACCTATGAGCGCGATCGACGTAATGCCCTGCTAAGGAATCGGAGCGAGTGGCTGGAAGAAAGGCTCAACGGCATAAACGAGGATATAACTCGTGAGAATGGACTTGTTCGGGACTTGGAAGCAGTCGCCGAAGATCACGAGACTCAGGTTGTTGCAGTCAATGATGAACGCAAACGCCTCCACCTCAGGCTTGCGGACCATGATACGCGGAGTGGTGCGTATAAACAAAGCATCCATAACCTGGAGGGCCAGCTGGGCTCCTTTGTGTCGTTGATTAGGGCTCACTTCTGCTTTACTTTTCCACCCCAATGAATTGTATGATCTGGTTTGGGCAAGAATGAATGAAAGCCCCTGTGTTTGTTTTAGCTTTTATATGATCCATTTCTTCGAGCATCCGGACATCTTAGACTTGGATGAGCCGATCCATAATAAGTCGAGTAGATGTGTTCTGATTTTCTAACTCACTCATGGTCAGATGAAAGAATAGCCTCAGACTTATCCAAGAAAATATTTCTTTATGCTACTTGTTTTTCACCTGCAAATGAAAAGACCGAGTCAAAAGGAATAATCTGAAAAAGAAAGCATAGACCCCTTTCAATCTTATGCTTGCTCGTAATTAATAATGACAAGAACTTTTACAAGGGTTTTAATCTTGTGCGAAAAGTTTTTATCAATATTCCTCGAAAGAAAGCATACTATTGAAAGGAATGTAATTCACGATAATTGCTTTTGACCAATATTCAGAAGAGCGAATTAGTCAAAAATGCAAGGCATAACGACGTGTTTTTAAATTTAATTGAAGATACGGCATCCAAATCAAGGCCGTTTTGTTAAGAACGAGAGTAATTTGGACATCTATCTCGTCATTAAATTCGAAATAACGTCAATACTCTTGATCAATTATCGTGGATTACTTAGTGACGTATGACATGCATGGACCAATTCAAGTGTATAATTCCTTCTAGCGAAATTGGGGTTGGATTACCCTGTACGACCAAAAAGGTCGTGTAAGATTTTCAACTTTAGTTTCCTCTAAAGGAATTATAAACTTGACTTGGGAGTATTCGGATGATTAGAGAAAATGCCACTATCACATTCCCATGACCCGTCAAAAGAAATACAACCGAGTTCCATCTGAATGTATACACCAATAGATCCCTAATACAATCACTCTAAGGGGTGAGATAGAGAAAGCCTCGATAAAAATAAACCCTATACAAGAGGACTAGTAATGGAAAATGAAACCAAGGAATGTGATCCTAACGTTTAAGGATGCCCCAAGTTCGATCTGTGACTTCCGGATCACTTGCCCCAACTCGTCATCTTCATTGGACGATATCTCAATAATGTCCATAGTAGGCTCCTTTGTTGCTCACTCGGTGTTCGCCATGGGATATCATCCTCCTCGTCTTCTATCAAGGACGTTTGGGAAAAACACATGCATCTATCCTTGAAATGGCATTTAATCTAATCACCAGAATGCAATGAATGAAATGCCTATATTTATATGAACTGTAATAGTTTTGAGGGATAGAGAGTCTTACCAACCCAACTCGTCGACTTATGTGCGATTTTAGGTGTACCAACCGCCCAAAGACATGCGCATGAGACAAGTGATGGTGAACTTCTAAAAATCAGAGGGTTTGGCACCTAAGGTTAAGGTTCCCACCTCGAGTTCTAGAAAGAGCCGATTCCATTGCACAACTATCGTTGCATTGGGACTCAATCCATAGTTCGAAGCGAGCGGAATTGAGAAGTGGATTACCCCGTGTTTTTCCTCACGGAGATTCCATTTTCAATTCCTTCTATTGTGTTCCTAAAGGCGGCGCCTGGGGTTTTAGGCGCGGTTGTGTGTGTCCATGTGTCGTGATCATCACAATGCAAGTCATGCACAACAATTTATCAATCAGCACTTCAAATCATCCACACAACATACATTCCTACGCCACACCTGCGTAAAATAAAGTTAATCACAGACTACACCCCTTATTACTCCAATCTGCAAAAACATATAACACCTATCGTGAGCGGACTTACCTCACCTTCAAGAGCGCCTGTAGGGTTAGAAAAATCACTCAATTTTTATTACGGCCTAAGTCCACTTGAGGTCTAGAACCATAGTTTCTAGAACAAGTCCCCAGCGGAGTCGCCAGCTGTCGCGACCCGTCCGGAAGCGGACGCGGCTAATGGATTACCGATCACGGGTCTTGGATCGGCGCGAGCCCTCCCAGGCCCATACCAAATCGCGGCGGGAGTATTCTTCGACGATAAGAGTCGATCGCTTTCGACCTTCAGTGTGGTCGTGGTGGCATGTGCAAATTGTGCATGCATTTGGAGTCGCCACCGGTCTTTCTTGGAGGGTAGACCGGAAACCTTACCGATCGATTGGGAGAGATCGATCAATTCTGCGGAACCAGAGATTTTGGGTTCGGGGACTTGGTTACGCTGGTGTCGTTACCAACGCCCTTTCGGTACCTAATGCGAGTGATTTTCCTAACTAGGATTTCATGCAGGCACAATTTTGGGTGAGGTAAGTCTGACTTTGCACATTAACCAGTTTAACATGCTCACGTAATCATAATAAATAAATAGATGTCAATCACATAAATATCTATCCTACGTGGTGATCATGGAATTATGATTTAATGGGTCTCGAGCCAATGAGACCACATATAATCATTTTAATATTTTAATAACGGAGAGCCGCTCTTCGCTTCTTCTTGGTTTCTTGAACTCTTCAAGAATTGGGCCCCAAAGAGCTCGCCGACTTAAAAGGCTCCTCCACGTAATCCTCGTAGCATTTACATCAACAATTGACTATGCTAAAAATAAAGATTACATGAAAAATAAAAGGAGTACGCAGCCTCCATTTAATAATTACAACCCCAAATATATAAATAATCATCATACATTCATATATACATCAATCACATTGATTAGGGATTTTTCCATGATCATCACCCTTTCACGTAAGTAATAAATTCACAATTTAAAACTTAGGAAGGCACAATAAAAATTCTACGTTGAATCATATTCAGAATTTTTACGTAAAATAAGATAGCCATAAATTTTCGATTCAAAATTGATTTAGTCTCAATTTTTGCTACGTTGATTAATTTATCATATAAAATAATCAATCTCCATTAGCCATGTAAGACGAACAATTCGTTAATACATATTGGCCATAGTATTGCAAAAATTGCAAAAAATCAATTAAATGCACGAAAACACCTAAGGATTGGCTCTGATACCACTGTTGGGATCCACGTAACACGTAGCGGAAATAAATAACAACCCACACATGTATCTCCAGAGGCGTACTTCGTGCATTTCAATCGAAAAAAATCACAAAGTCTCAAAGGGAGTAAATAGATTACCTCTCGTAGCGTGCTTGAACGGAGGTGTCGGTTCGATGTTCTTCGATCTCAGCCTCCACAAGTGTTAGGCATCTAGTTCGGACGCACCACCAATTGACGAACGGGGAGACGACTAATAACTCCACAACAATTGTGCTAGCAATATGCGGAATCAATATTCCGAACTTAGTATATTTTGCTCGCTCAAGATTATGAGAATATAGAGAGTGTTTGTGTTCTTCTCTCTAAGCTCTCAAAAATTTGCACACTCTACAAAATGTCTCTCCCCTTCAACCTCAAAACTCTTGCCATCCTTTTATAGCCAAAAATACCTTCCAATAAATTGTATTTAAAAATAGCACTAACAATTATAAATTCTATCTAAAAATAGCACTCACAAATAAATGACATTTAAAAATAGCACTAACAATAGCACTCACAATTTATAATACAAAAATGCTATTTAAAAATAGCACTAACAATAGCACTCACAATTTATAATACAAAAATTCTATTTAAAAATAGCACTAACAATTATAAATTCTATCTAATAATAGCACTCACAATTTATGATAAATAAATGCCATTTAAAAATAGCACTAACAATAGCACTCACAATTTATGATAAATAAATGTCATTTAAAAATAGCACTAACAATAGCACTCACAATTTATAATACAAAAAATGCTATTTAAAAATAGCACTCACAATACAAAAATGCTAAAAAAGGCACTAACAAAGGTGTTAAAAATAATAACCATTATTATTATTACAAGAGTTAAAGAGGTTACCAAACAATACAAATATGCATAACGTATAAATACGTATGATGTATAAATACGTAGAGCATACGTATACATCCGTGAAACCGGGGACTAATTGAAAGAAAAATGTGCAATTAAGCCCTTTTGGTAAAATTGATTAAATTGGAGGGCAAATTGACCTAATTGCACTTTAAGACTTTAGAATCCAATGTCATAGCTTATAAAAAGTGAGAATTGAAAACTAAAAGACTCGAAAATGATTTTTTTTTTTTAGGCTCGGTTCGGGTTTATGTTTGTGAAGGAACATAGTGACCCGAGCCGAATTTTTGAGATTTAAAGTGACACACTTGAAGAGGAAATTAAAAAAAAATTATCGAATATTTTTGGGTATTTTTCTGACCACGAATGGTATTTTTCTGATTTTTTGGGTATTTTTATAATTAAATAAACTCGAAAAATATTAAAAATACCGAAAAATATTTTTTGTTCAAAATTGGTTCCTAAGGTTAAACCAAGGCTTCCAAAGTTGATTTTGTGATTTTATGACCTTTTTTGATATTTTTAATTAATTTTAAAGAATAAAAATCACAATAATAAATGGTAAAAAAAATCAGGTGTCAACAATGTGCCTTCAGCAGATGTCACCCATTGGGATTGCAATGACAAATTGAATCAAATTATGAAGAAGGAGCAACCTAATTAGGATTGGCTCTCCTTAAGTCGAAAAAGTTGTATCCGTTCTAAATCAGATTGACTGGTTCACGAGTTGATATGGTTTCTCATTCTTGCAGGTGATGACGAGAATGAATGGGACCACTGAAGAATTTCCACCGTCTTGGACGCCCGAAGCGACTAGAGCTGGGATAGTAAATCCGTAATCGTTTTAATTAAAGCTCCTTACGCGATGATTGACTCTTTCACTCCTTTCATCGCGCAGGTTGTTGAATTATTCAATCACGAGTAAACCCATTCTTGCGGATGTCAAATAGCCTGAATGCGTCAATGCGGCAAGATCAAATTGCCTACGACTAAATCAGCCAGCCTCAGATAAAGCATCCAGTGGCTGGGGACAAATCGCTCCGCTACCCGGAAAAGAGAAGACATCCCCAAAGAGGATGGGGATTGCAGCAAAATGCAAAAATGAAGTTAGCTGGGGCAAGCGTCACCGAGCTATGATAAACCACGCTTAACTGGGGCAAGTGAATCATTTGTGCGCCGGGCAAAGAAGGACATTTCTCCTCTGGCAAAGTCAATGGACGCAATAACAGAGTCGTCCGCATCAGAATCAAACCCCAAGATACGAATTTGGGTGAACAGTAACCTTGTATCGTTCCAATTTGGTCTTCGAAGACCACATGCCTAACATGAGTTTTTACTCATTTAACAGGAAGTCGTTGGCCCCGAAAGCCTCAAAAGAAACGAGCGTGCTAACATGGAGGCGAATAGAATCATTGGCCTTAGAAGTTAGGATTCCAAGATATGGTCTTTGATTATAAGACCTAGTGGATAGTAAAAAGTATTGCTCCTACGTCACATGCTTTGACATGCATTTTGATAAAAGTCTCTTTTTCCCTTGAAGAAATGGTACGCTGGAATGCGTCCAAAATCACAAATGGATCTCTTCTAGGGAAAATCCTTGAGAAGGATTTATCGCCAACCAAACGGAGGGACCATTTGTGATTATCGCCAATCACAAATTGGAACGATAGAGTGACATATTCTACAAGCCGCGCGTCTGTGTTCAAACGGAAACACAAAGCAAGAACAAGGCTGTATCGTTCCAATTTGCCTTGAATTTCGGAACGCAAACTGACACCTAATTCCCGTCTTTGACAGGGGCTCGCCATGAAGGCGAAACAGGTTTTCACATCACATATATTACCCATTGGAGCACATGACCAATGGTAAGATGTATCGTTCTAATTTTTTGAAAAATTCGTGAACGTACAATAACATGTTTCTTCCGCATTTTCAGGGATCTCCAGCCGCGGGGGACAGGTAAGTATCCATTTCCCCAATCCATTGAAGATGTTAAATAAAAAACAGAGAGAAAAAGAAAAGCTTTCAGAATCTAATGTCTAGAAAAGACATAGAATTCAAACTTCATTGGCATTCATGTTTTAAAACAGGAGGTTGTCTGAACATGATTAGAACATGCATGTGCATCATAAAACCCCATTGGGAGGAAATTTATTGGAGAAAATGATGGAAATTTTTTCAATCAAAAATGGTTCAAAATTTTCAAAAAGATGTTTTCTCAAAAGACGAGAGGCAAAGCCTAAATCCAAACACGTCCAACACACACTTGAGAGATGAGTGGAGCGGATCAGATAGCAAATCTGGACTTACGGAGGTAGGGACCATTTGCAGCGATTACATGGGTTGGGACGACGGAGGCATTCGTTTCTTATCCCCAAACACTACAGGTGACCATTGACAACCCCTTCGAACGGCGGTTTTCATTCTCAACCCTGTCAAGAACCACCCCACATTGGGGCAAAATAGAGGTGAGTCCAGCAACATCAGGAGAAAATGGTTAGAAATTTTCTTGCTCGAACTAACATCAATCTTTGTGTGTTGTTTATATGGTAATCCAAATGCCATAGGATGATGAGAAGCATTCATTTCTCTATCCCACACACCATATCCTTTGCATAGCCAAGTTGAGCCTGCAAATTCATTTCATAAACCCATTGGTGATCATTGCAAGTTCCAAAACAAAGGCAAATCACTTCAGGAACGGAGAAGTTCAAGACTTAGGGTTTACGAAGAAACTACTAAGTTGATACTCAAGCGTGCTAAGAGCCAAGTCATATATCTAGCACAATTGCCAAGCATCCCACTTGCGACAAGGGATTAAAGAAATCCCCAGCATCAAGAAAAAGCAAAGTGCTTGGTAAAAGCGAGGCCGATGCTCGGGTGAACAATTTGATCAATCCCTAAAGAAACCTGGTAGGGAAAAGAAGAGGGAAAAACCCCTAATGGAGTCAGATCAAGAAGACTGCTCCCCCAATGATGTCAGCCGTGGAGCAAAAACACAGAAAGAGTTATCAACCTCTTAATACCACAAGAGACGCTCTCTAAAGAGTTTGTGCACACCTCAAAAGCGGTTGCACGCCTCAAAAATTGAAGATGCAGAATGGAAAAGACAGGTGACAAGTTTGCAATGATCACCAAGGTCAATCCCCTCATAAATTCTGGGCAAAAAATAAGCATTTTCGGTCCCCAATCCTACCAACATCATAACCCTGAAACAGTCTTCTCTGATTAAGACACTTGGGTTAACATATAGCTTAGCTCGAAGAAGTACGAGCAAAACTATTTCTTTCTCATTTTGCAGGGTTCTTGACTTGTAAACCCGAAGCAGATGATGAAAATTTTTATTCAATGGCCTCGACTCCAAGGCGGGTCCCCCTCAAAGATCAATAACCAAGCCCAACATTACGGTCCCGTGGAAGACCTCCCGACCGATCAAAATGTATGCGCTGCGAATGAGCTTAAAACCTAGGCACAGGTTAGTAGGGAATTGAGTGCATCCCCTATAAAAACCACTATCTCAAAACAGGTGAGAAGACCTCCTTGTCGAGAAATATTCCAATTGATGTTTTGAACAAACTCTTTTTGGAATTTTCAAACTGTTGATCCAAATTTTCCATGCAAGGAATTTGTGATCACATTTGCATGTTGTAAGAATGCTTTGGATAACCTCCAGCATCAAAATGCACATTTCATGACTAAAACTTAAGTCATAAAATTTTGTCAATTGGACAATTATTGTCTTCCCAAAGATTATTAACATTTTCTTGGTGAAGAAAAATCTTTCAGGTTTGAACTTTCTGCAGGATACCTGGAGAACCCATCTCTCAGAATGTCGCCTCAGCAGACTCAAGTGAAGCTTTGTCAAAATAAAATCTTTCACTGCTTCAAAACTGAATTCCCGACAAACTTCGGGATCTCTAAAAAAAGGGGGAAGAAAAACCCTTTTTAAAAGAAACAGTCTCATCGGACGTGGAGAACCCTCGTCATGAGACCCATTCTAAAAAAAAAAAAATCAAGCAGTCCCAGCAGACGTGGAGAACCCTCGTTCTAGGACCCCTTTTCAAAAATCAAGCAGTCCTAGCTTGACGTGGAGAACCCTCGTCCTAGGACCCCTTTTCAAAAATATCAAACAGTCTCATCGGACGTGGAGAACCCTCGTCATGAGACCCCTGTTCAAAAATCAAGCAGTCTCATCGGACGTGGAGAACCCTCGTCATGAGACCCCTTTTCAAAAATCAGGCAGTCTCATCGGACGTGGAAAACCCTCGTCATGAGACCCCTATTTTAAAAAAAAAATCAAGCAGTCCCAGCAGACGTGGAGAACCCTCGTCCTAGGACTCCTTTTCAAAAATCAAGCAGTCCTAGCTTGACGTGGAGAACCCTCGTCCTAGGACCCATTTTCAAAAATATCAAACAGTCTCATCGGACGTGGAGAACCCTCGTCATGAGACCTCTGTTCAAAAATCAAGCAGTCTCATCGGACGTGGAGAACCCTCGTCATGAGACCCCTTTTCAAAAATCAGGCAGTCTCATCGGACGTGGAGAACCCTCGTCATGAGATCCCTTTTCAAAAATCAGGCAGTCTCATCGGACGTGGAGAACCCTCGTCATGAGATCCCTTTTCAAAAATCGTCTCATCGGACGTGGAGAACCCTCGTCATGAGACCCCTTTTCAAAAATCAGGCAGTCTCATCGGACGTGGAGAACCCTCGTCATGAGACTCCCTTTCAAAGCAAAACTATGGTAGATACCGCCTGAAGGGTCAACACAAGGTAGATACCGCATGAAGGGTCAAAACCCAAGGTAGAAACCGCCTGAAGGGTCAAACGAAAGGTAGAAACCGTCTAAAGGGTCAAATCTAAGGTAGAAACCGCCTGAAGGGTCAACCAATGGTAGAAACCGCCTAAATGATCAAATCAAAGGTAGAAACCGCCTAAAGGGTCAAATCACGGTAGAAACCGCCTGAAGGGTCAACTCAAGGTAGAAACCGCCTGAAAGGTCAATCCAATAGTGAAAATCACTTAAATGGTCAACTCAATGGTCCGATCCACCATACGGATCAAAATCCTTGGCAAATCCCAAATGGGACGTGTCTTCCTTAGATTCCTATGAGTTAGAAATCCCATTATGGTTTGACCTACCATACGGGTCAGAGCTTAACCTCTCTAGGATACTCTAGTAACGAGTTCCTAAAAATTCTCTTGAATCCATCAAACACCGCGAAAATCGCACAAACATCGAACAGGTAAGTGGCAGGTATGTCTCTCTACTATCTCACTCTCTCAGGTCAAATGAACGTTTTCCTCTTCAAGAAAGAGCATACATGGACAAGCATGAAGATTAGATGTCATGACTCCTTTTCCTTTAGTTTCCCGAGTCGAGTCGATCAGGACTCAGGTGTCGCCTTATCTTTGAGAGAAACCTCTAACGAGATTCCTCTCAAAGAGGGGCAGCTGTTGACACCTAAATTTTGATCAATTTTTTTTTTTATTTTTTTTTAAAAACCAATTCATAGAAAATCTATAAAAATTGAAAAATCAATTTTGATGACCTTGGCCAAGCTAAATGAACCATTTTGACCAAAAAAATAATTTTCATAATTTTCATTTTTTTAATATTTTCGAAAAATACAAAAAAAAAGAAAAAAAAAAGAAAAAGAAAAGAAGAAAATCAAGAAAAATATTTGAGGTCACAAAAATATATACAAATAGTCGGTATTTTTATTTTTAATTTTCTTTACTTTAGGACCTCATAAAACAGTAAAATTCAGGTTTGATTTTAGGTGTTCTCTGACCACCATAAAATTGAATTTGACAAAAATATTAGTATTGATTAAAAGAAAAAGGAGAAAAAACATCATCATTTAAAAGGAAAAGGGGACTAATGATTTTGTCTTCTCTTTTTATTATTTTATTCATTATTTATTATTTTATTTTTACTTTTATTATTTTATTATTATTATTATTATATATTTTCCCACTCCCTCTCTCCTTCCCGCTGCCTATTTATCTTCCCCCCCTCTCTCTCCCACGGGGGGATTTTTTTTTCCCCATATTCTCTCTTCCATTTTTTTTGTCATCACACTACCACCCTCCACGATTGGACCGTTGGATCGAGTTGATTTTTTGTGTACAAGGTCTTCTTGATCCCTTCTTCATATCCACCGTTCGGATCTTTAAACAAATCTCTCAAAGTGGTCGCACAGCAGCCAAATCAGAAGCTGTTCCAGGTGTGGGAACTGTATACCCGCCGACAGTTTTTGAGTTTCCGGCCGATTGAACCGTTGGATCGAGCTGATTTTTGGTGTACAGGGTCTTCTTAACCCCTTCTTCATATCCACCGTTCGGATCTTTAAAAAGATCTCTCCAAGTGGTCGTACAGCAGCCAAATCAGAAGTTGTTCCTGGCGTGGGAACTGTTCATCCGCCGGTATTTCTTCAGTTTTCGATCAATTCGACCATCGGATCGAGGTAAAATTTTGTGTGTAATCTCATCTCAATTCTTTCTTCATCTTCACCGTTCGGATTTGTGAAAATAGTTCAACGTCCTCCTCATCCGAGCTCGGATTATTGTTTATTTTGTATTTTTTTCGTATTTACTGTGTATTTATCTTATATCATATAATTAATTTTCATTGTATTGTATCTAATAAAAGTGTGCATTTTCTACATTTTACTTATTAGACCCAGAATCGGAAGGCCGAGCCTCCTGTTGGTGTCTAAATATTTGTTATGTATTTATCTTATATCATAGCATTCCATGCATCATATAGTTAATTTGCATTGTATTGCATCTAATAAAAGTGTGCATTTTCTACATTTTACTTATTAGACCCAGAATCGGAAGGCCGAGCCTCCTGTTGGTGTCTAAATATTTGCTGTATATTTACTTTATGTTATTTCGCCTATCAGACCCAGAATCGGAAGGCCAAGCCTCCTATTGGTGTCCAAGGTATTTTATTCATTTATTTTCTGCAAATTATATTGTGCTACCCCAGAATCGGAAGGCCGAGCCTCATGCTAGTGGTTTATACCCCCACACATTGTTGCACGAGCACCGACGGACTCCGACGTCGTAAAATTCACCGGATCCCATCTCATTTGCTTATGTTTATGTTGTATAATGACTTAATATCTTCTTTATTTTTATTATAATTTGCATTGTGTTGCGTCCTATAAAAACAAAAAATGCTAGATCGGACGGCTGCAGATGAGCCACGTGTCGTGATCCGGTGATTTTCAGAATAAAAAATATTTTTAACATTAAAAGAAATGAATTTCGAATTTTACAAAAATTAAAATGATTCGATTGTCACCGAGACGCCACGTGGCGAGTTAGGGACCGTCAGTTGGGATTTATTTTCAAAAATTTTGAAAAATCATAAAAAAATAATAATAGTAAATCAAAAAAATCAATAAAAAATAGAAAATCATAAAAACAAAATTCAAAAAAATTCGAAAAATTCAGAAAAATTCTAAAAAATTCCAAAAAATAGGAAATGACCACACTCAACTGGCCATGACCTGTTCCGGGTCTTTCAACCCCCGATCTTTTCCGACATGACGGTTTTGTCCTTCCGGCAAACCGTCTTCCAAAACAATTCTAAAAAAATTCAGGAAAATCCCAGAAAATAGGAAATGGCTACAAACAACTGGCCAAGACTCATTCCGGGTGTTTTGAACCCCAACCCTTCTTAAAATGACGATTTCGCCCTTTGGGCGAATTGTCTTTCAAAAATTGAAGAAAAAATCAAGAAATTCCAAAAAATTCCAAAAAATTCTCAAAAATGGGAAGTGGCCACAATCAACTGGCCATGGAATATTTTGAGTAATTCGGTATCCAAATCTTCCAAAAATTGACGATTTTACCCTTCGGGCTAATCGTTCCTAAATCTTCCCATTTTGCCCCTGGTCCTAAATCACGCCTTCCCTAATCCCTTATGGCTATACTAGGAGGCCATGCGATGTGAATTGATGTGCATCGATGAGATTTATTTATGCACTTGATCGCGCTTTCATTTAAATTGATTGTGATTGATAGGAATAGTCTTCCAATCTGCATGAAACCCTGAATCAAACCCATCCCACCCAAAATTGCGCCTTCATGAATTCTTAGCTAGGAAAATCACTCGCGTTAGGTACCGAAAGGGCGTTGGTAATGACACCAGCGTAACCAAGTCCCCGAACCCAAAATCTCTGGTTCCGCAGAACTGATCGATCTCTTCCAATCGGTCAGTAAGGTTTCCGGTCTACCCTCCAAGAAAGACCGGTGGCGACTCCAAATGCATGCACAAGTTGCACATGCCACCACGACCACACTAAGGTCGAAATCGATCGGCTCTTATCGCCGAATCCCCCAAAAAAATACTCCCGCCGCGATTTGGTATGGGCCTGGGAGGGCCCGCGCCGATCCAAAGACCGCGAGCCGCACTCCGGTGCGGTGGAAAGGCCCGCGATCGGTAATCCATTAGCCGCGTCCGCTTTCGGACGGGTCGCGACATGAGGTAGGAGGCTTTGATTCTTCAAAGGTGTTCCAATCTCTTCGGATAGATGCATAATCACCGTCTTCCTCTTCCTCGATGTTATAGGAGTGGTTAATGGAGGGATCTGAATTTTGTAACAACCTGGTATGCATGTTTGAGATGATATGCCTGAAATGTCATGAGTATGGTTAGTTCGTGCTCAGTAAAAATGACATGCATGATCATGTAAAGTCTTTTCGAAAAAGTTTTCGAAACAGGTATAGGTACCAATGGGAGTAGTCCTCATGTCATTGGACATCCCGGCCCCATGGAAATCTTTTGAAAATTAGGAAACATATGGCAAATCAGGCCTCAAGCTTCTATATGGAAGACTATTATCATCATTGGGCTGATTCATGGTTCCATATGTCCTTAACAAAACATGCGTGGTTTTATTGAATGCGAAATGGGCCGCGTTACAAGATGTGCTATTTGGACCAACGGCCGGAGATCCAAAGGCGTTTTCCTATGCGCACAATAAGGAAAGAAAATACAATGAAATGCAGAAAGTTTTAAACGCAGTATTTAAAGATAAAGGAAGAGTTTCTTTACTCAGAGGAAGTGGCTTCATTGTCCAACCACTCCACGATGACATTCACAGAGTCATCTTCAAGAAAAGGATTTGTCAGATCTGGTTCCATCGGCGAAGTGATATCCTCTTCAGATAGCCATTTTGAGTTCTGGTTGAAGTAGGCATTTAAGGGATTCCTGAACATCCGAAACCTGCCCTTCCAAGTAGGAGAACCGATGAATGAGTTATTCGGGCTGTTTTCGCCTCCCCGGCGTCCCAGGCTTTTGCCTCGGCCTCGGCCTCGGCCAGTTGCTTTTGGGATAGATTCATTCGTGGGATATTTCTGGTACCCCAAGCCCATTCTATGTGGATTAACCTTTAACTGTAACGGGGTATTTATACCCTGATTATGTTTGCCTAGGCCTTTTTTGGGATTGAAGCCGTATGCCAGCAGCATCTTAGCTGGTAGAAGACTGGCTTCTGAGATGTAGGGGGTTCTCAACTTCGTCCCGGCTGGGGTATGAACTGTTGCTACCAATTCTAGGGAATGATAGCTTGCTTCTGTTTTCTCTTCAGGCTCAACATAGGGAATGGCACTATTCTGGTATGCCTGGAGGTCGACTTCCCCATGTACGGTAATTACCTTCCCATCTACAACGAAATGTACTTTTTGGTGCAAGCTTGAAGGGACAGCTCCCGCTGTATGGATCCAAGGTCTTCCTAGTAAGAACCCAAATGCACTGGGCAGATCCATTACTTGAAAGTTTATAGAGAACTTTGTTGGGCCGATAAATACGTCAAGCTCGATCTCACCCTCTACCGTCTTCTTCATGCCATCGAATGCTCTTACAGCTGTCTTGGATGCCTTGATCATCTCTTCATTGATTCCTAGCCTCCTTATGGTAGCCAAAGGGCAGATGTTAAAGGCTGATCCGTTATCGATCAATACGTGTGCCACTCTTTTGCCGTTACATTGGGCGGAGATGTATAAGGCCTTATTATGCCCTCTTCCTTCCATGGGGAAGTCCTCGTCAGAGAAGCTTAATTGGTCTTTCAAAAGAATTGCTCCTACAAAGTCCCCTAGTTGTACCTCATTAATTGTTTCAGGGACATGTACTTCGTTGAGCACCTTCAACAACGCGTTCTTGTGCTTTTCTGAATTGATGAATAGGTTTAATAGGGATATCTGAGTGGGCATCTTCCTTAGCTGCTCTATTACTTCAAACTCGCTGGTTTTGATGATCGATATGAGCTTTTCGGCATCTTCCTTGGAGACCTCCCTTTTTTCAGGTTCATCCTCTCTCGGGGCATAAAATCTTCCGGACCTCATTACTGCATCTACTTGTGTGGTCCCGTAGTCCCAATGAACAGCTTTAGGATCATACTCTTCTATTGGGGGGACTTTTATCGTTACAGTTGTCTGATGAGGTATCTCTGGTCCTGACGTGTTGCTTTCTTCCTCCTGAGGCAATTGAATTACGACAGGCCTAACTGGGCAATCTTCCACCTTGTTCAGGTTATCCAGTTCATCCAATCTAATCACCACGGTCGTGGCTACTTCGACCATTGATATAGTGTTGTCGAGTTCTTCTATGCCCTTCGAGGACTCTGGTTGAGAGAGATCATCCATATCTCCCCAACCGTCTGGTATGATGTCTTCAATCTTTTGATAAAAGCTGGGAGGAGCTGAATATTTCACTTTGAAACTGTACCCTCCAGAATCTTGACCCAGATTGTCTATAATTTCGCTTTCTCCAGCGCATCGGCCATAAACTTGAGGTCTGCTAGACTTCGCCTCTTGGCTTCTAGTTCTTCCTCTTTGAATTCTTCCTCTGATTGAGTGACTGGCCCAAAACTGTTTGCCAGATTCTCATGTGAGGTACCACAGGCGCCATTCTGCTCAGTTGTGATCAAGAAGTGGTTCCCTTCTAAAGATAGAGAAGCTTCAATCCCTTCGAATTCTTTATCAGTGATATCGTACATTATCCCCAAGCTCATCATCTTGGCGATACATAACTTCTTTTGGTCAGTTGAGATCTCCCCTGCTTTCGGGCATAATGAAGCGGTTGTTAGCAGGTCGGTCAGCTTGGGCACGTCTACTTTCAACTTCAGGTAGTCTTCTTCCACTTCAGAGAATATTGCCCCTACTGCTTGATGATCAGGAAGTGGGTTTTCTTGTACATTTGGGGCCGCGTGGTCAAATTTTAGAATCTGACTATCAATCAGGGCTTGCACTTTCAGCTTAAGGGTATAGCAGTTATCCACATTATGCCCTCTTTCGCCCATATGATAGGTACATGTCTGGCTCTCATCAAAGCCAGGATACCTTGCAGGGTTTGCCCTAGGTGGTTCTTTCGCCACCAGGTGTTGCTCCAGCAGCATCGGAAGCAGCTTGGATAAAGGTCTCGGGAGCTGGGAGAATTGCTTCTGGGGTTGCTTTCTTCTAGGCTCTTGTACCTTCGGTGCCGACCAGGATGACCCTCCTTTTATCTGGTTAGAGTTGCTGAACGACTTAAGCTTATGGGGATCTGGTATGAATGCTATGTCGAGTTCGGCTTCCCTCTCTTTTTTAAAGGGATACTGTTTCCTAGTAGGTGCTTCGTGAGGCCTTCTTTCTCTCAAGGCCCACTCCAGCCTTTCAGCAACCTTTATCAGGTGTGCAAATGTTTGACATCCAGAAGTGTTCAGCTTGTCAAAGTACTCATAGGGGAGTGCTTTCAGGAATAAGTCGATCAGCTCCTCTTCTGGGATTGAAGGCTTTACTTGGGTAGCCAAGGCTCGCCATCTCTGAGCATATGTCCTGATCGATTCGCCCCTTGTTTTTGAAGTTCGTAGAAGGTCTTCTCTTGTTGGGGCTGTAGTCGTGTTAAATTTGTACTGCCTGAGGAAGTCTTCTGCGAGATCTTCCGCGAGATCTTCCCATCCGTCGTAATCTTCCAAATCTAGTTCAATGAACCAAGCCAGAGCGGCGCCAGCCAAGCTCTCTTGGAATGTGTTCATTAACAGTGGAATGTAATCTGAATAGTGCGCCATTTTGCGCAGGTAGTACTTGAGGTGGGCACGGGGACAATCTGTCCCATTGTATTTCCTTACGAACTCTGGTTCTTTATAGTCAGGAGGAGTCTCCACTTTAGCAAAATGAGATATCTTGTCGAAGCGGGCTAACTCGTAACCTTGGCTGCTCAGGCATTCTTCGATCTTAGCCAATCTCTTAGCCTCTACCTCTGTTTTCACGGTCTGCTTCCCCTTTTCTTCCTTTTCGAGGTTGATGATAACAGGAGAGGCCTTTTGTTGTGCCCGGCTATTTGGTTCATGAATGTCTTCCTCTGTATGTTGTGTATCTCTCGTCAACTCTTTATCTGCCGTATCGGGTACGAAAGAAGTACCAGCGTTGTTCTGGTTGTGAGTCGTCGTTTGTTTAGCTTGGGTGACTTCCAACATCGCCTTGATGTCGGCCATCATAGTTGCCAGGGCCGTCATTTGGGATTCTAACATTCCCACGTGCGGAGTCAATTCTTGCTGCTCCATTCTTGTCTTAAGGCGAGTACGGAAACGATGTGTCGGTAGTTCCGTGATGAGAGCGTACCTGTTTTGAAAAAATTTCCAGTGAGTACTTCTTTTATTTTAGCAAAAAGGAACAGCTAATTCTTTCAGTTGCATGCTTCTTGTCAGTAGATGAGAAAAAGGGCTACCTTGTGAGCTTTAGCCTCATGTAAGTAGTTCTTTTAATCATTTCTTGACAAGAATTCATGGAATTGAAAGAAGCGTAATTTCTGACGATAGTTTTTATGCATTTGCAAAACATGTTCACATTCATGCTCATGTGTCCAAGATAGTATTCCATAGAAGTGAGAATGTATGAGAAGGCATCATATGTTTGCTTATTTTACACTTGACAGAACAGCCTATTCAAGTCTAGGACGTTTGAGGTCTAAGGCATCCTCATCATCCCAGTATGGATTCCCCTATTCAGTCTGGGGCTCTTCATCCTCTGAACACGACAGTGGTCCTATGTCTTCGGGTATGTACGGCTCTATTCCTGGTACGTACGGCACGATGTATTCGGGTATGTACGGCTCGACAAGGCTTCGTCGGGTTGCTTTGAAGTGTTGAATGTATTCTCTGGTGGCTCTATGAGTGTTTTCTTCTCGAGTCATGTCTTCTGGCCAACTTACTTCTTCAGCCTGGGAATTCTTCAGGGAGCGTATGATGGATGCCACCTTGGCTTCAAATTGTCTCTTTTCCTCCTCCGTGAAGGTCTGGCTTGGTAAGTCAAAGGAAAAGATACCAGGTTGTGGTGGAGAAGGGATCTTCTGAAGTGCTCCAAATTGCCGAATCACCCTCCCTGGATAGTATGCAGTTGCGCACGTGAATCCTAGCAAGGGGACTGGACCCCCGTTATCGCAGGTCAATCTGACCTTGCTCAGCGTCGGCAGCCTTAGCCGCCATCGGAGTTGTTCGGGTTTTAGGACTTTGAGGAAGTTCTTCCACTTTATGAAGTTGAACTTAGGAACACGTGTATGGGTTCTAACGAATGTTTTAAGAGGGTGTGCATCGGGACCGATTTCGGTGAAACCCATGCGGATGTGGAATTGTCTGATATGGGATGTGAACCACAGATACAGAAGATCACTAGAAGCTCTAAAGATTCCCTTTTTGTTTTTCTTGAAACGATTTAGGGAGAGGAAGGTTTCGGCAAGGAGGATGATTGAGTAATCCCACCCACAACAAACTTGTCTAGCTACTACAGCCATAATAGGGTCGAATGCGACAGTTGAGATCGGGAATAGCACAAAGCTAAAGAATGCCAAGATAAAGGCTCTACCAGATTTGGTTCCTTTAGTAGCAGGAAGGCGGGAGAATCGGTCTATAAGGAAAGATAGGGAGATCCGTCCAGAATTGCTTTTTGCATCTGCTTTGACTTCATTCAGGTTTGTGTCCAGGAATTCAGCCACCTAACTTAGGGGTTCAGGTCCTATAGGGGGTCGGACGAGCGTTGGGGTGAATTCAACTCCGATGACGGCGCTGTATTCCTCGATAGTGGGATTGATCTCTCGTCCTTCCATACAAAATGTAGCGGTGGTAGGATCCCAGTAGAGCGCCATGGCTTGAATAAAGGCAGGTGGACACTCAATCTTTAATAGGTCCAGTAGGTACCCTAGTCGTGATTCGGCATACTTCTGGCTGGTTTCACCCATGCCATCCCACCATGACTGGAGTTCAGCTCGGGGGATTTTGAACACTTGAATATCATTCTTTCCCATCAAGTCTAAAATATGCAAATGATTTTAAAAAAAGTCAATCGTCAGAAATTACTGTAAATGTATGAATATGCAGATGTCATGAAGCATGCATGAGCTAACTTGATTGCATAGTTCAATTTGAAGAAATGGAGATTAGGACCATTTTTCAGGCCTTGAAAGCCTGACTCAAAGCCTAATTTCCATTTCAGGGAAGTGAATTATGCAATTTAGTCAGGTTTACTCAGTGACTAAGGGAAATAGCAACGTCACATTCCATTGGTCAATACATCAAAAGAGCAAAGTGGAATGAACTTTTATTACAATCAAGATGCCTAATGGAAGAAGGGTAAAGAGAGGTTTTTCAAACAAGAAAGCCATAAAAGCCAATGGAACGTGAGGATCTAAATCACTCTTTTTCAGAAGTCTACCCAAATGACAGTCGGTCGGGAACTCTCCCTTAATCTAGGGTAGGGGGGTTATCTTCAGTGGTTTGGTCGAGAGGTTGTAGTTCCTCTGGCCACTCTCTAGTCCAGGGTATGATGACTTCGAGAGTCTTCTCGGGTTCCACTTTCTTGAGTGTGATACGCCTTGGCTTGGTCTTGATCGCAGGGCGTCTCTTCCTACTCCAAGAAGTGATCATGGGTATGTTCTCTCTGGCCAGCAATTCATCCTTTCGACGGGCGTACGCTTCCCTAGCCAGCTGGTTGCGACGCTGTTTCTTCATCTCTAGGTAATTCTTCATCCCTTCGTCTGCTTGTCGCTTGAACCTGAGGTTATCGACGTAGTAGCGGGTTTGACAGTCCTCAGCATATCCTAGCTTACGTCCAGTCAGTTCCCGACCATGCACGAATTTAGTGAAGTGTAGCCTTGTGTTCGGTCCAGGGCGAGTGACTTTTCTCAAGTACTCGAAAGTTACCAACTCTGTTGAACTCTTAGGAAACAGCGACATCCTATCCTATAATCATTGTTGTTCCTATTAGTCACTTTGAGTAATCTTCATGATGCTAATGCATATGGGTGTATGCAATTTATGAGTCATGTCATGGAGCAGGAAATGAAGTACATTTAGAAATAAATGTCTTACCAACCACACTTTGGGGGATGTTGAATGCCCCCTGTATCAATGGGTGGTTTTAGGTATACCAACCATCCATAGACATGCGCATGCGACAAGTGGGTATACTCTAAAAAAGAATCGAAGGTCAGGTGAGGAACCTACGGCTCAGGCTCCCACGATCCACACGAGGCAGATTCCTCCCCAAGGGTACCTAACCAAGAGGGCTAGATATCGCCAATGCAGATGGTAGGCGGGAACGAATACGAAAGTCTCAAGTGCCATCAAACACAAGATCCTTTTCGCATCCTTTCCCTATCTAAGGTAACCTAAGGGTGGTTGCAGTCAGGGTTTGACCGCCAGTGTGTGCGATGTGTCGTGATCATCACAATGCAAAGTCATGCACAGCAGTTTGTATCAAACACCGCTTCAGTAAATGCATAAAGTAAACATACATTCCCAACTCCAACCTGCAGGAAAAATGTCAACAATCACTCCACCCCTTATTTCTCCAATCTGCAAAAACATTTAACACAATGGTTAGTGTACGTACCTCACCTTCGAGAGCATCTGCAGAAAACAAGGTCAGATAAACCAAACAACTTTTTAATCGGCTCAAGTCTTCTGGAATTCATAACTAGAGATTCTGGTTTTAGAATAGTCCCCAGCGGAGTCGCCAGTCTGTCGCGACCCTCTCCCTTAGCGCGAGGCGGGAGCGGGCTAATGGGCTGCCCGATCGCTGGCTTGATCGGACGCGGGCCTCTCCCAAGGCCCATTACCCAAATCGCAACTGTTGGATATACGTGGTCGACCTTCAGTGTGGTCTAGTGACATGTGATGAGTGTATATGCCAAGGAGTCGCCACCAATCGTTTCGTGGAGGGTACGATCGAAAACCCTATCGAATAGTTGGAAGTGGTCTATTCGATTCTGCGGAAACCAGAGAAGTGGGTTCGGGGACTTAGTTACGCCAACTGTCAGAGTTGACGCCCTTTCGGTACCTAAGCTGGACGGTTTATCTGATCCTAGGATTTCATACAGATGAGTGGGGTACAGATCCTAAGTCTAGGAGTTCATGCAGATGGGAACAGCTACCCTATCACTCACAATCATTAAAAGTAAGGGCGCAAATCAAGGAATCAATACATGCGGATAAAACACATGAAATCAGCATGGTATCCCTAATGAGGCCCTATTAGCCTAGAGAAATATCAATCAAGGCTTATGAGTGATTTGGACATAATTCGCCCATGAGGGGCAAAATCGTAATTTTGAATAATTCGGGGAAAATTTACCCTTAAAAGGGTAAATCTGTCATTTTAGATGAATTGGGAAGTCAGAAGACATAGGAAATAGGATTGGCCATCAATCCAATCCATCTTCTATTTTTCGGGAATTTTCAGGATTTTTCTGGAATTTTCAAGTGATTTTACCCTTGGAGGGGTAAAGTCATCATTTGGACAAAGATGAGAACTGAAAACCTCAAATATTAGGGTCGGTCATCCACCTGACCCAAACCCTAACTTTAAGCAATTTTCAGAACTCGATTGAGACAAGAAAGACAATTTTCCCATTGAAGGGCAAAATCGTCATCTTTGAGAAAAGGGGCGGGACTCGAAATCCAAACTTAAGAATTGGTTGTCTAATCGACCCTAATTCTCTCCTTGGCATTATCGGCCTTATCTAGCATGCACAACAGAGGTGATTTACTCCTAAAGGATAATATCGTCAAGTCTCGGAAAATTGGGTAAGAAACCCCAAAAATAGGGTTGACCAGTTGTCTGTGGTCAATCCTCGATTTTTGGGGATTTCTGGGGTGTCTAGGATTTTTCCACAATTTTTCCATATTTTTTTTTAATTTTCTGGCATTTTCTAGCATTTTTTTGATTTTCTGAAATTTTTCCGATTTTTTTATTTTTTAAAATCATTTTCTGATTTTTTTTATTTAAAGAATGTTATTCGGGCCTGTTGACACCTGATTTTTGACCATCTTTTATTTTAGTTTTTATTTCTAAAATTAATTAAAAATAGCAAAAAAAGGTCAAAAATTGCAAAATCAACTTTGGAAGCCTTAGCCTAGCCTTGGGAACCAATTTTGAACAAAAAATATTTTTTGGTATTTTATAATATTTTTCGAATTTATTTAATTATAAAAATATCCAAAAAATCAAAAAATATCATTTGTGGTCAGAAAAATACAAAAAAATATTCAATAATTTTGTTTTAATTTCTTATTCAAGTTTGTCACTTTAAATCTCAAAAATTCGGCTCGGGTCACTATGTTCCTTAACAAACATAAACCCGAAACGAGCCCAAAAATTCCTTTTCGAGTCTTTTTATTTTTAATTTCCGCTTTTTATAAGCTATGACATTGGATTATAAATTCTTGAAGTGCAATTAGGTCGATTGGCCCTCCAATTTGATCAATTTTAGCCAAAAGGGCTTAATTGCATAAAAATCTTTCAATTTAGTCCCCAGTTTCTCAATTTTTGAAATTAAATTTCATGTGGGCATACCCATTCAAATTAAACACCTCTACCCTATAGTTTTCGTCATGCTGAATCCATTGGTGACCTCAATTTGGGCTAATACGATCATTTGGACCTTCGATTAAGCGAAATTAATTTTCGGATCCTAAGGGCGATTTGGGGTTTTCACTAAATTTCAATCAATTGATTCACGAAAATATCCCTATTTGATAGTAAACATGTCAAGGAGTCCGATTTTGCCATCAATTTCATGAAAATAGGTCAATTTGGGGCCCGATTTAATCGAATTGGCCGAACCGGGCCGGTCGGGTCAGACCCGACCCGACCCGGTCCGACCGGGTCTGCAACTTAGTTGCAGACCCACGGCGCTGAAAGCTAAAGAAAAGGCAGGGGACATCACCGGCGAAAGAGCGGCCGCTGGGGCCAGTTTCATTTAAAAATGAGGGGACAAGGGAAAGTGGTCGACGGCCATGGCTTTGCAAAAAGGGCCACGAAGGCCGGTCGGCCATAAAAAAAAAAAAAAGAGGAGGAGGCCGGGGGAGAGAGAGCTCGGCAGAGAAAGGAGGGCAGAGAGAATCCGGGAGCGGGATAGTTGGCGAGGGAGGCAAAAGCTCGAGGAAGCTGGGTTGAAGACGATTGGACCACCTCGAGCCGCCGTCGTCGCCGGCGAAGCCAGGTCAGTAGCCCACCCCTGTTTTGCCCCTGTTTTTGCTCTCGCAGACAGAGTATGTTGGTCCGGCTCGATTCCGATCGAGTCGGACCACACTCGATAGTACCCGTTGATCCTGATGATGCATAAACGATGATCGAATAATTGGTTTAGCTCGGAATCCCCTGTTGAGCTTCGACGAGTTCATTTTAGCATTTTTCTGGACATGCACAACACCTGTTCGACGAATCGCGACCGAAGCCCTCTTGGTCTCCGAGCTCGTTTTCGATGGTTGTTCACTCCCTCGCGTGATCATTCATTTCAAACTAATTTAAGAGAGTTTCTGCCGCCTGGCTTGTTCGTTTACTTACATTAACGCGATCAAAGACTGGGCTCGGAGCTTCGTCGGACTATATTCTGATCGGGAGCTCGTGGGAGGAGTTCCGGCGGCCGCCTAGGTCCGAGCAGCTCTTGGTAAGTCTTCTTGATCCCTTTAGATGCTGTGTGAGGTGATAGGAGTGAGATTGGGCACAAAAAAAACTTTCGACGGATACCTCGCCGGAGCTGAATTCGGGGTGGCCCGGTTCACTGGTTTCCAACGTGTTCATGGTCGCCTCTCTTGTTTTATTTCGGTTCTGAGGTACGGTGGAACCAATTGATGAAGTTTAGGCAAGTGAATCTGAGGTTTTGGGAGTCTTCACGATTTTCCGGCGACGATTCCGGCGGACTCGCCGGAATTTTCACTGTTCCGGCGAGTCGCCGGTCGTCTTCTCCGGCGGGTCAGCAGGTCAACGCTGACGTGGCAGGCCACGTCAGCAGCCACGTCAGCGGTGGGGCCGGTTCGAATAAAAAATAAAAACCAGATCGGACGGTGGAGAACGTGCCACGTGTCGCGATCTGGAATTTTTGAAACATAAAAAAATGATTTTCAAATTAAATAAATGAATTTCGGATAAATAAAAAAAATTAGATCTGATGGTCGGTATGCAGCCACGTGGCGCGTTGTGGAGCGTCCGATCTGTAGGATTTTCGGTTAATAATAAAAAATAATAAAAAAATCAATAAAAAAATAGAAAATCATAAAAAATTCAAAAAAATTCGGAAAATTCAGAAAAATTCTAAAAAATTCCAGAAAATAGGAAATGGCCACATTCAACTGGCCATGACCTGTTTCGGGTCTTTCGACCCCTGGTCTTTCCAAAAATGACGGTTTTGCCCTTCCGGCAAACCGTCTTCCAAAAAAATTCTAAAAATTCTAGAAAAATCCCAAAAAATAGGAAATGGCCACAATCAATTGGCCAAGGCTCATCCCGGGTGTTTTGAACCCGATCATTCTTAAAAATGACGATTTCGCCCTTTGGGCGAATCGTCTTCCAAAAATTGACGATTTTGCCCTTCGGGCTAAATCGCCTCCAAATCTTCCCATTTCACCTCGGTCCTAAATCCCGCCTTCCCTAAGCCCTTATGGCTATATTAGGAGGCCATATGATGTGAATTGACGTGCATTGATGTGATTTATTTATGCACTTGATTGCGCTTTCATTTAAATTGATTGTGATTGATAGGAATAGTCTTCCAATCTGCATGAAACCCTGAATCAAACCTACCCCACCCAAAATTGCGCCTGCATGAATTCTTAGCTAGGAAAATCACTCGCGTTAGGTACCGAAAGGGCGTTGGTAATGATACCGACGTAACCAAGTCCCCGAACCCAAAATCTCTGGTTCCGCAGAACTGATCGACCTCTCCCAATCGGTCGGTAAGGTTTCCGGTCTACCCTCCAAGAAAGACCGGTGGCGACTCCAAATGTATGCACAAGTTGCACATGCCACCACGACCACACTGAAGGTCGAAAGTGATCGACTCTTATCGTCGAATCCTTCGAAGAATACTCCCGCCGCGATTTGGTATGGGCCTGGGAGGGCCCGCGCCGATCCAAGACCCGCGATCGGTAATCCATTAGCCGTGTCCGCTTCCGGACGGGTCGCGACAGCTGGCGACTCCACTGGGGACTTGTTCTAGAAACTATGGTTCTAGACCTCAAGTGGACTTAGGCCGTAATAAAAATTGAGTGATTTTTCTAACCCTACATGCGCTCTTGAAGGTGAGGTAAGTCCGCTCACGATAGGTGTTATATGTTTTTGCAGATTGGAGTAATAAGGGGTGTAGTCTGTGATTAACTTTATTTTACGCAGGTGTGGCGTAGGAATGTATGTTGTGTGGATGATTTGAAGTGCTGATTGATAAATTTTTTGTGCATGACTTGCATTGTGATGATCACGACACATGGACACACACAACCGCGCCTAAAACCCCAGGCGCCGCCTTTAGGAACACAATAGAAGGAATTGAAAATGGAATCTCCGTGAGGAAAAACACGGGGTAATCCACTTCTCAATTCCGCTCGCTTCGAACTATGGATTGAGTCCCAATGCAACGATAGTTGTGCAATGGAATCGGCTCTTTCTAGAACTCGAGGTGGGAACCTTAACCTTAGGTGCCAAACCCTCTGATTTTTAGAAGTTCACCATCACTTGTCTCATGCGCATGTCTTTGGGCGGTTGGTACACCTAAAATCGCACATAAGTCGACGAGTTGGGTTGGTAAGACTCTCTATCCCTCAAAACTATTACAGTTCATATAAATATAGGCATTTCATTCATTGCATTCTGGTGATTAGATTAAATGCCATTTCAAGGATAGATGCATGTGTTTTTCCCAAACGTCCTTGATAGAAGACGAGGAGGATGATATCCCATGGCGAACACCGAGTGAGCAACAAAGGAGCCTACTATGGACATTATTGAGATATCGCCCAATGAAGATGACGAGTCGGGGCAAGTGATCCGGAAGTCACAGATCGAACTTGGGGCATCCTTAAACGTTAGGATCACATTCCTTGGTTTCATTTTCCATTACTAGTCCTCTTGTATAGGGTTTATTTTTATCGAGGCTTTCTCTATCTCACCCCTTAGAGTGATTGTATTAGGGATCTATTGGTGTATACATTCAGATGGAACTCGGTTGTATTTCTTTTGACGGGGCATGGGAATGTGATAGTGGCATTTTCTCTAATCATCCGAATACTCCCAAGTCAAGTTTATAATTCCCTTTAGAGGAAACTAAAGTTGAAAATCTTACACGACCTTTTTGGTCGTACAGGGTAATCCAACCCCAATTTCGCTAGAAGGAATTATACACTTGAATTGGTCCATGCATGTCATACGTCACTAAGTAATCCACGATAATTGATCAAGAGTATTGACGTTATTTCGAATTTAATGACGAGATAGATGTCCAAATTGCTCTCGTTCTTAACAAAACGGCCTTGATTTGGATGCCGTATCTTCAATTAAATTTAAAAACACGTCGTTATGCCTTGCATTTTTGACTAATTCGCTCTTCTGAATATTGGTCAAAAGCAATTATCGTGAATTACATTCCTTTCAATAGTATGCTTTCTTTCGAGGAATATTGATAAAAACTTTTCGCACAAGATTAAAACCCTTGTAAAAGTTCTTGTCATTATTAATTACGAGCAAGCATAAGATTGAAAGGGGTCTATGCTTTCTTTTTCAGATTATTCCTTTTGACTCGGTCTTTTCATTTGCAGGTGAAAAACAAGTAGCATAAAGAAATCTTTTCTTGGATAAGTCTGAGGTTATTCTTTCATCTGACCATGAGTGAGTTAGAAAATCAGAACACATCTACTCGACTTATTATGGATCGGCTCATCCAAGTCTAAGATGTCCGAATGCTCGAAGAAATGGATCATATAAAAGCTAAAACAAACACAGGAGCTTTCATTCATTCTTGCCCAAACCAGATCATACAATTCATTGGGGTGGAAAAGTAAAGCAGAAGTGAGCCCTAATCAACGACACAAAGGAGCCCAGCTGGCCCTCCAGGTTATGGATGCTTTGTTTATACGCACCACTCCGCGTATCATGGTCCGCAAGCCTGAGGTGGAGGCGTTTGCGTTCATCATTGACTGCAACAACCTGAGTCTCGTGATCTTCGGCGACTGCTTCCAAGTCCCGAACAAGTCCATTCTCACGAGTTATATCCTCGTTTATGCCGTTGAGCCTTTCTTCCAGCCACTCGCTCCGATTCCTTAGCAGGGCATTACGTCGATCGCGCTCATAGGTAGCCAGAGATAGAGCTAAGTCCTCCACCAGATTCCTCCTCTCGCGTAGCAATGTCGAAACCCGCTCTTTGGCGAACTCAACAGCCTTTTTGTGACTATCGGCCAGGTAGTCAGCCAACGCTAGGCGGTCGGACTGATCCTCATAACGGGCTCGCAAGACACGAGCCACGGTAACTCCCCGATGAGCAGCGCGGTAGACCTCCAAGGAGTTCGTAAAGAGCGTTGGAAAAATATTGTATTCCCTCCCCAACGCGGTACCCTCGAGGGAGGTGATGTCCAGGTCCCCGAACATGACTCTGATCTCATCCTCGGTTTCGGGATGATCGGCTATGTGAGCGTAGCCTCGACCCAAGAGGTTATAGAACTCTTTCCATCGAGTCAAAGCTTCGGCTGAGAAAGTGTGAACTTGGGAAGAAGCCATTTTCGACGGAGATGTGTATAGTGGAGCGATTAGAGGATGGAAGCAAATTATATGAGAGCGTTAATCTTCCAAACACCAACTCCGCATTTTATAGCGTCTCGAGAGTGGAGAAAAGTTGCAGCAATAATGCTTGTGGAGCCGGGTTAATTAATGTAAAGCGAGGGCTGCTCCTCCCGTGAATCATCAGACATGTCCTGATCCGCAATTTCAGGCCTGACAAATTCGGTCTCGCCATTATTAAAGCTGGGAGGGAGGCGAGCGCAACTATCGAAGAAGCCGCGAAAGGATTGTGTTGTTCCATCACGCATGAAGCTGGGCGGCGAGTGAACAGCTCTGCCACTTAAAAAGAGAAGACAGTGCTGAACAGGCATGACTATTGAGGAAAAGTGAAAGGCGAGCGCAACTATCGAAGAAGCCGCGAAAGGATTGTGTTGTTCCATCACGCATGAAGCTGGGCGGCGAGTGAACAGCTCTGCCACTTAAAAAGAGAAGACAGTGCTGAACAGGCATGACTATTGAGGAAAAGTGAAAGGCGAGCGCAACTATCGAAGAAGCCGCGAAAGGATTGTGTTGTTCCATCACGCATAAAGCTGGGCGGCGAGTGAACAGCTCTGCCACTTAAAAAGAGAAGACAGTGCTGAACAGGCATGACTATCGAGGAAAAGTGAAAGGCGAGCGCTACTATCGAAGAAGCCGCGGAAGGATTTGGTTACCCCTTCGTGTCGGAAAGCTGAGCAGGAGGTAAACAGTTCCGTCGTTTCAAAAACAGAACGCTGAACAGACCTAGCTTTCGAGGAAAATGAGGCAACAAATCGAAAGAGCGAGTATACAAAAGAGAACAGAGAACCCCGAGTGACGAGTTCGTTGAAAGACCTCAAATTCTCTAGAATCAGATTCGACATCGAAGCCATGGAACTCAACATCGCCGGTGACGAACATCAAGATCGCAGTGGTGACGACGGCAGTGGCCACGACGCTCAACCCCGGAAAAGAAAAAGTCGCCAGCGCTACGCTCGGAAAGAAATCCAGGAGCTTGAAGCTTTCTTCGATGAATGCCCTTGCCCAAACGAGGAACAAAAGATTGAATTGGGCCAGAAGCTGGGAATGAATCCTATGAGAATCCATTTTTGGTTTCAGAATAGACGTTTCAGACTAGGTGTCCAACACAGGCGTAAGGAGATCACGGCCCTAAAAGAGCAGAACCAAAACCTTCAAATGGAAAACATGTGGTATGAGAAAATTCTCAGTACTATTACCTGCCCTGACTGCGGTGGCCCTACCACCCTCAGTAAATTGTTCCCCAGTAAGCCTTCTACGAAGATGGAAGGTGCTCATTTATCCCCCTGCTCCCTTGAGCCATCTCCGGTACAATCAGATCCTGCTAATGGCGCGCATGAGCAGATCGATCCTACAGAAATTATACCAGTGTCTTCGGAGGAAGGAGATACGTGTCGTTATGATCGGAGTCACCTCATCGAAGCCCATGAATCTCCTCCACAACAGCTTCCGGTAAGATCAGATACGGTTCAAGAGGAGTTAGAGGTTAGTCGGCAGGCTATCTACGCCACTCTGGACGACGAGAAGAAGAAATTCACTTGGCCCCCGGAGCTTCATCTCAAGTTCTTGGACGCAGTTCGACAGATAGGACTCGACTTCATAGGTCCGACAAGCATACTTAGGGTCATGAACGTACCGGGACTTACCAAGCAATTAGTCGCGAATCACCTTGGTTGCTACAGAAGGGCGTTAGGACAGCGTTATGCAGAACTGAATCCGAGCAATAGACTCGGCTGCGAACCCAGCACCCTTATGACAAATGAGGCCCGGTCGAATCTGGACGACTATTGGGGATTTGATCAGGATATCCTCGCGAGTCATTTCAATATTCCTCAAGAACACGCATCACAAGTGCAACGAGTAAGCACTCCTCCGTCCGAGCAGCAGCTAGTCAGTGTTCATCCTGTCGCAGATCAGCCCACCACGCCCAGTGCTCAAGGGTTTGCCCAATTAGAGCATATGGCTTCAGATGATCTAATGGGAGAAAGCTTGGAGCACTCTTATTTCCCTAATCCCCAAGTGGGAGATGCTTGTGGTAGTCAATCGATCAAATCTCCTCTTATAATCCCAGACAAAGATGGAGGTTCCAGTTCGAAGAACCCGTCGGGCGATGCAGCTCAACCTACACATCAATCGTTCGAGGGGTCGGGTGATTTCTTCGATGAAGGACTTGATACCTGGTTCGATCAGTTGGAAGCTATTAAAGGTTGGCAACCATGATCTGCACTTGGTAATGGCACACCTAAGCTGAGGCCAGACTGGTTAGTCATTGGACATGCCCCAAGAAAGAAGGGGATGTACGCGAGAAGGATGTATCTCCTAATGTAAAGTTCTCATCGGTGCATGCGTTTGTTTCTTCAATAGCTAGAGTTGATTCTGCATAATGTTTTTCGCAAACGTCATCTCGTGTGTATACGGTAATTCCTTGTTATTAAGTTCAAGGTAAAATCAGCCCCGACGCGTGAAGGCAGAATTGATAGCATGAGTTACTAGCAGAATGTGATCGAGCTCGAAAGTGAAAGATTACTAGCGGCCCCAAACGCAATGACCGCAAAATCAGGGGCAATCTTTAAGTTTCGAGCAACTACAAATCTATTTCTCACGAGGCATTCAGGTCAATCAAATATAAAGCGTCGGGCTGTGAGAATGATGCGTAGTCAATCTGTTGACACAGGCGAAAAAGGAGTCGCGTAGATCCGAAAGCAAAAAAAAACCTTTCTTGGCTAGTCAACCATGCAGAATGAAAGAGCATATATAAACAAACTCGCGTTTATTTCATTCAGCAGGAAAGTTTACAAGTGGATCACTGAGGGGGAGCAGTAAACCCAAAATGAGTTCTGACAAGCATCACAAAAAAGCTTAACTGACTCTCCATGCTATCCATGCCTTGCTTACAACCCACACTCCGGGAATCGAGGTCTACAAGCTTGAAGAAAAGAAGACGACATTTCTCCTTAAGTTCGTTCACCTTGGTGTCATAGTACTCGAACTCAAGCTCTAAGTCATGAGCCAGCACCCTCCCGCGAGCTATATCCATGCTCAGGTCTTCAAGCCTTTCCTCCAACCAGGCACACTGGAACCTCAGCACGAAGTTGTGCTGGTCTTGCTCAAAGGCGGTGTCAAAAAGAGCCAGACGCTCCACCAAGTTGTCCCTCTCACGGACCAGCATCGAAACCTGGGCGTGGGCGTATTCAACAGCCCTTTTATGGTTATCGGCCGTCAGCATGGCCAACATCAGGGACTCAGTTCGGTCCTGGTAACGGGCTCGCACGATACCAGCCAAAGTGACCTCCCGGCTAGCAACTTCGTAAGCCTGCATGAAATTGTTGAAGAGAGTTGGGAAGATCACAAACTCCCTTTGCAGTTTCGTACCTTCAATACACGCAGTATCCAGGGCCGGAATCAGAGTACGAACTTCAACCTCAGCTTCAGGATGATTGTTTATGTAGCCATAACCCCTACCCAAGAGGTGGTAAAATCTCTCCCATTGGGTCGAAGCTTCAGGTAAGGCAACAGGCATAGAGGAGGAATCCATATGCGATGGAATGACGGAGAAGAGAGTGAGAATGTGAAGAGTGTTTGAGAGGCTGAGTCTGATAAGGCTAAAGTGTTAATCTTCTTGACATCAATCTATCACCTTATAAATGCTCGAGTACAGGGAGAAGTGGTAATAATATTTTATGTGCAGTAGAGCCAAGCGGGTTTCGTTAATGCATCCCCGATGAGTCACGAATCCACCACCATCCTGTGATCTCGGGTTTTGCGAAACATAATGGCGCCGAAAGGTGGGCAGGCTTGTTACTCTAGAGACTGGGCCAGGGGGACAAGCGTAGTGCTCGACAAAGCGAAATCAACGCAAGAGATCTTCAGGCTCCGTTCACGTAGAAAAGAGCAAAAAAGGACAAAGTGGGAATTACGAAGCCTTGAGAAAAACGCTCGTCAAGTAGCCATCACAAAAGGACGAAGTGGGAATCTCGAAACATTGAGAAGAGCGCTCGTCGGGTAGCCATCACCTTTGATCGAAGAACGGTGATCCGGCTCCTTTAACCTCTCACAATTTGCAGAGAAAGTGAAGATCCAAGGAGGAACAAAGAAAGCTGAGTTAACGGAAAATCAAACAGTGATATCCCGGTCAAAATGTTCAAGGGATTCTGTCATTTACTGGAAGCGCCAGACTTGGAGGTCTCCGAGCTTGAGCTGCTGGAAGAGTTTGAAGATCTCAGGACCGAACCTGACACGAGGGCCATGGAGACCGATCCTTCTAATGATGAAACCCGCGGCTTGGTTAACGAGAACAGTACCCGCGACGGTTATCAGCGTCAGAAAGGGGAGTATCTCAAACGCAACACTTCAGGTCAAGTCCATAAACTCGAATTGTTTTTCAGGGAATACCCCTATCCGGACATGGAACAGAAAATCAAAATGGGCCAGGAGATAGGGTGGGAGCCTCGGAAGGTCAAATGCTGGTTTGAAAACAAACGAACCCGGCTGAAGCAGCAACGCGATCGGCACGAGTTAGCGGTTGTAAGGGAGGAAAATGAAAAGCTTCGAATAAAAAACACTCAGTACAAAAAAGCTCTAAGCATCGCTATTTGCCTGGAGTGCGGTAACCCTGTTCCCACGGACGGAGTATTCACTGAAGAGCCAGATCTGGGGGTTTATAATGCTCATTTGTTGCAATGCCCTTCGCAACATCTTTCGGAACAGGCGGGTACCGCCGAGGATCTACAAGAGGAAACTAGTGCTATAAGGTCAAAGTCGACGCCCATTGTGGAAGGGAACATGCGTCATGACAAGTCGGGTCCGCTCGATGATGAACTCACCATCATGACCAGCCGATCTGAGACCACTAAATCCCCTCCAGAGCAACCTCCAACACGACCAGATTCCGAGAAGAGTAACCGCCAAGTTGCTGACACCACTTCGGCTAGCAAGAAAATAAGATTTCGTTGGACCCCGGAGTTTCATAGCAAATTTGTTGATGCAGTTCAACAGTTGGGGATCAGTTTTGCTTGCCCATTGCGCATACTCGAAATCATGAACGTGCCGGGACTGACTAAAAATATGGTCAAGAATCACCTTTGGCGCTACAAGAAACTACTGAGAGATGGACGAGCGTCGCTAGACCAAGATAGAGGCGGTTCAACACGACCAGATTCCACGAAGAGTAGCCGCCGAGTTGCCAACCCTACTTCGGCTAGCAAGAAAACAAGGTTTTATTGGACCTCGGAGCTTCATAGCAAATTTGTTGATGCAGTTCAACAGTTAGGGATCAGTTTGGCTCGCCCATCGCGCATACTCAAGATCATGAACATGCCGGAATTGGATAGAAATAAAGTCAGGAACCACCTTTGGTGCTACAAAAGACTACTGAGAGATGGACGAGTGGCGCTAGACCAAGAGAGAGACAGTTCAAGTTTAAACGATGAGCATGGCTGTGATCGCAATCCTCATGAAGCAGGAAGCATCCAATCACCTCTTAACACCGATGGGACTGGCAATTACACGGTCGATTGTTCAGGCATCAATCAGAGTACTCCCATGGGTTATCCCAGTACTCCTCAGGAGTATGTACCGCAATTTCAGCAAATCGGGACTCCCCAGTCTGAGCACCGACTGACCGTTAATACTAGTCCTACAGCGGATCTAACACTGGCAGGAGATGCACATACAATCTTGCGAGACGATTACGGAGATTCCGGCTCGAAGAATCAGGTGGTCCATGACGAAAATGGCAAAAAGATTCCTTCTCCAGTAGTCGACAATACTCAACCTGAGTGTCAGTCGCTCGATGGTTCAGACGATCTCCTTGAAAACATCTATTCTTGGTTCGATCGGCTGAATTCCCCCCTGAGTTACCCTGGTACTCCCCAAGAGTATGTACAACAATTTCAGCAGGTATGGACTCCCCAATTTGAGCACCAACCGATCGTTAGTGTTATTCCTACGGCGAATCCAGCATCGGGTACAAACCTACTGGACAACGATGAAAACACCAACTCGAGAAGTGAGGTTGTTCATGTCGAAAGTAGTGTGAGGAACCCATCGCCAACGGTTGAGGATGCCCGACTTGGGCGTCAATGGCTGGAAATTTCAAGCGAGTCCCTCAGTGAGCAACTCGGCGTGTGGATCACGCATAAACCAAGAAACCAGGTTGTTCATGCCGAAAGTGGGAGAAGTCCGTCACCAGCAATTAAGGATGCTCAACTTGGACGACTCGAGCGGTCGGACGATCTCCTGAATGAGCAACTCAGCCTATGGGTCAAGCATTTTGGAACAAGTGCATCTTCGCAGTCGTGACCGGTACCGGCGACCAGACGTCTGGTTCTAAGCTCGTATGCAAAATCATTAGAAGGCTCAGGAGAGTGAGAGGCGAATACGTCGAAGGAATGTGTTACGAATCTCGTTGTAAAGTTCCCGCGGGAACATTTTAATTAACGCTTAAAACTAACCGCTCTGAGTGTCACCCTTTGAACATCTTCGAGCCAAGGGCCGTGGATTAATCACTTAATCTGTGGAGCAAGTTCCATGAATGATGACTATCACCCGCGGAGCATAGTGGGATCTACCCCATTCAGCACGAAATACGTTTGGTCACGAAGCCTCCTATTTGGTGATAAACGTGGGTAAATCACTCAAGGAGCCATCTATTCAAATAACAGAATAGACGTTGCCTAACTGGGGGCAGAGGAACCATTGATGTTACAAACACTCCAAGCATGGATAGGCGGATTCGATAGATGTTATTCATATCAAAAACGCAACATCAGAACATGATGAGAACCAAGAGTAAAGTTGTATCGTCCTAATTTATCTTGAATTTGGGAACATGAATTGACACTTATTATTTATCCTTGACAGGAACTCGTCATCAAAGCGGGCAGATCTCCTACAAACCTGGTATACTCGTTAGAGTATATGACCAAGGGTAAGATGTATCGTTCTAATTTTTTGAAAAATTCGTGAACATACAATAACATGTTTCTTCCGCATTTTCAGGGATCTCCAGCCGCGGGAGACAGGTAAGTATCCCTTTCCCCAATCCATGGAAGATGTTAAATAAAAAACAGAGAGAAAAAGAAAAGCTTTCAAAATCTGATGTCTAGAAAAGACATGGAATTCTAACTTCATTGGCATTCATGTTTTGAAACACGAGGTTGTCTGAACATGCCTTGTGCACCATAAAATCCCCTTGACGGGTAAAATTTTTGGGAAAATGAAAGAGATTTTTCCAATCAAAAGTTGTTCAAAACTCTCAAAAGGATGTTTCCTCAAAAGAGAGGCAAGCTCAAATCCAAACACATCCTACATACACTTGAGAGATGAATGGAGCGAATCAAATAGTAAAATCTGGACCTACGGAGGTAGGGACCATTTGCAGCGATTACATGGATTGGGACGACGGAGGCGTTCGTTTCATATCATAAACACTACAGGTGACCGTTGGCGACCCATTCGAACGGCGGTTTTCATTCTTAACCCTGTCAAGAACCATCCTACATCGGGGCAAAATGGATGTGAGTCCAGCGGCATCAGGAGTAAATGGCTAGAAATTTTCTTGCTCGGACTAACATCAATCTTTGTGTGCTGTTTATATGGTAATCCAAGTGCCATAGGATGACGAGAAGCATCCATTTCTCTATCCCACACACTATATCCTTTGCATAGCCAACTTGAGCCTGCAAATTCGTTTCATGAACCCATTGGTGATCATTCCAAGACGGATGCTGCACCACTTCAAAAATGGAAGAGTTCAAGACTCAAGGATTACGAAAGAGAAATCCCGGACTGATATTTAAAGCATGTTTAGACTATATGTCTAACACGATCCCATGAAAAAAAAATGGGATTTCAAAAGTGAATGAGAAAAATCCACGGCATCGAGAAAAAGCAAAGTGCCTGGTAAAAGCAAGGCCGATGCTCATGAAAGCTGTTTGCTTGATCCCCAGTGAAACTTGGATGAAAAAAAAAAAAAAAAAAAAAAAAATCTTAAAGGAGTCAAATAAAAAAAGCTGCTCCCCAAATGCTGCCAAGCACAGAACAAAGACATGGAGAGAGTCGGTCTCTGAATGCAACAAGGGACGCTCTCTAAAGAGCTGGTGCACACCTCAAAATCGGTTGTACACCTCAAAAACCAAAGATGCAGAAAGGAAAAGACAGGAGGTAAATCAGCAATGATCACCAATGTCAAACTCGTCATGAATTCTGGGCCAAAAACAAGCCTTTTTCGGTCCCCAATCCTACCAACATCATAACCCTGAAACAGTCTTCTCTGACTAAGACATTTGGGTTAACATACAGCTCAGCTCGAAGAAGTACGAGCAAGACTATTTCTTTCTCATTTTGCAGGGTTCTTGACTTGTAAACCCGGAGCAGATGGTGAAAACTTTCATTCAATGACCTTGACTCAAAAGTGAGTCCCCCTTGAAGACCAATATCCAAGCCCAACATTACGGTCCCGTGGAAGACCTCCCGACCGATCAAAATGTATGCGCTGCGAATGAGCCTAAAACCTAGGCACGGGTTAGTAGGGAATCGAGTGTATCCCCTATAAAAAAAACGATCGCAAAACAGGTGAGAAGACCTCATTGTCGAGAAATATTCCAATTGATGTTTTGAACAAACTCTTTTTGGAATTTTCAAACTGTTGATCCAGATTTTCCGTGCAAGGGATTTGTGATCACATTTGCATGTTGCAAGAATGCTTTGGATAACCCCCAGCATCAAAATGCACATTTCACGATTAAAACTTAAGTCATACGGTTTTTTGTCAAATGGACAGCCGTGGTCTTCCCAAAGATTACTAACGTTTTCTTGGTGAAGAAAAATCTTTCAGGCTCAAACTTCTGCAGGATACCTGGAGAACTCTCATCCCAGGACTCACTTTTCAAAAATATCAAACAGTCTCATCGGACGTGGAGAACCCTCGTCATGAGACCCCTTTTCAAAATTTAGGTAGTCTCATCGGACGTGGAGAACCCTCGTCATGAGACCCATTTTCAAAGCAAAACAAAGGTAGATACCGCCTAAAGGGTCAAAACAAGGGTAGAAACCGCCTGAAGGGTCAATTCAAGGTAGAAACCGCCTAAAGGGTCAACTCAAGGTAGAAACCGCCATAAGGGTCAAACTAAATTTGACGGTGGATACCGCCTTAAGGGTCAAATATGGTAGAAACCGCCATAAGGGTCAACTCATTGGTAAATACCGCCTTAAGCCTCGACACAAAGGTCCGATCCACCATACGGATCAAAATCCTTGGCAAATTCCAAATCGTGGGATGCGCCTTCTTTAGGTTCCTACCAGTTAGGAATTCCATAATGGTATGGCCTACCATACAGGTCAGAGCTTAATCTCCCCAGGATAAAATGATGAGTCCTAGGTATCTTCTTGAAAGGTTTCACAACCGGCAGCATCCGACGGGTGAGCTTCAGGTAAACCTCTCTCAATCCGACCCATGTTCGAATTGCAAGAGTAAACCGGTGATTAATTTGGGCGTTCATCAAAAAGGCTTGAGGATCCATTGTCATAGCATTTCTTTTCCCCAGTCGAGTCGGTTAAGATTCAGGTGTCATTTTGTCTTTGAAAGCAACCTCTGACGAGCTCACTCTCAAAGAGGGGCAGCTGTTGACACCTGATTTTTGACCATCTTTTATTTTAGTTTTTATTTCTAAAATTAATTAAAAATAGCAAAAAAAGGTCAAAAATTGCAAAATCAACTTTGGAAGCCTTAGCCTAGCCTTGGGAACCAATTTTGAACAAAAAATATTTTTTGGTATTTTATAATATTTTTCGAATTTATTTAATTATAAAAATATCCAAAAAATCAAAAAATATCATTTGTGGTCAGAAAAATACAAAAAAATATTCAATAATTTTGTTTTAATTTCTTATTCAAGTTTGTCACTTTAAATCTCAAAAATTCGGCTCGGGTCACTATGTTCCTTAACAAACATAAACCCGAAACGAGCCCAAAAATTCCTTTTCGAGTCTTTTTATTTTTAATTTCCGCTTTTTATAAGCTATGACATTGGATTATAAATTCTTGAAGTGCAATTAGGTCGATTGGCCCTCCAATTTGATCAATTTTAGCCAAAAGGGCTTAATTGCATAAAAATCTTTCAATTTAGTCCCCAGTTTCTCAATTTTTGAAATTAAATTTCATGTGGGCATACCCATTCAAATTAAACACCTCTACCCTATAGTTTTCGTCATGCTGAATCCATTGGTGACCTCAATTTGGGCTAATACGATCATTTGGACCTTCGATTAAGCGAAATTAATTTTCGGATCCTAAGGGCGATTTGGGGTTTTCACTAAATTTCAATCAATTGATTCACGAAAATATCCCTATTTGATAGTAAACATGTCAAGGAGTCCGATTTTGCCATCAATTTCATGAAAATAGGTCAATTTGGGGCCCGATTTAATCGAATTGGCCGAACCGGGCCGGTCGGGTCAGACCCGACCCGACCCGGTCCGACCGGGTCTGCAACTTAGTTGCAGACCCACGGCGCTGAAAGCTAAAGAAAAGGCAGGGGACATCACCGGCGAAAGAGCGGCCGCTGGGGCCAGTTTCATTTAAAAATGAGGGGACAAGGGAAAGTGGTCGACGGCCATGGCTTTGCAAAAAGGGCCACGAAGGCCGGTCGGCCATAAAAAAAAAAAAAAGAGGAGGAGGCCGGGGGAGAGAGAGCTCGGCAGAGAAAGGAGGGCAGAGAGAATCCGGGAGCGGGATAGTTGGCGAGGGAGGCAAAAGCTCGAGGAAGCTGGGTTGAAGACGATTGGACCACCTCGAGCCGCCGTCGTCGCCGGCGAAGCCAGGTCAGTAGCCCACCCCTGTTTTGCCCCTGTTTTTGCTCTCGCAGACAGAGTATGTTGGTCCGGCTCGATTCCGATCGAGTCGGACCACACTCGATAGTACCCGTTGATCCTGATGATGCATAAACGATGATCGAATAATTGGTTTAGCTCGGAATCCCCTGTTGAGCTTCGACGAGTTCATTTTAGCATTTTTCTGGACATGCACAACACCTGTTCGACGAATCGCGACCGAAGCCCTCTTGGTCTCCGAGCTCGTTTTCGATGGTTGTTCACTCCCTCGCGTGATCATTCATTTCAAACTAATTTAAGAGAGTTTCTGCCGCCTGGCTTGTTCGTTTACTTACATTAACGCGATCAAAGACTGGGCTCGGAGCTTCGTCGGACTATATTCTGATCGGGAGCTCGTGGGAGGAGTTCCGGCGGCCGCCTAGGTCCGAGCAGCTCTTGGTAAGTCTTCTTGATCCCTTTAGATGCTGTGTGAGGTGATAGGAGTGAGATTGGGCACAAAAAAAACTTTCGACGGATACCTCGCCGGAGCTGAATTCGGGGTGGCCCGGTTCACTGGTTTCCAACGTGTTCATGGTCGCCTCTCTTGTTTTATTTCGGTTCTGAGGTACGGTGGAACCAATTGATGAAGTTTAGGCAAGTGAATCTGAGGTTTTGGGAGTCTTCACGATTTTCCGGCGACGATTCCGGCGGACTCGCCGGAATTTTCACTGTTCCGGCGAGTCGCCGGTCGTCTTCTCCGGCGGGTCAGCAGGTCAACGCTGACGTGGCAGGCCACGTCAGCAGCCACGTCAGCGGTGGGGCCGGTTCGAATAAAAAATAAAAACCAGATCGGACGGTGGAGAACGTGCCACGTGTCGCGATCTGGAATTTTTGAAACATAAAAAAATGATTTTCAAATTAAATAAATGAATTTCGGATAAATAAAAAAAATTAGATCTGATGGTCGGTATGCAGCCACGTGGCGCGTTGTGGAGCGTCCGATCTGTAGGATTTTCGGTTAATAATAAAAAATAATAAAAAAATCAATAAAAAAATAGAAAATCATAAAAAATTCAAAAAAATTCGGAAAATTCAGAAAAATTCTAAAAAATTCCAGAAAATAGGAAATGGCCACATTCAACTGGCCATGACCTGTTTCGGGTCTTTCGACCCCTGGTCTTTCCAAAAATGACGGTTTTGCCCTTCCGGCAAACCGTCTTCCAAAAAAATTCTAAAAATTCTAGAAAAATCCCAAAAAATAGGAAATGGCCACAATCAATTGGCCAAGGCTCATCCCGGGTGTTTTGAACCCGATCATTCTTAAAAATGACGATTTCGCCCTTTGGGCGAATCGTCTTCCAAAAATTGACGATTTTGCCCTTCGGGCTAAATCGCCTCCAAATCTTCCCATTTCACCTCGGTCCTAAATCCCGCCTTCCCTAAGCCCTTATGGCTATATTAGGAGGCCATATGATGTGAATTGACGTGCATTGATGTGATTTATTTATGCACTTGATTGCGCTTTCATTTAAATTGATTGTGATTGATAGGAATAGTCTTCCAATCTGCATGAAACCCTGAATCAAACCTACCCCACCCAAAATTGCGCCTGCATGAATTCTTAGCTAGGAAAATCACTCGCGTTAGGTACCGAAAGGGCGTTGGTAATGATACCGACGTAACCAAGTCCCCGAACCCAAAATCTCTGGTTCCGCAGAACTGATCGACCTCTCCCAATCGGTCGGTAAGGTTTCCGGTCTACCCTCCAAGAAAGACCGGTGGCGACTCCAAATGTATGCACAAGTTGCACATGCCACCACGACCACACTGAAGGTCGAAAGTGATCGACTCTTATCGTCGAATCCTTCGAAGAATACTCCCGCCGCGATTTGGTATGGGCCTGGGAGGGCCCGCGCCGATCCAAGACCCGCGATCGGTAATCCATTAGCCGTGTCCGCTTCCGGACGGGTCGCGACAGGGCCGGGTCGACCCGACCCACTCGGGTCAGAACCCGGCCCAGACCCGGACCCGCGCGTGCCCCAGCTCCAAAACGACGCCGTCCCCTCCTTTGAATTGTCGGACTTGATCTGACGGCCTTCATTGCGCCGCGTGGCTATTCCACGTCCACTGGATAACCTGACTGGAATCTACGGTTCAGATTAGGCGAAGACTTGATCAGGGCCGTTTGATCAGATTACTTAAACCTACGGCCACGATTAGATTCTAAGATTCGATCTAGACCGTTGATTTACACTTACCTAGACGACGCCGCACGGCCACTAACCTACACGACACCGTTTCAGCTCGTTTTAATTTTCCAATTTTAAAACGTTTTCGAATAATCCTAATTTCTAATCGAGCGGTCACCATCTATTAGACTCGATTATTCTCGGCCGTTGGATTCTTTTTATTTGAATAACAGACTCAACGGCCGTGCTGACTCGACATCCACGTGGACCAATCACGTGTTGCCACCTAGACCTTTGACCCGTTGACCGCGCCACGTCAGCTTCGTCTTCAACCTCGCGACTCCGGCAGAATGGACGGCTGTAGTTCTCCGGCGATGATCGTGCGGTGAAATCTTAATGGAATCACTCGAGACCAACGGCAATCGATTCGCGATTAGCTCTAGTTTGACATATCTAAGAATCGAAACATTCTATTCACAGAATCAAGAACATCGTGCGAATTGCCGAGTACGGCCATGGAAGTTCAATCATGCGATTCACTCAAAATCAAAGAAATTCAGTCACAGAATAGCACCAATGGAGGTTCAAAAGACTTACCTCGAGTTCCGATTGAGCTCGCTCGGCCCAGATTTGGCTGGGCAAGAATCGGCTATGGAGGCTGAATCGGAAGACTCGATTCGGGGTATATGAGCAAAATCAATGCAAAATGAAGACGCGAACATGGTCAGTGACGTTCAAGGAATGAAAGGCACACACTAATTGCAAGAAGGATCATGGAATGTGTGAATCGCCATGAATGCCCAAGGAAGAACTCGAGACTGCGACTCACCTGTTCTTGTGATTTCGCGGGGCGCGGTCGGTGGCGATCGCTTCCTGGCGCTCTGGGCGGTCTCCTAGAGGTCTCCCCGAGCTTTGGTCTAGCCTGAAAAGGCCTGACCGATGCTCTGTGGATTCGAGCTCTGTCCTCGACAATGGCGGTTGGAGGACGAGCTCACTCTCTCTCCTTCTCCTTCTCTCTCGATTTGGTTTCGCCCTTTACAACTGAATCTGTTCGTCCTTTTAACTGAAAGCCGACGTAGGCTTATATAGCCTGTTGGATTTTTGGCGCCGAACGGTGGAGCTTCAACCAACTCCATTTGGCACGTGTAGTCACGTGCAAATAGGTCAGAACGACGTCGGGGAGGATGGGCATTCCGTTTAGTCCCTTTTGGTTCCGCGGTGAGCTTCATTTCGCACGAATTTGGTAAGGATTTGAGCTGTTTTTGCCTTTGTTGACTTTTGCAGGTCCGAAGGTTTGACTGGCCGATTGCTCCTTGCTCCGGCGGCCATTGATCGTCGTTCTAGCTCCAATCGACGGTGAGTGATCTAAGGAACTAAACGCCCACCATTGCGTCTTCAATTGAGGTCGATTGGCCCGTCAATTTCCCCGTCAAAGCTCGTCTTTCTACTGTTCACTCGCCAGGAACCTGAGGAAGACGATGACACTGTAGCAGGCCGGTTCGACCGGTCTGAACCGGTCCCGAATAGGACTTTTTCAAATTAAGCCCAAATTAATGCGAAAATTTTGCAATTGAACCTCATAATCGAATCTAGGGCATGAATTCTATCTAGAAATGTGGTTTTGCCCAAAAGTTTTCATCAATTTCTACAAAATCCCCAAATTCTCATTTGATCGGAAATTGGGGATAGTGTAATTGAGGGTGCAAATGATCAAATTGAGTTAAACCACCTATGCCAATTGATTTAAAATGGTGAAATCCATTGGGTAGCATGTTCAATTTGTAATGATAGTTCTTAAATTGAAAGTAATTTCGATTATGCTCAATTTCAAGGACTAAAATGCAATTATGTTTGCAATTGAACAGTTTGTCCGGGCAATTAGGTCAAATTGAAATAGGGGACAATTAGATTGAATGTCAAGATCCTAGAAAATTCCAAAATTGCAAATTAAAAGACTCAATTGTTATTTTTTTCTTCAAATTCAATAGTACGGGTTACAAAGGAACACCTAAAATTGAATCTGATTTTGGATTTTTTGTGAGGTCAAAAATACAAGGGATAAAAAGGAAAAATATTGGATATTTTTCCATATTTTTGTGACCTCAAATGCTATTTTTCTTGATTTTTTAAGTGTTTTTTCTATTTTCCAAAAATACTAAAAAAAATATGAAAAATGTGAAAAATTATTATTATTATTATTATTATTATTATTATTATTGGGTCAAGAATGGTTCCTATGGCTACCAAAGTTGATTTTGTAATTTTTTGACTTTTTATGAATTTTTTGTGATTTTTCGAAAATAAAACTGAAAAAGACTTGGTCAAAAATCGGGTGTCAACACCTATATATCGAGACTTACCAATATACATAACATTTCTCGCCCCCACACTTTGAGATAATTCTTGAAATCTTTTCAAGATGGTGTTAGCCATTTGAAATGATTCCCTTAGAACCATATCTTCGGCATGAATGTTATGCCTAATCTCTTGGAGTTTTTCAGGACTTGAATTAGGACGGTTATGAAATCAACTATCTTTAAGTCCAGAAACTAGCCAACGATGAATCTTTTCAATCCATCATATTATGCTTTGTTTTTCTCGTCCAGACTTTCCCATAATTCCTTAGCCATTTCAGCGGCTATAAACATTATAGAACCGAACCGGTCATTGACATGTCGATGATGTCATGCTAACGTCATCATCGCGTTGACAACGCGATGTTTCACGCACCATGCTCGTGAATCCTATGTGCGCGTCGTCGTCGGCGCATGTAGGCGCTTGCACCACCGTTCGGTGGGCCATCCCAGCCCTCACTTTTATGTTGCTGTATCGTCTCAACAAGAAAGCAACTATGGTCACCATCACTAGGATCCTTGTGGATTCCTTGGATGCAACCAAGAAAACACAGGAGCCACCAAGGCTCTCTCCCTATAGAAGTAAGCCAAAAGTACATGCAAGATTTTATGTTGTAGATGGTACAAGGATTTACATAATAGAATCCTAAAAGCAATCGTCCGCCCCATGATTGTTGAAGGGCCGATCGAGAACCGATCGACGCTTGCTTCATTGCTTATATCCATACTCTAGCGCATAAACTCTAATCCTCTACTTCCAGATGTGTTAAACTAATATTTCCAAATGAAGAGAGCGAGGAATAATTTGGTAATTCTCCAAATGCATTTGATACAACCTAAAACCTCAGAATGGCTCAGTGGCGCAGGGAAAAATGGCGGCTTTCAAAATCTTAACGAGACCAAAGCCGAAACCAAGCAACGAAATTGTCTTAACAAAATACATACAATGAAAAATAATTATACGAACCACGCACGGAGAATCATCAAAAAATTCTTAAGATTGTTGTCCACTAAGAGGGTATACGTGCTTGAAGTTCGTATATAAAAAATTAAGGTTGATAGACAAACCTGAAATCAATCGCAAACAAGTAATCTGAATGCAAATGAATAATCCGAGCCCAACGAAATAATGTTGCGTTCTTAAGATAAATTTGCCCCGTCAATCAATACCCGAGGACGTTGGACAATTGTCTCCCAAGATAGAATGGATCGCGTTCCTCTGAAGCGGTACTTCTTCAAAGGACTCCGGCGAACGCAACTTCGCGAAATAATCGCACAAGATGGTGATAATGATGAATGAATGACGAACATAACAATTATATCTAATGCTCATGTCTAATCTTCGTTTCTAATGCGATGGTCAATGCTCTATTTATAAAGAGTGAAATGAAGAGTTACGAAGACATATGGCTTCGTCGAAAGGGTTTGTTGACGAAAAGGCACAATTTCGTCGAAAGGATTCGAAGAAACGTCACGAAATCGCACTGTTTCATCGAAAAGATTCGACGAAACGAAACAACTCTTCATTTCTATTACGAACCGAAGCAACTCTTCATTTCTCATTCAACTTCATACGGGACTTTTGAAATCAAAGTTCCAACAATCCCCCACATGAATAAGAATTTCAACTAGCAAAACTCTCTATGAATGTATGACATGCAATGTGCGAATATTCCATGAGAGAACGTTGCATCGAGATAAGTAGTCTGAGACTTTGAACTTACCCTAGTGGAGACCTATCGGACTTACTCGGTCAATCAATAGACTTGATGTCTTTGAATTGTCGACCTTTGGTGTAAGCCTAGACAATAGGAAACACACAACTGTCCCTCGAACAAAGTTGGTTCTCACTGTTGTGTTCGTTTTGGCCATGAACACCGCCTGGTCTCATGAGTGCTTTAGAGAATTCGGCCTATTCAATTCTCACAGAAGCGGCCCTCACTTCCCACTCACATAAGTGATTTCTGAATGTGTAGTATATCACATACTTGATTCAAAATCATTAAAAGCTTATGCTAAATCTTCACATATTAGTACTGTCTACGTACGGGAATGAGTAGAGAAATTCACAGTACTCTGCACCGCCTTCATAACTTAGTTGTCCATTTGAACCTAGATCTTGGGATCTTCAGTCAACTAGGTAGGGTTTCCGCTATGATGACTTATTTATGGCCTTAAACCCATTCCCTTGATGTTTTCACAATCATCTCTCTAGTTAGGCCTTTAGTTAATGGATCCGCAACATTATCATTTGACTTTACATAGTCAATTGTGATAATTCCACTGGAGAGAAATTGTCTTACAATATCGTGTCTTCGTCGTATATGTCGAGACTTACCAATATACATAACATTTCTCGCCTCCACACTTTGAGATAATTCTTGAAATCTTTTCAAGACGGTGGTAACCTTTCAATGAAAGCATCCATTTGAAATGATTCACTTAGAACCATATCTTCGGCATGAATGTTATGCACTTGAAGTTTTCAGGACATGATTTAGGACGGTTGTCGCTACCTAAAAAAAATAGGCTAATAAATTATTAGGTCAATTAAATTAACTAACCTAACTCAGACCCTCCCAAGTCTTACCAAATCGCAACTTAGGTTTCACTGAAATGATTTATAATTTAGGAGCCGCCACTAATCGTTTCTCGGTAGGTCGATTAGAAACCTAAATAAAATAGTGGGAGAACTATTTTATTTCTACGAACCAGAGTTAATGAGTTCGGGGACTTGATTACGTTAATTAAAAATTAACACCCTTTCGGTACCTAATTTTCATGAAAAATCCTTAGTTTGATGAATTGATTTTTTTTTTGGATTTTTTTATTAAATGCAATGCTAATGCAATCTAACTATATGACATGTGAAATGATATGACATGGCATAGTGACAAGATGACGTGGCAAAAATGCATGACATGGCATAATGATATGGCAAAAATGCATGACGTGGCATAATGATATGGAAAAAATGCAAGACGTGGCATAATGATATGCAAGCTAAATTATATGCTATGCAATGCAAATGACTTTTTTTTATTTATTTTCTATGCATTTTCGGATTTATGAAAAAATGAGGTGAAAAAGCTATCCTAAAGTCAAAAGAAATGTGATTAGACTTAAGAAAATCATGGGATTTTTTGGAGGTTTTTTAGGAATTTATCTAAGCATGAAAATACAGAAAATTTGAACAAAAATAAACAATATTGCCCATAAAACACCTTTAAATCTGAAAATCCGATTTTATTCACAACATCCCCCGAGATTGGGGTTAGCAAGTGAATATTTTATAGAATAACCGTCGTCCCTATTTACATAGGGCAAACCTTGAAATTCTATTTAGGAATTAGTAATCCGCTCCTCAAGATTGAGGGTTTGACGTCTAATTCACACGTACGAGCACAATCGTACTTCGAGATCGAAGTCATATATTTCCATTAATGTACGTTTTCCGAAGGGGCAAGGCACAATTGGGAGCATGTTTTATGGGCAAGATTGTTTATTAAAGTGCAAATTTTATAAACAATCAAAAAAAGCAATCACGACAAAAAATAACATGAAAAGATGAGACAATTGAGCCTGATTCTTCGAAATTTTAAGAGGGGCGGCCGAAATAATGAGATTGGGAAGCCACCTTTCCTTATCCAAAAAAAAAAAGAGATCCAATTTTAATTTTGAGAAAATTATCTTTAGTGATTGGAAAAATTAATTTGAATAATTCTCGAAAATTCTGATACAAACCAATTCAATCAAACATTATCCCTAACAACTAATGTTATCTGAGGACCGCAAGATAAGCCCAATCAATTAATTTGATAAGCATTCCCACCAAATCACATGTTATAGATAAACAATTGAGATAAAAAAAAATCGATAACAAACTTAGCACTACTCGAGATAACTCAAGTTTATCCGTACATGCATAACCCAATTCGGCCGTGAAGGGATATATCCCAAAAGATCCAGTTTATTCCACAGCACATGAGAAACATCACCCACCCACATGATAAAATCGGTAGACTAGCTTGGGGGAAGCAAAAAAAATCTCTTTAATTCATAAAGATTCAGCCCTGATTAAAGCCGTCAATTCTCAAAGTGCCCCATGATCAAATCAGATTGCAATCCAAACATGTTTAGCCTATTCGAAAGAAGGTCAGATTTCATCACCCATTCAACTCTCAGTACTGACGTGACCTTGATAAGAAATTCCACTTCGATAGCAAATCAATAGGTGCTAAATCATTCATGCAAATTATTATGCAAGCTATTATGAGCAGCGGTCAAAGAGGTGAATCTCATACCTTTTTTTAGCAATTTCCAAACCACGCGCAAGCTCCAAATCCGTAGAAAAAAACACTTTCCGGGCTTGTTACGCTGTCGAACTCCTTCCAATGACCAAGGCTGATTAGTGGCGCCACAATACTGCACAGCAAACTAAAAACCTGATTAGAACGTCGTCGGTGATGCTCAATGGATTCGCCGCAGGCTGGTCGGCAGCGAAACAAAATCGAACGAGGTCTGGCACAATGGCGATGAAGATATGACAGAGATAGTCACACAAAAGGAAGACACCGTCGTTGGTTTAGGGAAGTGTTCGGCCAACAATCAAGCTTAGATCGGGCGAGGATTGTCTCAACCGGTTGGGGAGACAATCGAACTCGCAACGCAACTTCAAAGCTTTCTATTCTTGCTCTTGGAATTCCTGAAAATTGAGAATGGCCGCCCCCTTTAACGTGAATGAAGAGTTTCTTATATAGAGCTTGTCTTGACAATTGGAATTTATTGAGATCATCGGATTGCTTATCTTAGCTAGGCAGGATTTGCCTCGAACCGTTAGATCTTAAGTTCCCACATCCGATGAAACTCTAACCAAGATAGGATGCTAAATAAATTTTGAAGAGCCCTATCTCAACTAGGATACATGAAATTCGGCCATGGGGATGAGCATGACCGAATTTTTAATGGCTCTTGTGGCGTGACTTCAAGCTCAGCTGGGCTTTAGTTAGTCCAGGGTAATTAATTAAAAAAAGCCTCACAATTGCTAGATAACTGATTTTCAATCAAGCCCAAAATTATAATGAAGAATTCCATTCAAGATCCACGCATATTTTATAATCTAAACTATGGGCTCATCGCAATCCCCCAGTGCCTAAATCGAAAATCTCAGACTGGTTCTGGTCTAGCTATCTACCAAACCAAGCTCAATTGATTTGTCTGAGACCTTTAAATGCAAATGACAGAAAAATAAATATGCAATACGTGAGGAATTATATATTTTTTTGTGAGAATTACGAATAACTCTCTTTTGTGCTTAAATGAATGATTTTCTAAAAAATCAAAATTTAGGTGTCAACAACGGTTATGAAATTAACCATATTTAAGTCCAGAAACTTGCCAACGATGAATCTTTTCAATCAATCATATTATGTTTTGTATTTCTCGTCAAGAAATGAAAAATAATTTCAATCGAACGAATCTAAGAGCAACACGCCAGAACAAAATAGCGTAAAGCAAAGTCCTTGTGATAATGGAATGACTAACACCGAAGATTAGCAACCCGTTTAAGAACACGTTTAACACTAAATGTTCAGAGAAATATGGAAGCCACAAAGAGCATTTATGAAATTCACGTCTTGAACTTCGGACAAGACAACCAATGTTGAAATACCCAATAGAATTCTCATTCCCCCACCATCGATGACAAATAAATTTCTAGAGGGAGAGACCAGTGGGAACCGCTTCTAAAGTGTCGGTTAAACAGAAGGAGAAGATGTACGAATGGTTAGTATTTACCATCCCTCGTTATCGGTTTTCTTGTTGAAAATTCAAGTTATATGCAAATGAATTGATTTCAGTCATCAATTCATGGATTTTGTGAAGAGATGTGATCACATTTCGACTTATCAACAAGACACATCCAAATAAGCAATAAGCATAGTTTTTTCATCGAACAAAACTATCAATAATACATCAAAACAGAATGCGTACAACAAGCACAATTATACGAACCAAGCACAAGGAAACACAAAATTTGTCTTAAGATTGTTGTCCACTAAGATGGTATATATGTGCTTGAAGTTCGTATATAAAAAATTAAGGTTGATAGACAAACGTGAAATCAATCGCAAACGAGTAATCTGAATGCAAATGAATGATCCTAGCCCAACAAAATAATGTTGTGTCCTTAAGATAAATTTGCCCCCTCAATCAGTACTCGAGGACGTTGGACAATTGTCCCCCAGGATAGAACGGATCGCGTTCCTCTGAAGCAGTACTTCTTCAAAGGACTTCGGCGAACGCAACTTCGAGAAATAATCGCACAAGATGGTGACAATGATGAATGAATGACGAACATAACAATTGTATCTAATGCTCGTGTCTAATCTTGTTTCTAATGCGATGGTCAATGCTCTATTTATAGAGAGTGAAATGAAGAGTTACGAAGACATATGGCTTCGTCGAAAGGGTTTGTCGACGAAAAGGCACGATTTCGTCGAAAGGATTCGATGAAACGTCATGAAGTCGCACGGTTTCATCGAAAAGATTCGACAAAACGAAACAACTCTTCATTTCTATTACAAACCGAAGCAACTCTTCATTTCTCATTCAACTTCATATGGGACTTTTGAAATCAAAGTTCCAACATACTACTCCTTTCGAGGGAAACGATCTGCTACTTCAAGCTGTTTGGCTACGTTGTCGACCCCAAGAGCCGTGTCCAGGTGAACATGTGGGGCGGGCGGGACCCGAGCCAGTGGGAGCGCCCGGAGGAGTTTGTGCCTGAGAGGTTCGAGGACATCCCGATCGATTACAAGGGAATCACTTTGAGCTGTTGCCATTGTTGGGGGGGGGGGGGGGGGGGAGGACGGTGCCCCAGGATGTCGATGGCCATGGCGATGATCGAGCTGGCTCTCGCCAACCAATGCCTTGCATTCCTTCGATTGGGAATTGCTGGAGGGAACCGCAAAAGGAGTTGTAACTTGTAAGTATGGAAGAAGGGGTTGGCATAGCTGTGTTCAAGAAAGTGTGTCTCACTCTGTTTCCGGTGAAGGCATCGCATGAAACCGATGATGACGAAATTATCGTTAAATGAAAATCATCATATCTCTCACAACGTTTTTTATACTTAATTACGATCAAGCGTCTTAAAGTTGTACGGTACAATGTTGTAGCATGCAACATCTCCATTAGAGGCGTCAAATGGGTGGGTCGGGTCGGGTATGGGTCGGGTCGAATATGGTCCGACCCATATTGACCCATTTAACCCGTTTTGACCCATATTCATCCAATGCAAATTTAGTGACCCATACCCGACCCAACCCATACCCGACCCATACCCGACCCGACCCGTATTACTTAAATACTTATATATTTAGCTAAATTATGAAATATTTATTTCTTATAATTTATTAAGAAAAATTAAATTGCTAAAACATGCAATTGAATTTTTCTGAAAAAATTTAAATTTTTTCTTTATAAAATAATTTTTTATTATAATCGGCCACCTGCGACATCTGCTCGCCACTGTTGACCGTTGCCTGCTTCCTGCCATCGTCGTCCCCTCAAACTGCTGCTCGCCACCTCCGTCGCCGAAGCTGTAGCTCTCCCCGCACGGGCTGCCGCTTCTGAGGGCGTAGGGGGCGTAATCGGAGCTCGGGAAGGGAGGTGCTCCGGCAGGTTTCGACGCTGACTCGTACTCGATTCTAGTTTATCTTGCCGAGTTAAGTTAAAAGACTTCAATACTAATTAACTCGTACACGCACTGTAGCGGCGGTCAACGGCCGGCGGCGGCGGAGGGTGGTGGTTGGTGATGGTGACCGGAGGTGGGCAGCGGTGACCATTGGCGGCCAAAGTAGAGCGACGGCCAAGGCAGGAGAAAAAAGAAAATAGAAAAGAAAAAAAATTATATAAAAAACAAATTATCAAAATATTAAAAAATTAGATTTTAAAAAAAATATTCACAAAACTTATTTATGATTGCCTTAAGATAGTTTTCTTAGCAAACCCATTTATGGCCCATTTGAAACCCATTTATGACCCATAAAGTTTTTAAGCAACCCATTTATGACCCATTTAAGTACTTAAACTAACCCATTTTTGACCCACCACCATCAAATATGGGCCAAATGTGGGTTCTAGACCCATTTTGCCACCTCTAATCTCCATATACATACTAAAACGTTGTGAGATTTTGCGAGGCACTCGTGCGTCAACAAATGATTAACAGTTGAAACGGATCCGATCATGTAGGCCGCGGAGTCTTGGCAATATTCACCAGCTGCCATGCGAACATGAAAGGATGACATTCATGACCCATAAAAATGATCACCGTCGGTACATTATCAAATTGAAAAAATAACAATCATCTAAAAAATTCGCGAATACATTCAAAGTTGCTTATCAAAAAGTCGGTATTTTATCTTTCAGTCTTTCAAGGCCAACTTTCACCCTCAAAGTCCCTTGGGAATGGTTGCCCAACGCCTCAAATTTTCTCCAGGGGCTTTAGGGTCTCAATGGGGCTTTTAAAATGTTGAACCAAATACTCCCAAAATATCGTATATGAAACCTTACGGTTGTGTGAATGTATCGTAGAGCAAATTAGAATTCTTACTATTCGTTATTATGATTCACCAGCTTTGGAAAAATTACATGCTATTGATATGGGTCTATTTTTTTTGGCACAATTGATATGGGTCTTGGGGAGCCCAAAAAACAACCTACGCTAGTTTTTCCATTTTCTTAATAACTATATTATTAAAGGTAAGTTTCCAAAATTTTCGTGCATGTATATATATGTATATCGAAAAAGTTCAATGACCCATACTGACACAAAAAGGTGTTCAATGAACCATACTGACACAAAAAGGTGTATATATATATGCGTGTGTGTATGAGTCATTGACTTTTTTTAATTCACTCTTATTTACTTGGGTCATATATGAATTCAGCAAATTTAAAAAGTGGGTCAAATATAGAATTAGCTTAAAACTCATTCAAATATGGCTCTTAATCTAACCCATTTTCGACCTGTAGCCTGAAGCTTCCCAAGCACGCACTTGTAAAAGGGCCTCAACTAATGTATATTAGTTTATATTTTTTTATAAGCAAAACAAAGAAAGAAAAATAAAAAATAAAAAATAAATAAAAACTATTTTGAAATGTGGCAGGCCGCCGCCTGCCCCCTGAAAGGGATCGCCTAACCTTTCCTGAGAAGGTTAGGCCTGCCCTTGACATCCAGGCCATCCGTGTTATGAATGGACGGCCTAGAAAAAAATATATAAAAAATTCAAAAAAATTACCCCCTAAAAATAAGAGATCTGAGCCATCCGTCCAAAAACGGACGGCCCGGATCCCAAAGGCATGTGCCTAACCTTCTCAGGAAAGGTTAGGTAATCCGGATCCCCTTGCCCCACCCCCATTTTCTTCAACGTGGCTGTGACCTATGTGTATGGAAACATGTGGCGGAAACGAAACAAGTCGCGTCATCCATTGCCATGCTGCATGGGGACAAAATTGACGTACACTACAAAAAAAAAACAGGCATTTAGCGACGAAAATTTGACAAAATTCGTTGCTAAAACAATTTGCGACGAAAAATGGCGACGAAAAAATATTCGTCGATACCACCGCATCGCAAAATTTAGCGACGAAAATTTAAAATTTCGTCGCTAATTTGTGACGAATTTTGTGACGGAAACATGTTCGTCATAAATCAGCTACGAACATTGTTCGTCGCAAATTAGCTACGAACATGTTTTCGTCGCAAAATTTATCACAAATTAGTGACAAAATTATTTTTGTCGTGAAATTCGCGACGCCGTGTTATCGACGAGTTCATTTTTTCGTCGCTAAATTCGTCAACAAATCGGTTGTTAAATAAAATTCGTCGCTATTTTCTCTAGTCGTCAACGAAATTGGCAACGAACACTACTATTCGTCGCTAATTTTAGCGACGAAACGCGTCATTCGTCGCTAAATTGTCATTGAAATTAGCGACGAATCACACTATTCGTCGCTAAATGGATCTAGATTTAACGACGGAATTTCCTATTCTGTCGCTAATTTCATCAACAAATTGGAGACGGAATTTCCTTTTCCGTCGCTAAATTAGCGATGGAATTTCCTTTTCCGTAGCTAATTTAGCACTGAATTTGGCGACGGAAAAAGAAATTTGATCGCTAATTTAGCGCTGAATTTGGCGACGAAAAAGGAAATTCGGTCACTAATTTAGCCCTGAATTTGGCGACGGAAAAGGAAATTCGGTCGCTAATTTAGCGACGGAAAAAGAAATTCCGTCGCTAACTTACTGCTGACTTTGGTGACGGGTTAGGAAATTCCATCGCTAATTTAGCGACGGAATTTCCTAATCCATCGCTAATTTGCACTAAATTTAGCGACGGATTTGGGATAAATAAATTAGTGATAAAATAATTTCTTTTAATTTTCAATTTTAAATCTAATTAAAAGCAAATTTCTAGAATTTGTATTGAACATAAAAAGAAGATCCAAATGGCTAATATCACATAACACTTCAAAATAAAGGAAGATCGAAATATTATAATCCATAACACTTCAAAATACCTACAAGTATCAAAATTGGCTAATATCACATAAAAAGAAGAGTCTCCTCTTGATGACCTCTCGTCGGCTACTAATGAGTGGTGGCCTTTTGATTGAAGCAAGATGATCATGATTTTCCTTCAAACTGGATGAATCTCTAGAATTCGTAGGTGTAGACATTCACCGCTTGCTCCAATGCAGCTAACTCTTTCTAGAAAAGCACTTCTCTCCCTTCAAATCCTGCAAGGATGAACTTTACCGATATTAGACGTTCCAAAAACTCTCTCAGTAGTTCAATGTTCACAATAAAAAGTAAAATCTTTGATTATAACATATAAATTTTTAGTACCTCAAACTTAACATAACTACAATAAAACTTGCATGCAGTCCATACAAATAATCAACTTACCATTGCTATCACGAAAAACTTGTGAGACGCAGACATCTCCTCGACGCATGTGATCCTAACCAAAGAAAGCATACATAAACTAACTAAAAGAATAAATTCAATACATCAACCTCACATGCACACATTAATGTACATACACAGAGACAGAGAGGGAAGAATACAGTAAACAACTATTGATAGATCCAGGTCATTCTCACCTTAAGATCTTTCCATGAAGCTGAAGATGGTAACCCAGTAACCCGGACTGCATAACAATGTGTGGAAATTAGCCATGTGTATGCAAAGGAAAAGAGGAGAAACCCACCAAATTTATAATATAAATTTATTTGTTTCCTGCTATATATTCATAATGAGATTGCCTCAAGCTCTATGGAAAAGTTTATCCTGCAAATTAGTTTCCCATTGGCCTACTCACCAAGTCTATGAGATTGCTACGACAAAGTCCCCATATGCAACTAAATATACTGCTTTCTATATATCTACCATGCTACAAGCTTTTAGCAGCGATCTACTCGAGCTGCATAGGAAGCCAAAGGTTCAGAAATTTGCAACCACAATGACCACAAGATACCTAGATACTCTTTAGTCAAGAGATAACAGATAGCTACAGAAATGCTAAGAAGTTTTAGACTTTAGCATTTGCAAGTTTTAATAATGAGAGTGAGAGACCAGACACAAACTGTGATTGTCATATAGATGGATCGACATGATCTCCTTTGCACGACACGTTTAATTTCGACTTAAAACAGCTAATAGGGCCAACCACCCCCTTTGCAATGAAGGGAAAAAGAAACTTGAAGCCCCTGGTGCCTCAATGAAGTAGAAAGTAGATGACTTCATACTTCAACCTCACAATGAAAATTATGAAAGCAGAATTTATGAGGGGATGGTCTGATAAGAATAACCTAACAAACTAAACCATTATTAACCCTCATGCTATACCCAGCTAACAGAGAGAGTGCACACAAAAAGGCAATAAAGAGCAAATGACAGACTCACTTGAAGTTGTCCAGTTGACAGAAAGAAATCCTTCAGAAATTCATGCTGGTAACATCTGCAACCAAAAAGTAAGTCACTATCCATGCAAAAAACATATGCTCGACACACAATTAGCCTCACTCCAACAGCATTTGCTATGCTTCATCTATCCTCAAATAGTTTTATGTTTGCGGGAAATGAAAATTGGAAGCTGCCATATGATCCGCCCATAAGTCAGAAACCAAACTTAAAGCAGGTCTCTAGACACTAGAAGAAATTTTTCATGTTGTGTATAGTATGATCTACAAAAGGATATGCTGCCAAATGAATTGATCGATACAACTACAGTTGGACAAGAAGGAATGTAAATGTTTTAGTGGACGAGTGGCTCATCTCTAGACTATAAGGCATGGGTTGAGCTTGAGCCAAGTTAAAAGGGCAATATGTTTGGCTTTTCATTTGCACTATCCAATAAGGAGGAAAATTTCGAACTTCATATGTATTTTTGAATTCCTTTCCATACTTCCAAATATGTAGCTCAGAAGAAGAAATAAAAGGGCTTACAAAGATAGACTTTGGCCTCACAATCAACAATGAGCGCAATTTTGTGCCTGGGGAAGATAATGAGTTAATGGATGACAAAAACTAGTCAAGAATTCCAGGATTCTGGCCCAAAAAACAAGTATAGGGTGGCTATGCCTTGATAATCCCGAGTTTAACTCATTTCAGGTAATTCAACATATATCTCAAGCAAGATTCCATTTCTCATCAGATGTGCATGTGTTTAGAATGTCTCTTCATTCTTGTGCACCAATAAGAAGTTGTATAATAAACCTCCAAGGTAACTCACCTGGTTCATTCCCAGGTACTCTGAAATGTTAAGGGCAAGTAGGTGTTGGTGAGCATTAATCAAGCGACCAACCAGAGCTGATGATGTGAGCAACTACACACAAGAAGCATTTTCGGTAATCATGACAAAGTATGCAGGGGCAACACTATTAAAACATAAATTTGGTTGAACTTTAACAACCTTATATTGCTTAATGCTAAGAGGAATTCCAACGTCAGGGTTACGCACAGCATTCAAAACTCGCAGACTTTTACACATCTCTTGAATACGATCACGTTGAAAATGACTGCCAAAGCCAACTGGATATCATTACCGAGAGCAAAAATTAGGGGTAAGAAATACTATTATCCTTCTAAGGTGCAGTACGTAACTGTATATTGAAAGAACAATCTTTAAGAGACCGATCAGTATCAGTTTTGCATCCTATGTACTTACAAGAAATGTTAACGACAGGAAACAAAAAAGGTCACAGACGCTTAACAGAAAAGGTCACTCGTTTCCCCTAACCAAAAGTGATGTTCAACAGAAAATTGCAGTCAGGATTCAGCAATCAAAGAGCCACGAAGCCCGCAGATAATTCAATTGCAGAATAACAAGATATCAATCCAGTTACCGTCATTTCCCTCATGCATTCATCTGACGCTTAACAAAGAAATTCAAACTAACGACTTGCCTCACTTCCTGAAGCAAACCCATGACTTTCCCACACCAATAGCAAGCATCAATCAAACGATCGACCAAGACAAGTCCTATCGAATCTCAGCCGAACCGAATCAAGAAACGCACAGTTCTATTCTCGCCCCTCATCCACACAAAAATCTACTGGAATTAAACAGCAAAAAGGGCACAACCGGCTCTATACCGCGGGCGCATAACTCAGATGCCAAAAGAGAGCAAAATTCCATCCCAACAAAGTAAAGACCGAAACGCTCGAATCGGAACTCGTAAACATTACCAGGAAAAGAAAATCAAAGAACGAAGAACAGGAAGGCGGACTCACAATCTGAAAATCGAGAGGAGAGCGACGAGTCATCTTCTCTTCCTCCAGAGCAATCCTCGTAATCTGACCCTCCAACCTCCGATTACCGCTGACCGAGACCGTCGCTCCACCCGGAAACCTCAGGGCGGCCATGGGGAAAGAGCTCCGAACGGCACAACTCCGTGAATCGCACAACGCCCCCGATCTCGCTGCGGGATTCGGCTACAGGCGAGGGGAGTCGAGTCGCAAGGTTTCCTCTCTGTTGGGAAGTGCGAGGATGAGGAGGTGAAGAGCGGGGGTAATTGGAGGGAAGTGAGAGGGAAGCAAGACGGGGGCAGATGCGAAGGAGAGATCAGGCGATGTGCAGAAAGAGAGAGCGAGGAGGACGTCTGGTTCAGGAGAGAGACGGAGAGAGGCGACCGAGGAGCAAAAGAGGAGGGAGCCAGACGCGGGGAAAAGAAAGGGGAGGGAAAAGTAAAACGCGGCTAAAATTTAGGTGAAAATTAGCGACGAAATTTGCCTTTTCGTCATTAATTTTGATTTTTTGTTTTTGCTTTTAATTTTTATTTATATCATATTAGCGACGCTAAATCCCTATTTTTTTGTAGTGTATTCTATCATTTGTAATTTAAGTTATGATATCATTTGTAATCTAAAAGTGGATTGATTTATTATAATCAAAAGCTTTTTATGTATCTCTTGATTATTATAACATAAAATAAGATTGGTAAGACATATCAAAAGTATATAAAAGATATGCAGCAATAAAGCTTTAATATTCAATCAATTCGAGTATATTGATTTATTGGAAAAAGAAGCAAAATAAAAATGAAAAAGATGGAGCAAGTTGGGAATGGAACTCGTGACCACCAAGCACTTCACCCAAGGGGAAATCAACGGAGCAATTAGCAAAGTTAGTGACACTATCCAGATTTCAATTAATATATGCACACATTAAAAGACGTGATACTAATTTAGACATAAAAACACAATGGACCCTGTTGAAAAGATGACTTGAATTTGAGCCCGTGACGCAAAAGGAAATAAAAGAAAATCGAATCCTGAGATACGGTTCTTGGTATCCGATTCGATGAAAGAAAAAAAAAAAGAAGAATAAGTAAGAGAACGCGGACAGAATTCGGAGAAAAGGAGAAGAAGGGAAAATCACGTGGGACCCTCTTCTTCTTCTTTTTCTTTCTTTTTGAATGCAATATTCTGTTCGTGGGAAGGAAAGTGCATCTTGCACTTTTTGACCAACACAAGGAATATATATAATAATATATTATAGGGTGGTGTGTTTTCCTTGCATGCATATATATGGTTGGTGCAGAACCATCGTGAAGGAAGACCAAGGTGTGCCGTGTGACGTACACAGGTGCTGAGTGCGTGAAGGTGGTCTTCGTACAGAGAATTCTTCATGAGTTCCCGCCGTTGTTGATGCAAGGACGTTCGCGAAGGCTTTAATGAAGACACGCTAGTTAATCCGTACGTAGCATTCGTACGAAATCTTGAAGCGCCACTTTCATGAGCGCTTGAGCGTGGGTCTTCGCATCGTTCCGGAAGCGCCGTTCATCGAGTGCTTGGCAAGGGTTTATCATCGCTGATTTTGTTCGCGGAATTACATCAAGAATTCAAGTGTCAAAAGCCGGTTAAATCTTGAGGTTAGATTTGTTGTTTAAATTCCTTTGCGAGATTAAAAGATTATTTCGCTAGGAATTTGGGGCTAAACACTGTGTGCATTCTTGGATGTAATTGGGGCTGGGAAACACCAAGAGTGTGTTTGTGTAACTCGAGTGGATTGTAATCTCCGTGTATCGCTCGTTCTATAGTGGAATTCGTTGCTACTCTCCCCGTGAACGTAGGTCTTTACGACTTAACCACGTACATCTAGTGTCCGTTTTACTTTGCTCGTTCTGTCTATTTTTCGATCGATCGCTTGTTCCGCGCAACAGACCCCTTCCTCCCTACAAAAGACGTGGTATAATGAGTCTGGCATGGAAAGATCGAAAGAAGAAAAAGGGAAAGGACGGTTCATTTGAAGAAAGGAATGAAGGATCCTAAAAATTGAACATTTTTTTAGTTGTTGATTATCTCTTTAATTGATCAATGTGTGATATTCTGAATCATCATTACTAATGGAATCGAAATGATCTTTGAATTGATCAGAATACCCTTTCAATTTGCTAGAATCCAAAACTTAAAGGAAACTAGATATTGTTGAATCATATTGAATTACGATACATTTTGTACCTTGCTAAAATGATAACAACAACAACAACAACAACAACAACAACAACAACAACAACAACAATAATAATAATAATCAATGACAACAATAATAATAACAATAACATTGATAATAATATTATTAATAATAATAGTAATAATGATAATAAGAATAATATACGCCACAATAATAATAATTACATATAATTAGTAAGAAAAAATGGGTTAGATTATCCATGCTCCACAAATAGGCTAAGCTGAACGACGTATTATAAGCATTTATCATTTAAATCATTGACCTCTTGAAAGCAAGGATTCCGAAGAATCGATCTTTCTTTTAGTTATTGAATCTCCCTTTGGTTGATTAATGCGTGATATTTTGAATCCTCACTACTAATATTGAATGAAAATATATTTTATAGAATCACATTGAATATTTGATGATACATTTCGTACATTGCTAAAAAATCGATCCTTCTAAGGTTTTTTTTTTGTATTCTATTTTAATATAGTCGCTAAATTTAGCGACGAGACCTATTTTTCATTAAATTTTCAGTCATATAATTTTCGAGCATTTTAAACTAGTAAAGTACAATGATCTTAAGAACAAAACGCCCAATCTATATTTCAAAATTAGGATATCATTTTATAATCTAAATTATGCATAATCTAGATTAGCACTAATGTTAAAATGTTTATGACTGATTTACTAGAATCGAACGCTTTCTAGCTTTATAACTTATGAAACTTTAATAAAAAAACTTAAATAAAAATAAAAATTTAGCGACGCACAGTATTGGTCGTCGCTAATTTAGCTACGAACACTACGGTTCGTCGCTAAATTAACAAAAAATAAAAATAAAAATAAAAATTTTAAATAAAAAGAACTTTTTGGCGACGTAACTATCAATTCGTCGCTAAAATAGTGATGAAAAGTAGTGTTCATCGCTAAATTAGCAAAAATATAATAAAAAAATTAAATAAAAAGAAAAGTTTAGCGACGACACGTAGTGTTTGTCGCTAAATTAGCAAAAAAAATAAAAATTTTAAATAAAAAAGAACTTTTTGGCAACGAAACTATCAATTCGTCGCTAAAATAGTGACGAAAAGTAGTGTTCGTCGCTAAATTAGCGAAAATATAATAAAAAATTTAAATAAAAAGAAAAATTTAGCGATGACACGTAGTGTTTAGCGACGAACACTACGGGTCATCGCTAAATTAGTAAAAATAAAATAAAAAATTTAAATAAAAAAGAACTTTTTGGTGACGAAACTATCAATTCGTCGCTAAAATAGTGACGAACAGTAGTGTTCGTCGCTAAATTAGAGAAAATATAATAAAAATTTTTAAAAAAGAAAAATTTAGCGATGACAAGTAGCGCTCATCACTAATTTAGCGACGAACACTAGCAAAAATAAATTAGCTAAATTTAGCGACGGAATTTCCTATTCCGTCGCTAATTCGTTGTTGACTTTAGCGACGGAATAGGAATGTTCCGTCGCAAATTTGAAATTCCGTCGCTAATAATTTGTCTCTCAAATTTGCGACGGAACATTCCATCGCTGAATTTAGCGACGGAATTTTCTATTCCGTCGCTAAATTAGTAAAAATAAAAAATTTAAATAAAAAAGAACTTTTTGGCGACGAAACTATCAATTCATCGCTAAAATAGTGACGAACAGTGGTGTTCGTCGTTAAATTAGGGAAAATATAATAAAAAATTTAGCGACAACAAGTATCGCTCATTGCTAATTTAGCGACGAGCGATACTGTTCGTCGCTAAATTAGCAAAAATAAAATAAAAAATTATACTAAAAAGATTTTTTTTGCGACGAAACTATTAGTTCGTCGCTAAAATAAGGACGAACAATAGTGTTCATCGCTAAATTAGCGACAAACAATATTGTTCGTCGCTAAATTAGCGAAAATCAAATGAAAAATTTAAATGTAAAAGAAATTTCTAGCGACGAAATGATTGATTCGTCGGTAATTTAGCAACGAAAATATTTTTCGTCGCAAAATATGTCACAAGTTAGCGACGAAATTGATTTTTCGTTGCTAAATTAGCCACGAACAATATTGTTTGTCGCTAAGTTCGTCGCTAATGAGCTACGAATTTTATTTCGTCGCAAAATTCGTCGTAAAATTAGTGATGCCTTTTTTCGTTACTATTTTCGTCGCAAATAGCAACGAACTTTTTTTCCATCCCTATTTTCGTCGCAAATTAGCGACAAAAATAATTCGTCGCTAATTGTTCGTGGCTAAATGGCTGTTTTTTTGTAGTGGTAGGAACGGCGGTGGAGACGAGGCATGCAGAAACCAAACCAGTTCAGTCTCATAACTCTCTCCCCCCTCCATTTATATCTAAGCTCAGCAGATTTACATGAAAGACTCGCCGAAGAGGGGAGAGAGGGAGAATGGGTTTTTGTACAAGAAGAGAAGAGAGAAAGGAGCGGCCGTTCTTATCTGCTCGGATCTACAACTGAACCTAAGTCTGAGCTCGAACCTGGGTTTAATTTCACTCTTCTCCGTGGAATCATAAAAAGGGCTCTATTTTTTATTTTATTTTTAAAGTTATTTGGAGAAATCATAAAAATAATTATTTATCATGTACATATAAAAATATATACTCAAAATACAACGTGTCCATTGCCCAAAGACTGCCAGGTTCTACTGGGCCAACTGGAGAGAGTTTCTATAGCCCATTGTCCACGATTGGCAAACCAAGCCACCGATCGGGTGGCGAAGGCTCACTGCACTAACTCCCTCAACCCAAAGTAGTTCCTTAAGCCACCTCCTTTCCTTTGCTCCCTGTTAAGTTTAGATCGTGGAAACTCTGATGTAATTTCACCAGTTTATGAATGAAAGTAGCCAGCGTTTTGTTAAAAAAAAAAAATACGTGTCCCAATGTATGAAATTTTTTTATTCTTTCAGAAATTAAGTATTGGTGTGCCGTGTTATGCCGTATTATGTCGTGTCGATTGTAGCACGGCAATCGCAGCAACAGGGTTACCTAAGAGGTGAGACCATTACGCAAAGGTCGCTTAATACCGCCCAAACAGCAGCACCGCCTAGGATACGCAACTCTGGTCTAAAATATGTAAAAGAATTCGCAAATCCCTACCAAATCCAACTCGTTTTCGTCTTGAAACAAGATCCACTACAATTATTTTTTTTACAGCATCAATTCTATGTTAGCGAATCCGTGCTGGAATGGCGCAAAAGCGATTGGTGATACTTTTAAAAAAAGCAGGACGATTTTGAATTTGGCACAAAAGCATCACAAATATGCCAATAACAGTCTGATAATCTCCATGACATCTATCTTACTTTAGTTTTTTCGTCCCTGTTACTGCTAGGGCAGATGACGCGCAATTGCACTTGCACTTGCACTGTGTTTGTTTGGTTGGCGTGCAAGGTGGAACGACCTTTCCACCATTTGATGGTATCATGATTCCTCATGAATCATGCGGAATAGTTTTGAATTGAGATAGGATTGTGTCGATGAATTAGGATCTCCACTTTAACCTCGTATGAAGTGTTCTTTAAAAAAAAAAGGGAAATCTATTGGGATGTGTCGTGAGAGAGTGAAATCAAGTGAAGCTCCTTGTGCGACTTGAGTCCATGTCCATGTCCATGTCTTAATTCATGGGAATTTTTTTTTGGTGGGTTTACCGTTTAAACCAATTTGAGTAGTTCGAATAGTAGCCACAAGTTAAATTTGAAAAAATCATTTTGTTTTGGTTGAAAATTTATGCAGCGCACTAATGCATATGTTACATTAACCTTATATTAGGACTCTGTTTCTTTTTCGTTACCACCTTGTCCTTTATCCTAGTCGAGCAGTTAACTGTTGCATATGCATTTAATAGTATAAATTCACGAAGCGATAAAAGTAACAAATTTATTATTTGTAGCCCGTTCTCAAAATTATTTGAGTTTGATTCGAGATTCGAATGAAACTATTGACTTATTCAGTCGAGCTTGAACTCAAAAAATCAAGCTGGGAAATATGGTGTCTCTTTTAAATCATTTTCTCCATCCATTATTTGATATATTTTCGAGATCATAGCAATGTGCTTTATTGGAATACTCTCAACAAAATGAGAAGATCATAGATGTTTTTAGGTAGTTTTTGCTGTTGAAGAATTTAACATGTCAATCAAATACCCTTTTTCTCAAGAGCCCATGCTAGCCAATAATGTTGAGACAACTTCAATCGATTTGGATGAAGGGGTAGATTCTAATTGAGGATCACTATATATTTTTGGGGAAAAAAAAAGTCCTAAGCCTATCGCAATTATGCCAATTTAATTCTAAATATATTTTTTTCCAATTGAATCCTAAACTTATAATTGCACCATTTCAGTCCATTTGACCTGCCAACGCTGATATGCACTATTTTTAATATTTTTTTTTGTTTCTTTCTTTTTTCTTCGTAATGTGGCTGGGGAGCTATGGCCGACGAGGGTCATTGGAGATCATTGGGCCTCGCCCGGCCTCGCTTAGGTTGGGAGAGCCTCGCTAGGGCTTTGCCGGCAGCGAGCAAAAGCAGTCATGGCCTCGCCAGCCATGGGAAAGCTGCCTTTGCAATGGCCGCGGGTTCCGGCGATCCTCACCGACCACAATAGGAAAAAAGAAAAGAAATATTGAATTGTCCACGTCAGCATCGGCCGGCCAAATAAATTGAATTAGGATAAATTCAATAGATTTAGAACTCAATTGGTAAAAAAAAAATCATAACTGAGTTACCACCATTGCAATATATTTAAGATATTATTTTTTATAACTTGCCCTTTATTTTTTCGTCAACGCCATGTCAGTGCAACCATACTATCAATTAGTAACCTAGGTCCTAGGAGGCTAGGTAGACAATTGTTAAGTGTAACTTTCGCCAATTTCGTATGAATTACATCAACAGATTCGTCGGGATCCATTTGATTTTGATCTTCACTCTCGCCCGTCACACTACTTAACCATCCGAAGGGAACTCAAATTGCAAGTATTTTCACACAGCACATAACCATCCCAACAATGGCTCTTCACATCCTCTTCACATGGTTTTCTCTTTTCCTTCCTCTCCTCCTCCTCCTCTTCTTAGTGAAAAGCTTCCACGACAAAAACATAATCGCCACGAAGACTACAACTACGACGGCGAAGCAGCGGAAGAACCTCCCTCCGGGGCCTTCGCCTCTCCCCATCATAGGCAACCTCCACCTGCTCAGCCACTTGCCTCAACAGTCTCAGTGGGAACTCTCCCGGCAGTATGGCCCTGTCATGCTCATCCGCCTCGGCTGCGTACCCATAGTCATCATCTCCTCCCCTTGCGCTGCCAGGGAGGTCCTCCAGACCCATGATCTCGACTGTTGCAGCCGCCCGCGGCTACTCGGCACAGGACGCCTCTCCTATGACCACATGGACGTCGCCTTCACCCAGTACGGCGACTATTGGAGGGAGCTGAGGAAGCTGTTCCAGCTCAAGCTGCTTAGCGCCAAGCGAGTTCAGTCATTCCGGTACGTCAGGGAAGAGGAGGTGGGTGCAATGATAGAGTCAATCGCGAAGTCGGCAGAGGGTGGAACTTTGGTCGATCTGAGAGAGAAGTTCATGGCTTTGACGGCTAGCATCACTTGCAGGTAGGGCCTAGTGATGTAGTTGATGAGGCGAATTGCGTTCCGCGACTAAGTTACTACTTGGGAGTTGTAATTTGAGCATAAAGTGAGCCTGTTTCTTTGAACTTGAGCTCAACTCGGCCAAGTTTTCTTGGTTCGAGCTTGACTATACTTGATTAGACTCGATTATGCTTACGATCTACAGGAATTATTTAGCTATTATCAAGTTCGAACTTGATTCAAGTTAATGCTCCAACTAGGAAAACTCGACTAAGCACATGGAAGATTTGAACCAAAGCGTGTCTAGAGTGAGAGCGAAGCAAGAATCGCCAACAAGTAACTCTGACTTGTTCGCACACCTTACATGCAGGGTCGCATTTGGGAAGGCGTTTCCACTGGAGTTCAACGACGGAAGTTTCGTGGATATGATTCATGAGGCATTGGAGATGTTAGGAAGCTTCTCGGCATCGGATTTTTTCCCTTGATTTGGCTGGATTGTGGACAGGTTCACAGGGCTCCATTCGAGGTTGGAGAAGAGCTTTCGCCAATTGGACAATTTCTATGAGAAGGTGATCGAAGAGCATCGGAACACGAGAAAGAGCAACGACGAAGAGGACATTGTCGATTTGCTGCTGAAGATGGAAAGGATCAGACTGAGCTCGCAGATGTTCGGTTCAAGGAAGATAACATCAAGGCTATCTTGATGGTACATCATACAATCTCTTACATATTACCTACTACAGACCACATACAAAATTGAGAAGCCAACTTGAAAGTTCTTTATGTTGCAGGATTTAACTCAAGAACTTCTTAAATGTATTCTCCGTCCTCCTTCTCGGACAAAAATGGTATCGCTTAAGAAACTTATGTAAATTTCTTTTTTGAGAATCACGACATTCATGGTCACTCTCAGGACATATTCCTTGCTGGAGTGGACACCGGTGCAGTTTTCATGGAATGGACAATGGCCGAGCTCGCCAGGAACCCGCGGGCGATGTGAAAAACTCAAGAGGAGATTCGGAGTTGTGTTGGAAACAAAGAACGGGTCGTGGAAGACAACCTTCATGGGCTCAAATATCTCAAGTTAGTACTCAAGGAGGCAATGAGGTTACATCCTCCGGGGGTACTCATCCCGAGGGAAACAATAGGACACTTCAAACTGTTTGGCTACGATGTCGACCCGAAGACCCGTGTCCTTGTCAACGTGTGGGGCATTGGGCGGGACCCGGGCGTGTGGGAGGACCCTGAGGTGTTCGTGCCGGAGAGGTTCGAGGACAGTCCAATCGACTACAAGGGGAATCATTTTGAGCTGTTGCCATTCGGGGCAGGGAGGAGAGTATGCCCTGGGATGTCGATGGGGATGGCGGGGGTCGAGCTAGCGCTCGCGAACGCCTTGCACTCATTCGACTGGGAATTGCCAAAGGGAATGATAGAGGGAGATGTGAGAATGGACGAAGGTGCTGGCTTGGCCGTATTCAAAAAAGTGCCTCTCACTCTATTGCCAGTAAAGGCATAGCATGGAATCGTTGTATGACGAAATGATTGTTAAAGGGAAACCATCATAGCTATAAATTTTCCGGGCCAACTTTCATGGCCAAAGTCCCTTGGGAGTAGTTGCCAAATACCTCAAATTTTCTCTAAGGGTTTTGGGGTCTCAATGGGGCTTTTAAAATGCTGAACCAAACACACCTTAAATATCGTATATGAAACGTTATGGTTGTTTGAATGTACGGTATAGCAAATTAGAATTCTCACTATTCGTTATTACGATTCATCAGTTTTGAAAAAATTACATGCAATGTGTATGGAAACATGTGGCGGAAACGAAATAAGTCGCGTCATGCATTGCCATGCTGCATGGCGACAAAACCGACACAGGAATAGCGGTCTTATCCGTGGAATCGTAAAAATATTTTAGGGCTGTTTATTTGTGAAAATCATAAAAATTATTATTTATCATGTGTATATAAAACCATATACTCAAAATACAACACGTCCCAAAATATGAAATTTTTTTATTCTTTCAGAAATTAAGTATTGGTGTGCTGTGTTGTGCCGTATTATGTCGTGTCGGTTGTAGCCCGACAATCGCGACAACGGGGTTACCTAAGAAGTGCGACCACTTTACAATGGTCGCTTAACACCGCCTAAACAGCAGCATCGCCTAGGGTACGCAGCTCTGGTCTAAAATATGTTAAAGAATTCACAAATCCCTACCAAATCCAACTCGTTTTTGTCTTGAAACAAGATACACTACAGTTATTTTTTGACAGCGTCAAATCCATAGCAGCGAATCCGTGTTGGAATGGCACAAAGACGATTGGTGATACTTTTCAAAATAGGAGGACGATTTTGAATTTGGCACAAAAGCATCACAAATTTTCCAATAACAGTCTGATAATCTCCATGACATCTTCTTTGAAACAGAGGTAGCATGGTCTACCCGATCAAGCCTAGTAGCAACCGAGTTGATGGCAACATTCTGGGCTAGAGCATTTTCCGTTTGCCAGTTTAAAACAGCTTCAACTAGAGTAGGGCCTTTCCGTCTCCCTTGGAGATCAACATCATTAGGAGCAGGGATCTTCGGAGAATGGAAATATTTCTGTTGCTGATCAGAGAAACTTTCAGCAGGAGGAAACCTGAAGGGTGCTGCACTCTCTTCAGGAGCTGCAAAGGAGGAAAATCCTCGGGTCTGAACATACAAATGCTGGGTAGAACATGAGGTGGTTCGGGTTTAAGATTGCAAGTGTATGGCTCAAGTAGTTTGATGTGACAAGAATTTTTCTTTACCCATTTAAGGATGGGTTTGTAGAATGGTGAAGTGATGTGTTTCTTTAGTGGTGGAGGTGGCGGCTTTAGTTCATATGGGGGGACAAGCTGGTGGAGGTGCAGTAATTTGAGGAGGTTTGGGAGAACCATACTCAACCATGTATTGCCAACGGCCACCGTCTTCACCAAGAGGTCCTACGGTCGGATCACCGTCTAGGTACCTTTGGTAAAGAAAATCTTTCTTCTTTTTCTTTTTCCTAGAGGACGGTCTATCATCCTGATCATCTCGATTCAAACAATAGGAACAGGAACAGTCAACATCCCAAAAGCAGTGTCCGGAGGGATCCTTGTAATAATAGATGGGTCGTCCATGGTCATCAAAGGATTGGACATGAGCTTTAGGATCAGGGTCTTCCATACTGACTAACTCAGTTGGATATGGGGTAAAGCACCATATGGTGGGGAATGATGGGAAAACATAGGAAGAAATGTCTTCCTTTTTTTTTGGTAAATTTGATAGTGACAGCACCATCTTTTTTCTTGGTGTACTGTGGCTCAGAAGATTGGATAGGTCAAGAATTTTGGTGAAGCTTTTCATAGTTGGTCACCCAACTGTCAGGAAGGAGTTTGTCAAGCTGATCTCTTAGAAGTTGACGAGGGACGTGGATACATGAGGTCTTATCATTGTCAACAGAGATAAGCAAAGCATCTTCGGCATTGGGAAGGTTAAGGTCAATGGCATGATTTTGTACTCTATACACCATCTGGTAGTGAAGAGTAGCAATTATAGGTGATGTAGTTTGAGGAGCACCAGTGATCTGTAACTGGACCTTCAAATCCGAGAGTAGGTTGGGATCTGCGAAGGCCATGTTGAAATTTGGGAAAAGAGTTAGAAACACTGTGCCTGCGTTCAGAGTGGTCTGAACTGTGCCGATGTAAGCATGCTGGTATTCCAAGAAACGAGTATCAAGGAGAGCAACCCGAGCAACTACGGGCAAGCTTTTTCGTCCATGTAAGGATAGGGCCAAACGGATGGCTCCAAAATGAAGGTGGGGGTAACCTTGTTGAGCCCACTGAGCAGGAAACTCAGGTGGAATCTGGAGAGTTACAAACTGCTCTTGCTGCGTAGACAGGATAGGGTGCTGGTCAAATTTAGTGGACTGGACGTATTCTTTGACAGAACGAGAAGTGTGTTTGATGGAACGGATGGAAGAGAATGATGGTGGTTTGCAAAAAGCTGAATAAGGATTCATGAGTGGGAGTTGTGTTTCTGAGATTTTGCGATCATCATTCACATAGGATACCTCATAGAGATAATCCAATTTGGATGAAGTAGTTTTGCGGAGTTCTGGTGGTGGATGTAGGGAAATGGGGGTTTCCAACTAGACATGAGCTGAAATATCTATGGAGGGTTCCATGAGAGAATAGATTTCTCCTTTCCCGTCAACAGGTCTCGAATATCAGAATACTAATCTTAACTCGGTTTCGATGATGTTTGGCTTTGATACCAGTAAAGGAAGCGGAGACAAGCCTGAGCGAGATGAGCAGGTATGCTATCCCCACAAATACGGCGCTCCTGGCCTTAAAAGGGGACTGCTTTTTTGCTCACACAAGCCCATTCTTGAAGCTCAACCCAAATTGATTAATTGTCATAATTACGATAATTGATTGGTGGGCTAAATTGCTGATTGTATGGCAGCATAATTCTTGAATCGGATCCTAGAATTATGCGTGTATATGTGTGTGCAATGCATAATCAAAGGATTAGATCCTTGGATTAAATGTGTGAATTTTGTGAGCAGAAAATTCAGATCTCTCTCTCTCTCTCTCTCTCTCTCTCTCTCTCTCTCTCTCTCTCTCTCTCTCTCTCTCTCTCTCTCTCTCTCTCTCTCTCCATTTTTTTCTTTCTCCCATGGTGACCAAAAATTCAAGAACGAGAAAAAATATCATCACGAATTGCCAGCACAATCGAGTGGTGATTCCCGCAAGTTCGTTCTTCCGTTCATCGTTGTGATTGGTGGTGTGTCTAAACTAGAGGCTCGACACTTGTGGGGCTCGGATCGAAGAACATCTGAACCGTTTTTCATTATTCAAGCACACTAAGAGAGGTAATCTTTTAACTATTTTTGTTTGTTATGATTTTCGATTGAAACGCATGAACTACGCCTCTGGAGATATATGTATGGGCAATTTATTATTTTCGCTGGGTTTATTTATTTTATTTTTGCCCGTACGTGTTACGTGAATCCCAACACTTCCTATCTAGATGGCAGCTTAAACAAGCATCATAGTAATACCTAATTCTTGTCTGATATATTCAAATGTATTCTTATCATGTGGCTTGGTGAATATGTCAGCTAATTGATGCTTTGAATCAACAAATCGAATGCAAATATCACCATTATGCACATGATCACGAATAAAATTATGCTTAATTTCAATATGCTTAGCTCGTGAGTGCAGGATTGGATTCTTGGTGAGATTGATTACGCTGGTGTTGTCACATTGGATTTTCGCGTTGTGAGATTGAATACCAAAGTCCTTCAATTGTTGCTTCATCCATAGGATTTGTGCACAGCAACTCCTTAAGGCAACATACTCAGCTTCTGCAGTTGATAGAGCTACAATGTTCTGTTTCTTGGAGAACCAGGACACCAGCATAGATTCAAGAAGTTGACATGTTCCTAAAGTACTTTTCTGTCTAATTTATAACCTGCAAGATCAGTATCTGTGTATCCATGCAATATAAGATCTGAGGTCTTAGGATACCATAGTCCCAAAATAGGATAGGTTCTTATGTATTTAATTATCATTTTGACAGCAGTAAGGTGTGATTCCTTGGGATCTGAGTGGAATCTAGCACACATGCAAACACTAAAAATAATGTCAAGTCTAGAAGCAATTAAGTATAATAATAAACCAATTGTGCTTCTATAAAGCTTATGATCAACCTGTTTACCATGTTCATCCTTGTCTAGCTTGGATGAAGAAGACATGGGCAAACCAGTTTTCTTGCAATTTTCCTGACCGAACTTCTTTACCAGTTCAAGAGCATATTTCACTTGATGTATGAATGTGCCTTGTTTGGTCTGATTGACTTGCAGCCCTAGGAAGAATGTAAGTTCTCCCATCATGCTCATTTCAAGCTCATTCTGCATGATCTGAGAAAATTCCTTGCAGAGATTTTTGTTAGAAGAACCAAATATAATATCATCTACATAAATCTGAATGAGTAAAATTTCGTTACCTTCCCTTTTGATAAATAAAGTTGTATCAACTTTACCTTTCTCAAAGCCTTGGTTCATAAGGAAATTATTTAACCTTTTATACCATGCTCGTAGAGCTTGCTTGAGTCCATAGAGTGCCTTTTGAAGTTTGAACATATGATCTGGGTATTTTGGATCTTCAAAACCTAGAGGTTGATCAACATTGACTTTCTCCTTGATATATCCATTCAGGAATGCACTCTTGACATCAATTTGATATAGTTTGAAGTCGTGATAGCAAGCATAGACGAGTAGGAGTCTGATGGATTCCAGTCTTGCTATTGAGCATAAGTTTCATCATAGTCGATTCCCTCTTCTTGAGAGTACCCCTTGGCAACAAGTCTTGCCTTGTTCCTGGTTACTTTGCCTTTATCATCCAGTTTGTTTCTGAATACCCATTTGGTTCCAATGACTGGATGATTCTTTAGTCTTGGCACCAATTTCCATACTTCATTGAGTTTGAACTGATGTAACTCTTGTTGCATAGCTTCAATCCAGCTTTCATCTTGAAGATCTTCTTCAATTCTTTTGGATTCAAACTCAGAAACCAGAGCAAATGCATTTATTGCACTTCTTAGTTTAGATTTGGTTCTGATCCATTCATCAATGTTTCCAATGACTTGATCGGTAGGATGACTGGATTTTTATTTTCAGTTTTTCTTTGACTTTTCAAGCTCATCTTCGATTAATTCTTCATCATTTGGATCTTCAGAAGTTGCAGTTGGTTGCTTATCTTCCAAGCTCTGAGAAGATTCAATTGCTTCTTCGGCCTCAGATGATGTGTTCTGCTTCTCATATGATGAGTTTTGATCATCTGACACTTCATTAACATAAGTGATCTTCTGAGCAGTGTATTCATCCTCGAATTTCACATTCATGGATTCTTCAACTGTCTGTGAATTCTTGTTGAAGACTCGATAGGTTTTGCTTGAGGTCGAATATCCCAAGAATACTCCTTCGTCTGATCTTTCATCAAACTTGCTTGGCCGATCACTTGAGTTTTAAGAATGTAGCATTTACAACCAAAAATATGAAAATATGAAATATTTGGTTTCTTTCCTTTGTAAAGCTTATATGGGGTTTTCTCAAGCAATGGTCTAACAAAAACTCGATTTATAATATAACAAGCAGTAGACACAGCTTATGCCAAAAAATATGAAGGTGATTTGCTTTCAATCAATAGAGTTCGTGCCATTTCTTATAAAGATCTATTCTTCCTTTCAACAATTCCATTTTGTTGTGGAGTGTATGGAGATGAAAAATTGTGCTGAAAACTATTTTGATCACAAAACTCAGCAAAGTAATGATTTTCAAATTTCCCTCCATGATATGTTTTGATGCTTGAAATGGAATAACCTTTTTTTCATTTTGAATTTTCTTTTAAAATGTTTCAAAGTATGAGAAAGCATCACTTTTATGTGCAAGAAAGAACACCCAAGTAAATCTGGTATGATCATCCACAATGACCAAACAATATCTTTTATCTCTAATACTCTGAGTTCGAGTAGGTCCGAAGACATCTATATGTAACAGCTGCAGAGCACGGTCAGTAGACACTTCATTTATAGATTTGTAAGAACTTCTTACTTGTTTTCCCAATGTGCAAGCTTCACAATGCTTAGTCCTTTCAAACTTGACTTTTGGGAGACCTTTTACTAGCTTCTTTTTGGAGAGCTTTGATATTTACTTGAGGCTTATGTGTCCCAACATTCTGTGCCAAAGTTCTGGATGGTTTTTGATAGATAGAAGACATTTCTCTTCCTCAGATGTTGTATCCAATAGGTACATATTACCATGTCTTCGTCCAGTGAACGAAGATTCATTGTCTTCACTTGTACCTGAGCACTTATTTTCTGCAAAGTAAACTTTATATCCAATATCGCATAGTTGGCTAATGCTAATAAGATTGAAATTCAAACCTTTAACCAGTAAACATCATGGATAAGAAGATTTCCAATCTTCACGGTTCCTTTGCCAATAATTATTCCCTTGTTATCTTCTCCAAAGGAAACATTTCCACCATCGAACATCTCAATATTAATAAATTTTGTTGCATCTCCAGTAATATGTCTGGAACACCCACTATGAAGGTATCATTTATTTTTCCTTTTCATTGGTACCTGCAACGATCAGTAAAATTTAAGTTTTCTTTGGTACCCAGATCTGTTTGGGTCCTTTGGGGCTAGCAACATTTGCATATCTAAGAATATCTCGAGTGGATCTCTTAATTTTTGAACAATAACTACGAGAGTGTCTAGTATCACCACAGTTTGAACAAGCATATAAATCTTGACCTTTGAATTCACAAACTGTTTTCTAAAATGGTTCTCATAGGAATTCTTAGGAGGCCTTCTCTTGATTCTCTCATCAATAGGAGGAAAATGATTTTCCACGTCACTTTCTTTTTTAAATCCTAATCCCGATTTATTATAATATGGGACTTATATAGAAAGTATGTGCTGTAACGTTCTAGAACCGGTGGAAAATTTCTTGTGAATATTTAAAATTTCCTTCCTTAACGAAACATTCTCTTTTTCGAATATATTCATTTCCTTTTTCAAAGAGTTCTTATCTATATCAAAAAGATTTCTTTCCTTTTTCAAGGAATCAGTTTCTTTCTCAAAATCTTTAATTTCAGATTTCAAACGAATATTCTCGTTAGACACCCAATCTGATTTCTCTTTCAATTGGAAAATTTTCTTTTCGAGAAAATTGATCATATCTTTTTGTGAAAGATATTTCTGTTTAAAGGTAGCTACTTCCTTTTTCAATTCAGAAAATCTTTTAAGAGTCGCTCTATATTCTGAACATAGCTCGTCTATTTAATCTGATACCTCAACGGGAATATTTGAATGAGTTACCTGGAGATCATCATCTGAGTCGGCCATGAGACATATGTTCGCATACTCTTCGTCACTTTCACATTCAGTGTCGCTCCAAGTCTCTGCTTTCTTGGATTTTTCATCCATGCCTTTCTTCTTTAATATAGGGCAATTTGATTTAATATGACCTCTCTTTCTGCATTCATAGCAAATGACTTCTTGACTCTCGCCTTTGGTTTCAGATGATCATTTCTGATCATATCGTCTAATATCCTTTTTGTCTTTGAAGTTCCTGCCTTTCTTAGCCATTCTTATGAATCTTTTAACCATGAGTGCTAGCTCATCATCATCTTCATCTTCTGAGTCTGAAACATCAGAATCAGCATTAGATTTTAAAGCAATGGACTTTTTACCTTTTGACATTGTCTCTTCATTAACTCTTTCTTCCTCATAGGATTGAAGAGTTCCAATAAGTTTGTCCATCGATAGAGGAGATATCCTCTAAGTCTCTCGAATGGAAATTTTGACGTTGTCTCATTCCTTTGTGAGAGCTCTTAGTAAATTGTTGACTCTCATTGGTCCTGAAACAGGTTGCCCATGGTATGTAAGACCATTAACTATTTCTGTGAATCTATCAAACATTTGTTTTGCAGTTTCTCCGGGCTTCATCTTGAATGCTTCATATTGGCCGAGAAGAAAATTGACTTTGGTCTCCTTCACTCTATCTGTTCCTTCATATGTAATGTAGAGCTTGTCCCAGATCTCTTTCGATGAGGAACAATATGCAATACGTTTGTATTTAGTAGGAGATAAAGCACAATAAAATGAATAAACGGCTTTTGCATCAAGAGCATCTCTCTTGGCAATCTCGGTAGTTGACAAAGTAGTAGTCGGCGTTGGATTGTTATCCCCTGCATTTGATGTGGTCATTACATTTGCAGTTGGATTCACTCCTTTTTTGTACAACATCCTATATCTGAGGATCTTGGCATCTAAGATATGCTTTGAATTTGTTTTACCAATCGATGTACTCCTTCCCATCAAAGTATGGTGGTCTGTTGTTGCTTCTACCTTCGATCCATGTGGGAGAAAAATTGCTAGCCATAAAGATCGTTAGCTCGGAAGTAAAAACACTTCACAAAATATGAGCACCAGGCTCCGATACCAATTGTTGTGGCTAGCGTTATCACTTACAACCAGCATCTGAGTCCCTCAGAAATCCCATTTGAGCAAAACCTTTTTTTATAGATTCAATCCTATGCATCTATGCACCAAAGGATAATCTGCAAAACAAGTATTTCACGGCATTATCTCAAAACTTAAGAGTATTTTGGATCATTTTGTCAACTTTAAAATCACTTAGGGGTTTTTCTCAACAATTGGTAGTGGTGGTTTGGGTCGATTTGGCCATTTGAGCTCTCAATTTGATAATTTTAATTCTCTGGTTGAAGAACAAATTCGAGATTTTCATGCAATTCCTTGAATTTTTTTTGGGAAAATAGCAATTTTTTCAGTAGAATTCATACCCTTGATTCCAATTACGTGGTCTGATTCGATAAATTTTGAGGTATTGGCGATGTTGGAGACCTTCTTGGCATCGGATTTTTTCCCTCGCTTCGGCTGGATTGTGGACAGGTTCATAGGGCTCCATTCGAGGTTCGAGAAAAGCTTTGGCCAGTTGGACAATTTCTATCATAAGGTGATCGAGGAGCATCGGAACATGAGAAAGAGCAATGAGGAAGAGGATGACATTGTCGATTTGCTGCTGAAGATGAAGAGGGATCAAACTGAGCTGGCAGGGGTTCGGTTCAAGGGAGATAACATCAAAGCTATCTTGATGGTACATCATACAATATCTTACATGTTACCTACTGCAGACCACCTACACAATTGAGAAGCAAACTTGAAAGTTCTTTATGTAGCAGGATTTAATTCAAGAACTTCTTAAATGTATACTACGTCATCCTCCTTGGACAAAAATGGTATCGCTGAAGAAACCGATGTAAATTTCTTTTTTGAGAATCATAACATTCATGGTCACTCTCAGGATATATTCCTTGCTGGAGTGGACACCAGTGCAGTTTTCATGGAATTGACAATGGCCAAGCGCGCCAGGAACCCGTGAGCGATGCGAAAAGCTCAAAAGGAGATCCGGAGTTGTTTTGGAAACAAAGAACGAGTCATGGAAGAGAACCTTCACGGACTCAAATATCTCAAGTTAGTACTCAAGGAGGCAATGAGGTTACATCCTCCTGGGGTACTACTCATCTCGAGGGAAACAATGGGCCACTTCAAGCTATTTGGCTATGATGTCGACCCGAAGACCCGTGTCCATGTCAATGTGTGGGGCATCGGGCGGGACCCGGGTGTGTGGGGGGACCCTGAGGAGTTAGTGCCGGAGAGGTTCGAGGACAGTCCGATCGACTACAAGGGGAATCATTTCGAGTTGTTACCATTCGGATTAGGGAGGAGAGTATGCCCCGGGATTTCGATGGGGATGGGAGCGGTGGAGCTAGCGCTCGCCAACGCCTTGCACTCCTTCGACTGGGAATTGCCAAAGGGAATGACAGAGGGAGATGTGAGCATGGAGGAAGGGGCTAGCTTGGCCATATTCGAAAAAGTATCTCTCACTCTATTACCAGTAAAGGCATAGCATGAAATTGTTGCATGACGAAATGATCGTATAAGAGAGAGGATCGGGCATGGAGGGAGATGTGTACAACTGAACCTAAGATAACCCAGTCAAATAAAGAAGATCGTATAAGAGAGAGGATCGGGCAATGAGTGAAGTTCTCTCCCCAACTAGACCAGAGTTAGAGGAACGTCAAGCCACTATATCGATAGGTGCAGGAGCATAGGCACTCGAACACATGAGAGGAGCGAACCCAAAAGCAAAGTCCAATAGAACGCACACCAGCAAGCAGTGATTTTAACAGCATCAAATACGAAGAACAAAAAAGCATTCGAACGAAGAAGGAAGGATGCCAATTTTCGGGACTTTCCTCAAACTAGAGTGAAGTCAACAAATTGAATCGTCTGCTATCTCTAGAAGAGAAATCTTCCTTCATGACAAGTGCTACAAATGTTCTACTAAGTCGAGTCTCTATCACCCATAGGCGAATTAGACAGAATGAGTGGATAGCTAAGGGTTAGGCATAGCAGGTCTCTTGCAGATGACTTTCGTGTGCATGTCTGTCTTTGGAATGTCTGTTGATGGCAGTGTGAATGAATGTCTTGACTGCCCGTTTTGGTGTGCAAGTCTTGCTTTCGTGCGTAACCCTTCTTTTAAGAAATCTTAGTAAACCCTTGGGGCATTAAGAGAGTCATCTTCTAGTACTAAGCATGGAAAGGCGCATAGCATGCCAATTGGGCTAGCTCATAGGAGAAAAGCAGGTTGATAAGGTTTGTCGTCGGGCAAGATCAAACTTTCTCCATTCGTGACCCCTATCATACTTATAAAGAAGGTTTAGTTATATTTAGTATTCAACTAATTGCATAGATCAAGTCGTGTATTGTATCTGACGATCGGAAGGCATCTATCCCATAGAATGGTAATTGATTTTATTAGTATTACCTAGTAGTGCACTCGCTACCTTAAGAGGTAAAAAGGCTATTGCTTCTGTAGAGAAAAAAAAAATACGATTAGCAGAGAATTCTATAACAGACGATTTGTAGCATCCGGATGATTCAATTCCTTTTGAGGAATTAATGACCGTTGCGTACCTTAAGCGCTAGTTCTGCTTTCACATATGGATGCTGAGATCGGAAAAGGTTCTTGTTCCCATGAATCTTGATTTGCCTCCTGGCGTTGATAACGATTGAAAGGCTTCAACCTATTTATCTATCATATCCCTCGCTTTAGTCTTCATCGTCTGCTGGCTCCGTACACTCCCTTGTAATTCAGCGTGGCAACGAGCACAAAGTACTGGACTACTAGGAGATCCATGTATTGGCTCTATGGACTTGCTCAATGTGTTACGAGCGCTAGCCTTTTGTGGCTCTTCAGATGATGTGTCCAATACCAATTGGAACTTCAGAGTCAACATGTTCACTGGCATGGTATCAGGAAATGGATCATGATCCACCAACATCACATCTTTATGAAAGTTATCACTGTATTACGGATTAATTTACCGTCTACAGGTTGGTCTAATAAAGGCAGGATATAAATATTCTTAATTGGCTTAATATGGGCCTGGCTAGTGTGGGCCAGAGTTCGGCCCGACCCATGGTGAAAGGGCCCGCTAAGAAACTGAACTCCTACGGGGATAGGAACTGATCAACTTGAGCTTCCCTTCATAACGAGATTGAATTTCCCAAGCAGACTTTATATGTCTTGTGTCCATCACAACCTTCATCATATACGTATGCAAGTAGCTAAATTGCTGGGTTCGGAAGGAAAGGCACTACTTCCTCCTCCGCATCCCTTATTGGAATAGTAGTGAAGGAAAGACCTTGCCTCACATCGGAAGCCCCTCTCATCGATGATACTTCTTTTTGGGGAGAAGTAGAGCAACAACTCAAAGTCAAATTACTTATGTGCAGGAGAGGTACATCTTCCATAACCGACTACTTGAATCGTTTCAAAGCTATTTGTGAGTTGAGTTGTTGCCTGCTATTCAGAAATCTATTTCAGATTGTAACGCCCCATACCCTTCATCGGGCTCACTAACATCCCGCCACGGTCGTTTGATTGAGTATTTCCCAGGATCAAGGGCGAACGACTTAAGCGCAATACCAATTGTACATGCGGAAGCGACGAACAATCTCCTTTACAAAAATTTTCTTTCCGAACACAATGACTCGGGATGAAAAAGAGAGATTTAAAACTTACTTCATACATTCCTTAAAAGCGTCAAATACACAATAGGGTTACAACTTGCCATCTCCTAAAATACAACTTCCTTTAATAAACAACAGTAGATGAAGTTTAATCCTACAGAGCTATATAGGCGTGTACAACCCAAAATAAGAAAGCAGCTCCCTAAGACTTAAAAAAGAAATATAGTCAGGTAAGGTTAACGGTTCATCTACTTCAAAAGGGTATCTTCAAAAGTCAGTCCATAGTATTCAAGGGACCTCGTCATTCGGGACCTAAAAATATTGTCTCACAACGGGGTGAGAATAAATCCTAGCAAGTCATTCATAACCCTAAACTAGGCCATTACTACCTCCTAACACCGAAAATTAAACAATTCTAATAGAAAGTATAATCATGGCATTTAAGACAATAAATAGAAGTACAACGAATAGACACTCAATTCAATCCAATTCAAGATACGATTTCACGATTTAAGCTAAGCTTCGTATTTTAGGCATTTAAACAATCAACTACTCGAATAAGGCATTCCATCAATAACCCGATTCTAGCTATTCAGCCCTCGCCGTAGCGCCTGGGACATAGCTTAATAATCACATTGTATTAGGCAGGACCTTCGTCGTAACGCCCAGGTCTAATAAATTCATCTGCCGGACCCCCCGTAAAAACGGCTCTTAGGTCATACTTGCATTTGATAAACGCCCTCGTCGTAACGCCCAGGCTATTATATGTTTACCACGACCCCCCGTAAAAACGGCTCTCGGGTCATGCTTTAACCTTAATAGGTTAATATGTGATTTAGTACTCATACATCTCATTCCAACGGTCAATTGCACTCAAGATCACTCAGTCAAGCAATTAACCATCAAGGCACATAGCCACAATCATAGGTCATCCATGAGCATTCGATTATTTTACACTTCCCATTCAAACTCCGATTTAGTCTATTAAACCACTTCACTTGCTCAAATTAAGTTAAAATGACATCAACACATGCTCGAGACCCTAAGATCATTCATGACCAGAATAGGACTTCATCATTTAAACTCAATTTCTCCATTTTTAATCCAAAAAACAACCAAGTACGGTTCATCCATTTCATGGCAGGTTCGGTTTTTCCATGACCAGGCTTACTCTCAGAAAAACTGAGATAAATCTGTTTACTTTTTTAGCAATCTAACTTTAGAACCTCGTTCTTCATGATCTTACGGTCGCGTGGGTGAAAACGGAGTTCAATTTGGACTCCGGAAGACTTAGAACGACCCATTTTACTTTCGTCGCGACCTGAAAACGGGGTTACACGGGCTCTCGGGTATTAACATTTTTCTCACAAAAACAGTCCTTAAACTCTACCAATCCAACCATAAAACATCTATTAGTAACCTAACATCCTAATAAAGGGTTAGGGATAACTTACCGAAGGGTTGAGCAAGCAAAAAATCCTCTGACAAGGGCTGCAAGTCCACAGCCAACTCTAGACAGTAGGGTCTCGGTTTCTAATCCATGAAACCAACTCGTTCTTAGCCATTATAATATACTAAAACTCAACATTAACCTCACTACTCAACTCTAACATCTACTAGGCTAAGCTTTAGGGATCATTTACCTTAAAATTGAACAAGAACTCCAAGAACAACCCTTGTTCTTCACGATTTTTCCTTGCTCGGCGACGGTGGGGCGAAAGAGAGAGTGAGCCGAGAGAGAGAGAAAGAAATGAGAGAGTGAGGGAGAGGTGGAGGAGTCGGCCGGACACAAATGGAGGGAGAGAGAGAGAGCTTCATCCATTTCAAGAAACAAGAGAGAAATGGAGGGAAATTGCAAGTGGGGTGGTTGATGGGGCAAGGACAAGGAAGAGTGCACTAGAATGACAAGTTGGTGAAGAGTGGTTCAAGGGGAATTGGTCAAGTCAAGTGGTCATTCCATTCTTCCAATAATTCAAGGGGAAAAATGACCAAATGGTCCCTCAAAATTTGGCCAAAGAGGAGGGAGTGGCAATTGTCCAAATTGCCCTTGCTTGTTTCTAAAGGAAAGTGCATTTATCTAAGGGTATAAAGGTAATTTCCTAATCGTCGATCCGAATTTCACTTTTCTAAATGCTAATGGACTAATTTTAATCTTAACGGCCCTCGACGAGGCGACGTCCAATTTATTCCCGTTGGAATCCTCGAATATCCGGCCTTTAATGTCGAAGTCCAATTTATGGCTAAATTTAGTCGTTTGTCATTCCAGCATATCTCAGACTAACGGGCGGCTCTTAGGAGCTACGCGTATCGACCCGCGACTAATGTCGCGTTTAAGAGTTACTCGTGCCACGACGACTTTGGTTGTCATGTAATTGCGAGGTTTAATTGCTAGTCCCGAAGGTTGCGATCGTTAGGAATTGGTTTAGGTTAATTTCTCAAATCATACTATGGTCGTCCGGAATCACCCGCGGACTAATTGCATGACACTAGCAAACTGTTCTAAAACCATTCTTAGATCGACCTTTAGCGGTCCAAAATGTTTCCTCGGCAATGCTTATGGTCAAAGTATCGACTCGTGGTTGAGTTCTTTAGTCCACGTACTTAAATCCTAGTTAGCATTTCCCTTTTGGTTAGTCGACTCAAGAGAGATCAATTCTGAGTGAGATTTTACTGAAATACATCGATAGGCATTCATTCATTCATAAACTTCGAGATAGGGTCGGAATTCAGAATGTCACAACTCTTCCCCCCTTACAAAAATTTCGTCCTCAAAATTTACCATAAATCTCACCATTCTCAACAACTGGGGGTTGATACCTCATCGTTACTTCACCTTCCTTGGCGGTCCCCTCTTACCGCCAAATTCTCTAAACAGGTCTACTACACACCTTGGACTCGACTTTCCAAATCGAACAAGCCTCGCATGGATGCTACCTTAAGGGAAACATAACCTCTCACTTGAAGTTTTAAAGACCTATACCGTCGGTCTATTGAGTTCCACTATCGATGCGAAGGCCTTCGAAATGACGTATCTGCCATCAAACTTGTCCAGGATCCGCGTAACACGCCTTAGATCCGTACACTTTTCTAAAACCCATGTCTCAATGCTTCAGGTTAACATCTCACGTATCAACACACCAAGATGGGCAAGAATCCCCGCGTCAACACGCTTCAAGGCATTACGCGTCGATCTAAACATAATTTCAAACAATCGGCCCACGAGATAAACTAAGGACGCACCCATGCTATTCAAAAGGCTTAATACATTTCGATGCCTTAATGAAGTCATTTCAAACCATGATTGATCATTCGCCATAAGTCCTTGCTCAAGCATCTTTGATTAAGTTGTCACCGGTCGCCAACCTATCATCAAATCTGTCTACCAGCAATTGTCACTGCGAACATTTCCACAAGGCGTAGCCACTCGATACCATTCCCTTCAAAGTTTGTGGCACACGCCGGTAACGTAATCTCAGGCATCTAGATCATTTCTTTAGGTCATCTATTTGTCTACATACAACAGGGTGTGCTTGTGGCATAACTTCATCCCCATAACGTCTTTAAGACTCCCAAAAGTTATGGTAACCTTAGGATTTCTTATTCGACACAACCATCGTTGAAATTCCACACGAGTTGCCTAACGCATTCACAAATCGTCTCATGGTCCTCTTGACCTTTCAGGTGACCCCACGGCCAAATCCACAACAATTCGTTCCTAGTTCCACTCGATAGCTTCCTACGGATGGGGCAACTCGTCGACTTATCGAGTCGTGCCTTCCTTTGTTGACACATCCGATCCTTATCCACAAACTTGACTATTTCTCTTTTCATTATATTCCACCACTAGTGCAGACGTAAGTCCTGGTACTGCTTGGTAAATCCATGGGACACTATAGTCATCACGATGAGTTCCCAACATGACATTGCCCTCTAAATCCTTCATCATCGCATACTTACATTCGTTCATGAAGCTTCTAAATCTCTATCCGTGGGTACTTAAGAGTCTGGATTTTCTCCCTATTGCAATCTCTTCCATGATCTCTTGGCATTAGGACCTGCAGGTCACAACGCTTTAACCCCCGAAAACTCCTTTCATGTTCATTCGGCCATTCGCGCCACATCTCGTCCTTAGTCCATTTCATTAATAGGACGACTCTTGCCACGATTCGTCTATAGCAAACCATCAATTCCAGTAACTCCAAACTCCAGTAATCCATACTGTTTTCCGACAATCCATTACTTATACTAATCCTTAAGGGTTCCACAGGAAATTCATTTCCCAGAGGCTTTATGACCTAGAACTTGCCTTATTAGACCCAATTTTCGCGCTCTTATATTCTGCATACCTCGAGCGTCCTCTTAGAATCTATGGAATACCTTCCAAAGGTTGTTCACGCTGCTCATGACTCCTTGATTCCGATTAATCCCTTTCAGTTGAAAATTTCTAATTCCACAAATGACTATCACATCTCCAAAAATCAACTGCCTAATATAAATATATAACCTCAAGTCTAGTCGTTATTCAAGTCGCGTCCATATGCATGCGATTACAACTGGCCTTTTGACCCAAATATTCCTTGTCCACTTCCTTGCATACATCTCGTCTCACACCATCTAAAGTCGTCCATAGCAATCGAGACCTAACGCACTTCAAGCCTAAATCCATTAATACCAGTCGTCTCTCTACAATTCATATTCACAAATGCCGCTTATCCGTCGTTCGTTTCCATTTCGACCTATTGCCTAATCCACTGTCGATCTCTGGACTATAACCACAAATAACCCTAAAGGTCATCAATTAAAGTCGGTACTAAAACCATCAAAAGGCAACAAAGGTTCAAGCGTATAATCCTTGAGACACTCCCTGGCGACTTTCGCTCTTAACACCCAGGCAATAGAATTCCTCTTATTTCCATGCTAGGGTCTCTTACCCTATGAGGAGGACTATACACTTCAGCAGCATCCTCATGCCTCGAATCCTACCTTGTCTTCCTCGTTCTATATAACGTCAATCTTAGAGCTTGCGCCAACAGCAATACCTTTACTCCAGGACTCAGATGTCACCATGCTTGACATTCTCCTTCCCATAACTCTGTCACCTCAAACAACAAGGTTCTAAGGGATCGAGATCCTCTTTCGGCCTTCATCGGTCCATACCTTGATTATTCAACTCGATGGACTCAAAATACCTTGTGGTCATAACCCTAGCACCCCCTTTTTGCTTACTCGTCTGTCCATTAAAATTACGAGTGACCAAGACCATCAGGCCCATTCACTTTCCTTCCCAGCAATGACCACCCCATGGTCCAATCGTCCTTTAAAATAACATCTTATCTTTTAGGGGACAACAACTCATAACTCCCTTTCCGATGGTTCAGTTCAATCTCAACCAACCTCATAGGATCATTGGACTCAAGCAAGCTAGCACACCGATTTTCCTTAACACTTTCCACATGACGAGAGAGACAGACCACCAATTTCCCTTCTAGGCTCTACGCTTAGGTATCAACCATTCCTTACAAGTACATTCCATGTTCTATAAGTGGAAATCCTCTTTACTCATGGTTTCTCCAGTCATTTTTCCCTTCGGGATGAAATCCATCATAACATTTCAGATTTAAGAACACCAATTCGCCACGATGCTTCGAACTTTGCTTCATTCCTGAATTTCCTTGCCTCATCCAAAGGGTCTCTATCCACCTTTGGTACGTGCTTAGGCAATCTCAAGAACTCTACCCTGCAATGGCAGATCCACCTCTGGTTCTCACGATCGTCAAGGATTATAACACTCTAGCTACTTAACAAGCTCAGTAATGTATTCCTCATTGATCAACTAGATGAAGGAAAATCCGACTACGTGCTACGCCTTCAAGAAAAATTCTTCCTTTGGTAACTATTCACTGATCATTAGCAGTACCTTGGAGTGTTAATCGCTAGGGTCATTTTCTCCTCAATATACCCACGCCTCTAAGGCTTCCTTACAAATCCTCATTCCAAATAGGAGTAATCTCATACTTACATTTCCTGCCAACTTCGTCGACTTCGACTTCACAAACTATTCCACAAGCTAGTCCATATGTCGGCTCCTATTCGTGTCCCCAAGATCATCCTTCCGATCAGCACCATTTGCTCTAATAATCACAACAGCAATAGCCTCGACTAGCTAAGTCACAATAGCAGCCCAATCTCGAGCCTACCTACCCATCCAATTCTCGATTTCTTTTAAGGCTCTCTCGACTTTACCAACTCTTGAATCTCCCACAACTTGTGGTCTGGAGTTAGGCGCTCCTCTAACGCTTTTATCTCGATTGTTCATTTCACTAAGCTCTGACATCATAGGAGCTACTACAGTTCCACCAAAAGATTCAAGGACCTAAGCCATCTACTCAAGTCTAGCAGTCCTAAACTGCTTACCACAACGGCAACCATAAGCCAGCTACTAATTACCAAGCAATTACAAGCAACACTCAGCTGTGAGTCAATCATCAAACAAGTCTCAACTAAGCAAACATCAAGCAAGCACTCATGGCATCAATTCAATCAGATAATTCCTCGTACCTTAAGTCCTGCCGTACCTGCGACTTAGCAGGATTACAACATGCTACTTAGCTTCTCAAACAAGCCTTAGTCAAACAACAACTCGATGCCAAGTAAGCCAATCATAATGCAAGCATTTAGAGGTACACATCAAAAGGTTCTCATTCGTACCTCAAGTCTAGGTGCATTTGCCCGTTAGCGCAACCACAATCAGCTATCCAACCAAACACTCAGTAAACAACGCTTAGTGCCAAGTACGAAGCTTTAGGACTTCTAATTGCCTACGGCGATGCAAACTAATAGTGTCATTCACATGCGCCATATCAAATGCCACACAATGTTTAAAATTTCATCTTGAGGATCAGCTTTAATGCAATAAATCTTTTGATAAAAGAATCAAACTTAGCCCGATACCTAGACCCATCCCTTTCAATGTATGGTTTAGGTCATTCCTGCCTCCCTTTTTGTCTTAGAAGCCTGCCAGGAGCCGCTCCTTGTCCGAACTTCTATGTTCCGACGTACACTCCCCGCCCACATCAGACCTGGTCTTTGCAGGTTGTCCCAAGTCATACACCTACGAGGAGAGTCCCGTTCCACACGTCCCATAACATGCTTAATTACGGTTTATAAGTATCCCATCAGCTTGTCCCATACCAAGCGATGGTTTATCAAGTCCGATAATGATATGCTCATGCATGCACATTCTTCAACTTTTATTTTGACGCCATAAACACATGCAGTGCATGATCGTCCTCATTTCTCGTCACATCGCAGTCGTTTCCAGATCAATTCTTATCCATAGAAGACTCTAATTCCACAAATCACTGTCTCACAAATCGATTTCCTAGGTTTAACCATATACCTCAAGGTCACAATCACGATCATATAATCCAATCGACCCTCTACTCGTGAGAAATACTCTATTAACCTCAAGCACATCCACAACCTCAAATCCATGCTCATGGCTCCTCAATTTCTGATTGCTTCCTTGTAACCTCAATAATATCACCACCCAAAATATCGATCAAAATCAATTCTAGAACCATTAAAATGTACACAAGTTCAAGCCTACAATCATCAAAATTCAGTGATCAATGCTTAATCCTAAAGGTCTCACTATCTAATTGTCCCCAAGTCATCACTCCATATTACTCCAAACCTCAATCATTTTGGATTGAGCTGACCTCGCTCTGATACCACCAAATTGGGGATGTAACGCCTCATACCCTTCATCGGGCTCGCTAACATCTCGCCATGGCCGTTTGATTGAGTATTTCCCAGGATCAACAGCGAACGACTTAAGCGCAATACCAATTATACATGCGGAAGCGAAGAACAATCTCCTTTACAAAAATTTTCTTTCCGAACACAATGACTCAGGATGAAAAAGAGAGATTTAAAACTTACTTCATACATTCCTTAAAAGCGTCAAATACACAATAGGGTTACAACTTGCCATCTCCCAAAATACAACTTCCTTTAATAAAACAATAGTAGATGAAGTTTAACCCTACAGAGCTATATAGGCGTGTACAACCCAAAATAAGAAAGCAGCTCCCTAAGACTTAAAAAAGAAATATAGTCAGGTAAGGTTAACGGTTCATCTACTTCAAAAGGGTATCTTCAAAAGTCAGTCCATAGTATTCAAGGGACCTCGTCATTCGGGACCTGAAAATGTTGTCTCACAACGGGGTGAGAATAAATCTCGGCAAGTCATTCATAACCCTAAACTAGGCCATTACTACCTCCTAACACCGGAAATTAAACAATTCTAATAGAAAGTATAATCATGGCATTTAAGACAATAAATAGAAGTACAACGAATAGACACTCAATTCAATCCAATTCAAGATACGATTTCACTATTTAAGCAAAGCTTCGTATTTTAGGCATTTAAACAATCAACTACTCGAATAAGGCATTCCATCAATAACTCAATTCTAGCTATTCAGCCCTCGCTGTAGCGCCCGGGACATAGCTTAATAATCACATTGTATTAGGCAGGACCTTCGTCGTAATGCCCAGGTCTAATAAATTCATCTGCCCGGACCCCCCGTAAAAACGGCTCTTAGGTCATACTTGCATTTGGTAAACGCCCTCGTCGTAATGCCCAAGCTATTATATGTTTACCAGGACCCCCTGTAAAAATGGCTCTCGGGTCATGCTTTAACTTTAATAGGTTAATATGTGATTTAGTACTCATACATCTCATTCCAACGGCCAATTGCACTCAAGATCACTTAGTCAAGCAATTAACCATCAAGGCACATAGCCACAATCATAGGTCATCCATGAGCATTCGATTATTTTACATTTCCCATTCAAACTCCGATTTAGTTTATTAAACCACTTCACTTGCTCAAATTTCACTTGCTCAAATTAAGTTAAAATGACTTCAACACATGCTCGAGACCCTAAGATCATTCATGACCAGAATAGGACTTCATCATTTAAACTCAATTTCGCCATTTTTAATCCAAGAAACGACCAAGTGCGGTTCATCCATTTCATGGCAGGTTCGATTTTTCCATGACCAGGCTTACTCTTAGAAAAAATGACATAAATCTATTTACTTTTTTAGTAATCTAACGTTATAACCTCGTTCTTCATGATCTTACGGTCGCGTGGGTGAAAACGAAGTTCAATTTGGACTCCGGAAGACTTAGAACGACCCATTTTACTTTCGTCGCGAACTGAAAACGGGATTACACGGGCTCTCAGGTATTAACATTTTTCTCACAAAAACTGTCCTTAAACTCTACCAATCCAACCATAAAACATCTATTAGTAACCTAACATCCTAATAAAGGGTTAGGGATAACTTACCGAAGGGTTGAGCAAGCAAAAAATCCTCTGACAAGGGCTGCAAGTCCACAGCCAACTCTAGACAGTAGGGTCTAGGTTTCTAATCCATGAAACCAACTCGTTCTTAGCCATTACAATATACTAAAACTCAACATTAACCTCACTACTCAACTCTAACATCTACTAGGCTAAGCTTTAGGGATCATTTACCTTAAAATTGAACAAGAACTCCAAGAACAACCCTTGTTCTTCACGATTTTTCCTTGCTCGGCGGCGGTGGGGCGAAAGAGAGAGTGAGCCGAGAGAGAGAGAAAGAAATGAGAGAGTGAGGGAGAGGTGGAGGAGTCGGCCGAACACAAATGGAGGGAGAGAGAGAGAGCTTCATCCATTTCAAGAAGCAAGAGAGAAATGGAGGGAAATTGCAAGTGGGGTGGTTGATGGGGCAAGGACAAGGAAGAGTGCACTAGAATGACAAGTTGGTGAAGAGTGGTTCAAGGGGAATTGGTCAAGTCAAGTGGTCATTCCATTCTTCCAATAATTCAAAGGGGAAAATGACCAAATGGTCCCTCAAAATTTGGCCAAAGAGGAGGGAGTGGCAATTGTCCAAATTGCCCTTGCTTGTTTCTAAAGGAAAGGGCATTTATCTAACGGTATAAAGGTAATTTCCTAATCGTCGATCCGAATTTCACTTTTCTAAATCCTAATGGACTAATTCTAACCTTAACGGTCCTCGACAAGGCGACGTCCAATTTATCCCCGTTAGAATCCTCGAATATCCGGCCTTTAATCTCGAAGTCCAATTTATGGCTAAATTTAGTCGTTTGTCATTCCAGCATATCTCAGACTAACGGGCGGCTCTTATGAGCTACGCGTATCGACCCGCGACTAATGTCGCGTTTAAGAGTTACTCGTGCCACGACGACTTTGGTTGTCATGTAATTGCGAGGTTTAATTGCTAGTCCCGAAGGTTGCGATCGTTAGGAATTGGTTTAGGTTAATTCGCAAATCATATTATGGTCGTCCGGAATCACCCGCGGATCAATTGCATGACACTAGCAAATTGTTCTGAAACCATTCTTAGATCGACCTTTAGCGGTCCAAAATATTTCCTCTGCAATCCTTATGGTCAAAGTATCGACTCGTGGTTGAGTTCTTTAGTCCACGTACTTAAATCCTAGTTAGCCTTTCCCTTTTGGTTAGTCGACTCAAGAGAGATCAATTCTGATTGAGATTTTACTAAAATACATCGATAGGCATTCATTCATTCTAAGCTTCGAGATAGAGTCAGAATTCAGAATGTTACACATATGATGATAAAGTAATGTATATCTTCGAGCAAAGGGCGCAACTTCCTTGGTAGGGGAGAGACATTTTTATAGCCGATTATGCTCTAGGGTTCCTATAGTTCAAGCAAGAAATTCGTATTTCATCTCTTACCTATTGGGCTAGCCAGGCCAATCTTTGCCTACTTAAAATAAGTCTTTTCCCATCGAATAGCAGACAAATTAGAATTGATTTTTTCAGCCAGTCCTCAAAGCTAGCCATAAGCTCATATAGTTGTAAGCCTTCCACTCAGTGGAACATGAGTTGCCTACCCAATTTTAGTTGGAGTCTATAACCATAGCTTTGCAAGCGAGGAGTAATATCTTCACCCTGCCAGCCAGTCTTGCTTACTTGGTGAGAGCCTTATGTGTTTGAAAAGAGCCATCGGAGTAGGTTTTGATTATGATTATGCTATTCCTTAATTAAGGCCCTAATTCATCTTTCACCAACTCAGTTTAAAAAGCCAATCCCCTTTAAGTACAGTCATTCCGAGGTATTCATCCCCAGCCTTTCCTGGATTCTGAAACTCCTATTGGCTACGATTAGAAAACTAATTTAGGAAAGCTAGAAGTATTAGGTTCTCCCCTATAGTTATGTTATCTAGTACTACTTGAGCTCATTTCAAAGGACTTTACTTCGCCAAGTCAAAAGGAAGCACATTTCGATCTATACTGAAGATCCGGAAAAACTCAAAACAATTCAGAAAGAAAGAACTCTTCAGTTCCTTTGATCTTAGAAAGACTGCTTCTATCCAACTCACCTAGAAAGAGCTTAGGTGCGTGTTATCCCTAGCTAGAACTATTTAAAAAAATATGAGGACTATGTTTTCTAGCGGAGCTCTCTGAACCAAAATTACTACTTTCTCTTATCGGCCTAAGGAAGGATCAAACCCCTCCCAAACGTTTCACTCGAGTTACTCCTACCAGACTCTCCTTAACAGTTGAGTCATATACCTCTCGCAAACTCAAGCCATTCTTGAAGAAAGAGCTTTAGCTGAGATTGCTGGAACATCTGAAAGGCATTCTTATCTTATCCCCTTAAGCGAGTAAGAAAGCTATTTTCGGAAGGTATGAAGATGATAATGTTGAGGGGTTCTCCTCTACCGAGTTAGAACTCAGAAGTAGGGGTGAGTAGAGGAGACTGCTTTGCTTATATCGGATTGTAGGCTAGGGGACTGGGTTAGATTAACTTAAAGCTCTCCTAAGAAATATGTCTTTTTTCTAACGTACTGGACTAAAATTCTAAGATCTTATCTAACTCTTGACGAAAAAGAAAAGAAAGAAAAAAGTCTTTCTAGAGATCGGAGGATGCCTGGTATGAAGTCACTCGATTGAAAGGAGAAAAGAGAGGGATGAGGTAGTTTCCTTTGATAGAACCTGGAAAAATGCCACTCTTATGCGGGATATTCTATAGGAAGTGCATGATCTACCAATTGCACGAAATGTTTGGGTAGCCTTATAAAAAGAAAAGCGATTCCTTGATCAGTCTATGGCTCAAGAGCTTCAACTTCATACCTTAAAAAAGGGCAATCAGCCCATGGCCACATATTTATGCACGCACACTCAAGTCAGCTCTCATTGCAGTCAATTATCCGGTCTCACACAAGGATCTAGTTATTTATGCCTTAGCCGGATTACCACCGCTTTCGTCACCATAATCACTAATAACACAACCAATATAAGCATCGATGACTTTAAGGCGAAGCTATTGTAGCATTCGCAACGGTTTCATCAATTGTATTCATCTACTGATACTCAGGCTTTCTTTATTGCTTATCAATCTTCGAATGATCAGCGCTCATTCTTCAATGGTCGTGGTCGTGGGAAAGGAAAATTAGGGCTTGACAAACTATCCTTACCCCCAGTAGAGTTAAGATAGGAGTAAGTTGGGTCAGAAGATGGAGGGAAAAAACTTGCTAGACCCATAAGGGATAATGGGCCCCATACCCAAAAAAGGCCCATCCTTTCCCGCCTAACTCTAATGCCCTTACTCCAAGAGCGAGTAGCCCTTTATGAAATAGCAACGGAGGCGTGAGCAGCAAAAGCCTCTTCTACTGTTCCTAACCTTCACCCGAGAGAGAGGGGAGGAGCTTCCTTGAGTTGAGAGATGGGTTAACAATGCTAATGGTTTTGTCTACCCTTTATTCTGATTGATATCCGAGAGTCACTGAACTTAGAATAGTGGATCCAGTTCAAGTAGAATCATAAGAAGAAGAAGCCCTTGTTGGAGTTGGAGGAAGAAGTGCTGCAAGAATGGCTATTTCTGCTCTTAGAGAAGCGAGATTTGACTACTAGAAGACAAAGTAGATAATTGATTAAAGAATGTTCATTTTCTAAGTAAGAAAGCCGAAAATTATAAGAATGAAGAAGGGCTTCCCCTACACGATCAGTAATAGAAGAAGAAGCGAACAGTCTGCTGTAGCTTGGAACCTCCTTCATGCTAAGTCAGATCCAAAGTGCAATGCCATTCAATGATTTAGCTGTAGATGCGGAATCATTAGTAAGGGCATGGCTTAAGCCAGCTCTTGACCGAGGGTATGACATCGCTCTTCATCTTTCTTTGTCGGAATTGGCTTTGAAGGAAAGGACTTCTTTATTATAACATAACTCTTTGTAGATGACAAGAATATCACTCGTTTCAGAGCGGTATGAGTGCCGCTTACATTCTTTCTGAGTGATTCCCCGATAGCAAAGGAAGTAGCAGCAGTGCTATATATATAACTGCTTTTATTAAGTAAGGAATTGATAGAGATAATTGCCCTAGCTAGCTATAGTACCTCTCTTAGAACTGTTTAGATTCAATTGGTCTTCCATGAGTGAACGAAGCCGAGTCAGTTGCCTTTTATTTAAGGAGGAAGTGCCAAGTCTTTAGTTGTATGAAAAACAAACAATCCAAATGAAGTGGGAATACCTCGATAAAGGCAAGACAGAATAGAAAGTACATTGGGTTAAACTCATTTCTCAAAGAGTTCAAGCATTGGCAAACCGGCCTTGCGGAAGGAAATTTCTTTGTTTACGTGAGCCCTTAGGATGCTAGCTTCACTAATCTTTATGTAATTTTTCTTAGGCCGAGAAAGGATTGAGACCAAAGAGTGCCCGCTCTTCTCTCTTTTGTTTTCGCTCCTGGTGGTTGAGTAGGGGTTTTAGGAGAAAGCGTAAGCGCATCACTTGAATCTCTTGTCGGTATCGCTACTAGTCTTGAACTGAAAGAACTCGGCGACTGGACAGCTCGCTGGACTGGAAAGGAGAAAGACAAAACTCTAGTGGCCACAAGGCAAGAATTATTGAATCATAGCCTAGTTCCTTCGCACCCGAGGGATGAGACTTGCCAATGATGAGACTGTCACTGCTTGAGAATATGCTCTACACTTTCATTTCGGAAGGGGGGAGAAGAATAGGCTATCTTTGATGTTGGCAAGGTAGTTCTTTGACCCACCCGAAGAGAGGTGTTTTGATTTGGTTCGTCAATCTTGATTCAATTCGTTCTTATCTTGACTTGACTAATACACTAATAAAGATGAAAGTTCCACAACAAGGCGCACTAAAAAGTAGGTCTTTAAGAAACCAACCTGAAAGTAGGAAACTATCCTTGGGATTCGATTTCCTCATAGGCCAGCCAGGAGAAAAACCGTTTTCCAAAGAGGTTCATGAGTTCCAACTTTTCCTTTGAAGGCGCAAGGCAATGAAAAAGAGAATAGAAGCAAGGGTATTTTACTCAGAGACAAGCGGGGAATACTATTTAAAGGAAAGGTAGTTAACTAATTTCTAATATGGGTCGACCACGTATCCACAAATTTCCATCCCCAAACCGATGTAAAAACGGAAAGGGTAAATGCTCTTTGATAAGATGGATCTGTAATACGAATAGGCTGTTCTTCCCTTCCTCGTGTTAGCCAGGAAGTTCGCATGGCTTAGTGGTATAGAATCCGATCTTTCGAAATAGAAATAGAATAGGCTCTTCTCCTTTCCTTTCGTTTGGCGAGACAGGAGTTGTCTCTAGAAGCCTTAGGTCGATTAGTTAGACTGGTCTATGTGATATAGCTTTTGTGGTCTTGTTTAGCAATTGCGCATTGTCGTGATATCTTCAACAAATCTCTCTACTCTTTTCAATCCTAAGAAGAATCAACTGCTCACAAGTGATGAGGATCGGTCTCTTCATGTCCTCCCAGTGAAGGTTGCAGAGTTACCTTAGGATTCCTTTAATAATGAACGGCAAAGTCATTTTTAAAGTAATTGGTTTGTTCAGTTGGTGCAACTAGCGCTATAGTTAGTAAGGCAAGAAGGTAATGAGTTAGTATACAGCGTCGAAATCTGAAAGCAGAAGGCTATGAAGATCGGAAAGCCGGGAATTGGCTACATACACCGAAAACCCGAGATCGAAACATCAAAACCTGGATCCAGCACGTACGGTCTATATTTCATTTGCTAATGAAGCTAGTTTTTCCAGATGTCTACCAAATCGACAACGAAAAGGAAAAAACTTATCTGTGCACTAGAGGCCTCCTTCGCCTGGTGCACTGAAATTGAATGTGGATGCATCTTTTCTTACTGGTGAGAAAATGGGAGTTGTTGCTGGCATTCTTCGAGACGAGCAGGGAACTTGCATTGACGGCTTTGCCAAGAAAGTCCCCGAAGACCCGGAACAAGCCGAGGCATTCGCCTGAAAGGAAGGAATGAGTTTTTGGGCAAATCGTCAAAAATACCCAGTTATGCAGCAATCTTCATCGATGATGGTGATTATTGAGTCTGATTCTGTGAATGTTGCGCAAGATCTTACCTCTGTGGCTTCTCTTCAGATGGCATCATGCAATCTACAGTCGGAGACTTGTCCGTCGCTCACCTCATGGAAGACGAAGCCGATCCTTCCCGATTGTCTTCACTGTATAAAACGAGATGGACTTAAAGTGGTAGTGCAGCACTGTTCTAAGGAGCAAAACTGTGTAGCCCACCGAAGGAATCAATTGCTGACCAATTGGGTCTCTTCTCCCCCTTTTGTTCTTCGGGCTTTACTGTTGTCTGAGACCCATCCATCTTGTACATTGTACTCTATGTGATCTATAATGTCAACATCTTCCGACCAAAAAAAAAAAAACTAAGTCTAAGCCCGAACCTTGATTTAATTTCGATCTCATCCGTGGAATCATAAAAATATTTTAGGGCTCTATTTTATTATTTTTATTTGTTAAATCATAAAATAAATAATTTATTATTGTTGCCACCTAAAAATTCGATAAAATTTTCACGTTAATGGATTGTCAGGTTAATTAAATTTCTAACCTAATTCGGACTATCCCAAGTCCATACCAAATCACAACTTAAGATACAATTGATTAACATGCAACAATTTTGAAATGGAGTCGCTACTAATCCTTTTTGGTAGGTCGATTAGAAACCTAAGTGAATTAGCGGGAGAACTAAATTACTTTTACGAACCAAAGATTAAGAGTTCGAGGACTGATTATATTAGATTACTCTAACGCCCTTTCGATACCATTTTATTTCATGAAAAATCATTTGAGAAGACAACATTAATTGATTTTAACCCAAGTTTTTAACAAAGGTTATCATGCGAGTGCACAATCAATTAAATTAACATCTAGAAATCAATATAACCAAAGGGAGCATGCGCCACACAAATAATTATTTCTTTTTATATATTTTTTTTAATTTGTATGTGAATGCATGAAAGATTATACTATATGTGATGCAATGTCATGATGCAAATGCAAGATTAAGCCAGAATACATACAAAATATGACATATACGGACGTATGAATTAATTAAAGTTTTAAACATGTAATTTTAAAATAATTTATAAAGATATACTTATAGTTTCATCAAATTGATTACGTGATGTTGAAACCAATTAAATTAACCTAAGCATACAATTCTACATGCAATGCAAACTAACATGCAACCTATATGACATGGTATGAGATGACATAGGAAAGATGAATGACGTGACATGGATGACGTGGCAAAGATGAATTTTTTTAATTTTCGGATGAACTTATTCCCTAAAATAAAACTATGCCAAAACAATGTTTATCTTGCATATTTTAGAATTTAAATAGATCTAAACACTAATTTATTAAAGGTATATCGTTTTAAACATAAAATTCTATTTAAACATTGTTAGCACCTAAATTTTAATTTTAGGAAAATGCATTGATTAAACAGAAAATGAGAATTAACCTTGATTCTCGAAATTAACTAATTTAATTAGTTAATTAATTGATTAAGCCCGATTTTCAGTCTAGAATTATGCAGATAAGCCCATTAAAATGAGAATTTCGACCAACCCATGGCCTTTCTCTTATGGGCGAAATTTTGATTATCCTAGCCCGACGGGATTAGAAATTTCGATAATCAAAATTTCGATCCGACGATCATTCTTTTCTAAAATCTAACGGTCAAGATTAAACCATAGAATATTCTCTATATATACGTGGTTATGCCTAGGGTTACAAGGAGGACAAAAAGAAAACATTTCTGCACATCATACACATTCTCTCTCCCTCACGCTATTCTCTCTCTCTCTCGCACGACCCTCTCTCCCTCCACGCCGGCGTCGCCACGCCGATGCCTCAAAACCCCCGCCCTTGCTCCACAACGCTGCTACCGCTGTCCTCACGGCCGTCGCACATCATTGCCCCTATCCGTTGCTGTCGCCCCTTGAAGATCGCAATTCGTCGTTTCGTTGCTCGAAGATCACAACCCGACGCCGCCCCTTACTCAGCCGCTCCCCCGATTTTGTTCGGTCTGCTGCTCCGCCTCCAAGTCCTGCTCGCCGATCGCCCAAAAATCGGCTCGCACAGCTGCTGCTCCTCTCGACGTCGCCGTCGCCCCTGTCGTGTTGCCGTCGTCGCTTTCCATCCCCTTTTCTCGTGCGAACCAGCTCCGTTTAGGCCCCACGAATTGAACCGTGTCACCCGCCGCACGTCCCGACGTCTTGCGTGACATCTCCATCCATCGCCATTATTCTCGGCCTCGGTGACTTTCTGTCATCGTTTTCTTTTTTCCGCAGGATATCGAATCGGTCCTGTGGGTGTTTAACTCGAAGAGGGAAAGGAAGCTCGGCTTAGGTATAATTTCAATCTCGATTTTGGTTGATCATTAATCGATAATTGTTTGATTCGTCATGGCCGTTTGATTTTAGTTTAATTGAGTTTAGTCGCCTTTGCATGTACCGCGAATCTCCAATAAAATCAAAAGCCATTTTCGCTAAATAAAAAATCAAGTTACGGTCGGTTCCGCCCGTTACCCCGTGGACGCGATTTGCCGGGCTTGACACAAAAAAAAATGCTAAATCGGCAAGGCTGAATTTTTAGAAATAAGGATTTGATTTTTTGGATTTTTGAATTCTTGCCATGTTGGTGTGATTGCTTGCCTAATTGATAGAAATTGATTGGATTTGATTTTCTGATTGAAATCCTATGGTTGCCTTATCTAGGTTAATTTCCCGTTTCAAGTTGATCTCGTTTGATGAGGAAAGATTCGAATTAGGAAATTTTGAATCCGATCGCATATTTAAAAAGGAAGGTGCGTTTAATAGATGGCAATCCTGATTTCCAAATATGGAAGGTGTGCGAATATCTTTGAAAGTGATTGGCGGTAAATCCTAGATTGATTTTCGAATTTAATAGGAATATGGACACAATTTTCAAATAATAATAATAATAATAATTTTCGAAAAAAATAAAAAAATGAATAAAAAATGCCAAGTTCGGTTTTTGTTTAGCAAATTTCGAATTTCTTAAAAAAATGACCAATTCATTCCGTATATTGCCATGTCATCTCGCATGTCATCCCATGTTTCCCATGTCATTTTATTTGTAATGTAATTTTCGGTTTTTAGGACTAGATGGACCAGGAAAAGCCCAATTTTGTGGGCCCAATAGAGTTGGGTCATAGGGAAGTTAGAAATATGGATGGGACCGTCGCGATCAACAATTTTCATAGGAGGATCAGGAAGATGCGACGGGCTATCAGAACCGCTCCAAAGTGTGGGCCTTGCAAGAAGGGTGACGTCCAGGATTAGACGGCGGCCCAAGCCCAACAGGATCAAGATGACGAGAGCGTCGGGGAAAATTTCGCTTAGTTTTTTTTTAGGATTTTTGGAATTATCAAAGTGTTATTTTCGAATTTGTTTTTTTATTTTTTCGAACTTCGAGTCAGTTGATCCTTTATTTGTAATTTTCGAGTATTTGAAGTTTTGTATCCTTTAACAATTCGTCGTATGTCATATAGTTTTAGGTCATGCATTGCATTAGTAATTTATCTTTCTTTTATTCGAAATAAATAAAAAAAAAACGACAAAAAAAATTTCAAGAAAAAAATTGAAGAAGCAAAAGCCTTGAGTTGATTTCCGAGTTGTCATTTTTCTCAAGAAAAATCCAAAAAAAAAGAGAATCTAGGTACCGAAAGGGCGTTAGTCTAAGTCAATTATCGTAACCAAATCCCCGGATCCAAAATCTCTGGTTCACAGCGGTGAATTAGTTCTCCCACTAGTTTACCTAGGTTTCTAATCGACCTACCTCGAACGATTAGTGGCGACTCCTCATTTGTTCTAATTTTTTCGTGTTGCAATTCGGTAGGGTTTGGGAGGGTCCGCATTAGGTTAGTTCTCGATAACTTGCCTGATAATCCGATTAACCTGATTTTTTTTAGGTCGCGACAGCTTGGCGACTCCGCTGGGGACAAACTTTTTATTTTCGAGAAATATGAATGCTTAACTCAGTTATCTGAATCTTTCGGAAAATTTAAAAGTTGTAGAGGATTTTGGCCGTTTAGATTTCTTGAATGTCTTGAGTGGATTGAATGAATCTCACCTTCATGGGGTTAAATATTTTTGCAGGGTTGGAGTGATAAGGGGAGGTGTTTGTTAACCCTTTTTGTGTAGGCTAGGAGTTATAAGGGGCGAGTGTTTGCTGACCTTTGTTTTGCAGTTTGAAGGAGTTTATGTATATGAGTTTATATAGAAGCGCTGTCTTGATATAACCTGCTATGCATGCCTTAGTTGGATAGACACTACACCTTGCACACACAACCCGCCGTTGGACCTAAATGGTAGGCTTAAGATGGTGCTTGGTTAGGGACACTTCGGCCATTACCCTGTGGCCCGAGTCATCCTTTTCAAGACCCGAACCTTTCTAAATCGGTGTCGAGAGCGAATACCCTCGTCACTTACCCTGGTGATGCAGGTCTTCACTTGGCTGAGCCGGATGTCTACAGGGGACCTCAATCCAACCGCAAACCCCAGTTGGCTTGGTCTGAGTATCATTGGGGATTCACCTTTGAAGCCTTTTAGTTAGTAAACTTCACGGTCTCATCTGTATATCTATGTGATTGTTTGTTTCGGTTCTCCAAAGGCGGTATTCTCTGAACTTTACCTTTCTCTCTATTTATGCTTTTTGGGTTGATCCATGACAACTAGGGTGAGTCAGAGTCTCGAATTATAGATCATGGGGAAGGAGATATCCGGTGTATTGAGCCAGCCAAGGAAAAGTTGAAGGAATGGTGGAATTTTCTAGGCGAGGATACCCGAGAGATAATCAGATTTTACATTGGTCGGATGCTTCCTTTGATCCATATCCGTATTCAGTTTGGTCTCGTTCATGTTCTAGTTCAGTTTTGGAGTCCACAGACTACCACATTCATCTTCGGTAAGCATGAGCTAACTCCCACCTTGGAAGAGTATAGTATTCTTGTTGGAAAGTCACTGGGCCGGGTTTTGGTCGTTTCGCCACTTGGTAAAGATCCAGTCTTAGTCTTGTCAGAGTTTTTAAATGTCAATAGGGATGAAGTGGCTAAGATTTTGAAACAAGAAAGGGTGAGTTGCCCCATCTCATTCCTAGATAGTTGTCTTAGGGTTAATTCTTCTAGATTTGGCAGAGCCGGAATTTTCATGATGTTATTCTTTGGGTCAATCGTTTTTCCACATAAGCCAAATCATGTCAATCCTTTGATGTCATTTTTTGTCAACGAAGTATTAGATGGTAGAAATTTCGTCAATGCAATTTTGGCAGAAACTTTCCTTTCACTTAATAGATGTAAGGCCAAATAAGATAAGACACTCTGTTTTTCTCCAGAAATTCTGCAAGTTTGGTTCCTTTCTCACTATATTCAGTTTGGAAAATACCTCGAAATACCCTTGATTTCAGAACTTGAACACCCTTTCTTGAAATTTAAAAATGAACAAGGTCGACTTCCTAACTTTCACTATACCAAGCTTTTGGCCCTGTTATCAAACCCCAGTCCAGTGATTTTCCTATGGAGTGCTATGTGGTTTAAGGTGGAGGAGGCAAGGATCACGGGTCCAGACGGAGCGCCTATTCCTCTCTTGGGACTTTCAGGCGTGTTAGAATATCATCCTGCAAGGGTAGTCCGTCAGTATGGTGTTCTACAGGAAATTCCACCAAAGCCAAGGGAAGGCGAGATCTGCATCTACTTTGAAGGAAACGACCGAAGGTTTGAGGAACATGCCGCCCTGTCGCGTTCTATGTGGGAACGTTATCAACTAGTAAACCTTGTATTTCTGAAGGAAGTCCTCAAGGCAAGGGTCAAGACGTACTGCACCTCTCTCAAATATATCAAGGAGCATGATATACCAAAGGAGTGGCTCCCAATGGTTCCCGCCATTCCAGTTCAGGAAACCATGCATCTCAAAATCCGTTTACTCAAGAAGAAGTATGCCAAAGCTAAAGAGAGGGCCCGTATCTTTGAGGAAAAGTACAAGAAGCTCAAGGCTCAAAAGATTCTCCCGGGATCTATGGCTCGAGATATTTAGTCTTTTTGAGTGCTTTCAGTCTTTCTAGAGATTTGTTTACGGATTTCTTTCTTGTAATTCGACTTTGTCAGAATTTATTTCCTAAGGTTATTTAATTTTGATTGAATGGAGAATTTCAGATCTTTATTTGTTTAAATATCAGATTGCCATGAATGATTTTCTTAATTGAATCAAAATGCTTGCAATGGCAAAGGTTTTTCTCTATCAAACGCAAACAAAGCTAGGAGTCTTAGGAAGTTCGTAAGTTAGAGTGTGTCATGGATCAGCCCGGTATGCTTGAAACATGTTACTAATCATGGGTTATTTCTTTGTCTTAGGAAGCATATCACGGATCCCCCTCAGCATCTATATAACACTCGCTCCAAAGCCAGGCAAATGGCCAATCCAGCTGAATCAATTGCCCAAATGGAGGAGAGAATGAGGCGAGAAATGAGAAGGGAAAGGAAGGAGCAAGCCAAGGTCTTCAATGATCAACTGGCCGAGCTGAAGACTATGATATCCCAGCTGTCTTTGGGCCAACAACCACCTTTTACTACACCTGTGCATTCCAACCCTTTGTTTCAGTCGAAGGGGTTATACGTAGACCTACGACAAGAGGAGGAAGAAGAAGATGATGAAGACATGCTTGGAGTTGTAGCCTCACTTGCCGCGGCCAAGGAAAAAGCTAAAGGCGTTGCCAAAGCCTCAGGGCATGTTGGCCAATCATCGGCCCATGTTCCGTCTATCCCGCTGGTGAACTACTCTCTGCCTGAAGCTATTATTCCACAAAAGGATATCCCCACCTGAAGTAGCGGTTCCCATCGAGGAGATTGAAATAGAAGCTCAAGTAGATCCGGAGTTAGCAGATACGCCCCCTCTACAAGGCGCATCAGATGATGATCTGAGACTGGTGGTGAGCGAGAACCTGATGATTACCACCCCACAACCTTTCACATAGTCAGATGGTCGGGCAGTCCCATGGTCCTATGACTTAGCTCTTATAACTAGGTCAGGTCGGACCTACAATGAAGACAAGCCGGCTAAACCAGTCGAAGAGAAGGAAGCTAAGGAGTTTCTCGCGGTCATTAAGACTAGCGAATACAACATTATAGATCAGCTGAGGAAGGCGCCAGCTCAAGTCTCTCTACTCGAATTGTTACAAACCTCGCCTAAGCATCAGGAGGCGTTAAAGAAGGTCCTGGCGCAGGTTCACGTCCCTGAGGACATCGAACAAAAGAAGCTAGAAGGATTTGTCGGGGCGGTCCTGTTGAAGGATCAAGTAGCTTTCGCGGACGATGAGATTCCTGCAGAAGGTCGGGGCCATAACAAAGCCCTGCATATTACCGTGAAGCACAAACAGACCTTTGTGTCTCGAGTCCTCATTGATAACGGTTCGACATTGAATATATTCCTATTAGCCACCTTGAACCGATTGGGAGTGGACTTGGCTAGAATGCAGTCGGCAAAGGCCCCTGTCAAAGCCTTTGACGGGATGAAGAAAGACGTTCTGGGACAGATAAATCTGGATATCCTCATTGGACCGTCGACATTTGACATTTTGTTTCAAATCCTGGATATCCCCTCTGCATTCAATCTTCCACTTGGACGGCCTTGGATCCACAATGCAGGCGTCGTACCTTCGAGCCTCCATCAGAAGATTAAATTTGTGGTCGAGAAGAAGTTGGTGACGGTGTTTGGTGAGGAAGACCATCAGATCTATAACGAGATAGCCATTCCCTACGTGGAGCCGATCGGAAATGAAGAGAGCTCGTATCACGCGTTCGAGCTAATACAGACCATACATGCCTCTCCTGAGAGTCCCTTACCAACTCCCGAGGTGTCGGCCGCTTCTGTTATGGTGGCCAAAGTAATGGTAGGGAATGGCTATCAACCCGGCATGGGACTAGGAAGACATGGCCAAGGAATCCGCACCCATGTTGAACTTAAAGGCCAAAATCATAAGGCGAGCCTTGGTTATACGAGACAGAGACATGGCAAGCGGGTAGTAAAAGGACTTAGCAAGCAAAAAGATAATTCTCAGCCACATCCCCTATACGTCACTTTTCGATCTGGTGGGGTGGTTGGAGGATATGATGAGTTGTCCAAGTATTAGAACGATTTGGGGATTGTATTTCACGTTCCTGTGAAGGAGCAAGTCGTCGAAGTAGAGCCCATGGAACTAGATGTGGAGGGTGAGATATCTAACCTGGCTGAATGGTTTGGTGACATGACCGTGGGAGCTGTGCTTGAAGACCTTATACAGATGGATGTGACCCCTGAAGAAGAGCCCTACCTGGAATGCAGACCACCGAGGCCTTCGAACAGTGTTCACTCTGAAGACGATCCATTGGAGGGCTTAGATTCAGAGTAACCAGTCTATGTTACCCCATCCGTAGGATATTTCCAGCTTTCTTTTAATTTCAGTCATTTCGGTTATTGTTAGGACTTTTCTCTTCAGTATTGCACTTTTCAATCAATAAATGTAATGAATTGATTTTGAAGATAAATGAAATTACAGAAATTTTTATCCATCATTTTGGAATCTTGTCGAAGTACCCCAAACCAACCCGATGACGACAACCAACAGTCAAAGAAATTGTCGTCAATGGTAAGATACCGAGGGTTGGGCTTCTTCAAAGATTCTCATCTCAAAATTTTTGTAAAATAAATTTTTCAGAAAGAAAAACAGAAAAAGCCAAGAAGAAGCATTTTCCAAGAAACAAATCGCATCCGAAAACGATAGGGTATACATCTTTAAACCCTGTTTGTTTTTTCTGAATTCCCTACTTTATGTTTCAGGGATGTGGAGGGAGATCTAATGGATTCTGGAGTTTATGACCTTGATGAATTCGACCCCGAATATGAAGAAATACGTCGGGAATTCGAGGAACATGAAACGGTCAAGCCGTTGACCGGAGATGAGACCTGTCTATCAATCTAGGAAATGAAGAAAATCTTAAGGAAGTCAAGATTGGGGCAAACCTTCTTGAGGACACAGCTAGACGGTTGATTCAACTCTTGAAAGATTACCAAGATATCTTTGCATGGTCCTACGCAGATATGCCAGGACTCGATCGCTCTATTGTTGAACACTGTCTTCCGCTCAACCCATCTTGTGATCCAGTAGCACAGAAGAAATGAAGAGCTAGACCGGAGTTGGAAAATAAGATCAAAGAGGAGGTTATGAAACTCCTAGACGTGAGATTCGTTGAGACTTCTCAATAGCAAGACTGGATTGCCAACATCGTTCCAATGATGAAGAAGGATGGTCAAGTTCGAGTATGTGTAGACTACCGGGACTTGAATAAGGCCAGCCCGAAGGATAATTTTCCCCTCCCACATATCGATGTTCTAGTGGACAGCACAGCTGGATTCGAGCTGTTTTCTTTTATGGATGGCTTCTCAGGGTACAACCAGATTCTGATGAACGAAAATGATAAAAAGAATACCACTTTCACCACCCTATGGGGATTATTTCAGTACAGGGTGATGCCTTTTGGATTGAAGAATGCCGGGGCAACATATCAACGGGCCATGGTGACTTTATTTCATGACCTGATTCATAATGAGTTAGAGGTATATGTGGATGATATGATTGCCAAGACCCGGAAAGAGGAAGGCCACGTCCAGACTCTGATTAAGCTATTTGAGCGGCTTAGGAAGTTCAAATTGCACATCAACCCAGCGAAGTGTGTTTTTTGGGGCTAGCAGTGGCAAATTGCTCGGTTTCATTGTCAGCAACCGAGGTATCGAGAGTGATCCATCGAAGGTTAAGGAAATCTGCGAATTGAAACCACCAACCACGGCGAAGGAGGTTAGGAGTCTCATGGGAAGATTGAACTATATTTCCCGATTCATCTCTCAGTTGACAGAGACTGCCAAACCCTTTCTCAAGTTCCTGAAAAAGAATGCACTTATTAGATGGGATGAAGAATGTGAGGAAGCGTTTGAGAAGTTGAAGCAGCATCTTATGAATCCACCTGTCCTTGTGCCACCCACACCGGGGCAACCGTTGATTCTCTACCTCACAATAAACGGTGAGTCACTTGGAGCCATGCTAGCCCAAGAAAGTCAGGGAGATGCTAAAGAACGGGCCATCTATTATTTGAGCAAGAAATTCACGAGCTCCGAATTAAATTACTCAGAGGCTGAAAAGATGTGCGCAGCATTGGTATGGGTGTCACACAGGCTGCGACAATACACTCTGCATTACCAAATCCTTTTGGTGACGGAGCACGATCCCATTAAATATCTCCTGAATCAGCCTGCATTGGTTGGCAAACTTGCCAAGTGGCAAATTCTCATTTCCGAGTTTGACATTCGATATTTGCCTCATAAATCGGTGAAAGGAAGAGTTATAGCGGATGTTTTAGCAGAAAATCCGAGGCAAGTTGATGATCTTTATCGACCTGAAGATCGAATTATGGCGGTCGAAGATTATGTTTGGACAATGTACTTTGATGGAGCTGTAAACTTGTCAGGGTCCGGCACGGGAGCAGTCCTAATATCTCCTAGAGGTCAACATTATCCAGTAGCAGCAAAATTGGTGTTCCCTTGCACTAATAACATTGCCGAATACGAAGCTTGTATTCTTGGTCTACAAGCGGCAATAGAAATGGGAATATCTAAGCTTAAGGTGTTTGGAGACTCAGCCTTAATTATTCTCCAAACGGTTGGTAAATGGAAGACGCGAGATTCAAAGCTATTGCCCTATCAAGAGTATTTAGACGAATTGATGGAAAGTTTTACGGATATCACGTTTGAATATTTGTCTAGAACTCAGAATCAATTTGCAGACGCTTTGGCCACTCTGGCATCAATGTTACATGTCACGGAGGGATTAGAAGTCAAACCACTAAAGTTTGAAGTCTTAAGATAGCCGGTCTACTGCATGATTGTGGCGGATGAGCCCGATAGCAAACCCTGGTATCAGGATATCAAGATGTATATCCAGGAGCAGAAGTTTCCTGAGAATAGTACAGTTTCAGACCAGAAGTATATAAGGAAGATGGCTTCAAAGTTCTTCCTGAGCGGAGAAAATCTTTATAAAAGGTCTTTCGATTCGGTCCTGCTGAGGTGTGTTGATGCGACTGAAGCGATTCGTTTAATGACATAAATGCATGAAGGCGTCTGTGGCCCTCACATAAACGGCCATATGCTAGCAAGGAAGATCATGAGGCTGGGCTATTATTGGCTCACCTTAGAAAATGATTGTATACAGCATGTCAGAAGTTGCCATAAATGCCAGATTCATGGTGACAAGATCAATGTCCCTCCAAACGAGTTGCATCAATTATCCGAGCCTTGGCCGTTTTCCATGTGGGGAATAGATGTGATTGGCCCGATCAACCCTAAGGCTTCCAATGGACATCGGTTCATTCTAGTGGCAATTGATTATTTTTCCAAGTGGATTGAGGCGACATCATATTCAACGGTCACGTCCCGAAATGTGGTAAAGTTCATCGGACGTGATTTAATTGCTCGATATGGACCCTCTGAGGTTATAATCACAAATAATGGTGCGAATCTGAATAGCAAACAGGTGGAAAAACTGCTCAAAGCATTTAAGATCAGACACTTGCATTCTTCTCCATATCGCCCTCAGATGAACGGGGCAGTTGAGGCAGCGAACAAGAACATCAAGAAGATCTTGTTGTCGCGACCCGTCCGGAAGCGGACGCGGCTAATGGTTTACCGATCGCGGGTCTTGGATCGGCGCGGGCCCTCCCAGGCCCATACCAAATCGCGGCGGGAGTATTTTTCAAAGGGATTCGATGATAAGAGTCGATCGCTTTCGACCTTAGTGTGGTCGTGGTGGCATGTGCAACTTGTGCATGCATTTGGAGTCGCCACCGGTCTTTCTTGGAGGGTAGACCGGAAACCTTACTGATCGATTGGGAGAGATCGATCAGTTCTACGGAACCAGAGATTTTGGGTTCGGGGACTTGGTTACGCTGGTGTCGTTACCAACGCCCTTTCGGTACCTAACGCGAGTGATTTTCCTAACTAGGATTTCATGCAGGCGCAATTTTGGGTGAGGTAAGTCTGACTTTGCACATTAACCAGTTTAACATGCTCACGTAATCATAATAAATAAATAGATGTCAATCACATAAACATCTATCCTACGTGGTGATCATGGAATTATGATTTAATGGGTCTCGAGCCAATGAGACCACATTTAATCATTTTAATATTTTAATAACGGAGAGCCGCTCTTCGCTTCTTCTTGGTTTCTTGAACTCTTCAAGAATTGGGCCCCAAAAAACTCGCCGACTTAAAAGGCTCCTCCACGTAATCCTCGTAGCATTTACATCAACAATTGACTATGCTAAAAATAAAGATTACATGAAAAATAAAAGGAGTACGCAGCCTCCATTTAATAATTACAACCCCAAATATATAAATAATCATCATACATTCATATATACATCAATCACATTGATTAGGGATTTTTCCATGATCACCACCCTTTCACGTAAGTAATAAATTCACAATTTAAAACTTAGGAAGGCACAATAAAAATTCTACGTTGAATCATATTCAGAATTTTTACGTAAAATAAGATAGCCATAAATTTTCGATTCAAAATTGATTTAGTGTCAATTTTTGCTACGTTGATTAATTTATCATATAAAATAATCAATCTCCATTAGCCATGTAAGACGAACAATTCGTTAATACATATTGGCCATATTATTGCAAAAATTGCAAAAAATCAATTAAATGCACGAAAACACCTAAGGATTGGCTCTGATACCACTGTTGGGATCCACGTAACACGTAGCGGAAATAAATAACAACCCATACATGTATCTCCAGAGGCGTACTTCGTGCATTTCAATCGAAAAAAATCACAAAGTCTCAAAGGGAGTAAATAGATTACCTCTCGTAGCGTGCTTGAACGGAGGTGTCGGTTCGATGTTCTTCGATCTCAGTCTCCACAAGTGTTAGGCATCTAGTTCGGATGCACCACCAATTGACAAACGGGGAGACGACTAATAACTCCACAACAATTGTGCTAGCAATATGCGGAATCAATATTCCGAACTTAGTATATTTTGCTCACTCAAGATTATGAGAATATAGAGAGTGTTTGTGTTCTTCTCTCTAAGCTCTCAAAAATTTGCACACTCTACAAAATGTCTCTCTCCTCCCAACCTCAAAACTCTTGCCATCCTTTTATAGCCAAAAATACCTTCAAATAAATTGTATTTAAAAATAGCACTAACAATTATAAATTCTATCTAAAAATAGCACTCACAAATAAATGACATTTAAAAATAGCACTAACAATAGCACTCACAATTTATAATACAAAAATGCTATTTAAAAATAGCACTAACAATAGCACTCACAATTTATAATACAAAAATGCTATTTAAAAATAGCACTAACAATTATAAATTCTATCTAATAATAGCACTCACAAATAAATGACATTTAAAAATAGCACTAACAATAGCACTCACAATTTATAATACAAAAATGCTATTTAAAAATAGCACTAACAATAGCACTCACAATTTATAATACAAAAATGCTATTTAAAAATAGCACTAACAATTATAAATTCTATCTAATAATAGCACTCACAATTTATGATAAATAAATGTCATTTAAAAATAGCACTAACAATAGCACTCACAATTTATAATACAAAAATGCTATTTAAAAATAACACTAACAATAGCACTCACAATACAAAAATGCTAAAAAAAAGCACTAACAAAGGTGTTAAAAATAATAACCATTATTGTTATTACAAGAGTTAAAGAGGTTACCAAACCGTACAAATATGCATAACGTATAAATACGTATGACGTAGAGCATACGTATACATCCGTGAAACCGGGGACTAATTGAAAGAAAAATATGCAATTAAGCCCTTTTGGTAAAAATTGATTAAATTGGAGGGCAAATTGACCTAATTGCACTTTAAGACTTTAGAATCCAATGTCATAGCTTATAAAAAGTGAGAATTGAAAACTAAAAGACTCGAAAATGATTTTTTTTAGGCTCGGTTCGGGTTTATGTTTGTGAAGGAACATAGTGACCCGAGCCGAATTTTTTAGATTTAAAGTGACACACTTGAAGAGGAAATTAAAACAAAATTATCGAATATTTTTGGGTATTTTTCTGACCACGAATGGTATTTTTTGATTTTTTGGGTATTTTTATAATTAAATAAACTCGAAAAATATTAAAAATACCGAAAAATATTTTTTGTTCAAAATTGGTTCCTAAGGTTAAACCAAAGCTTCCAAAGTTGATTTTGTGATTTTATGACCTTTTTTGATATTTTTAATTAATTTTAAAGAATAAAAATCACAATAATAAATGGTCAAAAATCAGGTGTCAACAGCTGCCCCTCTTTGAGAGGAATCTCGTTAGAGGTTTCTCTCAAAGATAAGGTGGCACCTGATTTCTAACCGACTCAACTGGGAAAATGAGAGAAGAAATGCTACGACATTGGATCGCTTAAGGCCCTTTGATGAAAGCTCAAATTAATCCCCGGTTTGCTTTAACAATTTGAACATGGGCCGGAGTGAGAGAGGCTTACCTGAAGCTCACCTGTCAGATGCTGCCGGTTGCGACAACTTTCAAGCAGATACCTAGGACTCGTCATTCAGAATATCCTAGGGAGATTAAGCTCTGACCTGTATGGTAGGTCATACCATTATGGGATTCCTAACTGGTAGGAACCTAAGGAAGGCGCGTCCCACACTTTGGGATTTGCCAAGGATTTTGATCCGTATGGTGGATCGAACCAGAAATGGTTCACCTACTATAAGGTTTACCTAGGGAAACGACTCTTTCCGTGTCTGGAATTTGTCAAGGTTTTGATCCGTATGGTGGATCGGACCATTAGGCTGATCCTTCAGGCGGTTTCTACCATATTTGACCCTTCAGGCGGTATCTACCGTGGTTTGACCCTTCAGGCGGTTTCTACCTTGAGTTGACCCTTCAGGCGGTTTCTACCTTGGTTTGACCCTTCAGGCGGTTTCTACCTTGTGCTGACCCTTCAGGCGGTATCTACCATGAGTTTGACCCTTCAGGCGGTATCTACCATTAATTGACCCTTCAGGCGGTTTCTACCTTTGATTTGACCCTTCAGGCGGTTTCTACCTTGTGTTGACCCTTCAGGCGGTATCTACCATGTGTTGACCCTTCAGGCGGTATCTACCTTGTGTTGACCCTTCAGGCGGTATCTACCTTTGATTGACCCTTCAGGCGGTATCTACCTTTGATTGACTTTGAAAAGGGGTCTCATGACGAGAGTTCTCCACGTCCGATGAGATTTCCTGAATTTTGAAAAGGGGGTCTCATGACGAGGGTTCTCCACGTCCGATGAGACTGTTTGAATTTTGAAAAGGGGTCTCATGACGAGGGTTCTCCACGTCCGATGAGATTTCCTGAATTTTGAAAAGGGGTCTCATGACGAGGGTTCTCCACGTCCGGTGAGACTGCCCAAATTTTGAAAAGGGGTCTCATGACGAGGGTTCTCCACGTCCGATGAGACTTCCTGAATTTTGAAAAAGGTGTCTCATGACGAGGGTTCTCCACGTCCGATGAGACTGCCTAAGTTTTGAAAAGGGGGTCCTGGGACGAGGGTTCTCCACGTCATGCTAGGACCGCTTGATTTTTTGAGAAGTGGTCTCATGACGAGGGTTCTCCACGTCCGATGAGACTGACTAAATTTTTTTTAAAATGGGTCTCATGACGAGGGTTCTCCACGTCCGATGAGACTGCCTAAATTTTGAAAAGGGATCTCATGACGAGGGTTTTCCACGTCCGATGAGACTGCCTAAATTATGAAAAGGGGTCTCATGACGAGGGTTCTCCACGTCCGATGAGACTGTCTGATTTTTGAAAAGGGGTCTCATCCTCACCCATTCTTTTGAAAGATCCCGAAATTTGTCGGGAATTCAGTTTTGAAGTAGAGAAAGATTTTATTTTGACAAAGCTTCATTTGATTCTGTTGAGGCGACATTCTGGGAGCTGGGTTCTCCAGGTATCCTGCAGAAGTTTAGGCCTGAAAGATTTTTCTTCACCAAGAAAACGTTAGTAATCTTTGGGAAGACCACGGCCGTCCATTTTGACAAAACCGTATGATTTAAGTTTTAATCGTGAAATGTGCATTTTGATGCTGGGGGTTATCCAAAGCATTCTTGCAACATGCAAATGTGATCACAAATCCCTTGCACGGAAAATCTGGATCAACAGTTTGAAAATTCCAAAAAGAGTTTGTTCAAAACATCAATTGGAATATTTCTCGACAATGAGGTCTTCTCACCTGTTTTGCGATCGTGTTTTTTTATAGGGGATACACTCGATTCCCTACTAACCCGTGCCTAGGTTTTAGGCTCATTCGCAGCGCATACATTTTGATCGGTCGGGAGGTCTTCCACGGGACCGTAATGTTGGGCTTGGATATTGGTCTTCAAGGGGGACTCACTTTTGAGTCAAGGTCATTGAATGAAAGTTTTCACCATCTGCTCCGGGTTTACAAGTCAAGAACCCTGCAAAATGAGAAAGAAATAGTCTTGCTCGTACTTCTTCGAGCTGAGCTGTATGTTAACCCAAGTGTCTTAGTCAGAGAAGACTGTTTCAGGGTTATGATGTTGGTAGGATTGGGGACCGAAAAAGGCTTGTTTTTGGCCCAGAATTCATGACGAGTTTGACATTGGTGATCATTGCTGATTTACCTCCTGTCTTTTCCTTTCTGCATCTTTAGTTTTTGAGGTGTACAACCGATTTTGAGGTGTGCACCAGCTCTTTAGAGAGCGTCCCTTGTTGCATTCAGAGACCGACTCTCTCCATGTCTTTGTTCTGTGCTTGGCAGCATTTGGGGAGCAGCTTTTTTTATTTGACTCCTTTAAGAATTTTTTTTTTTTTTCATCCAAGTTTCACTGGGGATCAAGCAAACAGCTTTCATGAGCATCGGCCTTGCTTTTACCAGGCACTTTGCTTTTTCTCGATGCCGTGGATTTTTCTCATTCATTTTTGAAATCCCACTTTTTCTCATCTTCATAGGACCGCGTTAGACCTATGATCAAAGGTCTAACAAGGTTAAACATTAACTTAGGAATTCTTTTGCAAACCCTAAGTCTTGAACTTCTTCGTTTCTGAAGTGATGCTGCATCCGTCTTGGAATGTGCAATGATCACCAACGGGTTTATGAAATGATTCTGCAGGCTCAACTTGGCTATGCAAAGGATTCGATGTGTGGGATAGAGAAATGAATGCTTCTCATCATCCTATGGCACTTGGATTACCATATAAACAACACACAAAGATTAATGTTAGTCCGAGCAAGAAAATTTCTAACCATTTTCTCCTGATGCTGCTGGACTCACCTCCATTTTGCCCCGATGTGGGGTGGTTCTTGACAGGGTTAAGAATGAAAACCGCCGTTCAAAGGGGTTATCAACGGTCACCTGTAGTGTTTGGGGGATATGAAACGAATGCCTCCGTCGTCCCAACCCATGTAATCGCTGCGAATGGTCCCTACTTCCGTAGGTCCAGATTCTGCTGTCTTATCCGCTCCATTTCTCTCTTAAGTGTGTATAGGACGTGTTTGGACTAGGCTTTGCCTCTCGTCTTTTGAGAAAACGTCCTTTTGAAAGTTTTGAACAACTTTTGATTGGAAAAATCTCTTTCGTTTTCTCCAAAAATTTTACCCGTCAATGGGATTTTATGATGCCCAATGCATGTTCAGATAACCTCATGTTTCAAAACATGAATGCCAATGAAGTTAGAATCCTATGTCTTTTCTAGACATCATATTCTAAAAGCTTTTCTTTTCTTCTCTATTTTTTATTCAACATTTTCAATGGATTGGGGAAAGGGATACTTACCTGTCCCCCGCGGCTGGAGATCCCTGAAAATGCGGAAAAAACATGTTATTGTTCGTTCATGAATTTTTCAAAAAATTAGAACGATACATCTTACCCTCGGTCGTGTGCCCCTGCGAGTGCACACAGGTTGTCAAAATTTGTCCTCCTTGATGGTGAGTCCCTATCAAGGATAAATAGCAAGTGTTAACTCATATTCCCAAATTGAAGACAAATTGGGACAATACAACTTTACTCTTGGTTCTCATCCCGTTCTGACGTCGCGTATTGATATGAACCACGTCTATCAAATCCGCTTATCCATGCTTGGAATATTTGCAATATCAATGGTTCAGCTGCCCCCGGTTGGGCAACGTCTGTTTTGTTATTTGAACAGATGGCTCCTTGGGTGATTTATCCACGTTTAACACCTGAGAAGGGAAAGAAATGAGACATTACTTTGGTATTCGGTTGAAGATCGTTTAGGAACGATACATCATTTTACCAAATGGGAGGCTTCGTGACCAAACGTATTTCGTGCTGAATGGGGGTAGATCCCATTATGCTCCGCGGGTGATAGTCATCGTTCATGGAATTTGCTCCACGGATTAAGTGATTAATCCATGGCCCTTGGCTCGAAGACGTTCAAAGGGTAATGTTGACACTCAGAGCGGTTAGTTTTCAGCGTTAATTAAAATGTTCCCGCGGGAACTTTACAACGAGATCCGTAACACATTCATTCGACGTATTCACCTCTCACTCTCCTGAGCCTTCTAATGATTTAGCACACGAGCTTCGAACCAGATGTCCGGTCGCCGGTACCGGTCACGACTGCGAAGATGCACTAGTTCCAAAATGCTTGACCCATAGGCTGAGTTGCTCATTCAGGAGATCGTCCGACCGCTCGAGTCGTCCAAGTTGAGCATCCTTAATTGCTGGTGACGGACTTCTCCCATTTTCGGCATGAACAACCTGGTTCCTCGGTTTATGCGTGATCCACACGCCGAGTTGCTCACTGAGGGACTCGCTTGAAATTTCAAGCCATTGACGCCCAAGTCGGGCATCCTCAACCGTTGGCGATGGGTTCCTCACACTACTTTCGACATGAACAACCTCACTTCTCGAGTTGGTACTTTCATCGTTGTCCAGTAGGTTTGTACCCAATGCTGGATTCGTCGTAGGAATAACACTAACGATCGGTTGGTGCTCAAATTGGGGAGTCCATACCTGCTGAAATTGTTGTATATACTCTTGAGGAGTACCAGGGTAACTCAGGGGGGAATTCAGCCGATCGAACCAAGAATAGATGTTTTCAAGGAGATCGTCTGAACCATCGAGCGACTGACATTCAGGTTGAGTATTGTCGACCACTGGAGAAGGAATCTTTTCGCCATTTTCGTCATGGACCACCTGATTCTTCGAGCCGGAATCTCCGTAATCGTCTCGCAAGATTGTACGTGCATCTCCTGCCAATGTTAGATCCGCTGTAGGACTAGCATTAACGGCCAGTCGGTGCTCAGACTGGGGAGTCCCGATTTGCTGAAATTGCGGTACATACTCCTGAGGAGTACTAGGATAACCCAGGGGAGTACTCTGATTGATGCCTAAACAATCGACCGTGTAATTGTCAGTCCCATCGGTGTTAAGAGGTGATTGGATGCTTCCTGCTGCATGAGGATTGCGATCACAGCCATGCTCATCGTTTAAACTTGAACTGCCTCTATCTTGGTCTAGTGCCACTCGTCCATCTCTCAGTAGTCTTTTGTAGCACCAAAGGTGGTTCCTGACTTTATTTCTATCCAGTTCCGGCATGTTCATGATCTTGAGTATGCGCGATGGGCGAGCCAAACTGATCCCTAACTGTTGAACTGCATCAACAAATTTGCTATGAAGCTCCGAGGTCCAATAAAACCTTGTTTTCTTGCTAGCCGAAGTAGGGTTGGCAACTCGGCGGCTACTCTTCGCGGAATCTGGTCGTGTTGAACCGCCTCTATCTTGATCTAGCGACGCTCGTCCATCTCTCAGTAGTTTCTTGTAGCGCCAAAGGTGATTCTTGACCATATTTTTAGTCAGTCCCGGCACGTTCATGATTTCGAGTATGCGCAATGGGCAAGCAAAACTGATCCCTAACTGTTGAACTGCATCAACAAATTTGCTATGAAACTCCGGGGTCCAACGAAATCTTATTTTCTTGCTAGCCGAAGTGGTGTCAGCAACTTGGCGGTTACTCTTCTCGGAATCTGGTCGTGTTGGAGGTTGCTCTGGAGGGGATTTAGTGGTCTCAGATCGGCTGGTCATGATGGTGAGTTCATCATTGAGCGGACCCGACTTGTCATGACGCATGTTCCCTTCCACAACGGGCGTCGACTTTGACCTTATAGCACTAGTTTCCTCTTGTAGATCTTCGGCGGTACCCGCCTGTTCCGAAAGATGTTGCGAAGGGCATTGCAACAAATGAGCATTATAAACCCCCAGATCTGGCTCTTCAGTGAATACTCCGTCCGTGGGAACAGGGTTACCGCACTCAAGGCAAATAGCGATGCTTAGAGCTTTTTTGTACTGAATGTTTTTTATTCGAAGCTTTTCATTTTCCTCCCTTACAATCGCTAACTCGTGCCGATCGCGTTGCTGCTTCAGCCGGGTTCGTTTGTTTTCAAACCAGCACTTGACCTTCCGAGGCTCCCACCCTATCTCCTGGCCCATTTTGATTCTCTGTTCCATGTCCGGATAGGGGTATTCCCTGAAAAACAATTCGAGTTTATGGACTTGACCTGAAGTGTTGCGTTGGAGACATTCCTCTTTCTGACGCTGATCACCGTCGCGGGTATTGTTCTCGTTAACCAAGCCGCGGGTTTCATCATTAGAAGGATTGGTCTCCATGGCCCCCGTGTCAGGTTCGGTCCTGAGATCTTCAAATTCTTCCAGCAGCTCAAGCTCGGAGACCTCCAAGTCTGGCGCTTCTAGTAAATGACAGAATCCCTTGAACATTTTGACCGGGATATCACTGTTTGATTTTCCGTTAACTCAGCTTTCTTTGTTCCTCCTTGGATCTTCACTTTCTCTGCAAATTCTGAGAGGTTAAAGGAGCCGGATCACCGTTCTTCGATCAAAGGTGATGGCTACCCGACGAGCGCTTTTCTCAATGTTTCGAGATTCCCACTTCGTCCTTTTGTGATGGCTACTTGACGAGCGTTTTTCTCAAGGCTTCGTAATTCCCACTTTGTCCTTTTTTGCTCTTTTCTACGTGAACGGAGCCTGAAGATCTCTTGCGTTGATTTCTCTTTGTCGAGCACTACGCTTGTCCCCCTGGCCCAGTCTCTAGAGTAACAAGCCTGCCCACCTTTCGGCGCCATTATGTTTCGCAAAACCCGAGATCACAGGACGGTGGTGGATTCGTGACTCATCGGGGATGCATTAACGAAACCCGCTTGGCTCTACTGCACATAAAATATTATTACCACTTCTCCCTGTACTCGAGCATTTATAAGGTGATAGATTGATGTCAAGAAGATTAACACTTTAGCCTTATCAGACTCAGCCTCTCAAACACTCTTCACATTCTCACTCTCTTCTCCGTCATTCCATCGCATATGGATTCCTCCTCTATGCCTGTTGCCTTACCTGAAGCTTCGACCCAATGGGAGAGATTTTACCACCTCTTGGGTAGGGGTTATGGCTACATAAACAATCATCCTGAAGCTGAGGTTGAAGTTCGTACTCTGATTCCGGCCCTGGATACTGCGTGTATTGAAGGTACGAAACTGCAAAGGGAGTTTGTGATCTTCCCAACTCTCTTTAACAATTTCATGCAGGCTTACGAAGTTGCTAGCCGGGAGGTCACTTTGGCTGGTATCGTGCGAGCCCGTTATCAGGACCGAACTGAGTCCCTGATGTTGGCCATGCTGACGGCCGATAACCATAAAAGGGCTGTTGAATACGCCCACGCCCAGGTTTCGATGCTGGTCCGTGAGAGGGACAACTTGGTGGAGCGTCTAGCTCTTTTTGACACCGCCTTTGAGCAAGACCAGCACAACTTCGTGCTGAGGTTCCAGTGTGCCTGGTTGGAGGAAAGGCTTGAAGACCTGAGCATGGATATAGCTCGCGGGAGGGTACTGGCTCATGACTTAGAGCTTGAGTTCGAGTACTATGACACCAAGGTGAACGAACTTAAGGAGAAATGTCGTCTCCTTTTCTTCAAGCTTGTAGACCTCGATTCCCGGAGTGTGGGTTGTAAGCAAGGCATGGATAGCATGGAGAGTCAGTTAAGCTTTTTTGTGATGCTTGTCAGAACTCATTTTGGGTTTACTGCTCCCCCTCAGTGATCCACTTGTAAACTTTCCTGCTGAATGAAATAAATGCGAGTTTGTTTATATATGCTCTTTCATTCTGCATTGTTGACTAGCCAAGAAAGGTTTTTGCTTTCGGATCTACGCGACTCCTTTTTCGCCTGTGTCAACAGATTGACTACGCATCATTCTCACAGCCCGACGCTTTATATTTGATTGACCTGAATGCCTCGTGAGAAATAGATTTGTAGTTGCTCGAAACTTAAAGATTGCCCCTGATTTTGCGGTCATTGCGTTTGGGGCCGCTAGTAATCTTTCACTTTCGAGCTCGATCACATTCTGCTAGTAACTCATGCTATCAATTCTGCCTTCACGCGTCGGGGCTGATTTTACCTTGAACTTAATAACAAGGAATTACCGTATACACACGAGATGACGTTTGCGAAAAACATTATGCAGAATCAACTCTAGCTATTGAAGAAACAAACGCATGCACCGATGAGAACTTTACAATAGGAGATACATCCTTCTCGCGTACATCCCCTTCTTTCTTGGGGCATGTCCAATGACTAACCAGTCTGTCCTCAGCTTAGGTGTGCCATTACCAAGTGCAGATCATGGTTGCCAACCTTTAATAGCTTCCAACTGATCGAACCAGGTATCAAGTCCTTCATCGAAGAAATCACCCGACCCCTCGAACGATTGATGTGTAGGTTGAGCTGCATCGCCCGACGGGTTCTTCGAACTGGAACCTCCATCTTTGTCTGGGATTATAAGAGGAGATTTGATCGATTGACTACCACAAGCATCTCCCACTTGGGGATTAGGGAAATAAGAGTGCTCCAAGCTTTCTCCCATTAGATCATCTGAAGCCATATGCTCTGATTGGGCAAACCCTTGAGCACTGGGCGTGGTGGGCTGATCTGCGACAGGATGAACACTGACTAGCTGCTGCTCGGACGGAGGAGTGTTTACTCGTTGCACTTGTGATGCGTGTTCTTGAGGAATATTGAAATGACTCGCGAGGATATCCTGATCAAATCCCCAATAGTCGTCCAGATTCGACCGGGCCTCATTTGTCATAAGGGTGCTGGGTTCGCAGCCGAGTCTATTGCTCGGATTCAGTTCTGCATAACGCTGTCCTAACGCCCTTCTGTAGCAACCAAGGTGATTCGCGACTAATTGCTTGGTAAGTCCCGGTACGTTCATGACCCTAAGTATGCTTGTCGGACCTATGAAGTCGAGTCATATCTGTCGAACTGCGTCCAAGAACTTGAGATGAAGCTCCGGGGGCCAAGTGAATTTCTTCTTCTCGTCGTCCAGAGTGGCGTAGATAGCCTGTCGACTAACCTCTAACTCCTCTTGAACCGTATCTGATCTTACCGGAAGCTGTTGTGGAGGAGATTCATGGGCTTCGATGAGGTGACTCCGATCATAACGACACGTATCTTCTTCCTCCGAAGACACTGGTATAATTTCTGTAGGATCGATCTGCTCATGCGCGCCATTAGCAGGATCTGATTGTACCGGAGATGGCTCAAGGGAGCAGGGGGATAAATGAGCACCTTCCATCTTCGTAGAAGGCTTACTGGGGAACAATTTACTGAGGGTGGTAGGGCCACCGCAGTCAGGGCAGGTAATAGTACTGAGAATTTTCTCATACCACATGTTTTCCATTTGAAGGTTTTGGTTCTGCTCTTTTAGGGCCGTGATCTCCTTACGCCTGTGTTGGACACCTAGTCTGAAATGTCTATTCTGAAACCAAAAATGGATTCTCATAGGATTCATTCCCAGCTTCTGGCCCAATTCAATCTTTTGTTCCTCGTTTGGGCAAGGGCATTCATCGAAGAAAGCTTCAAGCTCCTGGATTTCTTTCCGAGCGTAGCGCTGGCGACTTTTTCTTTTCCGGGGTTGAGCGTCGTGGCCACTGCCGTCGTCACCACTGCGATCTTGATGTTCGTCACCTGCGATGTTGAGTTCCATGGCTTCGATGTCGAATCTGATTCTAGAGAATTTGAGGTCTTTCAACGAACTCGTCACTCGGGGTTCTCTGTTCTCTTTTGTATACTCGCTCTTTTGATTTGTTGCCTCCTTTTCCTCGAAAGCTAGGTCTGTTCAGCGTTCTGTTTTTGAAACGACGGAACTGTTTACCTCCTGCTCAGCTTTCCGACACGAAGGGGTAACCAAATCCTTCCGCGGCTTCTTCGATAGTAGCGCTCGCCTTTCACTTTTCCTCGATAGTCATGCCTGTTCAGCACTGTCTTCTCTTTTTAAGTGGCAGAGCTGTTCACTCGCCGCCCAGCTTTATGCGTGATGGAACAACACAATCCTTTCGCGGCTTCTTCGATAGTTGCGCTCGCCTTTCACTTTTCCTCAATAGTCATGCCTGTTCAGCACTGTCTTCTCTTTTTAAGTGGCAGAGCTGTTCACTCGCCGCCCAGCTTCATGCGTGATGGAACAACACAATCCTTTCGCGGCTTCTTCGATAGTTGCGTTCGCCTTTCACTTTTCCTCAATAGTCATGCCTGTTCAGCACTGTCTTCTCTTTTTAAGTGGCAGAGCTGTTCACTCGCCGCCCAGCTTCATGCGTGATGGAACAACACAATCCTTTCGCGGCTTCTTCGATAGTTGCGCTCGCCTCCCTCCCAGCTTTAATAATGGCGAAACCGAATTTGTCAGGCCTGAAATTGCGGATCAGGACATGTCTGATGATTCACGGGAGGAGCAGCCCTCGCTTTACATTAATTAACCCGGCTCCACAAGCATTATTGCTGCAACTTTTCTCCACTCTCGAGACGCTATAAAATGCGGAGTTGGTGTTTGGGAGATTAACGCTCTCATATAATTTGCTTCCATCCTCTAATCGCTCCACTACACACATCTCCGTCGAAAATGGCTTCTTCCCAAGTTCACACTTTCTCAGCCGAAGCTTTGACTCGATGGAAAGAGTTCTATAACCTCTTGGGTCGAGGCTACGCTCACATAGCCGATCATCCCGAAACCGAGGATGAGATCAGAGTCATGTTCGGGGACCTGGACATCACCTCCCTCGAGGGTACCGCGTTGGGGAGGGAATACAATATTTTTCCAACGCTCTTTACGAACTCCTTGGAGGTCTACCGCGCTGCTCATCGGGGAGTTACCGTGGCTCGTGTCTTGCGAGCCCGTTATGAGGATCAGTCCGACCGCCTAGCGTTGGCTGACTACCTGGCCGATAGTCACAAAAAGGCTGTTGAGTTCGCCAAAGAGCGGGTTTCGACATTGCTACGCGAGAGGAGGAATCTGGTGGAGGACTTAGCTCTATCTCTGGCTACCTATGAGCGCGATCGACGTAATGCCCTGCTAAGGAATCGGAGCGAGTGGCTGGAAGAAAGGCTCAACGGCATAAACGAGGATATAACTCGTGAGAATGGACTTGTTCGGGACTTGGAAGCAGTCGCCGAAGATCACGAGACTCAGGTTGTTGCAGTCAATGATGAACGCAAACGCCTCCACCTCAGGCTTGCGGACCATGATACGCGGAGTGGTGCGTATAAACAAAGCATCCATAACCTGGAGGGCCAGCTGGGCTCCTTTGTGTCGTTGATTAGGGCTCACTTCTGCTTTACTTTTCCACCCCAATGAATTGTATGATCTGGTTTGGGCAAGAATGAATGAAAGCCCCTGTGTTTGTTTTAGCTTTTATATGATCCATTTCTTCGAGCATCCGGACATCTTTAGACTTGGATGAGCCGATCCATAATAAGTCGAGTAGATGTGTTCTGATTTTCTAACTCACTCATGGTCAGATGAAAGAATAGCCTCAGACTTATCCAAGAAAAGATTTCTTTATGCTACTTGTTTTTCACCTGCAAATGAAAAGACCGAGTCAAAAGGAATAATCTGAAAAAGAAAGCATAGACCCCTTTCAATCTTATGCTTGCTCGTAATTAATAATGACAAGAACTTTTACAAGGGTTTTAATCTTGTGCGAAAAGTTTTTATCAATATTCCTCGAAAGAAAGCATACTATTGAAAGGAATGTAATTCACGATAATTGCTTTTGACCAATATTCAGAAGAGCGAATTAGTCAAAAATGCAAGGCATAACGACGTGTTTTTAAATTTAATTGAAGATACGGCATCCAAATCAAGGCCGTTTTGTTAAGAACGAGAGCAATTTGGACATCTATCTCGTCATTAAATTCGAAATAACGTCAATACTCTTGATCAATTATCGTGGATTACTTAGTGACGTATGACATGCATGGACCAATTCAAGTGTATAATTCCTTCTAGCGAAATTGGGGTTGGATTACCCTGTACGACCAAAAAGGTCGTGTAAGATTTTCAACTTTAGTTTCCTCTAAAGGAATTATAAACTTGACTTGGGAGTATTCGGATGATTAGAGAAAATGCCACTATCACATTCCCATGACCCGTCAAAAGAAATACAACCGAGTTCCATCTGAATGTATACACCAATAGATCCCTAATACAATCACTCTAAGGGGTGAGATAGAGAAAGCCTCGATAAAAATAAACCCTATACAAGAGGACTAGTAATGGAAAATGAAACCAAGGAATGTGATCCTAACGTTTAAGGATGCCCCAAGTTCGATCTGTGACTTCCGGATCACTTGCCCCAACTCGTCATCTTCATTGGACGATATCTCAATAATGTCCATAGTAGGCTCCTTTGTTGCTCACTCGGTGTTCGCCATGGGATATCATCCTCCTCGTCTTCTATCAAGGACGTTTGGGAAAAACACATGCATCTATCCTTGAAATGGCATTTAATCTAATCACCAGAATGCAATGAATGAAATGCCTATATTTATATGAACTGTAATAGTTTTGAGGGATAGAGAGTCTTACCAACCCAACTCGTCGACTTATGTGCGATTTTAGGTGTACCAACCGCCCAAAGACATGCGCATGAGACAAGTGATGGTGAACTTCTAAAAATCAGAGGGTTTGGCACCTAAGGTTAAGGTTCCCACCTCGAGTTCTAGAAAGAGCCGATTCCATTGCACAACTATCGTTGCATTGGGACTCAATCCATAGTTCGAAGCGAGCGGAATTGAGAAGTGGATTACCCCGTGTTTTTCCTCACGGAGATTCCATTTTCAATTCCTTCTATTGTGTTCCTAAAGGCGGCGCCTGGGGTTTTAGGCGCGGTTGTGTGTGTCCATGTGTCGTGATCATCACAATGCAAGTCATGCACAACAATTTATCAATCAGCACTTCAAATCATCCACACAACATACATTCCTACGCCACACCTGCGTAAAATAAAGTTAATCACAGACTACACCCCTTATTACTCCAATCTGCAAAAACATATAACACCTATCGTGAGCGGACTTACCTCACCTTCAAGAGCGCCTGTAGGGTTAGAAAAATCACTCAGCGTTTTAAATACGGCCTAAGTCCACTTGAGATCTAGAACCAGAGATTCTGGGTTCGTTCCCCAGCGGAGTCGCCAGCTGTCGCGACCCGTCCGGAAGCGGACGCGGCTAATGGTTTACCGATCGCGGGTCTTGGATCGGCGCGGGCCCTCCCAGGCCCATACCAAATCGCGGCGGGAGTATTTTTCAAAGGGATTCGATGATAAGAGTCGATCGCTTTCGACCTTAGTGTGGTCGTGGTGGCATGTGCAACTTGTGCATGCATTTGGAGTCGCCACCGGTCTTTCTTGGAGGGTAGACCGGAAACCTTACTGATCGATTGGGAGAGATCGATCAGTTCTACGGAACCAGAGATTTTGGGTTCGGGGACTTGGTTACGCTGGTGTCGTTACCAACGCCCTTTCGGTACCTAACGCGAGTGATTTTCCTAACTAGGATTTCATGCAGGCGCAATTTTGGGTGAGGTAAGTCTGACTTTGCACATTAACCAGTTTAACATGCTCACGTAATCATAATAAATAAATAGATGTCAATCACATAAACATCTATCCTACGTGGTGATCATGGAATTATGATTTAATGGGTCTCGAGCCAATGAGACCACATTTAATCATTTTAATATTTTAATAACGGAGAGCCGCTCTTCGCTTCTTCTTGGTTTCTTGAACTCTTCAAGAATTGGGCCCCAAAAAACTCGCCGACTTAAAAGGCTCCTCCACGTAATCCTCGTAGCATTTACATCAACAATTGACTATGCTAAAAATAAAGATTACATGAAAAATAAAAGGAGTACGCAGCCTCCATTTAATAATTACAACCCCAAATATATAAATAATCATCATACATTCATATATACATCAATCACATTGATTAGGGATTTTTCCATGATCACCACCCTTTCACGTAAGTAATAAATTCACAATTTAAAACTTAGGAAGGCACAATAAAAATTCTACGTTGAATCATATTCAGAATTTTTACGTAAAATAAGATAGCCATAAATTTTCGATTCAAAATTGATTTAGTCTCAATTTTTGCTACGTTGATTAATTTATCATATAAAATAATCAATCTCCATTAGCCATGTAAGACGAACAATTCGTTAATACATATTGGCCATATTATTGCAAAAATTGCAAAAAATCAATTAAATGCACGAAAACACCTAAGGATTGGCTCTGATACCACTGTTGGGATCCACGTAACACGTAGCGGAAATAAATAACAACCCATACATGTATCTCCAGAGGCGTACTTCGTGCATTTCAATCGAAAAAAATCACAAAGTCTCAAAGGGAGTAAATAGATTACCTCTCGTAGCGTGCTTGAACGGAGGTGTCGGTTCGATGTTCTTCGATCTCAGTCTCCACAAGTGTTAGGTATCTAGTTCGGATGCACCACCAATTGACAAACGGGGAGACGACTAATAACTCCACAACAATTGTGCTAGCAATATGCGGAATCAATATTCCGAACTTAGTATATTTTGCTCACTCAAGATTATGAGAATATAGAGAGTGTTTGTGTTCTTCTCTCTAAGCTCTAAAAAATTTGCACACTCTACAAAATGTCTCTCTCCTCCCAACCTCAAAACTCTTGCCATCCTTTTATAGCCAAAAATACCTTCAAATAAATTGTATTTAAAAATAGCACTAACAATTATAAATTCTATCTAAAAATAGCACTCACAAATAAATGACATTTAAAAATAGCACTAACAATAGCACTCACAATTTATAATACAAAAATGCTATTTAAAAATAGCACTAACAATAGCACTCACAATTTATAATACAAAAATGCTATTTAAAAATAGCACTAACAATTATAAATTCTATCTAATAATAGCACTCACAAATAAATGACATTTAAAAATAGCACTAACAATAGCACTCACAATTTATAATACAAAAATGCTATTTAAAAATAGCACTAACAATAGCACTCACAATTTATAATACAAAAATGCTATTTAAAAATAGCACTAACAATTATAAATTCTATCTAATAATAGCACTCACAATTTATGATAAATAAATGTCATTTAAAAATAGCACTAACAATAGCACTCACAATTTATAATACAAAAATGCTATTTAAAAATAACACTAACAATAGCACTCACAATACAAAAATGCTAAAAAAAAGCACTAACAAAGGTGTTAAAAATAATAACCATTATTGTTATTACAAGAGTTAAAGAGGTTACCAAACAGTACAAATATGCATAACGTATAAATACGTATGACGTAGAGCATACGTATACATCCGTGAAACCGGGGACTAATTGAAAGAAAAATATGCAATTAAGCCCTTTTGGTAAAAATTGATTAAATTGGAGGGCAAATTGACCTAATTGCACTTTAAGACTTTAGAATCCAATGTCATAGCTTATAAAAAGTGAGAATTGAAAACTAAAAGACTCGAAAATGATTTTTTTTAGGCTCGGTTCGGGTTTATGTTTGTGAAGGAACATAGTGACCCGAGCCGAATTTTTTAGATTTAAAGTGGCACACTTGAAGAGGAAATTAAAACAAAATTATCGAATATTTTTGGGTATTTTTCTGACCACGAATGGTATTTTTTGATTTTTTGGGTATTTTTATAATTAAATAAACTCGAAAAATATTAAAAATACCGAAAAATATTTTTTGTTCAAAATTGGTTCCTAAGGTTAAACCAAAGCTTCCAAAGTTGATTTTGTGATTTTATGACCTTTTTTGATATTTTTAATTAATTTTAAAGAATAAAAATCACAATAATAAATGGTCAAAAATCAGGTGTCAACACTTGTCTAAGACGGCTGAGAATTATCGAGATTGGCACGACAGGTTGCCGTTCGCACTTATGGAATACCGGACTTCAGTCCGGACATCAACCGGGGCAACCCCATACTCCTTGGTATATGGTATGGAAGCAGTATTACCGGTCGAAGTGGAGATTCCTTCTCTGCGCATTTTGTCCCAGATAGAACTGACTGAAGCAGATTGGATCCAACAGAGGATAGATCAGCTGAACTTGATTGACGAGAAACGGCTCAGAGCCTTATGCCATGGCCAATGTTATCAGCAGAGAGTGGCCTGAACTTTTAACAAGAATGTGCGACCTCGACATTTTCATGAGGGAGACCTTGTGCTGCGGAAGCTTCTGTCCATCATCCCACAGCCAGAAGGGAAGTTTGCTCCAAATTATGGCGGACCCTACATAGTGAAAAAAAGCCCTTCCAGGCGGCGCCTTGATCTTGGCAGAGATGGATGGACGTGTCTTCACTAATTCTGTCAATGCTGATTCAGTCAAGAAATATTATACCTGAGATGTTGTAATGTTTTTGCAAATCTTAATACTCATGCACATTTTGTCTGCTTTCTGATTGTATTATAAATCTTCACTGAATTTTTCAATCAGGAGATTTGTTTGGCCAATTGAATTGATCACTTTGAATGAGGAACGCCAGGACGACGAAAGACAAGCCATTTCCATACACGTCCTATATCATATCCCTAGTGACTAAGTGTGAAGATTTCCATGCTTACAAGGTGAAAGGTTATCTAGCGAAAAGTATGACGACCAAGATGATGTGAGGCATTTATTTCCTCTATCCAAACACTACAGGTTTCCCTTTGCTAAACTCCTTTGAACGGTGGTTTCGTTTTCATACCCCTGTTAGGAACAACCTCACATTGGGGCAAATTTCAGAAAATTCAAAGCATGAGTAGAATTTTCTTGCTTTCACTTGCATCAATCTTCATGTGTATTTATCGCATGCGAATTCTATGTTAGCTCAAGTGCTTTAAACATGATGAAGAGCATTTCATTGCTATACCCATACACACTCATCCATTTGCTTAGCCCAACTTAAGCAGCAGATTCATTTCTTGAAACCCAATTGGTGATCATCCTGAAAGGAAATCATTTCAGACTATTTGACAGATTAGCAAAATGCCTTGGGGCATGCTGAAACTTGAAAATTTGCCAGCACAACATGCAGACAATTCAGATGAGACTCTTCTTTTCTTTTCAAAAGAGCTCGCCAAAAAAAGGGCAAAAAAAAATGGTGATGCTTGCCATGCAAAAGAGCCCACTCCCATTATAAAGAAAAGGGAAAGAGAAAAGAGCTCTCTAATAAAAATCTCCGAAAGGAAGGGAGGTCTCACCTGAGTTGATTCACAAAATGTTCCTTAAAGAACGATCTTTTATGGAGTACATCAGCAAAGATTACCAGCGGCACTCTTGCCTGAAATATCAAGAATGGATTATCACCAGTCTCATCTTTACACAGCCCATTTGTGGAAAATAAGCCATTCATTTCAAGCCTACCCTAAACCTACATCGCAACCCTTACCAAAAGTCTCTTCAGATTAAGGCACTTGGGTTAATATAGGGTTTCAAATGCTTACAAATATTACTCGAAGAAGTGCGAGCAAGATCATTTTTATCTCATTTGGCAGGGTTCCTGACTTGTAAACCCAATGCAGCTGATGAAGATTTCATTTCATGGCCTAATGACTCATATGAGTCCCATTTGAATAGCCTTTGACCAAGCTTGAATTACAGTCCTTGAAAAGACCTCGTGGATTGGTTTGGTCATACTAATTGTAAGATTACCCGGATCCTTATCAAGTGTGATGAGGATAGCTCCGAGTAATTCTCATGCCCCCATCAATGGTTGGGTCAAATAGCCTTTTCAAAGAGAGTGAGAGAAAGTCCTTTCTGACTGAAGGTTCCTCATTCTATTTGGTCAAATTTTGTCGAAATGATCAGACAGTTTGCCTTATTGACAAAATCTCCAATGGAGCTTTACAATGCAAGTAGAAGCTCACAAATTGTTGCATTTGCATTAAGGTTCATGCAAAACACCATTTTCTTATGAACTGAACAGGTTGAGCACCCCAATTCAGCAAATCCTAAAAGCCGGGTTTCAGTCAACTCAGGTAAATTTTCTGATTCCTTTTCAGACTTGGATGACCACATCTTCAATGTTGCAGGTATCAAGCTAAGCACGGTGATCTAGACAGAAGATCCCAAAAGACAATCAGGCCCGCTCGATCCATAACTCGAGCACCCCATTCAGATTCGATCTTTCGGCCGAGGTTTCATGTGACGTGAAGATGATCATGAATCGGAAGCCATTCCAGATTGCGATACCAGCATTTCGTAATTCTGTCCACTGTTTCATGTAAAGGATGAACATGATTCAGATTTTCTCAGATTACGATACCAGCACTTAGCAAATCTGTTCGCTGTTTCACATAAAGGATGAATGTGATTCAGATTTTCTCAGATTGCGATACCAGCATTTCGTAATTCTGTCCACTGTTTCACATAAAGGATGAATGTGATTCAGTTTTTACCTGATTGCGATACCAGCATTTCGCAAATCCGGCCCGCAGCTAATGCTTCAAGTGATGAGCGGATGATCGTGATGCAGAAGCACTATTCACTACCGACGTTCCACATGACAAGAAGATGATCGTTGTTCGAAAGCTTTACTCGCAGCTAATGCTTCACGTGATGAGCGGATAATCGTGATGCAGAAGCATTTCTCAGCTGACATTCCACAGGACGAGAAGATGATTGTGGTTTGAAAGCTTTATTCTTAGCCGACGTTTCACATGACGAGAAGATGATTGCGACTCAGAAGCTTCAACCTCTGTTGATGTTTCATGTGATGAGCGGATGATCATGGTGCAGAAGCATTATCGATTTGCGATCCAGAACTCACAAATTCGGCCTACAGACATCTTGCGTCGTCCCGAGTCAGGAAGAAAGAAATTCCTGAGGACGGGTGGGCCCAGTACCTTAAGATCCTCACAGCGCTGGTGATTAAGGGAATCCTCAGCGTATAAGGTATTTGTAGAAACAGATACCCCTTACGCGATCCATGCACAAGTTCTTTGAAAAAAGAAGTTAGACGCATGTTATTTTCAGTCTTGCATTGCATCACTTCAAAAAAAATTCGATTTAGATGAAAATTTAGGTGCCACTTTTGGTCTTTGAGCGAAACCTCTCTGAGCCTCCACTCAAAGAGGGGCAAGCTGTTACCACCTAAATTTTAATTTTAGGAAAATGCATTGATTAAACAGAAAATGAGAATTAACCTTGATTCTCGAAATTAATTAATTTAATTAGTTAATTAATTGATTAAGCCCGATTTTCAGTCCAGAATTATACAGATAAGCCCATTAAATTGAGAATTTCGACCAAGCCCATGGCCTTTCTCTTATGGGCGAAATTTTGATTATCCTAGCCCGACGGGATTAGAAATTTCAATCCGACGATCATTCTTTTCTAAAATCTGACAGTCAAGATTAAACCCTAGAATATTCTCTATATAAATGTAGTTATGCCTAGGTTACAAGGAGGACAAAAAGAAAAAATTTATGCACATCATACACACTCTCTCTCCCTCACGCTATTCTCTCTCTCGCACAACCCTCTCTCCCTCCACGCCGGCGTCGCCACGCCGACGCCTCAAAGCCACCGCCCTTGCTCCACGACACTGCTACCGTTGTCCTCACGGCCGTCGCACATCATTGCCCCTATCCGTTGCTGTCGCCCCTTGAAGATCGCAATCCGTCGTTTCGTTGCTCGAAGATCACAACCCGACGCCGCCCTTTACTCAGCCATTCCCCCGATTCTGTTCGGTCTGCTGCTTCGCCTCCAAGTCCTGCTCGCCGATCGCCCGAAAATAGGCTCGCACAGCTGCTGCTCCGCTCGAAGTCGCCGCCACCCCTGTCGTGTTGCCGTCGTCGCTTTCCATCCTCTTTTCTCGTGCGAACCAACTCCGTTTAGGCCCCACGAATTGAACCGTGTCACCCGCCGCACGTCCCGACGCCTTGCTTGACATCTCCATCCATCGCCATTATTCTTGGCCTCGGCGACTTTCTGTCATCGTTTTCTTGTTTCCGCAGGATATCGAATCGGTCCTATGGATGTTTAACTCGAAGAGGGAAAGGAAGCTCGGCGTAGGTATAATTTCAATCCAGATTTTGGTTGATCATTAATCGATAATTGTTTGATTCATCATGGCCGTTTGATTTTAGTTTAATTGAGTTTAGTCGCCTTTGCATGTACCGCGAATCTCCAATAAAATCAAAAGCCATTTTCGCTAAATAAAAAATCAAGTTACAGTCGGTTCCACCCGTTACCCCGTGGGCGCGATTTGCCGGGCTTGACACAAAAAAAAAATGCTAAATCGGCAAGGCTGAATTTTTAGAAATAAGGATTTGATTTTTTTGGATTTTTGAATTCTTGCCATGTTGGTGTGATTGCTTGCCTAATTGATAGAAATTGATTGGATTTGATTTTCCGATTGAAATCCTATGGTTGCCTTATTTAGGTTAATTTCCCGTTTCAAGTCGATCTCGTTCGTTAAGGAAAGATTCGAATTTGGAAATTTTGAATCCGATCGCATATTTAAAAAGGAAGGCGCGTTTAATATATGGCAATCCCGATTTCCAAATATGGAAGGTGTGCGAATATCTTTGAAAGTGATTGGCGGTAAATCCTAGATTGATTTTCGAATTTAATAGGAATATGGACACAATTTTCAAAATATTAATAATAATAATAATTTTCGAAAAAAATAAAAAAAATGAATAAAAAATGGCGAGTTCGGTTTTTGTTTAGCAAATTTTGAATTTCTTAAAAAAATAACCAATTCATTCCGCATATTGCCATGTCATCTCGCATGTCATCACATGTTTCCCATGTCATTTTATTTGTAATGTAATTTTCGGTTCTTAGGACTAGATGGACCAGGAAAAGCCCAATGTTGTGGGCCCAATAGAGTTGGGTCATAGGGAAGTTAGAAATATCGATGGGACCGTCGCGATCAACAATTTTCATAGAAGGATCAGGAAGATACGACGGGCTATCAGAACCACTCCAAAGTGTGGGCCTTGCAAGACGGGTGACGTCCAGGATCAGACGGCGACCCAAGCCCAACAGGATCAAGATGACGAGAGAGTCGGGGAAAATTTCGCTTAGTTTTTTTTTTAGGATTTTCGGAATTATCAAAGTGTTATTTTCGAATTTATGTTTTTATTTTTTCGAACTTCAAGTCAGTTGATCCTTTATTTGTAATTTTCGAGTATTTGAAGTTTTGTATCCTTTAACAATTCGTCGTATGTCATATAGTTTTAGGTCATGCATTGCATTAGTAATTTATCTTTCTTTTATTCGAAATAAAAAAAAAACGACAAAAAAAAATTTCAAGAAAAAAATTGAAGAAGCAAAAGCCTTGAGTTGATTTTCAAGTTGTCATTTTTCTCAAGAAAAATCCAAAAAAAAAAAGATAATCTAGGTACCGAAAGGGCGTTAGTCTAAGTCGATTAGCGTAACCAAATCCCCGGATCCAAAATCTCTGGTTCGCAGCGGTGAATTAGTTCTCCCACTAGTTTACCTAGATTTCTAATCGACCTACCTCGAATGATTAGTGGCGACTCCTCATTTGTTCTATTTTTTCCGTGTTGCGATTCGGTAGGGTTTGGGAGGGTCCGCATTAGGTTAGTTCTCAATAACTTGCTTGATAATCCGATTAACCTGATTTTTTTTAGGTCGCGACAAACATGCAATTTCTATCCTAAAATGCAATCTAACCTAATTATTTATGCAATTATCTACATGATGCTATTTTCTGAAAAGATATGCAATTTTCAAATGTGAAAATGAATTAATGCAATATTTCTTAGAATTTTCAAGATTACATCATGCGACAAATATATTCGAAAAATACGACAATCGAGCAAATCAAATCAAATGAGGAAAGTGAATATGCCAATCAATGTCAGTCAAGAAAGTAGATATATCAATCAAGTTTTAAAATATTTCGCTATTAACGATTGAACCCAAATCATTGCCTAATCGAGTATTTTATCAATAATCTTAAAGATTGAAGTTCTTGATCATATGGCAAGTTGCGGATTAGGAAAGAAAATTTTCCTAAACAACCTGCCTTTTGAAAAAATATCCAATACATGTCAAGATATGCTCGAATTAGCCAAGTGAATATTCTAATGTTCAAGATAAGAAAATTACCTTGATTGCCCAAAGATTACTTTTCTAGTTCGAAATTTGTTCCGAAAATTGCAGCTCAAGCTCCCACTTTTGGACTGAACCTTTAAGAATCAAGGATCGGCAAGGGACTCTCGTGAGGATACCGAGACGCAGCTTCGTGCAAGATGATCGGCGAACATAATAGATTCTTTCTTCTTGAGATACAAGATTATCAATGACGAAGCCTTCCCTGAAAAATTTTTCTTTTGCTTGCACGATATGAAGTCATAGAATTCATGATAGCATTGTCAGACCAAGACAAAACCAAAAGAAGACAAACCAAGATTAAAGCTTAATTAGCCGATCACTGCTTCCTTTGACCGTGAACTTCAGGAAATCAAGGGCACTGCTTGGACTTTGCTCGAGTAACTTTGACCACGCTAATATGATAGCGTGGGCTGCTTCGTGGAAGACTCTCAAGGAGCAGAAATTTTGATTGCACCGATGTTCTGGTGTGGGTTTGCGGCGCCAAAAAAGCAATGGCTTAGCAGTGATGGACTAAGCTCGGGGACAGCTTGGTCGAGAACCCTCTCTTGTCGTGTTCTCTCTCTCTATACCTTTTCTCTCAAATTTTCAAAGCACAATTGCCGACCTCCTCGTGATGTGAATGTAAGGCCCTTTTTATAAGCAAAGATCACTAGGGTTTTCTCAAGATTTCCATGCGTTTATCTTCTTCTTCTTCTTTTTCAAAAGATTATAGCATTATTTTAATGTAATTAAAGCTTTTTAGGGGTTATTAAATAATGCAGATTTTCCAAGCCCAGCACCTCACGTGTATATGCAAGATTTGATCCAAGTTATATTCGTGGCCTTGATTAAATTTCCAACCAACATGGGCTCGATCTTGCTCAATTTTGACAAGGCTTAAAACTCTTATTTTTGCCTATGAATTTTGGGCACCATGTCCCCTTTGCGGGCTTGTCAAACTTCTGATGAGTTCTTGGTTAGTCCGTACATCAATTTCGGGTTCGCTTCCGCCGCAAGTCCAACACAAAATATAAGGCATGAATATTAAATATGAAAAATGGCTTAATTATTTTTGTTAGAACTAAAATTAGCTCTAGCTTTTATATGCAAACAAAAATCAATGAAAAGATTAATTAAAATTTAGGTGCCAACAGTTGCCCTTCTTTAAGTAGAGGCTCGCAAAAGTTTCGCTCAAAGACCAAATTGAACCTAAATTTTGACAATGCAAATGATGAATGATGATTTTTTTTTTGTGGGAGTTTTAATCCCATTTTTTTATGCAAGAGGAATGATGCATGATATGTAAGTGACACGGGTCGAGAGTTTCATGTCCCAGATGGGAAAGTTCTCCCGTGCTCTGATTCCCTTATGGGTGAAAGTGACGGTATCATCATAAGGACTAAGCGTCGTAGAAGGGAAAGGACAACTGGGTCAGGGGGTTGTGTCAGATCTGTTTGTACTAGGAGTTCTAGAATTAAACATGATACATTCCTTAGGAGCTTTGAAGCCGGGGTTGGCCTCCCGTGTTCAAACTGGTCGGGCACTGATGCCGCTCTCCTGATGAGGCCATGGCAGGATGAAACCAGTTGTTGTGCTAAAGGTGTTCTGTCCGTCTTATTCGATGTAACGAATGCCCAAGCTAAGCAGAGCGCAGTACGATCCAATGTGCTTTATGGAATGATTACATGTGGAAAGCTGGTTTGGCGTGACTTGCCAAGGACCACATGGGCTAATTCTGCGACTGAAATCTATCGGCCCGTGACAAATGGTATCAGAGCAGGATCCCTCTAGTGAGTGGGTGGTTCAGGGAAATCATGTGGTCTTCCTAGTCCTTTGAGGGGGGAGAGTGATCGTCGGGTCCAAGAGGGGCTCGGACAAGGTGCGGCTCTCGTCTAGCTTCAAGGATGCCAATGGTTGGCACATGAGAGAACCGAATTGCTCACTGAATGGGGATAATGTTCCCGGATCAAGTAGGCGAGTTTTAAGATGGGTCTGTTGCCACGTTTCATCGAAGAGGGAACCTCCATTGGTTTGCTGTGGTCAGGAGAAGCCTAGTAGGCGAAAGAAGGTGCTACCAAGAGTGTGCAGTTGGGGAGGGTGCCACACTTGTCAACGGACGTACAAGTAACTGGAGATTCGCGAACAACTTTGATCGGGGGAAGCTACCAGTGGAGTTTTGTTGTTCTGTTGGGCGAACGAATAACGCATGGAAGCAACAGAACAGGCCGCAATGAGGGCATTTACGGATTGAGGGGGAGAATGACACGGGCCTAGAGTTTTGTGTCCCAGATGGGTAAGTTTCTACCATGCTTGGGTTCCCTTGTGGGTGAAACTTACGGTATCATCATGAGGAGTAAGTGTCGTTTTGGGGAAAAGACAATTGGGTCAGGGGGTTGTGTCAGATTGATTTGTACTATGAGTTCTAGGATTAAACAACATACATTCCTTAGGAGCTCTGAAGGTGAGGTTGGCCTCCCGTATACAAACTGGTCGGGAGCCGATGCCACTTTCCTAATGAGGCCACGGCAGACCGAAACCATTTGTTATGCTTAAGGTGTTCTACCCGTCTTACTCGATGTAACGGATGCCAAAGCTAAGCAGAGCGCGGTACGATCCAATGTGCTTTATGGAATAATTACATGGGGAAGGCTGGCTTGGCATGGCTTGCCAAGGCTGCACGTGCTAATTCCGCGACTAAAATCTATCGGCCCGTGACACAAGACTGTAAATAACATGTGTCAAGACTTCTCTTGATAAAAATGAAATCTGCACATGGATCGCATATGAAATTACCTATTTCACCAATTACCTCATAATGTTGATGATTTCCTTAATTTCCAAACTTCTTGTGGATGCAAGGATCTTAAGGTAACATGGGCATTATCTGTTACCAGAAATTTCCTTCTGACACGAGACAGGGCATGATATATTTAATGTTGAAAATATGTCTTACAAGATCACAAGAGTGCATACATTATAAACTGGAAGAAGGACCAAGATCACAAATGGATCTTAAGGTACTAAGGCCTTATCCATTACCAGAGTCTTCCCTCTGATGCGGGATAGCGTAAGATATGTGTAAAATTGAAATATTTTTCGAGGTTACAAGAGCAAATCGAGATTATGAACCCAAAAAAAAAAATCAAATCACAAGAGCAAATCTAGATTATGAACTGAAAAAAATATTAAAGCCACAAGAGCAAATCAAGATTATGACTTCAATAAAAATTTATCGAGGCCACGAGAGCAAATCCATCCCGGTTCAATAAATTATCTCATGAGGTTAATCATGAATTGAATAAATATCCAGACCACAAGAGCAAATCAAGATTATGAACTCGAAAAATATTCAGATCACAAGAGCAAATCGAGATTATGATATAAAAATATAGAGATCAAGAACACGAGAGCAAATCCATCACTTGATAAAAATTTACCGAAACCATGAGAGCAAATTCATCTTTGTTTGATAAATTATCTCATGAGAGCAGGTCGATCATGAGTTGGAGATCCAAAACACAAGAGCAAATCAATCACTAACTTGACAAAGGTATCACGAGAGCAAATCCATCATGAATCAAAAGGTACAAGAGTTGTATTACTTGAACTGAATCAGTGTCAGTATAAAAGAAGTGTGTCGCCTAAATCTTGATAGTACAAACACAAGAGGTCAAAATGACAACTAAAATGAGTCAAGCTACCAATTTAAAGGGGTTCAGAAAACTTACTTGAATTTCCCAAACACAGGTTCGAGGAGGGAGACAGGCCAACTGTATCGTACCTGTCTGATCACTCGAAATATAACCATGTTTTAATGCACATGCAGTATCATATGTTAGCAAATCTTGTGAGTTTTTTTCTTGCACTATAAAGCTTCACCGGGGAATCTACCAATAAAGGGATCTGTCTGACCCTTTTGACAATTCTCATCAAATTGAATGAAGAACTTTAATCAGAAAAGACTTTTCACTCACTCTCATGAAAAAACTTTTGAAAACCCAACTATTAATGGGGGCATGAGAAACACTCAGAACTGTCATCATCGCATTTGACAAGGGTCCAGGTATTTGACAATCAGTATGACCAGACCAATCCATGAGGTCTTTTGCAAGGGCTGTAGTTCAGGCTTAGTCAAAGGTTTTAGCAAAGGGGACTCATGTGAGTAGTTTGACTTTGAATGAAATGAAATATTCATCAGCTGCATTGGACTTACAAGTCAGAAACCTGCAAAATGAGATAAAATGATCTTGCTCGCACTTCTTCAAGTGACCTTTATAAGCATTTGAAACTCTATGTTAACCCAAGCGCCCTGATCTAAATAGACTTTTTGTAAGGGTTGTAACGTAGGTTCAAGGTAGGCTTGGAAATGAAATGCCTATTTACAACAAAGGGGTGTAAGATGAGATTGATGATCATCCATCTTTGGTACTTTGAGCATGGGTGCCCTTGCAAATTTTCCTTTGCGAATGATTTTTTCTTTGAGGAATATTGAGCAAGTTCAGCTGACAACACCCTTTCTTCCAAAGATTTTTCTGAGAGAGCTCTTTTCTTTTCTCTTTCTCATGAGAGAAGAGGGCCCTTTGTCTTTCAGTTTGCACTTTTCCATTTTTGAGTGCAAACATTTTTCTTTTCTTTTTTTTATATCAAGATTTTCGGCAAGGTCTACATTTGCTTTTCTTACTCTCTACTGCTTTCTTTATTTTTTTTCCTTCCTTTTTTTTTGAGCTTTTCAAAACGAAGGAAAGGTCTCATCTGAAACGTCTGCTCATTTTGCTAATAGTTCTTTCAAGCTTCAGCTTGCCCCAAGGCACTTGGCATTTCATTCGCCAGATGATTTGAGATGTTCTCATTTTTCACCATAAGAATGATCACCAAGCGGGGTTACTAGAAATGAATCGTCCTCCCAAGTTGGGTTAAGCAAAAGGTTAGGTGTATGGTATAGAAATGAACTGCTCTTCGTCATATCTAAAACACTCGAGCTAAAATAGAAATAAATCCCTACCAAATCCAACTGGCCTTTGTCTTGAAACAAGATCCACTACAATTATTTTTTAACAGCGTCAAATCCATGTCAGCAAATCCGTGTTGGAATGGCACAAAGACGATTGGTGATACTTTTCAAAATAGGAGGACGATTTTGAATTTGGCACAAAAGCATCACAAATTTTTCAATAACAGTCTGATAATCTCCATGACATCCATCTTACTTTTGTTTTCGTCCCTGTTACTGCTCGTGCAGATGACGCGCACTTGCAATGTGTTCGTTTGGTTGACGTGCGAGGTGGAAACGGGCTTTCCACTCTTTGATGGTATCATGATTCCTCATGAATCATGCGGAACAGATTTGAATTGAGATAGGATTGTGTCGGTGAATTAGGATCTCCACTTCGATATCGTATGAAGTGTTTTTTAATCCGAAACCAAAAAAAAAAAAAAAGGCAAATCTATTGGGATGTGTCGTGAGAGAGTGAAACCAAGTGAAGCTCCTTGTGCGACTTGAGTCCATGTCTTAATTCATGCAAAAACATTTTGGTGGGTTTACCGTTTAATCCAATTTGAGTAGTTCGAATAGTATCTACAAATCAAATTTTGGAAAAATCATTTTGTTTTGGCTGAAACTTTATGCAGCGCACTAATGCATATGTTCATTAACCTTACATTAGGACTTCTTTTCGTTACCACCTTGTCCTTTATCTTAGTCAAGCGGTTAACTATTGTGTATACATTTACATGTATAAATTCACGAAGAGATCAAAGTAACAAATTTATGATTTGTAGCATGTTCTCAAAACTATTTGAGTTTGATTCGAGGTTCGAATGAAATTATTGACTTATTCAGTGGAGCTTGAACTCGAAAAATCAAGCTGGGAAATATGGTGCCTCTTTTAAATCATTTTCTCCGTCCATGATTTGATAGATTTTTGTGATCATAGCAACGTGCTTTATTTGAATATTCTCAACAAAATGTGAAGATTATATATCTTTTTAGGTAGCTTTTCCTGTTGACGAATTTAACATGTCAATCAAATACCCTTTTTCTCAAGGACCCATGCTCGCCAATAATGTTGAAACAACTTCAATCGATTGGATGAAGGGGTAGATTCTAATTGAGGATCACTATATATTTTTGGGCAAAAAGAAAGTCCTAAGCCATCGCAATTGTGCCAATTCAATTCTAAATATTTTTTTCCAATTGAATCCAAAACTTATAGTTGCACCTTTTCAGTCCATTTGGTTGGCCGACGCTGATGTGGATAATTTTTAATATTTTTTTCTTTGTTTGTTTCTTTCTTTTTTTCTTCGTAATGTGGCTGGCGATCTGTGGCCGACGAAGGTCATAAGAGACCATCGGGCCTCGCCCGACCTCGCTTAGGCTGGGCGAGCCTCGCTAGGGCTTCGCCGGCAGTGAGCAAAGGCGGCCATGGCCTTGCTAGCCATGGACAAGGCTGCCTTCACCTGCAAACGCAATGGCCACGGGCTCTGGCGATCCTCGCCGACCACAATAGGGAAAAAAGGAAATATTAAATTGCCTACGTCAATATCGGCCAACCAAATGGATTGAATTAGGATAAATTCGAACTCAATTGGCAAAAAAAAAAAAGAGATTCACAACTAAGTTGGCACCATTGCAATATATTTATGATTTTATTTTTTGATAACTTTCCCTTTATTTTTGCATCAACGCCATGTCTATGCAACCATTAGAGGTAAGCATGGACTGGGTGGGCCGGTTCCAGACCTAGACCTTGAAACCGACCCTGTTATAACCTGTTGGATAATTACGCCCATTAAGGGGCATAATCTAAGGTAATATTAATTATTGCATTTGTGGCAATATGGAATATTGCCCCTATTCCAATATTGGTGAATATAGGACAGGATATAATCAAGTTTCCTATTTGGCTCTGAGAGGATGTTTAAGGTATGTCCTATGTACATCCCTCTAAACGTACGTCGTTCAATTAGTTGACAAAATACTCTGAAAAAACTCCCGCTCTCTCCCTCTCTCTATTGTTTTTCAGGGATCTCTGTGGAATCAAGGACGAACGACTGAAGGATCGTTGTTCCTTTCATCACTGCTTTTGGGGCTTCTAATCTGTGGCAATCAAGGTAAGTATGATTCTTGTGATTTACCTTCACGATCAGTGATTCAAGCAGGTCTGTGGCTTGTATTGTGTAGAATTCCGCTGCATATCTATATGTATAGAATATGGATCCGTTTCCATCATTGGTATCAGAGCCATTATGGCTTATTTTCTGATCTATATCCGTCGTTTTGAGTAGACTATGCCATGTTATGTATACTATTTTCGAAAGATCTCGAGTATTTCGGTATGTATAGTTATAAACAATACGTTTTATGGCGTTTTATGCAAATCTCGTTCGGTAAAAGTGAAATCAAAATATGTGGTTAGAACCTACATGTCCATACGAGCATTTTGAGTGGTCGGCTGTCGCGAGAGGATGCCGGGAGAGGCTACACGCGCTGCACGCGCCCCGACGGGTTCGAGATCCATAAGTCAGTGAGGAAAAGTAGATTTTTCCGGTACTTTCGGTCGGTGAAAATGGAAAGTGTATATATGATCTGACTCGTATCGACGAGACGAGCATTTTGATAGGTGGATGACCGCGGGAGGAGGTAGGACGACGGCTCATGCGCCAATACGCACCGACGGAGCCTTGGCCGCTGTAGGTTCATGAGCCAAATGCGATACACGCCACACTGACGTCAGCAGATCGGGCTTTGGCCCGACCCACAACGTGATAGGCCATTCGACCCACTTCAAAAAAAAAGTATGAGTGGTCCGACCCATTTCGTTTATTCGATCCAACCCACATGTGAACCGAATGGTTCCGGATTCGACCCGACCCGTTGACCTGATTTGACCCGCCGACCCGTGACCCTAGTTGACCCGTTGACCCACCGACCTGTGACCCGAGTTGATCGTTGACCGTTGACCCGTTGACCGATTAAAAAAACTTTATTTTACCTGCTATTTTAATTATGATATATTCATAATTATTGGGTTTTAGTAATCCATATTTTATTCAGTACTATGATATGTTCATAATTATTAAATTTTTTGGAATCCATATTTTTTGTTCTGCATTTGTTGCAGGAACAATGTCAGGGGTAAAACGAACTATGAGAACGCCTAAGAGGGTAAGAGGCGACGAGCAACGTAAAGCTCTTCGTGAGAAGGTCAGAACATTAGGTCATTATCGATGGGACGATGAAAGTGACATAATCACCCATGTGATCAAGGTCAATGAAATGATTCAAGAGATCATTTGGAAAGCATACCCGATAACTTCTGATGATGTCTTTTATTCATTGAGGAACACCTTGCCTGAAGGTTGGCATCCTATGATCGAAAGTGTATGGCTCGATCATACAACTTACCAGAAGTTTGTGCCGCATCTCTTGAATAAGATCATAGGGATTAGAGCAACGAAGACGTCGTCGCTTGGGATGAACGGGTCTTGGCGCAGGCAGAATGCGCCCTGGCGCAAGGGCAAGGGTCCTCATGTGTTCTCTCCAAAGGGGCTAGTGTGGGCCCCAGATTTGGTTAATAATCCTCCAGCTAACCTTGTGCAGTCTCTCCCTATTACCAAGGAAGTGACCATTACTGATGTTAGTACTAAAGAGGAGTGGATCACACGTTATTACATTTAGTTTATTCTTCTTTTAAGAAGACTCTAAAGGGCCTGGTTGTTTTCAGGATTGATGCATTATCCCACTACCTATTAGTTCAAAGAACTTATTGCTCATGTTTTATCTTTATTTGCATTAGGTTATTTTTTGGACAATTTATGAGTATTTTTTTTTTGGGTATGAAGCTTTTATGCTATTTAATAAATTATGATTTTATCATATGATGCTTTGGTAGTATTATATGCGCTGAGTGGGGAGTTCTGGAAGTCTTTAGTGACTTTTTCCTTTTATGAACTCAATTTTACCTAAATAATCATATTAATGATAATTTCAAGCGATGATACTTACAAGATGATCGGGAACTTAGTGAACTTTTGACTCTAAGTCCTTATGTGAAATTATATATTAATATAATTAGTTAGAGTAAAAAATATCCATAAATATTAGACGATAATAATTCGTGCAAATGTCTCAATTACCTTATTCAGATACAATGGCATCAACTTCCAAGAACATCGTTGCTGAGCTCAATAAGGGTGAGAAGTTGAACGGTGATAATTATGAAATCTGGAATATGAAAATCCAGTATTTGCTGAAAGAGCTAGAGGCACTGGAAGCTCTTAACCTGGTCATGATTGAGCCAAAGGATGGAACCACTGCACAGCATAGAAGGGATAGAGAAGCCTTCACTGCATAGAAGAAAAAGAACTCTTTTGCTCGCATTACGTTGTTGAGCAGCATGAATAACAATATCATGCGAGAGTTCAGGCTGTATGACACTGCAAAAGATATATGGGAAGCATTGAAGAACAGATTTGGACAGACTTCTGTCACCAAGTTGATGCAGCTGACAATCAGATTCGACACATATAAAATGCCACATGGGCATAATATGAAACAACATTTGAGAAAAATGTCGAACATAATTAATGAGCTGAAAGATGCTGGCCACATATTATCTACTGCAAATGCAAGCGGTGATTCGCTCTTTGCCCCCTAATTTGGAACATATGAAAGTCAACCTGACCCACAACGAAAATGTAAAGACATTTGAGGATGCTATGCGCCACCTGGAGCTAGAAGAGGACCGCCTTCTGGCGGCTAAAGTACAATCTAATGTGTATTTTACTGGCTCTGGCTCGTATGGAGCTTCAGGCTCCAAGCGCAAGTATCCTGGCAGGTTCATTAAGAGGGGAGGAAAAGGAACTGAACCATCTAGCAAGAAACCAAAGTTTGACAAGCATGGCAAATGGAAACGTCCTGTCAAAAAAAACATTTCAAGGGTGAAATGTTATAATTGTGGCAAGAAAGGTCACTTCGCTTGCGATTGTAGTGAGCCGAAGAAGGTAGAAACCCTTAATGCACTTGAAAGTATTTGTTATGTATCAAGTTCTATTTTTCTAACTGAATCTCATCCTTTGTAGACTGTAGATTCAGGCGCCACAGACTATGTAGCCAGAGACAAGAATACCTTTGTGGAATTTCGACGAATACCACGAGGAGCGAAATGGATTTATGTGGGGAATAACTCCAAAGTGGAAGTTAAAGGAATTGGCACCTGCCAACTCATCAGGCGCGATGGTTGCAGTTTGTTCCTACATGATGTCCTATCTGCTCCGGAGATCCGTCGGAATCTAGTTTCTGTATTGGTTTTAATCAAACTTGATTTTTCTATGAACTTTCATGACAATGGTGTGGACTTGTTGTTAGGTACAACTTTTTACGGTTTTGGTATTTTTAATGATGGCTTCATAGTGTTGGATGTTGAAAACACTAATTTGAATATTTGTTATTCCCTATTTACATCTACAAGTTATGTTGAGAGTGATGTGAATATCTGGCATGCTAGGCTTGGCCATATTGGCCAACAACGTATGATAAGGCTAGCCAAAGAAGGCTTGTTCGGCAAAATTGAGAAAATCGAATTGCCCACTTGTGAGCATTGCCTAGTGGGGAAATCAACTTGAAAGCCATTTGGAAAAGGAACAAGAGCTGAATTTTCATTGCAATTAATTCATACTGACGTCTGTGGCCCAATGAATGTAAGGGCAAGGCACGGGGCTGTATACTTCATCACATTCATAGATGATTACACTCGATTCGGATATGTCTACTTGATTTCTCATAAATCTGAAGCATTGAGTTGCTTTAGAAAATATATGACCTTAGTGGAAAATCAATTAGATAAGAAATTAAAAATATTAAGATCCGATCGAGGCCGAGAATATTTATCTGATGAGTTCATGAATTTATGTGATGAAAAGGGAATAGAAAGGCAATTGTCTATCCCATATACTCCGCAGCAAAATGGTGTTGCAGAAAGAAAAAACAGAACCCTTATGGAAATGGTTAGGTCTATGATGGCACAGACTAATTTGCCTATCACATTTTGGGGTAATGCTTTGTTAACTGCCGTCTATATTCTTAATCGTGTGCCTACGAAATCAGTCTCTTCCACTTCATATGAGCTGTGGACAGGTCGAAAACTTGAATTGAGCTTTCTTAAGCCTTGGGTTGTGCTGCCTATACTCATGAGTCCACTCATAAATATGGAAAATTGGGACCAAGAGGTAAAAAAAAAGTATCTTTATAAGATACTCGGAACACTTGAAAGGGTATGTGTTCATAGGAGAGCAAGAAAGCAGAAGTGTAACTGAATTTAAATCTCGAGACGTCACATTCTTAGAGAATGAGTTTTCAAAAAAGGGCAAAATAAGTGACAGTTATTCCCTATTTGAAACCTTGGATAAAGATAATGAAGCGATTAGATATAATGATCCAAGTGGGAGCAATGTGAGAAGTGAGGAGTTGAGTACAGACCTATCTCAATTGCCACCACTTGATGAAGAAGTACCATTATCTTGTCCGAGTGGGAGCGTAATGGAGGAAGTTGTACCTCTGGTACACATGACACAATCTCCTCCACGGCGAACAAGTCGCAAAAGCATTCCCCGTCGACGTTTTGAAATTGAAGGGGAAGCTTCATGATCGCTCCACTAGAAGAGGATGAGCCAAGGAATGTAAATGAGGCTCTATCATGCCCTGATAAAGAAAAATGGATTAACGCAATGAAAGAAAAAATGGAGTCAATGAAATCAAACCATGTTTGGGAACTGGTTGACCTTCCAAAAGGACGCAGAGCCATTGGGAACAAATTGGTTCTCAAAATAAAGCGTAAGGCTGACGGCTCTATTGAGAGATATAAGGCTGGACTTGTGGCGAAAGGGTATAACCAATAGGAAGGAGTTGACTTTGAAGAGACTTTTTCTCCTGTTGTAAGATTTACCTCAATCCGCCTTATTCTGGCAATAGTGGCAAGTCTGGATCTTGAATTACATAAGATGAATGTAAAGACTGCTTTTCTCAATGGAGAATTAGAATAAGAAATCTATATGGATCAACCTGTTGGGTTTGTCGATAAAGGCCAACAACAAAAGGTTTGTCGACTTTTGAGATCGATATATGGCCTTAAGCAGTCTTCAAAATAATGGTATATACGTTTTCATAATGCCATAGTGGCATATGATTTTGAAATGATTAATGAAGATAATTGCGTATATATCAAAAGATCCAAATGTCATTTTGTAATTATATCATTATATGTTGATGATATATTAATTGCCGGAAGCAATATGGAGTTGGTACAGACAGTCAAAAGATGGCTATCTTCTAATTTTGAAATGAAAGATATGGGTGAAACTCCATACATTCTCGGAGTTAAGATTTCGAGAAATCGTTCGAAAAGGTTGTTGTTCCTTTCGCAAGAGACTTAGATTAAAAAGGTCCTTGAACGATTTGGTATGCGAGATTGTAAACCCATTGATACTCCTATTACAAAAAGTGAAAATTTGAGCCGTAGAATGTGTCCTAAGACTCCGCAAGAGCAAGAACGTATGAAGAACGTTCCTTATGCAAGTGCCGTTGGAAGCTTAATGTACGCTATGATGTGTACAAGACCTGATATTTGTTATGCAGTTGGAATGGTAAGTAGATACCAATCCAATCCAGGTCAAGCACATTGGACTGCTGTCAAGAGTTATGAGATATCTGAAAGGTACTGCTGACTACACGCTGAGTTATCAAGGAATTGATCTGCACCTTGAAGGCTATACAGATGCTGATTGGGGAGGAGATTTAGATGAGAGAAAATCTACCTCTGAAAATGTATTCTTACTGAACAATGGCGCCATATCGTGGAGCAGTAAGAAGCAGAATTATATAGCGATATCTACCATGGAAGCCGAATTCGTGGCTTTGTCAACATCAGCACAAGAAAGTGTCTGGCTTAGGAGATTTTTGGATCACTTAGGTGTTTCTGATGATGCTATGAATCCAGTTTTGGTATACTGTGATAGCCAAACAGCAATTGCCTACACCAAAGATCCCAAGTTCCAATGTAAGATCAAACACATAGACATTAAATATAACTATGTTAAAGACATGGTTGCACGAAAGGATGTGAACATATAGTATATTTCTATGCATAGAATGTTAGCAGATCCGATGACGAAGCCAATTCCTAGAGATGTTTTTCATGCTCATGTGAAGTCTCTTGGACTGCGTAGAATGTAATACACTGAGTATTGTATTTCCTGAGAGTTCACAGTCAATAAAATTTTTGAAATTATCGTCTATAAGTTATTTATTATATTTATGGATTATAAAGCTCGATGCTTTATGTATAAAAAGGTATGTCGGACAAATAAGAGATTAGCCCACTCACACAGGTAATTGCCTCTATTTACTACGTGATGAATAGGGATGAGACAAAATTTAAGCTCTTTATCTAAGTGATAATTGAGAACTCGAACTTAAATATTGATGCCGCCTTGACAGAATGTTAATATGAGGACTTATTACTAACAAAGTCCAAAAGTGAAATAACCCTCAAATTTCACTTTATCTGTTTTTATTGTCATATGAGAGTTTTGATGGATACTCTTGACTGGAGTTGTTACGTGAACTCAAGACAAACATTGAGTGTGTCTATGTTATCATCTTTATGGTATTTAAAAGGAAAGACATACGCTCCGTAGGGAAGGAGAAAATATTGTAATACGTACTTCATATTACGTATGCATGAGACGACCGATGAGAGAGGCAAAAGTGTTGATCTCAGCTTTTGGAGCCATGTGAGACTCTCGAGGATAAGAGTTCCTCATCATTTGTGCCTTCATGACTTCTCATTATTCTCAAGATTTCTATTTGGTGTTCGCTATCTTAGGGTGTTACCTATGGTCATGGATTTGATTCGATCTAAAGGGACATTCCTAGAAAAGCGTGCTAGACTGGAATTGAGAGGTCTAATGGAGAAGGAAGATCGATTTAGATTTTGAAGTCACATTATGAATTATGTTCACAGACCGGTCAGTTATGATTATTAAGTGTGATCATAACTGTGAATATATCATATCACATTTAAATGAGATTGAGAGAAAAGAGATATATATATATGTGACTACTCAATATAGGGTACTGCATACTATAAATCCCAAATTTTAAGAGCCGTTATATACTCCCAACGGATATATGACAACGAGCTCTCAGAGTATGCTGGTCGCACGGATTATTAGCCCATATGAACATTACAGTGAAAGAGTGAAATAGAGAGAAATTTAGCCCTTTTATGGGCGAGTTGGAGTTGTTGGATAATTACGCCCATTAAGGGGCATAATCTAAGGCAATATTAATTATTGCATTTGTGGCAGTATGGAATATTGCTCATATTCCAATATTGGTGAATATAGGAAAGGATATAATCAAGTTTCCTACTTGGCTCTCAGAGGATGTTTAAGGTATGTCCTATGTACATCCCTCTGAACGTACGTCGTTCAGTTAGTTGACAAAATACTCTAAAAAAACTCTCGCTCTCTCCCTCTATCTATTGTTTTTCAGGGATCTCTGTGGAATCAAGGACGAACGACTGAAGGATCGTTGTTCCTTTCATCACTGCTTTTGGGGCTTCTAATCTGTGGCAATCAAGGTAAGTCCGGTTCTTGTGATTTACCTTCACGATCAGGGATTCAAGCAGATCTGTGGCCTGTATTGTGTAGAATTCCGCTGCGTATCTGTATGTAGAGAATATGGATCCGTTTCCATCATAAGCGGTTCCCAATTTTTGGAACCAAGAACCGACCCTGTTTGTCTTGGAACCTGTTTTGGAATCGACCTTATTTTTCGGTCCGGTTCCAGGGTCTACCAGAAAATCTGTTTTCCTTTTTTTCATCAAAATAATATGAGTATCGATAAAATGAGCAATAAAAATTACAATCCACCGAAAGGAACAATCCAACAAATAAAAATTAAATGAGAGGCGGTGAGGAGTCGAGCGCCGTGAGCAATGAGCATGAGCAACAAGGCAAGCGACGCACTAGGGAGTCGGGACCAAGAGTTTCTCTTTTTTTTAATAGCAACTAAAAACTAGTCCGGGTAGGCCTACACCTAGAACAGAAAACCGAACCTGTTTAAACCGATTCTCACAATTTAGAACCGGTACCCAGACCGGTTTGAGCGAGAACCGATTCTCGACCTTATTTTTCGGGTGGGCCGATCCAGGTTCCGGGTCAACTCGGTCCGGTTGTACACCCCTAACAGCCATACTATCAATTAGTAGCCTAAGAGGCTAGGATAGACTATTGTTAAGTGTAACTTTTGCCAATTTCATATGAATTACATTAACAGATTCTTCATGATCCATCTGATATTGATCTTCACTCTCACCCGTCACGCTATTTAACCATCCCAAACGAACTCGAATTGTAAGTACTTTCACAATTCAAAAAACATTGAAATAGAAGAAAGAAAAAAAAGAAATAAAAAAAAATAATTCAAAAACCATTGAGATATTATCAAAAAAATCCATGTCAAGGTCAGTTGTGCCACGTAAGTCAGTTGGTGTACGTTAGCTATTTTCGGCCAAAATTAACCAAAAGAATTTAATTGATAAAATGTAAAATGACTTAGAAGTTTATCAATAATAAAAATGTATTTTTCCGACATCGGATATATAACTTGGTTAGCATCTGTATCAGACTATATGCAACAACAAAACGCAATGTGGAGCCATCTTCATGAGCGTAGCAGGCATAGATGATGCCGCCTCCTTTATTAACACTCGCTCACTTCGAGACGGAGGCAACAGCAAAAACACATGGATGGACCTTGGATGTAGAGGTGGCACCATGGGTCAGTGACCCATTTTTGGCTCATATTTTGTATAAAATGGGTCATATATGGGTTGTAGTTTTTAGGAGACTTACTAAATATGGGTCCAACAAAATTGAAGAAAAATATGATGGGTTGAAAATGGTCCATACGTGAACCCATTTTCAACCCATTTTCGACCCATCAAAGCCAACAAACAGTGTGTGTGTGGGAATAGGACTGGGGCCGGGACCGAGACCGAGACCGGGACCCCGGCCCTAGGACTGGGACCAGGGACGAGGTCGGGGATCGAGGCCGGGGCAGGGGACCGGTGTTGTGGAAATTCTCCTATATTTTGATTCTGACAAAACTATCGTAAGAAATTGTATAACATTATGTGATGCAGAAAGAATGTGTAAGAAGCGGGTTGAGTGGAATGAATTCTGTCACGTGAACGAAGGGTCAGATGGAAGTGCTTCTGACGAAGGGTCAGATGGAAGTGCATCTAACTAAAGGTCAGATAGAAGTGCTTCTGACGAGGTCAGATGGAGTGCTTCTGACTGAGGGTCAGATGGAAGTGATTCTGACGATCTAAACAGTGACGGATGGATCGCATCAAATCTCCGTATTACCATTCCGTGTCAACTGATCTAGTAAGAAACAAATTTGTTCTAAGACGAAACCCGAGAAAGATCAGTTTCTGCATTTGCAAAATGTGAAGACCCACGTATGGCAGGTTTTCGATCAAGGCAAGATTCCTATGGAAAGCTTGTGATATTCGATTGCCCTGATATCCCTTCCAATCAATCAAGGGACTTTCTACAATGAGATATCATCTTCTAAGGAATATTCCTTCGGGAACCAACTCAGACTTATCACACTTATGGAAGCTAGAGATTCAGTTGTATGGGCGACTGAATCAGAATGGTTCAATAGCTTACTCAACGGTCTACATATCTTCTGAAGATACAGTCTCGTTCAATCACGATTGATGACGTTCAATCAATGATTGAAGAGCGATCCCTTGGCTGGGAATCAAACGGCTAGTTCGGAGGTAGGGGAGTATAAAAGAAGAACCATGATGGACTAAAAAGTAAGAGGGCGAACAACAATCCAAAGTGCAAGCATAATCTGAGTTCTATCCGAAAATATTCTATGTACCCAAAATCCTATTCATTGTGAAAATCTAAGAGAGAGAAAAACCAAGTGATTGAGTGTTTGCAATTCTCGTGATTTTTCATAGTGAAATCCAGCCGATCGGCTGTCATCGTGGGAGAGTGGACGTAAGCTTGATCTAAGCCGAACTACTATAATCGTCGTGTGCAATATTCTCTACTCTAAACTCTTACTTTTGTGTGTAGACTTTTTGCACACTGTTATACTGTTCCTGATTCTAATCGTACACTGAATTATTTTTTATTCCGCAAGAAATTTCAATCATATTCAGAATCACCTATTCACCCCCCTCTAGGTGATATTGCTAGATCCAACAATTGGTATCAGAGCAGGTTGCTCATATTTACGAAGTGTTTATTGACTTCAGAGCTAACGATCTACTATGTCCAGCAATCACTCTTCAGGAACAAGCAACTCGCACTTTGCCAACAAGCCACCATACTTTGATAGGAAGACTACAATATGTGGAGCAACAAGATGAAGTGGTTCTTCAAAGCCTATGATGATCTGATGTGGGATGTTGTCACGAATGGAGTAGTTCCTGCAACTGTTACAAATCCAACCTCTGCTGACAGAGCAAATCATGTCACAACAATGACCGATGCTGAAAAGGCTAAAAGAAGAGGCCTTGATTCTAAAGCTGTCAATGCTCTCTTTTGTGCCTTATCTACCCCTCTCTATAATCGTGTCTCAGATGAAGAATCATCTAAGGCAATATGGGATAGACTTCATATTACCTTTCAAGGAACAAATCGAGTAAAAGAAACGAAGCTCAGTATTTTACTAAGTGACTATGAAGCATTCCAAATGAAATCTGATGAATCTATTACAGATATGATAGACAGGTTTCAGACCTTGGCAAGTGGACTTGCAAGATAAGGTGCGCCTATTGCTGAACCAATGCAAGTCAGGAAAATACTACGTGGACTCACAGATGATTGGAATTACATCAAACCATCAATTCAAGAATGTCAAACAATCAAACCACTCTCGGTGGATGAGCTAGTCGGGACTTTGCAATCTTATGAAACAGAATGAGCAAACAAGAAGGGAGAACAAAAAGGTAAAAAATCTATTGCCTTGAGAACTGAAATTGCTCAATATCTTTCTGATACAGATGATGAAGATGAAGATGATGAAGAATTAGCCCTTATGGTCAAGAAATTTAGAAAGATGGCTCGGAAAGCCAGAAACATCAAAGGGAAGAAACCTTGGAAGAAGAATGATATGAAAATGTCAAGAAACGATTCACAAGATAGCAAAGATGTGATCTGCTTTCACTGTAAGAAGGCAGGACATATCAAACCGAACTGTCCAATTTTGAAGAAGGACAAACTCAAGTATGAGAAGTACAAGAAGGCCCTAAAGGTAGATACTCTAAGTGATTCTGATGAAAGTGAAAATGATTACGCAAACATCTGCCTCATGGCCGAATCAGATTCAAATTCAGACTCAGAAACTGAGGTATGTTCATCTGAACTCCCTAATGAAGTTACTGAGTATATTGATGAATTGTGTAGAAATTACAAAGAAGCTCTTGAAAAAGTTTCTAGTTTGAAAAAGGAAAATTCGTCCTTAAAACGGCAGAATTTATCTCAAAAAGAAAAAATCGATTTTCTACAACAAGAGTTTCACCAATTGAAAGAAAATCATGATTTGATTTCAAAAGAAAATGCTTCTCTGAAAGAAAAGGTTTCCGATATCTCAAACAGGTTTTCACAAAGCTCAGAAAATCTGAATAACATTATTTCAAAACAAATACCCTTCAATGACCGATCTGGATTAGATTTTAAAAAAGAGAGTAATCTAAAAAATTCCTTTAAAACTGAATTTCGAAAATCAACATTTTCTGATTACAGGCATCATTTTCATAAGCATTTTACTAGATCTTATATTCGACAATCCTGTGTGAATTGTGGTGATCCTAGTCATACTAAGGATTATTGCAAGAAAATTTGGAGACCCATTAAAAGGTCAAAACCTACTAACACAGAAGGACTCAAGAAAGCATGGGTACCAAAGAACAGTAAGTTGTTTATTTCTTGCAGGTACCAAAGAGAAGGAAGAACAAGTGGTTTTTGGATAGTGGCTGTTCAAGTCACATGACTGGAAATCCAGATGTATTTATGTCCTTCTCATATTGTAATGGTAGAAGCGTGTCCTTTGGAGAAAAGAACAAGGGAAAGGTTATTAGGAAGGGAAATGTAAAAATTGGAAATCTGACGGTTAAAGATGTCTCTCTAATCAAAGGATTGAACTATAACTTAATTTCTGTAAGTCAACTCTGTGACTCTGGCTATGATATTTGCTTCCAAGATTTAAAATGTACAGGTATGAGCAAGGACAAGAAGCAATCCTTCATGGGACGAAGGCATGGGAATATTTACCTTTTAGATATTGATGCTAACTGTGAAAGTGTAAAATATCTTATTTCTGTTAACGATGAATCTGATCTTTGGCACAGAAAGTTAGGTCATATTAGTGTGAAACATATCTCAAAGCTTTCCAAGAAGGGACTTGTTCGAGGGTTACCTTAAACGAAATTTGAGAAAGGTGGACTATGTCATGCATGCACACTAGGCAAGCAGGTAAGAAGTTCTTTTAAGTCCTTAAATCAAGTGTCCACTAAGCATTGTCTGCAGCTACTTCATATGGACATCTTTGGACCGAACAGAACCTTAAGCCTTGGAGGTAAGAAATACTGTCTTGTCATAGTTGATGACTTCTCTAGATTTACATGGGTTTTATTTCTAGCTCACAAAAGTGAGGCTTTTATATCTTTTCAAAACTTGCTAAAAGAATTTAAAATGAAAAGGGTTACACCATTTCTAGTTTGAGAACAGATCATGGGGGAGAATTTGAAAATCAAAGTTTCTCAGATTTTTGCACTGATTTCGGAATTCAGCATAACTTCTCTACACCTTATACTCCTCAACAAAATGGGGTAGTAGAAATGAAAAACAGATCCTTGCAAGAAATGGCCAGAACTCTTTTTATTGAGAGTAAAATTGCATCTCGTTTTTTGGCTGAGGCCGTTTCCACAGCCTGTTATATTTTAAATCGAATTTCTCTCAGACCTTTTAGTGAAAATACCCCCTATGAAATCTTCAAAGTAAGAAAGCCTGACGTTGCATATTTTCATGTATTCGGTTGCAAATGCTTTATTCTAAAGAATGCTAATGATCGAATTGGAAAGTTTGATGAGAGATCAGATGAAGGAATTTTCTTGGGATATTCAACAACGAGCAAACCCTACAGAGTCTACAACAAGAACACTCGTGTCGTTGAAGAATCAGTAAACATCAAGTTCGATGAAAGCCATCAAAATGATGAACCTCAAATCAATCAAGTTCATATACCTCCTCAAGTCTCAGACTCACACGAAGAATCGGGAGAAAAACAAGACTCAATTGTGGATGATGGTTCGGAGAATGTTCAGAAGGAAATTCTCTCGATTGAAGAAAGACCAGAAGATGAACAGAATGAACCCACAACATCCTCAAATGATTGCTTCGACAAAAGTTGGAAGCACAAGTCAAGTCATCCAAAGGAACTTATCATAGGAAATATAAGTGATGGCATAAAGACAAGATCAAAATTCAAGCAAGCAATGAGCAACATAGTATTGATATCTGAATTAGAACCAAAAAGGATTGAAGATGCATTAGCAGATGAGAACTAGATAAATACAATGCAGGAAGAGTTACATCAATTTAAAGTCAACAATGTTTGGGAATTGGTCAACAGGCCCAAAAATCGTCCAGTGATTGGAACTAAGTGGGTATTTAGAAACAAACTGGATGACAAAGGAAAGGTTGTAAGAAACAAAGCAAGACTTGTAGCAAAAGGCTATTCTCAGGAAGAAGGAATAGACTACGATGAGACCTACGCACCGATTGCCAGGTTAGAAGCCATTAGGCTACTTCTTACTTATGCTTGTTACAATGATTTCAAACTTTTTCAGATGGACGTGAAAAGTACTTTTCTAAATGGCTACATCAAAGAAGAAGTATATGTTGAACAACCCCCTGGCTTCGAAGAACCTAGAGAAAAGGATTTAGTATTTGTCTTAAAAAAAGGCACTCTATGGACTGAAACAAGCACCTCGTGCTTGGTATGAAAAGTTGAGTAACTTTCTATCTCAACACAACTTTACAAAAGGTAATGTAGACACTACTCTTTTTATTCAAAGAAAAGGTAAGGATATTCTTCTAGTTCAAATCTATGTTGATGATTTTATATTTGGTTCTTCTAATGAGCTTCTCTGAAAGAAATTTTCTAAAGTAATGCAGGATGAATTTGAGATGAGTATGATGGGAGAATTACGATTCTTTCTTGGTCTTCAAATTTATCAATCTCATAAAGGAACTTTCATATATCAACAAAAGTATGCAATGGAAATAGTGAAGAAGTTTGGTTTGGAGAACGGCAAAAAGACAGAAACTCTCATGTCTCACTCCTCCAAATTAGATAAAGATGAAGATGGAAAGGAAGTTGATCCCAAACTATATCGAAGTATGATTGGATCACTACTCTATCTCATAGCTTCAAAACCAGACATCCTATATAGCGTCTGTTTATGCACAAGATTTCAATCGAGCCCAAGAGAATCACACCTATCAGCCCTCAAAAAAATAATCAAATACATTGGGACGTATCCCAACTATGGTTTGTGGTACTCTAAATCTTCTGATTTTATACTAAAGGGATATTCAGATGCAGATCTTGCAGGTTGCAAAATTGATAGGAAAAGTACATCTGGAACTTGTCAGCTCATGGGAAACATGTTTGTCTCATGGTATTCCAAGAAGCAAAATACAGTGGCACTTAGTACAACTGAAGCAGAATACGTATCTCTTGGAAGTTGATGTGCTCAAATACTTCGGCTAAAACAGCAGCTCAAAGATTATGGTGTTGAAGAATCAATTGTGGAAATCCTTTGTGACAATACAAGTGCCATAAATCTTACAAAAAATCCCATACTTCACTCAAGAACAAAGCACATTGAGATCAAGCATCACTTCATACGTGATCATGTTCAGAATGGTAATGTTAACATTCAATACATTGATACGAAAAATCAACTTGCAGATATTTTCACTAAACCATTAGATAAGCAAACTTTTAATTTTATTAGAAATGAATTATCCATCATTAACCCTCATTCTTAAGTATATTTTAGAACAGGGAGAGTCAGAAGGAGAATCAGAAGGAACGCCAGAAGGAGCGTCAGAAGGAGCGTCAGAAGGAACGCCAGAATGAGCGTCAGAAGAAACGTCAAAAGGAATGCTAAAAGGCGCGTAAGAAGAAATTCACATCTTTTTGGAAAAGTTCATAAATCAAGGTTAGTTAACTCTTAAAATTCTCTTTAAGGTAAGTTTCTCATATGAATATATATCTCCGAATATCTAATTGACGGTGATTAATTGATTTGTTAAAGAAATTCTTTTATTTCTTTTTAGAAGATCAGAATTTTCTTTTATTAATTTTGTTTTCAAAAATAACCGCCTCTTTTATAAAACACCGAACCGTCACCTCTGTTCTATCACTTTCAAATCTCTCTCAAATCAAAACCCCAAAACCGTATTCAAGATCTCTCGCTCTCGATTTCTTCCTCAAAACAACACTCTTTCATCCAAAGTTTCAAACTTTCTACGTATCAATGGCTCCAAAATCAGCCTCTGACTCGAAGAAGACTCCTCAGTTGAAGAGAAAGTTCTCCGCCTCAACTGCAAGCAGCGCCGAACCTACGGAAACCCAAATCAACGAACAGCGTGAGGCATTCCGATTGGCAAAAGGTTTGTCTCTATCTGCTTTTGAAGGAAAAGAAGCAATGGCACATTCTATTAAGCCAATGTACGATAGTATTAAGGAAGCAGGGGATTCTAGCAATGAACTTAGAAGATTGCTGAATGCTCATCAGTTCAAAAGTGAAGGTAAATTGCTCGAGTTTATTAGTTTACCTGGAAAAATAGTTGATCCAATTGCTGTAGAAAAACTTGAATCAGCATCTAGAAAAGGAAAAGCGAAAATGGCAGAACCTAGTTCGAAGTCAAGAAAACCATCCCCTATAAGACCTGGCGGAACTAGGGCAAAGGTTGAAGATGATGATGACATTCTGTTCAATGATTTTGTGAAGAATATCGGGTTTAATGTGGATAAAAGCTTTCCTGATCTCATGTTCCAGAATCAGGCTCACAAAGACAAGTTTGAATTAATGAAACAGAGAGGTGTTATACCTCACATGGTGTTTAAGTTAAAGTACTTTGATAGTAACGGCATTTATCTGAGGAAGCATCTACAAAAGGTGAAGATAGATCAATTCATAACGTATATGGGCTATACGTTTCCTGATTTGGTAGCCTACTTCTACTCAAATCTTCAGTTTGTCAACTTCAACTCCTTGGCTTTCACGATGAAAAGAAAGCAGTATATTATGACTGTTGATGAATTGGCATCGATCATGGGAACCAGAAAGAGAGATTTCATACCTCTAGATGTCACTGCAGAAGAAGCCTTTTGCTTCCTAACTGGCAAATCAAGCTTCTCAAGGGAATCGAAGTCGCATATTGCCTACAGTGACTTCCCCTTAAAACACATCATGATGCACAAGGTGATCATTGAATGTCTTAGACCCAAGGCAGCCTCTAAAACAAACATCTCGAAGTATGAGGTAAAACTGTTGTGGGGCATCTTGACAGGAAAGAGAATTTCTTTTGCTCACACAATCCTATTACACATGTACAAGTCTGTTCTCAAGCCAAAAGGACAACTACCATATGCTGCTTTGATCTATAGAATAATAAATCATTTTAAGATTAGTGGATTGAACGCCTTTATCAAACAAGAAATTCCTCTGATGACTGCTGGTAAAACTATGGTGACAAAGATGTGATACAAGATAACTCCTGCTGGATGGAGGACAAAGAACAATGAACCAGTCATTGTGGATTTCGAGGATGAGTCCAAGCAGAAATCTCCAAAGAGGAGAAAAGTTATGGCTGTCAAGGGACAACAAAAAGACGGCTCAACTGATAAGGACTCAGAGGCAAGTGAAGAAGGAACAGGGGAGTATGACTCTGAAGTTATAGAATCTCGAGGTGGATCAGATGAAGAAGGTGAATCTGGGGATCAAAGTGCTGAAAGGAATGAGGAAGGAGGAGATGAAACAGAAACACAACCAAAAGAAAAGGTTGTATATCCTTGTGATCTTACTACGGAAGAGTTCCTCACAATGTGGACAGAGGAGGATGCTGACAGAAATGTGGATGAGATAGAGTATGGTAATGCTCTTGTCAATTTTAATCATGAACAGATGTTAGCACAAATCCTAGCTCAGCTGGTCTCAGAAGAGCAGGAGGCAGAGCCAGATAACATTGAGGCATATTCTATATCCTCCACCAGACTCACAATCCACAGAACTGCTCCAAGCTTGGCATCAGACATTGCACGAGAAGATCAACTGTCGAGTGCTCAGTCCATACCTATGGACATTGATGAAGATGTAGAATCTGCGCCCAGCTTAAGAGATAAAGGGAAGAAGGCTATAACTCAGTGGGAGCCCATGCCTGCAACATCTGATGTCTTTCTCATTGAAGTGTTTGCCTCTCAAGCTTTTCCCAAAGCACAAACTGAGAATGAGAATTTAGCTACAAAAGGGATTGACACCTCATCTCAAGAACCTGCTCCTCCAGAACCACAGGTGGAACTTCAAGGACATTTTGAGAATCTTCAACATATTCTTCTTTAGACTCTGGCTGCTATGGAAACAAGGCTTGATCAGAAACTGCAGATTTTTGAAGAGAAGATTGATAGGAAGTTGCATGGTATGACTAGTCAGGTGACGAAATTGGAGAAGTCAATTGATCTATATGACAGAATGTTTTGTGCCGAGGTCGCCAACATGCCTATCTACACACTGGTCAGAACTGACAGAACAGCTTCAGAACTGCCTTCATCTCAAGCTGTTAGAAGCCATGCTTAGAGAATGGGAAGAAGCTATAAAGGACCTTCCCCAGTGGAGGCTGATAACGAGCCTGAAGATCGTCCCTCTTCTTCAAAAATGCCTCCACCAACATCTTCTTAATTTTATATTTTTTTTGGTAAAAAGTTACTCTTTGCTATGATACAACCTTTACTCTATTTTGTTTAAAATTGACCCGATTCAATTTTTTTTTTTGCTTTATACACTCTTTCTGATGTTGACAAAAATGGGGAGAAGAATCTATTTGTGCAAGGATTGATATCATATTGAGCAGAGATATCTATACGCTGTTTATACTCTCATTATGGGGAGAAGAGTTTATTTTTGTGCAGGATAACCATACTCTGATAGATACCCACACTCTGTTCATACTTTCATTATGCATCTATACTCTGATCATGTTCTTCTACAGGAGTATTTTTAGTACAGGATCTCTAATGATGATTACCTGCAAGAGCAAATCGGATGATTACTCGTTTATATCACTGTTTAAAAACTTTAAATTCACATATATGTATTTGCAATAAGAGTAGTTTTGTCACCATCAAAAAGGGGGAGATTGTTGTGGAAATTCTCCTATATTTTGATTCTGACAAAACTATCGTAAGAAATTATATAACGTTATGTGATGCAAAAAGAATGTGTAAGCAGCAGGTTGAGTGGATCTAATTCTGTCGCGTGGACGAACGGTCAGATGGAAGTGCTTCTGACGAAGGGTCAGATGGAAGTGCATCTGACTAAGGGTCAGATGGAAGTGCTTTTGACTGGGGGTCAGATGGAAGTGCTTCTGACGAGGTCAGATGGAGTGCTTCTAACTGAGGGTCAGATGGAAGTGATTCTGACGATCTAAACAGTGACGGATGGATCGCATCAAATCTTCGTATTACCATTCCGTGTCAACTGATCTAATAAGAAACAAATCTGTTCTAAGACGAAACCCGAGAAAGATCAGTTTCTACATTTGCAAAACGTGAAGACCCACGTATGGCAGGTTTTCGATCAAGGCAAGATTCCTATGGAAAGCTTGTGATATTCGATTGCCCTAATATCCCTTCCAATCAATCAAGAGACTTTCTACAATGGGATATCATCTTCTAAGGAATATTCCTTCAAGAACCAACTCAGACTTATCACACTTATGGAAGCTGGAGATTCAGTTGTATGGGCGACTGAATCAGAATGGTTCAATATCTTACTCAACGGTCTACATATCTTCTGAAGATACAGTCTCGTTCAATCACGATTGATGACGTCCAATCAAGGATTGAATAGCGATCCCTTAGCTGGGAATCCAACGGCTAGTTCGGAGGCAGGGTAGTATAAAAGAAGAACCATGATGGACTAAAAAGTAAGAGGGCGAACAACAATCCAAAGTGCAAGCATAATCTGAGTTCTATTCGAAAATATTCTGTGTACCCAAAATCCTATTCATTGTGAAAATCTAAGAGAGAAAAAAACCAAGTGATTGAGTGTTTGTAATTCTCGTGATTTTTCATAGTGAAATCCAGCCGATCAGCTGTCATCGTGGGAGAGTGGACGTAAGCTTGATCTAAGCCGAACTACTATAATCGTCGTGTGCAATATTCTCTACTCTAAACTCTTACTTTTGTGTTTAGACTTTTTGCACACTGTTATACTGTTCCTGATTCTAATCGTACACTGAATTGTTTTTTATTCCGCAAGAAATTTTAATTATATTCAGAATCACATATTCACCCCCCCTCTAGGTGATATTGCTAGATCCAACAACCGGGCAGGGTCGGGTCCCGAGACGGGGATCGAGACCGGGATAGGGGCCGGGTCCCGAGGCCAGCGACCGAGGCCGAATCTTGGGACCGAGATTGAGACCCCGGGTCCAGGACCAGGGCCGGGGCCGGGTCCCGAGACCGGGGTAGGGACTGGGTCTCGAGGACAGGGACGGGGTCGCGTCACGGGACTGGGGTCAGGTCACGGGACTGGGGCCGAGGCCGAGTACTGGGGAAGAAGCCGAACACGGGGCCGGGGACCGGGCCAAGTCCAAGGTCGGGGCCAGGACCCGGGATCGAAACCGTGCTGGGACCGGGGCAGGAACTATGGGCTGGGGCCGGGAATTGTCGGGTGCTGGCGACTGGGGCTGGGGTTGGGACCGGGGACGGGATCGGGGACGGGGACGGGGACGGGGCTTGGGCAGTGACCCGGGCCGAGGCCAGGACCCTGGGTGGGGCCGAGGCCGGGATCGAGCACAGGGGTCGAGGTCGGGTCTCGGGACTGGGGTCGAGAAGTATTTTAGTAATATTATTTTCTTAAAATATTATTGTGTTTTAATAATATTGGTCAAAACTGGTCGGGTCTGGTATGGGTCAATCGCGGGTCGGGTCGAGTTTGGGTCACTAAATATGGGTAGATGGGTCAATATGGGTCAGACCACATTCGACCCGACCCACCTATTTGTCACATCTACTTGGATGGAATGTGTCCAAGCGTTTTTTAGGTGAAACGTCAAGGACTCAAGGACCATGCTAGCCAATAATGTTGAAACAAATTGAATCGATTGGATGAAGTAGTAGATTCTAATTGAGGATCATTATCTATTTTTGGGCAAAATTATCAAAAAAATTCCAAACTTGTCGTAATTGTGCAAATTCAGTTCTAAATTTTTTTTTCAATTGAATCCTAAATTCGTGATTGTACCATTTCAGTCCATTTGACCGTTGTTGATATCTAAATTTTCACTAATCTTTTTAGTCATTTTATTTTGCATAAAAATCAAGAATTAATTTTAGTTCCTACAAAAAAATAATTAATTCATTTTTTTAAAAAAAATTTAGCATTCATTCATCTACTTGCATTGCATTGGACTGGCTATGGGAAAATGAACCGAAATTAACAAACGCATTGAGCAAAAACTTATGGGCTTATCTTGGGCTTAATTCAGCTCGTTAAAGTTAATTAATTAAAAAAAGTCTTTAATTAAAGCTTAGTTAATAAAAAAATGCCTAATCAAGGCCACACAAGCCCACAGGTGAGACCACAAGCATGCCAAGACCGCTTAACGGGCTGATCGATTCAATATAGACTTAATTGAATTTTTTCTCTAAAGGATTAAATTGCGATGATCCAAAAGTTGAGGGACTATTTCGTAATTAGACCAAATTCATGAAACCCTAGTTTAGTCTAGAGAAGGAGAAAAAAAAAAACAGACTTCTGTATTTGGTCCATCACAAGACAAGGTGCTCCATCTCTTTCTCTTAATTTTCGGCCAAAGCAGAGAAAGGTCTGACACGATTGAGAAAAGGCATGAAGGGAGAGAGAAGGAAAAAAAGTCCCTTGTCTTTTGCAGGTCCACCACTAGAGAAAAAAAAAACAATTCAATTCAATTGCAGTAGGATTCCAGCCACACAATATGGAGTAGATTACCTGGGAATCTGTGTTCGCCAAAAAAAAATGCTAAGATTTAATTTTGGTCTGATCAAATTTGAATCACAAACTTATCACATACTTCCGTCACAAGAACCGAAAAGTGGATTCATGAAACTCTTATCTCCTGCGCAGATGCATCATCTAGAGCTTTATTTGCGGGAGTCTTATGGCAGATCTTGAAAGCAAGAAACTTGAAGGTATTACAAGATCGAAAACCCAATTGCAACTCGGTCATAAAAGAAGCACAAATAATGTTTAGCCTCTATGAGAAATGGGCTCCAAGAAAGACATTCTAAAGGGAAAAAAAAAAAAGACAAGGAAGAGCTTCACCTATTCAGTCGGTTCCCCCTTCGGCAAACTCATTGAAATTGAATGTTGACTCCTCGTGGCTTAGTGATTCCAGTACTGGAGCGTCGGCAAGGATTCTCAGAAATAATGAAGGTATTATCGTGAATGGCTTTGCGAAGTTGATTCACGCCGCTTTCCCACTTATTTGTTACCACCTTGACGTTTATCTTAGTCGAGCGGTTAACTGTTGTGTATGCATTTGCATGTATAAATTCACGAAGAGATCAAAGTAACAAATTTATGATTCGTAGCATGTTCTCAAAATTATTTGAGTTTGATTCGAGGTTCGAATGAAATTATTGACTTATTCAGTTGAGCTTGAACTCGAAAAATCAAGCTGGGAAATATGGTGCCTCTTTTAAATCATTTTCTCCGCCCATTATTTGATAGATTTTTTTGATCATAGCAATGTGTTTTATTGGAATATTCTCAACAAAATGTGAAGATTATAGATCTTTTTAGGTAGTTTTTTCTTTTGACGAATTTAACATTTCAATCAAATACCCTTTTTCTCAAGGACCCATGCTAGCCAATAATGTTGAAACAACTTCAATCGATTGGATGAAGGGGTAGATTTTAATTGAGGATCACTATATATTTTTGGGCAAAAAGAAAGTCCTAAGCCATCGCAATTTTGCCATTTCAATTCTAAATATTTTTTTCCAATTGAATCATAAACTTATAGTTGCACCTTTTCAGTCCATTTGGTTGACTGACGTTGATGTGGATAATTTTTAATATTTTTTTCTTTTTTTGTTTCTTTCTTTTTTCTTCGTAATGTGGCTGGCGATCTGTGGCCGACGAAGGTCATAAGAGATCACTGAGCCTCGCCCGACCTCGCTTAGGCTGGGCGAGCCTCGCTAGGGCTTCGCCGGCAGCGAGCGAAGGCGGCCATGGCCTTGCTAGCCATGGACAAGGCTTCCTTCGCCTGCGAACGCAATGGCCACGGGCTCCGGTGATCTTCGCCGACCACAATAGGAAAACAAAGGAAATATTAAATTGCCTACGTCAATATCGGCCAACCAAACGGAATGAATTAGGATAAATTCGAACTCAATTGGCAAAAAAAGAAGAAGAGATTCACAACTAAGTTGGCACCATTGTAATATATTTATGATTTTATTTTTTGATAACTTTCCCTTTATTTTTGTATCAACGCCATGTCTATGCAACCATTAGGGGTGAGCATGGACCGAGTGAGCCGGTTCCAGACCTAGACCTTGAAATCGACCCTGTTATATCCGATTCTCAGTTTTTGGAACCGAGAACCGACCATGTTTGTCTTGGAATCTGTTTTGGAACCGATCTTGTTTTTCGGTCCGGTTCCAGAGTCTACCAGAAAATCTGTTTTCCTTTTTTTTCATCAAAATAATATGAGTATCGATAAAATGAGCAATAAAAATTACAATCCACCGAAAGGAACAATCCAACAAATAAAAATTAAATGAGAGGAGGTAAGGAGTCGAGCGCCGTGAGCAATGAGCATGAGCAATAAGGCAAGCGACGTACTAGGGAGTCGGGACCATGGGTTTCTTTTTTTTTAATAGCAACTAAATACCGATCTGGATGTGCCTACACCTAAAATCGAAAACCAAACCGGTTTAAACCGGTTCTCAAAATTTAGAATCAATACCCGGACCGGTTTGAACAGGAATCGGTTCCCGACCCTATTTTTCGGGTGGGCCGATCCGGGTTCCGGGTCAACCCGGTCCGGTTGCACACCCCCATCAACCATACTATCAATTAGTAGCCTAAGAGGCTAGGATAGACTATTGTTAAGTGTAACTTTCGCCAATTTCGTATGAATTACATCAACAAATTCTTCATGATCCATCTGATATTGATCTTCACTCTCACCCGTCACGCTATTTAACCATCCCAAACGAACTCAAATTGTAAGTACTTTCACAATTCAAAAAACATTGAAATAGAAGAAAGCAAAAAAAGAAATAACAAAAAAAAATTCAAAAAATATTGAAATATTATCAAAAAAATCCATGTCAAGGTCAGCTGTGCCACGTAAGTCAGTTGATGTACGTTAGCTATTTTCGATCAAAATTAACCAAAAGAATTTAATTGATAAAATGTAAAATGACTTAGAACTTTATCAATAATAAAAAGGTATTTTTCCGAGACCGGATATATAACTTGCTTAGCATCTGTATCAGACTTTATGCAACAACAAAATGTCATGTGGAGTCCATCTTCATGAGCGTAGAAGCTAAGGGTGTGCAACCGGACCCGGATCGACCCGGAACCCGGATCGACCCACCCGAAAAACAGGGTCGGGAACCGGTTTTGGTTGAAATCGGTCCGAGCATTGGTTTCAATTTTTGAGAACCAGTTGAAGTCGGTCCGGGTACCGGTTCTAGGTGAAGGCCCACCCGGACCAGTTTTAGAATCGATTTTTTTATACCGAGTTGTCCGATTTTTAGTTACTTAAAAAAATTATTGAATGAGTATATTACCTAAGTCTTTCTTGGTGTTTAGATATGGATTGTCTTACCGAAAACGTTATCATGGATAAATAGACTTCTTTTTGGGAAAACTACGATTTTGTGGTAATTAAATAGACTTCATCGATCGGCACTTTTGCAAAAAAAAAAAAAAATAGGGTCGGGTCCAAAACAAGGTCGGGATCGAAAAATAGGGTTGGTTCCAAAATAGGTTCTAAGAAAAATAGAGTCGAGTCTCGGTTCCAAAAACTGAGAACCAATTATAAAAGGGTCGGTTTCAGGGTTTAGGCCTGGGCCCAGCCCACCCAGCCCATGCTCACCCCTAGTAGCAGCATAGATGATGCCGCCTCCTTTATTAACACTCGCTCACTTCAAGGACTCAAGGACCACGCTAGCCAATAATGTTGAAACAAATTGAATCGATTGGATGAAGAAGTAGATTCTAATTGAGGATCACTATCTATTTTTGGGCAAAATTATCAAAAAAGTTCTAAACTTATCGTAATTGTGCCAATTCAGTTCCAAATATTTTTTTTCAATTGAATCCTAAATTCGTGATTGTACCATTTCAGTCCATTTGACCGTTGTTGATATCTAAATTTTCACCAATCTTTTTAGTCATTTTATTTTGCATAAAAATCAGGAATTAATTTTAGTTCCAACAAAAAATAATTAATTCATTTTTTTTTAATTTTAGCATTCATTCATCTACTTGCATTGCATTGGACTGGCTATGGGAAAATGAACCGAAATTAACAAACGCATTGAGCAAAAACTTATGGGCTTAATTCAGCTCGTTAAAGTTAATTAATTAAAAAAGTCTTTAATTAAAGCTTAGTTAATAAAAAAAAAATGCCTAATCAAGGCCACACAAGCCTACAGGTGAGACCACAGGCTTGCCAAGACCGCTCAACGGGCTGATCGATTCAATATAGACTTAATTGAAATTTTTCTCTAAAGGATTAAATTACGATGATCCAAAAGTTGAGGGACTATTCCGTAATTAGACAAAATTCATGAAACCCTAGTTTAGTCTAGAGAAGGGAAAAAAAAGACTTTTGTATTTGGTCCATCACAAGACAAGGTGCTCCATCTCTTTCCCTTAATTTTCGGCCAAAGCAGAGAAAGGTCTGACACGATTGAGAAAAGGCATGAAGGGAGGCGAGCGGATCGTCTGACCTTGCCCCCCAAGGTCAGGGAAGGTCAGACGAATCCCATCCGTCCGTTGATTGAACGGACGGATGGGCTTGATGGACCAAAAAAGTGACCCGAAAAAAAAAAATTGCCCAGCCGCAATTTTAGAAGATCGTGGCCGTCCGTGATTGAACGGACGGCCACGATCACATCAAGCTCACCCCTGACCTTCCACGCCAAGGTCAGAGGATCCGGATCCGGGAGGGAGAGAAGGAAAAAAAGTTTCTTGTCTTTTGCAGGTCCACCACTAGAGAAAAAAAACAAAACAATTCAATTGCAGTAGGATTCCAGCCACACCATATGGAGTAGATTACCTGGGAATCTGTGTTCGCAAAAAAAAAATCACAAAGATTTAATTTTGATCCGATTAAATTTAAATCACAAACTTATCACATACGCCCGTCACAAGAACCGAAAAGTGGGTTCATGAAACTCTTATCTCTTGCGCAGATGCATCATCCAGAGCTTTATTTGCGGGAGTCTTACGGCAGATCTTGAAAGCAAGAAACTTGAAGGTATTACAAGATCGAAAAGCCAATTGCAACTCGGTCATAAAAGAAGCACAAATAATGTATAGTCTCTATGAGAAATGGGCTCCAAGAAAGACATTTTGAAGAGAAAAAAAAAAAAGACAAGGAAGAACTTTACCTATTCAGTGGGTTCCCCTTTCGGCAAACTCATTGAAATTGGATGTTGACTCCTCGTGGTTTAGTGATTCCGTGACTGGAGCGTCGGCAGGGATTCTCAGAAATAATGAAGGTATTATCGTGAATGGCTTTGCGAAGTTGATTCACGTCGCTTTTCCACTTATTCAAGAAACCCTAGGCATGCGAGTAGCTCTCTCTTGGCTGAAGAATGCTTGAGAGCGAAGTAGGAAGGTGAAAGGCAAGAAAAGAGGTCTTCGAAGAAAAGAAGTAAGAAAAGAGATCTGCGAAGCAAACCCTAAGCCTACACAAGTAAACATTAGGTTTGCTTTTAAAAATATTATTAAAAAAAAAAAGTCCGGTCCGGTTCGGTCCGGGCGGTTTGGTACTGTCTTGTCCGAGGCCTAGAATCGGGAACCGGATCACCCGATCACCAGTTCCAATTTTAGTAACCGGGAATCGAACCGGATCCCTCTAAAATCGGGAACCAGACAATCGGTCCCGGTCTGGTCCGGTCCGGGAAATCTTTTTTGCTTACCCCTAGTATCGGTCAACCAAATGGACTACATTAGATAATAGATTTAGAACTCAATTGAAAAAAAAAAAGGGTTCATAGCTGAATTGGCACAATCGCAATATATTTAAGATTTTTTTATAACTTTCCCTTTATTTTTGCATCAAATTCATGTCGGTGCAATCATACTATCAATTCCGACCAAAAAAAAATCATATTTAAGTGTAACTTTCGCCAAATTCGTATGAATTACATCAATAGATTCTTCAGGATCCATCTGATACTGATTTTTCACTCACCCCGCCCACAAGGCTCACACTACTTAACCATCCCAAGTGAACTAAAATTGCAAGTTCTTTCACAACCCGTAACCATCCCAACAATGGCTCTTTACACCCTCTTCACATGGTTTTCTCTTTTCCTTCCTCTCCTCCTCCTCTTAGTGAAAAGCTTCCACGACAAAAACAAAACCGCCACGACTAGTACGGCGAAGCAGCGGAAGAAGAACCTCCCTCCGGGGCCTCCGCCTCTCCCCATCATAGGCAACCTCCACCAGCTCAGCCACTTGCTTCACCAGTCTCTGTGGGAACTCTCCCGGCAGTATGGCCCCGTCATGCTCATCCGCCTCGGCTGCGTACCCACAGTCATCATCTCCTCCCCCGGCGCTGCCAGGGAGGTCCTCAAGACCCACGATCTCGACTGTTGCAGTCGCCCGCGGCAATTTGGCATAGGACGCCTCTCCTATGACCACCTGGACGTCGCCTTCACCGAGTACGGCGACTATTGGAGGGAGCTGAGGAAGCTGTGCCTGCTCAACCTGCTTAGCGCCAAGCGAGTTCAGTCCTTCCGGTACGTCAGGGAAGAGGAGGTGGGTGCAATGATGGAGTCAATCACGAAGTCAGCAGAGGGCAGAATTTTAGTCGATATGAGAGAGAAGTTACTGGCTTTGACAGTTAGCATCACTTGCAGGTTAGTCCTAGTGGTGTAGAATTGCGTTCCGCAACTAAGTTACTTCTTGTGAGTTGTAATTTGAGCATATATTGAGTTTGGTTCTTTGAACTTGAGCTCAACTTTACCACGTTTTCTTGGTTCGAGCTTGACTGTACTTGATTAGTCTCGATTATGCTTACGAGCTACCCGAATTATTTAGCTATTATCAAGTTCAAACTTGTTTCAAGTCAATGCTCCAACTAGGAAAACTCGACTGAACCTCAGGAAAGATTTGAAACAGAGCTTGTCTAGCCTGAGAGCCAAGCAACAATCGCCAACAACCAACTCTGACTTGTTCGCACACCTTACATGCAGGGTCGTATCTGGGAAGGCGTTTCCGTTGGAGTTCAACGACGGAAGTTTGGGGGATATGATTCGCGAGGCAATGACGGTGTTGGGAAGCTTCTCGGCATCGGATTTTTTCCCTCGATTCGGGGGGATTGTGGACAGGTTCACAGGGCTCCACTCGAGATTGGAGAAGAGCTTTCGCCAGTTGGACAATTTCTATCAGAGGGTGATCGAAGAGCATCGGAACACGAGAAAAAGCAACGAGGAAGAGGAGGACATTGTCGATTTGCTGCTGAAGATGGAGAGGGATCAGACTGAGCTCGCAGGGGTTCGCCTCAAGGAAGATAACATCAAGTCTATCTTGATGGTACATCATACAATCTCTTACATGTTACCTACTGCAGACCGCATACAAAATTGAGAAGCAAACTTGAAAGTTCTTTATGTTGCAGGATTTAATTCAAGAACTTCTTAAATGTATACTACGTCCTCGTTCTCGGACAAAAATGGTATCGCTGAAGAAACTGATGTAAATTTCTTTTTTGAGAATCATGACATTCATGGTCACTCTCAGGATATATTCCTTGCTGGAGTGGACACCGGTGCAGTTTTCATGGAATGTACAATGGCCGAGCTCGTCAGGAACCCGCGGGCGATGCGAAAAGCACAAGAGGAGATCCGAAGTTGTGTTGGAAACAAAGAAAGGGTCGTGGAAGACGACCTTCACGGGCTCAAATATCTCAAGTTAGTACTGAAGGAGGCAATGAGGTTACATCCTCCGGGGGTACTACTCATCCCGAGGGAAACAAGGGGCCACTTCAAGCTGTTCGGCTACGATGTCGACCCGAAGACCCGTGTCCATGTCAATGTGTGGGGCATCGGGCGGGACCCAGGCGTGTGGGAGGACCCTGAGGAGTTCATGCCGGAGAGGTTTGAGGACAGTCCAATTGACTACAAGGGGAATCATTTTGAGTTGTTACCATTCGGGGGAGGGAGGAGAATATGCCCCGGGATTTCGATGGGGATGGCGGCGGTCGAGCTAGCGCTCGCCAACGCCTTGCACTCCTTCGACTGGGAATTGCCAAAAGGAATGACGGAGGGAGATGTGAGCATGGAGGAAGGGGCTGGCTTGGCCGTATTCAAGAAAGTGCCTCTCACTCTATTGCCAGTAAAGGCATAGCATGAAATCGTTGCATGACGAAATGATCGTCAAATTTTCAAGGCCAACTTTCACAGCCAAAGTTCCTTGAAAATAGTTGCCAAACTCCTCAAATTTTCTCCAGGGCTTTGGAGACTCAATGGGGCTTTTAAAATGCTGAATCAAACGTACCCTAAATAAATCTTATGTTTGTGTGAATGTATTATAGAGAAAATAAGAATTCTTACTATTCGTTATCATGATTCATCATCATTGGAAGAATTACATGCAATGTGTATGGAAACATGTGGCGAAAACGAAACAAGTCGCATCATGCATTGCCATGCTACATGAAGACAAAACCGACATAGGAATGGCGGTGGAGATGAGTAGGGGTGAACGGTTTCCGGTCCGGTCCGGTTCCCCTCAAAAACCGGGAACCGGACCAATGATCTCGGTTCTCATTTTTTGGAACCAGGAACGGTCCAGTTCTAAGGAACCGATAACACAATCAAATAGTTCTGCTGTCCATCCAAACACACCTTGATGATTCTAGCCTGCAGAAAGAAAAAGCACTCATTGACGATACACGTACAACAGAGAAGCAAAATAAATAAGAATAATGGCTCGCAAAGGAAACCTAACTATGAGTATTGAGTATCACTGTCCCAGTCCAAAATCCATCTCTATTTTTCTTTTAATTGACGATCAGGCTAGACTTTCCATTCCTGTTACAAACAATACAATAAGGTGCAGCCCACATAAACAAAAACTAGGGGAAAAAAAAAAAAAAAATTCGACCGGTCCGATCCGGACGGTTCAGTCCGATTCTATGGCCTTAAAATCGAGAATCGGACCGGACACCTCTAAAACCGGGAATCGGACCACCAGTTTTGTCCGGTCTCGATTTGGGCGATTCAATTTGCGCACCCCTAAAGATGAGTCGTGGAGAAACCAGTTGCTCTTTCAGTCCCATAAGGGCGGACCAAGTGCAGAGGAGAGAGAGAGTGAATGGGTTCTTGTAGAATAAGAGAGAGAAACGAGTGGTCGTTCTTATCTGTTCAGAGTCTACAGGTCTGAGCCCGAAGCTGGGTGGAGCACCTTGTTTTGTCATGGACCAAATACAAAAAGTCTGCTCTCTTTTTTTCTTTTTCTTTTTTCTCTAGACTAAACTAGAGTTTCATGAATTTTGTCTAATTACGGAATAGTCCGTCAACTTTCGAATGATCGTAATTTAATCCTTTAGAGAGAAAATTGAATTAAGTCCATATTTATTGAATCAGTTAGCCCGTTGAGCAGGCTTGGCAAGCCTGTGGTCTTGCATTTTTCTATTAATTAAGCTTTAATTAAAGAATTTTTTTAATTAATTAACTTTAACGAGCTGAATTAAGTCCAAGATAAGCCCTTAAGTTCTGGCTCAATCCGTTTGTTAATTTCGGTTCATTTTCCCATAGCCAGTCCAATGCAATGCAAGTAGATGAATGAATGCTAAAATAAAATAAAATAAATGAATTAAGTATTTTTTGTAGAAACTAAAATTAATTCCTGATTTTTATGCAAAATAAAATGCCTAAAAAGATTAATAAAAATTTAGGTATCAACAACGGTCAAATGAACGGAAATGGTGCAATTACAAATTCAGGATTCAATTGAAATAATATATATTTAGAACTCAACTGGCATAATTGCGATAAGTTTAGAACTTTTTTGATAATTTTTCCCAAAAATAGATAGTGACCCTCAATTAGAATCTACTTCTTCATCCAATCGATTCAATTTGTTTCAACATTATTGGCTAACGTGGTCCGGTCCCCTTGAGTCCTTGACGTTTCACCTAAAAAACGCTTGGACACATTCCATCCAAGGTCCCATCCATGTGTTTTTGCTGTTGCCTCCGTCTTGAAGTGAGCGAGTGTTAATAAAGGAGGCGGCATCATCTATGCCTGCTACGCTCATGAAGATGGACTCCACATGGCGTTTTGTTGTTGCATAAAGTCTGATACAGATGCTAAGCAAGTTACATATCTGATCTCGGAAAAATGCCTTTTTATTATTGATAAACTTCTAACTCATTTTACATTTTATCAATTAAATTTTTTTGGTTAATTTTGGCCGAAAATAGCTAACGTACACCAATTGACTTACGTGGCACAACTGACCTTGACACGGATTTTTTTTTATAATATCTCAATGTTTTTCGAATTATTTTTTCTTTTTTCTTTTTTTCTTTCTTCTATTTCCCCTCTTTACTTTTTACTTTTTTCGATCTTTTTCCTTTTCTTTTTTTTTATTTGTATTGTTCCCTCCACCAAACATCACCGAGCCTCGTTCATTGCCGACGGAGGCAAAAGGGATTGAAGGAACAAAAAAATGGAAAAAAAAAAAGTAAAACAGGAAAACAAAAGAAAAGGAGAAAAATAGGACAACATAATGTGAATTATAATTAAAAATTGTTCACGTCCACACTGGCCATGTCACTTAAGACTGTCGGCGTTCATATCAGCGATTTATTGCCAAAATTGATAAAATTAAAATATTAAGAACTAAATCGATAAAAATGCAAAAGGTTTTGTGATGCCCCGGAATTTCGACAACTGTAAGAAAACTGGATTCGATGAGTTTAAGGCATGAATTCCAGCCTAACAAATAAAATTTGAATTTTTTAGGATTTAAGAGACAATAATTGGATTGTTCTAATACGTCAGTCAAAAAAAGTCAAGCCAGAGTAATCGAGCTGTCACATCGAAAACCTTTGCGCCCAAACCTAGCCTTCATAGCCCTAGATGTGAAAATACCATTTTGCCCTCAGTCGATTGAGCTAAATGACTAACCAATATCCATTTGCCGAATTTTCAAATCACCCCCGAATATTATACATATAAAACAAAGAAATTAAACTTGATTTTGCCTTTGACAAAAAAAAAACTAGATTTGCCCAAGTGGGGCCCCCTCAATCACTTTGGCTGCCCCTGCCCACTCAGCCCCATCTCTCTCTCTCTCTCTCTCTCTCTCTCTCTCTCTCTCTCTGCCCGTTGACCCGTGGGAAAGGGATCGTCTAACCTTTCCTTAGAAGGTTAAGCCCTAACCTTGCAACCTGGGCCATCCGTGTTATGAATGGATGACCCAAATTATTACTAACAAAAATATATTTAAAAAAATTCAAAAAATTGATCCCTAAAAACATGAGATTTGGGCCGTCCGTTCAAAAATGGACGGCCTGAATTGCAAAGTTAGGTGCCTAACCTTCTGAGGAAAGGTTAGGCGATCCGGATCCCCGTGGGAAAGGGCTTCCCCCCTCCCCATCTTCTTCTCCTTCTTCTTTTTCTTTTGTTCGCACGACAGCCACATGTCCCCCTCCTTTGCTCACCGCCTGACACCACCGCCACCTATACCATCTCCAGCCACTCGCCTCCTCCGCCCTTTGTCAAGCCACGCCGTCCCTGTCGTCGCGCCGCCAGTTCATCCGATCGCCGCTCAAGCTTGCTTCGAGACCAAGCCACCTTCGGCCTCCACCTTATCCAGTCGCCACCACAAGCCCCTCCATCCCAACCAGCAACCGTCGGCCAGCCAGCAACCCGAGCCACCCTATCGCTACCAAGAAGAACCCACGCGACTCGAAACCCCTCACCTGGCCGCAACCCGCGCCTCTCGTTTTAGCCCGAGACCCCTCTCAACCCCTGCTGACCCGCTGCTGTCTAGCCCTGACGTCAGTCGAGAGCTGGCCAAGCCCAACCCAAGCCCCTCTGTATGCCACGACCCATCTTAGCCCGAGGCCCACCGAGAACTGCCAGCTTCCGTCGCCGTCAAGCCCTTTGCCACGTCATCCTAATGCCATACCAACCCCACCGCTCGTAAGCCACGACTGGACCCACGAGCCCTGAACCGTGAGCAACCCGTTAGCCGCCGTGGAACCGGACCCGAATCATGCCACCACAATTCCGCGAACCTCTGTCGTAGTCGCCCCATCGCCGCCGTCGGATCGTTAGTTTGTGAGTTAACTTCTAAACTCTAAGGTTAGATTAGATTAATCATAGTTATTTTAATTTAACTATAGTTACTTTAATTTAACTATAATTATTTTTAGATAACCATAGTTACTTTATGATTAACTATAGTTGGTTTAGTTAACTTAGGTAACTTTAATTAATCATGGTTGGATTATTTACTTGAGGTCGGGTTAATTTAATATTGTGGTACTAATTAACCGAAGTTGTGTTAATTAATTGAGGTGAGTTAATTAGTTAAAGCTTGGTTAATTGATTAAGATGAATTGAATTAATTTTAATTGAGTTAATTAATTTTAATTAGATTATTTAACTATTATTGGAAAATTAATTATTAATTAATTATAGTTAGATTAGTTAACTATTGTCGAATAATTAATTAATTAGTTATTTTTGAGTGATTATTCTTGGATGATTATCTAATGTTGTTAGGTGTCTTGATTGCTTAAATTTTATAATTGAGATAAATACTCACCATGTTTATAGATACAAAGTCTGGTTGACAATATGTATTCATGTGATCATGTGTGAACTGAATTTTAAGCATGAAAATGGCATTAAGCCAAGTTTTGAGCACGACCATGCATGCATTGGATTAAATGCAAAGATATAAACTGCTTGGTTGTTTGGCATGCTTATGTGGTCACATGAGGAACACTCGATATGTTCGTGCCGTGTCGATGAGAATCACACGACTTATCGAATGCACGATAGTCCATGCCGTCGGACTAGTCGGTTGCTGATCGCGGCAAGTTGTAGACCGACGCTCCTTACAGGAATACTTGATATGTTCATACCATGTCATTTGGGATCATATGGCTTATCGGTTGTCATCGCTGAGCAATGGGACGAAGCCCGGTCATGCTGGAAGAGCACCAACTGTCTAGAGTGTTGAGCATCAACTATCTAGTGTGCTTGGGCCGAATGACCATTAACAATTGGAATGCGTGTGATGCATTATACATGAGATTATGATGAGTGTCCTAGTTGTGTGCTTTGGGTTGTGTGCTATATATTGTCATGATATGAACTGTTCATTGTGTGGACCATGTGATTGATGGATTGTACCGAATCATGTAGACAGCTAGAGCATTGCGAGAGTCGCACGCTATTGATCTGTCGTCGAGACATTGTCCAGTCTTTTGATATCACACACCATCAAATCCCAAGGTCGGACAAGTCTGGAAGCACCATGTGATGACCATTTGGGTCGAGGAGAGACTGGGGTACCTGGTACCTCATCGCTTCAAAGCCTAGTTTATTTGTCATATGGATCTCCTTTATGGTTCGATCCGTAGATTCGACGAGCCACCTTCTATGGCCCCGAAGACCCAGACACGGGACTCGATGGACATTGATACCCAAACGGGGAAGTAAAGGATCCCGGGACCCACCAGGACGAGGACTAAAAGACCCCCACCGGCTACTACCTCTGAGGGGAGTAGCCGAGCAGCCTTTTTGTTGGAGACCTTCTTTTGTTTAAGTTGGAGAAGGTGTAGATGCCCCTCTAGTTAGAGTAGCTGGACTTGTGTAGATATGAGTTAACCCTACTGACCCACTATCTTTTTATGGTCACGTGGAGCAGCCCTAGAGAGTGGGCTTGTACTTGTAGATATGCAGTCTCCCGAGGGTTAAGAAATATCTATAATAAAGATGGTAGTCTTTTACTGAGCTGTTTGATATTGATTGATGTGATATCCTGCTTTTCTATCCTTGTTGTTTCTATTATTGTGTGGGAGTGGATGTTGTGCATGCGTTTAATAAAAGATTGGGTCGATAACGTGCCTAGGACGTTGTCCTTTAATGATTTGAGGCATTTGGTAGGGTTGTTATGTACCCCGGGATCGGGGCGTGACAACCCCTCCCAAGGTGGTATCAGATTAAGGTCAACCTGAACTACCCAATCATGGCCTGGAAAAATAAGGAGCATTGAGTTTTGAGATAATTAGCAGGATTGAAATCCAGTGCATGTGTTTGTTACTTAAAGTTTTAGGGATGTATGCCTGAGTTCTCATTACTTGTTATTTTGGGCCGAGCAGAGCCTCGTAAGGTATCGGTAAGATGAGCAACCGTAATGCGATGGTGCCTAGAGGAAAAGAAGCTCAGGAAGATCCTAGAGATAGATAGGATTTTGCAAGCACCGAAAGCTCTAGGAGACCTCGTAGGACAGCAAATTAGAAACCAAGTCACTGCCGCTGCTACTGCTGCCGTCCCGCCTGTAGACCCGATGGCTGGAAATGGGAATGGAGGTCAACAGACGAACAAGTTGGTGGAGCAATTCCTGAAACTCAAGCAGCCTAAGTTTTTGGAAGTAGGTGATCCTGAGGCTGCCACCCTATGGATTAAGGAACTGAAGAAGGCTTTTGCCTTGTTGAGGTGCACTGAGGAAGATAAGATGACTATGGTTGTGTATCAGTTGCAAGGAAATGCCAGTACTTGGTGGGAAGCCTCACGATGAATGATCTTCCCAAAAGGTACGATCCTGATGTGTCATTATTTCTCTTACGATGCCCGAAATGGAAGATGGCTAAGTTTATGCGTCTGCGTCGGAATTAGATGTCAGTGGATTAATATGAGGCTAAGTTTTCTGAGCTGTCAAGATATGCACCTAGGATGGTGAAAGACCATGTGGATAGGGCAAAGAGGTTAAGAGATGGGCTGAAGCCCGATTTGAAGGATCAGTTAGTACCACTGAACATGAAGGATTACAATGAGCTATACGAGAGGGCTAGAGGGAGGCAATCCATCCTACCTAATCGGAAAAATGCTGTGGGGAAATCGACACCCAACCTTGATGGAATATGTTGACTTTGTAACCGGAAGTATGGAACTGGCCCGTGCCCTTTCGAGGAGGAGCCTATTTCGGTGGTGGTCAAAGAGGCCAACTGGTGAGAGATTGCCCGCAGAGACGAGCAGGAGTGTTGGTGTCGCAGCAACAAGGAGGACAGCTGTGAGGGAACGCGCCCTAGAACAACCAGAACTGACCCTTAGCGTAAGGAAGAGTTTATAGGGTGACCAGGGAAGAGGTAAAGGATTCGCCAACCGTTATAGGTACGGTCTTCTTGCATGATCATGTAGTTTATACGTTGTTTGATTCGAGAGCTACACAGTCCTTTGTTGTTGATCAGTTCATTAAATTATTTGGGATAAGTCTGAAACTACTGGAAACATTTTTAGGATATCTACGCTGCTAAAGGATAGTGTTGTGTCTGCGGTAGGCTGTCCTGGCTGTAAGGTGATGATAAGTGATCGTGAGAAAAGAATAGATTTGATTGTGCTGGTGATGTTCGATTTTGATGTGATTGCTGGTATGGATTGGCTTACGAAGCAAATAGTTATGATAGATTGCTATCGTAAGGCGGTTTAGTTTAACCCATTAAATGGGGTTAGTTTTGAATTTGTCGAAAGTCGAGGTGGAACATCGACATTGTTGGTTTTGTCGCTGTAAGCAACTCGCTTGTTGAAAAGTGGCCGTCAAGGTTACCTTGCTACTGTAGTTAATACGTATGTTGAGGAATCAAGAACATCGCCATAATCTGTGAGTTTCCCAATGTCTTCCCACAAGAGTTGGTAGGGTTACCACCAATTAGGAAGATCGAGTTTGTAATTGAGTTAGTCTCTGAAACAGAGCCGATTTCCAAATCCCATATAGAATGGCGTTGTCGGAACTTAAGGAATTGCAGGTATAATTGCAGAATTTATTGGATAAAGGATTCATCTGCCTTAGTGCGACGTCTTGGGGAGCGGCTGTGTTGTTTGTAAGGAAAAAGGACGGATCATTGTGTCTGTGTATAGATTACATGTAACTCAATTAGGTGACAATCAAGAACAAGTATCTATTGCCAAGGATTGATGATTTGTTTAACCAGCTTCAAGGAGTTTTGGTTTTCTAAGATCGATCTATGGACGGTACATCATCAGTTGAGGATTAGGAAATAGGATATACCGAAAACAACATTTAGGACACGTTATGGTCATTATGAGTTTACTGTAATGCCGTTTGGTCTAATAAATACACCCACTGCTTTTATGGATTTGATGAACAGAGTGTTCACAGAGAATTTAGATCGATTTGTCATAGTGTTTAATGATGATATCGCGGTGTTTTCAATGAGTTTTGAGGATCATGAGCATCATCTAAGGCAGATCTTGAGAACCCTTAGAGAACATTAGCTGTAGGAAGTGCGAGTTTTGGTTGACTCGTGTGGAATTCTTAGATTTCAATGTGAAGCCTGCAAAAAGAAGCTGCGAGATGAGAATCAATGAGTTAATGTGATAAGTGATGAACCTTTACTAGAAATCTTGTGTTTATCTGCGGGGTTTGACTTGACAATAGATAAGTGGTTTCTTGATTCTGGTGCTTCTTTTCATTGAACCTCGCAAAGAAATATATTTGTTGATTATGCCAGTGGAGATTTTGGGCAAGTGGTTGTGGGAAACGGTCACATGTGTCCTATTGTAGGAAAAGCAATTGTAGTTTTGAACATCTCAAGTGGCGAACGTCTAATTTTGCTAGAAATGAGATATATTCCTGAGTTGAAGAAAAATCTGATTTCAACTAGCAAACTTGACCAAGAAGGCATGGTAACAACTTTTGGATGCGGAGAGTAGAAGATAACCTCAGGAGTAAGAGTAGTAGCAAAGGGAAAGCGTACATGTACACTTTACCTTATCTAGGGAGATAATATCAGTGATATGGTTACAACTACAGTAGCTACAGGTAATTTATCTATTCTTTGGCATTGCCGTTTGGGACATCTTGGTGAAAAAGGCTTCAAGCAGTTACATTCAAGAAAATTACTTCCAAACTTATAAAAGTTGAGTTAGATTTTTGTGAAAGTTTCATTTATAGAAAACAAAAAGCAGTTAGTTTTCAATTGAATGTGCGACAAAATAAAAGGCAGAAATTAGAGTTGGTTCATACTAATGTGTAGGGACCGGCTCAGGAACTCTCTTATGGTGGTAAGAGATATTTTGTCACTTTCATTGATGATGTACCAAGAAAGACTTAGGTCTATACTCTCAGAAAAAAATCAAAAGTATTAGGGGTTTTCAAAATATGAAAAATCATGGTAGAAAAAGAAACAGGTTGTCAGATTAAAGCTCTAAAATCTGATAATGATGGTGAATACACGAGTAATGAATTTGCAGAATATTTGAGCCAAGAAGGCATACATGGGTTTGAAGACTGTTCCTAGAATTCCTCAAGAGAATGGTGTAGCTGAGAGGGTGAACATTACCATTTTGGAGCATGCAAGATACATGAGACTACATGTAGGTCTCCCATTATACTTATGGGCTGCTACAATTGATGCAGTTGTATATTTGATTAACAGGAGTCCATCTAATGCGATGGATAGAGGAGTACCGCAAGAGCAATGGTCAGTAAAAAGGTCAATTATTCATATCTAAAAGTTTTTGGTTGTATTGCATATGCTTTGATTGATAGAGAGGACAGGAAAAAGCTTGATGCTAAGTCCCAAAAGTGTGTCTTTATTGGATATGGTGGCGATGAATATGGATATAGGCTTTTTGGCTAAGTCCCAAAATGTCGGCCTTTTTGGGTCGCAAAAAGGCCGACATTTTGCTCTTGGGCATGGAAGAAAATACTAGACCTTAGACCTCACTTTCGATTACAATTCAAGTGGGAAATGGGAAATGGCAAGTCCACATCCTTCTGGTTTGATAACTGGCATGAAAGGGGGCCCTTACACTTACGATATGGGGATGGAGATATATATCGAGCTAGAATACCGCGTGATATATCGGTATATGATTTCTTCTATTCTGAATGGGAAACGTCGCATGTCTTGGAGGACTTGCTTACCTCCTTAGGAACGGCACCTACCTTCCGTGACATGAGGGAGGACAAACTTAGATGGTGTGGCCATAGCTTAGGAGACTTCTCTGTCTCCTCGGCTTGGGAACTTATCCGGCACAAAGGACAACTTGTACACTGGCGTTCCTTTTTATGGGACAAAGCATTAGCTCCTCGTCATGCTTTCATTATGTGGTTGGCCACGCATCACCGGTTACCCACACAAAGGTTGTTAATTCAGTATCACAGAATAGATGATGTTACATGTGCATTTTGCCGATCGACACCGGACTTTGTTAACCACCTCTTCTTTGAGTGTTCGGTCACAAGAGAAGTAGCAACTCTATGGGCGGATAGATGTAATCTAACATGGAGGAATCGCCCGTGGGACAACTTTATTCGTTGGGCAAGACAAAATATTGGCAGACGATCTTTTGGACACCGTATTGCTCGGTTTTCCTTAGGCGCGCTGTGCCATATCATTTGGACAGAGAGGAATGATATACTCTTCCGAGACAAGAAGCTTTTCGTACCAGCACTTATCCTGCATCTTACAAAATTGGTCAAGGACAAAGCGGTTGCATTGGGGGGGGGGGGGGGGGTGCGTGACCATCCTCGTAATAGGAGCATCCAAAGAAATTGGGGCCTCTCCCCTAGCATCTTTGGTCAGACCGATCAGAATTTGTGATTATAACCCTCTTTATGCAATCTGTTGGCCTAATGCATCAACTCAGTCCTAGCTGCAAGACCACGGGACTACTGAGGTGGAGGAGTCACAAGGAAGATAAGGCTTGCTGCGATTTCCTACTACAGCCCTCTCCTTTCTCTGCAGGCTGTGCTGCCCTAATTAATTCAATGAACGCGCAATTACTTATATCTAGACTGAGCAGACCCAGTCTTGTTTTCATCCGGAGGTTGTTAATTCTGCTGCTGCCCTACTGTTGGTTATACTGCCTTTTATGTCTTGAGATGGACTCTGCGCCTGCTGCCTCTCACCTGATGCTTGGGACCAATTGTACCTTATGGCTGAGCTATTGGCGCACTTTGGGGAGACTTTCTTCAAATTGTGTCTGTTTTCTGATGCGACTTCTGCGTTATATGTGTGGTCATTGCAGCCGGGTACCTTGCTTCCATGCTGTCTTCTTGTCGTTGATGCTGTCGCCTGATCATTGGTGGTCTCTCTTGGTCTCGTTGGTTGCTGTTTAGGTGGACGGTTTGGCTCTCTCTCCGGCCCCATGTCCCCTTTGCCTGCTACTTTCATGTCCTTCTCCTGCCTGGCCTAGACGTTCCTTCTTGTTTTTGGCTCTTTTTGTTCGGGTATGCAGGTCCTTTTATTTTCTTTTGGCCGTTGTTTGGCCTTCCTTTTTTTTCCTTTCTTTGCTGCTTTACTTTCTACCCCTGCTGGGTTCCTTTTTTGTTGTGCACTGTCCTTGGCTGCCTCCTTATTGTACCTATTTGTCTTGGCTGTTTCCTCCTGCTACAACCTTGCTGCGGATGGACGTTCTGCGTGGTCTGGTGGACACCCCCTGTGTCCACCCCTCTCTTCTCAGGTCGGCTGCTTCCCTTCTCGGGGGTACGTTTTTTGTTGTTCTCCATCAACTTTGGCCCCGGATCTTGCTGGGTTGACAGACTTGTGCCCTTCTTGTCCACTCTAACTAGTTGTTTTTTCTCTGTACCCCTCCTAGTGGTCGACACTTTGACCACCTCCCACTGCTAATTGTTGCCGCATGTTTGGCTTTTTTTTCCTTTTAGTAGTACTACTACTTTTGTTAGTTGGGCCTCAGTCTGGGCTACTTCGGTCTAAGCGCCCGACGCGATGATGTTTTTGCACCCGGTTCACCGTTGAACCAACCTTGGCATGTCACTGCCAACTTTGGTTCATGGTTTCTGTGGCCGGTTCTTTTGTACCTAGCATCTTGAAAAGTATATACAAACTTACCTTACCCAAAAAAAAAATATAGATATAGGCTTTGGGATTATGAGAATAACAAAGTCATTCATAGTCAGAATGTGGTGTTCCATGAAGAAAAGATGTACAAAAATCGTCAGACAGAACATGAAACGACAATAGAACTAGAATATATTGAGCTGGACACAATTCGTGTAAAGATAATTTCAGTAGATCAAAGTGCAACTGAACGGGAGGTTCAAGATTAACATATTACTAATGAGCAAGCAGTTCAAGAGGAACGCAGTGATCTAGAACAAGCTAGTAACCATGAAGTACCTGTTTTGAGGAGATCTACACGTGCAAGAAAGCCAAAGGTAATTTTTTATCCTTCAACTAATATTGTTCTGAGCCATATCTTATATACAGATTCGGGAGAGCCGGAGGTTTATGATGAGGCAAAGAAAGACACATCTCACATGCAGTAGGAGGTTGCGACGAAAGACGAGATGAGCTCGTTACTGCAAAACAAAACTTGAAGTTGGCCAAGTTGCCATTGGTAAAAAAGCTTTGTTAAACAAGTGGGTCTATAGAATAAAAAATAAAACTGATGGTAGTATCAGATACAAGGCGAAACTTGTAGTAAATGGCTTTTCTTAAAAAGAAGAGATCAACTACTCCGAGATTTTTTCACCAGTAGTGAAGATGACATCAATCAGAGTTTTGCTGAGTATAGTTGTAGTGGAGGATCTTCATCTCGAGCAATTAGATGTAAAAATGGTTTTTTTTTTTTTGCATGGTAATCTATATGAAGAGTTATACATGGCACAACCCTAGAGGTTTTGAGGTCAAAAGTAAAGAACACATGGTATGTCGCTTAAAGAAAATCTTGTATTTCTTGAAGCAAGCTCCGCGACAATGGTACTTAAAGTTTGATGATTTTATGGAAGAAAAAGGATTTGCACACTGTGAGGCTAATCATTATGTTTATTTTCAAAAGTATAGCGATGGTGATATTGTATATCTCTCTTTATATGTTGATAGCATGCTAGTGACTAGTTCTAATATGAAGAGAATCACAGAAGTAAAAAAGATGTAAGCATCACAGTTTGCTATAAAAGACTTGAGAGAGACCAAGAAGATTTTAGGCATGAAAATCATCAGGGATAAGGAAAAATAAGAAATTATGGTTGTCGTAAGAAGACAATGTGAACAAGGTGTTGAAAAGATTCAACATGAACGAGGCAAAACCAGTTGCGACTCCTCTAGCGGATCACTTCAAACTTTCCAAGGATATGTGTCCGAGTACTCAAACTTTGAAATGTGAGATGGCGGCAGTGCCGTATGTGTCAACTGTTGGAAGTTTGATGTATGCTATGGTAAGCACGAGACCAAACATTGCACAAGAAGTAGGAGATGTGAATCGATATTTACAGAATCTAGGCAAAGAGCATTGGAATGCAGTAAAATGGATATTGAGATATCTAATAGGTACATCAAATTACTCTCTTTGCTATGGAGGTACATCTCTAAAATTGTAGGGTTATGTGGATGCAGATCACTCGAGTGATCGAGATAGTGGTAAGAGCACCACTGGATGTCGTTACAGTTGCAGGTACAACAGTAAGTAGGGTATCTCAACTATAGAAAATAGTGACTCTATCAACGACAAAAGCATAGTACGTGGCGATCACGGAAGCCTCTAAGGAAATCATGTGGTTACAAGATTATCTGGATGAGTTACATCAAAAGCAGCCAGTGAGCACACTGTGGAGTGATAGTCAAAGTGCAGTACACTTAGTAAAGAATGCAGCTTATCACTCAAGGACTAGACATATCCATAAGCGTTATCACTTCATCAGGTCAGCATTGAAAGATACCGAGTTAAAGCTGCAGAAGATTGATGATTCAAAGAATCCAGCTGACATGTTTACAAGGTAGTAAACAGAGAGAATCATACTTTATGTACTACTACTATTGGCATTACTTCATGTTAATTAATGAGGAGTATCACAGAGGCATAAGTTCTAGTTGCTAGTTGCTAGTTTTTGAAGAGAATGGATGCAAAGTTACTTAGTGCATCAGATATCTTTGTCTTCAAGTAGAAGATTGTTCGTGTGAAGCCAAAATATATCATTAATTTTTGTCTTTTGTCCCTTTTTTTTTTCTTCTCGGTTAAAAGATACACCTGATATATTAAGGATATAGAGGTTGTAGCCGTCTAAAGAGGAGAGCATATAGAAACGCAAATAGCGAAAAGAGAGAAAAAGAAAAAGAAAGGCCGTGACGACATTCTTGAAAGTTATCGTTTTCTTTTTCCCTCGATCTTGTGAGAAGATCATCAGTTGTATTCCTATTTTTCTCGAATACTAGTGGATTCGCAAAGTGCCTATGCACGGATACGTAGCCCGGGTTTGGATAAACTTCGATAACAAATTCTCTGGTGTGCTCTTTCGATTTTGTTCTATTATTATTATATTCTGCTAGTCTGTATTGTTTGCTTGGGTTATTTTTCTGAAATTGAGGCACGATTCCTATCAAATACCATCAAAGGGTGGAAAGCCCGTTTCCACCTCGCACGCCAACCAAACGAACACAGTGCAAGTGCGCGTCATCTGCACTAGCAGTAACAGGGAGGAAAACTAAAGTAAGATGGCCGTCATGGAGATTATCAGACTGTTATTGGAAAATTTGTGATGCTTTTGTGCCAAATTCAAAATCGTCCTCCTATTTTGAAATGCATCACCAACCGTCTTTGTGCCATTCCAACACGGATTCGCTGACATGGATTTGACGCTATCAAAAAATAACTGTAGTGATTCTTGTTTCAAGACAAAAACGGGTTAGATTTGGTAGGGATTTTTGAATTCTTTCACATATTTTAGACCAGAGCTGCGTACCCTAGGCGATGCCCCTGTTTAGGTTGCTTAATGATCGCACCTCCTAGGTAACCCCGTTGCTGCGATTGTCGTACTACAACCGAAACGACATAATACGGCACAACACGGCGCATCAATACTTAATTTCTGAAATAATAATAAAAAAATCATGCTTTGGGATGTGTTGTATTTTGAGTATATGTTTTTATATATACATGATAAATAATTATTTTTATGTTTTTTCACAAATAAAAATTTAAAAAAAAAAAAAGAGAGAGTGCCCTAAAATATTTTTATGATTCCACGGATAAGATCGAAATTAAATTTTCGGCCAAAGCAGAGAAAGGTCTGACACGATTGAGAAAAAGCATGGAGTGAGAGATAAGAAAAAAAAATGTCGCTTGTCTTTTGCAGGTCCACCACTAGAGAAAAACAAAACAAAGCAAGACAAGAGAGCTCCCTCACTCTCTTTTCTTCTCGGTGAACGATCCCCATTCAAATCGAGATCGATCGAGAGAGAGAGAGAGAGAGAGGGGTTTTCATTCCCTGAAGAACTTGGTGCGCAGATTTGGTGCAAGCTGAATTTGGAAAGTGCAAATTGTGATATTAGGTAAACCTCCTAGTCTGAACTTTAGAATATACACTTGCGTATTTTGCATGAATTATTGATTGAATTGCTTATCTCGAAAAAATCATGTTGCAAGATTTAGATATAAAAAATTGCCTAATTTGGAAGATTGCACTTCAAACATCGAATCTCGGATATTCTGAATATTTGATTGCAAAAATGCTTATTTGAATTGCCTTGTTTAGAAAATTGCATTACAAGTTCAAAATATTTGATTGCTTGAGTTGGAAGATTTCACATTAATACACCTTGGTTATCAAAAAAAAAAAAAGATTGCACATTAATTTTTGAAAATTCAAAACCCGTAGCATATCTTGCAATATATCTTGGGTTTAATTTAGAAAAAATGTATCGTAATGCGAATATTTTGAAATCTGATCTTTCTGAATATACTCGAAATATCAAAGATATTTAAAAATGCAATCAATTAGGAAAATTTCCTAATCCGCAACCGTCAATGTGAAAATAAGTTTATCTATCAGGCTTTAGATATAATTATTTTCGTATCGGGTATTTCAAATTTCAGGATCGATCTATTAGCCTTTAGATCGAAATTTAATTCGAAAGAAATAACGGTAATTATCTTTTTATTAAAAAATTTGCAATTTTAATTTAAATTCACCCATAAAAATAGAAAATTATGAAAAAAAAGAAAATTAAAAAAAAATAAAAAATCTTTCATGCCTCATCTTTAAATTTCATGTCACAAAAAAAAAAGATTAGGAAAATATGATTTCTTAAAAATCACATCTTAACATTTTTAGAAAATCCTATCTTATGGATTACATTCAATAAATAAAATCTTTCGGATCCATTCCAATTTTTAAAATATGTAGACATAGGGTAAAAATATTTTCTTAAAATTTTGGAAATTAATGAAATTTAAATCCAAAAATTATAAGAAAATCTTGAACCAATTCATCCACTTTTTTCAATAATTTCTAATTTTCGAAAATTACAAAAAAAATCATAAAAAGAAAACTCAAAAAAATTGCACATTCAAACTTTAAGTAAAAATTTATCAAAATTGTCAAATTGAATATTTTTCATGAAAGTTGTACTAAAAGGGCATTAATTTAATTTAATCCTTTACCAAAAAAAGGGCATTAATTTAAAAAATTAACATAAACAAGTCCCGAACTTAAGACTGATTTGTAGAAATTATGTTCCTAATCGACCTACCAAAAAAATGATCAGTGGTGGCTTCAAAAAATAAAAAATTCTTTTGCTAGATAATCATTTGAACCATAATTCACGATCTAGTAGAACTGGAGAGAGCTCCAGCTAAGTTGATTGACCTAATTAATTAATTTGATAATCCATTAACCTAAAATTGGAAAATCCCATTTTTAGGTTGTGACAACGGCGCTGAGGTGGACTATTTTTAATAATATTTTTTTTCTTTTTCTTTCTTTTTTCTTCCTACTGTGGCTGGCGAGCTGTGGCCGATGAAGGTCGCTGGAGATCACCGGCCTTCGCCCGACCTCGCATAGACTAGGCGAGCCTCACTAGGGCTTCGTCGGCCGCGAGAAAAGGCGGCCATGGCCTCGCTAGCCGCGGGGAAGGCTACCTTCGCCTGTGGACGCAATGGTCTAGACCAATGGCCGTGGGCTTCGGCGACCCTCGCCGCCACAATAGGGGGAAAAAGAAATATTAAATTGTCCACATGAGCATCAGCCGACCAAATGGACTGAATTAGGATAATTTAACAGATTTAGAACTCAATTGGCAAAAAAAAAAGTTCATAACTGAATTATATCAAAGTCATGTCAGTGCAATCATACTATCAATTCCGACCAAAAAACAAAATTCATACTATCAATTAGTAGCCTAGGAAAGACTATTGTTTAAGTGTAACTTTCGCCAATTTCGTATGAATTACATCAACAGATTCTTCAGGATCCATCTGATATTGATTTTTCACTCACCCCTCACACTACTTAACCATCCCAAGTGAACTAAAATTGCAAGTACTTTCACAGCACGTGACCATCCCAACAATGGCTCTTCACACCCTCTTCACATGGTTTTCTCTTTTCCTTCCTCTCCTCCTCCTCCTCCTCCTCTTAGTGAAAAGCTTCCACGACAAAAACAAAACCGCCACGAAGACTACGACTACGACGACGAAGCAGCGGAAGAAGAACCTCCCTCCTGGGCCTCCGCCTCTCCCCATCATTGGCAACCTCCACCAGCTCGGCCACTTACCTCACCAGTCTCTGTGGGAACTCTCTCGGCAGTATGGCCCCGTCATGCTCATCCGCCTCGGCTGCGTACCCACAGTCATCATCTCCTCCCCGGGCGCCGCCAGGGAGGTCCTCTAGACCCACGACCTCAACTGTTGCAGCCGCCCGCGGCTACTCGGCACAGGACGCCTTTCCTACGACCACCTCGACATGGCCTTCACCGAGTACGGCGATTATTGGAGGGAGCTGAGGAAGCTGTGCCTGCTCAAACTGCTTAGCGCCAAGCGAGTTCAGTCCTTCCGGTACGTCAGGGAGGAGGAGGTGGGTGCAATGATGGAGTCAATCGCGAAGTCAGCAGAGGGCCGAACTTTAGTCGATATGAGAGAGAAGTTCCTGGCTTTGACAGTTAGCATCACTTGCAGGTAGGTCCTAGTGGTGTAGAATTGCTTTCCGCGACTAAGTTACTACTTGTGAGTTGTAATTTGAGCATATATCGAGCTGGGTTCTTTGAACTTGAGCTCAACTTTACCATGTTTTCTTGGTTCGAGCTTGACTATACTTGATTAGTGTCGATTATAATTACGAGCTACCCGAATTATTTAGCTATTATCAAGTTCAAACTTGTTTCGAGTCAATGCTCCAACTAGGAGAACTCGATTGAAACTCAGGAAAGATTTGAACCAGAGCTTGTCTAGCCTGAGAGCCAAGCAAGAATCGCCAACAAGTAACTCTGACTTGTTCGCACACCTTACATGCAGGGTCGCATTTGGGAAGACGTTTCCGTTGGAGTTCAACGACGGAAGTTTCGGGGATATGATTCGCGAGGCAATGGCAATGTTGGGAAGCTTCTCGGCATCGGATTTTTTCCCTCGATTCGGCGGGATTGTGGACAGGTTCACAGGGCTCCATTCGAGGTTGGAGAAGAGCTTTCGCCAGTTGGACAATTTCTATCAGAAGGTGATCGAAGAGCATCGGAGCACGAGAAAGAGCAACGACGAAGAGGAGGACATTGTCGATTTGTGGCTGAAGATGGAGAGGGATCAGACTGAGCTCGCAGGGGTTCGCCTCAAGGAAGATAACATCAAGGCTATCTTGATGGTACATCATACAATCTCTTACATATGTTACCTACTGTAGACCGCAAACACAATTGAGAAGCAAACTTGAAAGTTCTTTATGTTGCAGGATTTAATTTAAGAACTTCTTAAATGTATACTCCGTCCTCCTCCTCGGACAAAAATGGTATCGCTGAAGAAACTGATGTAAATTTCCTTTTCGAGAATCGTGACATTCATGGTCACTCTTGATAAGAAAGAATGATTAAGAGAGAATGGTATTGTTCTCTAATAATGGTGTGTCAAACAATGTACATGAGAAGCCCTTATATAGGCTTAGAAGAGGTAAAGAGCTTAGTGCTCTTCCTATGTGGGACTAAAGAGAAAGAAGGAGTGTAAGAGAAAGCTATAAGACTACAAGGCTATACAAGTATGTCTAACACCCCCCCTCAAACTCAAGGTGGATCAAACAACGAGAGTTTGCAAAGAAGAAATTTAAAGCGTTGTGATGTAAGAGCCTTCGTAAAACAATCTGCAAGTTGATTCTCAGTTCCAACAAAAGGAAGAGAAATAGTGCGAGCTTGAAGATGATGACGAGTCAGATGACAATCGATCTCAATATGTTTTGTACGCTCATGAAAGACTGGATTTGCACCAATATGGATGGCACTCTTGTTGTCACAGTGTAGAGGAGTGGGATCCGGAAGTGAAACACCCATGTCAGCAAGTAAGCGGCGAAGCCAAACAATCTCAACGGTAGTGTCAGCCATAGCACGATACTCGGACTCTGTAGAGGAGCGTGAGACAATTTGTTGTTTCTTGGCACGCCAAGAAATGAGAGAATCGCCAAGAAAAATGCAATAGCTAGTGATAGATTTGCGATCAGACACATTGGAAGCCCAATCAGCATCAGAATAGGCACGCAACTTGAGAGCAGAAGAAGATGGCAGAAATAAGGAACGCGATAAAGTGCCTCGGAGATATCGCAAGATCCTCAGAACAGCAGCATAATGAACTGTGCGAGGAGCAGCAACAAACTGACTGACAACATGAACAGCATAAGCAATGTCGGGTCGGGAGATAGTAAGATATACAAGGCTGCCAACCAAAGTTCGATAGCGGGTCACATCAGAAAGAGGCTCCCCATCATCCGAGCAGAGCTTCTGATTCAGCTCAATAGGAGTAGCAGCAGTGCGTGCATCCGAGAGAGCAGCCCTAGAGAGAATATCAGCAGTATATTTTTGTTGAGAAATAAGGATACCACGTGAACTGCGAGCAATTTCAAGCCCAAGAAAGTAGCGCAGTGGTCCAAGATCCTTCATGGCAAAATGTTGCTGAAGTTGCCGCTTGGTATGTTCAATATGGTCGCGATCATCTCCAGTGATAACCATATCATCAACGTAAAGAAGAAGAATAGTGCAACCAGCAGAAGAGGTATGAACAAACATAGCATGATCAGCCTCGCTTTGAGTAAAACCAGCAGATCGAATAGCATCACTGAACTTCTCAAACCAAGCACGAGGAGCCTGTTTAAGACCATAAATAGCCCGTCGCAAGCGGCAAACCTGTCCAGAAATATGACCAAGACCAGGTGGAGGTTGCATGAAGATATCCTCTTGAAGATCCCCATGAAGAAAAGCATTCTTAACATCAAGCTGAAAGAGGGGCCAATTACGAATTGAAGCAATAGCTAGTAAAGCTCGGACAGATGTCATCTTTGCTACGGGAGCAAACGTCTCCTCATAATCAATGCCATACTCCTGCGAGAAACCTCTGGCAACCAGACGTGCTTTGTAACGTTCAATACTGCCATCAGAACGGGTTTTAATCTTATATATCCATCGGCATGATACCAAGGAGCGGCCTGGAGGGAGAGACACAAGCTCCCAAGTACCAGTACTTTCCAATGCCCTGAGTTCCTCAGACATAGCTTGACGCCACTCAGTATGCTGAACTGCCTCACGATAACTAGTGGGTTCTTGTACAGCATGAACAGCAGCCAAAAAGGAGCTAAACTCAGTAGAATAAGAAGTAGAAGCAACATACCGAGTAGGCGGACGTCGATCCCGAGGAGGATTACGGCGTGGCTCTAGAACTGCAGAATCGTCGAGGGCAGGTAGAGTAGGAGGTACAGCAGAACGGGTAGGAGAAGATGGGGACGGTGGTGATATATCTGGTTCCGAGGTGAAAGCAGAATAAGGAGGATCAGGAAAAGGATCAACAGGGAAATCCATAAATGGAACATGGGTCGAGACAGGAGGTGTTACATTTGTAGGGAAGAAGGGAACGTGTTCATGAAAGGTAACATTGCGAGAAATACGTATACGTCGCGCATTTGGGTCGTAACAGCGATAACCCTTGTGCTCGGTGCTGTAACCCAAGAATGCACACGAGATGGAGCGAGCGGTGAGCTTCGTACGTTCGGTGGGTGGAAGAATGACAAAACAAGTACACCCAAAAACTCGAAGATGATTATAGCTGGGAGATCGAGAATAGAGACGCTGGAAAGGGGTGTCTTGATGAAGAACAGACGAGGGTAGGCGGTTAATTAGATGAATAGCTGTGAGAAGTGCCTCAGCCCAGAACTCAGTAGGAACAGATGTCCCAAGTAAGAGAGCGCGAGTGGTTTCTAAAATATGACGGTGCTTGCGTTCAGCAACCCCATTCTGAGCTGGAATCCCAGGACAAGATAGTTGAGGAAGTGTACCATCACTGGCCAAGAGGGAACGAAAAACAGTAGAAAGATATTCTCCTCCCGAGTCTGAACGAAAAACTTTGATTTTTGTATTAAATTGGGTGGAAATCATGGTAGTAAAAGACTGATAGATGGAAAAGAAATCACTGCGTTGACGCATAAGATAGACCCATGTATAACGAGAGTAATCATCAATAAAAGAGACATAATATTTGAAACCACTTTTTGAACAAAGTGGGGCAGGACCCCATACATCAGAATGAATAAGATCGAAAATTGCACTAGATCTAGAGTTACTAATAGGAAAAGGCTTAGCAGATTGCTTGGCCAAGGGACATACAGAACATGGAGGAAGATTACCAGAAGAAACAGGACCTAAAGCACCTCGTTGATGAAGGACGGTGAGACGAGAAGAAGGAATATGTCCGAGACGTTGATGCCATCGGGCAAGATCAATGGTAGCCAACACAGGAGAAGGAAGGGAAGAAGTTGGAAGGTGGAGATGCTGCATAATATAGAGTCCGTCCCGTCTACTACCTCTCCCAATCATCCGACCACTCAAACGATCCTGCACAAAGCAAGAGCTATCTGTAAAGCTTACAGTACATCCAGCATCAGTAAGTTGTCCAACGGATAATAAATTGAGAGCTAGAGATGGAACATGTAACACGTTAGGGACATTGAAATCTTGAGAGATGGTGAGAGTTCCCCGCCGGGTAGCTAGGAGAGGAGAGCCATCAGCAGTAAAGAAATGTGCTGGATGCTTGAGCTCAGAGAGCTGAGTGAGACAAGCAGCGGAACTAGACATATGTCTAGCAGCTCCTGAGTCAAGTATCCAGGTAATAGAAGTGTCACCTGAAGATGGAGTGGTTGCAGCAGTGTTTCCTGTAGATGAAGAAGTTGTAGGAGTGCTGGAATCGGGAAAAGACCCAAGCAAAGAAGGGTTCAATCGAGCAAGCTGTGCTTCAAGCGCAGCAATCCGATTATCCGTAGAAGAAGAAACCAGAGTAATAGGTCGAGAGTGTGGAGATGTCACAGAATACTGAATAGAACGCGGTGTTGCTGAAGGGCGTGAAGCTTCCTTCTTCTTTTGCCAACAGTGTGGCTCCTCATGTCTAAGACGGTGACAATAAGTATATAAAAGGCGGCGAGAGCCACGTGCAGAGGGAGGTCGTGGTGAAGCAGCCAAAACAGCGGGCGGAGCACGTGGTGGAGCAGCTAAAACAGCAGCGGAATCAGCAACTGCAGAGGAGGAAAGTAGACCCAGACGAGTTTCCTCAGACTGCAATTCTTTGATAGCGTCAAGGAGGGACGGTCTAGGAGAGCGATGGAGAAGCTGGCTGCGAACACCTTCATAAGGAGAGCCAAGCTTCATAAGGAAAGTATGTAGACGGTGTCTATCTTGAGTTTGAAGCCGAGTAGATGGACACCTAGTACAGTTCAAGCATGTCGAGCAAAGAACAGGAGCAAGAATATCTAATTGACTCCAAAGGGAATGCATATAATTGTAAAAGTCTCGAATAGAGCGAGACCCTTGCGTAGCACAATAAATTTCTTGCTCCAACTGATAAACCCGAATGTCCCCGGTCTGAGTAAACATCTCGGCGAGCTGATCCCACAAACATTTCGCTCCAACAATATGAGAAAATTGTGGGCGAAGAGCAGGATCAATAGAGCCAAAAAGAATAGCCCATGCCTTCCGATCAGCAACTGTCCATGCTCGAATTTCAGCGGTACGCTTTACAACCGCCTCAGATGAGGCACTTTCCTTAAGAGCATCAGGACATAGACGGAAACCTTCAACATGCTCAAATAAATCGCGGTAAACAAGAGCCGCCATTGCCGATGGTTTCCAAAGTGAATAGTTTGAACCATCAAGCTTGACATCTATGCGGTCACTAGAATCGTCCATGACAACAGAAAAATCACTAGCGAAGCTAGAAAAGTGGGTTGAGGTGGGAAAGCTGATCAAAAGGATCGAGAGACACAAATTAGAGACGCTAGCAAAGCTGGGTGACGGCTCAATAGCCCAAAACTCATTATCTTAATTTCTGATGCGGAAGATCCAATTTATGGCAACCGCAGAGCATACTTTTAAAAATAATGAGCTCATTATCTTAATTTCTGATGCGGAAGATCCAATTTGTGGCAACCGCAGAGCATACTTTTCAAGACAATGATCTTGGCTCTGATACCATGATAAGAAAGAATGATTAAGAGAGAATGGTATTGTTCTCTAATAATGGTGTGTCAAACAATGTACATGAGAAGCCCTTATATAGGCTTAGAAGAGGTAAAGAGCTTAGTGCTCTTCCTATGTGGGACTAAAGAGAAAGAAGGAGTGTAAGAGAAAGCTATAAGACTACAAGGCTATACAAGTATGTCTAACAACTCTCAGGATATAATCCTTGCTGGAGTGGACACCGGTGCAGTTTTCATGGACTGGACAATGGCGGAGCTCGCCAGGAACCCGCGGGCGATGCGAAAAGCTCAAGAGGAGATCCGGAGTTGTGTTGGAAACAAAGAAAGGGTCGTGGAAGACGACCTTGACGGGCTCAAATATCTCAAGTTAGTACTCAAGGAGGCAATGAGGTTACATCCTCCGGGGGCACTACTCATCCCGAGGGAAACAATGGGCCACTTCGAGCTGTTCGGCTACGATGTCGATCCGAAGACCCGTGTCCATGTCAACGTGTGGGGCATCGGGCGGGACCCGAGCGTGTGGGAGGACCCTGAGGAGTTCGTGCCGGAGAGGTTCGAGGACAGTCCGATCGACTACAAGGGGAATCATTTTGAGCTGTTACCATTTGGGGCAGGGAGGAGAGTATGCCCCGGGATTTCGATGGGGATGACCGCGGTCGAGCTAGCGCTCGCGAACGCCTTGCATTCCTTCGATTGGGAATTGCCAAAGGGAATGATAGAGGGAGATGTGAGTATGGAGGAAGGGGATGGCTTGGCCGTATTCAAAAAAGTGCCTCTCACTCTATTGCCAGTAAAGGCATAGCATGAAATTGTTGCGTGACGAAATGATGGTTAAATTTTCAAGGCCAACTTTCACCGCCAAAGTCCCTTGAGAATGGTTGCCAAACACCTCAAATTTTCTCCAAAGGCTTTGGGTATTGAAGATATTACCACTTACTCTAGAATCTTCAATATGACTCTTCGTTTTTTGAGGTGTTGTCGTAGGACTGTTTGGTTTCCGATGGATGTCTTTTTGACACGCGTGTTAAAGTGTCTTTATTGCCTTTATTGCTTTGTTGTCTTCAAGAGTCATCATTGGTTGTGTGTCTCAAGAGATCTTTAGTACGTATGCCAATGTGTAATTATGACTATGTATCTAGACATGTCCTTTCACGTTCCTAAGGTATGTCAAGAGTCATGTGTCTAGCCTATATAAAGGCGAGTCTTGTAATCTTTTCGGTAAGGAGATGAAAAGAGGTTTTCCGTGCATAAAGTAGTTCATCTTCTTCCTTGAGAGCTTCTCCTACGTGAGTCATATTAGAGCATCCCCCTCTGTATTTCAACATTGGGATCTCAATAGGGCTTTTAAAATGCTGAACCAAATGCATCTTAAATATCCCGTAAATGTTGTATATGAAACCTTACGGTTGTGTGATTATATCGTAGAGCAAAATTAGAATTCTTACCATTCATTATTATGATTCATCAGCTTTGGAAAAATTACATGTAATGTGTATGGAAACATGTGGCGGAAACGAAACAAGTTGCGTCATGCATTGCCATGTTGCATGGGGATAAAGCCGACACGGGAATGGCGGTGGAGATGAGGCATGCAGAAACCAGTTGCTCTTTCATTCCCCTAACTTTATAGAGAGAGAGGGAGGACCAAGTGCAGAGGACTCACCGAAGAGGAGAGAGACAATGGGTTCTTGTAGAAGAGGAGAGAGAAAGAAGTTATCGTTCTTATCTGCTCAGAGTCTACAACTGAACCTAGGTCTGAGCCCGAACCTGAGTTTAATTTCGGTCTTATACATGGAATCATAAGAGTATTTTAGGGCTCTTATTATTTTTTTTTTATTTATGAAATCATAATAATAATTATTTATCATGTATATATAAAAACATATATTCAAAATACAACATGTCCCAACATATGGAAATTTTTTTATTCTTTCAGAAATTACGTATCGGTGTGCCGAGTCGTGCCTTGTTATGTCGTGTTGGTGTTACATAGACAACCGTGGCAATGGATTACCTTAAAGTTGCAACCATTATGCAATGATTGCTTAGGGCCTGCATGATACAACTTTCAGAAGTTAATTTCTCTGTCGGAAGTTAATCTGACAAAGAAATCCATTTGGTAAAAACACTTTCGAAGTAGAAATCAGTTTGGTAAAATAAATAAATAAAAATTCACTTCTAGTAGGATTTTTCACTTATGATAAGATTTTTTTGCAAATTTTGAGAAGTAAAAAAATTTTAACTTCTCAGTTCCAGAATCACTTATTGAACCACACCTGCCTCTACAGACCACCGCCCCCTACCTACGTCGTGGCTGCCGGCCGCCGACCGCCGCCGCCTACCCTCCCCTCGCCACTGCAGCCTGCCCACCCACCGCCACTGCTGCCGTCCTCTACCGCCGCAGTCCGCCAAGCTCCGACGACCACCACCTGCTGACCACCACCGCCGAAGATTTTGTTAATAATATTTCAAAAGTAGAAATTTTCAATCGTTACCAAACGAATTTTTCTGATCAGAAGTTAATTTGGAGCATAAGTAGAAAAATCAACTTCTGCTTCCGAGGAGAAGTAGAAAAATCAACTTCTGATCACAAATTAATTTCTAATAGAGAAATATTGTCATGGATGCCTTTAGCAACGCTAACAGCAGTACCGCCTAGGGTCCGTAGCTCTGGTCTAAAATATGCAAAAGAATTCACAAATCCCTACCAAATCCAACTCGTTTTTGTCTTGAGACAAGATCCACTACAATTATTTTTTAACAGCGTCAAATCCATGTCGTTTTTGATGTATCATGATTCCTCGTGAATCATGAGAAGAAATAGTTTTGAATTGAGATAGGATTGTGTCGGTGAATTAGGATCTCCACTTTAATCTCGTATGAAGTGTTCTTTTTTAATCCGAAAAAAAAAATGGAAAATCTATTGGGATGTGTCGTGAGAGTGAAATCAAGTGAAGCTCCTTGTGCGACTTGAGTCCATGTCTTAATTCACGCGAAATATTTTGGGTGGGTTTACCGTGTAATCCAATTTGAGTAGTTCGAATAGTATCTACAAATCAAATTTTGGAAAAATCATTTTGTTTTGGCTGAAACTTTATGCAGCGCACTAATGCATCTTATCTTTTGTGAGTCAATTCAAGTGCAACCCTTTCTGATTACTTCACTAGTCGAGATCGCGTTTGATCAGTCGGGCTTAAATCATGTATCGAGTATAATTAGGAGATTGTAATGTATGAACTGATTTTGTTTGTTTGTGGAAAAGAAATGACTTCCCTAATCTCCTAGGGTAGTCTTAACTTAGAGCTGTCAATATGGGTTCATTACCCATTTTGTAGTCATATTTTGTATAAATTGGTTTTACGTGGGTTGTTTGTTTTTAGAGGGACCACTAAAAATGGGTCCAATTGAAGTTAAATATGTGACCCATTTTCGATCCATGGGTGTGGCCTACGCCTTCCACAAGTTATAAATGGGCCTAACGACTCAACTTCATTAGTTAATATTGTTTATTTTATATTTTTATAAGTAAAAGAAAGAAAGTTTATTTATTTTTGGTCTGAAAAGAAAAAATATATAGCATCCCATTTTTAGTAGACCGTAATCGGTTTGGGAAACCGATTCGAGGCAAGGAAGTTCGTACAGCTATGAATTGAGAACATTGATGATACGTAATTTGAGAGCCGTTACAATATCTTATAGTGTGTGATTGACTATTAAGTTCTCCTTGGTTCCTCGGTGAGAAATACCCCATGACCCGAGAGCTCGTCCGCTCGGGTTTCAACACGCACTGAAAATAAAATGGCTCGTTTGAAGCCGCCCGGAAGCCGAATTGAGATTATTATTTTTTTTCACGCGACCATAAGACCATGAAGTTTAGGAATATGAGGTCTTTTATCCAAGAAAGTCGACGGATAAATGTCAGTTTAGGCGAGAATGAACCTGGACGGGATTGAAGACAGGTTCGATGTTGGTGCATGTCTTACAAGTGTCTAAGAGAGTGGCCAAGTGGCATTACCTTACCTCCAAGTGGCTGGTGAAGAGAAATGAGGTGGTAACAAGAGGAGAATTAAGGATGCATGAAAGACAAATGGCGTGCATGGCGTGCATGCAAACGGCTAAAGACCAAGTGTCAAGTAAGTGTTGGCTTGTGAAGCCAAAATATATCGTTAAGATTTCTTTTTGTCTTTTATTCTTTCCTTTTCTTCTAGGTTTAAAGCTACACCTTATTTATTAGGGATATATAGGTTGTAGCCGTTAGAGAATATAAGAGCAGATAGAAAGTGCAGAAGATGAGAGCAGATAGAAGCGCAAAGTAGTGAATAGAGAGAAAAAGAAAAAGAGAGGCCGTGAGCATTCTTGAGAGTTCTCGTTTTCTTTTTCCTTTGATCTTGTGAGAAGATCGTCAGTTGTATTCCTACTTTTCTCAAAAACCAGTGGATTCGCAGAGTGCCTCTACGTGGAGACGTAGCCCAGGTTTGGGTGAACTTTGATAACAAATTCTCTGGTGTGCTTCTTCTAATTCTGTTCTTTTATCATTATATTCTGCTACTGTGTATTGTTTGCTTGAGTTATTTTTCTGGAATTGGGGCACAATTCCTATCAACTGGTATCAGAGCCTAGGTTGGCTAATCAAGAACATCGAGGGTTTTTCGGTGACGTTCAACTGAAAGTAAACGGTATGGCAGAAGATAAAATCAGAATTAATAAGTTCGATGGGCAGGATTTTGGATCGTGGAAACTTCAAATAGAGGATTATCTTTATCAAAAAGATCTCTATGCACCACTTGAAGGTTGGAAACCTGAACTCGCAGAAGTAGATCCAACAGCAGAATCAGGATGGAAAATTCTTGATTGAAAGGCGTTAGGTGCGATTCGTCTAGGTTTGAAGACAGGATACCACATAGCAAAAACGAAGACTGCAAAAGAAGCTATAGATATTTTAACGAACATCCATGAGAAGCCATCCACATCGAATCAGATATTTTTGCTAAAAAAATTGGTTAATATGAAATTATCTGACAGAGGTTTTGTTGCAGAGCATATTAACAGTTTCACGCAGGTTATAGGTCAGTTAGAATCCGCAGGTATAAATCTGGATATGAAGTTACGAGCTTTATTATTTCTATGTTCTCTTTCGGAAAGCTACAACACCGCGGTGCAGGGAATTTGGAGCACCATGAAGGATGATTTGACTCTAGATGATGCTGTGAGCAATATCATGGATGAAGAGATGCGAAGAAAAGTCTCAGGTGGAGATAAGTTTTCAGCATCTGCATCTTCAATGGCACTAGCAGTGGAGAACCATGGAAGAAGTAAAGGCAAAGGAAAATTCAGCGGACGTGGTAGGTCACAATCCAGGGGGAAGAGAGAGGTTACAAAAGATAAGTGATGATTTTGTCACCAAATGGAACATCGTAGATTTCAATGTGATGCCTACAAAAAAAAAAGCTGCGAGATGAGAATCAAGAAGCTAATGTGGTAAGTGATGAACCTTTGCTAGAAAATTTATGTTTATCTGCAGAGTTTGACTTAACAACAGATAAGTGGTTTCTTGATTCTGGTACTTCTTTTCATTATACCTCTCAAAGAAATATATCTGTTGATTATGCTAGTGGAGATTTTGAGCAAGTGGTTGTGGGAAACGGCCACATGTGTCCTATTGTAGGAAAAGGCACTGTAGTTTTGAATATCTCAGGTGGCGGACAACTAATTTTGCGTGAAACCAGACATATTCCCGAGTTGAAGAAAAATCTGATTTCGACTAGTAAACTTGACCAAGAAGACATGGTGACAACTTTTGGAGGCAGAGAGGGGAAGATAACCTCAGGAGCAAGAGTAGTAGCAAATGGAAAGTGTACAGGTACACTTTACCTTCTCCAGGGAGACAATATCAGTCATATGGTTGCAACTACAATGGCTACAGGTAATTTATCTACTCTTTGGCATTATCGTTTATGACATCTTGGTGAAAAAGATGTCAAGCAGTTACATTCAAGAAAGTTGCTTCTAGGTTTGCAGAAAGTTGAGTTAGATTTCTGTGAAAGTTGTATTTATGGAAAACAAAAGGCAGTTAGTTTTCAATTAAATGTGCGACAGAATAAAAAGAAAAAATTAGAGTTGGTTCATACTGATGTGTAGGGATCGGCTCAGGAACTCTTTTATGGTGGTAAGAGATATTTTTCCACTTTTATTGATGATGCAACAAGAAAGAGTTGGGTATATGCACTCAAAGAAAAATCAGAAGTATTCGAGGTTCTTAAAATATGGAAAACCATGATAGAAAAAGAAACAGGTTATCAGATTAAAGCTTTAAAATCTGATAATGGCGGTGAATACACGAGTAATGAATTTGCAGAATATTTGAGCCGAGAAGGCATACATGGGTTAAAGACTGTTCCTAGAACTACTCAAGAGAATGGTGTCGCTGAGAGGATGAACAGGACTATTTTGGAGCGTGCAAGATGCATGAGACTGCATGCGGGTCTCCCGTTATACTTATGGGTTGCTACTGTTGATGCAGCTGCATATTTGATTAACAGGAGTCCATCTAGTGCGTTGGATGGAGGAGTCCCACAAGAGCAGTGGTCAAGTAAAAAGGTTAATTATTCATATCTAAAAGTTTTTTGTTGCATTGCATATGCTTTGATTGATAGAGAGGACAGGAAAAAGCTTGATACTAAGTCCCAAAAGTGCATCTTTATTGGATATGGAGGCGATGAATATAGATATAGGCTTTGAAATTATGAGAATAACAAAGTTATTCACAATCGGAATGTGGTGTTCCATGAAGAAAAGATGTACAAAGATTGTCAGATAGAGCATGAAACGGCAGTAGAACCAGAATATGTTGAGCTGGGCACAATTCCTGTGAAGATAATTCCAGTAGATGAAAGTGCACCTGAAGGAGAGGTTCAAGATTAACACATTACTAATGAGCAAGCAGTTCAAGAGGAACGAGGTAATATGGAACAAGCTAATAACCCTGAAGTGCCTATTTTGAGGAGGTCTACACGTGTGAGAAAGGTAAAGATAATTTTTTATCCTTCAACTAATACTGTTCTAAACCATGTCTTATATACAGATTCGGGAGAGCCGGATACTTATAGTGAGGCAAAGAAAAACACATCTCATATGCAGTAGGAGCGTGCTATGGAAAATGAGATGAGCTCGTTAATTCAGAACAAAACTTGGGAGTTGACCAAGTTGCCCACGGGTAAAAAAGCTTAGTTAAATAAGTGGGTGTACATCATCAAAAATGAAGCTGATGGTAGCATCAGATACAATGCGAGACTTGTAGTAAAAGGCTTTTCTCAAAAAGAATGGATCGACTACTCCGAGATATTTTCACCAGTAGTGAAGATGACATCAATCAAAGTGTTGTTGAGTATAGTTGCAGTGGAGGATCTTCATCTCGAGCAGTTAGATGTAAAAAAAAACTTTTTTGCATGGTGATCTAGATAAAGAATTATACATGGCGCAACCCAGAGATTTTGAAGTCAAAGGTAAAGAACACATGGTATGTCGCTTGAAGAAAAGCTTGTATGGCTTGCAACAAGCTCCGCGACAATAGTATTTAAAATTTGATGGTTTTATGGAAGAAAAATGATTTGCGCACTATGAGGCTGATCATTGTGTTTATTTTTGAAAGTATAGCGATGGTGATATTGTATATCTCTCTTTATATGTTGATGACATGCTAGTGGCTAGTTCTAATATGAAGAGAATCGCAGAAGTAAAGAAGATGTTAGCGGCGTAGTTTGCTATGAAAGACTTGGGAGAGGCCAAGAAAATTTTAGGCGTGAAAATCATCAAGGACAGGAAAAATAAGAAACTATGATTTTCGCAAGAAGACTATGTGAACAAGGTGTTGAAAAGATTCAACATGAACAAGGCAAAATCGGTTGCAACTCCTCTAGCGGGTCACTTCAAACTTTCCAACGATATGTGTTCAAGTACTCAAATTTTGAAAAATGATGTGGCGGCAGTGCCGTATGCGTCAGCAGTTGGAAGTTTCATGTATGCTATGGTAAGCACGAGACCAGACATTGCACAAACAGTGGGAGCTGTGAGTCGATATTTGCAGAACCCGGGCAAAATGGATATAGAGATATCTAGCTGTCGCGACCCGTCCGGAAGCGGACGCGGCTAATGGATTACCGATCTCGGGTAGCTGGATCGGCGCGGGCCCTCCCAGGCCCATACCAAATCGCAGCGGGAGTATTTTTTTGGGGAATTCGGCGATAAGAGCCGATCGATTTCGACCTTAGTGTGGTCGTGGTGGCATGTGCAACTTGTGCATGCATTTGGAGTCGCCACCGGTCTTTCTTGGAGGGTAGACCGGAAACCTTACCGACCGATTGGGAGAGATCGATCAGTTCCGCGGAACCAGAGATTTTGGGTTCGGGGACTTGGTTACGTCGGTGTCATTACCAACGCTCTTTCGGTACCTAACGCGAGTGATTTTCCTAATTAAGATTTCATGCGGATGCAATTTTAGGTGAGGTAGGCTTGATTCAGGATTTCATGCAGATTGGAAGACTATTCCTATCAATCACAATCAATTTTAAATGAAAGCACGATCAAGTGCATAAATAAACCACATCGATGCACATCAATCCAAATCAATGGCTTCCTAGCATAGCCATAAGGGCTTAGGGAAGGTGTGATTTCGGTCAGGGGTAAAATGTGAAGATTTGGATGCGATTAGCCCGAAGGGCAAAATCATCAATTTTTGGGAGATTTGGATACCGAATTACCCAAAATATTCCATGGCCAGTTGATTGTGGCCATTTCCCATTTTTGAGAATTTTTTTGGAAGTTCTTGATTTTTCATCAATTTTTGGAAGACAATTCGCCCAAAGGGAGAAATCGTCATTTTAAGAAGGGTCGGGGTTCAAAACACCCGGGATGAGCCTTGGTCAGTTGATTATGGCCATTTCCTATTTTTTGGGATTTTTCTGGATTTTTTTAGAATTTTTTTTTTTAAGATGGTTTGCCGAAAGGGCAAAACCGTCATTTCGGAAAAGATCGGGGGTCGAAGAGACCCGAAGCAGGTCATGGACAGTTGAATGTGGCCATTTCCTATTTTCTGGAATTTTTTAGAATTTTTCTGAGTTTTTCGAATTTTTTTTTTTGAATTTTTTTATGATTTTCTATTTTTTATTGAATTTTTGAGTTTTTTATTATTATTATTTTTTATTAGTTAATTAAATAGAATAGGGCCCGGGTCGGGTTCTCGGGCCCGGGCCTGGATCAGGTCGCCGGACCTAATCCGGCCCGAGAGAGAGAACCCGAACTGGGTCCGGCAACACAAAGGAGTCAGGCCCACCTCGCCCTTGTCTTGACTGAATTGGGCTTTGCCCTCCTTTCGGCCCAAGCTCGCTCACGCCCAAAATAGCCGCTCTTGAACAAAGTCTCCCAAGCCCAAAAGCCTTCATTTCTTCCCTCATCAGCCCAACCGACCAGCCCAGACGAAAAGACAAAGAGCAAAAAAGCTGGACTGTTCCTGTTCATCATCTTCTTCGCGACGCCTCCGCACTTCCGACGCCAACGGTCTCCGAACGCTTCAACGATCTCCGAATGCCTCACCGCCATGCCGCTCGGACTTGCTCGTCGCACCGCTGCCGGGTCTCGCTCGGACGGAGCTTCTCGCCACAGATTCAAGGTCAGCTTATCCAGCACCGAAAAGACGTTACCAAGATCTGCCCGACACGCCGCTACCTCTGGTTCGGCCCCTCAGTCCCCTACGTCGGAGCACCACCGTTCGGAGCCTCGCCTCAGCTTGGGCACGATAGCCCCATCGCTGGCTCGAGCTTGTGTACCACATCGGTCACGCACTCGTCGTCACTGACCCGAACTCACGCCCAGACCCGGTTCTCGCCTCGTTGCCACTGTCGTCGGGCTGCTACTGGCTCCAATCCTGCGCCGCCTCTTCTCATGGCGGCGTCGTTGCAATCCCGAGCTCGAGTGCTGTACCGCTCGCGCATACACCGTCTCTACTCACCTTCGCGTTGCCTTGACCCGAGCTCGAATGGTCTCCGCATCTGTCGGGTCTCGCTCGACGCACGGTTGGGACTAGCTCGCCACCACCAAGCCGGTTCTGTCCACCGAACGCGGAGACCACGATGCCGACTCGAGTTGCCTCCGTTAGGACTTACTCATGCGCCAGCTCCATCCATGTTCATGCGTCGCCAACTCAGCCAAACCGTCACAATTCACGAACGCCACGTCGGTCTGCCGCCGCTCAGGATCTACGCCTCTTTGATCACACTCTCGCTCGCCGAACCCACTCCTCTAGGCACGCTTACGGTACTCTACCGAATCCGAGTGCGAGATGGCCATTGACACAAACCACTTGCGCCAACTCACTTTCGAAACACTAAAAGAACGGACCCCGACCTCATCATGCGCAAGCAGCGGATAGCATGCTAAAAAAAAAGGCCCACCTAGACAAGCTACAGGTGCGAGCTACGGTGGGGAAGGCAGGTTTCCAACACGGACTCGAGAACGAACTCCAAATCCAACAAACAGCAAGCGTACTTGAAACAGATAAGCAAAGACACAAACCGTCAATAGGGGGGAAGGTCGACTGAACTCTCGCTGAAACTCGGGATAGAGCACTCTCTCCCAGCTCGTTTTGAGCGCGCCGGTGTCGTCTTCATGCACGTTCGTGTCACTTCTTCCCAGGTCGAGCTCACTTCGGCTCTTTCATCATCGGGTCTGCTCAAGCTTCAGGCGGCCGTAGACGATGAGGAGGAGGCGGTGGTGAGTGACGACGACTTCGCCGGCCAAGATATGACTGGTTTTTTTTTCTTCTGCGCCTCCTTCTCTTTATAATATGATATGGCCATCCTCGTTCCCCTCTCCGACCTCCTGCTCATCTCTCTTTTTCTTTTCTGCTAGTGGTCCTCTTTTTTTATTCTACAATGCTTCCTCTTTTAGTCTTTTTCTTCTTTTTTAATCATCCTCTCTTGGCCTTTAGACGCCATTCATCATCTCTCCTCCTTTTTTTTTAATCCACCTATACTCACCATTTTTTTAATCTTCATGGGTGGTCTTCTTTTCCCATCACCAAGAAAGCCTTGTTGTCCCTTTCCTCTTTTCTGCTGTTTTAGTGGCGACGATTTGCTATTTTTTTATTCGGCAATGCCCTCCAGCATCATTCGCCTTCTCCCACCACTCAATAAATGCCGTGTGACCAGTTTAGCTACACATTCCCTACTTATGGTGATCAGTGCTTCATTTTCAACGTAAGGCAATCAAACTGAACATCAAGACCCTAAGATGCAAAATGCGTAAATTAAAAGATCGAATAGTAACTTATGGACAAATTCGATTTTATGCGTTATGAAAGAATATATGCAATTGAACTTGAAATTTCTCTTTTTGTGAGGTCAAAATGAAAAGATGATTAAAATAAAAATATAGGCCATTCTTCTACATTTTGGTGACCTCAAATTCTATTTTTATTGATTTTTTTTGGGTATTTTTATAATTAAATAAATTCGAAAAATATTAAAAAAAAAAACCAAAAAATATTTTTTGTTCAAAATTGGTTCCTAAGGCCAAGCCAAGGCTTCCAAAGTTGATTTTGTGATTTTGTGACCTTTTTTGATATTTTTAATTAATTTTAAAGAATAAAAATCACAATAATAAATGGTCAAAAATCCGGTGTCAACACTAGCAGGTATATCAAATTACTCTTTTTTGTTATGGAGGTACATCTCTAGGATTGCAGGGTTATGTAGATGCAGATTACTCGGGTGATTGAGATAGTGATAAGAGTATCACTAGATATGTCTTTACAGTTGCAGGTACAGCAGTGAGTTGGGTATCTCAACTACAGAAAATAATGGCTCTATCGACGACAGAATCAGAGTACGGGGCGATCACGGAAGCCTCTAAGGAAATCATGTGGTTACAAGATTATCTGAAGGAGCTACATCAAAAACAGCCAGTGAGCACACTGTGGAGTGATAGTCAAAGTGCAGTGCACTTAGCAAAGAATGCAGCTTATCACTCAAGGACTAGACATATCAAGAAACGTTATCACTTCATCAAGTCAGCATTGAAAGATAATGAGTTAAAGCTACAGAAGATTGATGGCTCAAAGAATCCAGCTGACATGTTTACCAAGGTAGTAGACAGAGAGAAGCATACTTTTTGTACCACTATTATTGGTATTACTCCATGTTAATTGATGAGGAGTATCGCAGAGGCACAAGTTCTAGTTGCTAGTTTTTGAAAAGGATGGATGCAAAGTTGCTTGATGCATCAGATATATTTGTCTTCAAGTGGGAGATTGTTGGCTTGTGAAGCCAAAATATATCGTTAAGATTTCTTTTTATCTTTTATTCTTTCATTTTCTTCCAGGTTTAAAGATACACCTTGTATATTAGGGATATATAGGTTGTAGCCGTCAGAAAAGATAAGAGCATATATAAAGCGCAGAAGATGAGAGCGGATAGAAGCGCAAAGTAGCGAATAGAGAGAAAAAGAAAAAGAGAGGCCGTGACGACATTCTTGAGAGTTATCGTTTTCTTTTTCATTTGATCTTGTGAGAAGATCGTCATTTGTATTCCTACTTTTCTCGAAAACTAGTGGATTCGCAGAGTACCTCTGCGCGAAAACTAGCCCAGGTTTAGGTGAACTTCGATAACAAATTCTCTGGTGTGTTTCTTCTAATTCTGTTATTTTATCATTATATTCTGCTACTGCGAATTGTTTGCTTGAGTTATTTTTCTGGAATTGGGGCACGATTTCTATCAGTAAGCCCATCGCATACTCACCACATGTCGAAGAGAAGGAGCCATGTGTCGCCTCCCTTCTCTACCATCAATCCCACGCTTGCAAAGAGAAGGGGAGAGCCTCATTTGGTCTAGTTCCATGCCAAAAAGGAAAGAAAAAAGGGACAGCTCACGTTTGGACGACGATGGGCCAGAACTGAGAAGAAACGGGGACAATCGAGGCTCTCATTTGCGCGAAGTATCCACCATGTAGGAGAATGTTGGAGTTGGCGAATACTTCGGGGACCCTTGTTTCTTACACCGGGTACGCCCACGTGAGCTTAGGGAAATCAAAGTGTTATCCGAAGACATGTGACTCATGCGCGTGGGATGCTGGGGGTTCGGGAGCAGCACCCCCGACACGGGTGTCCCGCTGCCCGGGCTTGGGCGGGGGTTCGGGGGCAGCACCCCCGAAACCTCAACGGGTTTGGACTTTTATTTAAGCTAACCCGTATGTTATGGGCTTAATGGAGGTTTCGCTAGGTTTAGGTTTTGGGCCCGTTTATGGCATATATATTTTGCTCGTTTATGCTGATCATTGTAACGAGTTGAGGGGCTGTAAACCGAATATCATAGTGAAATCTCTTGCAAGACGTAGCCCTATTCTAGGGTGAACCTGGGTAATCTCGTGCGTCATTCAATTTTTTCTTGATTTCTGTGTGATCGTTCTGATTCAGTGTGTGATAAATCCCATCAATTGGTATCAGAGCCTTGTGTTCGAGGAATTAGGGTTTATCTGAGATGTTAGAAGGGTCACGGATTGAGATCGAAAAATTCGATGGGACGCGGTTCGATCTGTGGAAGATGAAGATGGAGGATCTACTTTGTGATCGAGATCTTTGGTCGGCAATCGTAATGGAAATGCCTGATGCTGCGAAGCCTAGTATCGTGATAAAGGAACCGAGGAAGAATGACGATTCATCCTCCAAAAAGGCGGATCCAAAGGAGATTGAAGACTGGGATCGGATTGATCGGAAAAAAAAGGGTTTGATCCGGCTTTGTCTCGCAGACTCGATTCTGACAAACGTGATGAGCGAACCTACAGCCAAGGATTTATGGCAGAAACTGGAGTCGCTTTATCAAAGTAAGTCGTTGGTTAATAAGCTATTTTTGAGGAAAAAGCTGTATAATCTTCGGATGCACAAGGGTGACTCGTTTTCTGCACATTTATATAACTTTAACACGTTGATTAGTCAACTCGTATCAATTGGTGTTAAGTTTCAAGATGATGATAAGGCGATAACACTACTCTGTTCACTGCCGGATTCATGGGATAACCTGATTGTGGTGATCGGTGGTGGGGATAAGGAATTATCGTTTGAGAGAGTGTGTTCGGCCTTGTTATTAGAGGAGACACGAAGAAAGGGGTCAGGAAATTCCGGTAAAGAGGCATTAACTGCTAGGGGTAGGCCAGCAGAGAAGACTCTAAATCGGAGAGGGTCCAGATCCAAATCTCGTGGGCGATCGAAAAGTAGGGAGAGGAGGGTACAGTGCTAGAGATGTGAAGAGTGGGGCCATGTGAAGCGGGACTGTAAAAACAAGCCAGTTTTTAAGAAAGAAGTTGATTCATCCTCGGGAAAGAAGGAGGTCGATGCAGGAGATATGTATTTGGCTACTGCTTGTATGGTGCAGTCAGATAATGATATTTGGTTGATCAACACCGGTGCTTCATACCACATGACGCCTCATAGACATTGGTTTTGTGAATATGAGAAATATAATGGTGGAGATGTCATGCTCGGAGATGATACTGCAGTTCAGATTGTCGGGCGTGGCAAGGTGAAGCTGAGGATGAGTAATGGCACGGTGAAAACTCTTCCAGACGTGATGCACATACCCTTGATGAGCAGGAACCTATTATCAGTCGGTACGATGGCTGATTCAAGGGTTACTTTCAGCTGTGATAAGAATTCGTGCAAGATGACTCGAGGTTCCATTGTGATTGCACGAGGAGTCCGTTATGGGACATTGTATAAGCTGCTTGGGGAAACGGTGACTGTTGGTAGTGGTTTCGTCTCTGAAAAGACCAATAAAAATGGAAATGATACGTCCATGTTGTGGCATCAGAGGCTAGGGCATATCGGTGAAAGGGGACTGTCTACCTTAGCTTCGAGTCAAATGGTAGAAGGAGTACTGGATTGCTCTATCGGCTTCTGGTTCTGTGAACACTGTCTTCATGGAAAACATAACCGAGTTAGCTTCCAACACACCGGTACGAGAGCAACAGAGATTCTTGAGCTGATTCACAGTGATGTCTTCGGGCTTACTCCGACTCCATCTATTGAAGGATCCAGGTACTATGTATCGTTCATAGATGATTTTTCAAGATATAGTTGGATTTATTTTATTAAAAGTAAATCAGATGTATTCGAAAAATTTCGAGAATTTAAGGTTTTAGTTGAAAACCAATTGGGCAGGAAAATCAAGATGCTTCGTACAGATAACGGAGGTGAATTTTGTTCGGACAAGTTCTAGCAGTTCTGTGTGGACAACGGTATTGCAAGGCAGAAGACGACCCTATATACGCCTCAACAGAATGGTGTGGCTAAAAGATTAAACCGGTCACTCATAGAAAGGGCAAGATGCATGCTAAGTTGGGCAGGTTTGGGGCATGAATTTTGGGCAGAAGCTGTAGCCACGGCCAGTTATTTGAATAATCGGTCACCGACCTCATCAGTGAAGGATCGTACACCATATGAGGCAGCGTTTGGGAAGAAGCCGAATCTGTCACACGTTTGGGTGTTTGGGTGTGACGCATATGTTCATATACTCAAGGAGAAACAGGGCAAGCTTGACAATAAGTCTGAAAAGAACATATTTGTCGGGTACAAGGAATGGGTCAAGGGCTATAAGCTGTGGAATCCATAATGAAAGACCATTGTATACAGCAGGGATGTTGTCTTTCGTGAATCACAATCTTAGAAAGTCCTAAAGCTGAAACGGTGGAGATGGTTCCACAAGGTAGGCCAGTAGAGTCTGATCCAGAATCAAAGCAAGGGGTCTTTATTTAAGTTAACACATATGTTATGGACTTAATAGAGGTTTCGCTAGGTTTAGGTTTTGGGCCCGTTTATGGCATATATATTTTGCTCGTTTATGCTGATCATTGTAACGAGTTGAGAGGCTGTAAACCGAATATCATAGTGAAATCTCTTGCAGGACGTAGCCCTATTCTAGGGTGAACCTGGGTAATCTCGTGCGTCATTCAATTTTTTCTTGATTTCTATGTGATCGTTCTGATTCGGTGTGCGATAAATCCCATCATGTCTAAGGTGTAGTCCAAATCAAATTTGCAAATGATGGATTATGTCATGTATTGACTAGTTCGGCTATTGGAAATAGGTGCTAACACGAGGGGTGAATGGACTATAAAATGGGAAGAGGGTTTGATGGAGGTTCGTCACGGATTGCTTAAGGAATCGAGAGGTAGAGACGTCGGTTCTGAGTTGCGGATTAGGTGGGGTTTGGTCAGAATTTGTGATGTGGGAGGATGTTGCTCTCGTGTTAGCCCTAGAAATCTGTAAATAAGAGAAAGAGAGATGAATTACATGGAGGATTCGAAAGCCTAGGTGGTTCGGTTTAGTCTAATGGATGTCTGACTCGTTCTAGTTCACGTCGTGATGTATATGTGCGGTGAAGCGAAAATTCTGTGGGATGCTTGGTCCAAATCAAGCTGTAAGATTGTAAGTTGTGTCATGGCTAAGTTAGTTGGTCATCGAAAATGGGGATTGCCAAGAGAGAAAGAAAGCTTGATAGAGATTTATTCCGGATTCTCTAAGAGTCGAAGGATGGTGACTTATGCTTTCGTCAGATTATGATGCTATCCTTGAGTGGCATTGTGGCTTGGGATGAAAGATAAGCTTGTATGTTGACATGACAAAGCGTGATTGGTTCATGTGTCAATGTTTAATGTTCAGCATTTACTTTATATACATGATGCTTGATTCCCTTGGTCAATGATGCATGTTACTCCATGATTTTGGAAGTTGGCACCCTGAGCCATATGCGGAAAACACCCCGAGCCATGTGCGGGAGTTGTTCCTAAGCTATGTGCGGGAGCGCCATGAAGAGTAGAAATTTCTGAGCCATATACGGAAACAATCTTGTGCCATGTGCGGGAGACATACTTGAGCCATGTGCGGGAATTGTTTCTGAGCTATGTGCGGGTGAAGACAGGGCCCTGCAAACGTGTATTGTTGGAGTTGTATCGTTATGAGCTCGAGTTTGTTCTGAGATGTTAATTGATTGAATGGCAAGGAGTCATGTGATGCTAGTAAGCAAGTAGATCATCATTGTTGGAATTGCTCAGTTATGAGTTTGGATATGTTCTGAAGCATTACATGAGTTTGGATTGAACTTGTGTGGTTGTCCAATAGAATAAACATGGCCGAATGATATCCTTGTCAATTAGTCTTATATGTTATATGACCTGAAGAATGAATTTAGACTTTTAGCCAATAGTCAAGTCTAAATGGCTAAGTAATAAATAAAGACGAACAGGCTAAGTGACATGGTTAGAATATTTCTTGCTGAGCTAGTGAGCTCACCCTTGTATTATCTCACACTTTTCAGATAGCTGAATGTGGCAAACCTACTCTGGTCCGCATCGTCAAGGAGGACCGGAGACCCGGGATGCTACAAAAAAATACAAAGTGTTCACGGTCGCCCGCCACTGCCCACCACCGTCCACCGGTCACTGGAGAAAAATGAAAGAAAAAATAAAAGCAAATTAAAAAATTTAAAATATATATTGAATAAAAAAATTAAAAAAATTGTCACTAGGTTTTTATTGCATAAAAGTATTTTAGTAATATCCTTTTTATTTTGTTTACTAATTATTATATTTTTTGAATTTTTTTCTATTTGATGTGAAGTTTTTATCAAGGTAAGATATATGTTTAAAATAGTTTAAATTAGTTGTATAGGTTTTCCTAGAATATTAATGTCTTTTAATAATATGGGTCGAAATAGGTCGGATCAGGTATGGGTCAGTTGCGGGTCGAGTAGGGTATTAGTCATTAAATATGGATCAAAACGGGTTATACGAGGTCAATATGAGTCAGACCATATTCGAACTGATCCAAACTCGACTCGACCCACCCATTTGATGCTTCTAGTCTCAATCCATATGTTCATTAACCTTACATTAGGACTTTGTTTCTCTTCGTTATCACCTTGTCCTATATCTTAGTCGAGCAGTTAACTGTTGTGCATGCATTTACATGTATAAATTCACGAAGAAATCAAAGTAACAAATTTATGATTTGTAGCTTGTTCTCAAAATTATTTGAGTTTGATTCAAGGTTAAATTGAAACTATTGACTTATTCAATCGAGCTTGAATTCGAAAAATCAAGCTGGGAAATATGGAATCTCTCATAAATCATTTTCTCCTTTCATTATTTGATAGATTTTTGTGATCATAGCAATGTGCTTTATTGGAATATTCTCAACAAAATGTGAAGATCATAGATGTTTTTAGGTAGTTCTTCCTGTTGACGAATTTAACAAGTCGATCAAATACCCTTTTTCTCAAGGACCCATGCTAGCCAATAATGTTGAAACAACTTCAATAGATTGGATGAAGGGATATTCTAATTGAGGATCACAATATATTTTTGGGCAAAAAAAAAAATCTCAAGCCTATCGCAATTGTGTCAATTCAACTCTAAATATTTTTTTCTAATTGAATCCTAAACTTATAGTTGCACCATTTCAATCCATTTGACCGGTCAACGCTTATGTGGATTATTTTTAATATTCTTTTTTTCTTTTTTCTTTATTTTTTTTCTTTCTTTTTCTCTTCATACCGTGGCTAGCGAGCTATGGCCGACAAGGGTCATTGGAGATCATCGGGCCTCGCCTAGGCTGGGTGAGCCTTGCTAGGGCTTTGCCGATCGTGAGCAAAGGCGGCCATGGCCTCTCCAGCCATGGGCAAGGCTGCCTTCGCCTGCGAACGCAATGGCCGCGGGCTCAGGCGATCCTCGCCGGCCACGATAGGGAAAAAAGGAAATATTAAATTATTCACGTCAGCATCGGCCAGCCAAATGAACTGAATTAGAATAAATTCAATAGATTTAGAATTTAATTGCAAAAAAAAAAATCATAACTAAGTTGGCGCCATTACAATATATTTAAGATTCTATTTTTTTATAACTTTCCCCTTATTTTTGCATCAACGCCATGTGGGTGCAACCATACTATCAATTAGTAGCCTAGGAGGCTAGGATAGAGTATTTTTAATGGTAACTTTCGCCAATTTCGTATGAATTACGTCAACAGATTCTTCAGGATCCATTTGATATTGATCTTCACTCTAACCCGTCACGCTACTTAACCATCCGAAGCGAACTCAAATTGCCAGTGCTTTCACACCCCACATAACCATCCCAACAATGGCTCTTCACATCCTCTTCACATGGTTTTCTCTTTTCCTTCCTCTCCTCCTCCTCCTCCTCTTCTTAGTGAAAAGCTTCCACGACAAAAACAAAACCGCCACGAAGACTAGAACTACGACGGCAAAGCAGCGGAAGAAGAACCTCCCTCCGGGGCCTCCGCCTCTCCCCATTATAGGCAACCTCCACCTGCTCAGCCACTTGCCTCACCAGTCCCTGTGGGAACTCTCCAGGCAGTATGGCCCCGTCATGCTCATCCGCCTCGGCTGCATACCCACAGTCATTATCTCCTCCCCCACCGCTGCCAGGGAGGTCCTCAAGACCCACGATCTCGACTGTTGCAGCCGCCCGCGGCTACTCGGCACGGGACGCCTCTCCTATAACCACCTGGACGTCGCGTTCACCGAGTACAGCCACTATTGGAGGGAGCTGAGGAAGCTGTGCCTGCTCAAGCTGCTTAGCGCCAAGCGAGTTCAGTCATTCCGGTACGTAAGGGAAGAGGAGGTGGGTGCAATGATCGAGTCAATCGCGAAGTCAGCAGAGGGAGGAACTTTGGTCAATCTGAGAGAGAAGTTCATGGCTTTGACGGCTAGCATCACTTGCAGGTAGGGCCTAGTGATGTAGTTGATGAGGCGAATTGCGTTCCGCGACTAAGTTACAACTTGGGAGTTGTAATTTAAGCATATAGTGAGCCTGGTTCTTTGAACTTGAGCTCAACTTGACCATGTTTTCTTGGTTCGAGCTCGACTATACTTGATTAGACTCGATTATGCTTACGAGCTAGCCGAATTATTTAGCTATCATCAAGTTCGAACTTGATTCAAGTTAATTCTCCAACTAGGAAAACTCGACTAAGCTCAGGAAAGATTTGAACCAAAGCTTGTCCGGAGAGCGAACCAAGAATAGCCAACAAGTAACTCTGACTTGTTCGCACACCTTACATGCAGGGTCGCATTTGGAAAGGCGTTTCCATTGGAGTTCAACGACGGAAGTTTCGTGGATATGATTCAGGAGGCAGTGGCGATGTTGGGAAGCTTCTCGGCATCGGATTTTTTCCCTCGATTCGGCGGGATTGTGGACAGGTTCACAGGCCTCCATTCGAGGTTGGAGAAGAGCTTTAGCCAGTTGGACAATTTCTATCAGAAGGTGATCGAGGAGCATCGGAACACGAGAAAGACCAACGAGGAAGAGGAGGATATTGTCGATTTGCTGCTGAAGATGGAGAGGGATCAGACTGAGCTCGCAGGGGTTCGGTTCAAGGAAGATAACATCAAGGCTATCTTGATGGTACATCATACAATCTTTTACATGTAACCTACTGCAGACCGCATACACAATTGAGAAGCAAACTTGAAAGTTCTTTATGTTGCAGGATTTAATTTAAGAACTTCTTAAATGTATACTCCGTCCTCCTCCTCGGACAAAAATGGTATCGCTGAAGAAACTGATGTAAATGTCTTTTTCGAGAATCATGACATTCATGGTCACTCTCAGGATATATTCCTTGCTGGAGTGGACACCGGTGCACTTTTCGTGGAATGGACAATGGCCGAGCTCGCCAGGAACCCGCGTGCAATGCGAAAAGCTCAAGAGGAGATCCGGAGTTGTGTTGGAAACAAAGAAAGGGTCGTGGAAGACAACCTTGACGGGCTCAAATATCTCAAGTTAGTACTGAAGGAGGCAATGAGGTTACATCCTCCGGCGGTGCTACTCATCCCGAGGGAAACAATGGGCCACTTCGAGCTGTTCGGCTACGATGTCGACCCGAAGACCCGTGTCCATGTCAACGTGTGGGGAATCGGGCGGGACCCGGGCGTGTGGGAGGACCCTGAGGAGTTCGTGCCGGAGAGATTCGAGGACAGTCCGATCGACTACAAAGGGAATCATTTTGAGCTGTTACCATTCGGGGCAGGAAGGAGAGTATGCCCTGGGATTTCGATGGCGATGGCGGGGGTCGAGCTAGCGCTCGCCAACGTCTTGCACTCCTTCGACTGGGAATTGCCGAAGGGAATGACAGGGGGAGATGTGAGCATGGAGGAAGGGGCTGGCCTGAACGCATTCAAAAAAGTGCCTCTTACTCTGCTGCCAGTTAAATCATCTTATAAGATCGATATATGACAAAATCATGTTAAGAGGAAAACACCATATTTTGTACTTAAGTATGATCAAGCGTCTCAACGTTTGTTGAATTTCGTCTCGGATTTGAATATAGTTCGGTTTGTTACCTCCCCAAGTTTTGACCGATCAAAATACGCTGCAGTGGACGACTTCTTCATTATGGGCGCGACAGGACAAAAAGGATGGGCTAACTTTCTTATATTAATTATGGGGTAAAAACGTCTTTTGTGCTAGGTGAAAGAAAGGAAAGTGAAACATAGGGTTTCACTCACCTCTGGAGGTGTCAGGCGTGTTTTCTCTTCCTTTCGAGAAAATATTAGGTCAGAGGGTCCTTTTTCGTGTGCAGAAAAAGAACCGAAACCAAGAGCCTTGACCGAGCAGCACAAAGACGAAGAAGCTGCCCTGGTGAAGAGAGCCGCGCCGCACGAGAAGAAGGCAATTCCCACAGAAAGCTCTCGACATTAATCGGCATCTTTGGACGGCCGCACGTAGAGTTTCGCCCACAGTTTTTTTGTGCTTCGTGAGTTTATTTATTTTATATATCCAATTGAGAGCTATTTATTTGTAAATACTGAGTTTGGGTATAATCTAGGTGCGGAAAACACGAGCGTATTGAGCGATTATAAATTCGATTCTTCGATTATAGTGGATTATTCTTGCTGGCTTTCCCCGTGAATGTAGGTACCGACATTCGGACCGAACCACGTTATATCTGGTGTCATTTATCGTTCCTCGTTATTTTTTCGGGCTTTTCGCATTGACGTATTTGCAAGATCCTAGTTAATTTCCGCGTTAGTATTTCAACAACATTGTATGGTACAATGTTATAGAAGACAACATCTCCACTTATATAGTACATTGCTTCCTCGGCAATTAATAAAAAGACTCATTTGAGTAATTTGCGCATTGTAAGGGGTGCATGATTCCCTTTCTCATCTCAGACTCTATTTCTGGCAAGAAATAGATTTTTTTTCATTTCTATTCCCTAGACAATTTTGTCAGAAAAAAAAAACGTGTTTGATAACGATACAATTTTTCAAAAAAAAAAGAGTTCGTTTGACAACGTCAAAAAATTTCTATTTCCGGACGAACTTTGCGCCGCAGGTCGCCGCCATCGTCAACAGCGGCAATCGGTGGCTGGCGACTAGAGGTAGCCGGCGAGAGGCGGCGATCGGAGGTGGAGGCAGCGGTCGGCGACGGCCGGCAGTAGGGGGCAGCGGTCGGGGACCAGCAACGGTCGGCGGTAGGGGGTGACGGTCGGCGACGGCCAGCGGCAGGGGTCGACGGTCCGGGACCGGCGACGGTCGACGACAGGGGGCAGAGGTCAGCGGCGGCGACGAGCGGCGGCCGCGATCAGCGACCGGTGACTGGCGGTGATAAGGGAGGAGCGACGAAGAATGAGCAAATTGTTTCGAGTTTTTGTTTCTAAAACAAAAAAAGTAGCTTTTTTTAACTTCTCATTTCTCATCCAAAACTTATTTCTGAGCCAAAAATTTGGCCGGGAAATAGAAAAACTACATTGCATTGTCAAACGCATTTCTGTTAATTCCAAAGCTATTCCCTAGAACAAAAAAACAGGGAAACAGAAAGAGAATCATGTACCCCGTATATAGTGATAATTCTCTTTTCTTTCTGCGAAACAGCATAACTTAATAATGCTTTTTATTTAAATTATCAGTCGTGCCAATTTATTGTGGACTAACAAATTGTACTTGCATCCCATGTGTACAAGTTACTTTGATATTTAAAAGTCTTGTTGCATGTGTTAATTTAACATCAACTATTTTTTTGGTCGGAATATTTCTAGGGAAAAGCTTTAACGCCCCTCAAACTCTATTACTGTTGTGTCATACTGGAATAGAAATCTAGCTTTGATTCATCTGAAGCATCTTGAAATAATCTTCCAAAACATAGGTACTTTCAAACTAAATAGGAAAAAAGATATTTGAAGTGTCATAACTCTCCGTTCACTTTGGTGATAAAGCTTTTTCTAGGATCACTTAATTGCCACTTTTTTTAAAAGAAAATTATCACTTAGGTTGCGCATGGTAACCATTCTGATCCAGAAAACTGATTCTGGTTAAAATGAATTTTTTTACTCTATTTTTAGATGAGTTTTAGAGAATCAGAACGTGTTTGATAACTGCACAAAATTTCTGTTTCAAAAAAAATGATTCTTTTTTCTATTTTTTTCATTTAAGTTAAATAACTATGTAGTTAATTTATAAAATTTCATCATAAATTGAAAATTAATTTTTAATGCACACTAAAATAATTTAAAATACATTATTTTTTTAGCATGCCATGAATGAAATACAAATTTTAATATATGATGATTAAAGTTCAATGAAGCATGGGACAGGTTTCCATATTAAGGACTCATTTTTTTTCTTTAAATGTTGTGTTGCCTAAATACATAGGAACATCTTGTGACGCACAACTACGAGTAGCATGTTGGATACCCTCATCTTATGCAATATTCTTTGTAGGAGAGTGAAATCTATGAAATTTAGGCCCAATTTTATGAAAATAAGGTCAAATTAGCCTAATCTAAACTATTTCTATTTTTTGAAATTTTCTAAATTTTTTTGTTATTTTTTAAAAAATTCTATTTTTATTTCTTATTTTATTTTATTTTATTTTATTTTTATTAGGTAGAGGGAAAAATGACAAGAAAACTACAAGAGAAAAGTGAGAGATGTGGGGCTTCATTCTGTTTTGTTATTTTCAAAAGTGATTCTTTTTCCAGAATCAACTTTTTTTGCTTCTGGATTTTACTTTAAAACTGATTCTGATTCTCCAAAACTGATTCTGGGAACAGAATCGAAATTAGAATTATTTACGTTATCAAATAGCATTCTCATTTTTTACTATTCTTGGGATGAGAATCAGAGAATCATAATGGTTACCATATAGGCCGTTAAGTGCCAGCTCCTCGAGGTGAATAACTGACATGACAATATCCAAATATTCTTTCGAGTGATGTGGCTGGTGTGAAAGATGCGTTGGATTTACTTTTCGAATGGATTTACTGACACTGCATATTAGTTGTATTACACTGGAGGGTAATAATATTTCAAGAATATAAATCTCTCAAACTTTAGAGGAGACAAACCTCGGATGGTCAGGTAATTTAAGGAGACTTCGTGCCTTTTAAGATCCAAACTCCAAATTAACTTCAGTGAATAGTGATTTGTAGAATTCAAGGATTGAAAACTTCTGCATAGATTTTTTTTTTTTTATCTGTCCTATCTCTAACTCTCTTCTTTCTGACTTTTACTTTGATTGAGACCAGTAATCCGGCCTTTTTACCAATAAAGTGGGAAGGGAAGACATCACAATGCCCTCTATGAAATATGTAGTTTTAGTCATAAATGCTAGGTCGATATATATGTTTAGAGCCCGTTCTTACAGCCCCATCGCCGTGCCAAAAATTAGGAAGTCTCTCCCAACGAGATAATAAATGTCCACACCCTTGATTTCTAGATAGATATTACTCTTCTTTTTAGCCAGACAAGACTCATGTTACATGACTCCACAAATCACTAGCAAACAATCCCTTTGGAGAAAAATAGTTGTTAAATATGTCTTGAATTTGAGCCGGCAGATTTGAATTGTATATAAGCATGAAAGTTGAAAGCCGAATCTTACATATTTGAGTCTGCAATAGTTCAGTTAGTTTTGCTTGCACCATTGTCGTGGAGAAAGCTAGTTCCCAAGTTTGTTAGATTACACCAAAATTGGGTCTTTCTTCGTGACCAAGGATTCATATGTTGAGACCGATTAAATTTTGTGGTAAGATTTATTAATTGTGTTATAAGATAGAGAAATCACTTCGTGAGGAACGGTGGTGCAAAATACTACGAAATCTTTTGTGGTAGGTCACACTGAACGAACTGCATAAACTTGGTATTCGATTTATTTTAATACTGTTATTTTAATTTAGGGCTAATACCACCAAAAAAACCCCAAACTGGTACACCTGTGACAATTTTACCCCAAATTATTTTTTTGACCATGAAAAATCCCAAACTGGTACATCTGTGACAAATTTACCCCAAACTGGTACAGCCATAACAAATTTACCATCCGTTAGTTTTCGTTAAATTTTACTGTCAAATTGTAAAGTTGGATGACACGTGGCTATTATCGGATGTGCACGTTACCCTATGTTTGTTATATGTGTATCAATTTGAAATTTTTTGTGGTATTAACTCAATTTAACAAAAATTAATAAATGGTAATTTTGTCATATGTGTACCAGTTTGGAATTTTTTATGGTAAAAAAATAGTTTGAGGTAAATTTGTCACAGTTATATCAGTTTAGGATTTTTAGTGGTTAAAAAAATAGTTTGGGGTATATTTGTCACAAGTGTACCAGTTTGGGGTTTTTTGTGGTCAAAAAAATAATTTGCCGTAAAATTGTCACAAGTGTATCAGTTTGGGGTTTTTCGCGGTATTAACCCTTTAATCTATAATGCTTGTCTCTGTGGGAGTTGTTGCAATTCTCAAATATGATCATGATTCAGTCTCTTATGTTCTTGCAAAAAAAAAAAACAATTACAGAAAATATAAAGTTGTTCTGACAGTTTTTTCGGATTAATAACATGAAAAAAAAATCTCAAAATGATATGTTTGTGACAAATTTATCCCAAAGTAATATTTGACCACCAAAAATCTCAAACTGATACACCCGTAATAAATTTATTCCAAACTAATATTTTGCTCACAAAAAACTCAAAATTGGTACACCTATGATAACTTCACCCTCTATTTGTTTCTGTTAAATTGAGTTAATATCAGAAAAAAAAAATACTAAATTGGCATATTTGTGGCAAATGAATGGTAAAAACCCCAAGCTGAAACCCTCTTAAAGTACCATGTCATCTAAATTAGTATTTTAACGATAAAAATTAATGATAAATTTATCACAAGTGTACTAGTTTGAAGTTTTTTGTGGTCAAAAAATTATTTAAAGTAAAATTATCGCACTTGTACTAATTTAGAGTTTTTTGTGGTATTTTTTTTTTATCTCTTGACCTGGGGCTGTCGCGACCCTCTCTCGAGCACTGCCGGAGGGGGCTAATGGGCCGCCCGATCGTCGCCTGATCGGACGCGGGCCTCTCCCAAGGTCCATTACCCAAATCGCAACGGCTGGATATACGTAGTCGACCTTTAGTGCGGTCTGGTGACATGTGATATGTGTACATGCCAAGGAGTCGCCACCAATCGTTTCGTGGAGGGTACGATCGGAAACCCTATCGAATAGTTGGGAGCGGTCTATTCGATTCTGCGAAAACCAGAGAAGTGGAATCGGGGACTTTGTTACGCCAACTGTCAGAGTTGACGCCCTTTCGGCACCTAAGTTGAATGATTTATCTAGTCCTAAGATTTCATGCTGACGAGTGGGGTACGGATCCTAAATCTATGAGTTCATGCAGACAAAAATAGCTACCCTATCACTCATAATCGATGAAAATAAATGCGCAAATCAAGGATCCAAAACATGCGGATAAAACACATGAAAGCAGCATGGTATCCCTAATGAGGCCCTATTAGCCTAGAGAAGTATCAATCAAGGTTTATGAATGATTTTGACATGATTCGCCCATGAGGGGCAGAATCGTAATTTTGAGAAATTTGGGGACAATTTGCCTCAGAAGGAAAAAAATCATCATTTCAGATGAACTATGCGGTCAAAAGATGGTGGAAATGGGATTGACAATAAAATCCTTTCATTTCCTATTTTTCGGGAATTTCCAGAATTTTTCTGGAATTTAAAAGTGATTTTACCCTTGAAGGGCTAAAATCGTCATTTTGGACAAAGATGAGAACTGAAAATATCAAATATTAGGGTTGGTCACCCACCTGACCCAAACCCTAATTTCAAGCAATTTTCAGGATTCGATTGGAATGGGAAAGACGATTTACCCATTGAGGGATAAAATCGTCATTTTGAGAAAATGGACGAGACTAGAAAACCCAAGCCCAAGAATTGGTCGCCTAACCGACCCTAATTCTTACCTTGGCATTATCGATTTTATCTCGCATACACAACAGAGGCGACTTACCCCTAAAGGGTAATATCGTCAATTCTCGAAAGAACGGATAAGAAACCCCAAAAATAGGATTGACCAGTTGTCTGTGGTCAATCCTCAATTTTTAGGGATTTCTGGAATATCTAGGATTTTCCCACAACTTTCCTATATTTTTTGGGATTTTCTAGCATTTTTTAGGATTTTTTAGAAATTTTTTTATTTTTTTATTTTTTTAAAATCATTTTCCTAAATTTTTTATTAAAAAAAATATGCTTCGGACCGGGTCGACCCGACCCACTCGGGTCGACCCGACCCACTAGGGTCGGAACCCGGCCCATACCCGGACCCGCGCGATCTGCACCCAAAACGACGCCGTTTCACGCCTTTTTTTTATTTTCGGATTATCTAGACTTGATCCGACGGTTCCTATTGAACCGTGTGGCTAATCCACGGCCGCCGAATCAAACTACTAAAACCTACGGCCTAGATTGAACGGAGACTCGATCTGGATCGCCTAATCAACCTACTAAAACCTACGGCCAGGATTAGAAAGCAAGACTCGATCTGGACCGTCCACCATCATTAACCTAAACGACGCCGCACTACCACTAACCTAAACAGCACCGTTTTAGACCATTTTGATTTTCTGATTTTAAAACATTTTCGAATAAACCTAATTACTAATCGGACGGCCACCAATTATTGGACACGATTAATCCTAGCCGTTGGATCTAATCCAACTCAACCTAACAGACTAACGGTCGTGCTGACTCGACACCTCCGCGGACCAACCACAGGACGACACCTGGGCCTTTGACTCGTTGACTCCGCAACGTCAGCTTCGTCTTCAACCTCTCGACCCCGACGAAACAAACGGCTGAGCTCCTCCGACGGAGATCCAACGGTGGAACCTTAACTAAATCGCATGAGACCGGCACCAATCGACTCGCAATCGTCTCTATTCTAACATACCTAAGAATCAGAGCATCCAATTCACAGAATCGCGAGCATCATGCAGAACGCCGAGTACGGCCATGGAAGTTCAATCGCTCGATTCACATTAAACCATGGAAATTCAGTCACAGAGCATCAATGGAGGTTCAGAAGACTTACCTCGAGCTCCGATCGAGCTCGCACGGCCTAGATTTGGCTAGGCAAGGACGAACAGCGATCGGCAATGGAGGCTAATTTTGAAGACTCGATTCGAGGTGTTCGAGCGAAATCGATGCAAAATGAAGATGCAATGATGGTCAGTGATGTCGAGGGAACAAAACGCACACGTTAAAGGCAAGAATAAACGTGAAACGGGTAAGTCGCCATTGATGCACAGTGAGAAGCTTAGAAGCCCATCTCACCTGTTCCGACCGTTTCAGGCAGCGCGGCCGACGACGATCGATTCCCGGCTGTATGGGCGTTCTCCTGACGGTTTTTTTAAGCTTTGGTCTAGCCTGGAAAGGCCTGACCGATGCTTTGCAAATTCGAGCTCTACCCTCGACAATGGCGATGGAGGGCGAGCTCTTTCTCGTTCGTTCTCTCTCTCTTTCAATTTTGTTCCCCCCTCTTCAACTAACTGACTCAACTAACCTCCTGTTCTTGAAAGCTCTTGCCAACTATATACCATTTCAAGAATTTTTTCCGCGAATCGAGGGACCTCTGCCCACTTGAATTCACGTGCCATCACGTGCCAAATGGTACGCTAACGGCAACGGAGATGCTGGATATTCTGTCCAACTTCACTTGGTCCTCCGGCAAGCTCCATTTCATGTGAATTTGGCACGGATTTGGTTTGTTTTTGTTTTGGCTGACTTTTTACGAGTTTGCAGGTTTGACCGGCCGATTACTCCTCTCTCCGGCGACGTCAAATTGTGATGCCGGCGTCAATCGACAGGTAAGGGTGAGAGTAACAATACGCCCACCAATGCTCCTCCAATTGTTATCGATTGATCAACCAATTTGAGGGTCAAAAATCCCCTCAGAACTACTCATCTACGCGAAGGCTTAATGAAGGAGACGACACTGTAGCAGACCGGTTCGACCGGTCTGATCGGCGGTCAGACCGGTCTGAACCGGTTCCGAATTGTAATTTTTCAAATTAAACCCAAATTAATGGGAAATTTTTGCAATTGGTCCTCAGAATCGAATTTAGGGCATGAATTTTATCTAAAAATGTGGTTTTTCCAAAAGTTCATATCAATTTCAACAAAAACCTCAAATTTTCATTTAATTGGAATTAGGAAAATCACGAAATTGAAGGCTCAAATGATCAAATTGGACCAAATTACCAATGCCAATCGATTCCAAATGATGAAAACCATTGGGAAGTGTCTTTAATTTGTAATGGTAGTCCTTGAATTGAAAGTAATTTCAATTATGCCCAATTTCAAGGACTAAAATGCAATTTAGTATATAATTTTTCCCAATTTATGCAATTAGACATGTTGTGCAGGCAATTGGGTTAAATTGAAATAAGGTACAATTATATTGAATGTCAAGATCCTAAAAAATACCAAAATTACAAATTAAAAGACTCAATTGACATTTTTTTACCAAATTCAATCATACGTGTTACAAAGGAACACGTAAAATTGAATCTGATTTTGGACTTTTTGTGAGGTCAAAAAGACAAGGGATTTAAAAGAAAAATACTGAATATTGTTCCATATTTTTGTGACATCAAATGCTATTTTATTGAATTTTCAAGTATTTTCCTAATTTCCAAAAATATTAAAAAATGTGAAAAATATGAAAAATTATTTTTTCTCAAAAATGGTTACTTAGGCTTGGCCAAGGCCACCAAAGTTGATTTTGTAATTTTTTGACTTTTTATGAATTTTCTAAAAATAAGCTAAAAAATGGGCTGATCCGGAATTAGGTGTCAATAGGGGCTTATTGGATAGAAGTTACATTTTATTTTTCTTCTTTTTGAAAAGTTCACAGATGATGGGGGGGAAAGGGATCGCCTGCCCTTTCCTCAGAAGGGCAGGTCATGCCTTTGGAATCCGAGTCGTCCGTGTTATGAATGGACGGTCCGGATCATTACTAAAAAAAATCAAAAAATTGTCCTCTAAATACAAGAGATCTGGGCCGTCCGTCCAAAAACGGAAGGCCCGAATCCCAAGGGCAGGCTTCTGCCCTTCTGAGGAAAGGGCAAGCGATCTGGATCCGATGATGGGATCTTGGGAGGCATATTGCCAGAGAGGACGAGCAGGAGGAGACCATATTCAAATGGTGGGTATGCTTCAATCAACTTCATCGAGTTCTTGGAGTCCGCATGGAAGCAGTACTGCGCAGGATCCGCATCACAAACATCTGCATCACCGCGGCATGCCTTCCCGCCGTTCGAGCGGTCGGAAGATAGTGAAACTTCGCAACCGCAGGACCCGTGTTCTCCCGTGTGGACGGGAAGCATAAACCACCCCCCCCACAACAGTTTATAGCATGTGTCACGCTCCATGCAACAGTAAAGTGACAACTGGGGTTTATCTTCAGGAGCAAAGTAGGCGTTACCAGTCAAATTATGGATTAAAAAAATGATTGGCAGATGCTGACTCTTTACTAACTCTCACGCACGTCAAGATGGATCCACCAGAAATGATGAATCACTTTAGTTGACGGACCTGACCTCTCCGGTTCGCTTTCTTCTCTTGCCAGATTACGTGCCTACTTGTTCTAATCTTGGCTCATCATCACACGTCAAATCACATAAACATTAATTAAAGTGTATACGCTTTCTTCCTCTTTAACGTTGTCCATCTCTCCAAAGCCTGTCTGCATTTTAAGCTTGTTGCAGTCCTGAGACCCGAGAGCTCTCGCAGTCGTCGCAGGTTTTGTTTGTTCTTGCAAATCTTTTGAGTTCTGTTCTTGAGGGAAAAACGAATGCTATTTTCCCTCCTCTGCAACAGATGCTGCTGAATTCTGGGCCCATACCCATCTATATTCGGAGATGATCATGCTTCAATCTCTCATGTTCTGGCAGAAAATAACAAATAAATACTAAAATCCCGTCGTACTAGTCTTTTTCTTATCCCTTAGGCTGGTCCTTCTTGGGTTAAAGTTACATCGATTTGTTCTTCTTCGAAAAGTTGCAGGTGATGGGAGGCATACTGTCAAAGAGGACGAGCAGGAGGAGACCATGTTCAAATGGTGGGTATGCTTGGAATCCATCGAGTTCTTGGAGTGAGTATGGAGGTAATATTGTGCAGGATCCGCACCAAACGTGCCTTCATCATCACTGCATGCCTTCTCCGTCGTACAATTATGCTACACATCCTTCACAAGCGCAGACCCGGCAGCGTCGGAAGATAGTGAACACGAAATATTCGAGGATAGCCGATAATTATCATTCTTTGTATGAGGTAATTAGCTCAGGCGCAGATCTTCTCTCTCTCTTAGTGTGTTTCAATCCATGTCACCTTTGATGGCTCTTCAAAAAATGAAATGTTTGAATCGTACAGTCTGAAGACGTTTAAACTACAATTTTGGCTTGCTTTAGGAAGATGTTCAAAGATGACTGATATAAAGTTCGAAATTTAGCCTGAAACATAGCACAATGCTTCAGATCTTTCGTATGTTGTCAATGAATATGATCATGATGGTCTAACTAGCTCAGGTAACTACCGCTCTCGCCCAAGCTGGTTTAGAGTCTTCTAATCTCATAGTCGGGATTGATTTCACAAAGAGCAACGAGTGGACAGGTACGCTTTCTCAATGCCTTGGTCCATTTCATAAGTCATGTGATTAACCTTCCGGAGATTGTTTCGAAAATCAGGCACGAGGTCATTCAATCGGCGAAGTCTGCATGACATTGGCCATGGTCAGAATCCCTATGAGCAAGCGATTTCAATCATCGGAAAGACTTTATCTGCATTCGATGAGGATAACCTAATTCCCTGTTTTGGATTCGGAGATGGTACATTAGTTCCTTATGGGGATCAGTTTCTTATGTAAATGAATCCATTGAAGATGAAACTAATGCTGAAAATTCTGCAGCATCGACACACGACCAGGATATTTTCAGTTTTTATCCAGACAACAGATTCTGCAACGAATTTGAGGAAGTTTTGATGCGATACAAAGAGGTCGTTCCCTGCCTCCGCCTTGCAGGTGCTGCTTCTGTTTAATTTATCAAACCATGGGGGTTTCTGCTTCTGCAGGGTGATCTGGTGATAGGTTTTTCGATTTTCTTTTAACCTTTGCAGGACCGACATCCTTTGCACCCATAATTGAGATGGCAATGACGATTGTAGAGCAAAGCGGCGGCCAGTACCATGTCCTGTTAATTATAGCTGATGGACAGGTAAAAATCATGTTCTTCATAGACTAAACAATCAAAGCTAAGTTGCGGCTTCTTCACGGGATCCTGTCATTCTTTCAGGAATGAAAGTTTCCTCCTCTTTAATGAATTTTTTCTTTGAATTTTCACAAGTTTAGGTGCTAGGACACCAGATTATCTCCTTATAATGGGAGAACCTAGTATGGTGTTGCAAATATCGGTTACTTCGTATCGATTATCTCCTTTTCTTCCCAATATGTGGCAACTGACGCAGGTGACGAGAAGTGTTGATACTCAGAATGGCCAGCTCAGTCCGCAAGAGCAAAAGACAGTTGATGCAATCGTGAGAGCTAGGTATTCCTCCCAAACCACTTCAACCAGCCTTTTCACATTCTCATTTGCATTTCTTCTCCCATCCTCGTGACCTGACATATGCCAACTCGATTGCAGCGAATACCCTCTATCTATTGTTCTAGTTGGGGTCGGAGATGGGCCATGGGACCTAATGCAGGAATTCGATGATAACATTCCTGCGCGAGCCTTTGACAATTTCCAGGTACATCAGCCACTGGTCTAACACGATGGACGGCCATAACATTCTTCTACATGCTTAGCAGACAAACTTCTTTCTTTGGTCTTGCCAGTTTGTCAACTTTACCGAGATCATGTCCAAGAATGTGGATGCTTCTAGAAAACAGGCGGAATTTGCTCTCGCGGCTTTAATGGAAGTTCCTTCTCAGTATAAGGCAACTATCGAGCTCGGCATATTGGGGTAAGAATTATGCTCTAGGCCCTTGAAGATATATGCACTGTTCGGTCATCTCTTTTACTGTGTTCAAGAGTTTGAACCTCCACTGAAAATCTCGTTTCCTGAATTGATGGGACAGTCAACACAAGGGGATTTCCCCAGAGAGAATTCCTCTTCCTCCGCCTGCTCACAGCAGGAGCTCAAGACCTTACCAATCAAAAAAAATTCAGCAGAACGAAACTCCTTATCGCGATGAATGCTCCCCAACGTTCCGCAGATCCCCATCATCGGTTTCAGCTTATGACAATCAGGTATGCTGTGTAATGTCTTCAGGGAAATTCTTTCTGGATGAGCTCGTTCAAGTAAGCTAATAGAATTATCAGTTTTCTCAGCTCATCTGTCAATCACAAAGCGAGAAACAAATCCTGTATACTTCATGAGATTCATCATTACCTTGCTTCAATCGATTGAAAATTGGGTTACTGAATTCTTCCAATTATTCCATTTTACTCTTCTGGATTTGCTCAGGATTGTCCCATATGTATGAGCAACTTAAAGGACATGGCCTTCGGATGCGGCCACCTGGTATGAAAGTTCATCTTGTTGGTCTCCTTTTGCGCTCTATAAGATCCTGAGGAGCAGGATAACACAATCATCTTCAATATAATGTCCTCAATTTCTTCTTTCATTTGACAGACCTGCTGTGACTGTGGGGAGAATCTGCAGTCATGCCCAATATGCCAGAGCACCATCCAAGTCAGAATTAAGCTTTATTGACCAGGCTTTGCCATTTTACATCCACTGTTAATATTACAAGTTGATCTCAGCAAAGTATTGCTCTATATAGTTGACTTTTTAAGTTGGAGTAAAGGGCTTGTCCTCACTGCTTGCCTCTGATCTGTTTCATGCTGTTACTTTAGAAAAATATTCTGTAATATTAAGAGGGAAGACACAGTAATCAATCGCAATATCTGGACCCTCACCTGTGCAATGGAAAAGTTATTATGCTAACCCGGTCCTCCATACTACTTGAATCATCGAATCCGGTTAATATCATGTGTAAAGCAAGTGGACCCCAATAAATTTAACAGTCCAAGATGCATTTGAGCTGATGCACCCATTGCATGGAAATGCAATGACCTCGGTATGCAATGCCCAGTATAATCGTGCCGAGCAATGAGAGGAGATGACTTGACTCAAAATATCCACTGATGCAAAGAGTAGTCAAATGGTGACCAAATATAACTAACTCAAACCTCTAAAACCAGGATTATACAACAGAATATTAATCCGAACAAGAACCCTGAGTAGTCCTCAACAATATACAATTCTAAAGTAGGATCTCCCGCAAGCGCGAGGCAGTAAAGTCAATTGATTTGAAGCTCATGACTAAAAATTGTTTGCAGCCGAAATTTAGTAGATTATATTGTTGAGATTTCTCCGAAGTTGTCAGTAGTAGTATCCATTTGATTGGTTCGATGCATAATTAGACTCAGGCACCATAACACTGGAGAGCAAAGAATCCTGCAGGGCCCTTCCTTCTGGTTCCTTGAGGAACTTGTCGTCTTCTATGTATGACTGAATTTCGGTAATAATTGGTGTCAACTCAGAGTTCCCTCGTGCTTTTAATGCACCCAAATAGTCTTCAGAGATGACATTCAGCATCTTCTTGAACTGACGACGGTATCTTCTAAAAAGGGCGAAGCCCGCCATCTACAAGAATAGAAAATAGTACAGCATTTAGAATTAAAAAACAGATATCCTTTTGGTGAAGAAAAAAGTTCCAAAGTGTTAGCTTCACTGTGCTGTTTAAAACATATTCCATGAGACAAGCTCTTGAAAGCAGGTTCGCTGTAGATTACAAAAGTACAACAAGATAGTTCTTTAGCTATTTCCACTGCATCTTCTGAAATCTGGACAAAGCCCACATAAGAACAGGTGAAAGTACCAAAAGCTAAAATACATCACCTTTGACCTAATGACCACTTACATATCTCTATTTCTGCAAATACCATTCACATGCCATTAAACAAATTCCCACATTAAAAAGACAAACTGCCCCTCCTTGCAAACCTCATTTAAGCATCCTGCTTAGATTTGGGTGGTTAAGATTTTAGTTGGATTCAAGTGTTTCCAGTGGACATGAGAATTTAGGATTTGGGGATGAGTATTTTCTAAAGAAAATGGCATTTTTGTAAGTAGGGATACAAGGATAATTGATGTGAAGATGCAAAGTGGTCTTTAAATGTAAAAGTCAGATATTTATTCGGTATTTATCAGGTATTTATTCGGTATTTATGGTATAGAAATATTAATGGTCATTCGGTGAAAAGTGAGGTATGTTTTCAGTGTTTTCCACAAGAACAATTACAGGTAGGAAATGATGGCAGTAGCCTAAATGAGAAGATTGTCTATTCCTAAAAGAGAAGAAAGTTCCTTTTTTTTTTACATTGCAAAAACTACTTGAATTTACAATCTACCAAAACAAGGAATAAGTTTTCTTCTCATTGCCATAAGGAAAACGGTATTTACAGCAATTGTCACTAAGTAATCAATTCCAAACGATCAACTTAAAACTTGGAATCTTTTCAAGCAAGCTACCTGCAAGAAGGCATTCAAGGCAACAGCTGTGTAGACATTGGCAGGAAGTGTGTTTAAGAAACGAGCAAGCCATGCCCATCCTTCTTTGAGGCCATGAACATTTTGAAAATTCGGAGGTTCAGTCTGCCAAAACAAATGTTATAGATCAGCTTCCTGAAATGGTATTAGGATTAAGAACTGAAAGGGTCCAACTTATTGAGCGGACAATTGATGAAATTCCAAATGCTCAGCAGGAAAATGATATATGTGACGGCATGGCAAGTTATACGCTTTTCTAAAGATGTGGTTGGAAATGACAGCAGCAAAACTGCTTGAGCCTCGTGCATATTGATGGAGATGAGAACAGAGATGGAAATGAAGGCAAAACAGAGAGTTCGGGAACTAATAATTCGGTGTACATAAACAGAGACATGTAATGATGGATTTGAAGGCCAAACAGAGAGTTTGGGAAGTAATAATTCAATGTTCATACACCATGATGCTGGATTAGAGCTTGCAAGTCAGCAGAAGAAGTGGACATCAAGTTGATGAAAAGAAAATCCTTCAAGACATTTGGGGATATGGATCCCATATTTTACTAATGCTTTACCGTAACTTTGTGTCAAATCTTTGCAATAGAAGACTTAAGAAGTTTATTGACTGGTTGGATGAGTTTACCACTGAAGCTTCAATAATTCCCAGTAACCAATTACAAATACTTTTATCACTCGAAGCAACGACAAATGGAAGTCCAATCCATCACATTAGCAAAGAAATGAATTGCTCTAACCCAAGCCATCAAATCACAAGGTTACCACTTCATATTACATTTTAGTTTACACTTTTATCATCAGAGAATGTTCATTACTTCAGTTTACTACTCCATGCATCATTATTCAAATGGCCGAATAACTCAAAAAGAAAGAAATACAACAGCAAACCTGCACAAGCGCTCCATAGAGTCTCATGTAAGATTCTAGCCGTTTCAAGTAATCTTTAACATTTTCTAGTTTCCCATTGTCTTCTTGGAATCCAAGAGCTTTGTAGTATGCCTCTTTTGATTCAAATGCAGTCTGAACCAGTAGGAATTATTCAAAATTCACATATGCAGTAGGAAAATTTCAACATAGAAGGCTGTATGGACTGTAAATAAGCCCATACCTTTGAGTAGATTATATACTTTGGGACTGTAAATATGCAAGCCATGTGGAACTCCGCAAGAAGAACATCCATTATGTGAGGCATCTGAAAGAAATATGTTTAGTTAAAACTATACTAATAAAAGCAATTTCGAATTTAACATATAAAACGCATCAAATACGAAAGCAAGCCAGCCATCTCAAATTCCAAATATTATCTGCTATAAAGAGAAGAAAGCCAATAGCAAAATGCAAACGTTCTTTTTCCTATATTAGTAGCTAAATGCAAAATTAACATCTTCCCACACTTGTCATTAGGATAACCAATTGTATACACTTCTAGTAAAAGAATTAAATGCAAAACTGAAAAAAAAAACAAATAAACAAACACTGATCGATCGAACAAAATGTGTAAAATAGAATCATGTACAGATTACAAAGTCATAAACCTCGCGAAGTACCACACACTAATTAGCTATGGAGACTAAAATCTCTGTTCATTATGCGGAGAGAACAGAAAAAACATTCACAACAATCAGCATCCTTATAGGAACTCCAATGATTGGCAAGTACTTAAATCTTGAAAGGTTTTCCACCAAAAATCTTAACTGGATGTTGTGGATAGCATTCATCAGTCATATCAATTTCAGTCTAAGAAATCAGATCAACTTATGGACCTACTCAACTTTGCAAAACCATACATAATCAGTCTATAAATACTTCTTTCGACCAGTTTGAGGACCACATAACTTGTTTCAAGCAGATTCCACGAGTAAAGCAAAACTACATTTTGACTTAAACTCTAGTCGAAGAGAACTTGGAGTTAATTCTTAAAAGTTTTGGATCATCTGAGACCTTATTGAGAGGCTAATATACGTCAATTCTTCTCGACAGAAAAGTGGTCCCCAACAAAGACTGTCCACTCAAGTCTACTAGACTCAACTAGAATAAGAACGACTTTAAAATGGGATTTGAAGCTGGAATGAAGGACTGGCATAAGATATTCAGTACAGCAGAAGTTGAATAAAAGGGGAAACTAGAAAAAATGACTATGCTTATGACACCATTTAGTTACCTTTGATGTAACCATCACAATGACATGGGCACATGCGAATGCAGCATTATCAGGGCTTTCACAATGGGAGACAACCTGCAGCAGGCCAAATTTCTTAAGGTTATGGTCGCTGTCTATCTTTTTAAGAAGCAGCATGATCATGAATTAATAGGCAATATGAGCCAAAGCATTGATAATATAGAGAAGAATCATGTCGTTATGTGTGCTGTAAGTGTTTAATTTAGAAATATGCAACTATGCATAATTCCCACGCACAAACCAAGTTACTTGTCTTTCAGATAAAAATACAAAACTAATAATTGATATCTCACTCTCTCACTTTACAAGATGCCTTCTTCCTTGATGCCCATAAGACTTACTACAATGAACATTGTCTTATTCATCAGAGTACTTTGATATCTTTGCACTCTCTCTCTTTTTTTTTTTTGGGTAAGGAACTTTGCACTCTTTCTTCGTCAAATTAATATCTTAAAAACTTTTGGTCAACTAGGACGGACAGAATTAGAAGAGCGAGGGTACAAGAGCTAAACATTGGTCACAAACCCTATATTTCCGATTCTAGGAAGCATATCCCAAATGCCATTGTCGTCGCTGGATTTATTAGCTCACTATTCTGTAAGGTTGTGTGGACAAAAGCCAGAATAGGATATCTTATCATATCCTGTGTTTGGTAGCTATTCATGATAGAATAAAGCGGGATATAGAGGGATATAGCCCGGATAAAAAATTCTTAAGTGAGGGGGTAGAATAGACCCCAGATAAGATTTCTCAAGAGAGCTGATACGAGAAGAACTAGATTTTTCCCACAACCACCGATTCTCCTCCATGCCAGGCCGCCCCTCCGCCAAGCCGAGCCATCTCTTTGGTCCGGTTTTTTTTTTTTTTAGGTATCTTCACAATCTTGTTCTTTAATCAGTTGTTTGGTGTAATATGAAATCATGTCCCTCGTTCTTTAATTGCTTGAACATTTCCAACATTCGAAAAGAGTCTCGACATATTATGAAGAACTCGATTTTGATCATTGACTGTCAAGATAACTCTCTTGGATGACCTACATGAGTGTATCTTCGACTTGTGAGGTCGAGAATTCAATTGTTGAACACTTGTTTACTCACTCGACAAGACAACGAGCAAGACCAACTGGTCATTCAATTCAACTCCAAATCAAGACCCCTGGTTCTACAGGTCGGCTCCGTCGATTTTGTGCGCAAATTCAGATGGCACAAGCATCTATTCAACAATGACTCACTCATTAGAACTCATCACGAATAATTTCTAAAGCATTACTATGTTTCAGCAAAACAGCGTCGATCTCAATCACGCCTTGCCTCTACTTATCCGACTTTAAATCCACAGTTCACCGAAAAATAGATATGATATGACAAAATCCTTGGATTTTTATCCTATCATATCCAGTCTTATCCTGACTTGAAATCCGGACAACGAAATACAGCCTAAGAGATATGTGACTAAAATTGGCACACCTTAATCATCAACAAAGTATAATGAAGATCAAACAGTATTTTGGAAGTTTTGAGCTTGTAAGTTCTATAATTATCCTTCCTTGAGACATATACAATTCCAACCTTGGTACCACTTGGCAGTAAAACTTGTGTTCAGTAATATGTATACATAGATATGTAAGTGTCCAAGATGCATGCTATAGCTGGCATATATCATAACAAGAATCAGGGTTCAGGACATTAACATGTTCCCAGGGTAAAAATAGGGCATACCTTTCTCGCAAATGCCGCAATGCTAATAGACTGAGGGCAAGCAGGATTGCTGAATATCTTTATTAGTTCACTTACTTTGGATCTGCACAAAATAATAACAGTGATGCAGTTCAAAATATATAGTGAAGTGACATGGGAGAACATGCAATGGATATGAGTGAACACAAGATTAGCGTATGACAGGGGACCCTTATAATAGAGGGTCAAGAAAGTACTAAGGTTGAAAACTTGACACTGTAGAAACCCAAAGAGACCCTGCACCCCCTTGCTCTTGCTTCAACGCCAGTTGACTCTAGCGTCCCATACACCGAAAAATACTAATTGCATCAAGACATGGCAATTTGGCATATATTATAAAATCAAGAACCTCGGGAAATAGGACAAGATCAAGTTTGGCATCTGTACTGAGTTATTTGGACCATTCCTTCCAAAAACTTTGACATGATTAAATGCAATCATCAGTTTGACATCTACCTCCCAGGTACTTAATTGATGTACTTAGATGTCTACTGTGATTGGATCCACACAAAACGAATAAGAAAACAGAGAAAAGCAAAATAAGATTTACTTAAAATGCGCAAATGAAAAATCGGTGATCATCAATTTACCATTAACATCTATGTGACTGCTAGAAACATCTTCCATACCTGACATTGTCCTTTGTCCCCCGAATCTGTCTGATCAACCTAGCTACATGCCTCTCATTGCTGCTGAAATCCTACTTCAAATGCCAAAAAAAAACAATAACAATAACAACAACAACAACAACAACAACAATAATAATAATAATAATAATAATAATTCATATGCTTTTTAATCAAATGAACAAAGTATAATGAAAATCAAACTACAATTGAGAGGACACACTCTAAGCGTCAACCTTCAGCTTTGAATATCAAACTTGGGAATACTTTATATCCTACAATAAGACGTGTACCGCCATATTTATATATTATTGCATGAGGCACTACAATACGAACATCCAGGAGATACTTCCTTTTCAAGTACTCCTTCGTAGGTGCAACAAATTTAAGAGATCCTTACATACGCCTGGAGACGTATGAGTAGTACCTTATTCAAGTTTATTAGTATTTCCCGGTTGTGCTCATCAATCTCTTTGAACTTCTGTAGTCTTCCCTGCTCTACAATGAGGGCACTTTTTGCAACCTTCACCACATCACCTATCATTATATTGGCTAGTTAAGACAAAGGATCAGAAGGCGAAGTCCAAGGGTTACATGAATAACTGTAGCATAGAGAAAAAATATGTATGGTTGAAGTGACTAAATATTAGACCACATTAAATCGACTATAAGACCACAATTCCTCTGACAAATATAAGTATTTAAATGGATAGATGGTGTTCCCACGTTGATCAAGTATAATAGCAGAAGTATCTGGTTGAATGGCTACTTAATCTGCAATAAGGTCAAAATCACTAACCACACTGAGTAAAGGCCATTATGACCCACAAATGAGAGAGGGAGCTGTATTAACAATCAAGTACTAGAATGCCTTTAAATTACAAGTTTAAAGCTAACAATCTGCAAGTTCACATAGTTTAACAAGAATTGAAAAACATGAGATACGTCTAAGCCCAAATTTGATGCTTTAGATGAAAAGTAGATAATATATAATGATAAATGGTGCAGAACAGAGTTCATAACTTTCAGCTAAAAAGGAGTTACCGACAAAAGTGAGCTAGACGGTCAAAATAAAAGTGGAAAACGGAAAATAAATGATCCTAATCGCAAAAAAGCAGAACGTATTCTAGACTTGACTTAAAATCACAGGCACTAACATCAGGAATACCGAATGTGGTAGTAATCATGGGAGCAGGTGTACACCTTGTGGTTTTGCTAGTATGTTTTCCAGACTTCAAGGACAAAATCAAAGTTCACTTTATAAGGTCATAAGATCCTTGAGAACTTTCCAAAAGAACTCAAGGACCAATGAGTTGTAAGGACTTAAGCAAGAACAATCTAATTATAAATTTCACACACCACAGGGCATGATAGATCATCCTGCTAAAAACCAAAGAGCAATTTCCGCAATATAATAAATTGCACATACTAGCTGATTCTGACTTCTTCGTTTGATTTGACTGGATTTTCTCAGACAGAGAACTCGAATTTGCCAGACTTCCATCAATACGTAGTCCTACTGCTTCCTGTTGGGCCACTGCACGAGCCACTCTCTCTGAGGCTTCAGCAGCCGATTTATCTGCAGCTTCTTTTGCTTTCCTCTCAGCCTCCAAAGCAGCAGCTCTTTCTGCCTCCTCTCTTAACTTAGCCTGTATCAACACAGGAAAATTCCCCCATGGACAAATAGCAATAGTACATAAAACATGTTCTAGAAGACGATTAGACTGCTAAGATCCTGTAGAGCAGTTGATGCATGGTTTCATATAAAGTATGTCAAAATTTGATGCAAACTAATTCAAGATCAATGTTTTGGAGCAGAAACATCGGCTCCGGATTACAGGCTCATTGTGGCTAAAACAAAACTTTGTACAAGGCGGGATGATGAACAAAGTAATGGATCAGTCTAGGTGCACTAGTCTCATATTGGATTGGGGATTCTCATCAACAAAAGAATTTATAGCCCTTGTAAAAAATCCTAACAAAGTAGAGGAAAAAATTCTGGCATCCAGATACTTATGCTGAAAATACTGGCGGGATTTGCAAGTGCTACTACCCTAAGACCTAGTCACACATATCCAACACCAGGAAGGCCTAGGAAACAGACCTCTGCTTCTAATTTGGCTTTTTCTTGGCGAAGCTTTTCTTCATAAAGTGCCTTTTCCTTTCTTCTAGCCTCTTCATAAGCTGCATCACTTTTGATTTTCTTTTCTTCAATCTGTGATTTCAATTCATGATCCCGTTGGATAGCTGTCAAGTGATTATCAAGGGCTTCTGCACTGCAATTGTGGATATGTCATACACTTTAACATACAGTTACGGTCAACATCCAAAAAGCCAATCATCTTCAACATGATAAATGAACAAAAACTGGAGAACAGTTTCAGAAAAATGGAATCAAATGCGGAGAGATAGGAAATCATGAGAACTTACAGTTTGCGCTGATATTGAGTATCGATTTTCTTGTCCATATCTCGTCTTGCATCTCTGTATTTTTCAACTCGGACAAGCGCCGATATCGACTTTTCACTTCCAGTAACCAAATCTGTCTCCAGTGCTGAGATTTGGTTCCTAATCTCATCCTGTTAATCAAGCCAACTAGTACTTTCAGACATGCGCAGGAAAATGCTAAAAGGAACAGAAAAAAGTGCCTCTTGTCCATGTCAGTAACCATGGCTAACTCTCTTATTAAAAATAGGTTACAGGCCCAAAGAGTGAACTGAATACAGCAGGTAATATAACTCATAGATTTGTGACACATAGCACTGAAAGAGGAAAAACAACATCAAACCGCCATATCACCTTGACTTCAAGTTGATATTCGTGTATGAGCTCAAATAAAGCAGCTTCCACTGAGTTCCCTTCATCCATCAAGTATGGTTGCACTTCCAGAGCTGACTCATCATCACTCTCATCACTGTCAATGCCAGATAAATTTAGAACCGCTAGAGTATGTCCATAGACAAGATTAAACCATGAAGTGCTGCACAATCATACCTCATGTATAGATTATTGAAATTGAAATTTTTCCTGGTCACTAAACTAGCAGTGTTCGCCTTCTCGTCACTGTCATCCAAATCATCTATCTCATCATCAGATACCCGCATTATAAATGTACTCGGTCTCCCCTTTGCCACCTTCCTATAGGAAAATCCTCCCGAATATTAGCAACTATGAGCAAACATGTTCGAGTAATCCTTCGCAACTTAGATGAAGCTGGATTTCTTGAATTGGATAAACGATATCCCAAAAGAAGCTGAACTTGCAAAGACGGCGAGAATGATGCAAACCGTGACTGGTTCTTGGTAAAAGGCACAGGAATAACCGAAGAAGCATTAAGCTTCTTTTCCAAGGCATCGAGCTCCGACAAAAGACTGTCGAGATTCCAATCCGGATCGGGATCGGCGGCAACCCCATGGACCTTTTCTGGGCACCGAAGGTCTAATTTAAACGCCCCCCTGTACCACGCGTACACACAGTACAGCATTCGAACTAAATAACAGAGCATATTGAGTTGAACAGACGACGCGATTACAGAGCAAAAGAGATAGACTTGAACTGAACTTACATTAGCCGTAACCTCAATAGACCCCTCCAGATGATGCGAAACGCTCCGAATTTCGTAATCGCGACCGAGGTCTCGTCAAAATTCGAGGTCAAACGTCGAGCGTCGCAGCCGCCGATAGGCCAAAAAGGCCGGTAGCTAGCATTCTATTTCTGGAAGAACAAAAAAGGAAGTACAGAGTGTAAAAAAGCACGTCGTTAGGGTTCGAAATGTCGCGTCTTTAATGGTTTCTTCTACGGTCGTCACTGGGTTGTGGTGAAGGGCGGCCGGCGATTTGCTTCGACGAGAATGTGGATTCGTCGAGCTCTTTTGATCCGTGGAGCAGACGACGTCGCGGCTTGGCGACGCTACGCTTGCACGCAGAGAGAATGGAAGAGAGGGAAAATAACGGGGAAAAGAATATGGAGAAATCATATTAGATATGTAGCATAGGTGCTATGGATGATTTTGAATAAAAGAAATACCCAAAAAAATTGAAAAATATGTTAACTACCAATATTCAAAATTTATGTAGTTCGACCAAAAAAAAAAATACTTTGTGTAGAAAATAAAAACAGGGTATGTTTGTTTCAAGGAAAGTGATTTTCAGGAATTCGTTTTCTGAAAAGTGGTTTCCAGAAAATCACTTTCTCGAAAAACGATTTGTTTTCCTTTGTTTGGGAATATGTTACCGAAAATATTTTTCGGTGTTTGGTTCTCATTTAGAAAACGATTTCAATCTCATCAAAGGGATTGTCCTTGATACTGAGGAGAGGCAGATAGTCGAGAGAGCTAACGTGAACTGACCCGGCCAAGCCCCGATCCCCGGCTCGGTCCCCGGCCCGGCCCCGATCCCGGTCCTTGCACCGGTCTCGGTCCTGGGCCCCGGTCCCGAGTCCCCGGCCGCGATCCCCAGCCCCTGTCCTCAGTTCCCGGCCCCAATCCCGGGTCCCCGGTCTCGTCCCGGCCCCTTTCCCGACCCTCAACCCGGCCCCGCCCTCGATCCCTGCCCCGCCCCTCGGCCTCGGTCCTCTGTTTCCGGCCTCCGATCCCGGCCTCGGTCCCGATCTCCGGCCCCAGTCCCTGCCCCCGGCCCGGCCCCGGTCGCTGGGGCCCAGGTCCAGATCCACGACCCCGATCCCCGTCCCGACCCTAATCCTTGGTCATCAGCCTCGGTCCCGGTCCCCGGCCCCAGTCCTCGGCCCTGGTTGCGATCCCCAACCCCGGCCTTGGTCTCCGGCCCCAATCGCCGGCCCCGACCCAGGCCCTGGCCCCACTCTTGGTCCTCGGTCCCGTTCGCCGGCCCCGGGCCCGGTCCCGGTCCCCGGGATCAGCCTCAGTCCCGTTTTCAAAGAAAGTGAGAGACTCAAATTTGAGAAAGTGTTTTCAACCTTTTATTTTGGGGAATTCACTTTCCTATTTTAATAAATAAAATTTTTGTTGACTGGAAAATACTTTCTGTTGACCAAATCATTTTTCGCGAACCAAATAGACGAAAATCCAGAAAACACTTTCCCCAAAAATACTTTTCCCAAAACAAACGCACCGGTCCAATTCCCGATTTCAAGAGTGAAATCACCCATCCGGATCCTCCGAACAGGATCGACAATTTTTTTTAGTTTTAATTTTATTTCTTAGAAAATTTTGAACACATCATTTAAACTCTTAAATTATTAAGGTACTTCCACACATTTGAAATGTGAATATGTGTTTCAAACATATGCTACCAATTCCATTGGATCTCCTGAAAATCGGATTGAACCAGTCCATGGTTCTGGAAACTAGAAATCGGTCCCTTCAATCCAGTTCTCGATTTCGAGGTGAGATCGGATTGGATCGGAAACTGATCATTCCTATTGCCATCAATAACAGAGTTGAAAATCCGACTTGCCGATTTGCATAAATAGTGACTCGCAAATGAAACTGATGTAAATCTGAAAGATTCCATCAATAAGCTTAAACTTAGCCCAATATGTCATCAATAATTCAAAAATTTCCTTGGATCACCAAAATTTCTCGAACTTGTGCAATTTCCTAAACAATTTCTGAAGGAATATTTTTGGTGGAATTTTCCAGGTCCACGTAAACTCCACTTGTCTGGTGATGTCCACACAAGCAACAACGTCGGATTTTTAAACTGTCTCGGACGAAACGTGTCAATGAATATTTTTGGATTTCTAGTACGAGTTTGGGGATTTGTTTCGGGACACAAAAGAAAGTTTTGGGTATCATAGTAAACATAATTTAAGATGCTTTACATTTTTTTCACTTTCAAATATCTATTTACCTAAACCAAAACACTCTGTTTTTTTTTTTCCAAAATTTGCCTTCCTTTATACACTCGCTCGTTTCTTAAAAAAAAAATTCATCTTTTCTCTCTTCTCAATATTCAACTTCTTAAGTGACTTTTTTTTTTTTGTAACCGAGGTGTCCAAGCCAGCTTGCATCCACATCTCGACTATTCTTCGGGGGAGACTAGCACAGCAACCCACCGCCATGACCTCCCACTTAAATCACAGGTGCTTAGCTGGGGAAGGTCCCGCCTAACCACAGAATCTCAAATGCGCCCTAACCAACTGAGCTACCCATGGATGGGTTAAGTGACTTTCTTTCGTTTGGGAAGAACTTTAAAAGTGTCAAAAATTATGTACGGCACTTACTTTAGTGCTAAAAATTTTCGTCGGATCACTTAAGTATCAAATCGAAAAAGAAGTGATCACTTAAGTGCCTCCAGCGAAATATTTCGATCAAAATTAATACGTGGCATTTAAAATTAAAATTTGGAAAAACACCATAAAAAATTCTAAACTATGCCCACTGTGACACAATTGCCCTATACTTTTTCTTGTGACATTAAAAACTCCAAACTTGTACCAGTGTAACACATTTAACCCAAACATATTTTTATGATACAAAAAATCTCAAACTTATATCAATGTGATACATTTACACCCAAATTATCTTTTTGAGATACAAAAAAATCCCAAACTTATAGACATGTGACACATTTATCCCAAATATTGAGATAAATGTACCATGCAGATACAAATTTAGGATTTTTAGGGTCACAAAGAAAGTTTTGAGTAAATGTGTCACATTGGTATAAGTTTGGGATATATGTGTCACATTGATAAAATTTTATGATTTTTTTGTCACAAAAAAAAATAGGGTAAATGTGTCACGATAGGTATAATTTATGATTTTTGGTGGCTTTTTTCCTTAAATTTTTAATATAAAGTGACATTTTAAAAAAATTAAGTCGTAGACTTCTAAACTTTAAAAAAAATCGAAATATATTAAGAAAAAGGTAAAAAAAATTGAAATGTAAATTTTATTTAAAATACAAAAATAAGCTTAGAAATTAAAAAATAAAAAATTAGAAATTTCAAAATAAGCTTAAAAAATTTAAAACAAAAAAACAAAAAGCAACGGCCCTAGCCGCCTGGTTTCCACCGTTGGTGGTTTTTTTTTAATTGAGATTATTTTTAGGTCTTTTTGTTAATTTAGTCTTATTTTTCGAATTATTTTTAAAAAAATTATTTAAATTTTATTTTTTAAATAAAATTTGTATTAAAAATCATATATGACAAAAAGATGGGGCTTTTTTCGAACATAATACTAAAAAAATAATTTACAAAATTAATTCAAAATAAAAAATATTTATCAATTTAGGTCTCCCTCGGCAATTGAATTGTCGAGGGAGACCTGGGGGCCCACCCGCAGGCCCCCCTCCCTCTCCCTCCGCATTGGCAATTGAATTGTGGAGGGTGGGAATAACTTTTTTTTAAAATTTAATTATTTTTATTATTTTTATTTCTTTTTCTTGTTTTTTTTTATTTTTATATTATTGAATTTAATTTCACTTAATCATTTATCTTTTTCTCGTCGTTATGCAGCCTTGTCGCCTTGCTCGTTCAATTACGCGCCTCGACTCTGTGGCCCAGTCACATCGCTCGTTCATTCGTTCGCTCGCTCTTTTTTCTTTTTTTCTTTTTCTTTTAATATTTTTTATTATTCAATTTATTTTTATTTTAATCATTTTTAACTTCTTTTTCTCGTCGATTTGCGACCCCATTGCGTCGCTCGTTCGTTTGCTCGCTTGTTCATTCGCTCGTTTTTCTTTTTCTTGTTATATTTTAATTATTTTTTATTATTCAATTTATTTCCTTTTAATCATTTTAAATTTATTTAACTCGTCACTCAGCGGCCTCGTCGCCTCGCTCGGCCTCGTCGCTTGCTCGTGTATCACAAAGATGCCCCTCGACTTTGTGGTCCTGTCGCCTCACTCGTTAGTTCGATCGAACGAGCCAGCGAGAGAATGAGCGAGGTGACAGGCCGCGAAGTCGATGTGCTTCATCGTAATGCACAAGCAATCGAGCGAACGAACGAACAAGTGAGGCGGCAAGACCACGGAATTTCATCGTGGTGCATGAGAGAGCGAAAAAGAAATTAAAATGATTAAAAGAAAACAAATTGAATAATAAAAAATATTAAAAGGAAATAAGAAAAAGAAAACTGAACGAGCGAGCGAATGAATGAGCGAGGTGATGGGGCCACGGAGTCAAGGCGTGTAATCGAATGAGTAAGACGACAGGGCCGCAGAACGATGAAAAAAATTAAAAAAATAAAATAAATTAAATTGAATAATAAAAAGATCAAAAGAAAACAAGAAAAAGAAATTAAAAAGAAAAAGAATGTTGCTTGGCAAGTGTCGAGCAACTAAAAAAAAAATTAAAAAAAAGGTATCCCCTCCCTCGGCAATTAGGGTGCGTATGCGAACGCTTCAGAAACGGTCCAGGGAGAGTGTTTCTGTTCCAAATGTGTTCCCGGAACACTTTTGAAACAAAAACGTGTATGGTTTAAACATGTTCCAAAAGTGTTCCGCGGAACACTTTTGTGTCGCGGAACACTTTTGAAAAAATAAAAAAAAAACTTACTTCTGGATTTTAAAACATTTTTTAGAACACTTTTGGAACCACCACTCATCGCCGCCGATGTGGTCACCAGCTGTTGGCCACCGCCGCCGTCATACTGTCGGCGGCGAAAAAAAGTTTTTTTTTTTTACTTACCAAAGACGTTTTTGTTCTCAGAAATCGTAGCTAGGAACAAAAACACAAAAAAATGTTTTTGTTCAAAAATTGTGCCCATGAACAAAAACGTTCCCATACGCACCTTTAATTGCCGAGAGAGAGGGAGGGGGGCCTGCGGGTGGGCCCCCAGGTCTCCCTCATTGCCGAGGGAGACCTGAATTGATAAATATTTTTTGTTTTAAATTAATTTTGTAAATATATTATTTTTGTAATATTATTTTCGAAAAAAACTCCAAAAAGATGTCATCTTAGCCACATCATTATCATTAGGAGAGAGCAAATATTAAAAATTCGTCAACATTTTTCGTTAGTCCAAATAGACGGAGTTAACACAAGAACTCGATTACATCAATTTGACAAATTTTAGGACTTCATTACATTTTATAAATTTTAGGACTCAATTTCGCTTTTGTGACGAGTTTTAGGATTTCTATTACACACGTACTTTTTTGAAATTTTAAGATTTTTTTTAAATTTTTTAACTAATTAAGTTTTTATTTTTTTTACAAATTTTAGTTTTTTTTATTGCTGACTGCATCTCCGGCAAGCTCACACTTCATATAAAGCATATTGGAGTTAGCACTAAAATGATTATTTAAAAAAATGATACTTAAGTGACCCGGATGAAACTTTTGGTATCAAAATGAGTACCGTACATAATATTTGGTACTTATCATGTTCTTCTTTTCTTTGGTTTGTGTCCATCGATGATACATACCTACCAATTTTCCTTCCACACATAATAATCCAACCATGCGTGTGCAAATAAACCGTGCCCTGACTCTAGTTTCATGTCGAATAGATAAGTGGGAGTGCATATACCTTGTTATTTGAAGAAAAAAAAAAGGTAAAATTCTTAAGGCGCGAATGGCAATACTTTTGCTCTAAAAATCCACTTCTAGCTAGTATTTGATTTTTCTATTTCAGCTTATGAGTAGAAGTTTATTTTTCTTCTTCTAGAGAGAAGTACTTTTTTTTGCTAATACCGTAAAAAATCCCAAATCGGTACACCTGTGACAAATTTACCGTAAACTATTTTTTTGACCAAAATCCTAAACCGGTACACTTTTGACAAATTTGTCCCAAATTATTTTTTGACTACCAAAAACCCTAAACTGGTATAATTGTGACAAATTTGCCCCAAACTACTTTTTTTATCATAAAAAATCTCAAACTGGTACACATATGACAAATTTACCATTTGTTAATTTTCGTTAAATTGAGTTAATGCCACGAAAAATTTCAAATTGATATACCTATAGCAAACAGGCCTAATACCCAAAAAAACCTTTAACTTTAGCATTTGTGTCAATTATATCCAAAATATTTTTTGCCTAATAAAAAACCCTCAACTTTTACTTTTGTCCCAATTCTACCCAAAATTTTTACTTTGTCTCAATTTTACCAACCTAGTACCAAAAAAACCCACAACTTTTACTTTTGTCCCTATTTTACTCAAAGCTTTTACTTTTGTCCCAATTTTATCGGCTTTGTATCAAAAAATCTTCAACTTTTAATTTTATCCAAATTCTACCACAATCAGCATTTTATTCATAATCACCATTAGTTAATCTTACGTGACTTGAATGTTCTAGCCGAATTTACCAATGAATTTTCGAAATTTAGAACATTAGGTTTCAGAGACGACGAGATTTTAAAAAGTTTGTCAAAATATCTCCATGTCTAGCCGTTCTTTGGGCTGTTGAGTGCCGAAAAGAATACGAAATGCACCGTCTTTAATGACTATATATCTCTCAGTAATATATAGGGGTAGCAAAAACAGAAGAGAATTTCAAAATTTTTTCATGTCAGCTTTGCCGAGGTATAACTCATTAATGACGTGACAATGTCACGTAAGATTAACTAACAATAATTATAGACATAAGGTTAACGGTGGTAAAATTGGAACAAAAGTAAAAGTTGAGGGTTTTTCGTACTAGGCTGGTAAAATTGGGACAAAAATAAAAATTTTGAGTAGAATTTGGATAAAAGTAAAAGTTAAGGGTTTTTTTGGTAAACTGGGACAAAAGTAAAAGTTTTGGGTAGAATGAGACAAAAGTAAAAGTTGAGAATTTTTTTGGTACCGTGCCGGTAAAATTGGGACAAAGATAAAAGTTTTAGATAGAATTGGGACAAAAGTAAAAGTTTGAGGTTTTTTATGAGACAAAAAAAAGTTTTGGATATAATTGTCACAAATGCTAAAGTTTGATGTTTTTTTTTTGTATTGGGCCATAGCAAACATAGGGTAACATGTACACTCGACAATAACCACGTGTTATCCAACTTAACAATTTGATGGTAAAATTTAACAAAAACTAACGGAGGGTAAATTTATCACGGCTGTACTAGTTTGGGGTAAATTTATCACAGATGTACCAGTTTATGGTTTTTCATGGTCAAAAAAATAATTTGGGGTAAAATTGTCATAGGTGTATCAGTTTGGAGTTTTTGGTGGTATTAACCTTTTTTTTTACTTCTTTTAGTGGCTTTAAAACTACTTCTTTACTCTAGAATTAGAAAAATAAAGTTGCGCAACTAAACAGATTTTCGCTCTGGAAGTTGGGTTACCAAGCGAATTTTGGCTCCAAAAATGTTGTCATGCGCGCCTTAGATACCAGACTCATCATTAAGGGTGCTTTTGTTTCTCGAAAAATAGGCGACTTAAAAAATATTTTTCAAAAAATGATTGTTTGTATCGTTTAGAAAAATTATAGTCAATGAAAAATATTTTTATCATCGATTGCAATCTATGCCCAAATATTTTCGCAAGCGATGAAAGAATTTTTCATTCATTTATTTTTGTAAGCGATATAAACGATTATTTTTTTAAAACTATTTTTCATATTACTCTTTTTTCACAAAATGAAAGCACCCTATGGCTTCATTTGTCTAGTAGGAAATGAATTATTTGAAGAGTGTTTTTCCTAAAAACAATTGCTTGCACCTCTTAAAATAACTAGTCAATGAAAATATGTTCATTACCGGAAACAATCCATGTCCATGAAAATATTTTATGTTTTTTCGTTTATGTAAGCGTTACAAATGGTCATTTTTTAGAAAATATTGTTTAAATCATTTATTTTCTACCAAAAACATGGAGCCTCGATCAGTTCCAAACCGAAAAAGGAAAAGGAAAAGGAAACCAAGCGAAACAAAACCCGCTTGGAAGCAAATAAATACGGCGTGAATTGCCTTTTAAGTCAGCAAAAGTCCCTAATAAAGGATCCGGATCCACTGCCTTATTTTTTTTAAGGCAGAGGGATCCCCACCCTTGATATAGGGGGAGAGAGCACTATCAAGGGTGGGGATCTGCTGCCTTAAAAAAAAGTAAGGCAGAGGATCCTCACCCCTAAAAAAGGGCTCAAAGCATGAACAGTAATGCACATGTATGCCTTGCCGTGTACCTAAGGACAGCTATATATAATTCATGGCTTAGTCATGCGTGTGGCAAAGTGGCACCTCCCACAATTTTTCCACTTCGGAGTCTTGGAGGTTTGTGACTTGGTTAGTACTTAGATGCTTCATCTATGGTTTTGATGAGTTTTTGTGTTTAGGTAATGTGTCAAATGTCAAGTGAAGACACTTTCTCTGGTTGGGAAAGGCAAGAAACCCTAGTCGGAACTTTCTGAACTTTATAAGCGAGAGATTTGTCGTCAAAATACAAATGAAAACTATGTTGAGAGTGCACAGTAGAAGTTTAAGAGGCTCAAGATCACCCAACACTGGTATTAGAGCTCGGATACTAACAAGTCTGGACCCAACAATTACACGTGAGAAATACGGGTTGTCACGATTCCGACTCAAGGCCCGACATGTGAGGGAGAAATCATTGGAATTATCCACATCCCTTGTGGAAGGGGCTGATGGCGATTTGAGCTAGCTTTTAGGATAAGAGAAACCCAAAAACCACATAATAAATTATAGTTGACGCCTCTCCTACAAATGGAAGCACGGATCAATAGTTTAAGGAGTTAATACCATGAAATACTCTAAAGTCTAAATCATGTCTACCGTAACATTAATGCTGCAAAAAAAAATTCCAATGTCATAAGAAAACCTAAAATCTATATCGTCGTAATATTAAAACCCAAAATTTTTTTTATACCACTAAAAACTCTAAACTCGTGACAGTGTGACAAATATAACCCATCACAATTTCGTTCAAGACGACTATTAAAAAATCATTACTTGATGACATATTTGGATAATGGTAGGCAATGGAACTTTATGTTGATGCGATGACGAGTAAGGTTGTTCCTCTAAATCTTGCAATCTAAATCGTAAGACTTGGTGACTAAATAAAGGTTTAATAGATTTGGTCACTAAATGAGAATCTTATTATCCAAATTGTAAATTATTTAGGGCATGCGCATGGTAACACTTATGCTTTAGAAATCAACTTCTGTTTAGAAGTTGATTTTTCTACTTCTACTCTATAAGTTATTTCTGATCAGAGATATTCGTTTGGTAACGTTGAAAATTTCTTCTTCTGAAATATTATTAACACAAAATTTTCTATGAAAAATTATTATCAACGGTAGAAAAATATCTACTTCATTTTTAAACTTTTTTAAATTTCTTTAAAAAATAATTTTTATTATTAAAAATAAAAAATTATTTTTTTATTTTTTACTTCGGCGGCTGGAGACGGCAACTCCTCGGCAGCTCAGCCGCCACAGTGGTCGTGGCTGTTGAAGGTTGGCGGTTGGTGACTGTCGTGGCTAGCGAAGGTCGGCGGTGGGCAGTGGTCGGCAACGGCAACCGACGGTTGGCGATTGTCGTTGGCGGCAATGGGCGATGGTTGCAGGCGACCGACGGAGGTCAACGATAGGTGGTGGTTGGCTGTCAAGAGCGATCAGCGGGTGGTGGCGGTGGGCGGCGTCCAATGGAGGATAATGATGGTTGGCAGCGACCGATGGAGGGTTAGTGATGGGCGGCGGCGGACGATGGTCGGCGGTGGCGAATGTCGGCGGAGGTGTGTATGATCGAAAAGTGGGTGAGGGCGTATTGAAAAAAAAAGGTGAGGCGAGAAGTACTTTTTGATTTTTTTTTTTCATAGAAATATTTTTTTTCACTTCTCAAATTGGAAGAAAAATAACTTAAGAATAGAAAATTTCTTTCAGAAGTAAAAATATTTACCAAATGAATTTCTATTTCAAAATTACGTTAAAACCGCTTACAAAATACTTCAAGAGCATAAATTTACTTTGAGAAGTGTGCGCAGTGCGCACCCAAATTCTGGTGATGGCTACAATGTCCATTTCGCAAAGTAACAAAAATGGCCGAGTCTTCCTTCTGATATAAAAATCAATCATTGCGGTATCCTTAGTCTCCGTCGCACCGCATTCACTCCACAAGAAATTCATCATGGTGGTGGGAAGAGGAAGAAGAAACATCACCCTCTCCGGTCTCCTCACGCTACTGATTTCCCTCTCCTCCACCTCCTCCGCCGCAGCTCTGCCGCTGTCCACCAGCTCGCGGTGGATCGTGGACGAGACGGGGCAGCGCGTGAAGCTGGCGTGCGCCAACTGGGTGTCCCACCTGGAGGCGGTGGTGGTGGAGGGGCTGAGCAGGCAGCCCCTCGGCGCCATCTCCGCCCGGATTGCGTCCCTGGGGTTCAACTGCGTCCGCCTGACGTGGCCACTCTTACTGGCCACCAACGACTCCCTGGCCTCGCTCACGGTGCGGCAGTCGTTCCAGCGCCTCGGCCTCGCGGATTCCATCTACGGGATACAGGCCAAGAACCCGGAGATCATCGATCTCTCGCTGATCGAAGCTTATCAGGTAATCCCACTCTGGGAACTCAGAAACTTCTAAGCATCTTCGTTTCCGTCACGCCGTTCCATGTGTCCTGGGATTGAAACGACAAGTGTTGCGGAATCGAAGACGAAAACGAAGAAACAGAGATCTGGGTGATGAGAAAGATTGCATTTTTGTTTTCTTTACTGGGTCATGATCAGCGATATCTGTGGCTGATTATGGGAGGGGATATATCACGAAGAACTCTACATTAATACACTCAATTATAAATTAATTTTTTACCTTCAAATATCTCAAATGGCATATATTTACCTCCCTTAAATTTTACCTGCTGAATTAAATTACACGTGGCAAGTATACGATTTCTGAATTTTTATGTCCTGTTTTTCACAAGTATAAATAATTTAAATTTTTTGCGAGGTAATTGATTGGATGTGTACCAGTTGAGATTTTTGGTTATAAAATATTAGTTTGTAGTAAATTTATCACAGATGTATTAATTTGGGACATTTTGAGGTCAAAAAACTAATTTATGGTTGTACAAGTATACGAGTTGAGATTTTTCGTAGTATTAACTCTTCGAGAAAAACCGGCCAAATGACTATTATTCTCACATAAATAAACAGTGAAATGCAAAAATGGACCAAATAAGATGCAACCGAGGAGAAACATCCGACCCTGTGTCATGTTCTCGGGGAGATTCTTATCCAAAATGAGTCCGATTTGTCTGACGAAGCGAGCGGGTGGGGATGATGCTTTTGCTTGCAGGCGGTGGTTTCGAGCCTCGGAGACCACGACGTGATGGTCATCCTCGACAACCACGTAAGCAAGCCGGGGTGGTGCTGCGGTTACGACGACGGGAACGGCTTCTTCGGGGACGGATACTTCGATCCCGACCTCTGGATCGACGGCCTTACCCGGATGGCGACGCTCTTCAACGGGGTCGGGAATGTCGTCGGCATGAGCTTGAGGAACGAGCTGCGGGGACCCCGGCAGAATGTCAAGGATTGGTACAAGTAAGAGAGCCTTCGCTCACAAATCGATATAACTACGCTTTTATGCAATTTTCTTCAACTCCCTCTCTCGAGTTCTTCTTTCGCAATTCTTAATATATTTCCAATCAGGTCTAAATCGTACATACTTTTCAAGAAATGATTCGCATTGTGGAGATTGACATTTTAGTATCAGATTAAATCAAGTCTTTATTAAGAAGAATAACAGTGCAATATTCAAGTGTTGCCCTTTTTCTTGGATCCGAATCCTCTTACCTTCGCACTGAAGGTCAGAGGAATCCAGACCCTCCCCCCTTTTTATAGGGGGAAAGGTTTAAAAAAGAAAAAAAAATGAAGGGCTGAGATGCAAAGGGCAGGAAGGTTGAAGGTTAGAGGATTCGTTCCCCTTTTTCTTACCCAGAAGAAAATAAAATCTATTTTTTTCTTTCTCAATATTAGATCCATGGACAAATAAGTAAATTAATAATTCCACTTTGTCTATTACACGTTCAAAGGCTGAGATTCAAATCCTTTTTTTGTCCTACTAAACTCTTGCTAAAAAAAATATTCAAACCTTGAAATGGTATTTTATCTTTTCAAGTACATTTACGTTTACACAACCTTTTTTTTTTATATTTTGCTTTCCCAAATAATATATATAATGAAATATTTCGTAATAAAGCGATTTTGATTACTTTTTTAAATATCAAGTCCTTATATCCATGCGAGGGGGCCCTCAAGTGCGCTCGTTTTCTAATACAAGGGCCTGAAGTTGATTGACCTGTTTCAAATAAGAATGTAAAGTGCCATCATTATTTCAAAGATGGCCTATCCGAAGAGCATTTTCGTTATTTACTTTTTGAAGTTTTTTTCGTTTTCGTTTTTGTTTTTTTTTCTTTTCCTTTTCCCTACCCCGGCCATCGTCGACTTTAGGCGAGGGAGAGGGTCCTTGTCGAATCTAGCGAGGGTCGCTCTCGCGCGGCTAGGATCTCCTTATCAGCGTCAGGATCGAGAGCGAGGAGCAACCGCGAACTCGAACCCGTCGATGGCGTCCCAATCATCATGGCGAACATCAAGAGTAATGATCTCGGGCTCGAACTCGGCCTATATCCGGATCTCTATCGAGTCAGACTCTCACCTCCACTCGCTCGACAACGAACTTGAGGTTCAGGAGAAAGAGGGGTTATAGGAGACTCGGCATTGTGAAGAAGAAGATGATGAGAGATTGAGAGGTGGCGTGCACCTCTCTGCTCTCGATCGAGCCCGAGATCATTGCTATTAATAGCAGTCCTCGCCAACGGCGGCGATGGTTACAGGAGAGGGACATGAAAAGGAAAAAAGAAGAAAATGAAAGAAAATTTAAAAATAAAGTATGAAAATGCGCTTCGATCAGGCTTTTTTTGAAATAATAAGAGTACTTTAGGGTTTATGTCCTTATTTGAGAAAATATGAGTATTTCATATCATTGTTTGGAATTTTTCTAGTCTTTGATAAAAAAAAAAAATTGAACAATCGGATAATATATTTTTTATAATTTATTAAAGTTCGAAAATACTTATTTTTTTTTATTGTCGAATTTAGGAGGGAAATTGCTTCTCTTCCTCCCACCCCGCCGCCCTTCCCTTCCCTCCTTTCCGCTTGTCTTTCCGGCGTCTGCTCTGCCACCGTCGCCGCCTTCACCACCATCCCCGACCTTGCAGGTACATGCAGAGAGGAGCGGAGGCCGTCCACGCATCGAACCCGGACGTGCTCGTCATCCTCTCCGGCCTTAGCTACGACAAGGATCTCTCCTTCCTCAACCTCAACCGCCCCGTCAACCTCTCCTTCTCTGGCAAGCTCGTCTTCGAGCTCCACTGGTACGCCTTCACCGATGGCTCCGCCTGGGCTTCCGGCAACCCCAACCGCGTGTGCGGCCAGGTCGTCGGCAACCTCAACAGGCTCTCCTTCTTCCTCCTGCAGCGGTGGCCTCTCTTCGTAAGCGAGTTCGGCATCGACCAGAGAGGTACGAACACTAACGACAACAGGTACCTGAACTGCTTCGCCGGGGTCGCCGCCGATCTGGACTTTGACTGGGCGATGTGGACGCTGGTCGGGAGTTATTACCTGAGGGAAGGAGTGGTCGGGATGAACGAGTCTTACGGGGCTTTGGATTGGAATTGGGGCGAGGTCAGGAATCCGAGCTTGTTGCAGAGGTTCCGAGCTCTTCAAGCTCCTTTCAAAGGTATTCTCGTGGATAATAGCGTGCTTTCTCTGTTTGTATGTGCACAATTGCGGGGAAAATAGTTTAGGAAATCTTAGAATTAATCGATGAGAAACGTAATGGGGGCCTCTTATGTTCAGATATAACTATAAAGCTTGTCGTTTCCAATGTTTCACCAGTAAGCACGGTTACTTGTGTAAGAACATCTGATGGATCTAATCCGGTGTCCGTCATCGTTCTTAAGTTTATGGTCCGGGCGTCTAGGTTGATAAGCACTTGGAGGATTACTCAGACAGGACATACATGTTTGGCCTAGTTGCGGATTTGATCGATTACGTGAAGTTGCTTCCTGTGCATATGTATGCCAATTTACTAACAGATCCTGAATTTCATCACGAGCGAGAAAAGGGCTAGTGATATTGTGTTCTGCGCGCAGGGCCAGGGTTATCGGAAACCTCTCCATATAAGGTGATTTTCCATCCGGCTACGGGTCTCTGCGTTTTGAGGAAATCTCTGCTTGAGCCGTTGAAGTTGGGTCCCTGCACAGAGTCGGAAGCCTGGAACTATACACCTCAGAAGATTTTGTCCCTGAAGGCGTCGTACTTCTGCATACAAGCAGTCAAGGCGGGAAAGCCAGTGAAGCTCGGTATAACATGTGCCGGTTCTAACTCGAGATGGGATATTGTTTCGGAGTCAAAGATGCATCTCTCATCTAATACCAGCAATGGCGCTAGCGTGTGCTTAGATGTGGACTCCAATAACGTTGTTGTCACAAGTTCTTGCAAGTGCTTCAGCAGAGATAACGCATGTGACCCTTCTAGCCAGTGGTTCAAGCTTGTTGAGAGCACGAGGAGTTTAAGCGCCACCAGAACCTTCGATTTGCTCGATTCAATCTTGGACTTGCCTAGAAAAGGCCTAGTGAGTTTTCTCAGCTTTTGAAGAAATCATAACCAGCCGAAGTCGTGAATGGCTTGGTTCAAGTTGTCAACAGACTACGCGTCAGATTAAAGTGACCGTGCATGTAAATTGTAAGGCAGAAGAAAGAATTCATTAAAGCGGTATCCAGAGATGCCATGACCTTTAACTTGGGCACGTTGGAATTTATTCTTTTCTTGGGATCCTCTACTGTACATTACGAGGATCAATAAAGGAGGACATTCAATTTGTGTCTACTTCCTAAGCACAGACATTTCATATGGTATTTGTCTATTCCTGATGCCAGAATGTACTTCAAGCATGCTTTCTGTTAACAGAATTTAAAGGGTTGAATCCTTGAATCCAAATACAGCTTCAGCTCCACAAAAGGAAAGATTCCCCATTTCTTATACGCTCCTCAAGGTTAACAAATTAAAGATACAGGTTTTATTCCAGCCAAAAAGATAAAGATACAGTTCAAGCATTGTCTCCTTGGGCTTGAGTGGGCTACAAGAAAGTGCAGAACAGGCCACTTTGGATGGAATAACTCAAGAACCTCGTCCTTTTCTTTGTCTTCACTTTATAAAAGCCAGGCCTATTCCATCATCTTGCAGTTGAAAGAGAAAAGATATGTTTGATTTGGAAGCCGAATCATGCCAAAACAAGCCTAGCTTGATGTAAAGCACCGGAAACTTGTGCTAGACACTATAAGAACAAGCATTTTTTACCAGAAAGCTTCTGAATTATTGGATTAAACTACAAAGCCCTGCCCATTACGATAGATTAATAGAATGTCTCACTCTTCACCTATAATTTGAGCCTCTTACAGCATGAGCCGGTTAGGAATTGATCAGTTCCTACCAACTTCTGCTTTATCCTTGGAAGAAGATATGCTGGTCAGGAAGCTGCTGCTCGCCCATGATCCAGATGGCCGACATCTTGACTCTGAGCTACTACTTCAAGCAATAGAGGATGCGATGTGTTGTACCACTTCTTTGGGAATAGTGGTAAGCAATATCGTTACCTGGCTGTTAATTGCTGTATTCAGTGAAACCATCATATGTCAAAACAACCATATTAGCATGTTCATGGATTCTTATTTGATAGAAGGGACGAAATTTGTAACTTCATGATGTAGAGTCGTAGACTTCTTTCCTCAGGGACAGAGGACATATGAATTACCGGCTGCAAAAGAACTTGCGATGAAGCAGACATAACATTAATTTGTGTTGTGTTCTCATGAATTCCCAGGACTACTTCCTTGTTATAGCTTTCTATATCTGTTCTACAGTGTGATATCAAGAGAGCAGATGATATCAGGCAAGCTGGAGTTGTTGGGTTACAAGAACCACCTGGAGTCATCATCCACCGGATTTCATCTGAGGCTCTCTCTCTCTCTCTCTCTCTCTCTCTCTCTGCGTGTGCAATTCACAAGTATAGACGCTCATATCAGGTGCTTTGCTATGCCTGCAGATGCTTTGCCTGTGCTCAAGTCAAAAAAATATGTATGCAAGGACACTATATGTGTTCGATCTGCTGTGTTATTATGCCTGGGATGCAAAAGTGGCTTTGGTGCTGGCAGCTGTCAGTATGAGCTATGCTGAAATTTGCCTTGTGATTCAACTCTCACCTTGTAATCCATTGGCAAAATCAGTCGCAATCCTCAAGCAGCTACAACCCAACTCAAAGGCGTTCAAGCGTCGACTTAAAGCTCTAAGCTCGTTGATTATGAAGATGTTGGATATGGCGAAATGCATCTTTAAGTTTATGAATCTTTCAATTTCACATCTAAACCCAGATAAAGAGGCCATCGAGACTATCAAGTCCAATATTTGTTTAACAGCCTTTTGGATCGTCAGGAGCTCCTTGACAAGCTATTCTCACATGAACGATTTGATGACCATAAAGCTAGGGAAAGTGCATGTTCTTTGCTCCTACAACCTCTATTGGTTTAAGAATTTCAAAATCCAATTCAGGATTCTGCTATATGCTTTATAAGTTATGAGTCCGTAAGTCTAGTTTATGAGGTTATGCTTAATCATGAATGAGGGCAGCTAGATTAGTATGGCAAGTAGCCCTTTAGATGACATTCGAGTGTAGGATAGCTTGCAAATATGATGAATCATACGTGTTTTTATGCTCTAAAATGACGTATGAAATCATATTTCAGGTGTATGAACTCATCAGCAATTGCAATGTGGGAGCTTTCAAGTTTGGCCTATACATTGACCAACATGTACAGTCGCCTCAAGAGGCTTGTGGACGGATTGATTCACCAACTAGGTAGTTTTTGTAGACTCGCAGAGTGGTTATATAGAACAACCTGAATACTTTTGGGCTGCAAATAATTCCACAGATGTTTCTCTGTATGCAGGCGCTTTCACGTATATACTTACCTATGTGATTAGTCTAAGCATATTAGAACAATCGTGTCTATGCAAGTTAGAACAATACCCTTAAGCCTCTCCCTAAACTTGCAGAGGAAAAGGTGGAACAGAAGCTGGTCAGTCTCTTTCGGGAGACTCGTAGAGACAATCAAGAGGTGCTTACCACGTTATTTTCATTGAAGGATAAATTTCCTCTGAAGGAAAAATGTTCACAAGCAAAGGTATTAGCCTTCTTGCTTCTGCAACTTAGTCACAAATCCAAACAGACTTGTCATTCTCTTTGACCTCCGCATAACCCAATCAAATCTACCGTCATTTGTTCTATTGGCAGGTCGGAATTTCAGAACTTACAGCCAAGGTGGTTATGTTTCTTATCTCCAAACCAGAGTTCCCATCACCAGAGGATTGGCTCTTGCTAGTTCACCAAGCAAATAATTCCCCTCAGAACAAGACTTTAGAAGGAAAATATGACATTGTGTGGGTACCCATTTCAAATTCCTGTACATGGACAGATTCTGAAGATAGAAGCTTTGATTATTTATCTAACTGCATGCCGTGGTATTCGCTTCGGCGGCCACACTTGCTTAGTATGGCAATGGTGAATTTTATAAAGCAATCGTGGAACTATAAAGAGGAGCCTATAATGGTAGTGATGGACGCTTATGGGGCAATAACAAATTTAAATGCTATTGATATGTTGAGGATCTGGGGTGTCAAGGCATATCCATTTTCATCTTCTAGAGAAGAAGAGCTTTGGGAGGCAGAGAACTGGGGACCACAACTAATGCTTGATGGAATGGATCAGCTTTTGACCTATTGGGTATGTGATAATCCTAACACTCTCCTCATTATGTCCGGTACCGATTGCTTGTTGTAGAGTTCATTTCTATCCTTGTCTAAATAGACAGAAAACTGCTACTAAGACGACATTCGTTTCAGATCGAGCAAGGTAAACATGTTTGCATTTATGGGAGCAACGACCTGGGATGGATCAAGGAATTCCACTCCAAGATGGAGATCATCAGTGAAGGTGCGCAACTCGAGCTTGTTTACGTGGGTAAGAGGAGCCACCATGCTCAAATGATGTACATACCAGCCAACATCCACCGACACCTCTCCCCGACAAGAATCCGATTCTTCTGGCTTCGGTTGGAGAGCATGAGAAAGTCGAAGCTCAGACTAGGAAAGACGGTCAACACTGATCAAACATTGCAAGAGGTCTCAGCACTGCTTGATTTCGATGAGAAGGACAAGGGCTGGGCGATCTTCGGAAAAGGGTCGTCTGCAGAAACGATAAGGCTTCAAGGAAACAGACTCCTGGAGTGCCTGGATAAGTTTCCAGAATGGGGCCAGAATGCGGGGAAGTGGGGACTCTTGAATGCCATTAGAATGTCTCTTGAGCCGGCTGTTCTCGACGGTCCATGCAGCCACACAGATACCGTTCCCTTCGAGGAAGGGTTGGCGGAGAAGATTCTGTTCTGTGTAAAGTGCAAGCGCCCCATGAAAAGTTTCCTAGTGTATGAATGACACAGAGTGCAAGACATCCTGCTCTTATGTTTGAGGTGAAACGACTGTATAGTTCAGATGTCACCAATCACCTGCGCAAGGAGTTACCTAGCAGTTGAGCAGCTTTTAGAAAGTTTTGTTTTAAATGGCCCCAATTCTCTTAAAAAGCGCGCACAATTTTAGCACAAGCTTTTTCCTTGTCTAGTAAAATTTTACAAATTTTCAATCGATGCCCAAATCTGGCCCTCGTTAAGTTTCCTCCAATAATGCCACTAAGGCTCGGCGCATCATCCAAAAATGTACTTGGTGGCAGTTCTAGTGAAACTTCTCATGTGGGGAGATGGCGTTAGTGGCGTCCTTGTGTATGTTGTTGCTATGTTCTTTAAGATCTTGGTGAGATTCCTGTTGGGCTTATTACTTTAAAATATTAGCAAGTTGGGGCTAGATATGTAATTGTACTAGGCTTAATCTTAAGCCTATAAATACTCGTTTCGATATCAGAAATAAAATAATCACTATTTTATCAATAACATGATATTAAAGCAAAATTAAAGCCTAAACCCTATAATTTACACTCACCATCGACAACTACCAGCCCGATCGCTGTCGCCAATCACCGTAAATCTCGTCGAGCCTAGATCTCAGGTCGCCTAGACCAGGCGACTGCAAATCAGACCTCGCTAGGCATCGCCCAAGGCCGCCAGGCGACCTTAAGCCGACATCGCCCAAGGCCGAAGACCCCAGATTCGACGTCGCTTGACGTCCCCTGGGTCCCAACAACCCCAGATCCGTTGTTTCCTAGGCCGGTGAGCCTAGCTTTTGTGCCATTGGAGGTTGTCTAGCCCGGAGAGCCAAGAAATCAGTGTCATCATGTGGTAGTTCTTCGCGAATGGTAGTTGATTTGTAAGACTCGATTGTTATGTGTTGTTATAATGTTATGTGGGTTATTTTATTTTATTTTTTTAAGTGAACGTGGGATTACAAAGTGTTGTGGTTTCTTCACGACTACTATTTTGTGGGTTATTTTAGGAGTCTAGTAGTCGGTTGCTCTTTATGCTATTATATGATATTACGAAGAGCTAAATGGTGTTCAGAATTGTGTGAATAATGTTTTGAGTTTGGTGTGGCTGAATTAATGTGGTGTGAATATGGAGAGTGGAATTTGAATCCACGCCCTTTTAGAATTTGGAGTGAGATGTGTCGTTACTGAAAGTTCGAAAGTGATTTGTGGAGTTGAATTTGTTGTCTTCATTGGTAGGTGGTGCGAGTGGTATTTAATTACACGCAGGTCAAGTTCCTAGTGATACTTTGACGTGACTTTTCCTATTGATTATTGGTTTGTACAAATATCTACTGATTCATCAAATTCTCCATCTATTATTTCAAAGTTGGTTCCTCTTAGTGCTCCTTCGAGTTCAGGATTTTTTTATCTCTGTCATAGTATGACAGGTTTGCACAATACCTTGGTCAAGTTGGATGGTACCAATTATTCTTCTTGATCAATGGCCCTTTCGACCTTTATTTATGTTAATCCTCCGTCTAGATGGCTTGAAAAAGAACCACTTGAAGATTCAGCCAGTCTAGAAGAATGGAAGTTCGAAAGTGATTTGTGGAGTTGAATTTGTTGTCTTCATTGGTAGGTGGTGCGTGTGGTATTTAATTACACGCGGGTCAAGTTCCTAGTGATACTTTGACGTGACTTTTCCTATTGATTATTGGTTTGTACAAATATCTACTGATTCATCAAATTCTCCATCTATTATTTCAAAGTTGGTTCCTCTTAATGCTCCTTCGAGTTCAGGATTTTTTTATCTCTGTCATAGTATGACAGGTTTGCACAATACCTTGGTCAAGTTGGATGGTACCAATTATTCTTCTTGATCAATGGCCCTTTCGACCTTTATTTATGTTAATCCTCCGTCTAGATGGCTTGAAAAAGAACCACTTGAAGATTCAGCCAGTCTAGAAGAATGGAAGTTCGTTGATGCTACTTTGCGTACACTTTTATTGGGAAGTATAGCTGAATCTGTTCGCTATCTTTCCATGGATTGTACGACAGATCATCAAGTATGGATGAAGTGCGCCTTACTATATCCTAGATAGAATATATGAGTCAAGTTTTGTGATATGTGGGATGCTTCATTTGAAGCCAAAATTTATGATGCTAGGTTGGCAGAATATTATGCTCATTTTGCGTTTTTGTATCAGCATCTCAGATCTTATTTTTCACCAACTACCATGGATACTCAGATGCAACAACGCGAAGCAGACATGATCACGTACTCTTTCTCTGAGGTCTTGGTCCAGATCACAATGCCCTTCGTCAACAGACTACCTCTCACAGCACTCCCCCTTCCATCGAAGAAGTGTATTCTTGGGCTACTCGTTGCACTTCCAGTCCCCAAGACTTCAACAATATTAGACAGTAATGCCATGGTGGCTTGTGAAGGTCAAATGACCCGTGGTCGTATTAATGGTCGTGAACAAAGGAATTCTGACAGTTCTTTCCGTGGTTGTGGTCGTGGTTTTCAAAGCCGAGGTGTTGTTCGTGGTGATAGTAACAATACTTCTAGAGGAGTTCAAGATGATGGTCGAGGAAAAAATTCGAATTTTTATTGTTATTTTTTGTTGGAAGGATAAAATTGGAATTTAGATGGCTTAGTGGGGCCAAAGTCCGAAGGAAAGCATTAATCAAACGCTTCAAGCAAGAAATTTCGAGATGTTAAAAGCCCACAGATTGTCTCAGTTTGCCTGTAGCTTTGAGCATTTGTATTACCAAACGCGAAAACTTTGGTTCATGGGCCGTAGGAGGCCCAATCTCTTTAAAAACACATGTCGCTTTGACAAAACATCGATAGAAAGCAAAGCAATGTTCAAATGGAGACGTCACACGTACTTGAAATTCAAGAACGAGCATTCCTCAAATCAAATGTAAGAGTTTAATCTAACTCTTATAGCAAACATAAAAATCTTCGAGTTTCAATCGCCATAGATGATCCGAAGTTTGCAACTCTTGGCTTCTTCTTTCACCGTATGTTCGTTGTTACTGCCCCGACCACTTCTCTTGCGAATGCTGACTTCACCGACGCCCACATCATTGCTGGAAGCCCAAGGAAGACCAACTTCTCTTGCAAATGCTGACTTCATCTATGATGAAAATATTATTCGTTAATCCATTTGTGTAAGTTATACAAGTGATCATTTTTCAGGGAAATGTTTTTCAAATCATTCTATTTTTAGGAAACAAGCGGAAACTTTGTAAGATGAATCAAGGACGCTAACGCTGATCATGGAGGAAAACTCTTAATTGATCTGAAGTTGGTGTTGGCAGGGTATGGTCATCTGGAACAATTTTGACCTTCTCATGGATCAATCTAACAGCGCCATCCGAGGAAAGGACAAATGAAAGTGAGGAAAAAAAGAGAAGAAACAAAAGAGAAGAGAAATAACGAACAAAAATAGCGGAAGCCCAGGATAGCATTGCTCAAATAATAAGAGGATCTCAGTAATTCATGAAAGAATAATTAGAGGACTTAAGCAATCTCCTTGTGCTTGTTTTGGCCGCTTCAATGATGCGATTATCACTTTTGGTATGCATCAATGTAGTATAAATCACTAACTTACCTTACCCCAAAAAAAAAAAATGTAGTATAAATCACTCAACATTTAGTATGTCATCTTCAAAAGAGTGTATTATTCTTGTTGTCTATATTGATGATATCATTGTCAAGGGAAGTGATGTTCAAGGTATAAAACAACTCAAGCAGTCTCTACAAAAGGAGTTTAACACTAAAGACTTTGGTCGTCTTCGATATTTTCTTGGCATTGAAGTTGTTCATGTTAATGGCAGTATTACTCTCTCCCATCAAAAGTATACTCTTAACATTCTTAAGGGAGTTGGCTTGCATGATGCTAAGCCTAGTGACGCACCTATGGACCCTAGAGTGAGACTTGATAATGAACATGGAAAACTTCTTCATAATCCCGAGAAGTGTCATCGGTTAGTAGGCATTATCTTACCATTACTAGTCCGGATATTTTATTTATTGTTAGTATGGTGAGTCAATTTATGAGTTCTCCTTGTACTACTTATTGGTAAGCCGCTCTACAAATTGTCCGGTATTTGAAGGGAGCTCCGGGTTCCATAATCAGGGTTATCTTTGTATAGCCGGTTATTCTAACCCCCAGTTTTTGGAGGTGACAGAATAGTCTGATGCAGATTGAGCCAATTTCCCTAAAGGTCGTCGATCTACTTCAGGATACTGTGTCTTCCTTGGTGGTAATCTTGTGTCATGAAAAAATAAGAAACAGTCTGTGATTTCTCAATCTAGTGTCAGTGCAGAGGCTGAGTATCGTATTATAGCTAATGTTACAGATTTTTTTTTTGTCAAAAATGTTACAGATTAACTTCAATGGATTCGTATGTTGTTAGCTGAGATTGGACTACCTATGACCGGATCATCTATTCTTTATTATGACAATAAATCTACCATTCATATTGCAAGCAATCCAGTGTTCACAAGCGAACGAAGCATATAAATGTGGATTGTTATTTCGTTCAGGAAAAAGGTGAATTGTGGAGACGTGCAATTGGTGCGCACACGTTCTGAAAAGCAACCAGTAGACATTTTCACACTCCGATGTTGACGAATTTCATATGTTTTTTATAAGTTAGGCCTATTTGATATGTACACTCCAACTTGAAGGGGAGTGTTGGAATATTAGCAAGTTGGGGCTAGATACATAATTGTGCTAGGCTTAACCCTAAAATTTTAAGTATTTGTTTCGATCTCAGAAATAAAACGATCACTCTTTCATCAATAACAATTTCAACAAGAAGTTGGAAAAGGATACTGAATTCATAGCGAAGAAATCCTTCAATGGCATGAAATTATGGCAAAGAACTGCAAGAGTACATATTCCAAAGAACTTTCTTCAATGGTCATCCCCAAAATCGCATAAGAATTAGAAACCCACGAACAGAGCACCGAGCAATAAACCTGCTCATGTTAAACCCAGCCCCCATGACCAGACTTCACCGTTTAGACATTAATAAGCCTCCTGCCTGTCATCAACTGGGCGGCTGAGTTCACAGAAGAAGCAGATTGGCGTCTGAAAAATTAGCAAAGCTTAAGCATCTTAGTGTGCTGTGACGAATTCTAGATCAGCAGTGTCGACAGACACATACAGTTCTGCGTCCTCATGATGCAAGAGAAATAGAACATTCAACTTTGTCGGTGTTCTTGTTCATGGATGTTCGCTGGATTCGATGAACTCGTCGATTTTGATTGGTAAAGCATCTGCGAGAGGTTCTTATCATCTTTGATCAACTTCGAATAGCAACGTGCACAAGCAAGACAAATATGGTTGCTCTCGCAAACAGTTTGAGCATCTAATGCCGGTACCGGTTCAAGCTAAAACAAAGATTCGCCGACGTAAGTTCTCAATTAACTACAGTGTCGTTCCTCCAGACGAAAGGGTGTTCAATACCTTGTCAAAATTACACTGTATCAAGAAAACCAAGATGAGCAACTCTTCATTAAGGTTGGCTCGGATTTGGAAGTTTGAGGAGCAAAGGTTCCTGAGATAATTTTTGACACTTTGGTCAGATAAGTGATGCAAAGACTGGATATTTACAAGTACATAGAAGTTTCCGAGTTCGACCGACAGAAACAGAATGAATTATGGATTTCTGAGTCGTCATGTGAAAGAATGTATCGCGTGAATACAACGACAAAAAGCGAAAGCTAAATTTCATAAATCTGGCATCTTTTTTTCTCTGCCTGGTGACTCAGTTCAAAAGTTCAAACTTCAAAGGCAATTGCCCCTTTCAGGACCCACATGGCCAAAGTGCTTATCCTAAGCTTGGGCCAGTGCCTAGGAGTTTTACCCCTTCAGAAAGCAAGGTAGCCTAGGAAATTACCTCTATTCCTTGGCCGAATTGTACTATAAAAGTTCAAGAGTCATACCAGACCTAAGCAAGCCAAACCGGAAGACATAACTGCCATTGCCCTCTGCTCTCCGGAAAAAAACCCGCCTCTTAACAGCCATGGCGCTCGTGTCAAAAATGCCGCAGCGACGCGGCGAGCGCCTCATGTTCTCGTCCTCTGACGACAACGCAATGTTGAAGCAAATTCAGTCCACTCACGCCCCAGATGGACGGGACGTCGAGACCAGGCATCTCCTTCGCGTCATTGAGGAGATCTTCCAGCACGCCAAGCCCATCATCCACGCCCCTGGGCCAAATCAGGTATGTCGTTCTATCTCTTTATGAGCTTCCAGCTGAGATGATTTTCATGATTTATAGCTGATTTAAACTAATAACCGATAAGCAGGCAGCAGCGCAACCACAACTGGACATACTAGACGACATAGACCTCCGAGAGATGCTTGAGCTCTTGTCATACACCATAAACAAAATCTCCTGTGAGGTCTGTCTAAGTGTGCGCTTTAATATCTCGAACTCCTTCCGCTCCGTGATATACCGAATCCAACTTTCATGATTGCCTCATTCTGGCCAACCTAATGTGCCAAATGTGCTGATATATGAAATTGAAACTTTCTTTGCACAACAGATGGCCTGCAAGTGTATTGGCGGTGGTGATGCTCACGGAACGACTGTCAGCATATTCAACATTCTCACAAACTTCACGTGGGACGCCAAGGTGGTGCTCGCCCTGGCGGCTTTCGCCATGAACTATGGCGAGTTTTGGATGCTGGCCCAGCTCTATCCTACCAACTACCTCGCCAAAGCGGTCGCCACCCTCAAACAATTACCCGAGACACTAGAGCGCGTGGATACTTTGAAGCCAAGGCTCGAAGCGCTTACCAGCCTCATCAAAGCTATGGTGGATTTGACCAAGTGCATCATCGATTTCAAGCAACTCCCGCCTCAATACATTAGCCCCGATGCACCAGAACTTCTGTCCGCTACCACTCATATTCCTACGGCAGCTTACTGGATCATCCGAAGTGCTGTGGCCTGCGCTTCACAAATTACCAACCTCATCGGCATGGGCCATGAGTATGTTCTCTTATGCTTGTCGCAATTTCGCTCCTCGTTTTTTGTTAGAAACAACTTTTCAATTTTATGAGAAAATATAAACATGAACCATTTTCCGGCGAGTACTAGTCGCGATCTGCGTCCAAGACCTTATCATCACAAGTTTTACTCGTCTTAGGTACCCAACATCTACAGCAGAAGCTTGGGAACTATCGAGTTTGGCCCATAAAATCAACAGCATCTACACTCATCTCACGAAGCAACTTGACCTTTGCGATGAGCTCATCAGTAAGCCCAGTTGATTTTTCCTAACTCGAGATTAGACATTGTACAACACCCCAATCGGCAATCAGACTCTTTTTACTTTTGAAAATGACACTGATCCAATGCAGATGAGAAAAAGCACTTGGAAGCATTTGAGAAGCTTGTGCGACTATTTGCGACTCCCCACGTTGACAACATGAAAATTCTTCAGGCTTTAATCTATGCAAAAGATGATCAGCTTCCGCTCTTGGATGGCTCTACCAAGAGAAGGGTCTGTTTCCCCTGATCTCTTCCTTTTTAGTATGTCCACTACATTCTTAGACCGGCTCACGACGATTTATCTACCACAAAACAGGTTGGCCTCGATGTGCTGAGGAGGAGAAATGTGCTGTTATTGATCTCCGACATCGACCTACCGCACGACGAACTTTTTGTCCTTGAGCAGATGTACCAAGAGGCCAAGCAACACCCGACGAGGACGGAGAGTCAGTACGAGATAGTGTGGATCCCAGTCGTAGGCAGGTCGACCCCGTGGAATTCAGAGAAACAGAAGCAGTTTGAGACTCTGCAAGGAATGATGACCTGGTACTCGGTGGTCGACCCTGTGCTGATCGATCCCGCGGTCATCAAGTACATCCAGGAGGTGTGGAAGTTCAACAAGAAGGCAATGCTCGTAGTTCTTGACCCGCAGGGCCGGGTCACCAACCCGAATGCGTTCCACATGATGTGGATATGGGGGAGCCTGGCTTACCCATTCACCAGTGATAGGGAGGAGGCTCTCTGGAAGGAAGAGAAGTGGCGGATCGATCTGCTTGCCGGTCCTGTAGAGCCGATGATATTCAACTGGGTAAGACCGCTCTTTTGACTGCTTTAATCTCTCTCGACCTCGCTCCAACCAAATCTGAGAAACTATGTGCTCCCTGCCGGCGCAGATAACGGAAGAGAAGTACGTATGCCTCTATGGAGGAGAGGACATCGAGTGGATCCGCAGGTTCACGAACACGGCGCGTGCGGTAGCCAAAGCAGCGCAGATCTCGCTCGAGATGCTGTACGTGGGGAAGAGCAACCCGAGGGAGAAGGTCAGGAAGAACAGTGCCACGATCTCGTCCGAGAATCTGAGCCACGCCCTGCCAGACCTCACCCTGATCTGGTTCTTCTGGGTGAGGCTGGAGAGCATGTGGCACTCCAAGGTGCAGCAGGGCAAGAGCGTGGACACCGACCCGATAATGCAGGAGATCATGAAAATGCTCAGCTTCGACGGGAGCGACCAGGGGTGGGCCGTGATCTGCCGGGGCACCGACTCGGCCAAGTCCAAGGGAGACGTGATCCAGGCAGCCCTGGAGGACTACGGGTCCTGGAAGGACCGGATAGGCCAGAGGGGGTTCTTGCCGGCGCTGAACGACCGCCTCCAGGACCTGCAGACGCCGCACCACTGCAACCGGCTGATCCTGCCAAGCACCACCGGGACGATCCCCGAGAAGGTGGTGTGCGCCGAGTGCGGGCGGGTCATGGAGAAATTCATCATGTATCGATGCTGCACGGATTGAGAAAGGTTCAGCAATGATCAAGTCATGACTCATAACAAGCAATGTGTTCGCTTTGGTTTGTATGTTGTGGTTGTCATTCGATATAACATATATTTTTACTCTATTTGTTTCATTTTCCAAAGGACAACGATTATACTTTTCAAAATATTTTGTCCTTCGACCCCCAAAAAAAAAAAAATTGTCCATTTTTTTAATTCTTCTCGAAATCAAAATCAATATGAGGAAAAAAAAAATTTGAAAGTGATGACAATTGAAGAATGCATTTTAGCTCTTTCACAAGTTTGCTATAAATGGTAAGAGTTTGAAGACAGATAAATCAATGAGTCACTGTTTGGTAATCCAATTTGAGCCGCATGCGAAAAATTATGCTCGGCGCCTTGCCACATGTCGCACTGTGATTACAGAACGGAATAATATCTCAATTACGGCTTCATAAAATGTACAATAGAATAAAAAAATGTGTTTAATCTCGCTTTTAGAAATTTCTTGAGAATAACCATCTTTGAATAAGAGATTAAGTTGGACCAAAAAAAAAAAGGAATAAGAGATTAAGAATTCTAGCTAAAAATAAATTGATTGATCAAAATAAGGGTCACACCCAATATTCGCACCAGCATAGTGGTGGAAATATTGTTCGATGCATATGAAATGGAGGCGTTGCATATAAATGAATTTCAATGAGAACAAAATTGATATAAAAAAAAAATAGAAGACAAAATGACACAGATGATCTCCATATTTTGAATTAATGTGTAATGTAGTCCTTGAACTTTTAATTTGACTAATATGGCCCATGAACTATGACCCAATGTGCAATATAATACTTGAGCTTTTAATTTAATCAATATGATTTTTGATGTTCAAAGACTAAGTTGAACATGTTCCAAAAGTTCAGAAATCATATTGGTCATATTAAAATTTCAGGGACCACATTACATATTGGGTTAAAGTTCATGGATCATATTGTTCAAATTAAAAGTTCAGGGATTACATTGCATAATGACTAAAGTTCAGAGACTTATTTGTGCCATTATCCTAAAAGAGAAATATGAAAAGAAAAAATTTGTCGACGAACGGTGTCGTTTAGATTGGCAAAAATACGATATCGTTTGGCACTGGGATCTCCTTTTGCCCGTGAAGACATGACCACTCCCGTCTGAACGTGAATCGCTCGCTCAGTGAACAGTTTGCAGACAATCGATTGAAGAAGAAGAAGAAGAAGATGGTGAAAGTGGCCACATTCTTCGGGATGTCTCTTGGTGCCTTCATCTTCTGGCAGTCCATGGACAAAGTCCATGTCTGGATCGCTCTCCACCAAGACGAGAAGGTCTCTCTCTCTCTCTCTCTCTCTCTCTCTCTCTCGATCTCTGTTCACGATTGGGCGTTTCGAGTCATTCGATTTTCCCAGACAATTAGAACACTATTTGCAGCCCGTGCTCGTCGTCGGAGTTGTGCTTTAGGTTAGGGCGCGAGGTTGAGCTTGGCTTGGGTTGAAGTCCGTGGGGTTTCGATTGGGAAAAACTCGATTTTTGATGCGTTTGTTTGAAAGTAGCTGTTTGAGGAGATTACATTCCCCAGTTACTCCCAATTGTTATGTATTTTTTTTTGGGGGGGGGGGGGGGGGGGGGGAAGAAACTCTAGGATGGGTTATATAGCCATCGTATGCTTCAATAACTGGCTTTTATGGACAATGGCGCTCTTGTACCTCTTGACAAGCTGATTGATTGTTAGTGAAACATGTGTCCTTTGGCTGGTTCAGAGATATTTTCTTCTTTGCCTTTTCTTTTGCTTTGAGATTGGGAGTGAGTATATATGTTTATGCAGAAAGAGAGGATGGAGAAGGAAGAAGAGATAAGGAGGGTTCGGGAAGAACTTCTGCAGCAGCAGGCAAGAGAAAATGATCCACTCTCGTAATTGGTTTCTTGGAAAGGTTTTCTGTTTGTGAACCTGTGATGGATCATTGCTTCTCTGAATTTCCGTGCTCTGATACGAACTCTGGTCTTAGATGCATGAATTTGATCCTCGACTATGCTCCTGCCTGGAGTTAGCATTGTACTCATTTTCTGTATCTAATGCATCTTTAATAAGTCTAGTGTTCTTGAATGAGAGATGTTTTTGTTACACCCTTGTGGATGATTTCTTGGCGATGGTTGTTCATCCTTATGTTAGCCAAATCTTTATGTTACTGTCCCCAGTGCTTGGTCAGCATGTGCTCTTGATATAAAAAAAGAGAGGCCCAGAATGAAGCTGTGTGTTTTCGCTGAGATTTCTTCTTTGGGACCTTTCTAAGTAATTATGCCCTTGTTGTCAGCATGACAAACCTATGTTCTCATTTACTTTGTGCTGTTTAACCAACTTTACTTGAGAAAACTTACAGTGATAGAGCAGCTTCAGGTCAAGAATAGCCATTGCAAATATCTCATTGCTTCCTAATAGTCATTGCAAATATATCATTGCTTCCTATCCTCATAGTCTATGTAATTATGATTCTATGAAGCTGTGGGGGTTCATGGGATTGCATAAGGCTTAGTTATAGGTGTTCCTGGTTGCTATCATGACTCATGTCCTTTCGGCAGGCTGATGTTTGAGTGATAGCTGTTCTCTATTCAGGCTGATTTTTAGGCATAGTTGTTCATTTCTGTATAATTTCCCTCTGTACTTGAATGTAGATATCCCATTCTTTTGGAGGTGAAAATCCACGTCCAATGTATCTCTTACTTTACTCATTTCACTCGCATAAAATAAGATTAGCTGCTTCTTGTCGTATCTCTTATAGATTGTCTGGCATGGTGATTTGGTGTCGGTACCATACCAAGATATCAGTTTGTTTCTAGTTTGATCAAATGGTTGGTTAATCAATCAATTTGATGCTTTCCTCATTCTGAAGAAACAAATCTCTGTGTACCTGAAAGATTGAACTCGTAACTTGGGTTTACAGGCATACACTCCTAGTATTTGGCGATTCTCATGTTTACCATGGTAACATATCAAATGCATTCAACCATGTGTGCACCCGACTTGTAGGACTTAAATCTCTTGAATGATCTGTTGATTTTCCATAATCGAGCAATTGGGATGCACATTCCCCTATTTATTTGCCTCTAGAATGCCCGTGCCTTTGCATGTTTGAAGTTTGGTGGGATGAGGCTCCAGGATGGAAGATCAGCAATGAGCATTGGTTCTTAGATCTCTTCATCTGCAGGGTACGCTATGTTCAAGGATGAGAGAATCAAATTGTCTTTCGCCATATCCTTACAGGGATTGTGGGCGAATGCTGATAGTCTTTTGATAGTCAAGACTGAATGAATAACAAATTTTGATAATTCCGCATGGATTACATTCTTCTGGGGATTCTAGAGGGACGGTGGCATCCAATCATTCATCCCTCGGTGGGGTTTTGGGTCCTGTGAATAATGTGTGCTACCGTGTCAGGACATTATGTTGTAATGCAGTCGCCGCGTCTTGTCTCCAGGTTTCTCGTCAGCCATTAGCATAGTTCTCTCGTGTGTTCGTTCTTGAATAAGGATCGAGGCCTCAACGAGTCTACCCACAGGCACTCCTGATCGTAAACGTCGTGATTGCTGCAGTTTTGTACCTCATGCTGCCAAAAAAAAAAGGTGGGGTGGGCTAATGTAACAGTATCTCGATTAGAATCGGCTTAGACTCTCGTTGTAACACTGTCTCCCTTGAATTCAACATAGACTTGATGGTGATTTGCAAGCTCCATGATCAGCAAAGCCAATAGCCCTGGAAAATGCCTTCGAACGAGGTAGGTTTTACCTTTCTTGGAATCTTGACAAATCAGAAAGTAAACAATTTACATAATCGTTTCTTAAATATCATCATTTGTATAAAATAAAAATGGTTAGATAATGAAAAATGCTGGATAACGATGAAAGTAATTTTTTCGTTGGTCATTATTTTAAAGCATATATATATTGTTCAAAAAAGAAAAAAAAAGAAAATATATTTCAAGAAGTCGATTTCCCTTAAAACAACCGCACCTGAATAAATAGGTTTCAATTTCATCATGTGATCAGTCGAATAAATTAGCTGACCAGATTGAAAAACCCTTGTTTGGAACTAGATTTTACCGAGGAACAGGCAGTCAATAGTTTTCCGAAGTTTTCCTAACGTCACAGAGACGAGCTTTCCATATCGGTCATACAAGAGCTTGGCTCTTCCATTACTCTGCTGTTAAAACTCCAACTGAGGGCACTTCATCCATTCCAATCGCCTTTTCTCTCCAAAATGACACGGTCGACTGCCGTAAAGCAAAAGATCTTCGTGACAAATGAGTTGATAAAAAAAAGCATAACATCTCCGCTGTGCTCAATCTTCGTGACTTTTCAACCATGAAAAAAAAAAGAAAAAACATTAAAAGGCTGCAGAGCTCTAATTGCAAAAGCCAAGAAGGCTGTGTCATTAACAAATGAAAGGACGTAGGAGGGGCTTTCCTACACATTTCTCCGTGATAAACTATCCTGTGCAAAAACTGAAGCGAACCCTATCCAGCTTTCTCCTAATCAAACAAAAAAGCTACCTTCTCCAAATTCAAGCACGTTCATCATCCACAATGATAGAGAAAAGGAGTAGAAGACAAAAGAGGAAAAGGCAAAGAAGAGGATAGGGTAAATGTGCATGCCTATGTTCAAGACAAAACCAGGAGACATATTTATCCTTCCACGGTGCTGGGTGAAGCATCAGAATTTTGGCCGAATATGTCGGGTATTCCATCCCAGTTTGTCTGCTCTCGAGCTTCCCAATACCCACCCTTGTAGCGATAACATCCGTCGTCATCCTTCCCAAACCATCGTGGTTGCCAACCTCCCTCCTGTAACTTTCTCGCCTACACGATAGGGAACATGTGGAGAGTAAGCTATAAGCATGCCCTCAATATTTCTAGTTGAATTCCTTGAACATATAGAAAAATTACAATATGCTGCACATATTAGGAAAATAAACATTACGCAATACATCTGTGTATGATCTACCCACTTCTTTGAGAGGCTTGTCACAAAAATAGTCAACTGTAAGAGATAGTTATGTCTATACAATGCTGCTTAGGTTGAAGTTGGACTTAAAACTTTTGTTTCGCTTGAAATTATCATTTGCAGATTTAACATTCCGTGTTATTGAATCAAGACTCTCAAGTCTCTAGCAATTAAAAAAGAAGGCGATTGTCTCAAGCGGTCCGAGCAATAAGAAAAGTGTGATTCTTCACCTATGTGTGTCTTAAGACATTTCCTTCAAGATTTAAGACTAGGAAGGAAAAAAAGAGAAGGATGTTGTGGATGTTACCTGTCTCTGTACATGTTCGAGTCTTAACTTCTCGGCATTTGCCAACTCATATTCCCCATTTTCTAAGTGTCTCTGATCAGGTCTCAACCTTGAATCAGTTGGGGGCAGTTTCTCTCGTAAGCCTGGTGTGAGCTCATTTAGGGATATTGCAAACGGGGACAAATTGTATCTTGTCTTAGTGAGATACTTGTCTCTTTCCCATAACAAAACCGCTTCTGCCATTGGATCATACCCTTTAGGTTTTGTCGTTGGATCCCCCAGCACATAGTACAGCGCCTCATCCCACTTTCCAAACAACATGGCCACCTTCTCCCCAGTTTTATTATCTTGCACAAACCCGTGAACCTGAATCACAACAGAATCGTTTTAGATTTGATCAGTGGTGGTTTCACACTGTACAGCAAACTCAAATGCTATACTGGATCTTTACATATTCTCCATGCAATCAAAAAGCAGGTAAAAATAAAGTATGTTCATTTCGTTAAGATAGTTTATGCAGGAACATTTTTCCCAACTGCCATGTCACATGAGATTGAGAAGTGTGTTTTCAAGGGCAGTTCAAATGGAACCATGTCTTCTCAACAGTGAAAGCAAAACAGTATGGGTGCATATATGCTACATGAAAGCATACAGAGTTTCTTTGAAAACACTGCTTTGTTTTATCCAACTCCAACAAATAATACTGTTTATTTTGTCTAACAAAGCATGGTAACTTATACTTGGAGGGAGACAAGAGTAGAGCCATAAATTATCATCTAGTGCAGCAATGTGGTAAATCCAAGTTTCACAGTCAAGCCACTGGCATAAGGCAAAATGACTTGAGCAGATCTATGCACACCTGGTGGGGATTTCGGTCTATGATGGACTGCTCCTTGAACTTGAGCTTGCAGGAATAGTTGCCGCTGCCCCTAACGCGCATTGTCCCATAGTGGTCACAATAGATTTTACCAAGTATGATGTTGTAAATGGAAGTTGTGACCTTGCTCCAGTGAAACGTCTCACCATCCTCAAACTGCAGGGTGAGGACACCCACAGGATCAAGCTGAATAGAACGCCCCCAAAACTTGCCCTTGAGATTGGAATCTGCCCAAAATTTCCAGCCTCTTCCTTCACAGTGACAGGCAACAATTGTTGGGTGGTGACTCACCTAAATTTGATCTTCTCATCAGATAACTAGGACGGGAAATTCTTCGAGCAAGAGTGCATATCTATGTACGGTCATTGTTCAAACGAAAGGAAGGTAGTGGCAGTAACTCCATTTATCAGGTGAGATGATAGTTTTTGTTTTCTTGGCCAAGGTAAGAAAAGATCCATAAGAGATGATACTGAGAGCAAGCTTTCAATTTGATCATAACTTCAGAGAAGATGAAGCCTTACCTTCTCAGAGAAAAAGCGGAGTCCTTTGTCTGGATAGTCAGCTTCATAGGTCTCTCCAAGGAGAGGATTGAATGGTTTGCACTGCCTTCCTTCTGTTGATGCATAGCCTGACACAGCAAAAGCAGCTACATTTAGGATTCTCATCAAGTCATTACCCTGCATCAGATAAATCCGATTGTAAGCAATAACCGTCAAATGAATCACTCTCTAATATTCGATTGTTATGTTATATTTAATAATGTACATGGAATACCACTTTTACTGCACAAACTTATGTTACGCATTCGTGACAGAAATGTATGAACAAATTTTGCATGCAGCATACTTGCAAAAAAGGGATATCCACCATGCAACAATATTGGTCATGATTCAGCTGTATTATTGGCTAAAATCTATCAATATCAAGAGAATGAGCGTCTTAAAGCACTTTTAAGAAGAAACTTGAAAGAGCCTGTTCATCAATTCCTTTTTCTTATATTATCAATATAGCCAACTAATCCATGCAGCTTGAAACGAAACCCGAAACAAGGATGGCAAAAGCAAAACCTTGAATGAGCAGTTAATCAGAACTGGATTACATAGGTTAGTGAATTTATCGGCGAAGATGATAAATATAATGACATCAATTTTGTCAAAACTGAGTATGTATGCAGAAAAGAGCCAAATCTATTCAGCAGAAGCATCTTTCCCTAAATAATTCTTAGATTCTTCTCTCCTAGTTCAGAGAAGAAAAAGGTTTAAGAGGCTCAGGAGATAATGCTCCTAAGTTCTGAATCTTCAGCCAAGCAAGCATTCCCTTCATGCAGGTTGACTTCACAGAACATTATTCGGGTCCTCACATGCAGCCAAATTAAGCAGGGGCCAAGTCAGCTAATAGGATTGTCTTTATAAAATGGCTCGTGAAGAGATCTTTTGGAGTGATTTATTCAAAAATACTGACAACTTATGCAATCATATGCATTAAGAACAAAAGATTGTCTTGTCGTGCATTTTCCAATGAAAAGTTGTGTCTAAGTAGGTACACTAAATTAATTAGTCACTACAAAAGTAAGGCGACTCGATCCTATATTTAGTTCAGTTAAATATCTAATCCAATGGTTAGAGAAAATAGAATGAGCGTGATCTTTCAGAACAAAACAAAGTGAAGGACCTGACCTGCTTTCCCCATTCCAGTGAATGATCAACCAAGTAAGAGTATTCGAAATCTTCAAAGCACTTCTGCAACGAGGAGAGAGGTTCATTAAAATAGACAGGGAGACAAACCCCAGATAAATCCTTTCCGATGTTGTCCTTGATAATTGACCATAGACCAACGGGCTTCTCCTTCTCCTTTGGTTCAGGTAAATCATCCCTCCTTTCAACATATGGATACTCAACTGCCCTAATCTCTTTGTCAATGACACTCAAACGATCCGAAAATAAACAATCATTGTCAGCTATACAAGAACTGCCCATGTTTTCTTTACTGCGGTAAGAAGCACTCCTTAAAGATTCAGAAGACAAAAAATCTTTTGTGTCAAAAAAGATGTTATCTTCTTCATCTGTCTCGGCATCCACTCCATCCCGGCTTTCAATATCCGCATCAGATTCACTTCCAGATCCCTCTGACATGACTGAGTAGAAATCTGTAAGTTTTAAAAGCATGATCAGTAAAACGAGACAAAGACCAGCTATAAATACAACTTGAGAATACCTACTTCGTTAGACTGAGGTTATTATCATGAGGAATGACGAACTCAACTATATTTAAATTTCTTCTGACAACACGAATGATATTCCCATCTTTATCTGATTATCTATCAAGGACACACAGTAACAGTTGAACAGTTCCATTATGAACAGTTTCATACCCCACGGAAACACAGTTGGCACATAGCTAGAGGTAAATAAGTAAAATGCATATCAAGCATTACACTAACCGCTGAATCTTCTATTTCCTTGTCCACAAAATGAATCACGCTCCTTTGTTTCATCCACGACAGTTGTCTCTAGCTCTATCTTCTCAGCCTTCAGAAACAGGATAACGTGAAGTGAAGTGAGTAAAATACTCAAGGCAGCAATTTTACATCATGAGATGCATATAAAGTATAGACAGTTAAATTTGTACCGTCAACATCAACAACACCTTTATCCCAAACTAGTTGAGGTCGGCGGTCGATAAACCCCAAATATTTATAAAAATAAAGCAAAAACAATAGGGGAAAAGAGAACAATATGTAAAAATAAATAAACAAAGACACACACACACTACCCCTCCACAATACTAATAGCCTTCTTCCACTCCGTCCTAAGACAAACCGTACGCCACAAGGTACATTTTTTTTTCCTGGAGTAATGATGATGATGAGTTTATCATGGCCAAGAAATTACACCTTAGTCTTCCACAGGAAATCAAGAATAAAAGAAAACAGCTTTCCAAAACCGCAGAAGGAATAAGCATGGTATATGTGATCTCCTACTTATAAGGCATCCACAGAGATGCTCGAATCTTTGCTTCAATGAGTCCATCACTCAACCTACTCTCCAAATACTGCTGCCTCATAAATATGTATATTGTCATCAAAGCATCTTATATTCGAGTATGCAAGTCATTTCATTTAATATGAGATGAACCAAAAAGATATCTGAAATCCTAATTCCGAGTTCAAAACGTCTCATGACCAAAGATGATGCTTATGGAAGCATCATCATGCAGACTGTCGCAAGGATGGCAGAAATGTCTAAATACATGTTTCATAACCATCATACCTTGCACATCCCGTCAAGTATCTGTACGTTGGAAATAGCAAAAAGAAAGAACAAAATTGCACGTACTTCAGATGGTTCAGTCTTTGTGTCTTTGTCTTACCCCCGTGGGATGGCATGAAATTTATCAGAACAACCAAGGAGATAACAAGAGCAACTCTCATACTCAATCCAAAGCCAAGTACACCCAATCTCATGCTGTGTAATACTCACTCTAAAGGCTAGATCAAAACACTTGGAGAAAAATAAACCCCACGGAAAAATAGGTTGTCTGGTTCTCATGCTATCACCAGTGACCTCTCAAACAACCTCTAAATGGAAAATCGGATCTTCTAGTCAAATCAGCTAAGAAATCACAGTTGTGGCTCACTCAACAAATAGCTTAAACTCAAGAGTCAAGACCCCATGGATGATCACAGGCATCATTCACATGACAAGTCACATTAGTAACACCAACAAAACCAAAGAATCTGAAGCTGTTGATGTTGGTTTACTACTACATTCTTCTCTGTTGCAGGTCACAGTATCTACAAAATAAATTCAGTACCTCCAGGTGTCTCAGCGTGTCTAACAATATCAAATGTTTCCGGTGGAGAGAATTTAGCTGGTTTTGCAGCTCAGAGAGTTCAGATAGCATGATTGACTCGCATTCTTCGATGACCGCCTCTGCTAACCCTTCCTGCAATAGTCGCGATCGAAGCTTCTCAGTTGAGACAATGACTTCATCAGAAGGTACAAAATTGCTGCTCGTTAAAACTCTAGGAAAAAGATCTTTTGCTGCTCCAAGTGCCTCAATCCATGCAGCTCTGTCGTCCCTAGTCGCACAGCGCAAGTGAAGAGTTTTCGTCCCCGTAAATATAGAGAGTCTTTTGTCATCTGACCGACTAGCACGAATGGATGAAACCTGTGGAATAGGAGTTAAAATCGGCCAATAAAAAGGAACTGATAGATAAGACTTTAAATAAAAAAAAAAAAAAAACCTCAAACGTGCCTGCGGGAATGTCACACGGGGGGAAGTGTGGAATGTGGTCAAGGGGATGCCCGGACCAGAACTTTTATAAAGCAGGACGAATAATCGTCCAAGAGCAAAAAGTGTTCCAATTTGTGACTAAATAATAGCGACAATAATTGGATTCGTGTATGAAGAAATTAAACCTAATTCAAGATCCTCGTCAATTTTCAGTTCATTCCAATAACATAATCAGGTAGCAACAATCGTGGCCCTTTCACTAATAGTCTCCTCGAGAGACTTAAGCTCCTCCTCTGGCAGTCCTGTCACGGGCTCTGGTAACAGGTAAATCCTGAGTGAGGTATGACGCATTCCAGGAATTTTACCGCAGTCAGTCATCTTCACGTGGTGACTTGCCAAATTCGTCAAAGATAAAACCTACAATGCTCTTTTTTTGTGTCCATTTCTTCTTGGCATAGGATAATGCATTAGCAACCTGTTCTAGTTAAAATGACCAGTATTTGCTAATTAGATCCTTAACCCAAATGCTTATTTCAGTACATCAACACCGGCATTACCCACAGCTCCTTGAAATCTCAAGTCATAAAGGCTGTAGTTTCCAGGAGACCGGAAATTTAGGGACATACCAAAAGGTATAAAGAAAAAGGAAATCGTCAACACTTGTCGACCCAGAACAGAAATATGCGCCCTCTCTCTAATCAACATAAACTTTTCCGAATTAAAAAAGGGAAAATATATTTTTCGCAAAGAAAAAGAGGCAGGAAGATCACGAGCGAAGAGACGCCCCCACTAAGAACGTCACCTTGAAGCTCGATTTCCTCTATTTCCCAAAACATATTTCCACAACTGGCCGGCTCTTAACATCTCGCATCGGACCGAAAAAACCCACCATCCACACATACGACCAAGAAAAGACAAAAGGAACAGACACACAGACACACACATACCTTCAAATGCACTTCGCCGAATGGCTTGCACTTTCTCAAACTCAAAGACCCAACACCGACCGTCCCGTCACTGCTCCTCCAACTGGCTTTCTTCATGTACTTCCACGACTCCTCTCCGATCACTCGAACGCCCTTATCTCTGGTCGGGCTCATCACAACCTTATCCGGCCCGTGAACCTTGTAATAGGACAACACTCCGTCCTCGAGCAAAAACCACCTCGGCCTCCACCCCTTCCCGTAGTTCACCCACTTGTACAGAACCCCGACCACACTGCCGTTAACCCCACCGTTTCCGCCGAACACCTTCGAATCCCTAGCTTCGGAGACGTGATCATCAGCACCAGCAGCTCCCGACGACTTGTCGAATTCCGCGCCGACGGACGAGACCTGCGCCGAGAAGCTCGGCTTCGAGCTCGGATTAACCGGCTTCACGACCGAATCGGATTCGACCTGGCACTGGCCGGGGCTGGACCGGTCGCGATCGATCGAGACCGGAGCAATGCAGCACAGCGGGTTCATCCTGCGACCGCCAAAGCCCAGCCCGCGGGGCCTCCTCACCGAGTTGGATCGGCCGAGGATCCGATCGCCGAGAGTGGGCGATACGGTTCGAGCCGGGATTTGGGCAATGCAGGACCCGATCGGAGCTCGAAAGGGCGGCGAGTTGAGGCCGGGAATCTCGAAAATGACATAAAGATCGAAATGGAAAGAGAGAGAAAGAGAGAGAGATGGGGGGTTGCTGTGGAGAGGAAGAGACAGTGAATCGGGTTGGGGGGGAGCTATAAAGAGCTTACGCTAGGCTCGCAGATCTTAATTAATACAGAGAGAGAGAGACAGGGAGAGAAACAGAGAGAGAAAGTCACTGAGTTTCGCAGTGGAGTGGAGTAGAGAGAGAAAGAGATTGAAGAAGACTAGATTAAAAGAAGGCTCTGCGAATGGTGAGGGAAGCATTAAAGGTGCGTTAATGGCGTCGTCTTCTTCTGTGGGGGGGTTTCGATTTGCCTTTTCTCTTTAACGGCTAAGTAATTGGATAAAAAAGGAGGAGGCCTGTTTTGCTGAAAATTTGAAAATATTATAGATGTTTTCTTTATATAAAAAGGGCTAAGCTAAATATAAATATTTAACGTGGTAAAATTACTGTATTAATTCTATTACCTAATAAAACATTAAGTAACTTCGCTTTTTTATATTTTTGTGAAACTTTCAAATGTTTTTAGTTAAAAAGAATTAACCTATGTCGATCGAATAGAAATTAAAAGTATCGGTGCAAACGCGTGCCGTGGACAATTTCATCGGAATCCAAACGCTCTTCGATAAAAATCATCTTTTGAACATTGCGATGAACTCCGTATGGCCTAACATGATAGCTATTTGTTTACTTATATCTTATCTAATCGATAACGATTTTTCGGCAATGAGTTTACATCACGGGTCTTCATCACAATAGTCACATCTCGCTTGATAATACTTTTTAACTTAATCTTGTTAATGAGTATTTTCGAGATACTCATTGGATGTGTATAATGAGGAATTATTCAGCTTTCATAATATTATCATGCGTGTTAGTTAAAAATCAAAAAACAGCCTACAGTAACTTCACATCATGAATCGTCATCATAACCCGAACCTAGCACGCATATCTTGGAATCTAGAATTTACCCATCAATCAATTTGAGTATTGGTTTCGATATCCACTTGGGAACCAGTCAATTTCTTCCTTTTATTCATTTTTTCTTCCTTCTTTTATTTCATTTTTAGTTAAGCGTCAAGAAAGTAAACACAATAGTAAAAATCCCTCATTTTTCAATAGCAACTCACAAAAAATGAACACGCAAAATAAAAAATATGATAAAAATTCATAAATCGTAGCATAAAACATAAAACCATAGAACTTCAGCCATTAATCATCCATGAAAATTTGTTCCGAATTATAATATCGCGAAATCGAAAGAAACAACAAACGTAATCAATCATTAAATTAAAATTACTGTTAATTAAGCTAACATAATTATTATAAACCTCACTGCATATATTCATTCCATTTCTACTCCTAAACTCTATTTACTTTTTGTTAAGACAGCTGATATCTAAAAAGACATGTAGTGTTTGTTATTATTTATTTATTTTTTACGGAAATGTAGTGTTTGTTATTGTTAGCAAGAGTAGAAAGAGAATTTAAGGTATTCATTAATTCTGAATTTTTCGGCTCCTAGTTCCCTATTTGGTTCTCACCCATGAATCAGGAGCTAGTTCGGTTTGATTTCTGATTCCATTTTAGACTCATGCTCACCCCTATTAATCTCGTTGTGAAGTGCTTTTGAGACGCTTATTAAACGCATCTAACGAGAAAATATACGATTTGCAAAATATCACAATGCGTGTTATCAGAACCAATAACAACTCTCTCGCAATAACCCGGCATCATAGATTATTATCAAAAACTAGCCACGTCTCGTTGAATAATTTTATTGTGAATCTCATTCACGAGTTCTTTCAAGATATTTCTCAAATATAATCAACGAGGAAAACATTTGATTTTGAAAATTATCAACGATGATTTAGTGTACTAAAAACCACAACAAATCTTGTCCCGTGGCTTAAAACGTACTCTAAGGACATGTTTTGTAACGATTTCGATTCTCTGATTCTGTTCTCATAACAAAAAAGATGAGAAACATGTTCGGTAACGTAAATGATTTTGATCATAAAATTTGTTGATTCTGTTCTAAACACATTTGGAGTAGAAACAAGAAAAAAAAATATTGATTCTTTGTTCCATAATCACTTTTGAGAACACAAGATCAGGCTCTCACTTTGTTCCATCCACCGCCACTTGCCGTTGTTCGTCGCCGATCGTCGGAGAAAAAGGAAAAAAAATAATTATTGTTAGTAGAAAATATTTGTTAGTAATAAAATAATATTTTCAATAATAAATTAATTCAATTTATAAATAATTGTTTTAATTTTTTTTTATAAAACAGATAAATAGTTTTTAAAAAAATAAAAACCATTTTTTTGAAAAAATTTCAAAAAGTTATACATATTTACATTGAATTATTAACAAATTATAAGAAACAAATAAGCCATGATTTGATTAAATATAAAGTGTTTAAGTAATACAGGTAGAGTTTGGTTCAATATAGAAATGCTTAAGTGCAAATTTGTCGCAAAAATTCAAGTGCAAATTGCCTATATGTCTTTACGCTTCACGAAATGAATAGATTAATTGTGGACTATGCATGATTCGTATTCATTTTATTGGAGATGCTATATAGGTTGATTTTGTGGTGATATACGTACTTATTTGACTAAATGAAAAAAAATGAGAAGATAAATTGTTCCCGAGAATAGAAATTCTAAGAAATTACCAAACACGTTTCTATTTCAAGAACAAAAATATTGTGCAGTTTAATTCTCTAAAACCTATCGATGAAGCAAAATTAGAAAAAATCAATTCTGATCAAAATTGATTTTATGGATCAGAATTGTAATATGGCTCTTTTTTTGGTAAAGATTTGTAATATGGCTTTTATCTCTCTCTTTTTACGAATTCAATCCAAGAAAGGGGTTTTTCCAAAGGGTCGCGTTCTATCATGTATTATTTTTTGCTCTCACCAATCTGACTTAATGAAACAAAATATCGAACATATACATAAAGCATAATTATAAATTTAAACGATGTATAATTCTAGCTAGGTAGTACGTTTCTTTTTTGCTTGAAAAAGAAAAAACAAAACAAAACAAACACTTGATCAACAACATAAAAATTTGCCTCATTCTTCTTGGGGAAATTTTTAAAAAATGGTCAAAATACCCCCATTTTCTAAAATAAGAGCCTGAAGTGGACTTTGTTTTAAACAAGGACATGGAGTGTCATTCATTGTCTCAAAGAAAGGCCCAAAGTGGCTATAGTTATTTTGGAAAAAAGGACCTGAGCTCGCCGGTCGACCGGCAGGAAGGCCTAATTTCCCACTCGATCAAGGGTATTTTTGTAAAAATATGAATTTAATCTAATTTTTTGTTAAATTAAATTTTAAAAACAAAAAATAGAATTAAAAAAAAAAAACAAAGAAGACAGGCGGGACTACTAACCTCCCGCAAGTGTTCGCCGCCCCACCACCGTGGGGCAGCAGCTATGGTCGCCGGCCCCCCGACGAGGGCTGGCGACCCCTCGCCTACCGATCGATGGGGTGGCGGCCACAGGCGGGAGATCAGTCCTCCCGCCTGTGCTCTCCTTTTTTTTTTTTCCAAATATCTAAAAAATAGAAAAAAGAGAAAAATAAAATAAAATGATAAATTATCAAAATGCCTCTAACTAAAGTAACTCGGCCCCTTTTTTTAGATTAATATAGTCAATTCAGTCCTTTTTGTGACAATGAAAGTACTTTAAGCCTTTATTTAAAATAAAGTTAATTTCATATTCTTATTGAGAAAATAGGGCACTTGGAGCCCTTTTTTTTTTGTAAATTTTCGGATTCTTGTGGGGTCCCTGAAGATGGTAATGATTGTATGGGGGGAGCGACAAGCCAACGTGGGAGCGGGAAGGGAAAGAGAGACGTGGAAATGCGACCGTTTTGGAGCTGCGCGTTTAGATCACGGGCCCCGATGGGCCGCGTGGCCCGTTAATAGTGGGAGCACTGAAATGACTTTTTTGCCCCTCCGAGTGGGGGCCCTTTTGTGGGGAGAACGATGACGCAGCACAGGCACCCGAAAGCGATGCGTGAAATGGACGTGTGGGATTTGGTTGGTTGGAGGGCGCCCTTCTCTGGATCGTGGATGTGTCTCCCGACCCCCACCCCCCCACGCGTCACTCTCCACGCACCATGAAGAAATGAAGAATCCTTCATCATGATCTGATATTTCTCTTCTTCTTCCCCTTTTTTTTTTTTTTTGTTTTTTTGGCCCTCCAATCGATGAGGCAAAATTGAGTTAAAAATGAGTACGAATGATTGTCATATTCGTAAATTAATTACAGGGGCGGTTGGAAAAATTACCCATAACCCGAACTAGGTTAATCCACAAAATCAATTCGATTTATCTGTTTATATTTTCAACTAGCACCCGAATCTCGAATTATTCAACGAATCATCAATCAAATATCTAACCCTATTGAATGGATTTTTCCCCGATCGAAGGGAGAAGCCACGTACACACGACCCTTCGTTCTTTTCCAAACGTGAAATCCCGTGTTCATTCGACGTAGCGCAGCTGCTCGGTTTCTTAATGAGTTTGCGGTCCGACACACGTGAATTTTACTTAAAAATAAAGCAATTCATCTGTCGCGAGGGGGAAGCTCGTTTCGCTCGCGACGGCGTTGAAATTCGCAATGGCAGGATTAAACGGGGCTCGACTATATTGAAAAAAACAGGTGTCAAGCGCGAATTTAATAAGTCCGAGCAGTCGTTTAACTTCGCATAATAACATATTTGGTATAGATCGGTGGATGTACATGTTACGGCGATCCTAGATTGGCAACTTTATATCGACATTAATGCAACTTTGGGCCGGTGTTATAACGGGGGCAACCCGAAAGATCCATTTATCAATAGTCATTTCCGGGTATTAATTGCTTCTACTAGCAATATTGTCGTTCTTATTAAAAAAAAAAAAACAACCAAAGAGGTTGCCCCTCCTGAGTCGGTACGGGCACCTACATTGTACATCGGATACTATTGTATCCCCTGACCTACTCCGAAGCTTAGAAGGCGGAATTTCGCGAACGGAGACGTAGGTTGATATGGCGAAAAATCACAATTGAAAGAATGGTCATCATGTTCCCCCCCCCCCCCCCCCCCCCTTTTTTTTTTTTTTTACTCGACCCGTCTCGAGGTTCGATTTAGAAGAAGTGCCCCATCGCAGCGGCCACTGCGATGCTCGCGGAGACGTCGACTCGGGAGGCTCCGCTGCCCCCGGGGCCAGGTGCGGGCGCATCCAGGGTCGAAGGAAACACTCCCGCGGGCACCGGGCCTCCGACGGGGGCCGCGAGCGCGTCGTCGCCGTCGTCGTCCCCCGACCCGCCGTCCGTGTTGCCGATCGAGCTATCGGAAACCGGCGCAGATGCCGAGGAGGTGGTGGTGGCGGTGGGAGCGCTGGCGGTGGTAGCAGGCTCCGCGGCCGTGGCCAACCCGAGCAGGGAGATCAAAGCGAGGCAGGTGAACAGAACTCCGCGAGACATTTTGTGAAGTGGTTATTTGGCTTTTTGTTTGGGCAATGGAAGATGGAGAGAGAGAGAGAGAGAGAGAGAGAGAGAGAGAGAGAGCACTTCAATTTGAAGGTAAAATGGCAACGTTAGGGCAATATATGAAGGGGTTGCGACGGGGTTAATTTAAGGACGGAGAACGCGATTCCACGAGCGTGCGTTCAACACGGAGATTGGCGCGCGGTTTGTAAGGAAAATCATGAGATCGCATGCATTGCATTGCATGGTATTGGTATTGGTCTCTAACTTGAACTTGGACTAATTTTAGCCCATGGACGCCCTTGCGTGGCCAATCCTCTCCTTTTTTTTTTTTTTTTTTTAGAAATAATTTTATCGTTAATTGATCAATATTCGGGCATTTTTATTTTCGTCTTACTCGCGCGCGATCGATGGGGATCGTGCTCGATCGAATCGGATTATGCGGTTCGAGTAGCGTTTTTTTGTCTTTCTTTTCTTTCCCCACTTGTATCTTCTGATATGTCTAGACGGTTGCTCTTATTCGCGAACAACCAGACGTTGATCCTTCTAGTTCCATCTCACCGGGCTCTCCTATGGGTGTCTTGATGTATCTCGATAAGTTGGTGCATGCATGCACATCCGTCGACGGTCGAGATTCGATTGGGACGCTGATAGGTATGAAGCGTTGGAGAGCAGATGTTCATCTATCGACGAGACTCGAAGCTCACAAGTTTGAGATACGCCAAGGGTGTGTTTGTCCGAGTGTATACACTTTCACGGGTTCGGTTTGTTTACGATAATCGGCCAACATAAAATCATTTACTGTATAAAAAATAACACGCTCAAAGCTATAAAAAAATGAATACGCTAATCGATAAAAAAAAGATTTGAAAAATATTTTCTCGCATCATGAAATTTATTTCGAAACAAATGCACCTTAATATTTTAATTTTTTTAAAAAAATTATTTATTTTATGAAGAATGGATGATTTGAAAAATTATTTCTTTAAAATGATTAAAGTGAAGAGAAAAGAAGGGGCAAAAAAAAAATATCGGAGGAAGGAGAGAGTGGCCTGTTGAATTGGAAACGGCCCAAACAGAACAAACGAAGCAAAGCCCATCGTCATTTTCATGGAGACGCGATCGCTGTCGCATCGCTAGGGCTTTGCCCTTGAAGAGACTCCATGGAGTGTTGAACCCTTTTCACTGCGCGCGATACTTCCTCCCTCTCCCTCTCCCTCTCCACTTCTACGCTCTTCCGATTCCATCATTTCTCCCAATCTCCGTCTCCGCATCCTTCGCTCGCGAAGAAGGAGGACAAGCGCGACTATCGGAGAGTTGGCGAGCTCGAGCTGAGGGAGCGAGAGAAGGAAATGGCGTTGGCGTTCGACGAGTTCGGGAGGCCCTTCATAATACTGAAGGAGCAGGAGCAGAAGACGAGGTTGAGAGGCCTCGATGCTCAGAAGGCCAACATCTCCGCCGGCAAAGCCGTCGCTCGCATCCTGCGGACCTCGCTCGGTCCCAAGGGCATGGACAAGATGCTCCAGAGCCCCGATGGCGACGTCACCATCAGTGAGTCTTGCCTGCCCTCCTTTTCTTGTTTTGTTTTTTTTTTCCCTCTCTTCGGGTTTGGATCGTTGCTGTTCTTGCTGGTTTTCGTGCTCTTAGGGGGCTTATAGGATTAAACTAAGTAGGGACGGCTTTTAGAGTAGGTTTCGTTTGCAATACTCTCTCCGTGAGATGGTGCTTCAAGTACTAAGTTAACTTCACAGTGAGTTTCCCAGAATTAGCAAGACGACGTTCGTTGATGGCGATGTAAGGGGATCTGCGGATCTCGGTGCTTGGATAATCATGGAAAGACTTTGATGAGCTGCTATTCTGGAATCTCCTGTGTTTCTGATGAGCTTTTATTTCTCCGTTTTCGGCTTTAGCCCTCTTGATGCGCATTGTATATTGTGCCCTGAGCTTACATTTCCCTGTGGATGTGTAAACTCTGGCTCCTAATGTCCCCCTCTTTTTGGCATTTAAAATTTGCCAAAGGAGTTGGTCATGTCAATACCATTTGATTAAACTTGAGTTATGTTTGGTGACACTCGGGCATGGACTAATAGGTAATCTAGTTTGCTTTCAAGATCAGTGTTCGAGCCTAGTTAGTTTAATTTCGTGATCTTCTACAAAAGTGTGCTTCACGAATCATGCTTTGCTGCTGGAAGCTGCTTATAAGTTTTAGTATGTGAGCACCTTATTTATGCAGTCGTCTTGCAACTTTAAAGTGAAGTCGTCACTGATCTAGGCACTGGTGTCCTCATATCGTTAGAAAGTATCTAAAAAATTGGCTTTTTGGATGCTTTGGATTTACACTTCTAAATCACATGGAACTTATGTATATTGGTTTTTATTGCTCTTCTGGGTTTAGTCCTATAACTGTAAGTTGACATGAGACGGTTAGAAATTATCTAAAAAAATTGGCTTTTTGGATGCTTTGGATTTGCACTTGTAAGTCACATGAAACTCATGTATATTGGTTTTTATTGCTCTTCTGGGTTTAGTCCCATAACTATAAGTTGATGTGAGAGATTAAGGTGGAGATAACTTGAGCTTGTGGAAGTTGAATGTGATTTGCTTGTCTTTGTTTGGTTGCTCTGAACTTCACTCACCCGTCTTTGTTATTCTGTCAGCAAATGATGGCGCCACAATTTTAGAGCAGATGGATGTTGACAACCAAATTGCAAAACTGATGGTTGAATTATCTCGCAGTCAAGATTACGAAATTGGTGATGGTACCACTGGTGTTGTTGTCATGGCTGGTGCGCTTCTTGAGCAGGCTGAGAAGTTATTGGAGCGTGGAATCCATCCCATTCGGATTGCAGAGGGATATGAACTGGCTTCTAGAATTGCTGTTGAACACCTAGAGCGTATTGCCCAAAAATTCGAATTTGGATTATCAAACACGGAGTCTCTTGTTCAAACTTGCATGACTACTTTATCTTCAAAAATGTATGTTTACCTTCTCTTTCTGCTGGTTAACTATCATCTTCATCATTTTGTTTCTGTTCACGACATTGCCTATTAACCGTTTCCATCTTTGCAGTGTTAACCGTTGCAAGCGGGATTTGGCCGAGATTGCAGTTAATGCAGTTCTTGCGGTAGCAGATTTAGAGAGGAGAGATGTAAATTTAGATTTGATAAAGGTGGAAGGAAAAGTGGGAGGAAAACTTGAGGACACAGAGCTCATATATGGAATTATTGTGGACAAGGACATGAGCCACCCGCAGATGCCCAAGAGAATTGAAGATGCAAAGATTGCTATCCTGACGTGTCCATTTGAGCCACCTAAGCCGAAGACCAAACATAAGGTGGACATCGATACGGTCGAAAAGTTCCAGAATTTGCGTCAGCAAGAGCAGAAGTATTTTGACGACATGGTTCAAAAGTGCAAGGTGATTTTGCGCTCCTTTTCTTAAATTTACCCCTCCTCGTTCCTTGTTTATTCAGCTTATTTAGCTGACCTACGTCTATGCTGACGGTTGGCGTAAGTTGACTTTATAGAGCAGATTTCAACCTTTTATGTCATGCATTTATCTTTTTGGTTTATCATCTGAAATGCAGATATTCTAGCTTGGTTAAATTCATGTAGAAGTCAAATTTGAACCTTTTTTATAATCCCTTGTGTATTAATTTTCTCCTGATACATAGGATGTGGGTGCCACCTTGGTCATCTGTCAGTGGGGATTTGATGATGAAGCAAATCACCTTTTAATGCATAGGAACTTACCTGCTGTCCGCTGGGTTGGAGGTGTAGAGTTAGAGCTCATAGCCATAGCCACAGGTTTGCAGTTATCTAAATTTCTTACCATGTTTCTCCTTTGCTTGATAGATGTCACTTTTCTCTCGCCTTGAGTCCCACTGCATTAATAGTCTTACGGCTTTGTTGTATTGGTAGGCGGAAGAATTGTGCCAAGATTCCAAGAGTTGACTCCAGAGAAGCTTGGAAAGGTACATTTTAAATCTTTGTTCCTGCCTTCTCAATTTCTGAAGAAGCCTAAGCTTGTATGCATCACTATTTCTGTCCAACTTATATTCATTATTACTGTTGGGGTCGACATACTCGAATTTTAGAGGAATATGAGGACTGGTGGATAGGTGCTTACACAATTTGATGCTAACGATGGTCACTGGAAAGATTGTATTCCTGCTGATCTTGTTGAAAGGACAATTGTGTCACCTAATTTCTTCTTAGGATGTAGCAAACTAGTTTGATTCCATTTGACCTTTCTATTCCAGTGCTAGAACCCTTATTTCCCTATTATAGTTTTTTTCTGAACCAATTGTTATGATCCTATTGTTTATTTATTTAGGCTGGATTGGTGCGAGAAAAATCCTTTGGTACTACAAAGGATCGGATGCTGTACATTGAGCATTGTGCAAATTCAAGGGCTGTCACCATTTTCATTCGAGGAGGTACATAGTATTCTTTTGTCCAATTGTTCAAATAAATATTGAACCGCACAACCTCCTTTCGATTTTTGGCAATGGTTAGTGTTGATTTGCAATGGCAATATTGTTCTTTTTCGCTGAAAGTTGCAACGCAATTTGATGAGGTAAGAAATAGAAACTGGAAGAGGAGTCTGTAGATGCCTAATCATGAACATGGTTTGCATTAGGTAACAAGATGATGATTGAAGAGACCAAGCGTAGCATGCATGATGCACTTTGTGTGGCTAGGAATCTCATACGCAATAATTATATTGTGTATGGTGGTGGTTCAGCTGAAATCTCATGCTCAATTGCCGTTGAGGCAGCTGCAGATAGATATCCTGGCGTTGAACAGGTGCGTTCCCTTTCACTTCATCCACTCATTTTCATTCAATTGAACCACTGCCATCTAATTTTTTTCCTTTTTTTTTTTTCTATGTTCACAGTATGCAATCAGAGGATTTGCTGATGCCTTGGATGCAATCCCCATGGCGCTAGCTGAGAATAGTGGTCTACAACCTATCGAGACGCTATCTGCTGTTAAATCTCAACAAATCAAGGTAATGTAACGTGAGGGGTGGTCTTCAATTTGTTCTTTTTACTGCTTCTGCTTTTGTGTACACTTCCGCTGACTCTATCTGGATGTGGAAATATAGGAGAACAATCCATTCTGTGGAATCGATTGCAATGACGTTGGAACCAATGACATGCGCGAGCAATTTGTCTTTGAGACCTTGATTGGGAAGCAACAGCAGATCTTGCTGGCAACACAAGTGGTCAAAATGATTCTGAAAATTGACGATGTCATTTCCCCATCTGACTACTGATGCTAGGTACATCCATTCCCAAGATGGAGTTCAGTGTTCTTGGCTTCCCGTGATGTGTGGAGTGTCATTGCGGACACTGCACTTTTTGTCATTGATTGCTGATGGTTTGCAAATTTTCAACTGGGTTTAATTGGACATACGTATGTTTTGGTCCATTTCCTGGGTAGTGGATTATTTTGCCACCGTGCATTTTTCCTTTCTGGTCGATCCTTTGTTAGAAATGATTGCACCTTCTGAAATATTTGTTTTGTGGTGGGGGAATGTGATCCAGCCAGCCATGGATTAAGACATAATTTATTTTTTTTTTTGGTCGGAAAGACATGAGAAGGTTGAAGTAGACTGCTTTAGTAATGGTTCGGCCCTGTACCTGCTTATCGGAGGCAATCCTTGTCAAAGGAACCCTGGCTGCTGTTTCCTTCTCGGTTGGGGGCGACGAGGAAAATGGGGAAAATGAAAGTGGCTCGGAAAAACGGAAGATTTTGATTTTTTTTTTTAGGATATTGAAGGCTTAATTCCCTAAAAAAATCCCTAATATAGTCTAAATTCTATCTTGAATTTTTTTTGTCTCAGAAAGACCTCAAATTTTAAGCCAGGTCCAATTCCAGATTTACTTTATGAACTTTTTGGCTTGTCAATGATTCTCTATACTTTGGATTTGGTCTCAAATTTGTCCGGAACATTTCTTTTTTTTTTTTCCTAAAAAACATGATCGACTTTTCAATGTATTCTCAAATTTATTCTGTCCAGTGTTCAACAACTTGAAGTGGTATTTTCATTTTGATAATGAATCATTATTAGCTAAGTGACATGAAAAATTATCTCGAAAAATAAAACTGTTTTACGATATGAAAATTGAAGATGACTAATTGTAAATTTTGAGTAGAGGGCTAATGAAGATAGATTGGAGACTATAATAAAAAAAAAATTAGTAATATTTCTCTTGGACAAAAGAAAAGTTAGGTATTAATTTGAAACTGTTCCTAAAACTAGGAAAAAAATTTAGATAGAAAAGAGTTGGTAAAGTGTTTTTTTTTTTTTTGGGAGGGGCGTAACTGGACTTAAAAGTTGAGAATTTTATTTTGGACAAAAATGAGCGGCTTTTTAAGGGATTATGCCGGATTGAGGGTCCCTTTCAAGTTTTTACCAATTTTCTTCCTCCTATCCGTATTCTTTCCGTCGTTGGTTTCCACCATGGGCTACCTAGCTATGATCTATGAACATGCGGTAACAACGTCGTAATCTAGTGTTTCCCAGTAATGGTTCTTGAATTCGCTTCGAATTTCTTGAAGATGGGGGATTAGTGACTTTAGCCGCAGGAAGGGGTGGCTTCGTTAAATTTAATATTTTGACCCAAACACACAACACCACGAAAACGAAGCTGATGTTGGGTTTTGACCCCCTTTTGCAAGAACATAAGAGCGAGCTTCGCATTGCCTCTCTGGGTGTCCGTACGAGGAAAGGCGGTGTGCCCCCCCTCTCCCACCACTTTGCCCTAATCACCAAAAAACAGGGACGGTGGGGGCCGTTCATTCTTTTGCTTTTCCTAGCTCTGGGCCAAATCACAGCTCACGTCTGAGGGAGGGAGGGAGGGAGGGAGGGGACACCCTGCTCATCATTCTCAAAGTCGAGACTTTGATTTGATCCCAGTGAATCCAGCAGTCGACTTTGGTGAGATATGAAGACTGACATTGGATCAAATTCATCAATCCCCCATTTGAATGAAACTTGACAGATCTTGCATCCAACTGAACTATTCACAATTGGAGACAGTCACAGACACCCTAAAACATCAGTCCCAACCTTTTTTTTTTCTTCCCTTCCCAATAAAATCAAGTCAGTATTTGCATAGTCCCCACCTACCCCTAATTAAAAAGACTAAAGGAAAGGACACCCCCCCCCCCCCCTATGTACACCAGGAAGATATGCACAAATGGTGCTAAAGAATGTCAACGGGAAATATCAGTTCCGTTCCTTTTAACTTAGGTCGACCTCGACCCGCTCGGGATTTTGCTTTTCGGTCTGGTTGGCGATGGGGCCTATGCCCAGTTGCCCCTTGTCTCCTGCTCCGAATGCGTAGAGCTTTCCCGATTCGGTGAGCGCGAATGTGTGCGCGTTCCAGTAAATAGAGTTAGTGAGGCTAATCTGTACAATCCTCTCGTTGACCTGCTTCAGCGACGCCACGAGCGCCGGGCTCAACACGTTCGTGTGCCGATTTCCCTGCAATGCAACACCACCTCAAGGTCAACGTTATAGGGGAATGTCCGCCCAAAAACTCGAATGCGTGCTCCTTTGGTTGCCCGAAAAAAAAAGGGGGAAAAAAAAAGTGCTGTTAAGTTCACGGGCATTTTCGCTTGCAATTTCTCGTCGAGAAAAGGAGAAGCTGAAATGAAACGACAAGCAGTCATCTGAAAACACCAGGGAATATGGCGAAGGTAAAGACCAGACCTGTCCATCAACGATGGCAACGTGTCCAAGGCTAGCAGATTCTCCACAGCCAAATGAGTAAACTTCGCCCGCTTCGGACACCACAAATGTCGTATAATCCCCTGTTGCAACATGAACGGCCTTGACATTGTTCAGCGATTCCACGACCTTAGGGGCCAATTCGCACTCTTCGTCGCCGTGTCCCAAGCAACCATAACGGCCCCATCCCCAGGTGCAGACCCGTCCATCCCGCCCAACCACAGCGGCATGCCAAGCTCCAGCTGCGACCACCATGGGTTGAACATTCAAACGCCGAAACTGTTCGACCAAGCGAGGGTACTTCTCGTCAGTCTTTGCACCGTGTCCAAGCTTTCCGCCCAAGCCACACCCAACGGAGTACACTGACCTGAAATGTTCAGTTAAAAAAAAATAAAATTGGTTGCATGGCTCAGAGATCATTAAGGAAAGATCACAAAAACAATCTGTATGGGGGTGCTTGGTGGCGGCAAACATTGGGATCTGGGTGTACTTGGTACCATCCGGAATCTAGTATCCCGAGTCAAACCATGCTCAGATCAAAAGTAGTTTGGGGGAACAAGGTTCAAGTGGAAATAAGTGTAAGCCTATTCATTATGGTCGAATTTTCCATTATTAGCCAGGAACTTGCATCGGTAGTATCTTCCGTACTTCCTACTTTGATGGCGCACGCAATGCGAGCTACATCTAAATTTAAGATGCTGATGAAGAGTTCAAGGCATGAAGGAGCTGCAACGGTGGAGCGGATTGGTCACAACTCACAATAGAGACCTAGAAAATATTTGATGGAAACTCACATGCCACTAGGCTCAAAAGCCAGCGCAAGAAGGTAGCAATATCCCGCGGCTATTTGCACCACTGGTATATTCTCCAGAGCACCCAATAAAGGGCGGGGCTCCACATCATTTGGCTCAGTGTGGTGTCCAAGTTTACCATCAGTTCCCCAACAGAATGTGTAAACCCTGCCTTCTCTAGATAACACGGCCGTGAAGAAATTTCCAATTGCAGCTTGAACCACGAAGATGCCTTTCAACGATTCGACTAGCTGTGGTGTTGTGACAAGATTAGATCCTTGACCCCCCCATTCCGCTTCGCCGAATGAGTCCTTCCCAAAGGCATAAACCTGACCCGCGTCGCTAATCAGCATTGTCCTGCCTGCTCCAGCAGCTGCCTGGATTATTCGGACGCCTTGAAGGGATCTGTAACACACGAGCTTCCATTAACTTTTCACACACCCAATTTCTCTTTCATTTTTCTTGCAGAGCAACAGTGACTGTTAAGTCATTAACCTGATTAGCCGAGGCCGCGATTCCTCTTCGGTGGTGCCATGTCCCAATTGCCCATTTATGTTCGAGCCAAACGTGTACGCTGCTCCTTCAGACGTTACAGCAATACTATGACCAGGCCCAGCTATGGCCTGGGACTTCTCCCTCCTGCAGCATATCTCCCCAGCAAGCAAGAAACCAAGTACTAGTTTCCAAGAACCCCCGCATTTTCGCTTTAAGTCTTGGCGCTCTTCAGGTGTCATTGGCTTAAAGATAGCTCTCTTCTGACACATGTCCAGAGCAGCAATCTCTGTCACTGACAGTTCTTGGTCAGGATGGAAATTTGCGGGTTGCCTGAAGAAGGAACAGGTTGCCTGCAAAACGTACAACAAAATCATCAAGCAGCAACACCAATTCTAGCATCTCAAGTCACGTCCGCATGAATAACGAAGAGAACCAGGACGACTTGCCTCTAACTTGGCGAGATCTTGTGGAGTGAAATTACATGAAGTAAGAACGTGAAGAACGATAGACGGACTAGCAGCCAATGGGAATTCTCCAGGGATAATGTCCCCAAAGCAATGCCGTGTCTGGCGTTGAAATGTCCGAATAGGAGATGCCACAATTGCAGCCACTGGCTGGTCAGATATCTCATGGTACTGTATAGCTTGGCTTTCACTCGCGGTGGCATCCATGGGCACTGCTAAATGAGGCAGTGCCAAGCTTTGTGGACGTAGAGATTTTCAAAATGCTGGAGCATTCAAAAAGCAATGTGCATATGTCAGCACCCTCTTGACAGGAGATTTCCCAGAAGAAGGATAAACTTATACAGGATAGAATTTCGGCAACAATAGCTACCTCGGTATATGTGTCAACAACCTTCAAGTTTGAAACCTACAAACAGAGCACGTCATTGTAAAACTTCAAATCATGAGAGCTAATCAATGTTCAAGAAAAATTAAGCGGAAAGGCTATATCCACTTCCATGAGAGGGCTGATCAAACGACAATCAAGACAGTTCAAACTAACACAGCAAGAGATCACCAAATCAGCAGAGATTGGACATGAAAAAACACACAAAGAGTCGAACAAACTGCACAACTCATGAAGCACATGAATGACCTCGATCTCAATGAAGAGCAGATCATGCTTGGTTGAAAGGGGAACTTCCACAAGCATCCAACAAAGGAGCAGTAAAAAAAAATGCTGATGAAGCAAAAATAGACTCCAGTGGCAAAACATTGAAAATGTCCTGACCAAAAGAAGAGGAGGAAATTTCGACACACCAAAAGACGAAAACTTGGGAAGAAAGAATGCTAATCTTCCATTCTAAGGATATTCTATTGCCTTAAACAACCCCAGAAGGAAAAGATTCTCATGTCAGCTGGGGAAAAAACACAAACTCCAGCGCACGCAATCTCAACCGAATACCGGGAACCACAAAACCAAGTGCTATCAAAGAAACAAAACATAAAATTTCATCAAAAGAAAACCAAATTTTGCATCCCGAAAACCAGACTCAGACTCAGACTCAGAGAAGATATGCACGAAGAGATGAACCAAAAATCCGATCTTTCCACAAACCCAGATCATGATCATTAATCCGATCAACGAAAACGAAAAAGAAGACTCGATCACGCAAGCCAAAACAGGGAAGAGGTTACATCGGCCAAAAAACAGAGAGGAAGGGAAAGGGCAAAAAAAAATGTATACGTGTTGAATGAGTGGATCATCTGCAGGTAACAATTCTCACATACAGACAGAACAGGAGCAATTTCAAGATCGGGAATTACGACAACGATTCATCCACAGAGGCCACGTTCGCATCTGATCAGCTGCGAGTGAATTCAAGGTCCTCGCTCCAAATTTGACGAGAAAAAAAAAGTGGAAAAAAACAGAGGATAGGGAGAGCTGGGATCAGTAGCGTTCTCGCGATTTCAGTCGAATTCCGGAGAAGAGAGGATTTGGGATTCTATTCGTCCCTCCGATTGAACTCGGAATGAATGAATAATCGATAGCCTTTTAACTCGTGTGTGATGAGAAAGATGACGATGGTGAGAGAGAGAGAGAGAAGAGAGGAGAGGTGAAGTCTTTGTTGTGGGTGTGTGTCTAACGAAACGTTTTTCTAAAGCGATGAGGTGTCTCTCTCGGATGCCGAGCCTCTCCTCTCTTTATATATATATATATATATATATATATATATATATATATATATATGCTCCTGCCTTATTACACCCTCGCTTCCCCCTTTATCTTGAATAAAACTATGGTGACTTTGATCAATGACTAATAATTTTGTGAGGTTAGGCAGAAAAAAAAAATTAATATGGTGAATTGAACTTAGTTATCTAAATAATTCATACTCGACAAAAAAGGGGCGATGCGACTGGCATGGAAAGAAAAGCCACTTCAATAGGTGACGCGGTCGGAATAGACTGAACGTTGTTTGAGAAACACTGGGCACGAATTAAGATTGAAGGAAAAAAAATAATAATATGGAAACGTCAATTGTATAAATTTCCATACCGCACATAATGAAAAAGTAGATCGACTTATTTACAGGATTTACGGTAGAATCAAGATATGCACAATCAAAGGAAGATTTATACGCAATTTTGAAAGATACATAAAACCAACCGTGTTTTCAAAATGAAATTTCTTTGATCATCTCTAACATTTTTTTTTTTTGTAAAATCATTTCTAAGTCGTTCATTTTTCGCAAAACGAATAGCCTCTCGAAAAAAATTAAAACTTTTGACTATTAAAAAAGCGATCCCAGTTAACATCTTCAACCCCGAACTGCTATAAGACCAATTTACAAAATGCCCCGCACCGACAATTAAAGTAAAAGATTCCACATAACGAAAAATTGATAATACTTCCTCAGATAATACCCTTTTTTAAATAAAAAAAAATCAAACAAAAAATGTACTTGGTAATCCTATGATTCCGGAATAGCACGAAATCGAACATATGATTACCACTAGACAAAACATGCTCCCATCATCAATCTCTGCACATTGAACATAATTAAGCTAATCCAGGGTCACTAATCCTCCAATGAAATGAATGCCTCCACATTCAATTCGACTCAATCCCTCTTCAGCTGATTGTTTCTCAAACCCTCTTGATACGTTTAGACAACTACAATTGCACTTAGGAACTAGTAATATTTTAGCGGGCTACCGGATACGTCGAAAAGGTATTTATTACCGTTAACCTTCACCTTCGATGGAGAAAATAAGTCAGCTCGATTTCACAATTCGATAAGTGATGTGTGTAAAGTGTCAATTCAGTTTTAAATCTTTTGTATTTCTGCTTGTTGAGTTCATCGGGCCAATTCTGACTGAAAATCACTGACGTGAATGTCGATTGTCTTGCGTGACACGACTGGCGCTGGCGTGGATATTTTTTTAAAAAAATAGTTTTTTATATTTTAAATAATTTTTTTTTAAAACGTGAGACAATTGACGGGTACGTCAGCGATTTTCGGCCAAAATTGATCGAATTGACTCAATAAGCATAAACATAAAAGACTTAAGACTAAATTAGCATTGATGATGCAAAAGATTTAGGACTGAATTGACACATAAAAAAATAATTTATGACTGAATTAGCACTAATGTAATATGTTTATGACTTTTTTTGTCGGTTACATAGCAGAGTCCTTCATACGGCGATCGAACTCGTGACCGCTTGCCCCTTTTTCCGTGTCGAAGTCGGGCGTGCAAAATCTTGCTACGGACCACTCAAATGATTTCGTTTCCTTAATGAGAAAAACTCTTCACATGCTAAAATCAGGTCGAATGCCATCGGCCGAGGAAACAACACGGTCTCGTCTAAAGAACACACAATCATCTCATCGTGCCACGCCCCTGCCCTCCCCTGCACCAGTCGCCTGGTAGACGAATCTGGCCCAGATCTTGTGTCCGAGAAAAAAGGAAGGTGTCGAAACTCATGATCGATTGACTCTCTGAATCCTTCGCTCGACAGTCTTGTTTGGGCAAAAACCGTGTGTTCCTCAGAAAGGAAGCAAATGTCGAAACAGGCGAAGACACTTTCATTGACGCCACCCCTCGGGTTAAAAAAGATAGGGAAAATTGGCAAAAACAGTTCTTGAATTGTAATTCGACGTGCGACGTGACCCTTGAACTTTCAATTTGTTCGATACGATCCCTGGATTTTTAGTACATGTTACAAGCTAGTCCTTAGACCATATGAAAATGTCCAATGTCGTCCCCGAGCTCAAATCAATGGGAAGATGACGACGGTGGTTATTTTCTTATATGGGGATTAGTTTGAACATTTATGAAAATTTCAGGGCCCACATTAAGCAAAATAAAAGTTCAAGGACGACATTGCACATTAGGCTAAAGTGCATGGACCACATTGAACAAATTGAAAGTTCGGAGACCACATTGCACGTCGGGACAAAGTCCAGGGACCATTTGCTTCATCAACCCCAAAAAGATAAAAAAAAGAAGACAAAATCATTGTGGAGGAGCAGGAGCAGGAGCTCCACTTAATAAGTCATTTAAGGGAAGATAATAAGCCGGGTAATTGAGATTTTTGGGTGAAAAAACAAGAAGCATGACCAGATATTGTCCATTGTCCAGCTCAATCATTAGGCATGCTGATGAGCTTAGTATGCTGTAATTAGCGTGAGGCACCAGGCAATTATGTCTTCGCTTATATGACCAGCAGCTTAATCAAGAAGTTGTCTTTCCTTTTCTTCTTTTCGCGACGGATCTGTCTGCCATTTTTGCTTTCCCTTCGAGCAGAAACATTAAGATGCGAAGTGCCCAGGGGTCTTGACTCGTTGTTTGGATCGCGAAACTGAAATGGCACTTGCGGGTACTGGGGCCACTGTCCGAGTTTCCTTTCCTCGTCAATGATTAAGATTTGTATTAGGGACAACGGAAATGGATAATTAGGGTTGATGCTGCGACTACGGGAACGGATTAAGAAATCACTTATGAAGTCGACCCTCGAACGGCCGTGTACCAGTCTCTCGTCTCCTGTGGATTCACTTTCTATGGCCCTCCTCCAACAGGAGGTTGCATCGTAAGATATTGAAAATTGGAAATCATAAGACATGCGGTCGGTCGGCATGCTAAAGTATCGTCCTGCTTCGCTCCTAAATGCTCTTTATATTCATGTGGTCTCAGCTTCGCAATTCATGTGTTCTCGCTTCGCCTGTCAGCTTAAGCTTTTGGATTGGACTTCCTAACATGGAAATTGCCAAGACCGAAAGAGGAAAAAAAAAAAAGGAGCAATTTTTTCGTCACGGTTCTTCCACGAGACCTTTGCTCGCTATTTGTCCTCGCTTGTGCTTGCATGATTACTAGCCCAAGAAGAATTTCTGCTTGTTGTTAACGGGAATAAGAAAGTTTCCACACATGAAGACAATGGGCGTACGCCACAAGACAAAATATAAGGCTGAATGAGCAACGTAAGACTCAGCCGATCGAGCTTTCTACACGGGTTGTCACGTCCATGGGGACAAGGCAACTCCAGAATTCGATCGGAGCTGTTGCAGAGCGTATGGATAACACAGCAAGTAACGTTGCTGTTATTGTTGTTGTTATTTCCGAGATGCACCGAAAACGAAGGAAGACAACTTCAACTGGTAAAATGTCTTCAAGGTTAAACTACACGCATCCTTGCGTTATCGTATCTGTGTGGCGCTGGCTGGCATCTGCATATTGCTGCCTCATGGTTCCAAGACACATGCGGGCACATTCTTTCTATATTCATCTGAGGGAAATTGATAAAACTTAATTCTGCGCGCTTACGAACTCCGGCGCTTGAAGCATCCTCGATGCGAGGCTTCCTTTACCCCGTCTCGTGTATTTTGGAGAGGAATAGAACGACGGCGATCGAGCTTACTTTCGTTGGGGCAAAAAAAAAAAAGAAAAGGCTTCGACAAAAAGCGAATTGATTGGGACGAAGAAAGAGTGTTGGAATATGCCACTTTTCTCTATTCCCGTTTTGATATGATCACGTTTTCGGAAAATTCCTTCTCCAAGGATTGAGATGACACACTACGTACACGCCAAGGCACTGCACTTACAACTTTAAAAATAAAATAAAGAAAAGAAACATTGCGCGGTTTTCTGCTAAAACAAGCATTAGAGGCTTCGTACGGTTGGCAGGTCAACGTTATTCTGCATGTCTTGGAGGGGAAGACGAACCATTTCTGCTAAAAGACGGAACTTGGGCTTAATTAAAAGACGGGTGATCATTTTAAACCGTCTTTAGTCCAAGGGACATTGTCAAGGAAAGAACTCCCAAGGCACAACAAGACTTGGACCACAATGATACCCACCAAAGGCTGTTTAATATTTACTTAGACTTTATTCATTTCGCAAAAAATAAATAATTTTAAAAAAAAATCTTAAAAATAATTACTGCCAATCGCTTAAAAAAAGTAGTTAATAAAAATTATTTCATTAGCAATAATAATTTATGCCTAATATTTTCGTGAACTGTGAAAGTATTTTTCTTTCAAGTTATTTTTTGTAAGAGATAAAAGCAACCATTTTCTAAAAAAATATTTTTCAAATAATTCGTTTTTCGTAAAACAAATGAAGCCTTAATTTCATAAATTTTGTTCAGTGAGCTCAAAACTTCGGGCCTCAGTTCTTACTAAGTTAGAATACACACCGGTCAGATCCTGCTTTTGTACAAAGAACACAAGGGTATACCCTCTCACTTGCGAAGTATACTGAACATGAAAACATAACTGAATTGGCCCTAATTACTCTACAGGCCGGAGTAGAAGGGAGGAAAAGTCTCTTAGGCGTCGGCATCACACATGGCACATCTTTCACTCAGGCTCTTGTTATATCTTGCACAAGGACCAAATATGTTAATGAGAACTTCACAGAAGAGGCTGTCACAAGGGCAATTAACGAGATGTCATCTTCGAGCCAGTATCCTACGCCAAGGGGCTTCAGGTTTTTCCTCATCAGTCCAAGACAAGAGTATCCCAGTCTCCTGGACTCAGTGGTATTACTAGTTGCTACATGGCTTCTTTGACTTCACACCGGCTCCTCTCTCTTTATGTCTGTGTCCTCAAGGAAGAGTCAGATACATTTACCGCTACATGTCTTCTTGTCCTTTGACTCCTCTTCTCTTGTCGTGTCTGTGTCATTGAGGAACTTATGAAACTCAGTTGGATGCTTTGACTGCTACCTCTTATATAGACCATGTTCAGTCATATAATCAAATCGCCCACATAGGTCATTCAAACAGCATGTCGGAAATGAGTAAAAGGATGAACAGTTCCACGATTTAAGGTATCATTACCTTCGCCATGTTTTCGTCAACATTCTAGTTATCACTCCTTTCAACATCATTATTTGTGACAACAGCACCTTTATCTGACCTAGCAGGTGATGCATTATCATCTTCCTGCAGTTCAGGACTCGAAAGGTTGCCATTGACGACTGCTCCACCATTTGACGAATGATAAGTACTATTCGCATGTTGAGGTTCGTCAGTGCTCTTATCCACCAATGGTGGCCTATTCTCATTATTTACCTCCGGCACACTAGTTTCTATTTCATTCCTTTCACCTGCCAGTGAAATTTCTTTAACAGCCACTGTTGCCTCTTTCTTTCGCTGCTCTCTCTCCCGCCGCCTCCTCTCCTCTTGCTCCTTTATTTGCTTGAACCTGGCGAAGAACAAACAAATAGAAAGTCAGGCAATCTAGAATTGACTCCAGTAGATTCATTAATGAGCAGTAAGTCCCACAGAAACCAAAAACTGCAACCTTTCACCAAGGCGGGGTCCTTCGACAGTCAAATTTTTCTTCTCTTCAACCTTCTGGGTAGAGATAAACTCAGATGCACTCTTCTGATTTCGAGTTTCATCTAGTTTAATTGTATTGTTGCCGAATTGTTTAAGCGGATTTTCAGCACCGCCTAACTTTTGAAGCCATACTTGTTGTGCAGTGCTCAATATGTTGTTTGTCAGCCTGCAAATTGATGCACATGGAAAAAAAAAAAGCGATCGTTGGCCGAATAAATAGTCACAGAAAGCAATGCAGAACATTATAGCAAGGAAACAGGCTTCAAGAGAAGATTGATTATAATCACAACTCAGAAGATCATCACAATGCACTCACCAATAAAGGCTTAGACCAGAGGGAACAGAAAGGGAAAAATATCCAATCATTAGAGGTAGGAATTTTGTTATTGCTTGGGAACTCTTCATGCTTGGATCATTGCTCTGAAAATCATAAAAAAGAGTCAATCCCATTGTCATGTTAAATTACACTTGCAAACTGTCAAAACATAGCCCACAGACTTATTAATAATATATTCCCAGAGCCAGTCCTAAATTCTTACTGCACATATGATCATCTGCTCCAATTTATTATGCATATAGGAATAACAAGCAGAGTTAGTGCACCAGTGCAAATGCAAAAAGACTGCACAGAAAAGCAAGACAAGACAAAAACTATCGATGACATTCAGCAAAAGTCCACACCCAATGATATATGAATCAAGATTGTGCGTGCCAATGAAAGTGATGAGAGAGAGAGAGAGAAGAAAAGAGAGGAGGAGGAGGGGGGAGGGGGGGGGGGATTTAGTCTATCTGTTGAAAGGATCGAAAGATTCACATCTGAGATATAGACCTTCACCAATCCATGCAGCAAGAACATCTTGCTTTGTTGCATTTTATGATGCACTATATTCTTGGATGTAGACTTAAACCCTCACCGATCCACGCAACAAGGACATCTTGGTTTGCTGAATTATGTGATCAATGGTCTAGCAGGCACGTGTATCATCCATGTCAACATAAGGAGAGCTTTTCATGAAAGCATACAAGAATAATGAATCACCAACATCAACATCAACAACACCTTTATCCTAAACTAGTTGGGTCGGTGGTCGATGAACCCCAAAGATTCATAAAAATAAAGCAAAATCAATCGAGGGAAAAGAGAAAAATAATGAATGAAAGAAGAAAATGTCTTGTGCAATTGTGCTTCACATATCAACTTCTATCGAATGAAGTGACCAATTAAATGACCAACCTGAGATGACTGCATGATTTGGACAGACATGTACTGAGTAAAAACCAGCAACACAGGCAAGACAAGGTATGCAAGTGTATCTGACCATCCAAGGGGTGGATGACCATCCTGCAATGAAATTTAAGCAGTAAAGACATAAATATATCCAATTCATGTAAGATGTGGCAGCACCTAAATCTAGAGCATAACTGCAAGAATTTAAGGCATGAACAAGAACATGATGCAACTTCCAGTTTCCTCATAGCATGCTAGTCAACATAATTTATGCAGCTGAATTGTAAAGTTCCTACAGAAATACTGTCAAAACTGAACTATATATATACAAGCTTTCTAGTAATTAGTCATAAAGAGGAAAAAGTAATTAGTCATAAAGGACAAGGTCGCTATGTAAGATGCACATTCACTTACTACAAAAGGAAAAAGCCAAGAGATGCCACTTCCGTTTTGTCGAGCTGCAATTGTCGTTGGTCCAGCCAAGGAAGGTATCCAGAAGAAAACCTTCTGTAAGAAGTCCCTTATTATTCAACGGAGTATGCCATCAGTTAAACAGAAGACGAAAGCAACTGCCCAATTCACCTTAAATAAATAGCACCCTTACCTCATCAGCCACGTTTGAAAGAGCTCTATAAAGCCCAATCCACACTGGTATAGTGGCAAGTGTGGGCAAGCAACCTTGGAGAAATATGAAAAACATTGAAATGACAAAGAATATAAAAGATGAAAGATGAATTAAACTAAATAAATCCGCCTCCCTCACTAAACTTACTCCTTATTAGGTCCAGTAATAACTAAGATCAAAATCATATAGCAAGAGTAATCTATCTGGAGCTAAAGAGAGCCATAATCTTTATTTCTTCAAATAACAAACTATAACAGACGGCCAGCATGAAATATCTACCATCTCTTTAGAACAGGTTACCAGTGTTGCTCTAGTAATTCACCTGCTAGTGGATTTATTCCAGCTAGTTTATACAATCGAGCAGTTTCAAGTTGAATTCTCTCCTGCAGGTAGATATTGAAAAATAAACGTCAATTATAGATAGAATACATGAATAACAGGCCACAGCTCTGAGGGAACCATGAAAGAGGGATGAAAGAAGAATAAAACTCCCACCTGATCACCCGCATATCGTTCCTGAATAGCCTTTATCTGTGGTTGCATAGAGCGCATTGCCATAGCTGATTCTACCTGATGAAACAATTTCAAATACTCATTTACTGTGCTGTACCCCCCCCCCCCCCCCCCCCCCAAAAAAAAAAAAAAACAAACAAACAAACAAACAAACAAACTTGCCACAAATAGATGTGGCAGAGGTATTTACAGTCCAACCACATATGGGCTAAAAAACCAATCATGTGATAGGAACCGCAAGATGCTGCAGTTGCAAAGAACCCTATATACGGGATAAGGCACACAACATACAAATATTCTTCCTCTAACCACTCACTAGTTAAATAAAGGCAAACCTGTTTCTTTGTCAATGGAAATGTAAAAGCCTTGACAAGTACTGTCAGGAGAATAATTGCAAATCCATATGCATATGGTACGTGCAAAGTAGAAAGCCCATCCTTTAGGACCTGAAATTGAGACACATGAGACAAATATTTAATATAGCCATAAGCAATCATTGGCAATGTATAAAAAAAAATCATACAGCACACAACTTAAACAAGTAGCATAAAATTATGCAACGCGATATATAGTCTAACAGAGACATTTAGTTCAGCGAGGCATTATCCGTGGAAGTTTCTTGCATGGCCCGACATAGAATGATCTAGAGATAGATTCTTCCAACTTAATGATAGTAACTGGCGCAACTTGCGCATAGCAATTCCTGAGCGAATGCTTTCAGAGCACAACTGCAGATGAGCTAGGGACTGGACAAGAGAACTGTTGGGGGAAGAGATGTCATTCAAGACTAACGTTAGACATTCCAAAGCAATGAGACTTCAATCTCACTCTTGCTTCCTTGTTAATCTTGTGCTAAATCATAAAAAACCACAAGATTAGCAGCCTAACTTGTTCATGTCCAATTCGTACGATTCATCAGTCAACAATACATATCCAGTCATTCATGCTTCCACAATTCACCATCCTCAAAACAATGCTTCAACAGAAACTCCCCCTTCCGGCAAGATCTTCAACATCGGCCAATCAATCACAGGCTAATCGCTATGAAAAGGAATCTGCTGAAATGAGCTCGAAAGGTCGATTCTGCACACCTTGAGAACGATCTCCATGTAATTGGAGATACCGGAGAGCCAATCGCCGTCCTGCTTGGCGACCGTAGTGCTCGTGACGGCATCGGAGGAGGACGAGACGGCAGCATCGGCGATCGTGTAGAGCAAGCCCTCGGCCCTGCCGAAGAGCTCCCTGACGAAAACCCTCCGCGCTCACAGGGTCGGGGTTGAACCCTAGGCGAGCGACGCAGCGCGTGCCGCGAAGGAGCGGAGACGGCTGGGGAGACGAGAGAGCGCCGAAGAGCGACCGGCGGAGGAGAGAGCCGGCGGCGGCGGCGGTGGAGGAGCGAGGGAAGGGGGAGAGGACGGAGTTCGACGCGGCGACGGAGAGAGAATGGGACATGGTTGGGGAACGAAGGTCGGTGATGGCGAAGAGAGAGAGAGAGAGAGGTTTTAGCCTTTTAGGGGAAGAGAGGGTTTTGTGGGATTTCTTTAGTGCGAGTGTTGTCGTAGCGAGGAGGCGGCGAAGTGGAAGATGCTGATGATGGTAATGGCTCCAAGATTATGGGTTGGAAAGCTTTATTTTCTTCATTTTCTTTTTTAAATATAGTGGAATCCACAAAACTTTTTTTTTTTCTGTTTTCCATTTTTTGTGGAGTTCGAATTCAATTTTGTTTTTTTAAATCGATTAAGCGTAGTGGATAATAATCATTTCTAAAATATTTGAAATATGAAATGAGGAAATTGTAACTAAAAAAATGGGGTTTTTTTTTTCAAAATATGATTAAAAAATATCAGTTCAATTGAATTTTAAAAAAAAAATTACGAGTTTAGAACACGTGCGCCTTTTAAGAGGCGCAGAAGGCGCCTTCATCAGAAGCGTCACTTCACATGCCCGCCTTGTCTCTTTTTTTCTTTTTTACTTCTTTTTCATTTTTAATCGCACATACGTTTTTTTATTTATTTTACAAATACAATATTTTTTTTCCTTACAAATTAACCGCGATTGGCGGTGGCGCCAACACTCAGCAACGACTCGGACGACAACGACGATACAATGGCAACTCACGGGCGCTGTGGCGGCACGGGACTTGTGGGCTTGCGGCGCATGGGGGTCCTCGGGCGGTGGGTCAACGGAAGGCGGCGTGACACGACGGCGCGGCTAGGGGTTGCAAGTCTGCGGATCTCGGGTCAGCATGGCCCATGGGCGGAAGGACCGCGAGTGATTTGCTGTTGGGTGGCGACGACGAGTATGGATGCAGTTCGGCGGTTGGCTCGGGCGGTCGAACGGAGGAGCGGCACGGCACCGCGGTGGAGCAACGGCAAGAGCTTGGATGGGGTGGCTATGGAGGTTGGCCGGCCATATGGAGAGGGGGAAAAAGAGGGGATTTTTTTTTCAAAAATATGTTTAAAATATAAAAATTAATTATTAAATATTAAATTATTCACACTAAACAATTTAATTACATAAATATTAAATTATTTTATTAATAATTATGTTATATTATTTTAAACTAATTATTAATAATTTCGCAGACTTGCAACCCCCAGCCACGCCCGCCTTCGCCGACCCACCGCCCGAGGACTCCCGTACGCCATAAGCCCGCGAGCCCTATGCCGTCGCCGCAACGCTTGCGAGTTGCCGTCGTGTCGTCTTCGGCGCCGAATGTTGTCGCCACCATGTGTCGTTGCCGCCGCCGTTGTCGCTAACTATCGTTAGTTTGTGAGAAAAAAAAAACGTTTTATTTATAAAAGGAAAAAAATATTTATAACGGATGTGCGGCTAAAAAAGGAGGGGAAAAAAAAGAGAGGCCAACATGGGCATGTGCGCCTGTGATAAAGGCGCACGGGCCTTAAATCAGTAATTTTTTAAAATTTCACTTAAATCGATATTTTTTTTTCATATTTTGGAAAAAAAAAGCCCTGAAAAAAAAATGAGGTGTGGCAGCTTTCTTTCAGAAATATCTGACCAAATTACAATAATGGCAAAGCGCTCGATAAATTTCGGAGCTTTTTTTTTTTTAAATAATATAAAAAATGATAATATTTATAATTTTAATATTAAAAAAAATTACAATTTTAGGTCTCCCTCGGCATTTGAAATGCCGAGGGAGAGGGAGAGGGGGCCCACCGGGGGCAGGTCCCCACGGGGGGCCTGCATAGTGCAGCCCCCCCCCCTTTTTTTTTAACCCCTCAGCAATTAAATTGCTGAGGGAGAGGGCGCCTCTATTTTTTTTTTGTTTGGAACCCCTCGGCAATTTGGGCGCCCCCTCGCTCGCGACAACACCGAAAAATAAAAAACCCCACCACCTTTTTATTATTTAATCAACATATTAACATTTATAAAGATCTATAATTAAATTTTGATTTTTAAATTAATACAAAACATAAAATCAAGTTGGTAGAATATATAAAAAGAAAAAAAAATTGTATAATAAATAACAATCATCATCCGCAATTACATTTACTAATGATATCGTTCTCCTATATGGCCTCCTGTCTCGCAATCAAGTCGTCTTCTTTGTTCGGCAGGTCTAGTATTGTATCGAGGACGATGATCCGGACGAATAGGACGAGCAGATGATGAAGGCATATCTTGGTAAAATATGCCACGTCCAGACGCTACATTTCCTACTGTAGGAGGGTATTCAAAAAGAGGAGAGAAATTTGGTTCATATGAACCGGGAGAATTGACTGGAGTTTGCGGCTGTGGATTGAATCCCCCGTGAAATGGGCTGACAAACTGTGAGGACCCTGCAGAATATCCTGGCTGGACAAACCCTGTAGAATAACCGGGCTGGCCAAACCCTGCAGAACAACTCTGCTGGTCAAATCCTGTAGAATAACCCGGCTGGCCAAACCCTGGAGTGAACCCCTGATCGAAATCCATCGCATGATACTCCAAAGTGTAGGGGACGCTATCACCAGTTGGAGGAGGTCGAGCAATCCTCCGAGTCGGCTGAACAGCCTCAGGTAGCTCATCATCAGGCCCAACGGGTTCTGCTATAGTTGCTGGCTGGGGTGGTGGCATCATTGTTAGCCGCCTCTCCTCATTCTAGGCATGTAGCATTGCCGTAGCTATATTCTCCAAAGCTGCCCAAGACTCCCGAGATGGATTGAAGTTACGTATGATATGTAAGATGTGTTCGACACCATCGCCCTAGTAATGATATCAAAATTAACAAAAATTATCAAATACGTTATATTACTAAAAAATAATTATGAAATTTTTTTTGACACATAATAAATTAAATTGAAAGTGTTTGCACTCACCGCGACACCCATTGCAGCTCCCATAATAGAAATCCACTTCCACGTATGTCTACGGTACCATTCCATGTATCCTGAATGAAAATGGAGTTCTTCCGTTGCAGGAGGACCATTGACAATATAATTAGCACGATTGTCTCACATATCAATCGACCGTCTGTGCTTTTTTACCCAATCCTTCCCAACTAGCCTTAATTCAATATCATGAAAGCGCGTATGATCATGCGGAGGTATAGGTATCGGCTGCTGCATACCGAACTGACGAAGTACTCGGTCTGGATAATGCCACTCAACTATCCAGTAACAGATGAGTGGGACACGAGCTCTCCAAATGTCTCGTCCTTGCAGGCAGTAAGCTGGTAGATCCCTCAGAATGTCATTGGTGTAGGGCTTCCAAATAATCTGTTATTGTAAAAAAATACATCAGATAAAATCAATAATTAATCTAAAAGCTAACATTCTATTAAACCCATTGGTTGCTATCATTACTTACATCTTCTAATGTCATTCTATCAAATTGATAGCGCAAATGTGACAACGCATGTGTGGGAACTGCCGTTGTCTGTAGGTCTAGACTCCACCTGCATAAAAAAAAGTTATATATGATACGCACTAGAAAGAATTAATGACTCGTGAACCTAAAAAAATAACAGATCATATTCCGACTACCAAGAGGTGCATCTTCCAAAGGATGATGGTCCATCAGGGTTGGGACGATGCATTTGAAGCGCTCGCACGCCCAAATCTGCAATACATGTAAGGCACCCCCGATTTGATGCGTCTTGAAATAGGTTGCATTGCATAGCTCCTGATACAACCAAGTAAGCGCTGCTGAACCCCAACTATGCTGCGTAGAGTCGTTGAGGTTCATTAATAGTGGAAGAAACAGCTGTTGACACATGATTTTTGACCATCTTTTATTTTAGTTTTTATTTCTAAAATTAATTAAAAATAGCAAAAAAGGTCAAAAAATTGCAAAATAAACTTTGGGAGCCTTAGCCTAGCCTTAGGAACCAATTTTGAACAAAAAATATTTTTTGAATTTTTTAATATTTTTTGGAATTTATTTAATTATAAAAATACCCAAAAAATCAGAAAAATACCATCCGTGGTCAGAAAATTACAAAAAATATTCATAAATTTTATTTTAATTCTCTCTTTAATATTTTCACTTTTTATTAGGGAAATTCGGCTTGGTTCATTGGGTTCCTTCACAAAACTAATCCCGAACCGGGCCTAAAAAATCCTTTTCGAGTCTTTTAATTTTCAATTCTCGGTTTTTATAAGCTATGACATTGGACTCTAAAGTACTGAAATGCAATTGGGTCAATTTGCCCTCCAATTTGATCAATTTTAACCAAAAAGGGCTTAATTGCATAAAAATCTTTCAATTTAGTCCCCGGTTTCACAATTTTTGAAATTAAATTTCACACGGGCACACCCATTAAAATTAAACACCTCTGCCCAACAGTTTTCATCATGCTGAATCCATTGGTGGGCTCAATTTTGGCTAATTCGATCGTTTAGGCCTTCGATTTGGCGAAATTAAATTTCGGATCCTAGGGACAATTTGGGGTTTTCACAGAATTTCAATAAATTGATTCACGAAAATACCCATATTTGATGGAAAACATGTCAAGGAATCCGATTTTGCCATCAATTTCATGAAAAGAGGTCATTTAGGGGGTCAATTTGGCGATTTGGGCGATTTGGCCGAACCGGGCCGGTCGGGTCCGACCCGACCCGACCCGGGTCTGGTGGACAGCATGCACAGAATGTGCAGCAGCATGGACAGAACAGGGGGGAGCGGCGAACAAGCGTGGGCGAGCGATTTTTTTTAAGAAAAAGGACACCACGCGTGAGGGGACATTGGCAGAGGTGGTGGACGTGCCGAGGCGGGCGGTCGGCCACCGTGAGGGGGGGAGATTCGGTTAAAACCGAACTCGGCCGAGAGAGAGAGAGGAGAGAATTTTGGGGAGATTTTTCGAGCAAAGCCGGAGCAAGACAAGCTTGCCGGCACCTCTTGGAGCCTGAGGGGAGCTTCGGTCGCCGTCGACGGTCGCGGAATAGGTCGGTATCTTCCCCGGTCTTCATTTTTTCTTATGCACGCCGGGTGTTCGACGAAATGCCCAAATGGGCTTTGCATTTTTTTAGTCTCGGCCGAGGCTCCCCGAGCCTTATTTGTTGCGCATTTGGTTCCTAAACTCCTCTAACACCATCCCTCCGCCTACCTTGCTATTTATTTTGCATTGAAATGTGCCGGGAAACCATGGCTGGAGCTCCCCGACGCACACCCGAGCCGAGAGCTCGGTCCGGCGAAGCCCACGGCAACCGACCATCAAAGGACCGTAGGTAAGCTTCTAAATCTCCCTTGGGTGCTATGTGAATGAAAGAAAACGAGTTTGAGCGACAAAAAATTTTCTGCAAATCGGTTCGCCGGAGCCGGTTCGGTCGCCGGATTTTTGGGGCGGTTCCCGACGTGTTTCTTGCCATGTTTTGGTCTTATATTGATGTTGAGTGTCTAAGGAGTCGAATGCCGCAAGAACGGGCGAAAAATACCAAGTTTCGGGCCCGTTTCGCAATTTTCCGGCGACCTCGCCGGAATTTTTACTATTCCAGCCGGATTTTTCACTGTTCATCGTCTTCTCCGGCGACCCTCCGGCCGGTCAACGGTCAACGGCCGACGTGGCGTGCCACGTAGGCAGCCACGTCAGCCGGGTGGGGTCCGGTCCGCTTATTTTCAAATAAAACAAACGGACGGCCACGATCGCGACACGTGTCGCGATCCTGGATTTTTTGGAAAATTAAATAAATGATTTTCGAATAATCGATCCGGCGGACGAGGATGTGCCACGTGGCTCACTGAGGGACATCCGATCTTGTACAAGATCGGACGCACCAGAAGAGGCCACGTGGCACGTTCTAGAGCGTTCGATCCGAAGGTTTTTCTAAAAAAGAAAATAATTGATTTTTGATCCGATGGCTACGATTTGGCCACGTGGCTCACTGAGGGACGTCCGATCTAGTGGAAGATCGGACGCACAGGATGAGGCCACGTGGCGCGATGAGAACCGTCGGATCCGGGGAATTTTCGGATAATTAAATAAAATAGATAAAAAATCAAAAAAATTGTTAAAAAATGGAAAAATGTTTAAAAATATAAAACGGCGTCGTTTTAGGCCGGTTTCGACCCCTAGGGTCGGGCCGGGCGCCCGAGAGGCGCGGGCCGGGTCTGACCCGGCCCGGAAAATATTTTTAAATATTAAAAAATTCAGAAAATAATATAATAATAAAAAAATCAATAAAAAATTAAAAAATCATAAAAAATTCAAAAAATTCGGAAAATTCAGAAAAATTCTAAAAAAAATTCATAAAATAGGAAATGGCCACATTCAACTGGTCACGACCTGTTTCGGGTCTTTTTACCCCCGATCTTTCCAAAAATGACGGTTTTGCCCTTTCGGCAAACCGTCTTCCAAAAAAAATTCTAAAAATCCAGTAAAATCCCAAAAAATAGGAAATGGCCACAAACAACTGGCCAAGTCTCATCCCGGGTGTTTTGAACCCCGAACCTTCTCAAAAATGACGATCTCGCCCTTTGGGCGAATCGTCTTCCAAAAATTGAAGAAAAATCAAGAAATTCCAAAAAATTCTCAAAAAAGGGAAATGGCCACAATCAACTGGCCATGGAATATTTTGGGTAATTCGGTATCCAAACCTTTCAAAAATGACAATTTTGCCCTTCGGGCTAATTGTCCCCGAATCTTTCCATTTTACCCCTAACCCTAAATCACATCTTCCCTAAGCCTTTATGGCTATACTAGGAGGCCAATGATTGAAATTGATGTGCATTGACATGATTTATTTATGCACTTGATTGCGCTTTCATTATATTGACTGTGGTTTGATAGGACCAGTCTTCCAACCTGCATGAAACCCTGACTCATATCACCCAAAATTGCGCCTGCATGAACTCTTAGTTAGGAAAATCACTCACGTTAGGTACCGAAAGGGCGTTGGTAATGACACCGACGTAACCAAGTCCCCGAACCCAAAATCTCTGGTTCCGTAGAACTGATCGATCTCTCCCAATCGATCAGTAAGGTTTCCGGTCTACCCTCCAAGAAAGACCGGTGGCGACTCCAAATGCATGAACAAGTTGCACATGCCACCACGACCACACTGAAGGTCGAAAGCGATCGACTCTTATCGTCGAATCCCTTAAAGATATACCTCCGCCGCGATTTGGTATGGGCCTGGGAGGGCCCGCGCCGATCTAAGGCCCGCGATCCACATTTCAGAGTGGGGGCCCGCGATCGGTAATCCATTAGCCCGCGTCCGATTTCGGACGGGTCGCGACAGCTGGCGACTCCACTGGGGACATTGTTCTAGAACACTTGGTTCTGGACCTCAAGTGGACTTAGGCCGTAATTAAAACGTTGAGTGATTTTTCTAACCTTGCAGGCGCTCTTGAAGGTGAGGTAAGTCCGCTCACGATAGGTGTTATATGTTTTTGCAGATTGGAGTGATAAGGGGTGTAGTCTGTGATTAACATCGTCTTATGCAGGATGGGCGTAGGAATGTATGTTATATGGATGATTTGAAGCGCTGATTGATATATAAATTGTTGCGCATGATTCACTGCATATTTGAGGATCACGACACTTTGCACAAAGCGCCCAAACCCAGGCCGCGAAATCACCTTTTCAGGTAGCCATAGATCAGGGATCGATATGCAACGCTCTAGCGTGGATTGCGCTGAGGTCGACCATATTCGATCCCACTCACTATCCAAGTCGATACTTTTATCCGCTTGTTGTGGATTGCGCTCATGGACGAATTTATCGACTCGGATAGAGGGAAGCCTTTAGGTTCCATACCTAACCCCTTTTTGATTTGTAGAGTCAAGCCTCACTTGTCTCATGCGCATGTATATGGATGGTTGGTATACCTAAAACCAAAGATCATTGGGTACCTCTCATGGTAAGGTCCTGCCGTTTCTATATAAATTCACTTGCAGCCTTTCATTCTGCACAACATGTTGCATTCATCAAGTCCGATGGTTGAGTCCAATTCCATTTTAGAGTATAGATAAAAGAGATGATCTCTCCAAGTCGGTCCCACATCACGGACGTATTCAAGTATGAGCGACGCTTCATCCGCCACCAGACCGTCGGGACATTCAACGGAATTTACCCTTTTCGAGCTGTCCGAGGAAGGATCCAGTAACCTTACTGGAAATTGAAGGACATGCGATAACAGTAAATCCGAGACACTTGCCGGACATTATCAAAAGGGTATCTGATGAAAATGAAGACCCGAAATAGCCAGTCCGAAGACCCCAAGCATCGTCCCCCGAAGACCCGACTTGGGGCATCTCTTTAGGTTATTAAGGGTCACGTTCCAGTCGTCCCTTTTCTTTTATTAGGATCATCGAGTCTGTAAGGAGCACCCGTCTGTGGGTCCCCCATTTATCTTTTACACATCGATTCCTAAGTCTTGTCTAAGTGTCTTGACATTGGAACGCGACACTGGAATTTCTCTCAACCATTCGGATTTTTCGGTTCAATTGCATGTCTTACCCAGATGAAATTTTCGTTAGAACTCACACTTGGCATGTCTAACCCAAGTACGAGAATCTAACATTCATTTCATGGTGCGCCGGACATGGAATCGAACCGGTTTATAGCATGCATCATTGGTAATCCTTGGTAATTAACTAAAGTCGTCCATATTTCCTAAATTCAAGAGGAGACATGATACCCAAATTACCTTCGGGAAATCATTTCAATTTGGATGTCCTATCTCTAATCGAATTTAGGACACATTGGAATTGCATTTTTATCTTCTTGGAAATTCCACAGATTTTCTGGGGATTTACCAAAAGTGATAACCATGGATTACGCTCCTTTTAGTTTTATGTTTTCTCTTGAAAAACATCGATAAGAATTTTTCACATGAGGTTAAGGCTTGTGTAAAAGTCCTTATCTTCGTTAATCGCAAGAAAGCATAAAATTGAAAGGATTTATGCTTTACTTCCCTTTCTGACATATTCCTGTCATTCGAACAGGTAATTCTCAGAATCAAAATTCAAAGACTTATGTGAAGAATCAGTCGCAAGTTAAAATGAACCAGGATGGCAAAAAGCACTGGACCACCCTGGAGAGTCAACTAATGAGAGCGTATCTCCCATCTTTCAAGACGTGGAACGACATGCAATCAAAGGAGCCACATGCGGAAGAGAATTAGCTGTAATCTAATCTCTTTAAATTTGAAAATTTGCTGATTGTGTTTTATTGATCCTCAGGAGTGGTCTTTCAAGAATATCGAAGCTGGCCGACAACTCGAGCCACTAGGATGGATGTTTGAAGACAGACAAAGGAGTCGACTTCTCACCAAGAAGGCACATTGGGACAAAAGCCCACCAAGATGAAAAGAGATGGGAAACTCGAAACAACAGATATCCCCAAATTGAAATGAGAATTGCAAAAATTATGAGGGGGATCAAAGTAATCGACTGGGGCATATCCCACTCAACTAGGGCAGACGCCACCTAACCGGGGCAGTCGGGTCAAGTGAAAAACAGGATAAGATGGTCAAAGACAAACGAAGGAAAATTTGTCTTCCCTATAAGATGAAAAGAAATGTGCCTTCAGCGGATGTCACCCATTGGGATTCCAATGACAAAACGAATCAAATTATGAAGAAGGAGCAACCTAATTAGGATTGGCTCTCCCTAAGTCGAAAAAGTTGTATCCGTTCCAGATCAAACTAATTTGTTCATAAGTTCATGTGGTTTCCCATTCTTGCAGGAGATGACGAGAATGAACGAGCCCACTGAAAAATTCCCAACATCCTGGATGCTAGAAGTGACTAGAACGGGGATAGTAAATCCGTAGTCGTTTCAATTAAAGCTCCTTATGCAGCAATCGAGTCACTCATTCATTTCATCGTACAGGTGGAGTAAAAGATTGTTAAAGCGTAAGGTGAATGCGACAAGACACAATGAAGAAAATTGTTGCTTGTGAAGTAACACTCCAGGATGTTGAAGTACTCAGCCACAAGTAAGCCCGTGCTTGCTGATGTCAAATAACAAGATGCTCGAGGGACGTCATGAAATGATGACAATGCAAAAGATGCATGAAGAAATCAAAACCTATTGATGAGATCAAGAAGTGCCAAAACGTCGCGAAACATCAAACGCTAAGATCTTCGGAAGATCGTACGATCATATCATCTGGTGTCAAAAAAGAGAGTACAGAGTAGATACCAGATGTCAGAGAAATTTAAAAGGTGCGAAGTGCCAAAGTCACCTGGCAGGGAGTGGACCGACTCCAACTAAGTAGGAATGCACCAATACGGCATGATCAGATCGCCTACAACTAAATCGGCCAGCCCCAGACAAAGCGTCCAGTGGCTGGGGGCAAATCACTCTCTACCCGGAAAGGGTACCAAATGTCGGATATGCCGAATTCACCATGGGGATACGTAGGGGAAGTCCCTGAAGCAGTTATCACCCATGAATCATGATGAAGTGGAATAATCAATCAAAGACAAAACACATCAAACCCTTCTAAATGAGAAGGAGAACGATACGGAGCCATCGATTATGGTAAAAGGACGTATCGTTCCAAAATGATTATTTTCTTGATATGAGAATAATGTTTCATTTCTTTTTCCTTTCAGGTTGGGAACAGAAGCAAAGGGCCCAAGAAGCAATGCCTTCAAATGACAAACAGGGAGTACCCCTTTTCATGGCATCTCAGACATGCACTTTGGCTAAATATTTTCAAGAGCATTCTAATGGCTCAATTTGTGAACAAAATCCTTAAGAAAACCTGAAGAAGTTTCTCATCATTTAGAAATCTCTGTGAAAAGAACACTTGAAAAGAAAATTTCAAGTTTTGCAGATTGACACATCTGATAAAAATGCCTCATTTGAATAGGATGAAAAGTACGAACTCATTTTTCGTTGCATGCATACATAACATGCATTATGCATATCATGCACACATCCTGCACACAGAGAACCCAAAGGGAGAAATGCCGGATCCCGCAGGATAAATTTCAAGGGTAAATTGTATCGATTCCAATAGTCAATTATACATTCCCTCTACTCATGAGGTTTCTTCTCTTCAACAGGGAAACATCAAATACCTCAAGGCAACGTGATCGAGAGAATTACCGCACAGCCACATAACAAGTCCCAAGACTGTCGAGCTGTCTAGAAACAAATGATCAAAGAATCTGGCAATCGAGATAGATGACCAGAATCGACAAAATTCATGGGAGCGGGCTCCCCCATTTGCTTCGAGGAGCCAAGCCGGGGGCAAACTCTCATGATCCCCCATGAAGGTGCATCAGACCAGGGTCATTAAACCCAGAGATGACAAACGCTCAGACAAGCTTACTTGGGGCGGAATACTTGGGAAACACCGTTCCTTCAAATATTGGAAGGACAAAACCCCGAAGGGAGTATCTCTTTTCTGAAATTTCAAATGAAGTCAAATAAGGACCTACACCTGTTTCTTCATGTGCAGGTGCATGGACGTTGTCAAAATTGAATTGAAAATTGCCAACAAACACGGAAAGTGCTAAGGCACGCTGCCAAGATGAACACCGCCCAACTGGGGCAAAGCAGTTGTCGACGTGATTGAGGATCGTCTCGCGAACGCCCACCCACGAATGCAGACGAGACGAAGCAACATTCATCGTCCACATCAGTATACGATATTGAAACGACCCCCATCAAATGTGGCGCGTCAATTATCGACGAAAGAGATGAATACGTCAGTAAGACGCCACCATGGATCCCAGGAGAGAAGACATCCCCAAAGAGGATGGGGATTGCAGCAAAATGCAAAAATAAAGTTAGCTGGGGTAGTTATGACAAATCACGCCTAACTAGGGCGAGTGAATCATTTATACGCTGGACAAAGAAAGATGTGTCTCCTCCAGCAAAGTCAATGGACGTAATTGCAGAGTCGTCCACATCAGAATTAAACCCTGGGACACCAACCTGGGTGAACAGTAATTTTGTATCGTTCCAATTTGATCTCCAACACGAACTGACACTTGATGTTTATTGTTGACAGGGATTCACCGTCAAGATGGACAGAAAATTGTTGGCACCAGAAAGCCGCAAAATAAAAGAACTCGCCGACAAGGAGGCAAATAGAATTATCGACCTTAGAAGTCAGGACTCCAAGAAATGGTCTTTGATTATAAGACTGAGTGGAGGGTAAAAAGTATCGCTCCCACATTACATGCTTTGACATACATTCTGATAAAAATTTCCTTTTTCCTTGAATAAAAGGAACTCTGAAGAATGACGTTGGAATGCGTCCGAAAGCTTAAATGGATCTCCTCCAGTGCAAATCCTTGAGAATGATTCATTGCCAACTAGACGGAGGAATCATGGCCACAAGATAGATGGCCAACTTCTGCAAGCCGCACGTTTGTGTTCAAATGGAAACACAAAACAAAATAAGATGGTATCGTTCCAATTTATCTTGAATTTTGGAATACAAACTGACACCTAATTCCCGTCCTTGACAGGGGCTCGCCATCAAGGCGAAACATGTGTTCACATCCCATGTATTACCCATTGGAACACATGACCAAGGGTAAGATGTATCGTTCTAATTTTTTGAGAAATTCGTGAACGTACAATGACATGTTTCTTCTACATTTTCAGGGACCTCCAGCCGCGGGGGACAGGTAAGTATCCCTCTCCCCAATCCATTGAAGATGTTGAATAAAAAATAGAGAAGAAAAGAAAAACTTTCAGAATCTAATGTCTAGAAAAGACATAGAGTTCTAACTACATTAGCAATCATGTTTTGAAAACAGGAGGTTGTCTGAATATGAATAAAGACATGCATTGTGCATCATAAAACCCCATTGACGGGTAAAATTTTTGGAGAAAATAAAAGAGATTTTTCCAATCAAAAGTTGTTCAAAAATTTCAAAAGGACGTTTTCTCAAAAGACGAGAGGCAAAGCCTAATCCAAACGCGTCCTATACACACTTGAGAGAGAAGTGGAGCGGATCAGATAGTGAAATCTGGACCTACGGAAGTAGGGATTATTCGCAGCAATTACATGGATTGGGACGACGGAGGCATTCGTTTCATATCCCCAAACACTACAGGTGACCATTGACAACCCCTTTGAACGGCGGTTTTCATTCTCAACCCTGTCAAGAATCACCCCACACCGGGGCAAAAAGGAAGTAAGTCCAGCAGCGTCAGGAGAAAATGGTTAGAAATTTTCTTGCTCGGACTAACATCAATCTTTGTGTGTTGTTTATATGGTAATCCAAGTGCCATAGGACGATGAGAAGCATTCATTTCTCTATCTCACACACCATATCCTTTGCACAGCCAAGTTGAGCCTGCAAATTCATTTCACGAACCCGTTGGTGATCATTGCACATTCCAAGACAGATGCAACATCACTTCAAGACGAAGGAGTTCAAGCCTTAGAGATTACAAAGAAAATTCCTGGGCTAATGTTTAAAGCATATTTAGACTCTCAGTCGTAGGTCTAATATGGTCTCCTGAATATGTGAAAAACGGAGTTTCAAAAAATGATGATAAAAGATAAAAATCCCCAACATCAAGAAAAAGCAAAGGGCCTGGTAAAAAACAAGGTCGATGCTCGTGCAAGCTGTTTGCTTGATCCCCAGAGAAACGTGGATGGGAAAAGAAAAAAATTTCTAAAGGAGTCAGATCAAAAAGACCGCTCCTCCAAATGATGTCAAGCGTGGAGGAAAAACGCAGACAGGGCTGTCAATCCCTTAATGCAGCCAGAGACTCTCTCTAAAGAGCTGGTACACACCTCAAAATCGATTGCGCACCTCAAAAACTGAAGGTGCAGAGAGGAAAGGGCAGGTGGTAAATTTGCAATGATCACCAATGTCAATCCCCTCATGAATTCTGGGCCAAAAACAAGCCTTTTTCGGTCCCCAATCCTACCAATGTTACAACCCTGAAACAGTCTTCTCTGACTAAGACACTTGGGTTAACATATGGCTTAGCTCGAAGAGGTACGAGCAAGACTATTTCTTTCTCATTTTGCAGGGTTCTTGACTTGTAAACCCGGAGCAGATGGTGAAAACTTTCGTTCAATGGCCTCGACTCCAAAGCGGGTCCCCCTTGAAGACCAATACCAAGCCCAACATTACGGTCCCGTGGAAGACCTCCCGACCGATCAAAATGTAAGCGCTGCGAATGAGCCTAAAACCTAGGCACAGGTTAGTAGGGAATTGAGTGCATCCCCTATAAAAACCACTATCTCAAAACAGGTGAGAATACCTCATTGTCGAGAAATATTCCAATTGATGTTTCGAACAAACTCTTCTTGGAATTTTCAAACTATTGATCCAGATTTGCCCCGCAAGGAATTTGTGATCACATCTGTATGTTGCAAGAATGTTTTGGATAACCTCCAACATCAAAATGCACATTTCATGACTAAAACTCAAGTCATAAAATTTTGTCGATTGGACAACCGTTGTCTTCCAAAGATTACTAACGTTTTCTTGGTGAAGAAAAATTTTTCAGGCTAAACTTCTGCAGGATACCTGGAGAACCCAGCTCCCAGAATGTCGCATCAACAGACCCAAGTGAAGCTTTGTCAAAAATAAAATCTTTCACTGCTTCAAAACTAAATTCCCGACAAATTTCGGGATCTTTCAAAAGAAGGAGTGAGGATAGAACATTCTTTCAAAAAATGATGGTCCTAGTATGACGTGGAGAACCCTCGTCTCGGGACCTTTTTCAAAAAATCAAGCAGTCCTAGCTTGACGTGGAGAACCCTCGTCCTAGGACCCTTTTTTCGAAAATTAAGCAGTCCTAGCTTGACGTGGAGAACCCTCGTCCTAGGACCCCTTTTCAAAAATATCAGACAGTCCTAGCTTGACGTGGAGAACCCTCGTCCTAGGACCTTTTTTTCGAAAATTAAGCAGTCCTAGCATGACGTGGAGAACCCTCGTCCTAGGACCCCTTTTAAAACAAAAAATCAAACAGTCCTAGCTTGACGTGGAGAACCCTCGTCCTAGGACCCCTTTTCAAAAATATCAGACAGTCCTAGCATGACGTGGAGAACCCTCGTCCTAGGACCCCTTTTAAAAAAAAAAAATCAAACAATCCCAGTAGACGTGGAGAACCCTCGTCTCAGGACCCTTTTTCAAAAATCAAGCAGTCCTAGCATGACGTGGAGAACCCTCGTCCTAGGACCCCTTTTCAAACAAAAAAATCAAACAGTCCTAGCTTGACGTGGAGAACCCTCGTCCTAGGACCCCTTTTCAAAAATATCAGACAGTCCTAGCATGACGTGGAGAACCCTCGTCCTAGGACCCCTTTTTTTTTTTAAAAAAAAAATCAAACAATCCCAGTAGACGTGGAGAACCCTCGTCTCAGGACCCTTTTTCAAAAATCAAGCAGTCCTAGCATGACGTGGAGAACCCTCGTCCTAGGACCCCTTTTCAAACAAAAAAATCAAACAGTCCTAGCTTGACGTGGAGAACCCTCGTCCTAGGACCCCTTTTCAAAAATATCAGACAGTCCTAGCATGACGTGGAGAACCCTCGTCCTAGGACCCCTTTTTTTTAAAAAAAAAAAAATCAAACAATCCCAGTAGACGTGGAGAACCCTCGTCTCAGGACCCTTTTTCAAAAATCAAGCAGTCCTAGCATGACGTGGAGAACCCTCGTCCTAGGACCCCTTTTTCAAAAAATCAAACAATCCCAGTAGACGTGGAGAACCCTCGTCTCGGGATCCTTTTTCAAAAAATACCAAACAGTCCTAGTTTGACGTGGAGAACCCTCGTCCTAGGACCCCTTTTTCAAAAAATCAAACAATCCCATTAGACGTGGAGAACCCTTGTCTCGGGACCCTTTTTCAAAAATCAAGCAGTCTTATCGGACGTGGAGAACCCTCGTCCTGAGACCCCTTTTCAAAATTCAGACAGTTCCATCGGGCGTGGAGAACCCATGATCCCGGAAGGATGCCTTGCTCTGTCAAGAAAAGCTCATAGGGTCATGTTTTGCAGGATCCCTGGAGAACCCAGGTCCCAAACTGATACCTTTTTAATGAAAAGTTTGCAGGTTTCAGCTTTCTGCAGGATAATTGGAGTCCCCATATCCCAGAAAGGTACCTCGCATGTCGAAAGGACAACTCGGCCTTCTGCGAGATTTCAGGTAACCCCTAAATCCCAGGATAGCCTTCAGGTGAACCTAGAGTTAGGTAAACCTTCCAAAAGAGACCTTAATGATGTCAATCTTTAGGCAGAGCCTTTTAGTAGGCAAACCTTTTCCAAGACCTATCTACAGAACGATCGAGTCTTCGACTAGTCCCGACAAGAAGGGATATGTCATTCCGAGGCGGAGCCTTTTAGTAGGCAAACCTTTTCCAAGACCGATCTACAGAACGATCGAGTCTTCGACTATTCCCGACAAGAAGGGATATGTCATTCCGAGGCGGAGCCTTTTAGTAGGCAAACCTTTTCCAAGACCGATCTACAGAACGATCGAGTCTTCGACTAGTCCCGACAAGAAGGGATATGTCATTCCGAGGCGGAGCCTTTTAGTAGGCAAACCTTTTCCAAGACCGATCTACAGAACGATCGAGTCTTCGACTAGTCCCGACAAGAAGGGATATGTCATTTCATAGGCGTAGCCTTTTAGTAGGCAAACCTTTTCCAAGACCGATCTACAGAACGATCGAGTCTCCGACAAACCCTACAGAACGGGCGCGTCATCCTTAGATTCCTATCAGTCTGGAGTCTCACTTGATGGTAGAAACCGCCATAAGGGCCAACTTGATGGTAGAAACCGCCATAAGGGTCAATTGAATGGTAGAAACCGCCATAAGGGTCAACTCAAAGGTAGATACCGCCATAAGGGTCAAAACTAAATTCAAAGGTAGAAACCGCCTGAAGGGTCAACTCCATGGTAGAAACCGCCATAAGGGTCAACCAAAGGTAGAAACCGCCTGAAGGGTCAACTCAAGGTAGATACCGCCATAAGGGTCAAAACCAAATCAAAGGTAGAAACCGCCTGAAGGGTCAACTCATGGTATAAACCGCCATAAGGGTCAACCAATGGTAGAAACCGCCATAAGGGTCAACTTGATGGTAGAAACCGCCATAAGGGTCAACCAATGGTAGAAACCGCCATAAGGGTCAACTAATGGTATGACCTACCATACAGGTCAGGGCTTAATCTCCCTAGGATATTCTGAACGAGTCCTAGGTATCTTCTTGAAAGTCGTCACAACCGGCAGCATTTGACAGGTGAGCTTCAGGTAAGCCTCTCTCACTCCGGCCCATGTTCGAATTGCAAGAGTAAACCGGTGATTAATTTGAGCATTAATCAAAAGACTTAAGGGTCCGATGTCATGGCATTTCTTTTCCCCAGTCGAGTCGGCTAAGATCCAGGTGTCATTTTGTCTTTGAAAGCAACCTCTAACGAGCTCACTCTCAAAGAGGGGCAGCTGTTGACACATGATTTTTGACCATCTTTTATTTTAGTTTTTATTTCTAAAATTAATTAAAAATAGAAAAAAAGGTCAAAAAATTGCAAAATAAACTTTGGGAGCCTTAGCCTAGCCTTAGGAACCAATTTTGAACAAAAAATATTTTTTGAATTTTTTAATATTTTTTGGAATTTATTTAATTATAAAAATACCCAAAAAATCAGAAAAATACCATCCGTGGTCAGAAAATTACAAAAAATATTCAGAAATTTTATTTTAATTCTCTCTTTAAAGTACTGAAATGCAATTGGGTCAATTTGCCCTCCAATTTGATCAATTTTAACCAAAAAGGGCTTAATTGCATAAAAATCTTTCAATTTAGTCCCCGGTTTCACAATTTTTGAAATTAAATTTCACACGGGCACACCCATTAAAATTAAACACCTCTGCCCAACAGTTTTCATCATGCTGAATCCATTGGTGGGCTCAATTTTGGCTAATTCGATCGTTTAGGCCTTCGATTTGGCGAAATTAAATTTCGGATCCTATGGACAATTTGGGGTTTTCACAGAATTTCAATAAATTGATTCACGAAAATACCCATATTTGATGGAAAACATGTCAAGGAATCCGATTTTGCCATCAATTTCATGAAAAGAGGTCATTTAGGGGGTCAATTTGGCGATTTGGGCGATTTGGCCGAACCGGGCCGGTCGGGTCCGACCCGACCCGACCCGGGTCTGGTGGACAGCATGCACAGAATGTGCAGCAGCGTGGACAGAACAGGGGGGAGCGGCGAACAAGCGTGGGCGAGCGATTTTTTTTAAGAAAAAGGACACCACGCGTGAGGGGACATTGGCAGAGGTGGTGGACGTGCCGAGGCGGGCGGTCGGCCACCGTGAGGGGGGGAGATTCGGTTAAAACCGAACTCGGCCGAGAGAGAGAGAGGAGAGAATTTTGGGGAGATTTTTCGAGCAAAGCCGGAGCAAGACAAGCTTGCCGGCACCTCTTGGAGCCTGAGGGGAGCTTCGGTCGCCGTCGACGGTCGCGGAATAGGTCGGTATCTTCCCCGGTCTTCATTTTTTCTTATGCACGCCGGGTGTTCGACGAAATGCCCAAATGGGCTTTGCATTTTTTTAGTCTCGGCCGAGGCTCCCCGAGCCTTATTTGTTGCGCATTTGGTTCCTAAACTCCTCTAACACCATCCCTCCGCCTACCTTGCTATTTATTTTGCATTGAAATGTGCCGGGAAACCATGGCCGGAGCTCCCCGACGCACACCCGAGCCGAGAGCTCGGTCCGGCGAAGCCCACGGCAACCGACCATCAAAGGACCGTAGGTAAGCTTCTAAATCTCCCTTGGGTGCTATGTGAATGAAAGAAAACGAGTTTGAGCGACAAAAAATTTTCTGCAAATCGGTTCGCCGGAGCCGGTTCGGTCGCCGGATTTTTGGGGCGGTTCCCGACGTGTTTCTTGCCATGTTTTGGTCTTATATTGATGTTGAGTGTCTAAGGAGTCGAATGCCGCAAGAACGGGCGAAAAATACCAAGTTTCGGGCCCGTTTCGCAATTTTCCGGCGACCTCGCCGGAATTTTTACTATTCCAGCCGGATTTTTCACTGTTCATCGTCTTCTCCGGCGACCCTCCGGCCGGTCAACGGTCAACGGCCGACGTGGCGTGCCACGTAGGCAGCCACGTCAGCCGGGTGGGGTCCGGTCCGCTTATTTTCAAATAAAACAAACGGACGGCCACGATCGCGACACGTGTCGCGATCCTGGATTTTTTGGAAAATTAAATAAATGATTTTCGAATAATCGATCCGGCGGACGAGGATGTGCCACGTGGCTCACTGAGGGACATCCGATCTTGTACAAGATCGGACGCACCAGAAGAGGCCACGTGGCACGTTCTAGAGCGTTCGATCCGAAGGTTTTTCTAAAAAAGAAAATAATTGATTTTTGATCCGATGGCTACGATTTGGCCACGTGGCTCACTGAGGGACGTCCGATCTAGTGGAAGATCGGACGCACAGGATGAGGCCACGTGGCGCGATGAGAACCGTCGGATCCGGGGAATTTTCGGATAATTAAATAAAATAGATAAAAAATCAAAAAAATTGTTAAAAAATGGAAAAATGTTTAAAAATATAAAACGGCGTCGTTTTAGGCCGGTTTCGACCCCTAGGGTCGGGCCGGGCGCCCGAGAGGCGCGGGCCGGGTCTGACCCGGCCCGGAAAATATTTTTAAATATTAAAAAAAATTCAGAAAATAATATAATAATAAAAAAATCAATAAAAAATTAAAAAATCATAAAAAATTCAAAAAATTCGGAAAATTCAGAAAAATTCTAAAAAAAATTCATAAAATAGGAAATGGCCACATTCAACTGGTCACGACCTGTTTCGGGTCTTTTGACCCCCGATCTTTCCAAAAATGACGGTTTTGCCCTTTCGGCAAACCGTCTTCCAAAAAAAATTCTAAAAATCCAGTAAAATCCCAAAAAATAGGAAATGGCCACAAACAACTGGCCAAGTCTCATCCCGGGTGTTTTGAACCCCGAACCTTCTCAAAAATGACGATCTCGCCCTTTGGGCGAATCGTCTTCCAAAAATTGAAGAAAAATCAAGAAATTCCAAAAAATTCTCAAAAAAGGGAAATGGCCACAATCAACTGGCCATGGAATATTTTGGGTAATTCGGTATCCAAACCTTTCAAAAATGACAATTTTGCCCTTCGGGCTAATTGTCCCCGAATCTTTCCATTTTACCCCTAGCCCTAAATCACATCTTCCCTAAGCCTTTATGGCTATACTAGGAGGCCAATGATTGAAATTGATGTGCATTGACATGATTTATTTATGCACTTGATTGCGCTTTCATTATATTGACTGTGGTTTGATAGGACCAGTCTTCCAACCTGCATGAAACCCTGACTCATATCACCCAAAATTGCGCCTGCATGAACTCTTAGTTAGGAAAATCACTCACGTTAGGTACCGAAAGGGCGTTGGTAGTGACACCGACGTAACCAAGTCCCCGAACCCAAAATCTCTGGTTCCGTAGAACTGATCGATCTCTCCCAATCGGTCAGTAAGGTTTCCGGTCTACCCTCCAAGAAAGACCGGTGGCGACTCCAAATGCATGAACAAGTTGCACATGCCACCACGACCACACTGAAGGTCGAAAGCGATCGACTCTTATCGTCGAATCCCTTAAAGATATACCTCCGCCGCGATTTGGTATGGGCCTGGGAGGGCCCGCGCCGATCTAAGGCCCGCGATCCACATTTCAGAGTGGGGGCCCGCGATCGGTAATCCATTAGCCCGCGTCCGATTTCGGACGGGTCGCGACAACAGCAAACTAACTCGGGCCCCTGATTTATCTGAAAAATAGATCCTTCTAAGTAGGCGGAGAATAAATGCCCTAGTATGCTGCACGATGGTGACCTCATCAGCGTTGGTCGGAAGCTCGTCAAAGCGGTCTTTCAGCCATCCTAAGTTTATCTGTGTGCCTTTCAAGTTGGGTGGGCGGTCACCAAGTAGATCATCACATAGAGTGCCCCAATTGAAATTAGTAGGGCCAGTAACTGCAAATCCATCGATGGGCAACCCTGTGATCAGCACAATATCTTGTAGAGTGATAGTGCATTCACCTTCCGGCATATGAAATGTGTGGGTCTCAGGTCTCTATCGCTCGACCTACGCAGTAATCAAATGGCAGTCTAGCTGGAAAAAACCCATCATATAAATTCCGTAAAATCCCGAGGCCCGAAGATACGGGACTATGCGCAGATCAAGATCATCGATATCGACGTGTAACATCGCTCGCTGACATCTAAAGGGTACATAATGATGTCCTTGTGAAATGTAAAATAAATTGTTAGTAACAATTTTCACATTGCCGGTTTTATAGACAGATGAACTGATAAATTTTAAAAATACCTTAGCGTTCCATACGGTCTCTGATCTATGTCGGGCCTGCCCTGTAAGAAGGGAATCATCCCCAGGTCCCGGCTGAATGTAAGTCCTCTGTGCCATATCTACAATTGTGATATTATATTATTACAATAAATTCACATACATAATGTAATAATGAAATATTTTAAAAAAATGTAACAACGATAGACATAATTTAGAGGTAATTTACATATATAATGTAACAACATTAAAAAAGGATCAATACAGTTCTTTACTCAAAGAAAACAAATTACTATATCTAATTTACATAATTCACACAACTGTGAGCTATTCTCGGGTCGATCTGTATTCACAAGTTTCAATATTGTGCCCTGATTTTCCACAGTTACTACAATTGATGGCAGAAGAACTACTGCTAGGCGTCGTCCAGTCCATCTCATTACGTATCCGTGATATACGGGGTCTTCTTTTTTTCCTAATGCGTCTCGGGTCCGGCACTAATGGCAGCACGTCAGGTGTAGACCAATAATCAATATTGCCTGACAGATAAAATGGATACTGATAGCACTGAAGGGTTTTATCCATCGTGTAGCACTCATCCACGTACATGTTGTAATCAACAGCATGTGTTTGACATGCTGCAATTACGTGGGAACATGAAATTTTATTCTCTTGAAATTTTTCGCACGTGTACGTTTTCTGGTCTAGGCTCACTATATGCTTCCGGCCCCCTGATCCTCTGGATCTGTCAATTCCAGTTTTTACTTCGAAAAGTCATGTATCAGAGTCGAAACGTGTCACTTCATGCCAATTTGCATGTTGATTGTTTTCCTCGAGCGTCTGACCCGCAAAATGCGTCAATATACGTCCTTGGGCCTCTTGCGTCCTATACGTCGTTCTTCTCGTGTCAAAATAAAGGTTCAACTGATAAAATATCTTATCCACCATAGCCGTTATTGGCAAACCACGATAACCCTTTAACATGCCGTTGACCGATTCAACTACATTTGTTGTCATCGCTCCATATCTTCTTCCTCCATCATAAGCCTTGGTCCATTGTTCTCTTGGAATCTGATCATACCAAGCAGGTGTGCGTGGATCCATACCCCTAATTTGGGCCATGATGCGTTCAAACTTTTGCGGTTGATTCGCGTAAGCTGTATATTATAATAATAATTACTGATTCGCACTCAAATTTATCAACATTATTTTTCTAAAAATTTAAAATTTTAAAATTTACCTGCCTCCTCAACGAGACATTTGCCTTCGGCATTTTTGAATTGTCTATTGTAGTTGTTGATAATATGCCGTGCGCAAAATCTATGGTGGCCATGTGGAGGACGCCACATTGCTGACTCCATTGCTTTTTTAATTCCTTTGTGCCTATCTGATATTACATAAATATTGTCCCTCCTCCGACAGACATATCTCCGTAATAGAGTCATAAACCACATCCAATTGTCATTATCTTCCCGATCTACCACATCAAATGCCAGCGGGAATATATGATTGTTGCCATCAAGTGAGGTTGCTACAAGGAGCGTTCCTCGATATTTTTCTTACATAAATGTACCATCAACAAATATCACAGGTCGACAACTTGCAAAGCCTTCAATCGTCTGCTTGAAAGTCCAAAACATGCGATTGAAAAAGGTGCGGCTCCGATCTTGGCTCATGCGATCATCAATCACAAAATGAGAACTTGCATTCTTTAACATCATTTCATTCATGTACTTCCTCAGCCTACCGTACGATTCATCCCATCCTCCAAAAATGGAGGCGATTGCCATTTGTTTAGTTGCCCAAGTTTTACGGTAAGTAGGTTCGAAGTGCAGCTTGTCTTGAATTTCTGCCATCAGTACTTTGATTTTGATATATGGTTGGGCTCTGACCATTGCCTTTATCTGGCCGCATATGTACTTCTGATCAAGTTGTCGGTGATCCCGTGACATTTGAGGATTTGTGCATGTGTGTGGCCCACTGTACTTAGTTATTTTCCAAAATAGGGTGCTCGCTTTATGAGACGCACGGAGCCTCCAATCACACGGCCCATTTTTATTACCACACCTAATAATATATACTGACTTATTTGTCACATCACTGCAAAAGCTTTGATTTCTTGTCATGGAGTACTCTTTCGCAGCCAATGGTAACGCGTCTCGTGGTGGAAACACCATATCAACCTCAAATTCTTTTGATGGATGAAATGACCTACGTCTCGGCTTCGCTCTTGTATCGACTTGCATCATATCAAAGTCGATCTCCGAATGGGGCGATGGATGTACCAACGGCGAGATGGGATTACTGCAATGGATGTTGTAGTAAGCATCCATATCGACATCTTCGACATATTCTTCATCACTGTCATCAGTATCCATCCAAGGATCATCTTCTTCATCGATATAAATTCCATCATTATCATCATTATCATCGGACTCCATGTGCTGATTATGCACACCAATGTCCTCTTCACCAACATTAGAACCTCCTACTTGGTGTTCATCGACAAGTAAATAAATTAGAACTAACGAAAAATTATAACATATTATTAACTGTCTATAAATTTATACTAAACAACTAAATAAATAAATTTATACTAACGAAAATGCAAAAAATAACTACAATGAAATTTACCTTAAACGACTGAAGGAGAGTACGCAACGAATGAGGAGCTCAAACCGTTAAGAGAAATACCTGCTTTGTTTTTTTCTCAAATTCTGTCAAATAAGAAATTTATAAATTATTTTAAACACTACGAAAATATTAACAAAAAATTATACCCGACCGTCTGAGAGAATTTAATACCGGGAGCGTCTGAGGGAGGAACCACGAGCAAGGTAGAGCGAGGGCAAGCGAAAATGAATGCAAGAGAATTTAATAATATAACATATTATTAACTGTCTATAAATTTATACTAACGAAAAATTATAACATATTATTAACTGTCTATAAATTTATACTAAACAACTAAATAAATAAATTTATACTAACGAAAATGCAAAAAACAACTACAATGAAATTTACCTTAAACGATTGAAGGAGAGTACGCAACGAATGAGGAGCTCAAACCGTTAAGAGAAATACCTGCTTTGTTTTTTTCTCAAATTCTGTCAAATAAGAAATTTATAAATTATTTTAAACACTACGAAAATATTAACAAAAAATTATACCCGACCGTCTGAGAGAATTTAATACCGGGAGCGTCTGAGGGAGGAACCACGAGCAAGGTAGAGCGAGGGCAAGCGAAAATGAATGCGATTATTTGAGAGAGGGAAAAGAATGAGCAAGCGAGCGCGATTGAAATGGAAAAAGTGTTTGAGAGAGTAACTTACCGATGTCGAAAGAACGAGAGAGAGCGAAGTGCATGTGAGAGAATGATGAGCGAATCAGAATGAAGAAGACATTCTGCTTCGACTTTGCTTTAAGCAAAGTGAAGCATCCTGCAGGCGCAAACGCTCGCCCATGAAGGTCTAGAGGCGGGCCTGCAGGAGCCATCCCATCCCATCACATCCCATCCCATCCCTCGGCAAAAAACCACGGCGAAGACGAGGGAAAAGGAAGGGGCCATGCAGTGAAATATGAGGGGATGCTGCCGCGTGGTCGCTTGGGGAGAGAAACGAGGAAAAAATATGGAGGGGAGGGGGATTTGCCGTGTGTCAGCGTGGGGGAGGGGGGAAAGGGGGGGGCTGCAGGGGGCGGGGGCAGGTCCCCACGTGGGGGGCCCGCCCCCATTGTCCCTCGGCAATTCACCCATCATGGTTTCCCTCGGCATTTCATATGCCGAGGGAGACCTAAAATTGTAATTTTTTTTAATATTAAAATTATAAATATTATTATTTTTTGTATTATTTAAAAAAAAAGCTCTAAATTTTGAGGTGCTGTACTTTTAAAGCATGTATTCTTCAGACATAACTCGTTCCCTATCATCCTTTTAATATTCTTACCCAAAAAAGAAGAAGAAAAGAAAATTAACCACAGTACATTTTTATTTCATGATTCTGCTTCTCTTAGACAAAATTTGCGACGGCCTTCGTTTAATTATTGTTTTAAACACTTTTCTAACCTCTATGTTAAATTGAATAAATCAGCTTTAATATCCAACACAACATCGAATTTGAAATAACATAACTCCTTACCCCCACCATCCTTTTAATACTCTTAAGAAAGAAAGAAAGAAAGAAAGAGAAAAGAAAATTAATCGCAGTACGTACATACTTATTCTATGCTTCTGCCTCTTTCCGACGAAATTCGCGATGGCCTTTATTTAATTTCTGTTTTTAAACGCTTTTCCAACTTCCATTTTAGATTTTGAATAAACGAAGTTTTTAGAAGATGTCAAGCAAATCAAGTTCTCGAGAAACATGTGCCGGTCCGACCGGCCTATTGGTTTATCGAGCTCTTCTTGATTTTGGGCCACGGGCCTCTCCTTTGTTGGGACGATCTTTTTTCGGGGGGGAGAGCTAATGGGCCTGCAAGTGGTAAAGAAGCTGGTCCCCAACCGGCCCATGTCACGGGGTTTTGAAGATGCGGTGTTCGGTAGACCTGTCAAAATGGGACATAAATATATATATATATATATATATATATATATATATATATATATATATATATATATATATTTTAAATCATATATGGTGGGTTGAGTTGTTGTATGAGCTAGTTATATTTCATTAATGGGTCTTAAATGGGTTGAGATAAGTGATCACGAATGAGTTTACAACTGATTTAGACCCACCCAACTCACCTCTTTGCCTCTATTTTCATTCTCTCTCGCCGTCGCTTGGGGCCTGCATGACAACCATTATGGTTCTCTGGTTCTGTTCCCCGAAATAGAAAAAGATGAGAACCTTGTTTGGTAATGTAAATGGTTCTGATTCTGATTCTGTTTCCAGAATCAGTTTTAGAGGAAAAACAAGTTGGTTCGAGAAAAAAGAATCACTTTTGAGAGACACAAAATAGAATGAAGTTACTTTTCGCTCAACCTAAAACAAAACAACGAGATCTTATTTTTTTTTAAAAAAGATAATAACAATAAAAAAAATTCGAAAAAATTTGTAAAATTTCTAAAAAAATCACAAAAAATTTTAAAAAAATCCCTCAAAATAGAAGAAGCTTAGATTAGGCTAGTTTGACATCATTTTCATAAATTTGGGCATAAATTTCCTAGATTTCATAGATTTTGTTATTTTTTAGAAAAATCATAAGCACCTTTGAAATTAAACCCGAATCACATTTTTCTAAGCCCTTAGAGCTTCATTGGGGTTTTATGATGCAATTCATCAATGTCATGATTTCTTGATTGTGCACTTGATTTCACTGATTGTGATTTGTGTAGGTTTATGTACTATAGACTTAGTTTAGTTTTGGAGAATTCTGGAAAAAGATAAAATAACCAGCGTGAACACTTAGTAAGCTCTCGTTCTTAAGTTTTGGATGAATTAAGACTAAGATTTGATTTTCTTGAACAAAAAACGCACACCAATGCAGGATAGTGCAGTGTATTTTTCTTGCAGAAACGAGAGTGTCGCTCGTGTTGGTTATCCGCTTGCTCAAAAGAGTTGGATGAAACCTCACAATAAATGGTGATAATGACTTGTGATGATTCTTGATATTTTTTTTTTTACATTTTAATATGCAACATATTATATAAGAGAATCAATATGAATTAATCTTCAATTAATTCGAAATGTATGATGAAATTTCACAAAGTAACTACGTAATTATTTGGGCTTAAATGACAAAAATTGAAAAGAACAATTGTTCCCGATAACAGAAATTACGTGCATTTACCAAACACATTTATGTTCCAGGAGCAAAAATTTTATGCAGTTACCAAACGTGTTTTGATTTTCTAAAACTCATATAGGGAACATAATTAGAAAAAAAGTCATTTTAATCAGAATCACTTTTCTGGATCAGAATGGTTATCATGCAGGCCCTCGGTTTCATGTTCATTCACTCCATGCTCTCACCTCAGTTTAGGTATGGGTATTCTTAGATTGGATAATATATAGAAGTGTTTTAGGAATATGAGTATTGGGTATAAGTCAAGCCGAGAGCGAGTCATTAGGTTTGCATTCTAATAAATGAGTCGTAAATGGGTTAAATTAGTCTATTTCGATCGGCTCATTTATGACCTGACTCCATCCTCTACTTTGACGGGAGGTTGGGAGGCTCATCGAGTCCGTCCATTGATTATCGTTTTCACCCACTCTGTGGATCGACCACGATGGGCAGCATCACTAATCGCTCCGCACTTGCACCCATTGATTGATTGTGGCGAGCGACTTGGCTATCGATTCGTGACCTAGTGTCGGCGCATCATAGGCCAGCAAAAACGGCAACAAAGTAGTTGATCTCGCTCGCCGTACCTTACGCCTTGCACGAATTTTACGTGATTAAACTTGGTAAGTAATATCTGAAAAAGTTAATCCCCAATAGGGTGAGATATAAATCTCACTTGACATTCTCAAGTGTTACCATAGTGTATAAATTATTTAGGTACGTGAAGTGTACCAAATTGTCCTAAGTCTAAGCATCACAACATCTGCCCGGGCAACGAATGATGTCCAAGTCCAAGCAATGAAGCAAGACTCCACTCTTAATATGATATGAAACTCCATGGCCGTTCCAAGGAGAAAACACGGTACGGTAGTAGAACCTTTAAAGAGTTAAATAAAGACCACCTGTGACTGATGATCAGCGCATCTTGACACGAGGAGGAAAGGGATAAGAGGAAAAAACCCAGGCGGGGCCCTCCATCAAATCCAGTGTAAGGCTCGAAGCCCCTCAGTTCAGAGTCTCCGGATAAGCCTCGAATCCAAAAGGGACGATCCCATTGGCCAACTTCATGTCTTACTTGGCAACCACTCCTTTCTGGTTTTTACTTCCCAAATCTCATCACCATCAACTCCCTCAATTCCGCACCACCAGAAGAGATAGAGAGAGATCTTCAGCTCAAGCTCAAAGCTCTCAAAGCAACCTCCACCAATGGCGGCGACGGTGTCTACCATTGCCATGCTCAATGCCAAGTGCTTGGCCACCAGCTCCTCCTCGCAGCACAAGCTCAACCCCGCAAAGCCGTCCCTCAACAGGCCCACCTTCCTCAACCTCCCCGCCGGCCTCCTCTCCGCCTCCTCCAAGCCCGCCCAAACCCTGGCCGTCTCCGCCATCGCCGGGGCCGTCTTCTCCACGCTCGGCCGCGCCGACCCGGCCTTCGCGGCCCAGCAGATCGCCGAGCTGGCCGAGGGCGACAACCGCGGGCTCGCCCTGCTGCTGCCCATCATCCCGGCCATCGCTTGGGTCCTCTTCAACATCCTCCAACCGGCGCTGAACCAGATCAACCGGATGCGGAGCTCCAAGGGGGTGATCATCGGGCTCGGGCTCGGGCTCGGCGGGCTCGGCGGGTTCGGGCCGGCCCAGGATGCGTCGGCCGCCGAGCTGGCGGCGATCGCCGAGGCCTCGGGAAGCGACAACAGAGGGCAGCTCTTGCTGTTTGTGGTGGCTCCGGCCATCTTGTGGGTGCTTTACAATATCTTGCAACCGGCTTTGAACCAGATCAACAGGATGAGATCTCAGTGAAAAAGACAATGAAGTTAGGAAAGACTTGGGTTTTTGAGGAAGTGCGGCGGCACTCATATAAATATATATAACATGTACCTGCACTTTCCGTTAATGGAATTTTCTTGTCTCATTTTTTAGAATCTTGGTCGCGGTTCATGTTCCGGAAGATGTAAAAAATATGGCCATTAACACTGCTATGTACAATGTTTTCTCACCAAGACGTCTCTTCTCATCTTCACTTTCTCATGCTCTCCGGCAATAACAGAGTGCAATCTTACGTCAAGTTTGCATCTTTGGCCTGTGAACGTAACAGTGTGACTCCAAGATGGAAACTTTCACTCGACTAGGCCGACGAAGCGGCGAAAGTTAAGGGTCGCCGTAATTCAGAGCTTCTTACTATGTTTAGATCACAAAGAAATGAAGTCGACGCAGAGATGAAATTCTCTTAAATTACAAGAAAGGAGGTTTGACGTAACATAAAGGGCAGATTAACGCCGTTAGCCCATAAACAATGACCCCGTTTCTATTGCTCGGTTGCTGGTGAGTCAGTTTGGCTATCCAAGACTGAAATCGAAACCAGAAGGAATGGAAGTGGAACGAGTGCAACACGCCGCGGATCCGATGTCCACGGACTCCTTGGAAGATCCTAGTTGAGGTATTATTCCATGGAAGATTCTCATATGTATACCGAATAATAAACCTTAGAAAATTATAAAGACAACAAGCACATGGAGATATAAGTTGATCAACCCTGTAAAGACCCAACAACATAATCAGAAGCAACCATCGGACCTTTGACATCAGTGTAATAACGCTACAGACTTCCAATTTATCAAACTCCGTTAATCAGTCATCCATCCCGATTTCCGGAAAATGGGGACTGCATAGGCGGTGATTGCACCGGAGGAAAATTTCTTGAACCACTAGCTGAACTGCGCAGAATTGGACAGAGCGTTGTTGACTATGAGTACCCTTTTAAGCTAATTTCTCAAACGTTGAGAAGTAGCAGAAAATAGAGAATAGGGTGTGAAAACAAGCTCAACAACAAACACAAGCCAAAATTTGAGGAGGTCATAATGCAGGGTGATCCTCCAAATCGACCTCCTTGAGGTCTTCCTTCTATTCCTATTGTATTCCACAGACCTAACTATGAGATGGCTTGACTATCAGGCACAAATTCAAGTGGTTGGCTTTCAGAGTCTTCAAGCAGCGATTGAGAAGCAGCTAGCTTGGCCTTCTTGTACCTGCTTGAACTCCTGAGGATCTTGTCGAGGGTTAGATCCTTTCTGTCTGAGGACCTATTGCAAGAAGAGCAAGAGAATGCTGTAAGGAAGCCACATCGGGAAATAGGGAGGTGTGATCTTGTTCAGTGCCATTACTTGCCATGCACTAATGAGATGGAAGAAGAATCTAAGCACATGCTCACCATAAATTGAACATATAAAATTGTGAAATCACTCAATAACAAAATGCAAAACATGCACAACCCTCTCTTTTTTCCTTACCAAACAAAAAAATGCAAAACATATTTAAAGCATCCACAAGGACAATTTGAAACAGCAAGCTATCTATACAAAGTTGCGTATGTTTTCGATCCCTTCTTCTAACACGGATCGATTGAATACACTTACTGTGATTTCTTCATGCTACTCCCACCATCATCTTTTCTGGAAAGGTTCCCTGAGGCAAATTTCACAAAAGGAAAGACATTAGCTATTACTAGTTCCAGATAGTGGTCAGCCAAAGTGAGATTACGATAAATGGAACTCATCAGCTAGAAGATTTCATTTAACATGGCAGGCACAACAAATTCCCAGGGCAAAAAACATTAGGAGTATACCATCCCCAGGTGAGTTCAGATTTGCATTACTGTCGCCATCCGAGTAGTCAGATAACAATGTATCTGATGGTGTCCTGGTGCTAGCATCAGAACCGTCAATTCCCTCAGCTTCTGCAGAACTCCTACTGCTTTCATCCTTGAAAATTGCGACTGATGTTGCTAACAAGCTTTTCTTCCTTTCAGAGGTACCAACAACTTCCCCAGTATGCTGGTGAGAAGATTTCCTAACAGCCAGACGATAGCGGTCAACTTCTGAGCGTCTCTTGTTGCCTGCTTTAACAATCTTGGTTCTTTTCATGTCAGAACCTGATGCAGCTGATGTTTCACTGTCTTTCTCTAGATTAGGTGTAGCCACAATGACTTTGGCCCCCGGAGCTTCTTCAGCTATAATCTTAAACTTATCCGATTTTGAAGACAACAAAGTGAGGTCTGTGCTTCCAGGACCTACAGGAGGCTCCCTCCCATTCTTGTCATTGGCTAGTGATTCTTGAATTTGGATGGAATAGGAGTTACCGGTATGAGATTTTTGTCCATCTTGTGGTCCATTTGACATAACTGAACTCTGCAACCAAGAGGAGCTGCCATCAACAGTTGCATCAGCTTTCTTTCTTCTTTTGCCTTTGACCTTTTTAGATGCTCCATTTTCTTTTGTCCCTCCATCAACAACAGAATTGTCAGGAACCAGGGCTTCTTGCTGGAGTTGCCTTGGTACAAAATAATCACTGAAATTGATCGCATCCCTTTCATTGACTGCCTTCGAATGATTGTTCGCTCTGCCTGGATGGTCACCACTAGGGAGTAGATCCACATCCCTAATCGGTTGAGGAGGGTCGTCCTCACTATTTCCTTCAATTGTATGTGATGGAGCTGGAGGAAAAAAGAAGATTCCTGCGATTAGATGAATGGTAAAGAGGATAAGCAACAAAGACAATTTTCTCCTGATTCAAATTAGTACCTTTCATAGCCTTCATGTAATTGGTATGCCCGTTATCAGTCTCATTCACAGTCGCGCTAATGGGTAGTGGATCATTAGCATCAGAGTGTGGATCTTCCTTATCTACAATGGGTAGATTCTCCACAGTTGATCTTCGTGATTTTTTTCTTTTCTTATGTGCATTCTCTTCAATGCTTTCGATGTTTATTTCTTTGTCAATGATTTTTCCTAAGGATCCTGCCTTAGTCCCGTACACATCAAGAGGCTCTACAGCAGCAGACCTCGCCATTGTTTCTCCTCCCCTTGTTTGATACAGGTTGTTTTCTCCTTTAGCTAGATGGTCACCACTAGGGAGATCCACATTCACAATGGATTGAGCGGGGTCACCCTCATTATTTCCTTCAGATGTATGTGATGGAGCTGGAGGGGAAAGAATATTCCCTGATTTAGAAAGTGTAAAGAGGAAAAGCGGCAACCACGACAATTTTCCCAGGAAACAAATTAAATACCTTTCATGGGCTTCAGGTAACTGGTATGCCCATTAGCAGTCTTATCCACGGTCGCACGAATGGGTAGTGGATCAATAGTGTTGGACTTTGGATCTTCCATTTCTACACTGGGTAGATTCTCCACAGCTGATCTTCCTGATTTCTTTCTTTTCTTCTTTGTCTTTTTCTCTTCAGCATTTTCAAAATTTACATTCTCAATGATTTTTTCTGAGGATTCCGCCTTAGTTCCATGCACATCAATAGGCTCTACAGTAGCAGCCCTCACTATCGTTTCTCCTCCCCTGGCTTGAGACAAGTTGTTTTCTCCTTTATCTAGACGGTCACCACTTGGGAGATCCACCTTGGTGATTGATTGAGGAGGGCCACCCTCCTTGTTGCCTTCAGATGTATGTGATGGACCTGTAGAAGAGAGAAGGATTCTCTGAATTAGAAAGAACATACACAGGATCAACAGCAACACGGGCAACTTTCTCACTTTTAACATCAATACCGTTCATGGGCTTCATGTACTTGGTATGCTCATAACTTGTGTCATTTAGAGTGGCAGTCATCGTTGTTGGTTCAAAAGCATCAGAGTTTGGATCTTTCATCTCCACACAGGGTAGATTCTCCCTAGTTGATCTCTGTGATTTCCTTTTTTTCTTCTTTGTCTTCTCATCAGTGCAATCAAAGTTCAATTCTTTCTCAATAATTTGTATTGAGGATTCCGCGTTCGTTTCATGCACATCAAGAGGCTCTACAGCCCTCACTACCGTTTCTGCTCCCCTTGCTCGAGACAAGTTGGTTTCTCCTTTATCTAGGCGGTCACCACTAAGGAGATCCACATTACCGACTGATTGAGGAGGGCCACCCTCGTTATTTCCTTCAGAAGTATGTAATGGAGCTGGAGAAGAGAGAAGAATTCACTGAATTAGAAAAGAGTGTTTGATGATCAACAACAACAAGGGCCACACTTTTTCGGGTTAACATTAATACCTTTCATGGACTTCTTATAACTGGCATGCTCATTAGTAGTGTCATTCAAAGTTGTACTCATCGGTGTTAGTTCAAAAGCATCAGAGTTTGGATCTTTCATCTCCATGAGGGGTAGATTCTCCCCAGTTGATCTTCGTGATTTCTTTCTTGTCTTCTTTGTCTTCTCACCAATGCTATCAGTTTTCACTTCTTTCTCGATGATTTGTTGAGAGGATTCCACCTTACTCCTACACACATCAAGATGCCCTGGAGCAGCAATCTTCACAATTGTTTCTCCTCCCCTAACTTCAGACAAGTTTTCTCCTTTATCTAGATGGTCATTACTAGGGAGATCCATATTATCAGTCGATTGAGGAGGATCGCCTCCGCTATTTCCTTCAGATGCATGTGATGATGCTAGAGAAGAGAGGAATTCACGAAATTAGAAAGCGTGCACACAGGATCGACAGCAAGATTGGCAATTTTCTTGGGATTAAGAACAATACCTTTCACGGGTCTCCTGTGACTGGTAGTAGTTTCATTCCCAGTCGCACTCGTCAATATTGGATCATTAACATCCAAGTTTGGATCTTTCATCTCCACACCGGGTAGATTCTCCACAGTTGATCTTCGCGATTTCTTGCTTTTCTTCTTTGTCTTCTCTTCAGTGCTCTCAATATCCATATTCTTCTCAATAACTTGTTGAGAAGATTCCACCTTAGTCCCATGCATATCAAGAGGCTCTGCAGCAGCCTTCACCACTGTTTCTCCTCCCCTCGCTTGAGACAAGAAGTTTTCTTGGTTCTCAAGTTTATTTTGGGATTCAACACCTTCAAAAACTTGTTGAAGGTCGGCTAAAGATCTTCCAATTAAAGAGCTTTCAATGTGCTCGGTAAATGAATTGATGAGCTTTTCCCCATCTGATTCCTTTAATCTTTTAGATTTCTTACTTTTCTTAGGCGATGCTTTGAGTTCCTCAGTTTTAGAAGCAGCTACTGATTCACCAGTGACAATAGCCTTCTCAATGCCCCCAGTGACTTTGTTCTGGCCAAATTCTGCGCATAACCAACTTAATACTAGAAAACCCATCATTAAGCTAAAAATTACTCAGCCATAGAATGCTTAATACCTCTTTTCGAGTGGTCCGGCTCTCTGACTACAAGTGGGCAAGAGTGGACACCATTTCCTGCACTATCTCCACTATACTGGTTATGGGAATTGACATCATGCATCTCAATATCTACAAGGTGAAATAGCAAGTAGTGACAAAATGGACTATCGTGACTTTAACTTGACTGATATTTAGATTGCTGAATAATTATGTAGAAAGGCAGCAACTCTATTAACCCAGTCGAGAAAGTATACTCTTACCCTTTTCTTGAACAGGTTCTACAAGCTTTTCTTTAAAAGAGGCCTGTTGAGGTTCAGAAGATTTTGGGCTTTGAATGCAATGATCGGGAACCACAATATTTTCAGGTTCTCCTATGAGATCATTGCGATCAAAGACCAAACTTTCCTTCTGCACTTCCATCTCATTCCTGATGGCTTTCCGAGGAGAAGAGTGACTCAAATCTTCTGGATTGCACACCTTTGACTTTTTCTCGTTTTTTTTCCTCTTCGTATTTCTTGAACCAGTCGTGAATGAGTCACAAATGTCCAAAGGTTCGGTAGATAATGCATTATATGTAGAAATTTCATTGTTCTGATTCATCCCTAGAGTGGGCAGAGGGGTCATTCTATTTACGCTCGAACGACTAACACCTTCATTTTGGTCAACCCCCAAATTTTCTGAAGCAATGACAGGAGCAACCTTGTCAACATTTTGGTAGCTACTGGCCTTTGGTGTTGCTGAAACCTCAAACCCAGACAGCCTTTTGGGAACAGTTTCAGGCTGGTCATCAGATATAGTATCAAGTTGATCACCGGAAGGTTTACTAGTGATTGCAAGGAGAACAGGTTGGTCGCTGGAGCTAGGATTGAGCCTGTTTTGTCCATCAGTACAGACACTCAAAATGGAAGCATCAACTGAAACAAACCAATTCTTTTTAACCCCTTTGAATGCACTTCTCAAACGCATCGAATCAGCTAAGTGATAAAAGTCTCCTTTGCGCTTAACCTGTCAGATTAATGAAAGCTCCTAAACTTTAAATGGAAGAAAACTAAAATAAAAACCAAAGGCCATGGTCCATCCTTTGTGCACATACCTTTACAGCGTTAACATGTATCTCCCCTAAGGTTGGGAAGCATGCTTTGTGTTCAACCTTTATTTTCTCTGTGAATTCGGACAATTAGCTGTCATTCACTAATTGAAACTATACCAGCACTTATTTTAATTAGGAGTCGAAATGAACCAAGCATTAGTTGAAAAAGAAATTGGAAATGATGAACCTTGTCAGGAAAACCATTTATAAACTGCACAAGATGATTGTCTGAACTCACGTGTACAGCCAGAACTACAATATTTGTGAACCAAGATAATGCAAATTGATTGAGACTGCAAGAAAATGTGATGAAGGTGGAAACAACAAGAAGAAACATGCAAACAACAAGTTTGACGTACTCAAAGAAAGATGTCTTCCTGCCTATATTTGCAGAGAGGACCTAGCTAAACAAAAGACTCAAGTTAGCAAAACACGCCCACTGTCCCCTCCCAAAATAAAGGCAGCTCAATCGAAGCCTCAGTGGCCAATTATACACCAGCTCTGACAAAGTCTGGCAGCAGAAACTGATCATTTCATGCATCCTACAGCATTTGGTCATTCACAAGTTCTCCCATTTCAAATACAATTCAGTGAAAACAGTTCAAAAGTTGAACATCTCAAGTATTCAAAGCCTGCCATTTCAAATAAGAAAAGGAGAGCTTCACCACTATCTTCCCCTAAAACAATTGAAACAAGCTCATCCAAACTTATTTCCAAATCGGTTGAAGATTCTCACATCAAAAGCCTTGTAAAGCACAGACACACAGACTTATCCGTCACGCGCGAGTCCTCGAAGTGAAAATGAGAACGGCCCAATGGATAGTGCGGCAATGCTACCAAAGAAGAACCAGAAACACTCTCACGACCTCCCTCACACAGTCAATCGATTCACAAAATGGGGCACAAAGAAAGCATCGCGATGCGACATCACTCACTGATAGGCAATCCAACCTCCTCCATCTACAAACCCATCAGGTTCGATCAGCGAGTCCCCACAATTCCGCGTCACTCCCAAATCAACCCCCGCAACCCATCAAACATAAGCAAACACGACAGACACCGCGCAAATGCAAACAGCAAATACAAAGAAAGAAGAGAGTCCGATTTACTTTTGAGGTCGGAAACAGCGTCGGTGTCGGAGATGAGCATCGCAAGGTGAGTACCAAGGCTCGTGTCGATGAAAACCGCGCTCGGAATCGGACCCTCCATCGGCGAGCGACTCACTCGACAAAGACACTTGGAGATGATGAACCAAGCCTCTCTCGCTCGACAGGGTTTCAAAGTAGGGTTTTTCCCCTTGCCGCGAACCGCTGAGTTTCAGACCATTAAAAATGGCGGTCCCAACCATGTTTGATGAGTCATATGGTTTTCCATTCTAGCCGGAATTGATCATCAGATGACGCTTCGAATCGACTGATGATAAGTAATAAAGTATTTTTGGACACTTTTGGCTAGAATAAAATAAGTTTTCTGTGGAATTATGAGAAATGTTTCTCTTAAACTTCAAATGGCCCTGAGTACATAGGGCAGAAAGTCAACCCAGTCGGTAGATAAAGACCCACTTTGCTGGGCCTGACAAAGTCAATGCGCAGCCTTATTTTGCTCCCTAGGGCAGTGATGAAAGCCCAAAAGTAACGACGCCCTGTCCATAAGTTGAAGACATTCATACAGAATGGGAGAAGAAGACCAGGATGACGCATTCTCGTTGCTTCTCTCGATTATACCGTCCTTTAATGCTGTTGAAGACAAACGACGAAATCGCTCAAGATCGACCACAAATATGGCTACAGTCTGATTCAATTACTACCTGCGGAATGGTGGAGGTAGAAGGATCTTGTTCGCACTGTCGATCAATACAAAATTGGATGGCAGTCCGACAAGCTAGGGCCTCCACTTGAGCTCAGTCGCATGCACCGTCTGGGCGAATCCGCCATGACAGTGTCCTTGATGATCTCGAAGGATACTCGCTACCGCACCAGTTGTATTGCCCCGACGGAATGAGCCATCAACGTTGAGCTTGAGAGTACCGGATTGAGGGGGACACCACTGTCCAGATAGATCCTGTTTGGTGTTGGGTGCCTTATGTGTTTTAGAACTCCATCGCTGGTAGCTTAGATTATGAGCTAGTGCTGCATTAACTGTATGCCAAGGATCAGGGGCTTGGTTGCGGAATATATAGGCATTTCATGCTTTCCAAATTTGCCATAATACTTGTGCAATCAACGGCGCCATGGACGGATTCTGAAGCGAGGCACAAAATAGATGATGATTTAGCCAGTCCTCAATTCGGGTAAGCCCCTGTGAATTGATTGTCAGACGAATTTGTTGGTGATCCCACACTGCTGTGGTCCAGGGGCAGAGCAAGAACAAGTGCTCCGGTGTTTCAGGATGTTCATGACAAATAGAGCAACTAGGCTCAAGTATGATCGTTCTCTTTACCAAATTTACTGCTGTAGGTAATGCATTCTGACATAACCTCCATAGAAAATGCCTAACTTTTGGGGGGGCATTGATTTTCCATATATTATGCCATATTGTGGGGGGGGGTGCCGATATGATGACGAAGGTTTTAGAGATGGCTGTTGTGGACGAGATGATTATTTTTCATTGTTTTGTAAGGAAAGTCTCATTTAGTCAGAATTGCTAAGTTTTTTTTTTTTGGTCGAAAGAATTGCTAAGTTGATTTAGTTAGAAATTGCTTAAGTTGATGACGGTTGTCTTAGGTGACATTTTTTCTTTTCTTTATTTTTATGGCCACAATTTAGGATGATCGGTTTCAAGATGAATGGTTCCCACCCTAAAATCGAGAACCATCCGCTAGAGACCGATTTTGCAAAATGCGAACCGTGAACCAACCGCTTCTTCTATGAACCGTGAACCAACCGAACCATCGATCCGATTGGATTCCAGTTACGTTTCTACCAAGCAAAAAATGGAAAAAAGAAACGTGAAGGTGGGGAGATGAGGATTTGTTCATAGATGGATTAAGTACATCCACATGAAGCAGGTAATACGTGAAGGTATCTTTTGGTTCTGCAACAAACACATTATCACAATGTGAGCAAGATGGACCTTGGGGAGGGATTTAATTAAAAGAATATATGTAAGGCTGGTTCGGTTGGATGGTTAACCGAACCGTACCTGCCGATTCCATAAAATTGAAACAGGGAACAGGACAGTACCGGCCGATTTCATCCAAAATTAGCTGATTGTGTATGGTCCGATCCGATTTGGATGATTCATGATTTTTTTGCTCACCACTAGCCACAATGATGGTCAGCAATAAGCCACGGGCAAGGGTCGACCTTGAGTCTTGATGGCCTCGGGCAAGGCTCAAGCTCACTAGGATCTGGCGAGGTCGGCTCTCGCTAGTCCGAACTCGCGACCTGAAAGCCAGCGACTGACGAAGGAAGAAAGAAAAAGGTAATTAAATAAATAATAAAATAAAATAAAATATTTAAAATGCTATTTAAAAAAAAAAAATTAAGCCTTGATGGACTCGAGACAGGCGACAAAGACCGGAGTTCGACCTTGATAGTTCCAGGCATTTCCTTCTAGACACAAGCACTGGTGTCCTAGGCCCGGCCTTGATGGACTAAGGCGCGGTAGCTAAGTCTCGAGCAAGGCCTAGATGGACCCAAGCCGGAGCACTGAGGACCCAGCCACGTTGCCAAAGACCCGAGAATGAGCGTTAAGATTTTCGTGCTCAAGCGTAGAGTTTCTAATTAAATCACTTTTGATATTTTAAAGAGGAAATTAATTTTTTATTAAATTTAAGCTTTGATAGGAAAACCTTTTCTATAAACTCTAAATGTGAAAAGCATTTCTTAGAAAATGTGTTCAGCGAAACAAAGCCTAACTGAAAATATTAGTCTTGCTGACAAACTTTTCCTGACACACTGTTTTCATCTTTGATCTTTGTTAGTCCGAAAGAGATGTAAATGGTAAGATATAAAGTTAAGAATAATGTATTTGACTACTTGAAACCATCAAAGCGTGCCAACACAAAACGAGCATCTAAAGCATGAATTTCGAGGAGAAAGCACTTTGGAAAGAAGAAAATCTTGCAGATAGAACAAGCACAGCTCTGGTCATAACTGCATGCGTGCCATGGAGTCCAGGGATTCCCATACTATTCCTTCTTCCTCGAGTCCTTGAGCTGACCCCTCTTCCTAATGGCGAGGCAAAATCGCAGCCGCCACGAATCGATAATGGACTCCGGTAACGAGCGAGCAAGACCCCAGAGGAGGGAATGGGGCCAGTAGGGCGTGCATCGAGGTTCATAGCCAATCCACCGCAGAGCTGCCCGAGCATAGCCTTCAGGCGACGGCACGAAGAAAGACGACCGCCTGATTGACGCCATCTTGGTGGCCACGTACAGTGGAACCTGCGTGCGAAAGTGGAGGATGGTAATTGCAGAGCACCAGATAATCCGGCACACAAGCGTGACGCAACTGAGAGTTCAAATCTGTCAAGATGAACTCTCAAAGACACCAGTGATGACCTCTAACATTTGTCTTAAAGAGTTACAACAACCTGACTCCCTGAGTCAGATATAGGGATGTGCTCGCAAAAGACAAATAATGGAATACGACTTCAAACGGTTGATGTTAATGCTTCTTAACAATGGGTCACTTTAATAAGTCCAGCAAACTGTTGTCGATTCCTAGGATTTCTCTTTGACAACATGTAGAGACCCTCATGCTCTACCCAGATGTTCCAAATAGTTCACAGATTTAAACCATTGTGCAGCAATTCAAGTTTAAGACATCCACAAATTTATCAGCAATCTTAATACATGTCAATGATGGAGAGGTTTCGATGTGCCACAACACCACACCATGACAAGTTCGATTTCTTGATCAAGTAGAACCCACGAGCTAGTCAGATTCAATATTCCTTTGCTACAGATTTGGCAACCTAGAGAGTTTAACCGCAAGGGAGACAACTAGGACAGCATTAAGCTATGCAGCTAAACACAAAGAGGCACTAGAAGATTGAAAAGCTTTAGCAAGGTAGTGGCCCCTGTAGTCATCACATACTCAACAGAACCCGATGCAATTACATCCAGTTCAAAAGGCACATCATTTGCCATAACCCATCATACTATAGTGCAAACTTGTCGACACTGTGGACAGACAGCCAATATGTGCTCTAAACAAACAAAGGTCATAATAGAAGAGACTTAGATCATGGCAATCCTACCAGACTACAGCAATAGCACCTTTTCTTTTTTTCTCTTCTTACACCAAGCCTATAGCATGTTCTTTACTGGATTCGTGAATAACATCATGGACCTATGTCAGCCTTCTGGATGGCCACGTACCCATGCGTTGATTAAGCGAATGAGAACACAATGGCAGCATCAAAAAGCAAATCCTCAAAAGGGTATTTACATGTTTATTGAACTTACTCATAAAGGTGAGACATTGAACAAACGACAAAAAATACCTAACTCAATCCTATTCATTCGCAGCTATAAGTTGAGAGAACTATCTCAGAATCACCACCCAACCAATTCCATTTTTATACAACTAGAAAGAAGAGAAAAGAACACAAAAAACATAAGGTAAGCAGAACTTAATGAAAGTATCAGTAATCACACCTGACATTGCACATCGATGCCGCTCTTCTTATATTCAACGTAGAGACACCTGGAGAACTGATCAATGTACCTGAAGATGAACCAAAAACAAAGAAAAACTCCATCTGAGCATCAGAAGAGAACCCCCAAGTATCCAATTCTACCAACTTTTCTTTTATCTTTCCGCCATTACTCCGCAATTTCTATTCCAATCAAAACAAAGCATCAGAGATGAACAACTTACGCCTTCGTGGCAGCATAAACTGCGTAGAGTGGATCCGAAGGGATCACAATCGCAGCCCCCGATCCAATATTGACGATAGCTCCCTTCTTCCTCTTGATCATTCCAGCCAAAACAGCCTGAGTGACCTTGGTGGTCCCTTCCACATTGACCTTAATCAAGTTTGTCAGCAGCTCCTCGTCCAACTCATGGAAGAACCTCGCGTACGGATATGACATGCCAACGTTGTTGATCAGGATCCCCACGTCCAACCCCTCGATCGTCTCGCTGATCCTCCCGACGCCCGCGTCTAGGTCCCCGGCGAAATCGACGACCACCGTCTTGATTTCCACCTTCCCGTACTTAGCCAGGATCGCGTCGGAGACTTCCCTCAGCTTATCGGGGTTCCGGCCGACGAGGACCAGATTAATCCCCTTCCGAGCAATCTGGAAAGCGAATCCCTTGCCGATGCCGTCCGTGGGGCCGGTGATGAGCGCCCACGAGCCGTACTTCTTCAGATTCTTGGCGGGCCTGAGGAAGTTGACGTAGACCCAGTTGAGGAAAACGAGGAAGAACTTGAAAATCGAGATTGAACCGAGAGTGAAGATCAAGATGACCCATGAAGGCTGGCTTTTTAGCTTATCCAAGAAACAGAGCTCCATTTGTCGAAGCTCAGAGTAAGAGAGAGCGGATCTAGGGGCTAATGGAGAAAACTTAGATGTGGGTTAGGGATATATATGCCAAGCGTGGCGAATTCTCGAGTGTTTCGGTGATGTTGGGTAACCTCGGACGAAGAGAGAACGACGGCGAGAAAACAGGGGCAGGTGTTAGAGTTAGGCAAACGAGTGCAGAGTTAGGAGGTGGGAGACGCATGGGGTGAGATTGCATTGACTGCTGTGAGAGAGTGAGAGAGAGAGAGAGATGGTGGGTGAAGTAGATGAGCTCCAAACCACTGCAATTAAACTACTTGCGTGACTGATCAATGAAGATGGGCGACAGCAACAAGAAACTTCATTCCTGTCGAGTGCCAATGTCCAACCCGTGCGCTTCCGTATAACATGCGGTTTCAACCTATGTAGCACCGGGACAGGGGACATTAGGGCTGTCAATTTGGCCCGTGCCGAACGGATCGATCCGACCCAGCCCGAAAATTTCCTTGCATTTTTGGGCCGGGTCTGGTACTCGGGCCGGGTTGAGCGACGCTAAACTTTTTTTAATACCCATTTTTTCTTTTAAATTTAATTTTTTTTTATATTTTTTCATTTGATGGTTTGTTAATTGATTTTGATTCAAAAAAATTTTAAAAAAAGGAAAGAAAAAAAAATTGACCTGAGCATGGTACTGCTCATTTCGGGCCTGGCCGAGACTCGGCACGACCCGACCCATTGACACCTCTACGGGACACGACACGGTGACACGTTGATTCTAAAAAAAAAAGAATTCCGACACTTTGGGATACGTTATATATTAAATATAAATTTTAAATTTTTATTTATGTGATTATTTAAATTAAATTGTTTTGATTCAAATTCATAGATTAATAATAACAAAAAAGAGCTTTCGACAAAAAAAAATAACAAAAAAGAGTTTAAAATAAATTTACAATAAAAATGGGATAAAATTAATCCTTGTTAAGAAAGATAAGGGACTTTGACCAAAAAAAAAAGAGAGAGATCAGATACTTCTGATCAAAAAAAGAGAAAAATCAAGATAAGAGAGAAAACAAAAAATAAAGATAGAGTAAATAAAGATTTTCCTCTTCTTTTGCTTTGTGCATTGCAGCTCACTTGATGGGACATGTCTCGCATTTTCACCTTTTTTTAATTTTATGGCTGCGTATGGTTCGTAGTCAAGAAAAGTGTTTCTATTTCAAAAGTGTTTTAGGAATACTTTTGAAACACAAACGCGTATTATTAAAAATGTTCAAAAAGTGTTCCGCGGAACACTTTTATGCCAATGAATACTTTTTAAGAAATAAAAAAAAAAACTTGCTTATGGTTTTGAAACATTTTTTGGAATACTTTTGGAATCACCATCCATCGTCGCTGACACAGCCACCACTCGTTGGCCGCTGCCCTCCACCGCAGCCGGTCACCGGCCGCCGCCACGGGTCGCCGGCCGCCGTCGCCTGCCGATGGCAACAGAAAAAGTTATTTTTTTTTACTTACCAAACGCGTTTTTATTCCTAAAAATTGTAGCTGAAAACAGAAACACAAAAATGTGTTTTTGTTCAAAAAATGCTCCCAGGAACAGAAACGCTACCATACGCAGCCTAAGCTACATCCCGATAAAAAAAAAAAAACTTTTAAGCCACAATCTTGTCCTCTTCCTCGCTCTCCCTATTGTCTCCATCCTCTCTCTCTATCAGTCGACGTTTCCGATTGAAGATGAGCCAGTACGACCACCAAGTCCAAATCTCAGGTAATGTTCAAACCCATCCTCCAACCCATTTCGATTTCGATCCTTTCTCTCGAGCTTCGCCGATTTTATCTCGACAAAATCACTTATTTTCACTCGGCGGGATCTAGCCTCGCTCTGCGTTCACCGACGTCGCAACCTACCTCATCTCCTCCGACCTCACGTGCCGCTTCTCTCCCACCTCCCTCGCCAATGTCCTCCAGCAGAGTGATTGCGGGGGGGGGGGGGGGGGGGGGGGTTCAAGTTCTCCCTCAAGCACGCTCACCTCCTCCATAACTGCCCTCACATCAAGCTCCACGCCATGTCCGCCATCTTCCTTCTCCTTCGCAAGCTCCTCAGGTCACGGTTTGGGCTTTTTGTGAATTTGACCCCTTTTAACCCCGTCCCTCGCGTGTCCGTGAGTCTGACCCCGTGTCGACTCTTGGACACGCGGGCAACGCGTGTCCGACACGCAAAAAATCCCCATAAGAGCGAGTCCGTGCTACATAGGTTTCAACTTGTCGGATCGGATAACGTAAGATCTTGGGAAATTTTCAAAAAGAGACCTTAAATGCCTTTATTTTTTTCAAATAGAGGTGTAAAGTTGAATTTTGTTTCACATAAACTTTCTTATTTCAAAAAAAGCCTGATCCAAGGCTACTTTCATCTTTTATATTTTCTGACTTGTTCTTTTTTTTTTTCCTTTTTTTTCCTCTTCCATGTTTCTCCTCCATCTCGCTTACAACGGTGAGCTAGGCAATCTCACGGCAGTCGGCGAGGGGAGCCCTCACTAGATTGGTCGAGGGCGGCTGCCGCCTGCGGTCGGCCGCAAGGGCTCCCCTCGCTCTCGCCCTGTTCATGTCTTTCGTTCTCTGATCTTAGTTGTGCTGGGGGAACCTTTTTTTTTTTTTTGTGGGAATGAGGGGAGCTTGGAAACATGACAATGGAATCTCCTCCTAACAAGGTCGTATGGAAAGCAGAGGCGGATTCTGTTTCACGTGAAGTGCGCATCTTCTTCTTTTCTTTTTGTTCTTCAAGTGAACAGACGAAGCTCTCTGCAAAATCAATTATTACTACAAATTTTTGATAACCTTCGACTCTGGACATTTCTCCACTTCACTCC